>JALAZF010000355.1:1335961-2671923 GCA_022829125.1 Lathyrus tuberosus
TCATTATCCTAAACTGAACTGCTATTGTTGCCTTTGTTTTATAGTCAAATTGCTTGACATGCCAAAAATGGTGTATTTGATCTATTGCCTTGTTAAAGTTACATAACTGTTTTTTATTTTTATTGCTAATTTGTTAATGTAGTCTCTAGATTAACTCTGGTTTGTAAATTTATTTTGATGAATTGACATGGTCATACATTTCTGTTCACATTTTTGTTTTGTACCCAAATACCACATCCACGCACTTTTGCATATCTGATAGCACACCTAAAAATGCTATGTCATACTGTTGGCAATGTCTGATAGATAGTCAGTGAATGTGGATGAATCCATGGTATGAATGCCTTTCCTTGTTAAAAAACCTGTTTGTCCATATGCCTATCTTTGGTTCATAGCATGTCTTGTTTCCTATATCCTCATGGCATCATGGAATATCTCTGTTTGTGCAACTACAATGAGTATGTCAAACTGTGCAAATTTTCTAGGTGGTCAGTTAAGGTATATGTGGACTGTTGATTGCATATCCTCCATCTCCATCGGTTAAAACTATTTTTGTCTCACTTTCTTAAATAAAAAATGAGTTGCTCTTATACTTTGTTTATCACTGCCAAACTGATATTTGCTGCTTTTATGACATTAGTTGTCATGCCATGAACATATAACATAACTTGTCCTTATCTTTGCCTTAAAGTATTAACCAATGCTAGATGTATGTTATTATGATCACACCTTGCAGTTTTTTTTCTCCTCCTAAGTTTGTTGTTTCTGCCATCATATTTGTTTCCACATTTAAACTTTTATTTGTCAAGCATTGCTGGAACATCTCTATCCATGTTATTTTGCTGTCGACATGATTTGTATGTTCATAACTCGTGTGAGTCCAATGTTGTCTGAAACTCTTTGCCTGTTGTTGCCATGCCATGTTTGATACAATCTATATGTGTGTGCACGCTTTTCATATCCAGGATGAATGTGTGTGATAGCTCTTAACATGTTTATTTGCCTTGTTTCCAACTTGTTCAAATCTTTGCCATATCATGTCACTAATTTGAGTGTGCCAATTTATGACAATCTGTTTTGTTAAATTGTTTTATTGTAAATATTGTATGATGTTTCTTTTCATTGTGTTTGTCTAACATATGATTCAAGTTATGCATTGCCTATCCTTTTCAATATGTCCTTTGGATTTTGCTCATGCCTGCTCTTTCTCAACTGATATAGGTTTTTTTTTCTTTTATGCTATGTTTACATTACCTCATGCTAGGCACTCACCATGTCAAACTAATGATACCATGATCAAGTCTATTACTCATCAGCCTGTGTTGTCTAGATTTCATACCACAAACTAGTTATTTTAGGTTTGATATGTCATGAGTTTTGTTTTGAACCAAGTTGACTTGTGTGTCTGAGATTGGTATATTTGAAATTGCTAACTTACTGAAGCTAGGCAGCTGGTTATGCCTTGTGTTTTACTTGTTGTTTTCACCTGCTGAACTAGATATAGCCTCAGGAGTACGTGTGTTAATTGTGATTGCCAAACTTGTCCTTAAAAATGAGAAATTGACATTGCTCCTTTAGGTTGAAGTTGTTTTGTTTTGGTATCCAGCCATGTATTTTTTCAACATTTCACAAGCTTATCTTGTACAAACTGCTATACCTGACTCATATGGCTGTCATTGTTGTTTTATAACTGGTTTGTACATCTAAACTTATGATATGCATGCTTTTACTTTGTTAAACTTGTCTTATACACGTGCCTGTTTAAATCTCCTAAAGGATGTAAAACTTTGCCATGATGCCCTGAATATATTCTATCCTACTAAATCTTTGTGTTTAAACTTACATGCAAATTTTCAAAATACTCCCTGATGTAAGAGTGTTATCAAGCTTTATGCCCCTTTTGTGTGCATAGGTGTAACCAGTTTGTGTGAATCATTACTTTATTTTGTGTTCAACTGGTGTGTGCAAACTATTGTTGTTTCTTTTGAAATGTTGGTCCTTTGTCTTGCTTAGCATTTAGTTAGCATGTATATACTAATGTCATTTAATCTGTTTTCTAAACCCATCTTTGTGATATCATTGTCTATTTGCCTAAACTTTCACTTAGTAAAACATGTTCAATAATGATGCATGGTCACCATCCTGATGCCTTCATGTTTCATGATAAGCTTGAATGTTTATGTGTCAATAGTATGATCTGTGGTTTTGGACTGGTCTATCTGTTTGACTAGATTTGATGAGGTCTTTCTGTTTGCATCATATCTTAGTAATCTTACCATCATATTAACCAGTTTGCATTTTGTTTTTTTCTTTCTTTGATCAATGTAGTCATGTATCCAGGTTTGCATGAATTTATGTAAAGTATGAATGCTTTAAACCTTTTAAGTTTGTACTAAACCATATCATTCTGAATTAGAAACTGTATTGCCACATACTCAAGGGTTGATGTATGTCCTGTTGGAGATGCCTTTTACTGCTAACATAACCAGGGTTGTCCTTGTTGAAATGATAAAGAACTTTTCAATTTCTGCTTGCAAGATTTCTTATTAGTCAATGCTGTTAATTCTGATTAATCCCTGTTCTGGACTGGGCCAGGGTCTGCCCCTCAGTCGAGAAGGCCCAACCCACAGGACATGAGATGGCCCAACAAGGACCTCTTTACAAGACCATTGTCAGGCACAAACACGCCCCAACAGAGTCGGGCACGTGCCACCCCTCAACATCGTCGGGCTCAGCAGAGTCCGTCGAGTAGAGGCATCAAGCCCCTCAGGGCTCGCTCTTCCTTGTACTCAGGTGTTCCTCCCTGCGAGGAGCCATCTCCCTCTCACATAAGAGTCCTCCCCGCGAGGACACGTCTCTCCCCGACACGCAAGATTCCTCCCTGCGAGGACACGTTCTCATGTAACCGCCCACTCTCGATGGAATCGGTCTGCCCTAGTTCCTTGAGATCTAGGAACGGTTACCCCAGGGCGAAGGCCACGTGCTGGTCTTCACTACGCCACGTAAGCCCTGGAAGTTACTTGGATTGGGCCTGGCAATCCAGCTCAATGCAAGTAACCGTTGGCCCCGCGCTGGGGGCTCTCTATAAATACCCTCTCACTTGAGAGGGTCAGGTTACACACACTTTCTTACTCTAACCTTGTACTTGCTTTTACTTGTGACCCTTGCCTTACTTGAGCGTCGGAGTACCTTGCAGGTATACCCCCCCCCCCCCCCCCCCCCCGCCGTCTTTCAACCTCACCGGAGCTGAAGTCCAGACGACGTTGTTGGCCACCAGATACTGTCTGATCCAGCTACGATCAGTGGTGCCGTCTGTGGGAATCTTTGCTTCCCTATTTTTCCTTCGATAAACCAAAGCAATCATCTCATTCATCACTAGCATGGCCAATCCGTCCGCTAAAAAAGCTCTGGACACCGTCCTCGCACAGCTCGAGAACGAAAACCACCATGAGGACGCTGCTATCCTCAACGACGATGAAGGCGACGTAAGAGACGGGCAGACTGCCTCCCCGGACTCCCAAGACGTGACTTACAACGCCGCCCACCAAGACGATTAGTAAGCCATTTTTCAGCCAGTTGCTCCTCCGCCCAATGCAGATGCGAGCACCGTGGCCCTATTTGCCTTGATCAATCAGACCAATCAGCTGATCGCACACCAGAATACCAGAATTGAAGCACTGGAGCAAGGGCGGGCACGTCGATCTTCCCCGCGAAGACATCGTCGTCCACCGTCACCTCGTCGTTCTCCTTCCCCGCGAAGGACCCCTTCCGACGAATCTTGAACCCCCTCGCCGGTGCGCGGGGGCCTTCGGCCACGTCTTGAGCGCCCCCAGCCGACGATCACCCAGAAACGTCCTCGTTCCCTGCCTCGGAAGGAACCCAGGGCCTCCACCACTACCAAGAAGTCCAAACAAACCGAGGAGAGGCCGAGGAACCTTTTGAGGAATTCCCCTCCACGACATCAGTGATCCCCTTCGAGGTCCCCGATAGGAAGTGACGACGACGACCAGAGGACCCCTCTGTCATGAGAGATCATGAACGCCCCAATTCCTGCGGGCATGGAGAAACCCCCGCAACTGGGGAACTACGACGGCCTGGCCGACCGCGACGACCACGTCGAAAGTTTCAAAGCCATGCTCGACTTCAGAAACGTCAGGGGAGCCGTTAAGTGCATGCTTTTCCCCACCACCTTGCAGAAGGGTGCCATGACTTGGTACAAGGGTCTGGCACCCGGGTTGATCACATCCTGGAAGCAACTTAGACAACGCTTCACCAAACACTTTACTGCATCTCGTCGACACTCGAAGACGGAAGCTGCCCTAGAAACCATCTTCCAGGGGAAGAACGAATCTCTCCGGAACTACATTGAGAGATTCAACAGAGAAGCTGTCGAGGTCCATACGACCGACGACATGAAGAAGTATTTAATCATCCATGGGCTACGTTTTGGATCTAACTTTGCGAAGTCCGTGGGCCTCCGCAGACCCCTCCGTCTGGAGGATCTCCTCCAACGGGCTCAGTCGTACATCGAGCTCGAGGAGTTGGAGGCATCGCAGATCACCCTTGAATCGAGACGCAAAGAAGGCCCCCGCGGCCACAAAGAAGAAGCCTCTCCCCCCCGACGAGGAGGAGAAAAAAAGAGAGATAATCGCCCCCGTGAACCTCGTGAACCACGCGGACGAGCTGGCCGGTTCACTGAATACACCCCGCTTAACGCTCCCCGCACGCGAATCCTCTCTGAGTGCCAGAACTCAGAATTTGTCAAAGGAGGAGTCCGCTTTCCGAAGCCAACTTCCCCCAAATCAAACGTTGACAAGTCAAAATACTGTAGGTTCCACCGGAGCCACGGGCATGTCACAGAAGAATGCATCCATCTCAAGGATGCAATTGAAATCCTCATCAAGGAAGGGCACTTGAAGAAATACGCCCAGAAGAATGATACTCCTCGTCCCAGCTCCCGGGAAGCCCAGAACGTCGAGGAGACGACGCCCCCTCCCGACGAGAGTCGGATTCAGGTCGCCCTCAGCGTCACTCGACCCGAGGACTTCTTTGTCCCCGTAATCATTGAGGGCCAAGAAGCAATTCGCAACATGTGAGCGACCTTCCCCCACGAGGACCCCGTCACTTCCCGTAGCACCTGGGAAAGCTTCCCCAAAGCGATGGTAATCTCCGGGGGTGGTCCCGAGAAGTTGTCCGTCGGATCGATCAAGCGGAAATTTGATGAACTGGAATCCGCAACGTCGGCGAAGACAACCACTCTCGAGAAAGTGTGGGGGAACTCCAACCCTATCACCTTCTACCTCGAGGAACTCCCCGGGGGAGCGCCAAATGCCACTATTCCCCTCCTGGTCAGGGCACAGATGGCGAACTTTGACGTTCGAAGGATCCTCGTCGACCAGGGAAGTTCGGTCGACATCATGTACGCCCATCTGTTCGGGACCCTTCAGCTTGACGAGAGACATCTGACCCCGTACGTCGGTTCAGATCTGCAGGGGTCAACGGGACCACCACCAGACTATGGGGTTACGTTGAGCCGATGGTTACATTCGGGGCCGAAGACACTGCCCGACAGGTGAAGACCCGTTTCCTGGTGGTCGAATGCCCATCCCTTTACAACTGCATCCTCGGGAGGACCACCCTGGCCGAGCTTACGGCGGTGCCATCGACAATCCACCTCAAAATGAAATACTACATGGCCAGGGGACGAGTAGTGACAATGCACGGGGACATAGATACGGCCAGGAGATGCTTCGACGCCGCTATCAAAGGCATGAGTTCCATCGGCACCAAACCCAAGACCGTGGCCAAGCCACCCCGGACGCCGAACAGGTACCTCTCCCGCGCGTCAACACGGTCGAACTCGACAGTAGGTTCCCGGGCGAACCCGATGAAGATGGGGCAGAAGACCTCGATCTCCAGGCGGAAAATAACGGGCGGCCTCTCCACCCAACGCGCCCCATCCCCGACGGAGACTTTGAGCTCGTGGTACTCGGGGACGATCCAGACCGTAACGTGAAGATTGGCACCGGAATCCCCGACCTGGCGAAGGAGCAGCTGAAGGCATGTCTAAGGGAGAATGCTGATCTCTTTGCATGGAGCGCCTCCGAGATGCATGGCCTCGACCCTGAGGTGGCTTGCCATCAGCTCGCAGTAGATCCGGCCGCTAGGGCCATAGCTCAACGTAGACGTAGGCAGTCTCCCAAAAAAACGGAGGCTGCTGAAAAAGCTATAAAAGACCTCCTAGAGGCGAATTTTATTTTGGAGGCCAGGTACGCAACCTGGCTGTCCAACGTTGTACTTGTAAAAAAGAATAATGGAAAATGGAGGATGTGCGTTGATTATACTGATCTTAACCGGGCTTTCCCGAAAGACTGCTACCCTTTGCCTAACATCGACCAACTGGTCGACAATTCTGCAGGTTACAAACTACTATCCTTCATGGACGCTTACTCGGGATACAACCAAATTCCCATGGACAAGGTCGACAAACAGCACATGGCTTTCATGACCGCGTCGGGCAATTACTATTATAACGTGATGCCCTTCGGTCTGACGAACGCCGGTGCGACCTACCAACGGATGATGAATAAGGTTTTCCGGGCTGAAATCGGCGACATGCTCAAGGTCTACATGGACGACATGATCGTCAAATCAGTGGAAGAAGTCGACCATGCCGCGCACCTCAAGAAGGTGTTCGACACAGCGAGGAGGTGCCGCATGAGGTTCAATCCCGACAAATGTACCTTCGGCGTCCGGGCAGGTAAGTTCCTCGGCTTTTACCTCACAGAACGAGGAATCGAAGCCAACCCCGACAAGTGTATAGATTTTTCCGAGATCCCTACTCTGGACTCAAAGAAGTCGATACAATCATTGAACAGGATGCTCACCGCTCTCTCCCGCTTCGTCGCCAAGTCTGCACAGTACGCACTCCCATTTTTCAAACTTCTTCGACAAAAAGCGGAGTTTGAGTGGAGCGAAGAATGCGAGCAGGCGCTCCTCCACCTAAAACAAGTCCTATCCCAACCCCCGGTCCTCTCACGGCCTGAGGGCGGGGAGACACTTTTCTTGTATCTTGCAATCACGAGTGAAGCAGTCAGCGCCGTCCTCATTCGGGAAACCCCGGACGGGCAGAAGCCAATTTACTTCACGAGCAAAGCCCTCCAAGGCCCCGAGCTCAGGTACCAGCAGATAGAGAAAGTCTCCCTGGCCCTCGTTCCCGCGGCCAGGAGGCTATGCCACTACTTCCTTGCCCACACTGTCGTCGTAAGGACCGAACAACCTATAAGGCAGCTCCTTGGACGATCGGACATATCGGGGAGGATGCTTAGGTGGTCGCTCGAACTCGCCGAGTTTGACATCCAATACGAAGGGAGGAAAACCTTGAAGGCTCAGATATTGGCCGACTTTGTAGCGGAGATGACCGTCCCGGAACCTTCGACCAACGGATCCCAGAAATGGACGATCTATGTCGACGGAGCATCTAGCCCGAAGGGAAGCGGGGCGGGCATCATCCTCGAAAACGAGGAAGGTATCCTGATCGAGGTATCCCTCAAACTATCCTTTCCAACGTCGAGCAACCAAGCAGAGTACGAGGCTTTCCTCGCCGGACTTCGGCTGGCCGAGGACCTCGGCGCCAAGGAGGTTAAACTCTTCACCGACTCCCAGCTCGTGGCCTCGCAAGTCCAAGGAGAGTACCAGGCCAAGAACGACAACCTCATAGAATACTTGGCCTTGGTGAAAGAAAAGATGAAAAAGTTCACCTCCGCGGAAGTAACTCACATCCCCCGCGAGCACAATGCCCGAGCAGATGTCTTGTCCAAACTGGCAACCACAAAGAAGAAAGGCGGGAACACATCCGTTATACAAGAAGTACTTTCCCAAACGAGCATCAACAAACCCGCTCCAGTGGCGGATGTAAACGCCATTGGTGACAGCAGTTGCTGGATGACCCCCGTGTACGAATACCTCACGACGGGAAAACTGCCCGAAAATCCCAAGGAAGCCGGAATGGTCAAGCGGCGGACATGCTCATACACGATAGTCGAGGACAAGCTATACCGGCGAGGGATCTCTATTCCCCTCCTCAGGTGCGTCGAGGAGACCAAGGTCCCCGACATCCTCCAGGAAATCCACGAAGGAATCAATGCACAGCACCTCGGCGGACGATCGTTAGCCCGTAAGGCGCTTCGAGCAGGGTATTACTGGCCCACCATGCAACAAGATGCCAAGGAACATGTCAAGAAGTGAGATAGATACCAACGACACGGGGACATGCACCTTGCTCCTCCCAATGAGCTCAGAACACTGTCCTCCCCGTGGCCGTTTGCGTGGTGAGGGATAGATATCCTCGGACCTTTCGTCCAGGGGTCGTATCAAAACAAATACCTCATCGTCGGGGTGGACTACTTCACGAAGTGGATTGAGGCGGAAGCATTGGCCAAAATCACGGCCTTCAACATACTACGTTTCTACAAAAGGAACGTCCTCGTCCGATTCAGCGTGCCTCAAGCTATTGTCACCGACAACGGAACACAATTTATCGACAAGAACTTCCAGGACTTCGTCTCCAAGCTAGGCACGAAGCTGCACTTCACGTCTGTCGAGCACCCTCAAACGAACGGACAGGCTAAGGCGGCGAACAGAGTAATCCTACGAGGACTGAAACGTCGATTAGGCGACGCCAAACAATGGTGGGTCGAGGAGTTACACATCGTCCTCTGGGCCTACCGAACGACCCCACATTCCACGACCGGGGAGACCCCCTTCCGTCTGACCTACAGAACGGAAGCAGTGATCCCCGTAGAAATCAGGGAACCCTCGAGGAGGACAGAAGCCCCCCTCGACGGGGACGCGAACGACGAAGCCCTGAGGGAAGAACTCGATTTCGTCGAGGAGACACGTTCGGGCGCTTCTCTCCGAGAAGCTTCACTTAAGCAGAAAATAACACTGCGTTATAACGACAAAGTTATCAAACGTGATTTTCAGGTGGGCACCCTCGTCCTACAAAGGAACCAGAAAGACTCGCGAGAGGACAAACTCGCCGCGAACTAGGAGGACCCAAACCGCGTCTGCGCGAAAACCGAGACAAGAGCCTATTTCCTCGAAAATTTGCGCGGGGAAGAACTTGCTCGACCATGGAACGCTGAGAAGCTCAAACAATACTATAGTTAAGCACTGCCCGCGACTCAAGGATACCGTGATACGGGGACGCACTAAGGTACGAGCGCGACACCCCTATACAGAACACGATGGTCGAAGGCCGCGTTGTGTGTGCGTGAGGACATTTGATCCGACGGGGACACCTCGATCGAGCTCCGCCGTCGTTGTACCAAATAGGCAGAACACCCAGCTCACGATGGGAAGTTCACGCCACAAAGCTAAGACCTCGACCGAGCTCTTAGCCTCGTTGGAGGTCGGAATACGTCTCCGACCACCCAACCAGCTCTCCACGCGGTCAGGGACTATCAAGGTCGAGCAGAACCCAAAGTCTTTATTACTTAGACAAAAACAAAGTGTAGAAATCTCTATTACTTGGACAGAAACAAATAAAGTATAACAAATACTATAACATCACACACAGTATAAACCATACAAACAGCACACGACCAGATAAGCAAAAATGCATTGAAGCGGGCAGAAGCCCATTGTACAAATATTACAATCAAGTATCAAAAGCCCCTGGCACGCAGGCCAGGCATACGTATTGAAAAATAAATAAAACGGCTCGCAGGCCGAACAAAATGGAGAAGAAAAGCCTACTCGGCGACAGTCCCTTCGGGCTCCTCGCGTTCATGAACCTCGTCCACCCGCATCGGCTGCACGATTTGACCATCGACCACCTTGGAGTCGGGGTCAATCCCTTCGGTTGTGAGGTCAGAGTTGAGAACCCGAAGCTGCTGTACGGCGTTTCTGAATCCTATGTCGGCCGCTTCGAGGTTGTCCTCCTCGGATTCCCAGAGCTTCGCTATGAGCGCTGCCCACGAGGTTAGCAACCTATCTTCCTCGGTTTCCTCATCAGCGGGGCGGACAACCGCCTCCAACTCGGCATTCCTCGTTGTCATACCCCAAATTTTACCCTCAGATTCTGATAGTTTACATATCATAATGAGTCAGCCTCCATTTTTTGCATTATTTGTTAGACATTTCATTGTCATTCTTCTTTTTAATTATTTTATTTTTGTATTTGAAATTTATTTGGTATTTTCAATTTAGTTTATCTTTTATATAATATATATTTAATTTAGTTTATTTTCAATTATAGATTTATTTATTTAGTTAGTTTAATTTTTTTAAATTCAGTTTAAGTTAATTTTAACTTTAATTTTAACTATAATATTAGTTTTAGTTTTATTTTCTAAGTTTAAATTATTGGCTTTAGTTAGTTTAATTTTTAGTTTTCGTTTTAGTCTTGTTTTTGTTTTTGTCCTTTCCCTTTGTCTTATAACCCCTGCACTAGAAAATGACATAACAACAGCACATCAGAAGCCTTAAACCCGCTGCATCATCCTGGTACCTGCGCCTTGCTTACTAAAGTCCTGAACCAACTTTGACCACGATGCCACTATAAGCCAAAACCTACAGAGAAAATAACAACTAAAAGATATTTCAAATTCGAAAGAAAGTGGAAATAAAAAAGAGGAGCCTTCCTTAGAAATCCAGAGAGATTGGATCTTTTAAAGAGGAGCATCAACCAACTCTTTGAAGGAGGGGGGAGCCGTAGCACCTTTACCGTGAAACCGCCGATAGGTCACTCTCTTCCCGTTTTCGTTTACCATCTCAACTCTCCACCATCCTTAAACCATTCTCTTCAAACAACATCAACCTTAAAAACCCAGCCACCCTCAAATCTTCAACCTATAAATCAACCACCTCCGCCTTCAAACTTCCCTTTCATAAACCTTCCTCATCATTCACAACAATAAACTCGCCCAATCTTCAACCGCAAAGAATCTGTCCTCAAATCCCTCTCTTCCTCTGAACCATAACACATAAAGCCAACAAAAACAAAAACCATAAACCTTATACACTTTCACCCAGTAACCTTTTTCCTCTCATGAAATCTAGTTTCACCACACTAACCATCCTTCTTCAACCTACATAAAAAGCCTCGATGACATTAGAACACTTCATCACCAAATCTCCAACAACCCAAATCAACATACCACAAAAGCTAAACCAAATCTTCATTTCCGAATTAAAATCAAAACAGATCAAGAAGAAGAGAGTGAGTTCGAGAAGGGCGAAACATTTCTATTGGAATTCACCGAACCTAAGCAAGCGGAAGCGAGTGAGAGGGGGTCGGAACCACAAACGAGGGAAATTCGCACCAGATCATAGAGCGAGATGGAGTGATTGAGAGTGTGTTAATCAGGCTGTGCGAGCTGAAACAAAGAGGATGGAGTTCGCTTTGCGTCGTCATGTTGCCGTCATCCCAAATCGCTTTGTTATGCTATGTTCCTTTTCCTTTTTTAAAAGAGGATTTGATGCTGAGTTGTGGAAATAACGTTGAGGATATGGATGATGGGCCTTTCGTAGACCCATGTGATTCCATGCTTCATTTACTATTGGGATCTTCAGCGCCCCACCTTGTTTTTTTAGATGTTTCACTATTATTTCACTATTTTTTATTTATTTTATTTTATAAACTTTCTTAAGTGATAGTTTTTAGAATTTTACTTTTATTCATTTACTTTATTATCTTATTTTGATTTTATTTCTCATTCTTTATTTCATTTCCATTTCGATTTCATTTTCAATTTGAGTTTTTGGGCCAATGATATATAAAAAATCTTGATTGGTTGGTTTTAATCAAATCACTACAAATCTTGATAAATATGAGGCTATGTTTCACTTTTATGTTATCGGTCAATGAAAGTCAAATATCATTAGATTATCGATTTCTCGATTAAATTTTGATTAAGACGAGACCATTTCGATTTCCATTTTATTAACAATTTTTATTAACTCGGACGAATAAGAGCCGTCAAGATCTAGCATCTTGGCACAACTCTTTGAACGTTTGATTTTCGTCAAGTGTTCGTCGTCCGTCAAACTTTTTCTTAATCAACCCTCGAATGATCAGTCCCGAGCCTGGCGCATTGGGATAGCTGTTCATTCTCTTCTTTAATTTTTAAAACATCTAATATTAACTTGGACGAATAGGAGCCGTCAAGATCTAGCATCTTGTCACAACTCTTCGAACAATTGATTTTCATCAAGCGTTCATTGTCCATTGAACCATTTTCATATCAACTTGGACGAATAAGAGCCGTCAAGGTCTAGCATATTGGCATAACTCTTTGAGCAATTGATTATCGTCAATAGCTCGTTGTCCATTAATTATTTTTCATTTCAACTTGGATGAGTAAGAGCCGTCAAGATCTAGCATCTTGGCACAACTCTTCGAACAATTGATTACTATCAATGTTTTTTGTCCAACAAACAATTTTACAATCAATCTTGAATGAAAATGACTGTTAGAGTCAAGCACTCTGGCATAACCCTTTGGCATTCTTAAAACATATTCAAGCCACTTTTAAACCACTAGCTTTACCAAGAGATAGCCATTAATCTCTTATGATTTTTAACCATTCCTTTAACCTTCATAAGAGATAGCCATTAATCTCTTCTCCTAAACAATCAATCTTCACAAGCTTTGCTTTCAAGCTTTTCACCGTAGTAGCCAGAACTACGGATGCTCTGATTTCTCAAGTTCATCTTGAGAATACGTAGGCATAGGATTGCGAAATCCTAGCGAGCCACCTTTTCTTTTTTCTACCTTTTCCTTTTTCCTTTACATCCAATGCCTTATTAGATTCCACCTTTTTCCTCTACATCCAATGCCTTCTTGGGTTCCACCTTTCCATTTTTCATCGTAGCCCCGAACTATGAAGGCTCTGAGTTCCTCATTGCACTATGAGGATACGTAGGCACGAGATTGTGAAGTCTTGTCGAGCCCTTAGTAATAAAAACGCTTAGGTCTCCCCCTTTAAAAATCCTTAAAACATTTCTCTCACTTTCCTCAAGTAGAAGATTAGAAACAAACTTTAAGCTAACACACATTCGATCCTAACTAAATGGTTCCCGTTGAGTACAACGGACGTGAGGGGTGTTAATACCTTCCCCTTACGTAATCGACTCCCGAACTCAGACATTAGTTGCAATGACCATATTCTTATCCTTTCTTTTAGGGTTTTATTCGATATTTTCCCTTTCCCTCTATGGAATAAATAAAGATCGTTGGCGACTCTGTTAAGTCCATCCCGCGGGCGTGCGATTGCGTCTCGCGAGGTCGTTCTCATTTTTTGAGGTACGACAGATGGCGACTCTGTTGGGGACTCATCCTTAAGTGAGTCAAGCCTAGTTTACTTAGGTTTTCATATGTGTGTTTAGCTTTTGTTTGTTTCTCTTCTTTCTTTGATTATATGTTTTATTGCTCTTGCTTTATTGCCTTTTCATATATATCTCTGTATATCCATGTGTGGGCTTTGGGGATTTATTATCTTGAATAAAGCTCTACACCCGAGTTTTGGAAAAAGCAGAGAGAAAACATAGGGTTAGATTTGGTAGTTAGTAGTGTTAGACTACGAGGGCAAGCTCCTTGTAGCAACTAACATGAAGGCTCCTCTAGAGTATACCTGTTTGTAGATCTCGTTATAAAACAGCTAGCCTGTTGCATGACGCTGATTCATGAAGGGTCCGTGACTCCAGGTCCCCCATTTAGAACCAATGCTATTTTGGTGGTTGTGTAATATTGGACTTAAAGGATATCTCCTTGCTCCAACCAATATGAAAACCCCGATCAGAATAGACTTTTTTGTCACTCTCATTGTAAAATGGCCAGCCCGTTGCATAACGTTGATACGACTAAGGTCCGTGACTCTGAAACCTTATCAAAGACCTAGAAAATATCCCGTGAGTGGGTTTATGGGTAGATAATCTAGAACTAACCGTTATAGGGAGACCTACCTAATAGGATGTTCTGATTTATTCGTGTTATCTCAGATCCTAACCATATCTACATTGCATTTTCTTTCTGTATCATGTGTTGCATGACATTGCATATCATTTGCATCTTTGCATGATTCATTGCATGCGTCTGTTTATCCAGTTACTCATCTCCAGTTGTCTCCATCTTCCAGTATCACCGGTGAGTCGTCAAGCTGATTCCTCGACACCGTACAAGACTAGAGCTAACATCAGATGCAGAATGTCAAGAACAACCCTCTGTCAGGGCAAGTGAAGCTTCAGTCGACTTCAGCTCAGCTACTTTCCGAAGACAGGCCAGCTCATCCATGTTGTTGACTAGTCACTAGGCCATGTTTCTTATTGTTTGTATTTTCCTTTGTTTTGTACTAGTTGTTTGCTTCCAAACTATGTTGGTACTTTCATGTTAATAAAATAAGCATTTGCAACTTTTTTGATTCAATTCATTTGTGTTTGCTATTCACTTCTGAATGCTTTCTCTTTCAAGAAAAATAAAAAAAATTCGCTTGTCCACTTTCTTTTGATTATGCAAAGATTGGAGGGAGGATGATGAAAACGTTATACCCATAATTGCTGTTAGTATGCTTTCAAATCAAAACTTTGCTGACGATGTAAGGCATTGTTTCAATCCCTAAACACTGGAGAAATAAGGAAGATAACCCCTCGTCAACCCCTTTGAGCCTTGAAGTAGGAGTTTCTTTTCTTTACAAATAAAAACCCGCAATCTTAACCTGGGGCAGGGTAGTTCTCAGTTAACTTGATTGTGCATTCAAATACAAGAGTAGCATTCAAGACGTCTTTCGACTAAGTTCACAAATGTTCCTTCGCACACAGCAAGCAAGTGTCAAAGATGTCTTTCAAGTCGAACGCCAAAGATGGTTCGTCGTAATCCTTAAGCCAGGCAGTCACTAAAAAAAAAATAAGAAAGAAAAGTTTGTATGACAACCAAAGGAGGAAATCTTTAAATCCTTTATCCTCGAAGTCCTCAATGGCAAACAAAGTTGTAAGGAAGCAGTGATCGTCATCTCAAGTCCATTGAATTTTGAACCATCATCATTACTATCATCAGTGCAGTTTCCAACATATGGGAACCTGAGTGCATAGTTTGAGTTAACTGAGCATAGGACTGGAGTTCATCACGTAGATTGGGTGGGCACAAATAAACTTTGTGCCTTTATCTTTTGTTTCTTAAACCGTGAACCAGGCCACGTTATAACCCTCAAAAGACCTAACTGAAGCAAGGTTATTTTGAAAGCATACTACAGCGAGGTTGCGTAAACTGACTCCTAAAGATCTTTGCAGATCATCTATTTTGGCATCACACCCTTTGCTTAAACTTTTCACTTTTAATGTCTTGAACCCCCGTGTTCAGACCAGTGACTCATTTTGTTTTGCATCTTTCAAAAATAATTTTGATTTCAAAAGTTGCATGAACTATGCATTTACCATGTTTGTACAAATACTTTTGTTTACAAACTAGCTTTCTTCTTAAGGAATTTTCAAACATTTGAGAAACTTGGTCGGTGATCCAATCAGGGGCAAGTTCCTTCCATATCCTGTTAAGAATCTGTTCAAGATTTGGTTTAATGGCGACTTCTTAGAATTGGTTTATACAGAAGATTTTGCAAGACTTAGGCTGGGGCAAGCTTTCCCAGTGTACAGTAAAATAATCATCTTTCAAGACTCAGACCGGGGCAAGCTTTCTAAGAGCACCATGAAACGGTCCTTTCCAGAATCAATAAAGCTGAAGCAGTGATCAGTTCGTCTACAACAGTAAGCTAATATGGGGCAGTTACTTGAAGAATCCCCATGCAACTTTCAAACAGCTCTTCATCCTTCCTACAAGGACCATCAATTGATACAGTTTACCAGTGTGGCAGATGATGTGTTCAGCATTAGCATCTCTAATCCCAAGCAGAATGGCAGTGATCTCCGTGTAGAGGAATCAGTCTTCCAATCTTGTCTTCCCAGAGAGTCGAACCGTGTCGTCAGCATCTGCATTTGCATTTGATCATATATCATCTGCATAATTCATATACATATGCATAGCATGAGTGTTTCATCCTCATTTGCATTTCTCCCGAGGTCGTGTCGTTATCCGCGTCTTACCTTATGGTCAAAGTCCAACTTACTTGGCGCCTACCAAAACGTTACCTATCCTTTCATTCCAGTGCTATTCCTGGATATTTATATTCCTTCACTCCAGTGCCATTCCTGGATGTCTGTCTCTTTTTCTCTTCAGTGCCATTCCTGAAAGTTATTTCCTCTTACCCAATGCTTTCTTGGGTATTTCTTTGTTCAATGCTTTCTTGGACGTCGTTCTTTCTTTTTAGCCAATGCTTTCTTGGGTATATCTTTGCTCACATTCATCCCATGCTTTCTTGGATTTTGTGATTCTTTATCTAATACCTTTCTCACGTCTATCTGATGCCGTCTCAGATATCATGATTTACACCATTCATTCAATGCTGTCTTGAATACTTTGTGATTCTTTATCCAATGCTGTCTTGGATCTTTACCTTTCTCACGTCTATCTGATGCCGTCTCAGATATCATGATTTATACCATCCATTCAATGCTGTCTTGAATACTTTGGTTTCTTTATCCAATGCTGTCTTGGATCCTTACCTTTCTCACGTCTATCTGATGTCGTCTTAGATATCATGAGTTTACCTTTCATCTAAAGCCATTATTGGATGTCTGGTTTCTTTGCATCTGATGCTTTTCCGGATGTGTCTCTCTTTCTGATGTTTTTCCAGATCGAGTCTTTTGTTCTGATGTTTTTTTCAGAACCTATCTGATGTTTTTCCAGATATACCCCTTTGTTATTCTGATGCTTTTCCGGAATGACATTGCTTTCATCATCTGATGCTTTTTTGGATGTGTTTCTGTTTCTGATGTTTTTTCAGATTGAGTCTTTTGTTCTGATGTTCTTCCAGAACTTATCTGATGTTTTCCCAGATATTTCGCTTCGTTATTCTGATGCTTTTCCGGAATGACATTGCCTTCATCATCTGATGCTTTTTCGGATGCGCCTTTCTCTTTCTGATGTTCTTCTAGATTGAGTCTTTTGCTCCTGATGTTTTTCCAAAGCACTTTTTGTGTCTATCTGATGCTCTTCCGGATATGACCTTGTTTATCTGATGTTCTTCCAGATGTAATGTTGCTTATCTGATGCTCTTTCAGATATGTCATCAAAACCCTTTTCCCGTACATTTAATGCTCTTCTAAATGTTTCGGATGTATCTTCAGAATTCTTGTCTTCATCTAATGCTCTTCTAGATGTCTTCAATTTGTTTCTGACTTTGGTTAATGGCTACTGAATCTTTTCAAGTCTGTTTCCATTCTCCATCCAATGCTTTTCTGGATGTATGCTGAAGTTTATTCGATGTTTTCTGAATATCTCTGATATGCTTCCTGGAGTTCATTCAATGCTCTTCTGAATGTCTCTGTTGTCAGTTTGTTTCCCAGAGTTTATTCAATGCTTTTCTGAATACCTCTGATGTTTTCTTGTCTCATGTGTTTCCCTATTTTTCTCCTCGCCTCATTCAATGATCTTCTGAATGTCGTGACTCTTTCCCATCCATTTCCATTCATGGATGGTGACTTGATTCCCCATTGGAGGCCGTCTTTCCGGTGCTATTTCCATTGAGGATCTTGTGCTATCTTTTCTTTCTAAGTGTCAGCCGGTCACGCCTGAACCAGTTGTTCTATCACTTTAGACTTTCCCCAGTGTTGTTGTCATCCCCAGCGAGTGTTTGCTAATTGGGTGAACTTTGTCCCCGTTTGCTTTCGTTTTGGTCTGCATTTTGCATTTCACATTTACCATCATACTAGAGTTCATAGCATGTCAGCATCTTAGTTGTTTCTTTTGTCCATAGCATTGGACGTCAGTGCATCTAAGGGCAAAATTTTCGGTTATCTATATTTAAATACCTTTCACCATGATTTCACGAGAACTATCATTACTCATGTCATCCGGTGAAGTTATTTAAATAGGGGCAACTGTCATACCCCAAATTTTACCCTCAGATTCTGATCGTTTACATATCATAATGAGTCAGCCTCCATTTTTTGCATTATTTGTTAGACATTTCATTGTCATTCTTCTTTTTAATTATTTTATTTTTGTATTTGAAATTTATTTGGTATTTTCAATTTAGTTTATCTTTTATATAATATATATTTAATTTAGTTTATTTTCAATTATAGTTTTATTTATTTAGTTAGTTTAATTTTTTTTTAATTCAGTTTAAGTTAATTTTAACTTTAATTTTAGTTTTAGTTTTATTTTCTAAGTTTAAATTATTGGCTTTAGTTAGTTTAATTTTTAGTTTTCGTTTTAGTCTTGTTTTTGTTTTTGTCCTTTCCCTTTGTCTTATAACCCCTGCACTAGAAAATGACACAACAACAGCACATCAGAAGCCTCAAACCCGCTGCATCGTCCTGGTACCTGCGCCTTGCTTACTAAAGTCCTGAACCAACTTTGACCACGATGCCACTATAAGCCAAAACAAAACATGCAGAGAAAATAACAACTAAAAGATATTTCAAATTCGAAAGAAAGTGGAAATAAAAAAGAGGAGCCTTCCTTATAAAGCCAGAGAGATTGGATATTTTAAAGAGGAGCATCAACCAACTCTTTGAAGGAGGGGGGAGCCACTGCACCTTTACCGGGAAACCGCCGATAGCTCACTCTCTTCCTGTTTTTGTTTACCATCTCAACTCTCCACCGTCCTTAAACCATTCTCTTCAAACAACATCAACCTTAAAAACCCAGCCACCCTCAAATCTTTAACCTATAAATCAACCACCTCCGCCTTCAAACTTCCCTTTCATAAACCTTCCTCATCATTCACAACAATAAACTCCCCCAATCTTCAACCGCAAAGAATCTGTCCTCAAATCCCTCTCTTCCTCTGAACCATAACACATAAAGCCAACAAAAACAAAAACCATAAACCTTATACACTTTCACCCAGTAACCTTTTTCCTCTCATGAAATCTAGTTTCACCACACTAACCATACTTCTTCAACCTACATAAAAAGCCTCGATGACATCAGAACACTTCATCACCAAATCTCCAACAACCAAATCAACATACCAAAAAAGCTAAACCAAATCTTCATTTCCGGATTAAAATCAGAACAGATCAAGAAGAAGAGAGTGAGTTCGAGAAGGGCGAAACATTTCGATCGGAACTCACCGAACCTAAGCAAGCGGAAGCGAGTGAGAGGGGGCCGGAACCACAAACGAGGGAGATTAGCACCAGATCATAGAGTGAGATGGAGTGATTGAGAGTGTGTTAATCATGTTGTGCGAGCTGAAACAAGGAGGATGGAGTTCGCTTTGCGTCGTCATGTTGCCGTCATCCCAAATCGCTTTGTTATGCTATGTTCATTTTCCTTTTTTAAAAGAGGATTTGATGTCGAGTTGTGGAAATAACGTTGAGGATATGGATGATGGGCCTTTCGTAGACCCATGTGATTCCATGCTTTATTTACTATTTGGATCTTCAACGCCCCACCTTGTTTTTTTTTAGATGTTTCACTATTATTTCACTATTTTTTATTTATTTTATTTTCTAAACTTTCTTAAGTGATAGTTTTTAGAATTTTACTTTTATTCATTTACTTTATTATCTTATTTTGATTTTATTTCTCATTCTTTATTTCATTTCCATTTCGATTTCATTTTCAATTTGATTTTTTGGGCCAATGATATATAAAAAATCTTGATTGGTTGGTTTTATTCAAATCACTACAAATCTTGATAAATATGAGGCTATGTTTCACTTTTATGTTATCGGTCAATGAAAGTCAAATATCATTAGATTATCGATTTCTCGATTAAATTTTGATTAAGGCGAGACCATTTCGATTTCCATTTTATTAACAATTTTTATTAACTCGGACGAATAAGAGCCGTCAAGATCTAGCATCTTGGCACAACTCTTTGAACGTTTGATTTCCGTCAAGTGTTCGTCGTCCGTCAAACTTTTTCTTAATCAACCCTCGAATGATCAGTCCCGAGCATGGCGCATTGGGATAGCTGTTCATTCTCTTCTTTAATTTTTAAAACATCTAATATTAACTTGGACGAATAAGAGCCGTCAAGATCTAGCATCTTGTCACAACTCTTCGAATAATTGATTTTCATCAAGCGTTCATTGTCCATTGAACCATTTTCATATCAACTTGGACGAATAAGAGTCGTCAAGGTCTAGCATATTGGCATAACTCTTTGAGCAATTAATTATCGTCAATAGCTCGTTGTCCATTAATTATTTTTCATTTCAACTTGGATGAGTAAGAGCCGTCAAGATCTAGCATCTTGGTACAACTCTTCGAACAATTGATTACTATCAATGTTTTTTGTCTAACAAACAATTTTACAATCAATCTTGAATGAAAAGGACTGTTAGAGTCTAGCACTCTGGCATAACCCTTTGGCATTCTTAAAACATATTCAAGCCATTTTTAAACCACTAGCTTTTCCAAGAGATAGCCATTAATCTCTTGTGATATTTAACCATTCCTTTAACCTTCATAAGAGATAGCCATTAATCTCTTCTCCTAAACAATCAATCTTCACAAGCTTTGCTTTCAAGCTTTTCACCGTAGTAGCCAGAACTACGGACGCTCTGATTTCTCAAGTTCAACTTGAGAATACTTAGGCATAGGATTGCGAAATCCTAGCGAGCCACCTTTTCTTTTTTCTACCTTTTCCTTTTTCCTTTACATCCAATGCCTTCTTGGATTCCACCTTTTTCCTCTACATCCAATTCCTTCTTGGGTTCCACCTTTCCATTTTTCATCGTAGCCCCGAACTACGAAGGCTCTGAGTTCCTCATTGCACTATGAGAATACGTAGGCACGAGATTGTGAAGTCTTGTCGAGCCCCTAGTAATAAAAACCCTTAGGTCTCCCCTTTAAAAATCCTAAAAACATTTCTCTCTCTTTCCTCAAGTAGAAGATTAGAAACAAACCTTAAGCTAACATACATTCGGTCCTAACAAAATGGTTCCCGTTGAGTAAAACGGACGTGAGGGGTGCTAATACCTTCCCCTTGCGTAATCGACTCCCGAACTTAGACATTGGTTGCGATGACCATATTCTTATCCTTTCTTTTAGGGTTTTATTCGATATTTTCCCTTTCCCTCTATGGAATATATAAAGATCGGTGGCGACTCTGTTAAGTCCATCCCGCGGGCGTGCGATTGCGCCTCGCGAGGTTGTTCTCATTTTTCAAGGTACGACACTCGCCAAGAGACGATCCCTCTCCTCTTCAATCCCGACGAGACGTCTCCGCTCTTCCTCAGCATTCTTCAACTTCTCCTCCGACTTCCCTTGGAGCTCGACTTGGGCCTGGTGCTGGCTTTTGCAGTCGGCCAGCTCCTTGCCCACCTTCTCCATTTCGGCTGAGGTAGACTGGAAACTCTCGCGCAACCTGTTCAGTTTGCCTTCCGGGCACGCCTTGTCGTTCAGAACCAGGGCAGCCGCACAAACCCGCATCACAACGGACACATCCTCCACCAGCACCTTTCATCGAGAGACCTTGTCGACGCTGTAACACCTCAAAATTTGCCTTGTTGTTTTTAGATAACTGGCTTAGGTTTCTTTTCATTTCTTGCATTTGCATTGTGCATAGCATTTGGTTCTTAGCATGGGATCAAGGTATTTGGTTCAACTCAAGGGCAAAAGCTTCTTATGAGCTCCATAAGCTCCTCACATCCTTATATGGTGGCCCAAGAGTATTTCAATGAGGGATTCTCCAAGTGGTTATATCAAGGGTTGGTGTCCTTACACTGATGACCAAAACTAGGGTTTCATGGTTAAGGGTCCTAAGCTCAAGGAGTTATTTCAAACCTTTCACCAAGGTTCTCCATATGTCAAAACAAGTCTAAGGATGGATTTTGAGCCAAAAATTCACCATGGAAGACCTCAGATGATTCAGTAGCTTACAGATGAAGTAATCAGTCAATCTGGTCAACTGAAAAGTCAAACTAGGGTTTTGAGAGATCCTCATCATGGTAATCAAGTCAAGAGACCTTTTTTTGGTCTATGGAAGGCTTTCATGATCACAATTTGCAAGAATCAAGCTTTGGTAAAAAGTTGCTAAATTGGGAAAGTGACTTGTAATTTCAAGTTACTATTTTTGGCATATTTTCAACCAACTTTAACCAAACTTTTCATGATAAAAAATGCTTCAAACTAATTTTTGCCCAACACCAAAGTTGTAGATCTCTTTCTCCTCTTTCCAAAGAGTGGTGGATCATGATCATATCATTTTTGGATCAAGAGTTATGGGCATTTGAAGTTAGAGGGCATTTGGTGTTCTACCATGCATACCATTTTGACATAACTTGCAAGTTGCATTTTAACTCACCAATATGGCTTCTAATTGTTCAGTTCACCTCACCACACTCCAATGTACCTCATTTAGCATCATTTTGAGCCAAGATTTGAATGAACCCGTGGGTTACATGTCCATAATTCATCATTATGCACTTTTGCAAGTTCATTTGGAAATCACAATTCAGTTACTTTCCAGCCCCAAGATCAATCCAAAGGTTCTCATGGCATCAAAAGGAAAGCAGTCATGCACTTTTCATGAAGAATGCACGAGTAGAATACCTCATGTGCACAAACTTGCAAATTTGCAAAACAGCCCAAAACTCATTGCTCTCAAGTCCTTGAAGATTAAAACCCTAAACAGCAGCATTGGCACACTATATAAGCTAACTCACACGAATTTCTCAGCAGCTACCATTCATTTTCACCACTTTTCAAAGTTTTGCTCTCAAGTTTCTCTCCTTCGATTCTCCCAATTCTTCAAGTGTCTTCCATTTTTTTTTGGTTGGTTTGTGATCAGTGGAGCATAAGGAAGAGAAATCCACCATTGTTTTGAAGTTTAAGCAAAGAATTTATCAGTTGAGGTCAGATTTTCAACTCTCGTATTCAAGGATTCAGGCCAATTTGAAGGTCTAAGTGCATTTATTTTGCAATTAGACGGTTTAAGGAGTTGATCTGCAGCTTATCTTGGAGTTTCTTGGTGATTTTCCAGTTCTGCAAATCTCAGGTGAACTTGAAATTCATAGATCTAGAATTGATTTTTGTTGTGTGTTTAATGTTCATCTTGATGTGTTGAGTTCATATATGTGTTTGGAATTGGTTTTCAACGTGAATCATGGCTGGAATTTAGATCTGAAATTTTCAGATCCAAACTTGTTTCGTTCGATTCTTGAAATATATGCATGATAAATGATTTTGAGTAGCATATTTGTGATCTACGTGAGTTGCTGAACATTTTGATGTATGATTTGTTGTTTTTGGTTATGGTTTGAAGTTTAGTGACCGGAGAGTGGCCGGAGAAGATGACCGGCGCTTCTCCGGCCGGTGAGGGTTTAATTAGGGTTTGTGGTTTTCCAGTTTGAATCTCATGCGTTGGATCGTGATTAATTTTCCAGTTTAATTCACGTGCGTTGGATCTTGGTTATGTGTTGTTAATTAAATTGATTAGGGTTTAGTGGATCTGATTAATTCATGACTGTTGGATCTCATTTAATTAGCAAGTTTGAATATGGACCATCAGATAGTTGACTTTGCTTCGTTTGACTTTGAATGAGAGCCTGTGGATTTGGAGACTTTCTTATGCTTGACTTAATCTCAGCCGTTCGTTATTTCTGAAGGCTTGAAAGCGCTTGGGCTTTTTTTTGCTCTTTGCACCCCCGTTTATGAGCCCATGGTCATTTGAACGCGTTTGGGTTCCTTTTTGCACCCCTGGCTTCATTTCATTTCCTTTTTATTTTCTATTTTCATACCATTTCATAATTAATTGTTAAAAATACTTGCATGTGCTAAAAAATTCCAAAAAAATTCATCATTCCTCCTCATTATTAAAACTAATTTTTCACATTTTTATTTTATTATTTTTGCATTAAAATTGCATTAAATATTAATTTTCCAAAGTATTTTTCTCATTTTGCACTTCATATTGCATACTTCATGTTACATTTTTTATTTCTCTCATTTGGAAAGTGATTTGATCCTGATTCTTTTTGGGTTGTGTTCATAACATGTTGAAGTATGTTTGAGATTTTTGGTATGATTTTTAGGTCCTTTTTGGATGACTTTTGATGTGTTGCTTTGAACATGAATGTATGAAATCCTATTGATGCTTTGACCTAATTGTTGATTGACTTTGGTTCTGATTCATTGCTTGTGGATTTGATATGTCAATTATACATGTTTGAGATGCTTGAATACTGAATGACATAATTTTTGAGGCACGTTTGTTATTTCTTTGAAGCATGAGCTTTAACTTGTCCAATTTGTGAGTATATGCTTCATGTTTGGTTTGCTTGGTCATGAAGGCACTTGTGCCACAATTTTAGGTCTTGTTGAGGGATTGATAGCATGTTAATTGACTTCTGGTTTTGATATTTGAATCTCATCTTTGCATGTTTGATGTTTGCCTTTCACTTTAAGTCATTTGTTTCACAAGTATGAATCATGCTTCACTTCACTTCACTTCACTTCACTTCTTCTTTGCTTCCTAATTGATTGTGAAAGTGTTTGTGTGACTTGAATATTGTTTGAAGATCATATTTAGGCACATATTTAGGATTGTGTCACTTCTGGACTTGGTTTACTTTGTGAAATTTTGACTTGGTTGCTTTACATGATCACTTCTTTTCATCTCACTCCTTCTTTAATGACTTGAATGGTACTTGATTGACTTCTCCCTTTTCTTTTTGACTAATTATGCATGACTAATATTAGAGGTCATTAGGACCATTAGGTTCTGAACTTGATGTTTGATTTACCTTAGAACTTGTTTCTTTATTGCCTTATGCTTGTTTGAGTTTCATTTTGTCATATGTGAATACTTCTAACATTTTCAGGGGCAAATGGTAAGTTGTTGAATGTGGATATGCTTCCACATTTTACTTTCTTCATTTACCTTTTAACTTTCATACTTGTGTTTGAAGTGAGCTTAGGCCACTTGTGTTTCACTTCTCTTTCTCCTCCTTCTCTTCCACTCTTTTCATCCCTCGAGTCACAAGACTTGTTTAAGTCTTGGATTCTCTCCCTTTAGAGCTACCTAGTCCAACTTAATTTTCGATTAAGCTTGGAGTAGGATTAGCATTAGGTTAGGCAGTCGTCTCTCCTAAACCTCACTAACCATAGGACATCCATGCATGATAACATTAGGACTCTTAGTTTCCCTGTAGAGTTTCCTTTTGTGTCGCTTCTCTTCTCATCTCAAACTTCTTGAACACACTTAATAAAATATAACGTATATTGCGCTCGAGCCTTAAGTGTAGGAAGTGAAGAACGAGGGGTCTCCTCTCCTCTTCTAGGGTGTTTAGCATACGTCTCATTCGGGGGCGATCATGCGACTCACTCGTTCCCGCATGGTAGACTTTGGTGCAATGTAAGTTACGAACTAACTCAAAACACTTCTGTCTAAAAAACACCAAACCAATTCAAATCTTTTTATCCTCCGGGATTGTTGGGTTTCAAATTTCTTTTTTTCGTGAAAGAGCTCGTCGCTCACGTAAAAAACACTTACCTACCCGTGGTCGTACCCACGAACTACGTCAGCTCTGATTCCTCTCTCTCGTCCGATTAAGGATACGTAGGCACAAGACAGCGATTGTCTTGGCGAGCAACCTTCCCCCACAGTTCCCGTCCGAACTACGTTGACTCTGACTTTCCCATTGCACGAGGGAATACGTAGGCCTAGGACAACGATATTGTCCTATCGAGTCACTTCTTTTTTCTTTTCTTCTTCGTTTCTCCGTTCTTTCCGTTCTCGTTTCTTCGCCGATCCAGTAGCAGTGGAGCTCCAGATGACGACACCCTTTGATGCAGACAACAAGCGTGGATCCCATCGAGTACGATGGACGTGTTGGGTGCTAACACCTTCCCTTCGCGTAACCGACTCCCGTACCCGTTCTCTTGGTCGTGAGACCATGCTCTTTCCTTCTTTCAGGTTTACGCAGTGTTTCCTTTCCCTCTCTTGGGATAAATACACTTTGCTGGCGACTCTGTGTCTTTTGCGCCACTCTCGCGTTTGTACCGTTGGATGTGAATCTTTCGGGAGCGACAGACGCCTAAGATGGCCTGAGCTTCGGGGGCACCCACGCAAAGGGAATTATTCCCCATGAAAAAGTTCGGCTTCGAGTAACAAGGCGGGAGCACGAATTTTACAGCAGGGGGACCCTCGTTCTCAGTAAGGTCGATGGCCACTGTGTCCGCAACCCGCCGCCTCTTCGGGGAGACCTGGGGACTGGGAGAATCACTATCCTGGTGAGAGCCAGAAGAACCCCAAGTTGTCCGAGTGGGAACAGGTTCCTGCCCTCGGATCTGCTCGAGACGGCTTTTGCCTCCCTTCTTCGTAGCGCGGTTAGGCTTCAACTTTTTGAGACGCTCCTCGGCATTCGACATCTTACCTGCACAGAAAACAAAGAGGTCAGTAATTCAAAAATAAAGACGAAGGAAAGGCAGGTCGGGGAGGCCACCCCACCTAACAGCTCGAGAGCCTCCTTGTCAGAAAACGTCTCGAGGAGAGCCCTGGTGTTGATCGAACGGCGCTTCGTTAAGATCTCCCCATCATCGCCCAGAAGGAAGTCCCCGTTCGGCGTCGCGAACTTGGCTTTATTAAACCTGTTAACGAAAGCGACTATTCTCTCATAAGCCAGGCGATCCCCCTCGTCCAAACGGCCAGGACTGACTTTGTAGCTGTCTGCCCCCTTTTTTAAGTGTTCTTTCGTCCAGAACAAGGGGAATCTTGGCTAGAGGACCTCCTCCGTTCGCCCGTCCGCTTCATGGGTAACTCGACAATACACCGAATTCACAGCTTCAAGGGTGACCGGCCTCACGATATAATACCGTTGTTTAAAATCATGAACGGAATCTAAGTAGGTATGGAAGAGACTACTCGTTTATTTGAAAGACACCCAGCCGTGTCTGCCATCGGAGGCCTGCCGCTGGAGGTGGAAGATGCGAAAGAAGAGAGGCACGATTGCCCCGATTCGGAGATATTTGCAGACGAGCTCGAAAGCTCGGATGGAAGCGAGGGAGTTGGGGTGGAGCTGCGAAGGCGCCAGGCGCAACCAATCGAATACCGCCTGTTGAAAATCTGTAAAGGGCAGACGCCACCCTGCCTTGTCGAACATGAACTCATAAAGAGGGAACCTCATCCCTCGGTACGTCGAGCATATGCGATGGTGTGCTTGAGGTCAGAACACCTTCCACGACTTTGAGGAACCCACCAGCTGGTGCTCGACTGTGCAAAAAATAGTGTCCTCGTCCTCGTCAACAAAATGGGAAGCAATGTTCAACGGCTCATCGCTGACCCACTCCTCGAGGGGACGTTCCTCGACCCTAGTGATTGGCGCCATTGGAGAGTCGGGTTGGTCGTCGACGTCCAAAGATCCCTCAGCCACGGGCAATACGTCCATTTACCTAAAAAGCAGAAGGAAATGGTGAATTCAATGACCCATATTCCACCGCTGATCAAGTGAAAGAGCGAGGAGGGAACGTCGGGGAACGCGAACCCGCGACCATCCTCAGGTCCGCTGGGAGCGAAATTGGGCGGGACCCCGGGGTGTTCGACCCATATCCCCGAGATAAACGTCGGCTCCCCGGGGATTCCGTTCTTGATCCCCAGAATGTTCAACAAAGAGCTGAGAAACGTTCATCTCATGACCCCGGGATATTCTTCGTGTCCTCGGGGATTTCATCGCCTCTCTCCGCGAGATTCAACAACTAAACTATGAAATTCCGCCGTTTTCGCCGGATATTTCGTGATTTCCATGGGAACTTCATCAGTTCACCATAAGATTCACCCTACAAATGCAGACGAAAGGAGAAAAAAGAAAGAAACTTACTTGAAATACGCTTTTTAGGGTTCTGGCATGACGATCGTCGCTGGAGAACGGCGGAGAATAGTGGAAGGCAGCAGCGGAAAAACGGAGAAGAATAGAGGGAGAGTCTGAGAGGAAAAGAGAAAACGGTGCAAATGAAACGAGGTGGGGCCTATTTATAGGATCTTCACGGAATTCGAAGGGTTTTAGACTACTAGAGTACACTACCCTAGCCTAGTCGCCCCTAGGCAATGACGGCGTCTGACACGTGGCATACATGCGACCGTTCGCTCCTCAACACGCGTCTCTCCATTTGCTTCGACACCCAAGTTCAAACTTCTCGCATCCCCGCTGAGTAGACCATCCACGAACTCCCACGCTCGAGTCTGCTCGTCGATTTCTACCCAATGAACATTTGGCTCCCCGACGATACGGCCAGTGGATCTCAAACAAGTTCCCCTCATCGCGGTCACGCGATCGATACTTCCCCGACATGCTTGTTGGCCCTTAAGTCATTACTCTGCCACTTCGGAGCAACGACTTGGGGGCTCCTGTTCTGGACTGGGCCAGGGTATGCCCCTTAGTCGAGAAGGCCCAACCCACAGGACATGAGATGGCCCAACAAGGTTCTCTTTACAAGACCACTGTAGGGCACAAACACGCCCCAATAGAGTCGGGCACGTGCCACCCCTCAACATCGTCGGGCTCAGCAGAGTTCGTCGAGCAGAGGCATCAAGCCCCTCAGGGCTCGCTCTTCCTCGACACTCAGGTGTTCCTCCCTGCGAGGAACCATCTCCCTCTCACATAAGAGTCCTCCCCGTGAGGACGCGTCTCTCCCCGACACGCAAGACTCCTCCCTGCGAGGACACGTTCTCATGTAACCTCTCACTCTCGATGGAATTAGTCTGCCCTAGTTCCGGAGATCTAGGAACGTTTACCCCAGGGCGAAGGCCACATGCTGGTCTTCACTACGCCACGTAATCCCTGGCAGTTACTTGGATTGGGCCTGGCAATCCAGCCCAATGCAAGTAACCGTTGGCCCCGCGCTGGGGGCTCTCTATAAATACCCTCTCACTTGAGAGGGTCAGGTTACACACACTTTCTTACTCTAACCTTGTACTTGCTTTTACTTGTGACCTTTGCCTTACTTGAGCGTCGGAGTACCTTGCAGGTACACCCCCCCCACCCCGCCCCCCCCCCCCCCCCCCCCCCCGCCGTCTTTCAACCTCACCGGAGCTGAAGTCCAGACTACGTTGTTGGCCACCAGATACTGTCTGATCCAGGTACGATCAATCCCTATACCTGTTTCCATTTCACTTTACCATCATAACTTCCATGAATTGTTAACTTTGGCATAGGTTTAGTAAGTGAAACAAGTTAAAGTTTGAATTTTGATTTAATAAGACTGAGGACAATCTTTTCTTTTGTTTGGTGTGTACAACATGATCATTGTATCTTATCATTGCCTGATTACTTTCCTTCAACTGTTAAGCAAACTTTCCTTTGGCAAATTACCAAACTCATGGACCTTTTCATGTGTCAAGGCAAGAATAATGGGGTTTACTCGTTTTGTCAAGATGTTATTCGAATTAATGCTGCAATTGTTTGTCATTCGCACTAATCATGTTTACGTTGGTGGCAAGAGTGGGTGCGTGTGGTGGCTGGTATCAAATTCCCTCTGCACCAAAACCATTGTTCTTGTTAGTGGAAAAAGTTAGTTTTTAAGTTTCGTACATAAGGTTTACATACCCCTAGAGTTAGATTCATAACTGGATGTACCAGCCACCCCAGTGGCAAGCACACACTAGCACCCACCCATTTCACCTATAGGACTGAGGTTCGAATCCCCCTCGCCCCAGTCCTTTTGTTTTCTTTTCTGAAAATGCGTTGTTTTCATATATATTATGCCTTGGTTATATGTTGTTAACATGCACACACTGGGCGCGATGGTAAGCATTTTGGGCTGTACACGTGAGGTCCTGGGTTCAACACCCATGGGAACCACTCTCCTCTTTTTTATCACTTGTTTTTTTTTATATATTTTTATGGTTTATATGTAAATTTCAAATGTTCATAATTTAATCATTTTTAACCCTTTTTCACTCATTCTTTTTGCTAAATGTTCATAAAAGAATCTATTTTTTTAACTATAAAACTATATTTTAAAAAATGTTTAATATTGAGACAGTTATTCATAATGAAAGTGGAAAGATCTTTTTAGGGGTTTTATTACTTTTCTTGATGGTGTTTGATTCTTAATTATGATATCTTGCTTGTATAATATCTATATGTTTGATTTTGATCTTGCATGATTGTTATAAGCCTTGTTCAAATTAAATGCTTTGTTGTTAATACCACCTTTTTTATGCGCACATCTTTTGTAATTTTACCGTTTCGTAAAAATTGATGTCCCCCATTCCAAAGGAAATTCCCTTTCAATTGACTCGTATGGCAATAAACAAGTCAACCATTGACCTCATAGTCATAGGTGTTCACATCCTCCTTGACCTCATAGTCATAGGATCCCCTCTTGACCTCATAGTCATAGAGTCATCTCTCAAACCTTTGACCTCATAGTCATATGTAGGCTTTGACCTTATAGTCATAACCATTCTTCCTTGGCCTCATAGCCAATTATATTGCAACTTACAACAAGTTAGTGTTCTTGAACTCTATGTGAAACTCATCACTATGAATATTTACTTCCCCCATTATAACTTAGACTTAGAGAGTTTCTTAAACTCTAAATGAGCTCATACTTATTTCCCCTTAGAACTTTGGCCATAGTCAATGATTCCTCAAATTCACCCTTAGCCAGGTGAACTACGGTTGCTCTGATTCTTTAGTCAGATACGTAGGCACAAGATGCGATGTCTTGGCGATCATACTTAGTGAACATACCCTTAGGTCTTTACCTTTACCCTTAGCACATTCCCCTAGCAAGCAAACACAGCATAACACAAATACTAACAAGAGGTTCCTGTAGAGTACTACAGATATCTAGGATGCTAACACCTTCCCTAGGTATAACCAACCCCCGAAACTTAGATCTCTGAGCTGTGTTCCTACATAGCGCACTTAGGGTTTTTTGATCTTTACCTTTTCCTTTGGATAAATCAAAACTCAGTGGTGAATTTCATGATTTGTGATTCAAGTTAATTAATAGCTTGATATCCGATTTTCACCGCAACACCCGATTAATCATATCCTCACAAAGTCATCACATCATTAACACAAGCACAAAACAAGGGTTTCTAGGCCTATTCATTAAAGCAAGAGGGCAAAAATCGGAACCGTGGACACAACACCTTTTTTCAAAAAATCTAGGCAAATTTTGGCCTGGTTAATCGATTAACCATTTGCTGTTGCAAATGGGTTAATCGATTAACCCATGCAAAATGGCAGAATATGTTACATTTTCATGACAGCAGCTTTTCACTCTCTTTTCTCTTGGAGTCTACTTGGTTCTAGCAGTGTGTGGAACATTCTAGACAGTTCAAGACCATTCAAGACACTCCACATACATTTATTCCAATACATCACTTTGAATAAGTCCACCATGTTACTTAATTTCCAAGCATGAGAGCCATTGATTTGGATTTGCATTGGGATTGCTCCACCGAGTTAACTAACTAACTAACCGAGTCAACTTCCGACTCGGTGAGTTGAGTGTAACTAACTCCAAAGCAAGCTCCAAAGCTCACTCCAAAGCACATTCCAAACCTAGCCTACTCCGAAGCTAGTCTCTATATAAACAAAGCTCCACCATTTCACAAGGGACCTGACACATCCACAATCATTCTCACAATTTCTCAATCTTTTCACTCTCAATTCTCTCATTTTCTCTCTGCATTTTCTGCAAGTTCTACACATTCATCTTCATCTTCTTCCCCAAACCACACTAGAGCTCAATTCCACCATTGAAGAGTAGCAACTTTCACATTGAAATTTCTTACTCTTGAACTTAAACCTTCATTCGTCTTCGATTTTGCTTGGATTTCTGGAATTACAACAAGTTCTACTTCAATTCAAGTGTTCACTCCAATCATTTTGGTGCAAATTTGATTTCGAAGCTTTTATCGCATTTTGCTCGGTTTCGCTACGGTTCGAAGTGCAAGTGCAGAATTCTCTAGTTTTCTTGGCTTCTTCTCTCTACATTTCACTCACAACAATCACCAAGCCAATTCTCCGGCTTGTAGGTTGGTCAATTCTCACTCAATATACTGTTTCGATCACTTTCGCGAGTTTACGATGTAGTTTCGGTAGTTTTTCGATTTGGTGAATCATGTGTTTGTTTGATTTTCACTACTAGAAATTTTCCATTTTATGACACATGGGTTACGACAGTTGAATAAATACTGTCCTTATTCCATATCTGCGACAGTTGTTGTGACAGTTATAAACAAGTGCCTCAAATATTTTAAGAGAAAGTTAGATCCGTTTCATTCCAAAGTCCACGACAGTTACCCGTACTGTCCCAACCAAGGAATTGGGACGGTTAAATGTTAAAAAAAATAACTGCCTCCGGTAAGCGTTCTCACACTTCACTTCAAATTGGTATCGTGATTCCGATTGCTAGGTTCTACCCCCTAGTTTCGCGAGTTTACGATGTAGTTTCGGTAATTTTTCAAAATCTAACGGCGGTTAATTCAACCGTTATGAGTGGTTTTCCAAAATCTAATGTTTCATTCTCTTTTCATTCTTTCCCTCAAATCCTAGAAAACCCTAACCTTCAATATTCACTTTTCTAAAATTGTTCTATGAATTCCAATAGTTTTTGGTATCTAATCTTTTTGTTTCACTGCAAAAGCAACAACAAAATCATAGGTCACCACAGCTCTCATCCATCGCCGGTCATCACAACTCAGAGGGTTGAAATCCAAGGTCATTCTCAATTTTCCCTATTTTTTCATCATATATTGAAATCAAAGGGAAATATATTGTTGTTGTAGCTTTTTATCTCTGGTTATTTACTGTAATTTGTGAGATTTAATGTAAATCCTATTCTTTTTATAATCAAAAGAATAGTTAGGGTTAGGAGAAAATTATGGAGTTTATTTTGTTTCACCATTTTCCTTGAAAGGTTTCTTGCTAAAGTTGTAATTCTTTATTTCATCCTGATTACTATATCTATAGCCCTTTACCTCATCTAAAACCATTACTTTTTGTAGTAGTCATGTAATAGTACCGGAAAACTGGTGTGCTTACTTTCTCGTAGAGTGATTCGGCATCAACATTCTGTTTTTTGAGTTGTCAACTTATAACAAATAATAATGTCGATCACTTGCAAGTAAATTTAAGGTATCTTATTTCTTCTTAATCTTGGCTACATTAACACTTATATTTTTTGAAGTGCTCTCATGGATTGTTTGATTTCAATCTTGGTTACATTACCATTTTCACAAATTCATAAAATTAAGAGGTATCTTAATTCATGTGTATTTTCTAGGTTGGATACAGAGTTGTAAATCCCTTTCTTCGAAGTATTGGAAATGTGATAATATGTTTCCTGTAAGGCCTTACTTGAGTCACTTCTTATTCTATGTTATGATTTTCTTACACATAACAACCCAAAAATGTGACACTGACCACTGTTTCCTATGTCAGGCTATCGAAGACTTGACCAAGGAATTAGAGTTTGAATCCAACACAATAGACATTTTACATGAGAGAGGTACCTTGTCTAAAACTGTGTGTCCTCATCTTGTTTTTTCAATAAGTAATCGATGCATGTAGTCTAATATATGTTTTTTTTCAATAAAAGATTTTGCATCCTTCTGTACAGGTTTGTTTTATATATTTTGATGTATGAAAGTGTTGCAATCATAGGAGACACCTTTTTAACACAATTAGGATGATCTTTATTGTAAAATCATTTCTAGTTTGATTCTTAATTTAATTTTAATGTTTTAAAACTCAGTTTTAAATAAAATGGTCTATACTGTCAAATGATTTTTAGAGTAGAAATTTTCATTGATAATTGAAAAATGACTTATAATTATGTTGTTGTGCTAGTTCAAGAAGTGTATGAACTTTCTGCTGAGTATGAAAGAAAGCATGATCGTGAAAAGCTTGAACAGCTTGGAAACTGATAACAAATTTAGAAGCAGGAGATTCAGGAGATTCAATTGTTGTTGCAGAGTCCTTTTCACGCGCTTAACTTGGTCAACTTAGCTTAAGAGGTTTACATTGCCATCGTCGAAGGAACAAGTTGGAGAAAAGAGATTTCATGGATGAGAGCAATGCAACTACGGAATCAAACATAGAAGAAATTCACATTTCTCTCTCAATGAAGATAAATGTTTGCACATTGTACATATACTTAAAATTTTTAACCATTATCAGATTTATTTTGTTGTGAAAACCATTTGGATTTTTTTATAATCAAATTTGTAGTTACTTTTGTTACATTAGTTACATTACTTCTCTAAGTATTTTTTCTTGTTCTATTTCATTAATAAAGTTTATAGTTACATTTGTTACATTTAGTTACATTAGTTACATTACTTCTCTTAAGTATTTTTTCTTGTTCTATTTCATTAATAAAGTTTATAGTTACATTAGATTTTTTATTTTTAGTTTTTTAAAAAAATTCATTAATTTAGTGGAGGTTATAAACCTCCGCAATTAGCATTGATTTAAAAAGACCATACAAAATTCACGATGGTTTATAACCATCACTACTTGCAATTTACGACAATTTCCTTACCGAAGACCATACAAAATTCACAACGGTTTATATCCGTCTCTACTTACAATTTACGACAGTTTCCTAACCGTCGCGAATAATAATGATGGTTGGAGTGACGGTTTTAGCAACTGTCGCAATACGCCCTGGCGATACACGTTTTTGCGACAGTTACACAACCGTCGCGCCTTGCCATTTGTGGCGGTTCAAACCGTCGTAACCTACCAAAACTAACCGTCGCAATTTGTCAATTTTCTTGTAGTGTTTTGATCTTCATGCTTGATGCTTTCGATTTGCGTTTAATTGCTCATAATTGATGTAATTTTCGTGCACAAGTGTAAACCATAACATGTGAATGTTCAAATAAGTGATTAACTGCAGGAAGCACTTTTGGAAAACTGATTTTCTGCCACTGCTTCAGTGTTAATCGGCTAACCATTTGCAGTGCAAAATGGTTAACCGATTAACCAGTCGTTTTTCACGCGTTTCTGCACTTTTCAAAAGGTTAACCGGTTAACCACATATGGTTAACCGATTAACACTGTAACAGAAGCAGATTTTTGAGCTTTTTCTTGCTTGTTTGATTTGCTTTCCTCATTTAACTTCCATGGCTTGATATGCTTGATATTTGTGGATGTTTTATGAGTTGTTTAACCTCTGTTTGAAGCATGCTTGCGAACTTTCGGTGCACGATTTATCGATTACGTAATTGTTTGCATTTTTGGCATTACATTATTCATAATCATTCTTGCACATCTTTTGCTCACTTGATTACATGATTTTTGTTGATGTTTGGTACTGTTTGCCATGCTATTTGCATTGAGTTTGTTCTTCATCGAACAAGTTTAATCATGTACAATCATTAATTCGCACGTTGCTTTGATGATCTTTCGACTCGTGAAAGATTGTTGGCTTGCTCATTCCCTTTGATTGATTGATCGAAACCATGTTTCGATTAGTTGATTCTCCCTTTCTCCTTTCTTTAGGATTCTTTAGAGCCTCGTTCTCTTGATTCCCTGCCGAGTTGGAGATTTGCACGACGCACTGGAGCACTGTACAAATTGGCGCTTTTATGTTGTCCGTTTCAACTTCTGCACTATACTTTGTTGCTAGAGAAGGGATGATAGTGGAGAATTCCTACACTCATCTTGATTATTTTGGGTAGGGGACGAATGACCCTGTGTCTGGAATAATCGTCTCTATCTCCAAGTTGTAGTGTTTCTCAAACCTCAGTCGAGTCGATCCTTGATCACTCTTGCACCTTTCAATCTCTCTCTTGGTCAATCACCATTCTCTTGGTTAAAGATCATTGTCTCTTGGGTTAACACCCGTCTCTTGCCTTAATATCCTTTTCTTGTGGTCAATCATTGCTTATTGATTCCCCAGAAGAGTCTCAATTAGTTTTTTTGGTTACACACAGTCTTCCTGTTAAACACAGAAACCCTAGCGGAGTTCGCGACCTTCTCTTGGTTCCTCTCTCTTTGATTGGTTAACCACTGCCTGCCAGTTAAAACACCAATTTGCACTTTTTCTCAGTTAACCACAGTCTACCTGTTAATATACTGAGCCCCTTTCGAGTTAATCACCTTCTTTTGGTTAATCACTCGTTTCTTTTCGGTTAATAACAATCTTTCTGTTAACGCCGAATCCCGAGCAGTTAACAACCTTTTTTGGTTCAAATACTTACGTCATTTGGGTCACAACCTTTGCTTGGTTCTACACCCGTTCTTTTGGTTGATCACAATCTATCTGTTAAAATCTTTCTCCCCGCAGAGTTGCAATCTTTTCTTTCCTCGGTTAACCACTGTTTATCAGTTAATATACCGAAATCCCTTCAGAGTCAAACACCTTCTCTTGGTTCAACACTCTCTTCTTTTGGTTTATCATAGCCTGTCTGTTGACACCAAACCCTTTCTCCCCACAGAGCTTTAGTCTCTTTCTTCGGTTAACCACTGCCAGTCAGTTAACATACCGAATCCTTTTTTTCTCTTGGTTTCAACACTGTCCCCTTTGTTTGGTCCCCAATAGGATCGCTAACCCTCTGATCCCCAGCGTAATCACTTTGTCCTTTACTCCCTAGTAGAGTCACTATCCTTTTGCTCCTTTATCTTCTTGGTTTTGACACCATTCTTTCACTTTATCCTCAACACAGTTACTATATTTCCTTTGCACTTCTTTCTTGGTTTTGACACCATTCTTTTTAATCCCTAGCGGAGTTTTCTCTCTTTCTGTTGCTCTTGGTTTTGACTCCACCTTCTTTTTTCCTATCTTTGTTCCCCGAACTACGTAGGCTCTGAATTACTCATTGCACTATGAGGATACGTAGGCACGAGATTGCAAAATCTTGGCAAGCCACCTTCTTCCATTCTTCTTCTCTTTCCCTGGTTCCACGAACTACGAAGCTCTGATTTCCTCATTGCACTATGAGGGTACGTAGGCACGAGGGCCCTAATCCTCAGCGAGTACTTTCTTTCTTTCTTTCTTCTCTCCTATATCTCTTCCTCTTTTAGCTAGAAGCCTTTAGATAGATAACCCATCCGAGCCTAGAAGCAAGCGAAATGGTTCCCGTCGAATACGACAGATGCGTAAGGTGCTAGTACCTTCCTTTCGCATAACCGACCCCCTTACCCGTTTCTCTTCCCCTTAGGTTTTATCGATATTTTCCCAGTCCTTTGAGACTAAATAATGTTCGGTGGCGACTCTGTTGTATCTTTGAGAGTGCGATTCATTCAGGTATAATTCCGCTAGCTTCAGCGTTTAGCTGGCAGTGGTTAAACAATACTTGGAAATAAACTACTAAAACTTGCCATGAAAGGAATTTGAATTGTGTTTGTTTGCCTTCCACAAGTATTCAAAAAGGGATGGAGGGTTATAAAAAATGCTTCACATAGCCTTCTTGGATAGTACTCTCCCACAAACTTTAATTGATCCTAACAAGTTCATAAAACTAGATGTTGATCTGTAAAAGCTTGTAATAATAGTGATCAAATAAAATTAAACACGGTTAGTTAGTTAAACTTAACTAAGATTAGTAATTAAGACTAGTATGGAAAAGGTAAAAAGTTGAAACATTGACGTGATGCTACAATAATAGTCGAATTTAAGGAAGCAATAATTGTGACAAAGTATATAACTAATGTAACAATACTGACTACAATTCCTCATAATACCCTTTTTAGTTATTACAGTGAATATGTAATGTAATAAATAAATGATTTAAATGTAATTTTAGTTCTCTTATTATGATTTTCCTAATTCTTTAGTACCTTTCAAAAAAAAAACAGATATTTGGTCTCTCTTTATCATATTCTATGTTTTTTTATGGTCCCCTTTCACTTGGCAGCCAAAACAATGACATGACATATAGAAATTGACCCCACTTACTTAAAATTCTTTCCATGTCATTAAATTTATATTATTAAAATGTTTTACTCATTAATATAATTTTAAATAGAAATCATAAATTATATTATTATTATCATTAATTATTATTAAAACGAAATGAACGACGTTGAATTGAAATCGATTAAAGAATGTAGAATTAATGAAATCTTTTAAAAAGAAACTTGACTTTGAATCAAGATATTTATATTCTATTTGAAATGTCATTTTTAATTACCATTTAATTACTTAATTAATAAAAACTAAATTAAAAATAATAAAATAAAAAAGGAAAAAGAGGGGGTGCAAGATGTGATGGGGATATAAAAAAAATAAGGGGGTGTGATTAGCGTATGGCCCAGATGGGAAGCCCAACAAGGGCGCTGCTGGACCAATCAAGGGAATGAGGGAGTCAACAGGAAGACTCAACCTCATCCCATAGATTAAATCAAACCAAGATCAAGGAGAAGGAAATGCAAGCGCACGATAAGGCATGTGCAAGCATCCACATGGGTGCCTTGGTCAGCCCATTCGAAGGGTCTAAACTAGGCCACATGTCTATTGATTAAAGGGAGGAAAGGGGTTAAAATGGAAAAAAGAGGACCATGTGATGCCGTTCAGTCAAAATCTTTCTCTCCCTCACACACACACACACAACAACAACAACAACAACAACATTATACTCTCTCTCTATTTAAAAACGCCTTTGTTGAGACAAGTTTGGTTCATACCATGTATTCTCTAAGGTTTTGATGTTGACACAGTATTTGAAAAATAATTTGGAATTCTAACTAGCTAGTTTTTGTGGATAAAATTATATTTAGTTGATGAAACTGGTTCTGACACAGAAGTAACTTTGGTTCGGTTCTGGTCATAAACTCGTGAGAGAGACTGATCAGAAAGCAGCTACTAGTACACTCCAGAATCAGAAGCGTGCCATGGCTTTCTCTGAGACTGAGTAGTGTCAACTCAGTTCTGCTAACACAGGACTCGAGATATAGTGACATTATCTTCAACAAATTGTGTTGTACTTGAATCATAGATATGTCCTCTGGACAAAGGCCTTGTTATGTGGATATTTTCTTGACTGAAAGTTCCAACACCTGCTTTATTGGAAAAGAAGAAGTACTAGAAGATTTGATCTGATTATAGTCGTTGTGGATGCTCCAACGACTATATTTCTTCAGCTATATGTTGGATGCAGAATAGGGCAAGCAGCAAAAATATTTATTTTCGAAAGAATTCCCTCCGGGATTTATGTTGTGTCCACAGAGATTGGTTCGACGGAAAGAATGTCGTTCGACAATCTCTCGCGGTAATGAGTTTAGATTAAAATGGTTTAAAACATGAAAACAGAAAAGTAAACATTAAAACATAAAAACAAATTCATTCTTCAGCAAGAAAAACTCGTCCGGCAATGCATATAAATCACTCCTCACAAACTTAAACTTACCGACCAGTTATACTCCACCTACAATACTCCTCAATATCACCCAGCATCGCTTACAACAAAAGTTATGTCTAACGCACAGTTGAGATAACAACCGTGTCACTCTCGCGAGCGAAGCCTCAAAACACGAAAGGCATTAAGCTTCGACGCCTATTGAAGATTGTTAGCTCTAAATCTATCTCTAGAATCCAGAAACTAACAGACAATCATCCCTAATCGAAGTTTGCGACGGTTATCTCTAACGCAACCCAAACCCCGCGCATAAAGCAAAAATCAGAGACAATCACCAATAAAGATTTGTAAAGCAAGTTTTATACAACGTCATGGGCGACAAATATACATGAGATCATAGTCAATACATATACAAAACCCAACATAGAAGAAAAACACAAAGAAGAAAAGAAATGAACCAAACACTTCACGGATTGTCAGAGCCGATTGATGAGAAATCCACCTCGGATCATCCACATGCAAGCTTCCATGTTGTTTTCTAAGCTAATCTACTGAAAAAATGAAGTTTGATGGAGTTGGAGCAAGAATCCCCAAAACCATCCTCTAAAAAATGCTGAAAAATGAAGTTTATAAGTGGTTTTTGCTGCCCAGGTTCGCACTGCGAACCCCCGTTCGCACTGCGAACATATGCCGCCTTAACTTCCTCTAGAATGGTGTTTTTCATGCTTCCAGGCACTTTTTATTCGCCCCGGGTTCGCAGTGCGAACTCGCTAGCGAGTGCTCGCCACGGGGGTTCGCAGTGCGAACATGACAGTAAACCAGAACTTGTTTTGATCATAACTCATGAACCGTAACTCCGATTGACGCACGGTTTGAAGTGTTGGAAAGCTTATTAAATGCTCTTTATGAATATGGAAAAATCCCATTGCTGGAACACCTGTAAAAATAAATGAAAATCAATTAAACTCAATGATATTTACACGGTACCGCACTATACACCGAAAACGTAAAGTAAACGTATTTACGAACAAAGCGGGGTTTATTCGTATGATATTTAACAAAAAGTATCAATAAATGCAACAAAACTTATATACAAAAATAGGTACATTTTGCACTTATCAAACTCTCCCCAACTTACATAATTGTTTGTCCACAAACAAGAATCAAACAAACTTGAAAATGCACAAGCAATATCCAAAGAATGACTAATCAACAGGTTTTGAAAAACGGAAACGAATGAATGGTTCAAATGAAAACGGTACACACAAAAAGTAAATACTTACCACTAAACTACGACGACAACATAGTCACGAAACAAATGAAAAATACAAAAATTCATGCCGAACATTCTTAAACAACACAAGTTCCAAAGTGAATCACACCTAGCAAAAACAATCATCGGTAGATGAAAAACACACAATAAGGTACTTTACACTCACACAACACTCATGCAAACGAAAGACTAAATTATGCATACATCCACAAATTCACATTGAAATACAAAGGCAAGAATCACAAGGGCTTTTCAAGGTTGTAGCGTGGTCGGGTAAACAAACAAGGGGCAATTGCTAAAGGTAATTGAAACAAAAACTTGCCTAAACCTAAGGGAGTGATCAACTCACAAAGACTCAAACACCAAATTCCAATCAACTTCTTCCACAATCCCAAGTGTTACACAACACACAATACTTATTTAGCACAATTATTGAAACTCTTTTTGTTTCTTTTTTCAAGGATTTTCTTTTTCTTCTTTTTTTCTTTCTTTTTCTCTTTCACAAATTTTTCTCTTTTTTTCTTTTCATTTTCAATCCGCATAGAATCCAACCAATGAGTATACAATCATCGTCTCCCCAACTTGAATTCAACCATATCATCGGGTGAATACTCCCTACTTTCTAAGGCAAGGAAAAAATCCATACAACAACACAAAATTGAGGTCCAAGAAAAAAAAATCCATTCAAAAATAAGTGAACTAAATACTCATAGATAAGCATTAAGTTCAAATAGAAACATGGATCAAAAAGCTCAAAGGGGTTACGAATTCTCACACACTCACAAGGTGAATGACTATTTGGCTAAGGTGGTTGTGCTCAAAATGAAACAATTGCCTTGATCCTTTTTATGCATTCATATAATCAACACAAACAAAAGATTCAACATAATAAAATCCAGTTAGAACAAGAATGTTGGTTCTCCGCGCATATATGAACAATGGAAAGCCACCTCACAAAAAGGTTGGGAACTAAAGTGATTCACAATAGAACAAGTATACAAAAGAATGGATGGCAGGGAAGTTTGTAAAATGCCTAAGTATCATGAATATGCTAAAGTATAGAAAGCGATAAATACATACCTCGGACGTGTACAAAACTTAACAAGATCATTACCATACATTCGCAAGTTGAAACGCACCAACTTGGAAAATCACAAAAGTACCCTCAAATAAGTCGACCAAGACTTGCAACCAAACAACAAACAAAACTTTAGAAAAGAAAAACTATAAAACATGCTTGTTTTACGTCGTAAGCTCGACGCCTTTACGGTGCTTAATTAGAAACTTCCTTCATTCATGCCATGGTGATGTCTCACCGCACAACCAAAAGCAAGCGTCCTAACCAAACACTTAAACAAACGTTAAAAGAAACAAAAATGTACAAGTATCAGTATAGACAAGTGAAAATATACAAAATATACGATATCTACAAAACTCAAAAACAAAGAAACTATCGCAATGCGATTCAATATCAAAATCGATTCCCGGCAACGACGCCATTTTGTTGGATGCAGAATGGGGAAAGCAGCAAAAATATTTATTTTCGGAAGAATTCCCTCCGGGATTTATGTCGTGTCCACAGAGATCGGTTCGAGGGAAAGAATGTCATTCGACAGTCTCTCGCGGTAATGAGTTTAGATTAAAATGGTTTAAAACATGAAAACAGAAAAGTAAACATTAAAACATAAAAACAAATTCATTCTTCAGCAAGAAAAACTCGTCCGGCAATGCATATAAATCACTCCTCACAAACTTAAACTTACCGACCAGTTATACTCCACCTACAATACTCCTCAATATCACCCAGCATCGCTCACAACAAAAGTTATGTCTAACGCACAGTTGAGATAGCAACCTTGTCACTCTCTTCGTCACTCTCGCGAGCGAAGCCTCGAAACACGGAAGGCATTAAGCTTCGACACCTATTGAAGATTGTTAGCTCTAAATCTATCTCTAGAATCCAGAAACTGACAGACAATCATCCCTAATCGAAGTTTGTGACGGTTATCTCTAACGCAACCCAAACCCCGCGCATAAAGCAAAAATCAGAGACAATCACCAATAAAGATTTGTAAAGCAAGTTTTATACAACGCCATGGGCGACAAATATACATGAGATCGTAGTCAACACATATACAAAACCCAACATCGAAGAAAAATACAAAGAAGAAAAGAAATGAATCAAACACTTCACCGATTGTCGGAGCCGATCGATGAGAAATCCACCTCGGATCATCCACATGCAAGCTTCCATGTTGTTTTCTAAGCTAATCTACTGAAAAAATGAAGTTTGATGGAGTTGGAGCAAGAATCCCCAAAACCATCATCTAAAAAATGCTGAAAAATGAAGTTTATAGGTGGTTTTTGCTGCCCAGGTTCACACTGCGAACCCCCGTTCGCACTGCGAACATATGCCGCCTTAACTTCCTCTAGAATGGTGTTTTTCATGCTTCCAGGCACTTTTTATTCGCCCCGGGTTCGCAGTGCGAACTCGCTAGCGAGTGCTCGCCACGGGGGTTCGCAGTGCGAACATGACAGTAAACCAGAACTTGTTTTGATCATAACTCATGAACCGTAACTCCGATTGACGCACGGTTTGAAGCGTTGGAAAGCTTATTCAATGCTCTTTATGAATATTTAAAAATCCCATTGCTGGAACACCTGTAAAAATAAATGAAAATCAATTAAAATCAATGATATTTACACGATACCGCACTATACACCGAAAACGTAAATTAAACGTATTTACGATCAAAGCGGGGTTTATTCGTATGATATTTAACAAAAAGTATCAATAAGTGCAACAAAACTTATATACAAAAATAGGTACATTTTGCACTTATCAAACTCTCCCCAACTTACATAATTGTTTGTCCACAAACAAGAATCAAACAAACTTGAAAACGCACAAGCAATATCCAAAGAAAGATGAATCAACAGGTTTTGAAAAACGGAAACGAATGAATGGTTCAAATGAAAACGGTACACACAAAAAGTAAATACTTACCACTAAACTACGACGACAACATAGTCACGAAACAAATGAAAAATACAAAAATTCATGCCGAACATTCTTAAACAACACAAGTTCCAAAGTGAATCACACCTAGCAAAAACAATCATCGGTAGATGAAAAACACACAATAAGGTACTTTACACTCACACAACACTCATGCAAACGAAAGACTAAATTATGCATACATCCACAAATTCACATTGAAAATACAAAGGCAAGAATCACAAGGGCTTTTCAAGGTTGTAGCGTGGTCGGGTAAACAAACAAGGGGCAATTGCTAAAGGTAATTGAAACAAAAACTTGCCTAAACCTAAGGGAGTGATCAACTCACAAAGACTCAAACACCAAATTCCAATCAAATTCTTCCACAATCCCAAGTGTTACACAACACACAATACTTATTTAGCACAATTATTGAAACTCTTTTTGTTTCTTTTTTCAAGGATTTTCTTTTTCTTCTTTTTTTCTTTCTTTTTCTCTTTCACAAATTTTTCTCTTTTTTTCTTTTCTTTTTCAATCCGCATAGAATCCAACCAATGAGTATACAATCATCCTCTCCCCAACTTGAATTCAACCATATCATCGGGTGAATACTCCCTACTTTCTAAGGCAAGGAAAAAATCCATACAACAACACAAAATTGAGGTCCAAGAAAAAACAAAATCCATTCAAAAATAAGTGAACTAAATACTCATAGATAAGCATTAAGTTCAAATAGAAACATGGATCAAAAAGCTCAAAGGGGTTACGAATTCTCACACACTCACAAGGTGAATGACTATTTGGCTAAGGTGGTTGTGCTCAAAATGAAACAATTGCCTTGATCCTTTTTATGCATTCATATAATCAACACAAACAAAAGATTCAACATAATAAAATCCAGTTAGAACAAGAATGTTGGTTCTCCGCGCATATATGAACAATGGAAAGCCACCTCACAAAAAGGTTGGGAACTAAAGTGATTCACAATAGAACAAGTATACAAAAGAATGGATGGCATGGAAGTTTGTAAAATGCCTAAGTATCATGAATATGCTAAAGTATAGAAAGCGATAAATACATACCTCGGACGTGTACAAAACTTAACAAGATCATTACCATACATCCGCAAGTTGAAACGCACCAACTTGGAAAATCACAAAAGCATCCTCAAATAAGTCGACCAAGACTTGCAACCAAACAACAAACAAAACTTTAGAAAAGAAAAACTATAAAACATGCTTGTTTTACGCCGTAAGCTCGACGCCTTTACGGTGCTTAATTAGAAACTTCCTTCATTCATGCCATGGTGATGTCTCACCGCGCAACCAAAAGCAAGCGTCCTAACCAAACACTTGAACAAACGTTAAAAGAAACAAAAATGTACAAGTATCAGAATAGACAAGTGAAAATATACAAAATATTCGATATCTACAAAACTCAAAAACAAAGAAACTATCGCAATGCGATTCAATATCAAAACCGATCCCCGGCAACGGCGCCGTTTTGTTGGATGCAGAATAGGGCAAGCAGCAAAAATATTTATTTTCGAAAGAATTCCCTCCGGGATTTATGTCGTGTCCACAGAGATCGGTTCGAGGGAAAAAATGTCGTTCGACAGTCTCTCGCGGTAATGAGTTTAGATTAAAATGGTTTAAAACATGAAAACAGAAAAGTAAACATTAAAACATAAAAACAAATTCATTCTTCAGCAAGAAAAACTCGTCCGGCAATGCATATAAATCACTCCTCACAAACTTAAACTTACCGACCAGTTATACTCCACCTACAATACTCCTCAATATCACCCAGCATCGCTCACAACAAAAGTTATGTCTAACGCACAGTTGAGATAGCAACCGTGTCACTCTCTTCGTCACTCTCGCGAGCGAAGCCTCGAAACACGGAAGGCATTAAGCTTCGACGCCTATTGAAGATTGTTAGCTCTAAATCTATCTCTAGAATCCAGAAACTGACAGACAATCATCCCTAATCGAAGTTTGCGACGGTTATCTCAAACGCAACCCAAACCCCGCGCATAAAGCAAAAATCAGAGATAATCACCAATAAAGATTTGTAAAGCAAGTTTTATACAACGTCATGGGCGACAAATATACATGAGATCGTAGTCAATACATATACAAAACCCAACATAGAAGAAAAACACAAAGAAGAAAAGAAATGAACCAAACACTTCACGGATTGTCGGAGCCGATCGATGAGAAATCCACCTCGGATCATCCACATGCAAGCTTCCATGTTGTTTTCTAAGTTAATCTACTGAAAAAATGAAGTTTGATGGAGTTGGAGCAAGAATCCCCAAAACCATCCTCTAAAAAATGCTGAAAAATGAAGTTTATAGGTGGTTTTTGCTGCCCAGGTTCGCACTGCCAACTCCCCTTCGCACTGCGAACATATGCCGCCTTAACTTCCTCCAGAATGGTGTTTTTCATGCTTCCAGGCACTTTTTATTCGCCCCGGGTTTGCATTGCAAACTCGCTAGCGAGTGCTCGCCACGGGGGTTCGCAGTGCGAACATGACAGTAAACCAGAACTTGTTTTGATCATAACTCATGAACTGTAACTCCGATTGATGCACGGTTTGAAGCGTTGGAAAGCTTATTCAATGCTCTTTATGAATATGGAAAAATCGCATTGCTGGAACACCTGTAAAAATAAATGAAAATCAATTAAACTCAATGATATTTACACGGTACCGCACTATACACCGAAAACGTAAAGTAAACGTATTTACGAACAAAGCGGGGTTTATTCGTATGATATTTAACAAAAAGTATCAATAAGTGCAACAAAACTTATATACAAAAATAGGTACATTTTGCACTTATCACTATACAAGGAGCAGAAGATTTGAAGACCAAATCAAGAAATAACGCTGCAACTACAATTGAGAAATACACGCACTGCATATCAGAAGCAAAACCTGTTAAGAGTTCTTATTCTTGTATAGCTTAAGAATCCTTTGTAAAAGTGTGTTGTATTATATTTGAACACCTCTGATTGTTAATCAAGTGTTGTTGTAAGTTATTCCTTCTCTAAATAGTTAGTTTAGATAAAAGTCTCTTGTTGTAGGCTTGAGCAGGAAAGTCTTAAACAATGTGTCTGAGCAGGGAAGTCAAAGGACACAAACACATTTGAGAATACATCAGAGAGACAAAGAAACATATGGAAATTCATCAGACAACAAGAAACAAGTTCTGGAAATACATCAAAAGAAGGAGACACGTCCGAAAATTCATCGAAAGATAAAAAGGTCCAGAAATTCATCGAATAAGCAAACAAGGAGTTGAACCTAACAGACAAACATATGTTTTGTAGGTGTCAACTAAATTGGACTTTGACCAAAGATGAAAAGCTGATTTCGACAAACCTTTGAAAAATGCATATAAGCGCGAGACATTCGAGCTTTGCATGAAATATGAATGATCTATGCATGTAATGTTAATGCTTATAAAGACCGAGTTACTGGGTCAAACATAAAAGTGTTTTGTGTAGCCTAGGAATCTTACTTGCATAGATGAATTAATAGTGATTGAACACAATTAGTATCATATTAATCAAGATTCTAAATAAGAAAAAGTGACATGTAATACTGTTTAGAGGTTGAAATTCAAGAACAATAAATCCCCATAAATAAATACATTATCGGAAATAAATACGTTATCATCAAACTAGACTAACCGACCAACAAACATTGTTGAACATTTATGTCTTTCAAAAAAATGTTGAACATTTATAGTTTATTCGGGTAAACATTGGTATTGTAGAATTGATCTGTTCGATTGAACTTGATAATCAAGCAAGCGGTTGATAAAGACTGGGATAGTTTAGTGAGCTCACTAGGGTTGTGTATAGATATTAAGAAGAGATTATTCTATCGATCTTATTACATGGCACATGCTTACTTCACATTGTATTCTTAAAAATTCTATTATTATGTCTAAAACATTATTCTATCCAGTCCAAAACCTCTGACTTATGTGAAATTTTCGGTTCCACCTTCTTGGAAGCATCTTGTTAATTTCAAGGTAATTCTTAAGTTTTGAAGAATAACAAACTGAAATGTTCAATGCATCTTGTTAATCTGACTTATGTGAAAATTTTCAAGAATAACAAACTGAAATGTTCAATTCATTAAAAAAACTGACTAATTGATAGAAAATGTTCTAAGATAGAGAAATATAATTGGACATATAGGATAAAAAGTGTTGGAAAAGAATTAACTTGAGCATTTATAAGTGAGAGAACCCACTCACCTATCACCTTAAGATTTTGGGTGAATATGTGAATAAAGTGTATTACTCTAAGAAGGATGTCTCACGAATTAGAATGCTTCTCGCTCGACCCCCCGATTATTCCGCTAACAAAAAGATTGTCTCAATTTTGAAGTTTAAAGAAATTTTTATAATATAACTAAATAAATAAATAAAGATATAAAACCTTTAAAATTAAAATTAAATTTCATTGATATTATTTATTAAACTCTAAAGGGAAAGGAGGGATATGAAATATTGAGTCTTACTAACTAAAAGAAAAATCCTCTCTACTTTGGTGTTTCTGGCGCATTGTCGGCGTGGTGGCCAACCCATCATCCTGCTAAGAGGCATGGCACACGATCCGTAAAATTTACCACAGAGAATCTATTGTTTTACTTTGCAAAGACCTTTTCTTTGCAGAAGTTTCGCCTTCTTCCAAGGGGCTTTTCTGAGTTTGGTTTAAATTCCTAACTCTAGGGTTAGGACTTTCTTGGTAGAGGCTCTAAGGAAGAAGTTCCTGGAACTCCGTTCTGCTGGTCTTGTTTCTCTGTGCTTTTCGTTTTGTGCCTCTCTGCGCATATGGCATCAATGTCGGAAAGGTTTGCGAAAGTTTTCAAGAAAATTCCCCTTTTAGCTGAAATGCAATTGAGTCCGGGAATGAAGGAATTCAAAATGATTTTATCACAGAACCAAAATCTACCTCTAAAGGGATTTTAACAAAAATATTGTCTCAATTTTGAAGATTAAAGCAATTTTTATAATATAATTAAAAAAATAAATAAAGATATAAACCCTTTAAAATTAAAATTAAAATTAAAATTAAATTTCATTGATATTATTTATTAAACTCTAAAGGGAAATGAAGGATATGAAATATTGAGTCTTACTAACTAAAAGAAAAATTCTTTCTACTATGGTGTTTCTGGCGCGTTGCTGGCGTGGTGGCCGACCCATCGTCCTGCTCAGAGGTATGGCACACGATCCGTAAAATTTACCACAGAGAATCTATTGTTTCACTTCGCAAATACCTTTTCTTTACAGAAGTTTCGCCTTCTTCCAAGGGGTTTTTCCGAGTTTGGTTTAAATTCCTAACTCTAGGGTTAGGACCTTCTTGGTAGAGGCTCTAAGGAAGAAGTTCCTGGAACTCCGTTCTACTGGTCTTGTTTCTCTGTGCTTTTCGTTTTGTGCCTCTCTGCGCATATGGCATCAATGTCGGAAAGGTTTGCGAAAGTTTTCAAGAAAATTCCCCTTTTAGCAGAAATGCAATTGAGTCCGGGAATGAAGGAGTTCAAAATGATTCTATCACAAAACCAAAATCTACCTCTTCTTATGTTCTTCTATTTGAACCAATTTCTTACAAGAACATGGTGACAGGGGAAGCCTCTGAGACTTTGGACCATAAGGAGGAAGAAGAAACTGATATGCAGGAGCTTGACGATATTACGCAGGATATTCATGTTGAGGAAAATTTGATTGGAGGATACGAATGTCCTGAATTCTGCCTATCTTCCCTAAAGGAATAGTGAATTGTGAAACCTTGGGAAAAAGGGGTTATCATCAAAATGCTTGGACGAAGTATTGGATTTAGGGCCTTGGAAAATCGGCTGCAGCTGTTAGGTGCTAAATTGTGTTAATATTTAGTTTAGTTTTTAGCACCTTTTTGTGATCTTTATTTGATAATCAATGCTTTTTCCCATTGTTTCCGGTTAATAACCGTAGTATAGTTAATTACATTATTTAACTTATCTATTTAACTTTTGTGTTTTAATTGAAGCTTTTTACATGGAAATGTGTAGCTTTGAGCAAGGAAGGCCCCCTTGAAGCAGTTTGTGAAGAAACTGATTTTTTGAGCATGCTTGGAGCCCGCTAAGCGCGCTCCTAGCGCGGTGTTGGAGCTAGTTACAGAGAGAAGCCCGCTTAGCGCGGTCCTGAGCCCGCTAAGCGCGCTTTAGGTCAGTTTGGCAATGAATGAGGCCGCGCTCAGCGCGGTGCAGCGTGCTTAGCGCGCTCTGCGATCCTCTGCCCCCTTATAAATAGACTTTTCTGTATTTTTCTTGGGATCTTAGATACTTTTCAGAGCCAAATACATTGTAAACACTGTAGCATCCGATTTTAGAAGATTGGAAGCATCATTCGTCGAGAGATCATCATTGATGTTTGATATTTTTCTTCATCTTCTTGTTTGTTTAGCTCCCATGACAATAGAGAGCTAATTTTCCTTTTATGTCAAGGTTAGATGGTAGATAAACCTTCTTTTGCATGTATATGTATTGACTCTAGCTTGTGAACTCTTGGATGATGAATGTATGATGAAAAACTTTGTTTCTATGGTTTATTCTTTGTGTTGGTTCATGATTGAGAAATGTGCTCTTACACTTTACCTAGGTTGTTCCTCCATCAATGCACATTGGCTAGAGATAGTAATGTGAGTTGATGTTCATAAATATTGAACTTGAATGTTGTCATTTTGATAGTTTGAGAGAGAGATCATCAAAGGATCAAAATGGCAAAACTCACAATATGTGTTAGAGATAAACATATTGGGAAGATATGTGATTACATTTACCGTCTAAATGAGTTCATTAGCTTTCTCGATTCTATCCGTGCAATATAGGTTTGTCGAACCCTAATCTTGACATGCTTTTTATAAATCATTAAAACAAATCTTTTTACCGCTATTACTTAAATTTGAATGCAAACGTTCCGATTAACAACAACCAAAAACCCTTGTTACTTTGAAGTTTAAAACGTATACAACTGTAGAACGGCTGCGATATCTCTGAACAATCTCTGTGGAACGATAACAAAACCCTAACTCTATTTGTATTTCAACAAATTGGCGCCGTTGCCAGGGATTGTTAATTGATATTACAAGCATTACAATAGTTGTGAAGTTTTAGACTTGTTAAAAAAATTTCTTGTGCTTGTTGATTTGTTTTGTTTAGTGTGCAGAGTTTGTTTATGCGAGGGCAACTACCGGCGGACCAACTTTTGTTCGATCCAGAGATTGAAAGAACCGCTCGTAGAAGGAGGCAACTAGCTAGACAAAGGCAAGAACAAGGGGAAAGTTTGACTTCTACACCACCACCAATTCCACAGTTCATGCCAATCATGGATCCACCACCACCACCACCCGCTTCCACACCATGTGTAAATAGTCCATGTCACACCGCTCAGTTTGCTAACAATAATCAAGGAAGGCAAGCTGAGATGAAAACTGGAACTTTGAACTTGTTGTATGGAAGTCCGTTCACGGGATTGGATCATGAAGACCCTTTCGCTTTTCTCACCAAATTCTATGAGATAGCGTTAGTGGCCGGAGTCGATCAAGCGCAAGAGTTACCTCCTTTCAAGAGACTATTTCCTCATGCTTTGCTTGGCAAGGCTAAGGATTGGTATCTTGATCAAACTCCCGCTGTGATGACCGATTGGAATTTTTTGGAGGAAAAATTTATAGAACGGTTCTTTTCTCACAACCGTTTTATGGAGTCAAAAACCACAATTTTTGTGTTCTCTCAGGGTACTAATGAATCTCTGAATGAAGCATGGGAACGATTCAAATCCATGCTTCGAAAATGCAAAGGCCACGGGTTTGACGAGTTAACACAAATTCATATCTTCAAGAATGGTCTCCAACCAAATTGCAAGACATTATTGGATGCCACTTCTGGAGGATCTTTGTTATCAAAGAGTACCGAAGAAGCTACGTATATCATCAATAGAATGGCTCTCAATGATCTTCAAAGTCAACGCCGTAACAACTCGCAAAAGAAGCCCGTGGTACTTGAATTGGGAACTAATGATGCAATCCTAGCACAAAACAAGCTTATATCTCAACAAGTGGAACTTTTGACTCAACAAATTAAGGAATTGAAGGAACCTAGCAAGAGTAAATAAGTTGCTTGTTGTGAACTTTGCAAAGGCGAGCATGACACCGGATTTAGTCCTCCTCCGGGATTTGAAGAAGTGAACTACATGAATAATCAACGAGACTATCAAGGAAGACAACAACAACAACAACCTTATCAACAACAACAACACAATCCTCAACAACATTACCAAGTCAATCAAGGATATCCACCGAGGGGGAACTATCAACATAATCAAGGTTATGGTGGCGGTTCTTCAAGCCGGCAAAATCCTTATCAACCTCCACCACCTCCGGTTGCGAACTCTAAGTTGGAAGACACTTTGGCTCAATTCATGCAAATGTCTATAGCCAACCGAAAAAGTAGTGATGCGGCGATAAAGAATCTAGAAAATCAAGTGGGGCAACTTGCCAAGCAACTTGCCGAGCAACAATCGGGTCCTTCATTCTCCGCAAATACTCAACTGAATCCTAAGGAGTATTGCAAGGCAATCGTTACTAGAAGTGGGAAGGAGTTGGTAAAAGAAAATGAGAAAAATGTGGAGGAAGAAAAAATTGATGGTATTGTGGAGGAGGATAGTGATGAGGAAGTAGTTGAAAATAAAATTGAAAATGAAGGTGTAGTTGAAAAGAAAGATGATGAAATAGTTGAAGTTAAAAATGAGAATGGTGAGGAGGTGAAGAAAAAAGAGAGACATGGGAGAGTGAAGAAGGGAAAGGAAGTAGTGAGCACTATTCCGATCCAACATTTACCATACCCTCATGCTCCTTCAAAGAAAGAAAATGAATGACATTACGCTCGTTTCATGGATATTTTTAAACAATTGCAATTTAACATTCCTTTTGCCGAAGCTTTGGAGCAAATGCCAAAATATGCTAAGTTTATGAAAGACATTCTCACAAAGAAGCGGAGGTATTCGGAACCGGAAACTATTATCCTTGACGCAAGTTGTAGTGCCATCATCCAAAGAACTCTTCCGAAAAAATAAGTTGACCCGGGGCATGTTACTTTGCCGGTAACCATTGGTGATGTCTATGTTGGCAAAGGCCTAATCGATTTGGGCTCAAGCATTAATCTAATTCCATTGTGCATTGTAAAGAGGCTTGGGAACATTGAGATGAAAGCAATTCGGATGACGTTACAATTGGCCGACAGGTCCACAACTCATCCTCATGGGTTGGCTCAAGATGTCTTGGTAAAAGTTGACAAGTTTTTCTTTTCAATTGATTTTGTTGTTATCGATATGGAGGAAGATGAGGATGCACCTTTAATTCTTGGGCGACCTTTCATGAAAACCGCACGAATGATGATTGATGTGGATGACGATTTAATGAAAGTGAGGGTTCAAAACGAGGAAGTTTGCTTTGATCTTTTTGAAGCAATGAAACATTCTCAATACAAGCATGATAGCTTTCGTATCGATGCAATTGAATAAGAAACTTTTGAGGTTTCAAGGCATGTTCATATCGTATCTCCTTTGGAAATGGCTCTTGATGAATCTTTTGAAGTATTTTCCGATGAAGAAGAAAGAGCTCTTGAAGAATGTTTAAAAGAGCTTGAATCTCTCAAAGAGTTGCAACCGTGGGAAGTAGAAACGGAAGAGTTAAAGAAGGATGTGAAAGATGAGAAGTCACCACTTGAATTGAAGGTCTTGCCTTCCAATTTAAAATATGCGTTTCTTGATGACGGTGGTAACAAGCCGGTTATCATTAGTAACATTTTGTCCAAAAACGAGGAAGACCGTTTAATTCAAGTTTTGAAGAAATATCAAGATGCTATAAGTTGGGTCATTTCCGATCTAAAAGGAATTAGTCCGGCTTATTGCATGCATCGTATCTTGATGGAAGAGGATTTCAAGGCGGTTGCCCAACCACAACGCCGCTTGAATCCAACAATGAAAGAGGTAGTGAGAAAAGAAGTTGTTAAGCTCTTGGATACCGACATGATTTACCCGATTTCCGATAGTCCTTGGGTAAGTCCGGTCCAAGTTGTACCTAAGAAAGGAGGAATGACCGTGATCCGAAATGAAAAAAATGAGTTGATCCCTACAAGAATGGTAACGGGTTGGAGGATGTGTATATATTATAAAAGGCTAAACACCGCTACAAGGAAAGACCATTTTCCTCTTCCGTTTATGGACCAAATGTTGGAAAGATTGTCGGGACAATAATTCTATTACTTCTTGGATGGTTACTCCGGTTATAACCAAATTGCGGTTGACCCGGAAGACCATGAGAAGACGGCATTCACTTGTCCGTTTGGGTTTTTTGCATACCGTAAGATGCCTTTTCGTTTATGCAACGCACCAGCGACGTTTCAACGTTGTGTTCAAGCAATTTTCTCCGATCTCGTTGAAAAAATGATGGAGGTGTTCATGGATGACTTCTCCGTTTTCGTAGCATCTTTTGATCTTTGTTTGAGAAATTTGGAGGCCGTTCTTGAACGGTGTGTTGAGACAAACTTAGTTTTGAATTGGGAGAAGTGCAATTTTATGGTGACGGAGGGGATTGTGCTTGACCACAAAGTCTCCTCTAAAGGTCTTGAGGTTGATCAAGCTAAAATTAAAGTGATTGAAAAGTTGCCTCCTCCAACAAATGTCAAAGGCATCCGAAGTTTTCTTGGCCATGCGGGATTCTATCGGAGGTTCATCAAGGACTTCGCCAAAGTTGCAAGGCCATTGAGTAATTTGCTCATTAAAGATAAGTCTTTTGATTTTGATGAGTCTTGTATGGTCACTTTTAATTATTTAAAGCAAAGTTTGACTACCGCACCCATAATCATCGCGCCCGATTGGAAATTTAATTTTGAACTCATGTGTGACGCATGATTATGCGGTCGGTGCGGTATTGGGTCAAAGAAAAACAAAAAATTTTCATGCTATACACTATGTGGGCAAAGTCTTGAACGAAGCTCAAGTTAATTATGCAACAACTAAAAAGGAGTTGCTTGCAATAGTGTATGCGTTGGAAAAATTTCGTTCTTATTTGATTGGGTCTAGAGTCGTAGTTTATACAGATCACTCGGCGATTAAGTATTTGATCACCAAGCCAGATTCAAAACAAAGGCTTATTCGTTGGATCCTCTTGTTACAAGAATTTGATCTAGAAATTCGTGACAAGAAAGGATCTGAGAATTTGGTGGCGGATCACTTGTCTCGCCTTGTCAATGTTGAGGTTACCACAGCTGAAAAGGAAATCCGAGAGGAATTTCCCGATGAAAAATTGTTTAAAGTTCAAGTTAGGCCTTGGTTTGCGGATATTGCTAACCACAAAGCATCTGGTTGGGTGCCCCAAGACCTAACTTGGAACCAAAAAAGGAAGTTCCTGTCGGATGCAAATTACTATGTGTGGGATGACCCGTATTTGTTCAAATTAGGAGGTGACAACCTTTTGAGAAGGTGTGTCACTAGTGAAGAAGCTCAAAGTATTCTTTGGCATTGTCACAACTCACCTTATGGCGGCCATTTCAATGGTTCGAGGACGACCACGAAAGTCTTACAATCAGGCTTTTATTGGCATACTCTATTTAAAGACGCAAATCTCCATGCGCAAAGTTGTGACACTTGTCAAAGAAGTGGGGGAAATGGAAAAAGAGATGAAATGCCCCTTCAAAATATACAAGAATTTGAAATTTTCGATTGTTGGGCATTGATTTTGTTGGTCCATTTCCACCCTCTTTTGGAAATGAGTACATGTTAGTGGGGGTTGACTACGTGTCGAAGTGGGTTGAAGCAATTGCTTCACCTAAGGCTGATGGCAAAACAGTGATCAATTTTTTGAAGAAAAATATCTTTTCCCGTTTTGGCACTCCTCGGGTTCTCATTAGTGATGGCGGGTCACACTTTGGCAATACATCTCTTGAAAGTGTTTTAAAACATTATGGTGTATCACATAAAGTGGCGACCCCTCACCACCCGCAGGCGAACGGTCAAGCTGAGGTGTCGAACCGTGAAGTGAAATGGATTTTAGAAAAAAATGTGTCAAGTTCTCGAAAAGATTGGTCGCAGAAATTGGACGAGGCTTTATGGGCATATCGGACCGCTTACAAAGCTCCAATTGGCTTAACTCCATTTCAAATGGTTTATGGTAAAACATGCCATTTACCGGTTGAAATGGAGCACAAAGCACTGTGGGCCCTTAAGCTGCTAAATTTTGATACGAACTTGGTCGGAGAAAAGAGAAAAATACAACTTCAGGAATTGGAAGAAATGCGGAATGCAGCCTATCATTCCAGTTGGTTGTATAAAGAAAAGGTAAAGAATTATCACGACAAGAAGATCCGGCAAAAGGACTTCCAGGTCGGCCATTTGGTGCTGCTGTTAATTCCCGGTTAAAACTTTTTTCGAGAAAATTAAAATCAAAATGGTCTGGACCATTTCGTGTGAAAGAGGTGAAAAGTTACGGAGCGATTGTGATCGAAGATTTAGAGAAAAAAGACTGTTGGACCGTAAATGGTCAACGCTTGAAAATCTACCTTGGTGGTAACTTTGATCGCGACAATTGTTCTGTTCTCCTAGGCGTTCTTCATTGATCGTCTTGGACCATCGTGCTCATCCGACGTTAAACAAGCGCTCGTTGGGAGGCACTCCAATTTTGTAAGTTTTTATCTTTTCTAGTCCATTTGTTGTTTAATTCATGTTTTTTGTAAAGTTGATGTTTGATGCTGCTCTAAATGTTGTTTTGAACTGCTGGAAGGTGTTTGAGTTTTACAGTGCGCACTTAGTGCGCAGTAGCCCGCTCAGCGCAGTTTCAAGAAAAATCACCCTATACTTCCAGTGAGCAGCGCGCTTAGCGCGGTCCTGAGCCCGCTTAGCGCGGTCTGCGAATTTTTGAAAAAAAATGACTTTTTCCTGGGCCCACTTATGCTGACCCGGGCCAGCGCGTGTTTATGAGTTAGGGTTTCTGAGGTTTCTGCCTCATTTCACCCCTTCTCACCCAAAAAGTCTCAATTTCTCTCTTCTCTTTCAATATTTTTCCAAAGTTCTTTGGATTTTTTGTGTGCCCAACTGCAGTAACTTCATTTTCTTACTCAGAATCTTCATCAACAAACTGTAAGTTCTATAATTTCTTTTTAGTTTTTCATGAACAAAACCCATTTTGGGTTGAACCTTTAAGTTTTATGTTCTTGTTCATTGTGTTTTCTTTTTTGTTGTCAAAATTCCATTATTGGTACTAGAATAGTGAAGTTGCATGTGGTTAGAAACTGTAATTTCAGAATTTAGGGTTTGTGATTTAAAAATTAGGATTTGTGTATACATTAGGATTTTGATTTTGTGAATTCGTGACTGTGCATATCTCTGTGAATATGGCTGTGTTTAGGAAGTAGGAGAATGTTTGGAAACCTTCTGTTGCAGAGGGGATTTTTTCTGCATTTCATAGAGCCCGCTCAGCGCGCTCCTGCGCGCTCTGAGATTTGCAGAAAAATTCCCCTTTTCTTAATTCTGTTTTGTTTTCCTTTGATTATTCTTAGTTTGTGATGCTATTTTCATTAACATGTGCTGCTGTTTTGTGTTTGTTCTGTTTTGTTTTTCTTTTCAGATGTCGGGACGCAAGAAGCAACGAGTCGGTGGTTCTTCATCAAACCCATCTAGGCGCCCTCCATCCGTTCAGTTTGACAGCACTAGATTCCTTGGGGTTGAACAACAACAGCAATACCAACAACTTGAACGGAGAACGGTGTGGGTGGACCGAATTATTCTAATTGATCCGGAGGGAAGCTATCGCCGCACCGCTTCTCTTATTTCTGGAGGTGGCTGGGACAAGCTTTTTTCACCCTACCCTGAGTAACATCTTGACATTGTGAGGGAGTTCTACGCTAACGCATTGCCCTCCAATGGTAGGCCTTTCGAATTTAAAACTTGGGTTAGGGGGAAGGAAATTGAGTTCTCAAGGGATGCTATAAATACTTACCTCGGTAATCACCTTCAGCTGGCCGAGGATGAATTATGTGATTATGGTAGGATGATGGCGCGGCGTAGCTGGAGTGCCGACCAATTAAGGGATATGTTATGTGTAAGGGGGCAGACTTACCAGCTAAGCGCTAATGGAGTGCCCCTCAAGTTTTTGAGGAGTGTGTTGACGATAGAAATGCAAATTGTGATGGCGATTGTTTTGCACAACCTTAAGCCACGTAGCCATACCTCCTCCATTCCTATGGATACAGCTGCTCTTATTGCTTACATCCTTGACGATGAGAAGACTGTGGACTTAGCACGGGTCATTTCCAGTGAGCTTAAGAGGATAGCTGTGAGTGCTACACCGTTGGGTGATAGGGTGGCGTGTACCTTGACCTATCCTGGACTTATCATGGCCTTGTGCAATAGGGCGCGTATCACCCTCCCTACTCATGGGAATGTTAAATTGGTTGTGCTGGATGATAACTATATATCTCGTCATTGTTTGCAGGCTTTGAATTTAGATGATGTTGTTCCTGTAGCTGCTGTTGCCCCTGTTGGGAGTGCTCGTGGTCCAAGTGCTGAGGCCAATTGGGCAATGCACGAGGCTCACCAGCGTACTTTCTTATTCATGCACGAGTCGATGATGCAACTGCAGCTCCAAATCCGGGAGCCACATTTTGATCTTTCTTTGAGGTCGCGAGAGGACCTTATGGCTTATGCGAGATGGCCTGAGGGCAGGCATGGTTTTCCGGAGGGGGAAGGTTATGGGGCAGGTGTTGATGATGACGATGGTGATGATGGAGCAGGCGATGGAGCATCTAGCTCTAGTTCTTATTGATGATGGGTTTGATGTGTCTTTTTTCTTGTATTTTGTATTTTGCTATGATTAGTATGTTTCTATTCTTATCTACTTTGGTTTAGGATTGTTGTATTCTCCATCCGGGCGGATGTTGATTTTGGATAATTGTTACAATATTTTTTTGGTTATTAATGAATTTTCCATCCGGGCGGATGATGTTCTATGTTATAATTTTTGGTACAAAATTTTGTTGTTGTTTGTTCTCTATTTTAAGGTAATTAATGGATGAAGCGAGTTAATTTCTTGGTACAAAAGTGATGTGCTTCACCATACATTGATGGTGATGATAAGTTTCTGAATTGATGCACAAAAGGTACTCTGTTTTGTGCTTTGTAGAATGTTAATACGTACATGAACTTTTTGCTTTACATAATTTTCAAGTTTTTCTTCATTTTGCATATTTGTTCATATTGGAATCAATTAGGACATAGCCACAAATGTGAGTTCCCTCCATTGTTTACAAATTATTGAGGGATTTAAGTGATTGTTGCTTACTCAAATTTTTTATGTTTAATCTTTCTTTTTGTTTTGAAATTTTGGAAACTTGGAAATGATCAAGGCAATTTTTTAGTACTATGAGTAGAACCACATTTCCATAAATTACTTCAAGTCACCTTGTGAGTGTGTGATCATTAAAAACCTCTCATGAGCCTAAAACGAAAAATTTTGTATCCGTGAAGCATGAATCCAAACTTTAATCGCTTTGAAGAGCATTCTTGATTTAAGTATTAAGTATTGTTGAAGTTGGGGAGATTGGTTCATTGTGAAAAGAGAAGAAGGAATTGTGGGCAATGCATTCTCAATTGAAATAAAAAATAGTTTAAAAAAGAAAGAAAAGGAAAAATAAATGAAAAATCGAAAAAGAAAGAGAAAGAAAATTGTAGAAATCAAAAGAGAATGAGATCGAATGCATTGTGAGAATAAATTGAAAGTTTGTGCAAGGATGGTTGTTTAGAAAAGAAAATGCTCTTCATGAATTTTACCCTTTCTTGTTCAAAGGCCGTGTACATATGACCCTTGTTTCTTAACCCCGGCCAAGTTACAACCTATAAAAGTCCTTTTGTGATCTTTGTTTCCATTATTTTCATTAAATTGTGAGACGAGTGCATAAATTGTTTTGGATGTGGCACAATTGCTTATGAGTGTGTTTTGTCCCTTGTATATATTGAGCTTGGCTCATTTGAATAAATTAGGTGATTCCCGTTTGAACATTTGTTTGCTTATGATGAGTGCTTGTTATTTATGTTTAGAAGTTAGTTCATATACATATTTTTATTCTGTCGGAGCTGAGCATTACTTGCAGGCGTATCAATTCGGTTTGAACCATTGATTTTTGTTTGTGTTTGCTTATCCGTTTTTCCTCTTGCTTCTAGTCTATTTTACCTTTGTTTGAGGTCAAACAAAGAAACAAGTTGGGGAGAGTTGTTAGGTGCTAAATTGTGTTAATATTTAGTTTAGTTTTTAGCACCTTTTTGTGATCTTTATTTGATAATCAATGCCTTTTCCCATTGTTTCCGGTTAATAACCGTAGTATAGTTAATTACATTATTTAACTTATCTATTTAACTTTTTTGTTTTAATTGAAGGTTTTTACATGGAAATGTGTAGCTTGGAGCAAAAAAGGCCCCCTTGAAGCAGTTTGTGAAGAAAATGATTTTTTGAGCATGCTTGGAGCCCGCTAAGAGCGCTCCTAGCGCGGTGTTGGAGCTAGTTATAGAGAGAAGCCCGCTTAGCGGGGTCCTGAGCCCGCTAAGCGCGCTTTAGGCCGGTTTGGTAATAAATGAGGCCGCGCTTAGCGCGGTGCATCACGCTTAGCGCGCTCTGCGATCCTCTGCCCCCTTATAAATAGACTTTTCTATATTTTTCTTGGGATCTTAGATATTTTTCAGAGCCAAATACATTGTAAACACTGTAGCATCCTATTTTGGAAGATTGGAAGCATCATTCATCGAGAGATCGTGATTGATGCTTGATATTCTTCTTCATCTTCTTATTTGTTCAGCTCCCATGACAATGGAGAGCTAATTTTCCTTTTATGTCAAGGTTAGATGGTAGATAAACCTTTCTTTTGCATGTATATGTATTGACTCTAGCTTGTGAACTCTTGGATGATGAATGTATGATGAAAAACTTTGTTTCTTTGGTTTATTCTTTGTGTTGGTTCATGATTGAGAAATGTGCTCTTACACTTTACCTAGGTTGTTCATCCATCAATGCACATTGGCTAGAGATAGTAATGTGAGTTGATGTTCATAAATATTGAACTTGAATGTTGTCATTTTGATAGTTTGAGTGAGAGATCATCAAAGGATCAAAATGGAAAAACTCACAATATGTGTTAGAGATAAACATATTGGGAGGATATGTGATTACATTTACCGTCTAAACAAGTTCATTAGCTTTGTCGATTCTATCCGTACAAAATAGGTTTGTCGAACCCTAATCTTGACATGCTTTTTATAAATCGTTAAAACAAATCTTTTTACCGCTATTACTTAAATTTGAATGCAAATGTTCCGATTAACAACAACCAAAAACCCTTGTTACTTTGAAGTTTAAAACGTATACAAATGTAGAATGGCTGCGATATCTCCGAACAGTCTCTGTGGAACGATAACAAAACCCTAACTCTATTTATATTTCTACAACAGCTCATGTGGGCTAAAAGAGGAGTTCTGAACATTATAGATCTTGGGCAAGAATTCTATCTTGTGACCTGTACTAGACCAGAAGATTAGTCTGTTGCTCTTCTTGAAGGACCGTGGTTAATTTATGATCACTATCTAACGGTGCGCGAATGAAGCCCAAATTTTTGGCCATTGAAGGATATGGTTAATCAACTTGTTGTGTGGGTCAGAATATCGGGTCTCACTATTGAATACTATGATCAAAAGGTCCTCACTTTCATTGGAAATAGGATAGGGATAGCTTTCAAAGTTGATAAGACCACTCTAACCTGAGAGAGGGGGAAATATGCCTGATTATGCTTCCAAGTCGATCTTACCAAACCTTTGTTGGCTATGTTTGCTATTAAAGGTCGTCATTTCAAGGTCGAGTGTGAAGGATTACATTTATTGTGCCTCAAGTGTGGAAAGTATGGGCACTTGGCGGAAGGTTGTGAACCTCAAATGGAAGTGGGATCCATTCAAGAAGGAGGTGTCAAAACTGGTGTTAATTGCCGAAATTCATCTGGGAATCAAGATAAGGAGCAGGCTATGCAACAAGGTCCGTGGAATGTTGTCCAAAAACCAAAACGTGGAAGACGTAATAAACAAGATACCATCAAAGTTGATATGAATGATAAGCGAACTAAAAGGAATCCCAGCTCTAAAGGATCTAGAATTCAAGCTCTACTCAAAGAAAATATCTCTGTTGAGAATTCCATTGCCAATGATCTCTCTGATAAATGTCACACTGGACACACTGAGAATGTTATGTAGAAGGATGACAATGTTATTAAGTGTAATAACTCGAAGCACATTCAGGAAAGTCTGAAGGAAGCCAAGAATCTTGAAGGATATAGTAGAACTTTTAAATGGAAACAGGGGGCGAGGTGTCGCACCCTAATTTTTGACCCTAAGATCCCCGCCTTGTTCCTTGCATAGCATATTAGGTCATCATTCGTGCATAACTAACTGCTTTACCTAGTTGTTATCTGTTTGTTTCTTTTTAAGAACAGGTGCTGCTGTAGAAGGCTCAAAGATCTCAAAGGCTGTCTGTGTGTATGTTTGTGAAGGTTCTCTGGTCTCTGCAAGGTTGTGTTGGACTCCTATGAGATTGTGCCCTCACCCTTTTTGATCCCTAAACCCCTACCAAGCCTTCTCTCCCTCAAGACTCCTCAGTTTCCCCCCATTAAGATACTATATCGTTATACCCTCTGATATGGAATTTGGTACCCTATGACTGGTCACTGGTTGTGTGGTAAAGTTATATTGCAAGTTGGTATCTTTCCCCCTCTTCTCTCCTCAAGACTTAAGAGATGTGTGTGCTCTGTGTTTTAAATAATGGCCCATCAAGGAAAGTTCACTTTGGAAAGAATTAGAAGTTTGGATTCCGAGATGTAGTTTCAAGTCTTTTGTGTCACAAGATTACAAGCTCAGGTTAAAGTTCCCACGATTCTATATCATATGATTCAAGTGTGAAGCTCATGTCATGGTCTCAAGAAGATATTTGTATTCTTAAAAACTGTCAAGTATTCTTCAAGCGATTTTGGAGATCATTGGAAATTAAAATGTTCAAGATGTTTTGACCACGGATAAAAGATTGAAAATCCTTATAAATCCTTAAGTGTTGCTTGTTACTATTGTCAGTGAAGAAGTGGAATGCTTTAGCCAAGTTTGGTTAGGGAATATTGGTTCATCAAGCTGTTACAAATGCCTAATTCTTATACTCGTGGAAATACATAAGATTTGATTACAAAACTCAAATCCCAAGGTTGAAATTTCTAACTTCGAGTCCAAGATTTCAAGTTCAAAATCCATTCCTTACAAGTTACATCCATTTTAAGGCATTACAAGATTCAAATTGTTCATTCAAGATGCCATGTTTTCTCACGTTCAGTGCAAGTATCCAAAATTTCATCGATTTTATTCTAAGACTTCAAAATTCAAATTGAAATTCTCATTCAAAACATCGTGAAGTTCATTTGAAAATCTACAATTCTAAAATGCAAAGATTAAGTTGTCATTCAAATTCTTTCAAGGATCACAAGTTGGATTCGTGGGTTTATTATAAAGAAGTTCAAGTTCATGTCGGATACAAGTTGTTGGTGATGGTTACAATAAGATTCACTTTGGAACTTTCAAAGTTGTCATAAAGATTCAAATGTGAGAATGGGTTCCAAAACACTCAAAATTATCACGGGTCAAACATGGAAATCCATATCCTCTCATCTTTAGTTATAAAAGCAAGGAGTCCATTTTTTTTTGGTTTCTCATCCAATTCAATTTGAAGGTGTTAAGGTTCTAATTCAAATTACCATTTCAAGCTATCATAAAAGTTCAAATAATATCGAAGCTCACATCATTCAAGTTATAATGTTCTATCGTCAAGAAAAGTGATAAATTGAATACATGGGTTTTGCATGTCATCCTTACAAAAGAGTGGCAATGAGTATACAAGCTGTTGTTGACAAGTTCTACAATTTGTTCAAAGTTTGACCACAAGAGATGAATTTGAATAAAACCAAAAATAGTGGTGCAGCCAGTATTAAATTTACAAGATCCAAATTCAGACATTACTTCAAAGTTTAAGAAAGTTTCAAACTCTACAAATTTGAATCCCAAACTTGAAATCCAAAGTTGTTCATTTCAAGACAAGTTACACGTTCAAACTACAAATCCATATCCAGAGGCACGCAAGTGCTTGATTGAGTATATTGCTAAGACTTATCAAGCTTTGACTGATCTAGTAACACGTGAAAATACATTTTGCTAGTAAAGATGTTACATTACTACTACCCTGCTCAAGATCTAAGTTCCTACAGCTACCATTCTGTAATAAAATCCAAGGATCCTCAGTCATAAGCGCTTATATACATAACATCATACACATGAACATGACTTATGCGGCTTGATACTCGGAGCGTCTGCTCCTGTTGGCACAACAACCAACAGCAGCAATTATAGATCACCATCAGTCTTCAAATACCGTCGCTGCTTTGTCTTGGCTCGTTCGACAACCTCAGGCAAATACGGTCTTCGTGACATGAGTATGGGAGAAGCCGTGAAGAACATCTTGGATTCGAATAGTCCCTACATCAATACAATCGCAGCAATGTCAGTTTGAAAATCGAGCAAGTCGGCGTTTATCAATGAAGCTACAGCATCATTACTTTAGAAATAATATTATGCAATAATCAAACCTGCCCTAATATCAAGCTTGGTTGACATAAAAGGCGATTCTCACTATCCTTATATGTGTACTGAGATGTAAAGAGCTCACTTTTTCGTGCCGAACAAAATAAGGATACAATTCCACAAAATCACATCAAAGCCAACAAATGTGCAAGGAAGTTGTCACCTGAAGAAGACTTTCTACAATGCCTTAAAGTAGGAGAACTCATTGTTCAAAGATTACCTTAATTCATGGATGATTTACAAGAAGAGTAAGGTTCATACATTTGCAAATTCGAAGGATATTACGTAAAAACTTCAGGTCTTTGCGCAAAGGAAACATATTCATAACTAAGCACACCCTTAATGCTTCTCAAGGCACTTTGTGCCATACTCCACACCATGCATCCTGCGAAGATAAGGTCATGAGCCCATGGTTAGAAAAGCAAGGGAATATTTTCTGAACATTAAAAGGGTCAAAATTGATCCGATACCATTGTTCAGTGTAGAGAAATAAGGATGGAACGTCAACAACAGCAAATCATTATCAATATTTGCTAAAGGACCTACAACCAAACATTCACACGGTTAGACATGCTTTATGGAAATAGAAGGGAATTCAATACATTCATTAAGCAAAAAAATAAAATCACAGCAACCCTTCCTTATTTCTATAACTAATACCAACACAACCAAACACGCTTCCAAATAAGATTAACCTGTCTCAACAGCCATCAAAAGCCATCAAAACATATTTCAAATTCCTTCCAAAATGAGTTCTAAGCACATTCAAAGCATTTCCAAAACACGCTTAATTTTCTCACAGCAAATCACACATTCATTAATTGCAAAAATTTCCAAAACCAGCTGCCTACGTAATCAAGCTTGTTCAATACGCATTCAAATTTCTTTCCAAAACCGCCCCAAACATCTTCAGAAACATTCTAAAACAAATCAAAACATGTCGAAGTAAAGTTGGAAAATGAATTCATCACAATCAAAACAGGTTGAAACGTGTTTGGATAAAAAAGGAAAGAATTTTAATATCAGAATCAGAAATTCCAAGTTTCACGAGCCTATAAAATCATCAGACAAGCATCGAAGAGGGGAGAGGAGAAGCCACACGACCAAACATCAGAACATACCCAAACATTCACCACTCAGAACAAACCAAAAAATCCAACCAAATTATCAAAACCAGAAAACCTTCATCAATCTCGTATCAAAACCAGAAAATAATTCATATCAGTAAACCATTCAATCACCGAAAAATCCAAAAGTTCAATCATACACCATACCGGTATACTAGAAAAACCATCAATCATACACACAGCATTGGAATAGAGAAGAGGGAAGACTTACTACCAAAGCCGTCGCCGTCGTCGAATCGCCACGCCAAACCATTCCGAAGTTGTTCGCTGATGTTGTAATTGAGAAAGGGGCTTCGAACGAGTTGAAAAAGTGCGACGATAAAGTCACCACCTCATCCTTGCTAGCGAGCCGCCGCGACCATCACACAATTGCGCCACCCGTCTTCCACCACCGGCAGTCTTCTGTTCCTTTTTTTTATGCTTTAAATCAGTTGTAAATTGTAATAAAAAAATGATAGTGGATTGGGGTTGGAATTGTTGGGGTTAGGGTTTGATTGATTCTTGTTTGTTGATCGAGAGAGCGTGAGGGAAATCGCGTCAGATAGACGATGGTGAGTGGAGTTGGAGAGGGTGAGGATGATTTAGGGTTTCCTGAAACCCTTTGAGAGAGTAGCGAGAGAAAGGAGACGGAGAGATCAAGCTTTCGAGTGAGTTTTCGTTTGAGATTATTCGCCTTTTCCCCTACACGCACACACACCACGACACTGTGCACTCTCTCCCTCCGTTAATATAATAAATCTGTTTTTTAATTAATTTTACCTTAATTTCTTTTTTAAAATAATTAAATCTGTTTGTAACTAATTCTTAAAATAATAAACATTTAGAGTTTTTTTAACCTTTTTAATAAAAAATATAACTTCTTTTTCTTTTAAAATATCAAATCTTTTTTTTTTAATATAACTAAATTAAACTTTTTGATAAAACCCTTTTAAATTAGTAAAACTTTTTTCAATAATAAAACCTTTTATTAAAATATAAAAATTAAAATCTTCTTTTAAGAAACTCTTCTAATAACTTTTTTCTTTTTTAAACTAAAAAAATAATAATAAGAACTTTTTAATAATAATTAAAAACCTTTTTTTTTTAATGAGAAAAACTTTATTAACCTTTAATATAACTTTAAGACTAAAATAATATTAATAATAAAATTTTTAAAATAATTAAACCTTTTAATAAGAAAGCCTCTAACTTTTTTCAAAATAAAATATAATCTCTAACATAATTCCTAAATAAAATTAAAACTTTCATAAGGTCCTTTAAATAAAAAAATTAAACTCTTTTTCCTTTAAATAACCTTGAAACTATAATAGATTTTTCTTCAAATGTGACTAAAACTCGTTTAATAAAAATCTTTAACCTTTTAAATTTAAAAATAATCTTCAAGCTAATATCTTTATAAATAAAAATAAACCCTTTATTAATCTCCCTTAAGAAAATCAAAACTCTTTCCTCAATAAATTGTCCTCTAGTTAGAAACCTCTCGCTTAGTCCTAGGTTTGTGAACGCTCGTGTGTAGACCTTCGTTTGCTTGCTTGTATGTTCATTACTTAATTTATGTTCATGTCTAAACCCTTTCAAAAATATAAAATCTCTCGATCCAACGTCGAGCCCTTTTTCTACCCATATAAGTCAATCGCCTTAGGGCATCGCATTCGACCTACCGATCATTGGACACAAGTCTAGCATCACTTTGCTAGCACCCTCGCCTAAATAACATAATTAACCGCATAAATATCCAAGGGAAAATCCCATGCATGATAACCATGTTATTGTGCATGGTGCATATCATTAGCATTTCATAATCGTCACCCTTAAGTTAAGATTATTAGATAAATTAGGATAGACTTCCTAGGTTAGTCCCCCCACAATTTTGATTTCAAATCAAACTTTAGCCTACCTAATTCTCCACACAAGAGAATTAGATGTTAATCATCTCAAAGAAAGGGACATACAATCCCATACCCCACAAAATACAAACATTTTCAAAAAACTGTGGTGGTTTTCTTAAGATGATGACTCATCTTCTCTCCTAAACCTTTAAAACATTTAGTATCCTTAATAAGGAACTACAAGTGCTCTGATTCCCTCCTGATAGGATATGTAGGCACAAGATGCGATATCTTGTCGAGCACACTTAGGAATTAAATAATAAATCACCTACCCTTAAACCCTTAGCAAAACAGATAACAAATAACAAACATAATAAAATCAAGAGGTTCCTGTAGAGTACTACAGATATCTAGGATGCTAACACCTTCCCTAGGTATAACCAACCCCCGAACTTAGAATCTTAGTGCATTTGCATTGCATTGTGGGTATTCGGTTTTTCTCCCTTCCCTTGGATAAAATCAAAGACCGGTGGTGACATTAAAAAATGCGATCCTAGTTAACCAATAACTATGGTATCCAATTTTCACCGCGACACGAGGAAAACCAAAATTGCAAAGAATTTTGAGAAACACCTGGATATAGCAACACGAGGTATTCATAAAAGGCAAGGACAAAGAGACATGCCGTGAAACAAATAAGGAAAATATTGATCGTCTTCTGGAAGAATAATCTGTAGAAGACATTCTCAAAGTTGTCCAACTTAGCAAGTCCAACTAAGCTTAAACATCTCTTTTATAGATTGGAATATTCGGGTTTTGCTTGCTCTGAAAATAGAGGATATACAGGTGGCATTGCTTTGGGTTGTAAAGTGGAGCAAGTTTAAGTTTCTATCTTGGCGTGCCATTTTCAATATATACATACTCAAATCATAATGGAGGAAGGAAAAATCGGGTACCTTACTTCAGTTTATACGAGTCCGTTGGAAGAGAGAAAGAAGGAGTCATTAACAGACTTAGCTATTATAGTTGCTACTATGAATTCAAGGTGGATTGTGGGTGGAGACTTTAATGATATCCTTCAGGTGAGTGAAAAAAGAGGCGGTTGCTCTGCTTCTCTCCGTCAGTGTACTCGGTTCCAAAATCGTATTAATAACTGTAATCTACTGGATATGGGGAGTTTTGGCTTTCCATTTACTTGGCATTGCCCTATGACTCATGAGGGGTATGTGCATCTATGAAAAGTTAGACCATGTTCTCTGTAATGACAATTGGAGAAATATGTATCCTGAGGCGCATGTGAAGGTGTTGCATAGGCTTGACTTTTCTGATCACCATCCTAATTTTTTGTCTCTCATGGATACGGAGTTAAGACAGGTGCCTAAAGCCCTCAAGTTTGAATGTGAGTGGTTAACTGAACATTCTTTTAAAGACATGCTCAAATCGATTTGGAACAATCAGCAATCGATCCTTATTAATTTGGAAACTTTCAAGAATACTGCTATTCAATGGAATCTTCATAGCATTGGCAGCATCCATAAGGAAAAGTACATTCTTATGTGTCGACTGCAAGGTATTCAAAAAGCTATTCAGGAGGGAAGAGATCACGTGGGTCTTAGAAAACTTGAAAAGCAAATTCAAGTTTCCCTTTCCAAAAACCTCTACCAAGAGGAGCTAATTTGGTATCAAAGAGCCAAGGTGTCTTAGATGGTGGATGGTGACTGCAATACAAAATTCTACCACATTAGAGCTTTCCAACGCAAAAGGCGTAACACTATCACAATGCTCAAGGATAATTCAAATAATTGGACCGATGATAAGCATATTATCAGAACTCTTTTCCATGATCATTTTAAGCTTATTTTTACCTTGAGACTAATACCTCAGAGTGGTTTTAGACTGTTAAACAATTTATGTTCCTTGACCAGTCTGTTAGAAGATCTTTTCAAGCCGAGTTTGTATGATAATATTGTTCTTGCCCAAGAGATGCTCCACAGTATGCACATATTGAAATGGAAAATTGGGTCTTTTACTATAAATATCGATCTTGCCAAGGCTTTTGATAATATGAGCTGGAAATTCATCCACGATATGCTAAATGAGGTTGGTTTTCCTGATAATATTATAGATCTTATTCTTACTGCTGTCATTTCTGTCAAGTTGTGTGTGCTTTGGAAAAGTGACGACGCAGATTTCTTTGAGGCCAATAAAGGTTTAAGACAAGGTGATCCTTTTTCTTCTTATCTTTTTGTTTTATGCATGGATAAATTGTCTCATCTGATCCATGATGTCGTTGAGAGTAACCATTGGAATTTCTTGAAGATTGGCAAGGATGGTCCTAAGGTTTTGCATCTCATGTTTGCAGATGATCTCATTATTTTTGGAACTTCTACTGACAATCAGATTAAAGTGGTCCTGGATACTTTAGCTAAATTTTGTAATGCGTCTGGCCAACACATTACTATGGAAAAAACTAGTATCTTTTCTTCCAATAACATTAACTTGGAAATTAGGTGTCGAATTCTGGTGTTATCTGGCTTCTAGGAAACTTTGTCGTTGGCTACGTACTTAGGAGTCCCTCTTTCGGGCAAGCATCCTCGTATTAAAGACTATTAGTATCTTATTGAAAAAGTTCAGTCCAAGCTTGCTCATTGGCAGATATCCCAACTCTCGTTTAATGGGAGAATCACTTTAGCAAAGTTTGTTATTAAGGCTCTTCCAACCTATACGATGATGTCAGTGCCCATTCCTCATACTTGTATCAAGAAAATTCAGAAGTGTCAAAGAGATTTCATTTGGGGTAACTCGTTGGAGAAGAAGCAAACATAAAAGTAGGAGGTTGGAGTAAAATGTAAAATAAAGACACTGAATTAAACCATTTACCAATTAAACCATTTACCTTCCAAATTAGTGAATCCTATATGATCACACAGGATAGAGCTTCAGTTCCAAAATTGATTAGTCATTGACTAAAAAAGGCATAATAAGATTTCATTTACTCCAAAATTTAACAAGATTACAGTGTATCCTACTTACACCAGTGAAATTAATACAATACTCATCATTATTTTAAAGAGCAGGTCAAACATTTGATAAAGCATAGTCTTAGTTCATGTTATCCTACTGACGTTCTGACGACCACATAACCAGTTCGTCATTCATACTTTAGCAAAACTAAAAGTAACGGCTTTGAGTGATGGAGAATGTGTATGACTTAAGAGTATGTCATTATCCCCTTGAGTGGTATGGTATTTATATAAGTTCTCATTACGATGAGAAGCCCTGGCCGGCGCTGTTAAGTTGCAAGCGGGCGATTAGGTTAATGGCGTGTTATGGTTAATAGGAGCATAATGCTCTTTGAGTAATGGAGAATTTCTATGACTTAAGAGTATGTCATTATTCCCTTAAGTGGTATGGTATTTATATAAGTTATCACTGCTTAGGGTTTTTACTTCATGGATGTGGTCTTAACCGCTCCCTCTTACTAGGAGAGATTATTAACCTCCTATCTTCTCAGAGTCAGGAGGGAATTTCTCTGACTTGACTCCCATGTCGGTGGGACCTCTTGGGAAATTTCTTTGGATTTTTTTTTGCGAACCATTGGTCGAGTGAGGGCGCCCTAGTCTAGGGCTGTATCAAATATAACACTATAACTTTCAACATCTTGAAATCCACAAATACTTCAAACTTATATTTCAAAAAATATACTCATTCCTTTTTAGTGTGATCATCAATAAAAGTCAAGAAATATTTCTTCCCACCAATAGATGAAACAATAGTTGGACCCGAAACATCAGAGTGAATAAGCTCAAGTCTTTCATTCTTTGAGGTTTTCCCACTTGTCTGAAAGCTTACTCACTTCAGATTTTCAAGTATATAGTTTTCACATATATCAATTTCTATTGACTGAAGACCTAGTAGTTTTCATTTTGAGTGCATGAACTTCATCCCTTTCTCACTCATATGGCCTACTCTCTGGTGCCATAGATTGAGACTTTCATTTTCCACAACTGTAATCAATTGAAATTCTCTTACTGTCTTATAAAGAGTACCACTCTTTTTATCATGAGCAGCTATAATTACACCCTTTGAAATCTTCTAATGATCACCATGGAAGATTATTGTGTAGCCATCTCTAGTCAACTAGCCTACTGAGATTAAGTTCTTTGTCAGGTCGGGAATATGTCTTACATTTTTCAAATCCCATTTAGACTCATTCAACATAATCTTCATTACACCTTTATCTGCAATCTCACATGATTTTTCATTACCGAGGTAAACTTTACTAAGGTTTCCAGAGACATAAACCTTAAAAAAAAACTCTCTGGGAAGTGGCATGGAAAAATGCTCCAGAGTCGAATACCTAAGACTCTTCATTATTCTCCAAAGAACAAATCAAAGCATTACCTCCTCCTGAGGTTGAAGCAACATTTACTTCATCTTTTTCCTCTTCATTCTTTGGATGGATTTGTTATACCCCAATTTTGTCCGGACATTTTTAACTTTCATGCATCCAACTTTATTTTGATTTTCTTATAATAAAATTTCGGTTTCACACACAGTCCGGTTGAATCGATTCCATAACCTCACCTAAAATTAGTGACATTATTTTTGGGTTTTGGGTTGTAACATTTGTTTTATTGATCTACGTTTCAAGTAGTTTAAGCCAGTATACTCATTTTATTTTTTAGTATCTTCGCGCATGCGCATTTTGATCTTCCTGAGAATTTTCATTGAGGTATTTTTATCTGCGAGATTTGATTCGTGACTGTCTGTTTTACAGAACTATATTTCACATAAATTAGTTTAATACATTCCTTTTATTTTTTCATGCATTTTTGCGTCTGGTTTTTATTTGTTTTAATTCCTTTTATTGTGGTTTTTTAATCTAACTATTAAGAAGAAAAAAAAATAGAAATAAATAAAACAATTAACTTTTTTATTTATTTTAATTGAAAAAATATTTATATTTTATTTTATTAAGTTTTGAACTCATTTTTATCACCCAACAAAAAATCTTAGGGGCATTATTGAGTTTAATTAAAATATACAAACCCTAAAAACATACTATAAAGGTTAAATGTCATTAGCCCATGAACGGATTAGCAAGTGACGCCCCTCACTTTCTAAATCAGTGCATTTTGAAATTAAAAAAAGAAAGAAAACACGTTGGCCTCTCACTCACTGATCTCATTTCTTTCTTCAAGTGAAAATAAACAATAATGCGTAATCCTTCCTTCACTCACCTACATTACCTTTCACTACTATTCATTGTCACTTTCCCAACATATCTTTTTCATTAACTTCATCCCTCTCTTCATACCACATTGTCGAATCTCAAAAAATACGACCTCACAAGCGCATTGAGCGCTCGCGGGATACTAATTGAGTTGTCACCGAATATGATTTATTCCTAAGGAAAGGGGAAATAACGATAAAAACCTTAGGGAAAAGGATAAGATGGTAATCGCTACCAAATATGAGTTCGAGAGTCGGTTATGTAAAGGGAATGCATTAGCACCTCTCACATCCGTTCTACTCAACGTGAACCTCCTATAATTTTAGGGTTAAAGGGTTTGCTTAAAGGAATGTTTGCAGGTGTTTCATTTGTTATTAAAATATTTACAAGCAAAAAGAAAAAAAAAAGATATTTACAAATAAAAAAAAGGTTTTTTAATTAATGTGTTCGCAGGGTTTCAAAACCTGGTGCTTACATATTCTCAGGTGCAATGAGAAATTCAGAGCTTCGTAGTTCGTAAAAAAACAAGTGTGTGTTGGTTAATTTTATACAATATGGTTTAAACAATGTTCTTGCGTTTAAACATTGGCTTGTATGCTCGTACCATTGAAGCGGAAGCGCTTGTTTGTATTCACGTCGTAATGACCTAGACTATTCTATTTATTAAAAAAGTTTGAATTGAGTGTGTATGGGGCACAAAAGACATTTTATGAGTGATGTTGATTTTAGATTATTTCGAATTTGAATAATTGATCGATGCGGCGTGTGCCAGCCAATAAATTACTCAAGGACATCGTGGATGTGCATACACTTATCATATTATTTGCAAATACTACTAGAAAATTCGCTTTTAGTGACCGAACATTTTCGATCACTATAGCTACCGAAATTGGACATCATGTTAATAAAATTTTCAAGGTCACTAAATAAAATTAGCCACCGAATTAGTGACTGCAATTTTGTGACCGTAACTTTCGACCTCTAATAAACGTTTGTATAAAAAATTAATTTATAAAATACTTTAGCGACCAAAATTTCAATCACTAATAATTTTTTTCTTTATTAAGTTACTTCGCCCAATTTTTTTCTTTTTCAAAATATTTTAATTCCTTTTCAATTTTTATTTTTTTAGTGAAAGTTTCATATTTCTATTATTTTAACAAATAAAAGATATATTTATATGAATAATTCGTTCATACAAATTTATTAATGTAAAAAATGTAATTTTAATGATAATTAGTTTAATAAATTGTTTAAATAATAATTAAAAATTTAGTTTTCTTTACAATATGTACAATTTTAAAGGAAAATGTACAATTAAAATTAAATAGTCCAGTGGTCAAGCACAATCTTCTCAAACATAAGGGCATTGGTTCGATTATTGAATATGCAATTTTTTTTTAATTTTAATTTCTTTAATTAATTTAAAACAGTCACTAATTCGGTCGATAAATTTTTGAACCGAAAATTAGTTGTTGTTTTATTAGTTGCTAAACGTTATAGAGATCGATTTTTAAGTTTTTTCGATCTCTAATCCGGTCACTAAACACAAACTTTTTAGTAGTGAGAAGGAGTTGAATTAATTTGACTTAGGACAATAGTTTAATGTATTTACAAGATATGATTTATTTACAAATGAAAAATTCTATTTTTGTATTTTTGACTGTTGAATAAAAAGACCTAAACTAAAAATAAATAAAATAAATCTAATAAAGGACAATTTTTTTTATTTAAGTGACATACATGAGATATTTTTTGTACTTTGAATTAAAAGAAAAAAAGAAATATTTTTGTATTTTTACTTATTTTTATAATTTAAAATAAACTACCTCAAATAATTAAACTAGCACTAAAATAAAAACTTAAATAAATTAAAAATACCAAGTTAAAAACTAAATTAATTAATATTAAATGACTAAATTAAAATAATAAAAAAACAACTAAAAATATAGGGTGGTGCAACAAGCAAAAGGCAAAGGCCCACTAGCCCAGAGGCCTAGGGCGCAACCTGAGTCAACCCAAGAGAGTCAATGGTTTTCAGATGTGTGATGTTAAATGTGATGTCACAACAACACACTCTGCTAATATGAACAAGGCCATAACAAGCAGTAAATAACACAATGAATTGTTCACCCAATTCAGTCTAACTACATATGTTTGGGGGCTACCAAGCCAGGGAGGAACTTCACTCTTAGTAGTTTTAAATTACAGACTCAACAATCCCAGTTGACATCTACCTAATTTAATCACTACCCAATGACACTTCTACCTAAGAAACCACTTAGGTATGAGAAACCACTCACTCCCTAAATCACCTCAGTGATACAATCCAATGATTACAAATTAACCACACAACTTGATTCTGCTTAACAGCTTTGATCAAGAACAACACACTCTTGCTTAAAAGCTCTAGAGTGAATACACTTTACATCTCAAAATAGTAACACCAATTCAACTATGAATTGTTTACAAAACACACACGAAGACACAAATGACACTCAGTCTTTAGCTCCCTTTCTTCGTTTTTTTTTCCAACAAGGGTTGAGGCTGCTTTTATATAATTCTGACTTAGGCTTGGACCTCCTCCAAAAATATCTAATTTGATTTGTTTTAAAACCAGAATTTAAAACAAATTTGATCACCAAATCTTTTTAATTAAATCTCTCCAAATCAGCCCTAATTTTGGTTACAGAATCTGCTCCATAATCTGAAAATTATCTGATTGGAAATATCTTCTCCAAGAAATTCGCATCCAATCTCTCTAACAGATCTCCTCAAAACACACTAACACGCGCATCCCTAAAACATCACAATCTAATGTTCTGATATAGTGATGTCAAGACATCACTTATAACATCAGTATATAAAACTACAACCCTGCAACAACTAATGTTAGGAACCAATGTTATGACATCAGACATATGACATCAACATTGTTCAACTTTGTTTTACCAAAATTTCAGCCAATACAAGAACTAACAATCTCCCCCTTTGGCTAATTTTGGCTAAAATAATCTCTGCCATCATCAGAGGTACCTGTAGCGAAAAAAACTTCAAACCAGCAGCAATCACAAAACAAACTGCACACAGCTAAACTCCCCCTCAAAACAAGAACCAGCATACCAGTTGCACACTCCCCCTCAAGCCTATCAGCCACATCAGACAACTAGGCAACACATAGGCTAACCTCTCCCCCTTTTTAGCCATAATTGGCCAACTATCAACAAGTTAAACCATAACACTCTACTATAGTTAGTCCTACTAGCTCTCCTTGTCAGTCTAAAGTCAGCACCACAAGACAAGACAAATCATAGAACAAAACCAAGATAATCATAAAAGTACTATTATCCAAGATACACACCATGCACACAATGTGCAGAAACAAAAACTATAAACTACAAAAGCAATAAACAGCAACAATAGCACTTCAATCTTCACTAGCATCAGAACCATCTGCATCATTCTCCTCACCTTCCTCTGAACCTGAATCTTCAGTGTTGGCACTCACATCATCTTCACCCTGTTCCAAAGATTTGATCATCTGCTCAATCCTCAACTTCCTAGCAGTGCTAGTACTGATAACCATATCAAGATCCTTGCAAGTTGCCTTCAATTCTTCAATCAACTCAGCTTTAGTACTGGCCTTCTTAACACCAGAACTTGATGTTACTACAATGTCTGGAACATGATTCCCAACAAACAGCTTGGGATGCAAGGATAAAGCTGACTCCCTCTTACATGCTACATCTGAACTGGTTAGAATTCCAGGATGTTGATCTAAGATCATTTCACAGACAAGGGAAGGGAATGCTATAGGCATCTTGATAGCATTAGTGGCACCATGCTTCACAACTTGATCAAATATGTAATTTCCATAATTGAACTTGACCTTTTTCCCAACAGCATAAATAAACCTTCCTAATCCCACAACTATGGTGGTTTTGTGATTAGTAGGTACCCAGTTAGCAGCTCGAATTCTGTGCACAATAACATACTTGATACTGAGTTTGTTAGCTGCCAGTTTACCTCTCAGTGGCCAAACCTTCACCTGAGTGACTGTGATCTCTTTACACACATCATTATCAGTCACTTCCAGTTCACAACCTTCTTGATCATTTCTTCCCAGATACTTATTGATGGTACTAGGAGAGAAATTAATGCACTTACCCCTAACAAACACCTTCATGAAGTCCACACTTCTTTTATCAGAAATGTCTATGGGGATGTTAACAACAAATTCCTTAACAAGTCCACCATAGCACTTAGAGAATTTTGTCACAGTCTTCAACAGTCCAGCAGCATGAATGAGCTCCATAATTTCTTTTATCTCCAATGCATCTTTGCCCAGCTCTCTTTCCAGAGCTATTCTCCTTTGGCACACAAATTTCCACATTGAAGCACTACTAGCATAATGAAAGGATATGTTGTCTACTGGCACTTCAGGAACCTTATCAGAAATTCTCTTCAAAATGGACTTTCTGACAAGGATGATGTCTTGAACATCTTCCTCAACATCATACTCAGATTCAGATTCTTCTCTAACCTTTCTCTTTTTGGAGGTCACAACAACCTTGCTCCAAGATTTGGTTGGACCAACAACAGATGTCTTTTTCTTCTTGCGTTCAGCTGTCATCTTAGGAGAAGATTCCACAGTCTTTCCTTTTCTAGTCTTCAATCCATTGTCAGTCCCAAGAACAGCATTACCAATTACTTCATTATCAGATAAGTCAACAACATCCACCACATCAACATTCTTCTTCCCTCTGGGACTAGGAGTAACATCCCTAGCAGGTGATGTTACAACATCATGTTCAACATCAACCTCATCTTCAATATGAGTATCCCTTTCTCTTTCAGCTTCAGCTTTAACTTCATCTTCAATCTCAGCATCTTCAATGACTGAAACAACTAATCTGTGAAGATTTGTTTCAGAAGTTTCAATGTCACCCTTTTCTCTAACAGATTTATCAGCAGGCCTTTGACTCAGAGGTCTAGATATTCCTTTCACAGGAATCCCTTTCTTAAATATTTTTGTGACAATCTGATCAATGCTCTTGTCCACATCTACCCTTTCTTCAACAGCTTGAGGAAGAGGGGTGGTAGTCCTAGGATTAGGTTTGTCTCCAAACATCACACTAGTGACAAAGGCTCTAATTTCACTATCATCAAATTTACTACTCGCAGATTGATTAGAAGTATTACCTTTTGAAGGTCTTTTGGGTTGATACTTCTCAGGTCTTTTCTTTTCTGAGGCTGGAATCATAGAGATAGGAGCAAAGTCCATAGCTTCATTCACAGACACCTCTTCTGTCGAAACCCTAGAATTTGCATGAGTGGAACTTTTGGATGCAGCCTTCTTGGATGGAGATGAAACTTGTTTAGACATCGTTTCTGTGCAACAACTGGTGACCAAAGATGTTTTGTAATTTCTGTTCTTGGGGGGGGGGGAAGATAAAAGGACTTGGAGCGTGGAGAGTGAAATAGCGTGAGAGAGCAATAATAGGGAATGATAGCCTAAGGTAAGGGGACTGCTTTTGTTGGTCACTTAAAGGCCAATAAATGTATTTTCCTCACCAAAACAAATTTCCTTTTAAATTTTTGAAATTTAATAAATGCACACCATAATTCACTAACCTTTGAATCCTTTTCCAATTGCCCAAATTTCTACTTAACATTTCACAAATTTCAGCACACATATCTTTAGGGAAATCGTCATTACCCTTCATACCTGAATGATCAACCTCTACTACCTTAGTTTCTTCAATATTTCCTCTGAATAGTTGCATAACACTAGGTTGTTTGGTGATCCTTCTAATGTCACATTCAGATGTCATAACATCGTCCTTGACATTACATGATAAGCTGGGCTCTTGAGGAACCCATAAATAACAGTTATCTATGGATCTAACTCCCCTCATAACGACTTCACTCTTCTCATTAGTCACTAAACATTCATCTTTAGTGTAGCTAACCTTGAATCATTCATCACATAACTGACTAATGCTAATCAAATTAGCAGTCAATCCTTTGACCAGAATAACACTTTCAAGATTAGGTCCAGCCTCACAATTCAATTTTCCAATTCCTTTAACTTCCCCTTTTTCTCCATTACCAAAAGTTACATCCTTTGTGGAGTAAGTCCTGATATCTACCAACTGATTCTTGAAACCAGTCATATGCATTGAGCAACCACTGTCAAAATACCAACCATCCATAGCTGGGGTTCTAACTGATGAGTGAGCCAATGGACTTGTGACAGCAGCTTTAGGAATCCATTGTTTAACAGTCTGAGGCCAATCCTGCTTCTGTCTAGGGTGAGGAACAGGCTTGGGATAACCATGCAGTTTAAAGCAAGAAGATTGTATATGGCCAAATCTACCACAATAGTAACATCTTACTCTTTGAATCTCTTCTCTGAAGTGATTGAAATGTCTCCCCCCTTGATGATGATTTCTGTCATAATGCTGAGGCTGCCATCTGTCAAAATATTGATGTTGTCTTTTGTAGTGCTTAGGCTGTCTTTTACCATGATGATGTGGCCTTCTTTTACCATCACCATGAGGCACAACATTATTAGGTCCAAACCCATACATTTTCCCTTAATGTTGAGACATTGGATGGAACATGTTATGTTTGACATTATAAGCCTGCATGCTCCTATGGTATTGGGGAGGCATATACTGTCCAGCTCCAGAAAACTGAGGCCTTCCTTGAGGTTGAGACAAAAACTTCTTAGGAACATGACCATAGCCCTTTCCATTATTTTGTTGCCTAGGGTGAGGGGCATCCTTCTTAATTCTAGAACCATGTCCTTTTTCATGCTGATGAGGAATGTTTTGTTTAACCCCAGAAGAACTAGCCTCTGCAGATATCTTCTTCTCACCCTCATATCCTAGACCAGTCTTGTCACTTGCACCTTTTCCAGCTTCAAGTATTTTATCCAGAGTGTCAGTTCCACTATTTAACATTCTGATGGATTTTAACATTTGATCAAGCTGGGATTTTAACAACAACAATTCATTCTTAAGTTCAGCTTTCTCAGTCTCAAGCTGTACAATAATCTTCTTCTGCTTCTCCCCTTCTTGAAGGACCTGTTCACTTTTCAGACACAACTCTTGATAAGAGGATGCCAGCTCTTCAAAGGTCAATTCACCATCACTAGACTCTCCATCAGAGGCACATAGTCCAGTCAATGCCTTAACATGCTTGGCATTCTCTTCTTCACTTTCACTGTCTGTATCAGACCAGGAAACAGATAACCCATTTTTCTGCATTTTGAGGTATGTAGGGCATTCTTTCTTGACATAACCATAACCTTCACACTCATAGCATTGAACTCCTTTGTCATGATTGGACTTTTCTTCATCTCTTGTTTTCTTCACTTAATCACTAGACCTGTTGTTGTCAGATGTGATGTTCTTAACATTAGGTCTAAAGTTTCTATCCATCCTCTTTAACACCTTATTAAACTGTCTCCCAAGCATCACAACAACATTTGATAGTTCCTCCTGAGTTTCAAAATTACACTCCTTCTTATCATCTTCAGTATTGGACACCAAAGCTATGCTTTTGGTATTCTTTTCAGGCTCCTCATTCAATCCAAACTCAAAGGTTTGAAGAGAACTAATCAACTCATCAACCCTCATCTTGCTGATGTCTTGAGCTTCTTCAATGGCAGTCACCTTCATTTTATATCTCTTGGGAAGGGATCTGAGAATCTTCCTTACCAGCTTCTCTTCAGTCATTCTTTCTCCTAAAGCACTAGAGGCATTGGACAGCTCAAGAATATTCATGTGAAAATCATGAATGGTTTTATCCTCCTTCATCTTCAGATTTTCAAACTTTGTGGTCAGCAGTTGAAGTCTTGACATCTTGACCTTGGAGGTTCCTTCATGCGTACTTTTCAAGACATCCCAAGCTTCCTTAGCTACTTCACAAGTGTTTACCAGCCTAAATATGTTCTTGTCAATACCATTAAAGATGGCATTCAAGGCTTTTGATTTTCCAAGTGCAAGCTCATCTTCTTCCTTTGTCCAATCTTCCTCAGATTTTAGCTCTGTTGTCCCATCCTTTTCAACAATAACATGTGCTTTCCATTCTTTTAAGACAGCCTTCCAAGCCCTGCTGTCCAATGACTTCAAGAAGGTAACCATCCGTGGTTTCCAATAGTCATAATTAGAGCCATCTAGAATCGGGGGTATATTCACAAATCCACCAGTCTCCTTGTCCATTGTACCAGAAAGTATCAGCCCTAGATCTTACCCAGATGCAGAGCACGATGCCGCTCTGATACCAATTAAAATTCAGGTATCAGATGTGTGATGTTAAATGTGATGTCACAACAACGCACTCTGCTAATATGAACAAGGCAATAACAAGCAGTAAATAACACAATGAATTGTTCACCCAGTTCGGTCTAACTACCTACGTCTGGGGGCTACCAAGCCAGGGAGGAACTTCACTCTTAGTAGTTTTAAATTACAGACTCAACAATCCCAGTTGACATCTACCTAATTTAATCACTACCCAATGACATTTCTACCTAAGAAACCACTTAGGTATGAGAAACCACTCACTCCCTAAATCACCTCAGTGATACAATCCAATGATTAAAAATTAACCACACAACTTGATTATGCTTAACAGCTTTGATCAAGAACAACACACTCTTGCTTAAAAGCTCTAGAGTGAATACACTTTACAACTCAAAATAGTAACACCAATTCAACCATGAATTGTTTACAAAACACACACGAAGACACAAATGACACTCAGTCTTTAGCTCTCTTTCTTCATTTTTTTTCAACAAGGGTTGAGGCTGCTTTTATATAATTCTGACTTGGGCTTGGACCTCCTCCAAAAATATCTGATTTGATTTGTTTTAAAACTAGAATTTAAAACAAATTTGATCACCAAATCTTTTTAATTAAATCTCTCCAAATCAGCCCTAATGTTGGTTACAGAATCTGCTCCATAATCTGCAAATTATCTGATTGGAAATATCTTCTCCAAGAAATTCGCATCCAATCTCTCTAACAGATCTCCTCAAAACACACTAACACGCGCAGCCCTAAAACATTACAATCTGATGTTCTGATATAGTGATGTCAAGACATCACTTATAACATCAGCATATAAAACTACAACCCTGCAACAGCTAATGTTAGGAACCAATGTTATGACATCAGACATATGACATCAACATTGTTCAACTTTGTTTTACCAAAATTCCAGCCAATACAAGAACTAACATCTCCAATCTTCCCCCCTCTCTTCTTTCTACTTCTCTGCCTTCTCTCTAACCATGCCACCAGCCGAAAATCGCCTCCGCTGGTGGCTCCACCCTTCTCACCAATGACCAACCTAGCCTCATCACAAACCACCATCACCTTCATACCACATTCATCATATTCATATGAATACGATGAACTTTAACCCTAAATTCAACCAAAGCCCAGAAAACCTATGAACCTTAACCACCTAAACACGGACCCTAACCCTAGTTTGTATGAACCCTAATCCTTCAGGAAGAACCCTAAACTTCCCTACACGAACCCTAACCTAAACATATCCTCAACCCAGATGCAACCATAAACCATCCAGATTCCATCCAAACCTTTCCTAAACCATAGATCAACACCTTCTAAACACCAATCATACCTCCAAACCACAAAATCATACAAAATTTCTCAAACCCTAAAAAAAAACCCTTCTGTCTAGCCCTAACTGAACCCCTCTCAAACTTAAATCACATCAAGCAAACAAACACAATAATAGTTCAACACCTACAAAGTAATACAATAGAGGTTCAACCATGTAAGAAGCAAACCAACCTACGGTAGCATGGTTTCCCCCAGTGAGCAAAACGTAATTCTTCTCCTCCTTTCTTTAAGAAGCAAACCAACCTATGGGAGCATGGCTTCCCCCAGTTAACAACATATAAAATCAGAAAGGGTTCAGATTCACATTAAATACTTCTATATCTTTCTCCCCCTTTTGTCAGATCAAAAGATTGAAAAAGATTTAAAACGAAATATATCATAAATGCAAAACAGATCATCATTACTTAAGTAGTTCCTGAAGAAGAAAAACGATTCAAGTAATAGAGAGCATTAAAAGCGTGTACAACGTATTCTTAATAATTATTGGTCGCAGAATTTCCAATAATCAAAAAAAGTTTTTTAATCCAAACGGTTGGGCTACTCAGACTCCACTATAAAAGCAACCAAATAATAAGTCTTTTTCATCAACATCCTTTAGAACACTACAGAATCCTCAACTGAATATATCATTATCTCTACACTCACAGAAGTTTCAGAAGACATTACGAGTCAGAAGACTCAAGATTTTAGAAGACATTACAGTACTTCTGAAGCAAGTTCTTCGACAACTGCTTTAAAGCCTAAGAAGAAGTCAATAAAGAAAAAGAAGAAGAAGAACAGAGACAAAATGGTGTTTCATATTGTGATTTCTGATTCTAAGGATGAGGATGAGTCGGACTTTAGTTGGGAAAATCATACAAGTCTTAAGGCTTTAGAAGAATTAGATTAATGTAATCTTAATGTTTTCATCCTTTTTCTAATCTCCCTTTTTTATCAATGAAAATTATTCTGTCCAATATTAATTTACACGAGTACAATTTTCTCCTTTTTTATTTTATTTTTCTAGGCATCACTTCCTAAGAGTCAAAAGTTTAAAGATTGATTAGACTAATCAATATAGAAACAATAAACACTCAAGGTAACAGATGATTAAACTCAATAAAATGTTTAGAAAACTATCTTTCTAAATCACTTAATCTTTTAGAACATAAACATGTATAAGCAGAAACAAATCTGGGTTCCAAAGAGAGATTTTAGAAAGGCAGCATTGCTAAAAGCAGTAACTCAAGTAAATGTGAAGAATGTAACAACTGAAGAGTCTTCAAGAAAGCATATTTCTTCAGAGGCACATACATCAACAACAACCTTCGTTGAGACATAAAGAAGGAAAATAACTTCTAGGTCAAAACGCAAAAACCTTCAGAGGAAGGAGGTTGTTGATTTTGCAAAGGAAGATTGGGATGATTATTTGAATAATCTAGATATGTCAGATAAGCCTAGGAATACCTTATAACATATCCAAATGTCTAGAAAGTTCTTGATAATATGTAATAGCTACCAATCTTTCAATGAGAATGTTGCAAGGTTTTTTTTTTTTTTTAGTTTTAATCCTAATTTTTATTCTCTGAACAACATAAGAAGTGCATATATAATAGTTAAGACCACACAACAACATAAATTTTTTTTATTTAAACAAGAGATTGTTTAATACAAGATGTTTAACAAATACAAAGCATATATTTGCAGAAGTCCAACGTTAGAACCTCTCATAGATAACTTCAAGATTCTAGAGGAATAATAATCTTGTCATAAGGACAAAAAAGGTGACAAGAAATGATGTTTCACAAAGACAAAGGATAAAGGTCATAGATGTAAAAAAAACAAAAAAAAAACATCATTACCCAAGGGTTCTTACCCATCAAATTTCTTGAACATACTAAAAGATTTTCAACTTTACGTAATTTATATAAGACAAGGATTTTAAAAGAATTTTTACTTAAATTGCTTATCAGAAGTAAAGATTCCTTTTTTTTAATCTTAGAAACTAACAATTTTTAGAAGCTATATGTCATCAGAGTCTAGTAGGATTAGACTTTGAATGAGACATATTCTGTTAGTTATCAGACTTTGATATTACATTCAGAGTTAAGCATTTTCTCTTGAAACTAGAGTTTAGTTTTTCAGATAGATGTGCTTGATTTATGAATGTTGAATTGATTTCTTTGACTACTAACTAGCAGCAATACTATCACAAAAGGTGACAATACGGTTTTGATAAATATGATCGTCTTCAAGTTAATGACATATTCAGTATAGTTAAGTACAACATAGTTTCTTTTCAAAGATTTCTGAAGATTCTTTTGTTATCAGCAAAAAGAATTTCTCTAGAGATCTAATAGAGACTTTGTATTCACTCATACATAAATAGTTCATTTAGTCAAGAAGTTTGCAAAAGTAAAGAACCGAACGTACCTTTTTTGTTTTTCTTTGTCAAGATTTAGTCAAGTATTCAGATTTGACCATGGAATCTGAATTATGTCTTAAGTGGATTTTGAGTCAATGGTACTTATACCAATGATTTCACTTTCTTCTCCAACTCTATATTTTTTGCATCCTTCAGCTTTTGAGTTTGATATGCAGGCTTTTCTTCCATCAAATGTTGTAAACAACCCTTTATCAAATATCTTGGAAGATGCCTTACTCCTTTCTTCTGTGATATCTACAACAAATATAATTTTTTGGATTTTGGTACCCATATTTTTGTGGGTCTAAAAATGTTAATCTTGACAGGCTTTATTTTACTTCATGCCTTAATCTGATATTAGTGTTTGCTATCAGAGGTTAGCATAAAATACATTTTCAACATTGTCTGAGTATTGCTAGAAAAAGAAGAATTGAAAGGTTTCTCAAAAAATTGTTCTTTAGCACAAATTCTATGATAGCCTTCAACTTTCTTAGGAGCCATAGAGTCACTTAAGATTTTATCTTGAGAAGTAGACTCCTTATTATCAAAACAAAAGTTTTCAAGAGACTTGATTTTCTCTTGAGATATTTTTAGATCTTGAAGGATCAGAGTAACCGTAGTTCACCTCCCCTAATCCTAATCCCAAACTTAATCCACTATTTATACTCTTGGATAAAGAGTTCTATCCCCGTATCTATTATTTATACTCCTAGATAAGGAGTTCTATCCCTTAATCTATTATTTATACTCCTAGATAAGGAGTTCTATCCCTTAAATCCCGATCCGTTTATTTATACTCTCGGAGGAAGAGTTTTATCCCAAAATTCTTGTCCATTGTTTATACTCTCGGATATAGAGTTTTATCCCAAAATCCCTTATCCATTGTTTATACTCTCGGATGGAGAGTTTTATCCCCAAAATCCCTTATCCATTGTTTATACTCTCGGATGGAGAGTTTTATCCCTTAAATCCCTTATCCCTTGGCCTATATTTATACTCTTGGAACCTAAGAGTATTATTCCAAAATCTCATCCATTATTTAGACTCTCGGACGAAGAGTTTTATCCCTTGATTTTAAATCCTTAAAACCTTTTATATCCCTTATTTAAAAAATAAATTCTTAAAATTCCATAGACTTTAGTAAAATCCAAACAAGAATAATAAAATCCAAAATGCCCTTATGCTAAAAATAGCAAAATTGATCCCCAAATTATTCTAATTTAAAAGTAATTTCCAAACTCAAGATAATCCCAAAAATAAAAGAATTTTGATCCCAAAAATTAAATCAATATAATCCCCAAAATAAAATAATTTTAATCCCAAAAATTAAATTAAATTCACTTTAATTTATTTTCATCCCAAACCCATATTTATCCAATTTAAATAAAAATCTAAAAAAACTAATTCTCTTAAAATAAATCCTAAACCAAATTTTAATAAAAATTCAAAACTTCCAAAATACCTTATCCCAAAAAGAACTAAGAATAAAAATCCCAAAAAAAATCTTTATTTTAAAGAAATAAACAAGTTATTTTTAATATATAAAACTTTTATTTAAAATAAAATAAAAAACCCAAACCCAAAATTAACCCTAAAAAAACCTAATTTTATTTATCCTAATAAAATGACCCTAAATCCTATTTTCCATAAATCCTAATTAGATATTTAAATCCTAGTTAATTAATTAAATTTAGTAATTAATTTAATTAATTGAATAATGTCCAGGGGGTGCATTTTTCAGTGGAGAAGTAACTGGGTCAACCCTTAGGGGTGTCAATAGCAAAAATAGAGAAGCCCATTGGAACCAGAGTCCAGTGGAGGGTCAACGGATCCAATGGGGAGAGTCAACATGCATACTCTCTCTGAAGCGTTGGATTGATCCAATGATGCTGCACTGGATCTCATGAGGAGCGTCAGATGAACATACCAAGTCAAAATAATCCACACAGACGGTCATGATGAAAAGTCAACATAGGGAACACGGTATGGGTGCGCATGTTGACTGAGGAAGGCAAAACATCCGAAGGCCTCAAGGATGCCACTTGGCATTCATCTGTATCCCTACGGAGGGAGTATACATACCCTCCCTCACCGGCCATCCCTCATTTCCTCCTCTTTTTTCTCTCTATCTCGCTCTCTTTCTCTAAGTCTCAATTCTCTCTCGCTTCTCTCTAACCCTTCTCCCTCCGGTGAGCCTCCTGCCACCGTATACCACCCTAAGCCCCTTCGTTAAACCCAGATCTCCGGTTGAAGTTCAATCGGAATCTTCAATCTCACGTTCCTCTGGGTGATGAACATCAACCCAAAAAACCTCAAATACATGAACCCTAGCTCATTCAAGAACCCTAACCCTATCTCCCTCCCAGATCCACCCAGTTCTTTAGGGTTTGCGAGGAACCCTAAGAACCCTAACCCCCCACATTCATCCCAAACCTAGGTTTCCCATGAACCCCAAGAACCCTAAGGGTTCTGCAAAGAACCCTAACCTACCAGATGAACCCTAACCCTATTTCTTAACCCTAAATAAAACCTAGAAACCCTACAAATTGCAACAAACAACAACAAAACCTAGAGATCAATCAAGCGGAAACCAAAAAAGAAAAGCTAAGTTTCGTTACCTCCCCCGTCGTGTCCGTATTAAGCTGCGTCCAATTCCTTTTCTTTATTTTTCTGGTTGTTAATCCCTCTTTCTTTTTGTTCGCAGGTGACAAAAGGAGGCTTAGTTCAGAGGGTTAGGGTTCTAAGGATGAACCCTAATTCTCTATTTTTTGTACGAGCTTTCTGACGGGTGGGGAATTCGTGCAGCTGTTGTATTAGTTCGCCTAGGGTTCCCTTTTTTTTGAATTGTCCTTTAGCTTATATAACCTTAGGAATTAGGTTAGAAATTTAATTAGGAAGATTTGATGTATTTTGAATTATTTGATTGTAATTTGAAGATTAGATTGTGTTTGATTGAAAAAATTATGAAATTGATTCTGTTTGATTCCCTTTCCCAATTTCTGCGCAGATTAGGGTTTCAAGTTGGGGAAGACGATCCCCTTCTTGGGTCAACAACTTTGACCAGAAATAAAAATAAAAAGTAAAATAAAATAAAAATGAAAATAAATAATAATTATAAATATTGATAAAATAGCAACAACCCCAATAATAATAAAAATAAAAAAGCGTAAATACTATTATAACAGCCAAACTAATGAATAAAATAATAATCCTAAATGTTATTATTAATATAACAACAATCATTTTAATGAATAAATAATAATAAAAATAATAATATAGCCACCCTATTAATAAATCAACAACCATATTAATAAATAAATAGTAAATGAAAATAAAAATCATAAAATAATAATAAATAATAATAACCATAATATAAATAGACTGGTCCCTCTCCCAATTAACTCTAAATATCACTAAACCTTAGTAAATGATAAAAAGCCCTAAATATTAATTGATTTTAAATGACCAAACTTAAAACTTAACCTATAGTTTAATTCCCTTAACTTAAACAGCAAATAATTATTTAATTACAAACAAAACTCTTTCAAAAATAAACCAATAATAAAAAAAAATTTCTTTTTTTTAAAAATAATTAACCCTAAAATAATTAACTTTAACATAATCCTCACTTCCTCGTATTTTGAAAATATTAACTCTAAACAAAATCCTAATTATTATTTAATTGATAAAATTAAACTAAAAAACTTTAAATCTCTAACTAATGGTAAGAACCCTTTATACAAAACCAAACTCCAAATGGGCCTAAAAATGGTAATATTCTTAAAAGCTCAGTGACATCCCTGATAGCATAAAAATCCCTAAAAAGGTGAAAAACACTGGTCAAATTTTAGGGTACTACAGCTGCCCCTATTTAATCGTCTTTGAATCAGAAAGAGGAAGTTGATGTGTCTTCCTCTTTTGAAGAGGAGATGATTAAATACAAGGAGAACCCTAATTTTGACCGCAGAGTCCGATAGGTACTACGCTGATTATCCTAAGATCCCTAGTAATAAACCCATAGTGAAATATCCGATTAAACCCTGGTATCCCTGAGAAAAATTATAAACCTTATGCCATGTATGCATGTTCAAAAGCACATGTATGCTCTTATGCATGATGCATTATTTGGGCTAACGTCTCTTTTATGATATACATTGCATGTATTTACGGAAACAAATATCTTCTGTAACATTCCAACTTCCCGGCCCTTAAACCTTTTGACCCCTTGATGAGTGTAGCAAGTCACATGCTCTTGATATTTGGAGATGCGTATTATTTTCTCGAAGAAACTCCCACAATGATTGAATCGTGACTGTTAACATATAACCCTGTACTTAAATTGGAAGAATATAATCCCTTTACTGTTTCAAAATCGAAGTAAGATACATTTTCCTTTTAAAAGCTTTTGATTATACCCAATGTTTCAATACATTATTCTATAATTAATCAGCATTTTGAAATCAAGCGGAGTAATTGGAAAGCAGAGAAAATATTATTTATTGAAAAGGGCCCATAAACAGGCAATAGTACATAAGGAAAGTAACCTTCATAAGGAGGAATTACTACAAAAGATGAAAAAATGGTAATAAATTTTTTTTTATTTATGTCCCTATTGAATTCAAGCACAAACTAATATCCCTAAATCTCCGAGGCAATGACACTTCGCTTCTGAAGATGACGACTGGATTGATCATTCCTTTCTGAATTCCCATTGTGTGACCATAAGTGCTATCAGTCGTATGCCTTTTGGATATCCTTAATTTTGCCTGGACCGCTCTTTTTGAGTCTTAGTCCACCAAGATGATATACCATTTTTTTCAACTAAGCCACCCTTTAGGGTTTTCGACTTGTCGGGTATCATTTTTATTTAAGTCCCTAATTTTTGCCTGGATTGCTCTTTCGAGTTTTCAATCCACCGAGACGCCCTAATTTTTGCCTAAGTCGCCCTCTCGGGTTTTCGACTTAGCGGGCTTTTATCCTCTTTTTCTAGGCATAGTATTTTTTGTCTGAATCGGAATTTACCGGTCGCGGTAAATCCGCTCCATCCATGGTAGTCAACATCAAAGCTCCACCAGAGAAAGCACTCTTTACGACATATGGTCCTTCATAGTTCGGGGCCCATTTGCCACGAGGATCTTTATAGATGGGTAGCACTTTCCTTAATACCAAGTCTCCTTCTTCGAATAACCAAGGACGAACTTTCTTGTCTAATGCCTTTTTGAGTCTCCGCTGATATAATTGACCATGACATACAGCAGCCATGCGCTTTTCTTCTATGAGGTTCAGTTGATCAAATCTGTTTTGTACCCATTCTGCTTCATCCAGCTTAGTTTCCATTATGACCCTTAGTGAAGGAATTTCTACTTCCACAGGAAGTACCACTTCTGTGCCATATACCAGGGAAAAAGGAGTAGCTCCTGTCGAAGTACGAACTGAGGTTCTGTAGCCATGTAATGCAAAAGGGAGCATTTCGTGCCAATCTTTGTAAGTCTTCACCATTTTCTGGATAATCTTCTTGATGTTTTTATTGGCTGCCTCTACCGCGCCGTTCATCTTTGGTCGATAAGGCGACGAGTTATGGTGATCGATTTTGAAGCTCTCACACAGCTCATCCATCACTTTGTTATTTAGATTAAGCCCATTATCCGTGATGATCATGTTAGGAACCCCATAGCGACATATTATCTCTTTCTTGATGAATCGTGCAATTACTTGTCTTGTCACATTAGTGTAGGAAGCAGCCTCTACCCATTTAGTGAAGTAGTCAATAGCAACTAGAATGAATCGGTGTCCATTGGATGCTTTTGGCTCGATCATCCCAATTATGCTATTCCCCACATAGAGAAAGGTCACAGAGCAGTTAAGACGTTCAATGGGGTCGGTGGCACATGAATTTTATCCGCATAGATTTGACACTTGTGGCACTTCTTGACATATTTGAAGCAGTCTGATTCCATAGTCAGCCAATAATACCCTGCTCGGAGAATCTTTTTAGCCATTGCATGCCCATTTGCATGGGTTCCAAATGATCCCTCGTGGATTTCTTTGATAAGCATGTCTTTTTCATGTCCAGCTAAACACCGGAGCAACACCATGTTATGATTCCTTTTATAAAGTACATCTCCGTCGAGGAAAAATTGGGCAGCGGGTCTCCTAAACGTTTTCTTATCCCCACTTGAAGCATTTGCTGGATATTATTGCTTCTGGAGGAATCGTTTGATATCGTGAAACCACGGTTTATCGTCTACTTCGGCCTCCACTGCTGCACAATAAGCTGGTTCATCTAAGCGATTGATTCTTATAGCTGGTGCTTCATTATACCATTTGAATTTGAACATGGATGCCAAAGTTACCAAGGCGTCTGCCAGTTGATTCTCGTCTCTAGGAATATGATGGAAAGTGATCTCATCAAAGTATGTTATCATTTTCCAGGCACAATCTTGATATTGAGTTAGTTTACCATTACGTGTTCTGCATTCTCCCTTAACTTGATTGATGACGAGAGCCGAATCTCCTTATACCTCTAAAATCTTGATTCCGAGGTTAATGGCTTCGCTAATCCCCAAGATACACGCCTCATATTCCGCCATATTATTAGTACATGTGAAGCATATCCTCGCAGTAAAAGGTATGTGGAATCCTGTTGGAGAAGTTATAACAGCCCCCACTCCATGTCCTTCTGCATTTGAGGCACAATCGAATATAAGCTTCCATCGAGATCCGGGCTCAGGTCCTTCGTAGGAATCTGGAATATCATCATCTCTTACAGCCATCACATCCTCATCGGGGAAATCAAATTGCATAGGTTGATAGTCGTCCACTGTTTGATGAGCGAGATGATCAGCTAATACACTCCCTTTTATAGCCTTTTGGGTGACATACTGGATGTCATATTCAGTCAGTAGCATCTGCCACTGAGCCACTCTCCCAGTCACTGCAAGCTTCTCAAATATATACTTGATGGGGTCCATTCTTTATATCAATAAAGTAGTATGGCACACCATGTATTGTCTTAATCGGTAGGCGGCCCATACAAGAGCACAACAGGTCTTCTCCAAGAGTGAGTATCTGGATTTGCAATCTGTGAATTTCTTACTCAATTAATAAATTGCGTGTTCTTTTCTCCCTGTTTCATCTTGTTGCCCGAGTACACAGCCCATCGAATTGTCAAGCACCGTTAGGTACATTATGAGCGGTCTTTCAGGTACCGGTGGCACCAGTATGGGTGGTTCTAGCAAATATTCTTTAATTCGATCGAAGGTCTTTTGACAGTTTTCACCCCACTCGATGGTTTGACCTTTCCTCAACAGCTTGAAGATTGGCTCACAAGTAGCAGTAAGGTGGGAGATGAACCTAGCAAAGTAATTTAATCTCCCCAGGAATCCACGTACTTCTTTTTTAGTCCTCGGAGCTGGAATTTCTTGAACGACCCTTACTTTATCAGGATCAACTTCTATACCTCTTTGACTGACTATGAACCCTTACAACTTCTCGGATCTGACTCCAAAAGTGCACTTCACATGATTTAATCGTAGCTTGAACTTTCTCAGTCGTTCAAACAACTTTTGTAAATTAACTATGTGATCTTCCTTAGTTTGTGATTTGGCAATCATATCATCTACGTAAACCTCTATTTCCTTGTTCATCATGTCATGAAAGAGAGTGACCATTTCCCTTTGATAAGTTGCCCCAACGTTCTTTAACCCAAAGGGCATTACCTTGTAACAGAAGGTTCCCCAAGGTGTAATAAAAGTAGTTTTTTCCATATCAGAAGGAGACATCTTGATCTGATTATATCCGAAAAACCCATCCATAAATGAGAAGACTGAAAACTTAGCAGTGTTATCCACCAACACGTCAATGTGGGGTAGTGGAAAATCGTCTTTAGGACTTGCTCTATTGAGATCTCGGTAGTCTACACACATTCTGACCTTCCCATCCTTCTTTGGCACGGGCACAATATTGGCCACCCATTCTGGATACTTTACTGCGGCTAAGAACCCGGCGTCAAACTGCTTTTTAACTTCTTCCTTGATTTTGAGGGTCATATCTGGTCTAGTCCACCTTAACTTTTGTTTAACCGGTGGGCATTCAGGTTTGAGCAGTAGCTTATGTTCAACAATATCTGTATCCAACCCAGGCATATCTTGGTAAGACCAAGCAAACACATCTAAATACTCTTGTAGTAATTTGATCAACTTTTCCTTTACGTCCCTGTTTAAAGAAGCACCAACTTTAACCTCCTTTTTGTCCTCTTCAGTTCCCAGATTGATCACATCCACTGGTTCCTGATGAGGTTGTATTACTTTGTCCTCTTGCTTTAACAGTTTGGCTAACTCTTCAGGAAGTTCACCATCGTCCTCATCACCCTCTTCCGCTTGGTTAATCGGGAACTCGAAGTTGTAAGGAATTATAGTAGTGTCGTTTTCAATAGGTTCATTTTTAAATCTGCATGAGGGAGATTTTTGTCGTTTATTATTTTTGAATTGATGGGAATGAAAGTACTGAAAAAGTGTATTTCCATTTGAAAAAAAACAACTAAGAAAGAAAAAGATCTTGATTGAAAACAAAAATGCGATTTTATTATTAAATAATTCAATGAAACAAAAGGTGGTCCTACAAAGCTTGTCCATTTGCCTTGGGCATAGCAAATGACTTATTATTATTTTAAAGAAAAAAAGTAAATTACTTCGAAACAGAAATCATTTCAGGAATCTCGATGGCCCTCCAATTGTTGAGAACTGTATCTGGTGAGCAATGGCACACCCAATTTGATATCCCTTTATTTTCCTCTTCAATTGCAGTCACTTGATCTTCATCTCTGAATCCGGCATTATGGAAAGTTTGTTCGAGCGGAGGAAATGTCATCTGACGAGACTTCTGAACCCCTTTTTTAGCTGGTTTGTAACCCAGCCCGAACCGATCCTTCTTTTCAGGTACCTCTATCACCTTGCCCCAGCCCCTAGTATCCCCATTCTGGATTAAGTCTGTGATCCTTTTTGGCCTTTCCTCCTGTCGAGTGACTTGCTTACGACTGACCGTTGCCACTTCCAAAGCTTGGAAAGGTATTTCAAATGTCTCTCCATCCACTTCTACGTATTTGAATGACGAGAGATGGCTGACGAACATGTCTTCCTCCCCATCAATAATTATTAATTTGTCCCCAGATATGAACTTCAATTTCTGATGAAGTGTGGAAGTAACTGCGCCCGCAACATGAATCCATGGTCGTCCTAGAAGACAAGTGTAGGAGGGATTGATGTCCATGACTTAGAAAGTGATCATGAAGGTATGTGATCCCACCATTGTAGGTATGTCCACCTCCCCAATTACCATTCTCTTTGAACCGTCGAAAACCCTAATAACCAGGGAACTGGTCTTCATAAAGGTCCTTACAGATGTTAATTTCATAAGGGTATCCTTAGGCATGACATTTAGAGCAGACCCTGTGTCCACTAGCACCCTTGAGAGGATAGTGTCTTGACATTTGACTGATATATACAAGGACTTATTACGTGCTTGCCCCTCGGGAGGTAATTCTTCACTACTGAAACCCAGACAGGTGCTGGCGGCGATATTGGCGACTACTTCGTCGAACTGAACCACTGAGATATCTTTGGTGATATGTGCTTCATTCAGGACCTTCAGCAGGGATTCCCTATGTGCCTCTGAGCATAATAATAAGTATAGAATGGAGATCTTGGACGGTGTTTGATTCAGTTGGTCCACCACCCTATAATCACTTTTCTTTAAATTCTTAAAAATTCCTCGGCGTCTTCTTGAGATATACTCTTCTTGGAAGATCCCTCACCTGTATTTGTGGTTTATTTCCCCTTTAAGCTTTCGGGGGTATCCTTCTTAGGTTGTTCCGAGGAGTATACTCTTCCACTACGGGTCATTCCTCAAATACCAGCTATGTTAGTAACGGCTGGTGATGGTATTATAGTCTTTCCTCCCACGGATGCAATGATGTCATATTTCCAAGGTACAGTCTTAGTGCTTTCATATGGAAATGGTGCTGCAACATGGAAAGTGATGGGGCCTTCTGACCTTGCAGGCGCTGAAACTTTGACTGGTGCAGGAACAGGTATTTGAATTGGCGTTCGTGCAGGTATCGGAATTGATATTTGAATAGGAGTCTGTGCAGGCCTCGAAACTGGCATTTGAATGGGTGCTTGTGTAGGCCTTGGAACTGGTATCTGAATGGGTGCTTGTGCATCCCTTGGAACTGGTATTTGAATGGGAGTCGCCACTTCCCTTTTCTGGTACGGAATCTCACAAGGTACATGCCCCTGGGATTCTAAGGCAGCCACCTCATTCATACTCCTCAAGTACCCAATCTGTATTATCCCTTGGTCCATTAATTGTCGGAGGACCCTCTTCATCTTCTTACAATTATCGGGATCAGAAGCGCAATCCTCGCAGTCACCGTGCAGCTTTTCAAACACCTCGTACCCAATTAATACTTCCCTCACTTTCGTCATAGGGGTCTTTACTTGGTCTACCCCTTTGATTAGGATATCCTCTCCCAGTCCCTCAATGGAGTTAACAGTTGGCTCAGCATGCCCTAGAAAAGGATTATCTCCAACATTTGGATTGTCATAAGTGAAATTAATGACCTTCTGATCCAGCAGATCTTGCACCCTAAACTTGAGGCCTAAACACTTTTCAGTCGTATGCCCTGGCGATCCAGCATGATAATCACATCTAGCATTAGCATCATACCCTCGAGGAGGAGGCGTAGGAGGGGGCCCTAACAGCTTGATTTCTACCAATCCCTTTTGGATTAGCATTGGCAGGATCTGAGTATATGTGGTGGGTATAGGGTCAAAGTCCTTCCAAGGCCTCCTTTGTTCCCTTCGAGGATACTTCTGTTGCTGTTGATTTTACGGAGGTGGCACCCTTGGCTGTTGGATTTGGAGCGTAGGAGACGCTTGATTAGGGGCTGCAGCCGCCACATAAGGGTTATAAGGTACTTGAGTATACCTATCAGCAGAAATGGCATTGGTCTCCTTCTTCGAGCTGTTTCCAGAGTACCTTTTGTTGTTATGTTGACTGGAAGACGACTTTCCAATCTTTCCGCTTTTTAATCCATTCTCGATCCTTTCCCCAACGATAACTAAATTCGCAAATCCAGTTGAGACAGACCTAATCATCATTTTGTAATATAGCCCTTGCAGTGTTCCCATGAACATATCTACCAGCTCACTTTCCAGCAATGGAGGTTGCACACGAGAGGCTAGTTGCCTCCATCTCTGGACATATTCCTTAAAAGATTCATTCCCTTTTTGGGACATATTTTGTAATTGCATACGATTAGGCGCCATGTCCATATTATATTGGTATTGCTTCAGAAAGGCGCTTGCAAGGTCTTCCCAAGTCTTAATGTGAGTCCTCTCCAATTGCATATACCAGTCCAAGGACGTCCTACTAAGGCTGTCTTGGAAAACATGTATCATCAGCTTCTCATTGGTAGTGTTAACACCCATCTTTCGGGCGAACATCCGGATGTGATTTTTAGGGCAACTAACTCCTTTGTACTTTTTGAAGTCAGGTGCCTTAAACTTAGGAGGTATGACCACATTGGGTACCAGACACATTTCCAAGGCATCAACCCCAAAGACCTTGGATCCTTCCACAACCCTTAATCGCTCTTCAATTATCTTATACTTTTCATTAGCATTTCTTCCTTCCATGGCAGCCACTTTGGTTTCACGAGCTACCTGTCTTGAATCTTCCTCACCATATTGGAGGTGCCAGTCATCGGAGACTTCACGAGCGACAGGTATCTGTATAGGTCGTGATTCTCCATGATGCTCAGGTGGAGGAACGGACCCTTTAGGAGGCTGAGTGCCAGTTTTCCCTTTACCAGCTTCCAATGCTTCACGTTCCAAGTCAGCCACAAATCCCAAGAGAGGATTATTATCTTCATATTGGGGAGGAGGGGTAGGGACACTCCTACAGTTGCTAGCCTCGGTGTCTCTTGCTATCAAATTCTGGATAGCTCGAGTCAGTTGGTCAATTTTGTCCTTTATTTCCTCCACATTTCCTTTGACAACATCCACATCTCCCCTTAGAGCAGCTTGGTTCAGTTCCATTTGTTCCATGGCTTTCTTTTGGTGGGCGCGGGTGTTGGGTCGAGACGTCAGATTGTTATGATGGTTCTGAGAGAAGATATCGAAAAAATTGATTTCTGTTTGATGCTTTTTTATTTAAAATGACTTATGTTTTTATGCATGCATGAATGTATGAGTATGCAAAAGTTATTTTGTGATAGGAATCTTAAACCTTTATTTATTAAGAGCAAAGCCAAGAATAATGGAAATTCAAATATTTTTATTAATTGCAAAAAGAAAGTGCAAGGGTCAAAGCCCTATTTATTACATAAGGAAACTAAACTAAGGATAAGCCCTTAAATTATTCATAACTGAAAGGTAAATAATCTAAACAAAAGAAACCATTACATAGAGAAAAAACTAAATCCGCCTCCTAATCCTTGCCCTAAACTTTTCTACCATTTCCCGACAAAGGCCAAGAAAATCAGCGATCTTTTTTACTGGTTTGAAGATATCTGCCATGTATTCCGCCTCCTTTAAGCTTCGAGGGATCTCATAAATTCGATCATTGGATAGTATAACCAACTTCTGATATCTCTCTCGATAATACGCCTCTTTTCTTTGCAAATCTGCCATAATCTCCAAGTCCTCCCTAGTAGTTTGCTCTAATTGTTGGTTATGTTCTTCGACATAAATGCCCCATGCCCTAAGATCTTCGTAAGACTCCTCAAGTTCCTCGTATAACCTTTTACGTTCTCGGTTTTCTTCCTGCGTTTCTCTCCATCCTTCTGGCCGTAGGGCAAGAAGTTCTTCAGTTGATCTTATCCGTACAGTTGCATCCAAGGCTTGCCTTTTGCTCTCGAGAAGAGCATTGGCCAAGCTTTGGACTTCAGCCTCTAGGTCTTGGATGCGCCTATCATACCCCTCCTTGAACTCCCTTTGCGTAGATGTCATCCAAATGTCCCTCCATCCGTCCCTTTGACACCAGGCTCTATCTAATTGCTCTTTATGGTCTTTGAGACTTGAACTTACAGCTTGAAGGTTGGCGTAAGCTCGTTCCTTCTTCTCTTCCTCCATTTGGGTTATCCCTTCATTAACTCTTGACTGCTCTAGAGCTTCATTGGGGATCCTTCTCAATTGACTGCTATCCCTTGTGGCTTGATAAAATTTACTTTCCCACTATTCTTTTTCTTTCCCCAATTGTAGGACAGTCTGTTTGAGTTTCTCCACCTCCACCATGGAAATCATAACCGGAGCTTTTGGTTCAGTGGGATGTTGCAAAGTGAAGGGTAACTTTACCATTTGCACTCTTTCCTTCATCCATTGGTCGTAGGGTACCCTAGATTCCTCCCTCAGTCTCTTGAGACTACCTTTCCCTTTGATTCAATGTCTCCATGCTTGAATGATTTCCATGACCGTAGAATGATCCTTGGTTACCTTACCTTGCAAAATGAAACCCTTGAGTAGTTTATCCTCGGGCTTGTACATTAAGGGGTGCCCCAACTGTCTCATAGCTAGGATGGGGTTATAATTAATACACCCTCTAGATCCAATTAAAGGCACATTAGGATAATTCCCATAATTCAGGATCAAGTCTTCCCGGTTGAGGACGTTTGGAAACCACAAGATATCGGTATCAACAAGGGAGACCAAGTATTGGGACCACACATGCTTGTTCATTCGCCCAAGGTCGTCCATACCTTTTGCCAAATGTGAACCGAGCCATTTATATAGTAAAGGAGCACAACATATCATAGCTCCATTTTTCCTTTTGTGCCTTAGGTGGAAGGTGTGATAGACATCCGCTAAGAGAGCCGTTGTAGGATCTTGTTCATCGATGGTGGTAACCAAGAACATATTGATGGCAACTATATCCACAAAATCCTTTGCGCTCGGGAATAAGATCAGCCCAAAGATGAGAAGCATCATAATATTATGCGGCATTTTCCAATCGTTACTAATGGCATAGTCACTGGCTTTTCTTTCCCAGAAACTCTTTGAGAAGCCATGGAAACCTTCGTGAAACCTCATACTGCTCTTCAGAGTATCTTCACGGATGTGAAAATATCCAGCAATCTCTCCTAATGAAGGGCAATACCCTATCTCCATGAATGGCACTTTCCCTATTATAGGGAAGTCCAGAATCTTACGAAACTCTTCGAGAGTGGGAGCCATTTGGAAATTCTGAAACTGAAAACACCTCAACTCAGTATCATAGAACTGAGCTAGTGCAGTTAACCCCTTTTCTCGAACAGGAACCGTTACAAGGTCCAAGACCTTCCCATAATTTCAGATAATAGACTTCCTTCTTGCACCAGATAACCCCATGGCATAAATTTTCAGCCCTTCAATGTCAGATTGCCTTACACTAATTGGAATAGTCTTTCTTTTTCCAGAGTCCATTTTCTTGCTTTGCTCTCTTTTTTTAGGAAAATGTTAAGATTCCTGTGATGCAAAAAAAAATTCACGAACATGTTGAATGAGTATCTTAATTAAATATTTATTTGGTTAAGGTAAGGTGAAATGCAAGCATGACCCTAACTAGGTAGGCTCCCTATAATAAGTTAGATCTAAGTCTTATCTACCCAATCTCCTCACATGTAGGATATATAGTTTTGGGCATCATAACGACCCTAGAATTTACGGATTATAACCTTGTTTTACCTTGAGAAGGATCAAGCCTTCCTACGGTAAACCTTCGGGATAAGTCCCATCTAGGAAGATCCTAGTAACGACCCCTGAGGGTTGAATACTTAGGATCACCATGGGTTAATTGGGTTTTCTAAAGGTCCTCAGAATCTTGGACCACATCCAAATTTATCAGCTATGTTAAGGGCTAGCCTTACCAGGAAGATAATTTTGAAGGGTCTATCTGAGTGTGGCATCAATGCATAGTCGGGATGTTACATCCCTTCCATTAACATTTCCGTTCCACGTCCTAACTTAAGGTATACTCCAAGCTTGGGTTTTAGCTTCACACATCACCATATACCAAACCAATGCAATAATGACAATATAATAAATATAAATAACAAAAATATAATAAAATAAAAACAAAATATAAAACATAAAGTAAATCAAAGAAAAAACAAAGAACACCCAAGACAAACAAATAAAAACTCTAAAACCTAAGGTTAGGATGAACTCTCTTTAGGCTTCCCCAGCAGAGTCGCTAGCTGTCGCGGCCAGCAAAATTATTCGAGTTGCCATCATATTTTTTTTTAGGAAAATAAATGATAAACCTAAAATCCTAATCCTAAAGGTAGAGATTCCTAAGGTTCGGGAGTCGGTTAAGTGAGGGGAAGGTGTTGGACACCCCTCACTTCCATTGTACTCAATGGGATCCTCCTTAGATTTTAGGGTATGTTTGTTTGTCGTCTAACTTTTTATTTATTTTACAAAAAGAATCCTAAGTTTTGTATTATTGTACTCGCTAGGGGTTACAACCCTATGCCTACGTACCTTCAATCTTGAAGGATCAGAGTAACCGTAGTTCACCTCCCCTATTCCTACCCCCTAATCCTCTTCATAACCCTAATCCCAAACTTAATCCACTATTTATACTCTTGGATAAAGAGTTCTATCCCCATATCTATTATTTATACTCCTAGATAAGGAGTTATATCCCTTAATCTATTATTTATACTCCTAGATAAGGAGTTCTATCCCTTAAATCCCGATCCGTTTATTTATACTCTCGGAGGAAGAGTTTTATCCCAAAATCCTTGTCCATTGTTTATACTCTCGGATAGAGAGTTTTATCTCAAAATCCCTTATCCATTGTTTATACTCTCGGATGGAGAGTTTTATCCCCAAAATCCCTTATCCATTGTTTATACTCTCGGATGGAGAGTTTTATCCCTTAAATCCCTTATCCCTTGGCCTATATTTATACTCTTGGAACCTAAGAGTATTATCCCAAAATCCCATCCATTATTTAGACTCTCGGACGAAGAGTTTTATCCCTTGATTTTAAATCCTTAAAACCTTTTATATCCCTTATTTAAAAAATAAATTCCTAAAATTCCATAGACTTTAGTAAAATCCAAACAAGAATAATAAAATCCAAAATGCCCTTATTCTAAAAATAGCAAATTTGATCCCCAAATTATTCCAATTTAAAAGTAATTTCCAAACTCAAGATAATTCCAAAAATAAAAGAATTTTGATCCCAAAAATTAAATCAATATAATCCCCAAAATAAAAGAATTTTAATCCCAAAAATTAAATTAAATTCACTTTAATTTATTTTCATCCCAAACCCATATTTATCCAATTTAAATAAAAATCTAAAAAAAACTAATTCTCTTAAAATAAATCCTAAACCAAATTTTAATAAAAATTCAAAACTTCCAAAATACCTTATCCCAAAAAGAGCTAAGAACAAAAATCCCAAAAAAAAATCTTTATTTTAAAGAAATAAACAAGCTATTTTTAATATATAAAACTTTTATTAAAAATAAAATTAAAAAACCCAAACCCAAAATTAACCCTAAAAAAACCTAATTATATTTATCCTAATAAAATGACCCTAAATCCTATTTTCCATAAATCCTAATTAGATATTTAAATCCTAGTTAAGAAATTAATTTAATTAATTGAATAATGTCCAGGGGGTGCATTTTCCAGTGGAGAAGTAACTGGGCCAGCCCGTAGGGGTGTCAATAGCGAAAATAGAGAAGCCCATTAGAACCAGAGCCCAGTGGAGGGTCAACGGATCCAATGGGGAGAGTCAACATGCAGAATCTCTCTGAAGCATTGGATTGATCCAACGACGTTGCACTGGATCTCATGAGGAGCATCAGATGAACATACCAAGTCAAAATATTCCACACAGACGGTCATGATGAAAAGTCAACATAGGGAACACGGTATGGGTGCGTGTCGTAACCCGAAATTTGACCTCCCTCTTTTGGCCTTTTGCATAAGCATGCGCACTCGCATCGTTGGCATACGCATTCACACCTTTCTTTGTGTGTTTCTTGTTGCAGGATATTTCGGTTTTCCAGGCCCGATTAATCACATCCTCTCAAGATTATTTCATCACCAAAACCAGCCCAAAATAGAGGTTTCCATGTTTATTTATCAAGACGAGAGATGGAAAAGCGGAATCAGGACTTCAGCATCATCCTTTTGCAAATTTGTGGAAATTTGGCTGAAGTAACTGGTTAGCAGTTATGCTGTAACTGGTTACTCAGTGTATTTTTCACCAAAAAACGCAAGTTTTCAAGCATGTAACCAGTTAGCACATATGCTGTAACCGGTTACTCAGTGGAAAATTTCAGTTTCTGCTGCATTTTTGGGACAACACCATGAACTATCCTTGGTCATTGATTCTACAGTATTCTAGCAGTGCGTGGAACGTTCTAGACTTCTCTAGACATTTCAAGGCTATTCAATTCAATCCAAGTGCATTTATTCTAATGCTTCACTCCAAATTAAGTGCACCATGTCCGTTGTTTTACAAGCATGCCAACCGTTGGATGATGGAAATTCACATTAGGATTGTTACCGAGTTGGTTCTAACTAACCGAGTTAACCACCTTGACTCCGTGAGTCAAGCCCAACTAACTCCAACCCTAACTCTAAACCCAAAGCTAAGTCCAAACCTCCCATACTCCAAACCTAAAGTCTATATAAACTCACTTTCACTCATTTTTCAAGGACCTTCAACCATTCTTCACAATTCACTCTCAATTCTCTCATTCTCCTCTGCATTTTTCTGCAACTTCTACATCTTCATCTCAATTCTCATCCCAAAACCTCACCAAAAGCTCTTATTCTTGAAGGATAATCACTTTTCACATTGAAAGTGATTAATTCTTGAGCTTAACCTCCATCATTTGGCATTCTTTGGTTGGATTTCTGGAATTACATCTTATTCTACTTCAATCCAAGAGTTCTACAACTTTCAATTTGGTGCAAGTTCGATTTCGGTGCATTTTCGCGTTTTTGATCGGTTTCGACGCGTTTCGTCTACAAATTAAGGATTCTCTGGTTTTCTTTGATTTTCTGCATCAAAATCTCTTCGCAACACTTACCAAGCCAAATCTCCGGCTTGTAGGTTGGTGGATCTAACTAATTTTATCGTTTCGCGCATTTTTGTATCATTCGCAATGTAGTCGATAATTGTTGTGTGATTTGGTTTTTGCATTTGTTTGATCCATGATCCTATTGTGTTAGTTGATTCTATCACTATTTATTTGTTGTTTTCAAGTTCAATTTTCGTGCACAATTTCAGTTCCTAGCATGTGGTGGTTGGCATAAGTGATTATGTGTTGAAAACTACTTTTGAAAAGCTATTTTTGCTGTTATTTTTGCCACTGTCTCAATGGTAACCGGTTAGCAATTATGCTGTAACCGGTTACACAAGTCAATTTTCAACAAATACACTGATTTTCAAGCATGTAATCGGTTAGCAGTTATGCTGTAACCGGTTACCATTGAACAGAATGGCCAATTTTGAGTTTTTCAAGCTTGTTTGGTATCCTTTCTTCTTCTAACTTCCATGGATCAATGTGCTTCATTTTAATGGATGTTTTAAGTGTCATTTAACCCCTGGTTGAAGCATATTCATGAACTTTCGATGCACATTTTTGATTATTCATTTGTTTCATGTTCTTAGCATTGTATGAACATAACAATTCTTGCACTATCTTTGTTCACATGATACATGAGTTTGTGTGGCATTTTGGGTGATCATTTGGCACTGTTTTGCACCTTCCATTTCAGATTTGCATTAAGTTTATTCTTCATGGATAAACTTAATCTTGTATAATCAATAATTCACTCCTTTTTGCTTTAATGACTTTTCATCCTCTTTGAAAAGTTGTTAGCATGTTTCTCTCTTGATTAATTGATCGAAACTTTGTTTCGATTAATCGATCTTCCCTTTTCCTCTCTTTAGGCCTCCTTTAGAGCTTTCTCTCTCATTCCCCCCATAGGAGTTGGAGTTTCGCACCGCGCCTTGCATCAGAGCACTGTACAAATTGACGCCGTTATGCTGTTCGTTTCTCTACGCAGGAGCACTGTACAACTTGGAGCTGTTGGGCCGTCCGGTTCAACTTCCGCATTACACCCCGTGTGTGTTAGGGAAGGGATGAGAAGGGAGAATTCCTACTCTCATTCTGACTACTTCAGGTAGGGGACGAATAACCCTGTGCTTGGCTTAGTCATCTCTATCTCCAGGCGGTAATGTGCTTTCTTTCCCCAGTCGAGTTGATCCTTGATCACTCTTCTCTCTTTGCGATCTCTTTCGATCCTCGATCATTCCTATCTCTTTCAATCTCTCCTTTTGATCAATCACCATCCTTCTTGGTTGAGATCATTATTCTTGTGCTAGCAATCTCTCTTTGTTCCATCACTCCTTTCTTCTTATAATCAATCATTGCTTTTTTATTCCCCTGAAGAGTTTCAATTCTCTCTCTTTGGTCCAACACAGTTTTCCTGTCACGACCATTTTTCCCCTGGAGTTCGCAACCTTCTCTTGGTTCTTCTCCTTTGTTGGGTTAATCACCTATTCTTGGTTGATCACCCTTTTCTTCAGTTAATCACAGTCCGTCTGTTAATCACTGAGCACCCCTTGGGTTAATCACCTTCTCTTGGTTAATCACCCTTTTCTTCAGTTAATCACAGTCCGTCTGTTAATCACTGAGCACCCCTTGGGTTAATCACCTTCTCTTGAATAATCACCCTTTTCTTCAGTTAATCACAGTCCGTCTGTTAATCACTGAGCACCTCTCGGGTTAATCACCTCTTCTTGGTTAATCACCATCTCTTCAGTTAACCACAGTCCATTTGTTAAAATACTGAACCCTTTCGAGTTAATCACCTTCTCTTGGTTAATCACCTGCTTTTCTCTTCGGTTGGTCACAGTCCGTCTGTAAACACCGAATCCCCCGCAGTTGGCAACCTCCTATTGGTTCAAATACTTGCACCCTTGGGTTAGTAACCTTTTTTTTGTTCAAATACCCTTTCTTCGGTTGAGTACTATTTGTTCAGTCAGTTTACCGAACCCCTTTGGGTCACGACCTTTGCTCGATCATATACCCGTCCTTTGGGTTATGATCTTTATTCGGTCCTACACCCGCTTTTCTGGTTAATCGCAGTTTTCTCTGCTAAAACCAATGCTTCTCTATCCCCCACAGAGTTGCAGTCTTTTCTTTCCTCGGTTAATCACTGTTTACCAGTTAATATACCGAGGCCCCTTCAGAGTCAAACATCTTCTCTCGGTTCAGTACTCTCTCTCTTGGTTTATCACAGTCCATCTGTTGACACCTGCTTCTTTTCCCCGCCAGGGTCTACTCTCTTTCTTCGGTTAACCACTGCCAGCCAGTTAATATACCGAATCTCCTTTTTCTCGTGGTTATGACACCATCCCTTTTTTGGATCCTCAGAGGAGTCCTTCCTATTCCCCTTTGTATTACTTTCTTGGCTTCGGCACCAATTCTCTTTGCTATCCCCAGCGGAGTTTCTTTCATTCTTGGTTTTGACACCATTCTTTTCCTATTCTTTTGTGCAAACGCTCTCACTGCGGGGTCTTTCCCACTAGAGTTTTTTCTTTCATTCTTGCTCTTGGTTTTGACACCACTTCTTTCGTCTCCTTGTTTCTTTCTTGTTTTGTTTTCTGAAATTCTGGTACAGATGTGTGATGTCTTTGTGCAATGTCACAACATCGCAATCTGCTGAACAAGGCAATAATAGAAACAGTAAATAACACACTGAATTGTTCACCTAGTTCGGTTCAACAACCTACATCTGGGGGCATACCAAGCCAGGAAGGAAGTCCACTATTAGTAGTATCAAATTACAGACTCAACAGACCAGTTGACAATCTTCCTAATTCAATCACTACCCAATGACCCTTCTACCTAAGTCCTCCCTAGGTAAGAGACTCTGTCTCACTTCCTATCATCACAATGATGTCTAGCAGTCAACTACACCGTTACTGCATCAACAACTCGATTACCAACAATTGTACAACCATAGAAGACACCCTTCCATGACACCCTTTGGAGTTGCTTCAAAGCTTCCTCCAAGAACAATACCAAACTCATTACCTACAGGTTTCTGAGTTAAACACAGTGACCATCTCACAACCCGAGTGGTTCACTTAGACAAAGCCCTAATGATCTACATCTTGGACCCGTACCTATTCTAGGTTACTAGCATTCTATTTATAATATAATCCCAACTGGATTTGGGCCTTCAAATCATATCAAATCTTCTGTACCAAATCTGCAACAGATCCTGGTTTAAAATAGATCTTCAATCATATCTTCAATTAAATCTTCAATAATTAACTCTGAATATTCTCCATATCTTTATGCTTCAAATTCGCAACAAACTGATCTTCATAACTGATTTCAACAGAAAATATCTCTCCCTTGATCTTCACCTGCATTCTCTGATTCTTTTTAGCAGAATATCTCATTCACACCAGAAACACGTGCTGCCCTAATTAATCATCTCAGACCTGATGTTGTAATGTTCTGGTATAGTGATGTTAAGACTTCGCATGGGACATCACTCTTCAGCACTTTAACTCTTCAACAATATTTACAAATCATAACAAAACTGTTAGCAATTCATGTTGCAACGTCAACCATGACATTAACATTGTTTTAACAAAATTTCAGCCAATTACAAGAACTTACAATCTCCCCCTTTGGCTAATTTTGGCTAAAACACATATATATAAACATCACAACTCAGTTTACATCAGTAATTCCAGCTCTATACTACTGTCAGAAGTCATCAGCAACTCCTGAACCTACCAGTAACCATCAGTAGCTACTGTGAACAGCAATCCTGGAGAAACACCTTCTAGGGAATATTTGAATGATGTTAAGACATCATGTCTGTCAACTCTTTTGGCAGCACATCCCACCACAATCACTTCAGGCAACACATCAGGAGGAAGAAGTAGAAAGTCCCGAAGTTATGCACATGAAGAAGAAGATATCTGATGTACATGAGGAAGAAGATTCTAGACACTCCCCCTTAATACAACACATTTCTTTTTCCTTTCAACTCAGACCCGGATTCATTGTGGAAGACTCCCCCAGACAAGAAATGTTTGTCTATTCATCAAAGACCAATGGTGGCATAAGATAATTCTGCACACCATCATTGATCAGACACTAGGTTTAGACCATGGCATAAGAGGAAACTTAAGAAGTGCCATTCTGCCAACCCAGGTAACTCAGAACACAAGTCACAACTGTGTTCATAACTCAGGACACAAGTCACAAAGACTCAACACCAACTAGAGGATGTACCATCCTGTTCTGCAGCATCTGAAACTACAGATTCCAGGCATAACATCTGTTCAAACCATTTAGACCATCTCTTCCCTTTGTCCCCCTTTTTAGCCACAAATTGGCAAAGGAAACCCTCACAGAACCAGACCCAAGAAGTGCTCACCCAAACACAAATAAATGCCATAAGACTTATGAGATAAAAACACTCACTGGCTGAAGGTGACCAAACTAACCCCTATAAATAGCTGACCAGTAACTTAGAAATTAACGAGCCTTGAATATATCAATGTTCTTGGTCAAACAAATGCTATTTTAGGTATCAAAAACTGCATTCAAATTCAATGCCTACCTTCCAAAAACTGCCTTGACTGCCTTAAATATTTCACAACTGAATCTTACCATAAATAAGGCCAATAACGCTCCATGCATAGTCGAAGCCATGTGTTTCACTTTATCCTAACACCACCGTCCAAAATACTTCCCTGTTTGGCTCACGAAAAACATGTCCTATATCATGTTCTGACATCTCATCAGACATTGTCTGCTGGCTCATTATCCCAAGACTCTACAAACACATCTTCTTATCTAATGAGTATTGATACGACTTCTCACAACTTCTTCTAGATTCCTTCAAACCATCAGCCATGTACACCACTTTTGCTTTTCAGACCTCTCCTGTATAGGCACTATCTTCACACAGTTATGACAGGTCCCATCATCACACTGCACAAGCTTGACTAGCACACATGCTGCAATAGGCTATATTTAACAGCCTTCCAATCAATGCCCTTTATGATATTCCACCAATAATGCCACATTCCTCATGGGGACTTTAGATACAAGGTCTGCCAAGTCCAGTAAACCAAGGCCCATTTGATTGGAAATTTCTCACACAAGATAAACACCCTTCTGTCCTTACATTCACCAGCTCCTAATGAAGTCTTCATCATGAAAGTAGCCATGTATTTCCTGAACTACTAACCATCAAGATTAGAATCTTCCCATTCTAATCCATATTATGTCAGAACTGCCACTTCAGACGATAATGCTGCTTCTTCAAACTTCATAAGTATGGTACATATCCAACCATAATGTTATAACAACATGTAGAACATCAGCACGAGACAAGAGATCACCCCACTTAACCAGCACCAGCAGTTATACCAGAAGCAAACAAAAAGGAATAACATCAGACAACTAGACAAGACCTAGCCTCATCCTACTAGGACCACTTCTACCGAAGTTCTGGTAACCAATGTGCCAAGAAAAACAAGTTCCCAAGAAAAACAGATTCCCATACCAAAGATTGCTCTGACTGGTCAGGCGATACAAACAATGACATTTTATCCATTATAAATAACAAACCTCCTTGTTCCTATCAGCACACCAAAGAAGGAATCATGAGTCAGTCTAACAAAAATGCAGCAAAGAGACCCATGCAGGAGGACAAGAAGCCAGATCCTCAGAAGTTGAAGGACACAACACTGTCCACAGCTGGAGCATCTTCAGGAGCAAGAAGAACACGCAAGACATCAGAAATAAGGATGAAGACTATCAAGAAAAACCAAGTGCAGCTTCAAGCATCTGATGATGAATGGGATGAAGATTGGAAGACATTTCTTGATTCAGGGGGTTAGGATAATCTTTAGACTCTTTGCTTGTTGTTTTTACTGATCCTGTAAGCTTCCAAAAAGCAATAAACTTCTGTTTTAATTCTGTTCCACACAAGACATTAACTCCTTATGTATGCAACCTCCCAATAAGAGCCATCACCAAAAACTGCAGACACATTCGTCACACGTCCAGCTGCACAAACATTTAATAATCTCCCCCTATCAAGGGTAACCTGTGCTTCTTTGTATCTTTATGTATTTAAGAGCTCACTCCTCACAAGATTCAACCAATCTTCACAATATATGCACCTTTGCAGCATAATCCATAGACAATTACTCCCCCTTCATGGTTAACTAATGCTCTAGATGAAGATGAACATTTGAGCACACTTGCTGAGCACATGCATTTTGGTACCATTGTCCCTTTCTCCAAAGGCATTCATTCCTTACCATGTTCTTCATCTGCAGACTTCCAATCAATACCTGAACTACATTTTACATCCAAGGTAGACCTTCTACTTCATCATCCTCCCATATGACTATGTAGACGCTCCTTAGGCATAATGTAGGCACCACACTTCTGAACCAGAGCATAATCATCCTTCACCAAGGATATCTAACCAGATAATGTCCCAACACATGTTAGAACATCTGCCACCCACCAAGACATCATCACCATGATTCTTGATATGCTCCACCAACTGGATCATGCTGTAACCATGTAATGACTTCATATCTTACAGCCTCAGCCACTGTCTGACTTAGATACGTTGGATGTCATCAACATTCCAGAATCTATCTCCCAGACAATATGGACAATACTCCATAGTCACCAATCAACTCCACCAGTTGATTCAACTCCAGGATGCTTAACCCTTGAAAATAATTTCAACACAGTCACATAAAGAAAATTCTCAAACCTTCTGCAGACCTGCACTTTAACCTCAGACAAATACATAGTCTCTCGTCAATGTATAATGTCATCAGTTGAATGCCCAACACTATCCAAAGAAGACAAATATTCAAATACAACATTTTATCTGGTCTGACATCCTTTTTCTGCAGACTTGAGGCACCGTTTGATCCTTCTTTTGCTAATCCACCCCACTTATCACTTTAGATTGGGTAAGTGGCTTGACCATATACTTCTCCGTGAGCATAACAAACTTCCTGTGGCTGAGAAGGCAAATACCGAAATAATGTTTCAACATCACCAATCACACTAAACATGAATCAGCGTACTCTAATATTTCAAGAATCTACAAACTTTTGATGTCATCCTCATTCAGTTACCACAACTAAGCTTAAGAGATAACTTATCAAGATCTTCACTCCCGCATGAAAACATTGACAGTGATCCTCTTTAGCTTTGGCTCTACCTTTTTCTTATCCTTCCAGTCACACGCAGACACCAATTCCAATTGACCAAAGGCTGATTGACATAATAAGCTCAGTTTCTTTCTTGATGAATCCTCACACAGCCCAGATAGCTCCTCTTCCAAGTCAGGAGTAGGTTCCAACCAGATGTGATCAACACATTTGTTTAGCCCCCAAGCATTTGTTATGTCACAATCTGCATAAGTTCTCTTCACACCAAAAGATCCTTTAACACAACCCAGAGATTGACCTTGCAAGAATAAATTACTTCTACCTTTCTTCAGACCTCTTTTCAACAGCTTATAGAAGAGTTCCTTTATGAGAGGACTTGGGATGAACAAGCTAGTTAAAGATGTCCTCACATATCACCACATCTTCAGAGGAGAGCAGAATGTTGCAGTCTTAACACCAAACCACCAGGAATTTTCCATCAGATATATATATGCAGCGGAACATACACCAGAAAACTCCTCTACTACTTTCCGGCAAAACATGATAACCCTTGCCCCCAACACTCCAAGTGCACTAGGTCATTATAGGTTTGAAAATAAGTCAACCCACACAGCAGCTTACCACCAAAGCTACAGGCCTTCATTCTTCACTCCAAGGGATCATACGAAATTCTAACTTCCTTGCTCATGAACCAGAAAGTATCTTCCCTAGATCTCATCCAGAAACAGACAGGATGCCTGCTCTGATACCAATTGAAATTCTGGTACAGATGTGTGATGTCTTTGTGCAATGTCACAACATCGCAATCTGCTGAACAAGGCAATAATAGAAACAGTAAATAACACACTGAATTGTTCACCCAGTTCGGTTCAACAACCTACATCTGGGGGCATACCAAGCTAGGAAGGAAGTCCACCATCAGTAGTATCAAATTACAGACTCAACAGACCAGTTGACAATCTTCCTAATTCAATCACTACCCAATGACCCTTCTACCTAAGTCCTCCCTAGGTAAGAGACTCCGTCTCACTTCCTATCATCACAATGATGTCTATCAGTCAACTACACCGTTACTGCATCAACAGCTCGATTACCAACAACTGTTCAACCATAGAAGACACCCTTCCATGACACCCTTTGGAGTTGCTTCAAAGCTTCCTCCAAGAACAATACCAAACTCATTACCTACAGGTTTCTGAGTTAAACACAGTGACCATCTCACAACCCGAGTGGGTCAGTTAGACAAAGCCCTAATGATCTACATCTTGGACCCGTACCTATTCTAGGTTACTAGCATTCTATTTATAATATAATCCCAACTGGATTTGGGCCTTCAAATCATATCAAATCTTCTGTACCAAATCTGCAACAGATCCTGCTTCAAAATAGATCTTCAATCATATCTTCAATTAAATCTTCAATAATTAACTCTGAATATTCTCCATATCTTTATGCTTCAAATTCGCAACAAACTGATCTTCATAACTGATTGCAACAGAAAATATCTCTCCCTTGATCTTCGCCTGCATTCTCTGATTCTTTTTAGCAGAATATCTCATTCACACCAGAAACACGTGCAACCCTAATTAATCATCTCAGACCTGATGTTGTAATGTTCTGGTATAGTGATGTTAAGACTTCGCATGGGACATCACTCTTCAGCACTTTAACTCTTCAACAATATTTACAAATCATAACAAAACTGTTAGCAGTTCATGTTGCAACATCAACCATGACATTAACATTGTTTTAACAAAATTTCAGCCAATTACAAGAACTTACATTTTCCGTTCAGTTCCCCGAACTACGGAAGCTCTGATTCTGCATTCTTTTGAATGTATGATACGTAGGCATGAGATCACATTGATCTCGGCGAGCACACTTCCACCCTTCTTTCCTTCTCCCTTTCTTCCTTCCTCTCTGTCCCCTGGTTCCATGAACTACGGCGCTCTGACTTCCTCATTGCACTATGAGGGTACGTAGGCACGAGGGCCACAATCCTTCGCGAGCACCTTCTTCCTTTCTTTTCTTTTTCCTCTTTCTTCTCTCTTTCCGTTCTTTAGCTAGAAGCCTTTAGATAGATAACCCATCCAAGCCTAGAAGCAAGCGAAATGGTTCCCGTCTAGTACGACGGATGCGTTAGGTACTAGTACCTTCCTTTCGCATAACCAACACCCCGTTCCCGTTTCTCTTCCCTTGGGTTTTATCGATATTTTCCCTGTCCTTTGGGACTAAATAAAGTTCAGTGGCGACTCTGTTGTATCTTTGAGTGAGCGATTCACTCAGGTAGAAACCATCCATCTTCAGTGCGCATGTTGACTGAGGAAGTCAAAACATCCGGAGGCCTCAGGGATGCCACTTGGCATTCATTCGTATCCCCACGGAGGGAGTATACATACCCTCCCTCACCGGTCATCCCTCATTTCCTCCTTTTTTTTTCTCTATCTATCTCGCTCTCTCTCTCTCTCTAAGTCTTAATTCTCTCTCGCTTCTCTCTAACCCTTCTCCCTCCGGTGAGCCTCCGACCACTGTATATCACCCTAAGCCCCTCCGTTAAACCCAGATCTCCGGTTGAAGTTCAACCGGGATCTTCAATCTCACGTTCCTCTTAGTGATGAACATCAACCCAAAAAACCTCAAATACATGAACCCTAGCTCATTCAAGAACCCTAACCCTATCTCCCACCCAGTTCTTTAGGGTTCGCGAGGAACCCTAAGAACCTTAACCCCCCACATTCATCCCAAACCCAGGTTTCCCATGAACCGTATGAACCCTAAGGGTTCAAAGAACCCTAACCTACCTAGATGAACCTTAACCCTATTTCCTAACCCTAAACAAAACCCAAAAACCCTACAAATCGCAACAAACAACAACAAAACCTAGCGATCAATCAAGCGGAAACCCAAAAATAAAATCTAAGTTTCGTTACCTCCCCTGCCGTGTCCGTATTAAGCTGCGTCCAATTCCTTTTCTTTATTTTTCTGGTTGCTAATCCCTCTTTCTTTTTGTTCGCAGGTGATGTAACGCCCCAATTTCGATTATTCCCATTTTGTTGAGTCTTTTATTTAAATTGAGTGATAAATTATTTTATTTGTGAAACTGGCGTGTTAATATGCTATGTTGACATGTTATGTTATTTTACCGTTTTTGAGAGTTTTCGGGGAAAATTAGAATGGAGGGTATTTTGGACATTTCTCAATTAATGATAAGTTAGAAAATTTAGTGGAAATATAATTGTGTGAGAAAATGAATTAATTTGAATTTGTGCAAAAAGAAAATAGAAAAGAAAAAAAGAGATAAGAAGAGGAAATAGGAGATAAAGAGATAGAAAGGAAAAATAGAGAGAAAAAGGAGAGAAAGAAAGAGGAAGAGGAGAAAAGAGAAGGAAAAGAGGAAAATCAAGAAATCAACTTCTAGGAATCGATTTAATCAGGTAAGGGTTTGAAACTCGATTATTCTATACATGTGTGTGATTATGTATGATTGTTGTGGTTGAAAAATTGTGTTTGGTAGAGTTTTGAGTTATATGTGAGTTTTAGGTCGATTTGTGGAATCGGTGTTTTTAACGGTTAAAAATCGATAAAGATGTGTTTAGAATGATCTCTATATGTGTACGATCCATAACTATGTTTGGTTTTGCTGTTGGGAATGATCAAAGGTGGGAAAAATGAGAAATGGGGGGTTTTGATGATGAAGCCACGCTGCTGGGCATGGCTGTCTGGTGTGAATCGCAGGGCAAAATGCCCAGAGCACCGGGCGAAGCATGATTTTGGCCCCTGCGTCGCCGGGCGAAATTGAGAGGCGAGAGGGTGTCATGCTACTGGTTTTGTTCACGTTTTTGGGGGTTTCCTTCGCCCCTACTTCGCCGGGCGAAGTGAAGGCGAAATTGAAGTTTCGCCGGGCGAAATGTTCCCGTCGCCGGGCGCTCTTGTCTTTTTTTTAGTAATTTTCTTTTCTTTTAAAATTCATAACTCTCGGACCGTAATTCCGATTTAAGCATTATTTATATCGTTGGAAAGCTTATAAAATGTTCTTGCTTGTGATGATGGTTTTGAGATCGTTGGCCGATTAAATATGTCGAAAAATTGGGAATAGTGTTATTTAACGACTTTTACCGTTTTGAATGTGTGTTTTGGATGTGGATCATACAATAATGCATTGATGTGAATGTATATAGATTGTATGTGATTGTATGAGATGAATGCATGAATATATTGTGAATATGTATGCATTTCAAGAATGTCGTGAGTCATTTGTATGTGAAGCATAATGATGTACATTCTTGTGTTGTGTGATTCTAATGAGAATCCGTTGTAACGTCGTGTGCCTAAGTGAGGTGTGAGCGATGATTACAAACGATTGTGTGCCTAGGTGAGGTGTGAGCAATTGGATCGTGTGCCTATGTGGGGTGTGAGCGATCGGGTCGTGTGCCCGTGTGGGGTGTGAGCGATCCATAAACATTGTGTGCCTATGTGAGGTGTGAGCAATGGGTGAACATCGTAGGCCCGACGGGGAGTTACATTGGTAACGAGCGATGGTTCCAATAAGTTCCTGAGTGAACTTGAGATGATTGAGTCGGTACCGCATTGCATTTGCATAGAGTCGTGAGTCGGTCTCTATGATTTGCATTTATCATCTTTATAATTGAGAATTGATGAATAAACATGAATATGTATGTTTATGTGGAATGATGAGAATTGTGAAAGTATGCATGATGAATATGCTTAGTTCTGTATATATATACATTGTGATGTATATGAGTGGGTTGTGATGAATTGTGGTGAGAATGTAGAATATGTGTATTTTTATGCTAAGATACATAATTATATGCATTTATATTATAATTGTGTTTCTCACCCTTCTGCTGTTTTATGATGCTCTATGAGGCATTGCAGAGTAGGTATGCCAGTGGTCTTTTTGTGAAGCGTGTCTTCATTCTTTTGGTCGGTCGGCTCTGATATGTAGCACCGGGTAGCTAGGATGATTATGATTCTTTTGTGATACATTTGTACATGTATCTTGTTGATGAATGTTTATGTAAACATGTATTATGTTGGTGGATAATACTTGTTGATATATATATATATATATATATATATATATATATATATATATATATATATATATATATATATATATATATATATATATATGTTCGATGTTATTCAATGTTTAGATTTTCTGCTATTAATTCTAAATATTGAGATGTGGGTGTAAGGACTAAGTTCCTCTGTTGCAAAGTTACCCCACTGTTGCATATCAATTGTAGAGCAGGTGTTGAATGTTTTAATTTTATGTATAATGTGACATACCTCTTTTATACTATGTTTATAATTATACTCTGACGAAATTTTTAATATGTGCCTAAATGATTATGTGATTATTTGGGGGTATAGAAAGGGGGTGTTACAGGTGACAAAAGGAGGCTTAGCTCAGAGGGTTAGGGTTCTAAGGATGAACCCTAATTCTCTATTTTTTGTACGAGCTTTCTGATAGGTGGGGAATTCGTGCAGCTGTTGTATTAGTTCGCCTAGGGTTCCCTTTTTTTTGAATTGTCCTTTAGCTTATATAACCTTAGGAATTAGGTTAGAAATTTAATTAGGAAGATTTGATGTATTTTGAATTATTTGATTGTAATTTGAAGATTTGATTGTGTTTGATTGAAAAAATTATGAAATTGATTCTGTTTGATTCCCTTTCCCAATTTATGCGCAGATTAGGGTTTCAAGTTGGGGAAGACGATCCCCTTCTTGGATCAACAACTTTGACCCGAAATAAAAATAAAAAGTAAAATAAAATAAAAATGAAAATAAATAATAATTATAAATATTGATAAAGTAGCAACAACCCCAATAATAATAAAAATAAAAAAGCGTAAATATTATTATAACAACCAAACTAATGAATAAAATAATAATCCTAAATGTTATTATTAATATAACAACAATCATTTTAATGAATAAATCATAATAAAAATAATAATATAGCCACCCTATTAATAAATCAACAACCATATTAATAAATAAATAGTAAATGAAAATAAAAATCATAAAATAATAATAAATAATAATAACTATAATATTAATAGACTGGTCCCTCTCCCAATTAACTCTAAATATCATTAAACCTTAGTAAATGATAAAAAACCCTAAATATTAATTGATTTTAAATGACCCAATTTTGGCGCCCTTTGGAGGGAAACTTGGAAAAGTGACTTCTGATAGCTATATTGAACCCGCTAAACCTCTGAAACTCAAAACTTGATATTGCTACTGAGTAACACCTGAAAAGAACACAAATTCCTGCTGACACCTCAGAATATCCTGCTGAAATAATAATGCCTGATACCAGATCGCTTGATCGGAAAATGACTGTTGAAGCTCCTGATTATCAAAATGCCTAATGAGCAAAATAGATGCTCCAAAAGATCTTGAGAACCATCTGCTTGGCTCTGAACATTGTTGGAAATGATACTGGCACTGATGACGCCATGAGCTGCTGGAAGATACCTCGATCCCATGCTCAAAAGAACTATGCAAATGCAGAAATGACGATGCAAATGAAATGAAGCATAAGCCAATCAGCTTCAAAACAAAAGAGCAAATTTTGGGGTGTTACAGCTGCCCCTATTCAATCAACTTGGTCCTGAAGGTATGATAGCAACGGTTGTCATGCGTTCAAAGGATTCACGGAGATTGAATACCAAAAGAAACCCGAAATTTGCAATCCTCAAAGGAGAGACGACTCCACTGGGGAACAAGCAATAAATGTTGCACTGTCACAACACGGACGAGTGTTGGAAATCAATACATACGATGTATTGAAAAGTCTTGAAATAAGCACGGACGAGTGTTAACTATGTTGGGGATAAACACGGACGGGTGTCAAGGAAACAAAGATATCAGATACGGACGGGTATCGAAACGATACACGGACGGGTGTAAAAGGGTTTCAATACGGACGGGTATCGAAAAGGTACACGAACGGGTGCAAAAAGGTTCAATACGGACGAGTATCGAAAAGGTACACGGACGGGTGTAAAAAGGTTTCAATACGGACGGGTATCGAAAAGATACACGGACGGGTGTAAAAAGGTTCAATACGGATGGGTATCGAAAAGGTACACGGACGGGTGTAAAAAGGTTTCAATACGGACGGGTATCGAAAAGGTACACGGACGGGTGCAAAAAGGTTTCAATATGGACGAGTATCGAAAAGGTACACGGACGGGTGTAAAAAGGTTCAATACGGACGGGTACTGAAAAGATACACGGACGAGACTAAAAAGGATTCAATACGGACGGGTATCGAAAAGGTACACGGACGAGTGTAAAAAGGTTCAATACGGACGGGTACTGAAAAGATACACGGACGGGTGTAAAAAGGGTTCAATACGGACGGGTATCGAAAAGGTACACGGACGGGTGTAAAGAGGTTCCAATACGGACGGGTATCGAAAGGTTGTAAAACAACTTTTATCGGGGATTAAACTCGCTGGGGAATGGAAGGAAACACGGGCGAGTGTCATCAAAAGGTCAATAAGGACGGGTATTAAAACAAAAAGGTTCAAACACGGACGGGTGCCGAAGGAAACACGGACGAGTGTCATCAAAAGGTTAATACGGACGGGTATTGAAACAAAAGGTTCAAACACGGACGGGTGCCGAAAGAAACACGGACGAGTGTCATCAAAAGGTCAATACGGACGGGTATTGAAACAAAAGGCTCAAACACAGACGGGTGCTGAAGGAAACACAGACGAGTGTCTGACAATAAAAACCTTGAGGGGATAAACCAAAGGACCACCTGGACGAAGGGGTAAAAATGAAATCATGGATTAACGATCCTGGCAAATAACTCTGCAAAGGAATGTCAAATATTGCTTTGAATGACTAAACCCAACACTTGTAGAGTAAAGCCAAATGATATTCTCCTGAAATCCAATTTTTCCTGACGAAGGAAAACTCAAACCTGGCTTATGCTTCGGATGTATATGTTTGAATTTTGCCGTAATGCTCCACACAAAGTGGAAATGCTACGCATTTGGGAGGATGCCATGCAAAAAATGCTTATGCAATGCAAAAAACCGTCCCAGCGAAATAAACGCTGAGAACAGAAGCAGCTCCACCGAGGACGACAAACTACATTGTCATCAAACCAAAGAAAATGTTGAGGAAAACTTCACCCTGCTAGGGAAGATCACAATCACCAATTCTGCCGGAGATGGACGAATCTCCGAGAGAAAACCCACTATGTTGGGGACGAAAAGATCAACAACTCTACTAGAGATGGACGAATCTCTGAGAGAATACCCACTCAGCCGGGGAATATCAAGATCAACAATTCTGCTGGAGATGGACGAATCTCTGAGAGAATACCCACTCAGCCGGGGAATATCAAGATCAACAATTCTACTGGAGATGGACGAAACTCTGAGAGAATATCCACTCACCTGGGGAGGGAGATGAATACTGAAGATGGAAACTCCTCCGCCGGGTATCACCAGATGCTTCAGAACTTGGATTTGACGCCTGCCAAAGACGATTGGACTCAAGACCTGCTGGGGATACCAATCACCACCAGACTCTGTTTGGGGATGTCGGTGAGCTTAATCTGCTGCTAGGGAAATAACTTTACCCTCACCCTGCTGGGGATTAGATCAAGCCGTTGTTGGTGAGACTATACTTTCTGACCAACTGAGGAAAGTAGACACCAGGACTCTGTGGGGATAATAAAATTTTTGTCCACGAATCTCCTGCTGGAGATACAACAACATCCACCTTAGAGCAATCAACTTCTGAACGCTTGCTGGGGAATAGTAATCCAAACACAACTTTGGTTGGGTATACAATCCTCTGTACTCCTGCTGAGGGGGACGATCCTCTTATGTCCTGCTGAGGGGGACGATCCTCGTCGACACATTTGCTTGGAAAATAGTAGTTGTCAACATCCACTCTGCTAGGGGATGTACACATGTTTCCTGACTAGCTGAGGAAACGACTGCCCCATATTCTGTGGGGAAACACCATCTTTGATCAAAGAAGATGCTCCATCAATCTCTTGTTGGAGAGGCTGCATAAACAACTCCTGGCTGCCTGCTGAGGAAAGATGAGCCAAAGCACAACTCTGGCTGGGGGTAAACCTCTTATATCCTACTGAGGGGGACGATCCTCAATGACTCCGCTTAGGGAATTACTTCTTTATACTCTGTTGAGGGAGACGATCCTCGATACTCTGATGGGGAAGAGTAATAAACTGCTGAGGACGATCATACTTCAAAGTTGAGGAGCAAATCTACTGGGGAGGTACCAATGAAGATTGGACTTTGAATTACTTGAGATGACTAGATCCGACCGTTGAGGAAGAGAACACTCTGACTCCTCATCATCTTCTTGATGATATTATATCATCTTACCTTGCTGAGAGTGAGGATTCCATCTGTACTGCTAGAGATAAGAAACCTTCATAAAAGCCCTTTCCGAATATAGGACAATTCTCTGCTTGAGGAAGAATAACAATTCCCACACCTTGCTGGAAAAAGATACCATCTGGCTCTTTGCTGGAGGGGAAAGACTCCAAAAGTCCCACACTGGGAACAACTCAGTGCTTCAAGTTTCTGCATATTGATTGTCAAGAGCGAAACACAGTTCCTTTAACTCTCCACCTTGCCCCAGACCACAGGGTCTACTTGAAGCAATCATCATAAGAGGATTTTACAAAAAACCTGGCGTTCAACAATGCCCCAGGGTCTTCAAACTCTTAGAGATGTATCCGGTCTGGACATAACTGTCCCATACTTCATGATTCATGAAGTAAACCACCTCGAGAGGGTTCGTAATGACCTAAAATCTTCTGCCACAGTATTCTGAACCTTGCGGAGGTGTTATTGATTGACTGTGTTCTGATGGGAAAAACTTCTCGCGCCCTTGAAGTGACCTGCCCCAGTACAAGCCTTGTAGTACATTTGTCTCTGACTGACTAGTCTTCGAGAGATTTACCGAATCTTGACATAATTGCCCCAGTTCGAAGAAATTTTCTCAACATGAATGCCCCATGGTTGATTGTACTCTGAAAAGACCTTCTCAACTTGAATGCCCCAGCTTGGCTACATTTTGAAGAGATTTCCTGGTGTGATTGTCCCAGATTGGTTACATCTCAACACAAATGGCTGGGAACGCCTTTTTCCCACATAATCTTTCAGCAACATGTCATCTGGAGTCTCAGGCACCTCAACTTGGCCAATTTAAGCTTCTCGACTGATGTTCATCGTGTAAGCTTCTTTGATGTCAAACAAATGTATGCAAGCAGAAAATATTTATTCTGAGAATGATTATTCAAATGCAACACATATGTTAATCTTGAAGTCCTTATTGAAAATATGTTACACAACCGAGTTACGACACTTATTTTTGAAAGGAAAGCAATACGCACATGCAACACCAACAAAAATCTTATTAGCACAACTCATGGGAGTCAGGAACGCTATCTCATTGAAGTATGCCTTCAGACTAAACCCTGTTTCAATTAGGACTTTTAAGGGTTGTAGCATGGCCTAGTTCGCGGTTTGAGAAAAAAGGATTTATGGCTCAAAGTTTATTGGTACCCACCTACTCTTCATGATATTCTCCATTCCTATGCTCAGCTAATTTGACACAAGCGCTCGTCTCTCAAAAGGTTTCCCGATCTCTAGGGAATCCATGCAACTGGTGATTCGACACCTGACGAGGTTTTGGACTAACAGTCGCCCCTTTTTGTCTTTTGTGTCTATAGTCACACGACTTTGTTCTTATCGAGGATTTTCTTTGTAATCCTTTTGGCTTTTCGCATTCTCATTCTTTTGCTTTTTGTTCCCTAATTTTTGCCTGGACTGACTCTTTTGAGTTTTCAATTTTGAAGTCCAGCGGGATGCCTTAACTTTTGCCTAAGTCACTTGCTTTCAAGTTTTTCGACTTAGCAGGCTTTTTCTTTTTCTCTTTTTTCTCTTTTTTTTAACAAGTCGTGTGACACCGTTTTGCCTGACTTGTTTGAAAGGGCTGTGACTGTTTCACTCTTCGGTTGGTGAGGAGTAACCATTGTGGTTCTACACCTCTTAACCTCTTGATAGTGGAATGGAAGGTAATGGATCCTCAGATGTACACTCCTTCTGAAAGTTGAACACTTGGTCAAACTAACTGACGCCTACCCTGCCCCTGGGTTAAAATTGAGGGTTTTTCATTTTCAGAAAGAACTCCTACTACTAGGCTCAAAGGGGTTGACAAAGGTCTATCTCCTTATCTCTCCAGTGTTTGTGAATTGGAAACAATGCCTGTACATCCTTAACAGGGTTTTATCCAAAAGCGTACCATTAGAAATCTGCGTTTTTATTTCGTCATCCTCCCTCAAGAGTTCTAGACAAGAAAAGTTGGTAATGCAGTGCATATAAACATGACATGAGTGCATAAAAGTAAGATACTTCAGGAACAACACATCATTGCATTAAAATCCACATTCAAACACAAACAAGTTTTTACATGCAGACAATATTTAAACAAACAAAGGAAAGCTACATATGAAAATGCAGTAAAGGAAGCTGATGATTTCCATTGTTGAGGAGACTTGACTCCGTCTGGACTTATTGCTTCTGATGATGCTCTTGCAATCTGGTGCTTACTCTGACAAAGAAGCTTCAATCCAAAGGGGTACCATCTGGCGTGATGACCTTTGAATCGATCAAGTCTTGCACCTTGTGCTGGAATGCATTACAGTTATCAAGTGTGTGCCCAAACATTCTTGAATGGAACTCACAGCTAGCGTTCATGTCATAATCCAGAGGAATAGGGTATGGTACTGGCGTGGTATTCCTCATTTGAATCAGATAGTTCTTGAGCAGACGAGCAAACAACTGACTATAAGGGATAGGAATAGGATCAAATATCCTCTTGGGCCTTCTTGGTCTCGGTTGCCCCTGCTGCTAATAATTATGTTGTCGATGCTGATTTGGGCGCCTTACCTGCGTTTTCACTTTCCTTTCCACATTTGGCTGAGGCACAAACAAAGGTTGCTGACGTAGAGCTTCTGCAGCAAAAGGTTGTGGAGAAAACCCTGTCGAAGTTGGTCCTAAAGTGACACGCTCGACTAGTTTGAGCTCGAGCAGATAAGAAAGCAACTGCGCATACGACATTGGAATGGGATCAAACTTCCTCTTAGGCCTCTCTGACCTAGGATCCTCTTGGGGAGCAGGAAGTGATTGCCGAGGAGAAAGCTCAGAAACTTCAGATTGTGGAGGGGATTCACGAGACACTCCATGATCTAGAAAAGGCCCCAAAGAGATGAGAGGAGTAAGGATTTCTGTTGCGGATGCGAGCACAGGCTCATTTTCCTTCTTTAACACCTTATTCAAGGTTTCCATGACCAGGCCCATCTGATTCCTCATTTGATTGACTTCCTCTCTTAGCAATTTCTGTTCTTGGGACATAACCAGCATATCTTCCCCAAATTGCCTCATCTGAATCTTCATTTCAGTCACCTCTGCACGGAGTTGTTCCATGGCTATCCTCTAGTTATCACAGGCTGAGTAGAATAACGATGAATACGTTGGTCGGCAATCCTGTCGGAGAGAGGAGAACATAAGAAGACCAGAGAATCTGAGATAACCTGCAATGCAAAATGAGATGATTATGCAAATGCAAATGCAAACATGTATGAACATTATCAAGGCGATCTATCCCTTGATTCCAGTTTTAACAACAGAAGAGAACTGAATTCCTGATCATATAAAGAAAATAAGCATCTGTTACAACACAAGTCTGAATAAGCATAAACAAAGATCCCGACCAACAAGCCTGGCGGTGATCCCGGAAATACAAAGAAAACAGCAGCAAGGAAACTAAGGCATTTCATCAAGACTCGGCCGTGCTAGAATTCCCCATTCGTCATTCTTTTTGCACCAATCCCGCACTTCCTTGAGAAGCTTCTTGGTATTAGGATGCTCTGGTCTCTGAATCAACTCCTGAATCAAAAGATCCCTCCTGTGCAAAATCCCTGTCAAATAACGATTATGCAATTCCCAATCATCTTCTCCAGAAGCTCCATCTGAACTTGGACCTTCGCTTCTGGCTCTTTTCACTTTGGCTTGGATCTTCAGCTGTTCCATATCTGCCATGGTTTCCTTGAGCTTTTCCTCAATTGCTCTCCTCTCAAAGTTCCCTGATAAAATCTCCTTATCCTTTTTCTGAAGCTTTGTCTTCAAACCTTCAATATGCTCCAGATACTTGTCCTCTTTCAACCTGTTGGCAATAATTGCTGTATTCCGGCGTTCATGGAACTTGTGAATTATTGACATAGCATAAGCCAACTCTTTCTTTTTAGACGAAAGGACCTTGCTAACACTTTTCAACGCTTGAGCCACTTTCTCCCTGGCTGTGGCTTCTTTAGACAATTCTTTCTCCTTCAAAGCCAAAAGTTCTTATTTCAACCTGGCAACATGGATAGCTTCGCCTTTTTCGTGCTTCAACTGACCAACCTCTCTGCCTAGCTCACGATTTTCCTCTCGGACTTTCTCCTTCTCAGCCCATAACTTATCATACTTCTCTATATCAACAGTCGTGGGAGCCTCGATCATCAAAGGATACAAAGGTGGTTCCACCGGGAAAGGAAGAAGCTCCTCTTCTGCTATTTTCTTAATCCACTCTTCATAGGAAGGAAAAGCCCGGTTATTACATTTCCCGAATGAAGTTTTTCCCTTCTTGGTCACCTGCTTCCAAGCATTCACAATCTTCCTTATCATCTCTTGATCCCCAGTACCATTGAAGAATAAGGACTCTCTGATATCTCGCTCTTCAGGTGGACCTCTCAAAGGATAACCAAACTGCCTGATAACAAGGGAAGAATTATAGTTAATTACACCTTTTCTCCCTATCAAGGGTACATTAGGAAATTCTCCGCACTTGCAAATAATCTCCATCCCTAGCAAGTCATGGTTGAACCAAACAATGTTGTCAGCAGTCAAGCTCATTAACCTCTTTGACCACTTCAGAGAATCTCTCGTATCAACGAAAGCGCCAACTTCGGGGAGATGACTCAGAAACCAAGTAGATAAGAGTGGTGCACAGCAACTCACAGTTCTTTCGCGCCTATTTTCATTCTTGTAGTGGACTGAGTGATACACATCACCTAGCAAGGTAGGTATAGGATTCTTTGAAATAAAGATTCTGACAGCATGCATATCCACCAGATCAGGAACATTGGGAAACAGGACAATCCCATAGATGCACATAGCCAGAATAGCTTGGAAAGCAGTCTAATTCCTCTCCTTAACATGTATGCAAGCTTGATCAAACAAGAACTTCAATAAGAAACCCTTAGCTCCTTGTTTCTCCACAATATTACTGCTCAGAGCAGATTCACCAATATGAAGAGCAATGGCCATTTCTTTTATCCCAGGACGTTCTTCAGAAAAGAATACTATGTCATGCCTGATGGGGATTCCCAAAATAAATGAGAACTCCTCTAACGTTGGAGCCAAGATGTAGTCTGGGAAAGTGAAGCAACGCAAAGCCGAATCATAGAACTGAAGAAGTGTATGAATGGCATCCTTCTCATACTTGGAGATATTGTAGACAAACTTCAGAAGTCTCCCATACTCTCCACTAAACTCTGTACGAACTCTGGGACCAGCCATACTAATCATCTTGTGAATCAACGTCAAGGTCGGGTCTGGGAACGAATAAGCAACAGTCTTCTTTCTCTGGACATCCATGTTAAGGCAACCTCAGAAAACCAGAATCAAGAGTAAGATGCAAGCCCTAAAAAATGTCAAACATGTTAGAATGCAAGAAAAGTGATATGCACATGCAAGCATGGGATCAAGGCATCACTGCTGGATGTGTTGTGTTGTTAACTGAACGAGAACCACAACCCAGAAAACAAGAATTCCAGAATACCGGATCGCTAAGATAACCAGAAACCCAGATAATCAAACACTGATGCGAAATCCAGAAAACCGGGTAGGTTGAAGGTTTCGGTTTCCTGCAAACCTGCAAACACCCATCCCTTCTCACATGTGGGTTCTAGAAAGGCGAGGATCCTTAATATCACGGGCTCTCAGGTAGAGAAATGATGATACGTTCACCATTTCTGGTTTGGCATCATCATCAATCGAGGAGGCCTCAACTGGTTCCCCTAAAAAAAAAGGTCATTCTATGCGAGTCCCTCAGCATTGGGTCCTCGGATCGACAAGTGAAATGGGTTTTCCATTTTTGGTCTGCCATTATCACAGGTCGGGAGGAGAGGCGCAACTGAGGTATCGGAGAAACGGTCACCAGAGTCGACAGCTCTCTAGATCAACACCCTAACATGTGTAAGACACACACGTCAGAATGCGTCCCAAGATAGCCTCGTCTGGTTGTGAATTTCGTGAACACACAAATGTACCAAGCGGGCACGTAGGTCCCACTACTCTTCACTCTAGTCCTAGGGTGTACTCAAGCCTGGGTATTGGGCTTATCTCTCAGAACAACCCAACCTGCCAAACAGAAACTAGCCAACACAACACAGCAATATCCAAAATGACAGTAATGAAATGAAATGCAATGCAATAAATGCTGTAAAACAGTAATATACAACATAATAAAGCACAACCAATAAACACCCAATGAAAAAACAAACAAACGCTAGGATCGACTCACTAAAGGGGATGGACCAGCAAGAGGTCAACCAGATTCCCCAGCAGAGTCGCCAGCTGTCGCTCCCGAGAGATTCGTATCCAACGGTACAAACGCGAGAGTGGAGCAGAAGACACAGAGTCACCAGCAATGTGTATTTATCCCGAAAGAGGGAAAAGAAACACTGCATAAACCTGAAGAGAAAGGGGGAAAGACATGGTCATCGCAACCATAGTCCAGGTTCGGGAGTCGGTTATGCGAGGGGAAGGTGTTAGCACCCCACGCATCCATCGTACTCGATGGGATCCACGCTTGTTGTCTAAACGGAGGGTGAGCTATCCTACTGTCTATGGCTGAACAAAAGAAAACGGGGATGGGGGTGACTAAGACAGACTCGGTAGGACATATTCGATGCCCTAGGCCTACGTACTCCCTCAGTGCAATGGGAAAGTCAGAGTCAACATAGTTCAGACGAGAACTGTGGGGGAAGGTTGCTCGCCAAGACAATCGCTGTCTTGTGCCTACATATCCTCAATCGGACTAGAGAGAGGAATCAGAGCTAATGTAGTTCGTGGGTACGACCACGAATGGGTAAGTGTTTTTTACGTGAGCGACGAGCTCTTTCTGAAAATGAAGTTTGAAACCCAACAATCCCGAAGGATAAAAAGATTTGAATTTGTTTTGTGTTTTTTAGACAGAAGTGTTTTTTAAGTTAGTTCATAACTTGCATTGCACCAAAGTCTAGGGCACAAAGACGAATACTTAATGAATCGTCCCAAGACAGGACGCCTGCTAAGCACTCCAGAAGGATGAGAGGAAGCCCCTCATTTCTCATTCCCCATGCTTAAGGCTCGTGCGCAATACACTTTATCTTTATTAAGTGTTTTTAAGAAGTTTTGAGATGAGAAGAGAGAAGACCCAAAGGAAACTCTAAAGGGAAACTAAGAGTCCTAATGTTATCATGCATGGATGACCTATGGTTAGTGAGGCTTAGGAGGGACGACTACCTAAAACCTAATGCTAATCCTACTCCAAGTTTAATCGGAAATTAAGTTGGACTAGGTAGCTCTAAGGGGAAAGAGTCCAAGACTTAAACAAGTCTTGAGATCCAAGGGAAGAAAAGAGTGAAAAGAGAAGGTACAACACCTACAACAGCACATTTGCTTCAGAACAACAATGAAATCATGCACATACACCAAATAGCATTTCACAGCATACAATCCAGCATGAAAATAGATGTAAAAAGCCACAGACAGCATGTGTATACATGGACAGCACATATGACAGCACTTTATGCAAAACTCAGATGTGAAATCAGGACATCATGCACCACATTTGAATACGATTCAATCAAGGCAGAGCAAACGTGCATCAAACAACATACATTGTTCAATTAATCATGATCTTAAACAAACCACACACTATGTTGAATAACCTTGCAAGCATCATGGAAGAATGCAACATATAGCATATGATCAAATGAAACAAGTATGCACATCATGAAATCGAAAGCAAATGAACATGCACATAATTATCCAGCAATCATCATCATCAATTAGCAATTAACAAGCTCAAAGTGTGTGCATTACATGATCATCACAACAATTAATCAACAACGCAAGCATTAACGTTTAATGAAAAAGAACGCGTGTCGAAAAATCATGTTCATACAGTGGTGTGTGTTGAAATAGCTCAAGAACAATCCACCAATCATCAATGCATTAATCCATGAAGTTTAAACATGTTATGGAAGTCAAACAAGCAAGAAAATGCACAAAAATTCCATTCTGCTTCAGTGGTAACCGGTTACAGCTAACTGATAATCGGTTACACAGTTCAAAAATGCACAAACACGCTAAAAAAATACATAGTGTAACCGGTTAGCAGATATGCTGTAACCGGTTACACAGTAGCAGAGTTCAAAAATAAGTGTTCAAAATCACTTTTCAGCAGCTTATCACTCATGCAATCATATCCAATGATCATGTAATCAACAATGCACGAGAATTCACATCAAATATCAGTAATCAAACATCAATTTCATCAATCAAACAACAAGATCACAAATCAAATCAAGCAAATGGATCAAATCACATCACAAACCAAAGATCTATAATGCATAAGTTGAAATTAAGCTAAATCAAGCATAGATCTAAGGAAAACGAACCTACAAGGCTGAGATTTGCCTTGGTGATTGTTGAGCACGAAAATTGGTGAATCCAAGCAAAAAAACCAAAGATCTATGTGATGAACTTCAAGATCCAAGCAAGAACAACCAAGATCCAAGCTAAAACAACTCATATAATGAAAAGTTGCTCCAAAAGTGATTCCACACTCCAAAACAGTAGCAAATCCAAGATTCTTTCAAGAATTGATGAATGGATGGTGGTTTAGTTTCAAGATCAACAAATTCCAAGGTGAAATTTGATGAACTTTGATGATGAAACTTTGAGTGAGGGTTTTGGGAAATGAGAGAAAAAGTTGAGAGAATTGGAGAGAGATGTGTTGAAAATTCAGAAAATGGATCAAAGTTGTGTGAGGTTTGGAATGAATTCACTTAAATAGAAGCTAGGTTAGGAATTCAAATATGGTTTGGAGTGAGGTTTAGTGGGTGGAAACTGGGGTGAAAAGTGGATTAGGAAAGGAAATGAGGAATTAGAGTGGAAAATGTTGGAAGGAATTTGAAATTTGGGTGGAAAATGATGAAAATATCAATTCTAGATCCTTCCCCCACGTGCACATGCCCAGCACATGATCACCAATGATGCAATCTGAAATTTTCAAATTTTACCCAGAGTAACCGATTACAGCATAACTGATAACCGGTTACTCAGTTGAAAAACTGAAGAATTGCGCAGAAAACCAAAGGGTAACCGGTTATCAGATACGCTGTAACCGGTTACACAGTGCAAATTTTGAATTTTGGCGCCCTTTGGAGGGAAACTTGGAAAAGTGACTTCTGATAGCTGTTTTGAACCCGCTAAACCTCTGAAACTCAAAACTTGATATTGCTACTGAGTAACACCTGAAAAGAACACAAATTCCTGCTGACACCTCAGAATATCCTGCTGAAATAATAATGCCTGATACCGGATTGCTTGATCGGAAAATGACTGTTGAAGCTCCTGATTATCAAAACGCCTAATGAGCAAAATAGATGCTCCAAAAGATCTTGAGAACCATCTGCTTGGCTCTGAACATTGTTGGAAATGATACTGGCACTGATGACGCCATGAGCTGTTGGAAGATACCTCGATCCCATGCTCAAAAGAACTATGCAAATGCAGAAATTATGATGCAAATGAAATGAAGCATAAGCCAATCAGCTTCAAAACAAAAGAACAAATTTTGGGGTGTTACAGCAAGTCAACTCTTCTTGAGCCATGTGAACACAGACTCTAGCTGACAAACTGATTTGACATTGTAGCTTGCTTTATACAGTATGAATAACTTAGCTTAGTTTGTAGTTCTGAGTGATCACCTGAAGTTAATACATTCAATAAGTGTAGAGATAATATATTGCTCTTCTGATTCTGATATATTTAGTTTCATAGTCTACGCAAGCCTATATCATCAGACTTCACTTAATAATGTGCATCAGTTCTGAACCATCAGAAGCCAATAACTCAACTTCTCTCAATTGCATTCTTTTATCAGATTCTGAATAGATTCTACTTAAGCTCTAGAACCTGCATACTTAGAACACACATTAGATAACACCATTATTTTTTCAATACTTTGTTATCATAAAAACCCAAAGGATATATGTCATGAACAAATCTTGTTCTAACATTGCAGACATGTGAAAGCGGTTCACACATCTTATCAATCGATTGAATGCTCTAGGTAAGCCTATTTCCAATGATATTGCTACTAATAAAGTTTTGAGATGTCTTAATAGGGAATGGAAACCCAAGGTCACCGCTATCAAAGAGGAGAATGATCTTAAAGTAGTTGATCTCACTACTTTGTTTGGCAAATTGGAAGAACATGAGCAGGAACTCACTTTCTTAGAAAACCATGAAAAAGAGTATGAAAATAAGTTAAAGAAGGAGAAAGGTAAAGACAAGTAGGTAATGAAGAAGAAATATATTGCTCTAACGACTTCTAGCTCAAGGTCTTCAAACAATGAGCATAGTGATTATGAGACTAAATATGACAAAAATTTCGATGAAGAAGATACGGGGATGTTCATAAAAAAGTTTAATAGATACAAGAACCAAAGAAAATATAGAAGGCTATCTAACTTCTCCAAGGAATATGAAAATAAGTAGGGTAAGTCCAGAAGTTCATGCTACAATTGCGGCAAACCATGCCATTATAGGCCAGAGTCTCCTAAAATCAAGAAAGACAAATAGAAAGGTCATCATAAGAAATCTAGCAAGTCTAGAAGAGCTTATGCCGCTTGGGAGAGCAAAAGTGATTCTTAAAGTGATGACAGCTCAAATTCAAGTGTAGAATCGGCCAAGCTTTGCTACATTGCAAACAAAAAGAATAAAAAGGTTGTAAGTCACTCTAAAAAATGCTTTCAAAAGATTAGATTCAGACAAAAGAATAATTTCCCACTTAGAAGCTAAAATTTTGGAAAATGAAAAGAATATGGAAGCTCTAAGGTAATCTATGCTAGTTATTCTAAAAGATAAGAGAGAGGATGACAAACATTCACGGTTTGGTTGTGAAACTTGTCATATTTGGCAAAAAAGAGTCAAGAACTCTTAAAGCCATGTTGGATAAGGCTTTGAAACCTAAGGTTACTTTTTCTATTGATACTTCTAAATATGATATACCTTCTCATAATCCTTATAGAAGGTATATGTTTGTTGAAAAGGGTCTAAATAGCAAAATATTATCTTTTCATAACTTGTATTGTCATTATTATTGCAAAAAGGGTCATACTATTGCAAAGTTCAAGTTTAGGAAACATTTTGTTCCTAAATTTGCTTTTCAATGGTTGCCTAAATACAACCAAGGTTTCATTAATCCTCAAGGACCCAATGAAGATTGGGTAACTAGCACTTTTCGTTGATCTTGCAAGATAAATGTCTTAGATCTATGAAGAGAGTTTGATATCTAAATTATGGAAGCTCAAGACATAATATGGGTGACATCTCCTTATTGCTTTGCCTACGTGGCAAGCAAGATGGATTATGTTACCAAGGAGGTTAACTTTTAGTGTTCCGTTAATTGGTAAATGTGTGTTGATTATTATTAATGTTTCAATCCGAGAAGTGTCGGAAAAGGTATCATATTTTATGGTGTAGGTTTATCTTTAACAAGACATACTCAAGTGTATCAAATTAGGGATTAATCAACCTAAAATGATGAAACTTGAGGAGGAGCAAGATAACTATCATAATTGAACAAGAGTGAAAGTCCAACAACAAAGGATGATCATCAAGTCAATTACCTTCTTGGATACATTATTAATCACACTTTCAAGTACTTGTACAAAGAGAAGAGTGGTAAGAGCATTTTGTTTTCGAAAGAGTTTGTGGCACACTTTGCATTTATTCTAACTTTCGTTCGAGAGTTACTTGTGGAATACAAGTGTATCCTCTGTCATTCATGCAGTGAGGTAGTATCATTTCAATCCTTTTCTTTTTTTGTAAGTAAGTATTTCTTTTACCTGTTTGTTTCTCAAAGGTATGTCGTGTATTATGTGTATAATGTATGCAATATTTGTTCACTTCCAAAAATTTCAAATGTGACCATTGTGTGTTTGCATAATGTCTTCATGTTTGATATATATATTTTACCATTTCACGCCTACATTTACATGTTTTCATGTTATTAGCTAGCAAACCATGAAAAACAATCATATGCATGTGTCTCTCATCAATCAGTTATCCATAAGTCAAGTTGAGTCCTTCAAATTCACTACGAATCCATATGTGTCAAATTTTTCAAAATTTGGACCTTATAGGTCGACTCATAAGAGGTATAGGTCGGCACATAAAAACTAATTTTGTTATTTCTCAAAATTCTTTCAGTATGTGTCGACACATGCTCGTATAGGTCGACACATAAAATAATTTTCTAAATTCTTTTTGACTTGCTTCAATTTGTGTCAACTCATAACCTTTATAGGTTGACACATAACTCCAAAGGTCGACTCATAAGTGCATATTGGGTCATTCCTCTTCATTTCTTTCACCACCGAAACTCTCAACTTTCTTACCTTCATCTTGCACCTTGAAAGTCATTCAATCTACATTAAATCTCACTTGTTTCATTCATTCCATATCATTAAAATCCTCATTTCCATCAAATCATTTGCATTGTTCATAAACTTCTCTCATTTTCCTATGAAAAACCCTCTTCCACCATAACTCACAAAAACTCCAAATTCTCAGTTGTTTATATCTCATCTTTACTTTCCTGTGTGTTTCCCTAATTGTGTGTCTTATTTGAGTGTGTGGGTATTCATTAATCTCTCATACTTATTCATTTTTCATTCAAACATTTTATCAAACACTTGGTGTGCACACTTTATTTCAATAATTTCCATGGCTCTAAAGCTTTCTAAGTCCAAGGGTGATGCTAAGGGTAAGGGTAAGGCAACTACCTCTACTAGTACTACTGCTGCTGAAAAATCTATTTACATTGGTTTCAACCAAGTATATCAAGGATTTTGAGCTAAAACATCAAAATCAGATTGTTGTGAAAGAATATGTTTGGAAGCCGATTGTGGTTGGTTGTTTGGATATACCTGATGTTGCTAAGCTTGTTAGGCATCAATAGATTGATTATTTTCTACAGGTTGCTCAGGATTATAATGAGGAACTTATTCGTGTATTCTACTATGGGTTACAGGCTATGCAAGACTCGTGCTTCAAGTTTTCTATAGGTAACAAGGTTTATCAGTTTACAAATAATCTGTGGAAACCCTTATTTGGTATTATTGTGGTTGATGTTGAGGATGATGATGAGTCTGATCCGTTGGCGACGGATGACAACGCTCATGTAAACTTTGTATCTCACATGTTTGCTGTTAAAGAATGCAACAGAGGGACATCATTATGATATGTCTATATGATTTCTAAGATTCTGAAATACTTCGACATTGGTATGTCGAATCTTACATATAAATCTCCAGGCCCATATCAAGAGTTTTCTCAACCTACCATAACCAATATGAACTACTTTTGGGATATCAACTGTCAGGCATACTATCTTCGCATTGGTAAGCATGGTAGGAAGGTATACAATTTTGATGATCCTGCTCAATTTGGTGATGATGCAGATGAAGCTCATATGGATGATTATCAGCCTATGGAATTTCCTCATGATGTTCTTGAGGGAGATGATATAATGCAAGATGTTCCTCATAGAGATGATCATGGTACGAGTTTTTGTACTGGTTTTGCTGATACTTCCTTTATCATTATGATGCTTCAGAATATGCAATTGAGGTAAGACGAGAGGTATGTAGAGGATTGTAGGAGGTGAGATACCTTTTAAGATGCTAAAGAAGAGAGATTTCGTCTGATGCAACAACATATGTCTACTCAGGATTCCAACTTTGATGCTTTTGCTGCGTATGTGACAGAAAGTCCTATGTCTATACGGAGTGATATGAAATCTAATCATGATGACGTTATAGCTCGAATTAATCACATGATCTCGACCTAAGAAGAGGATTTTGGTCATTATGATCGGTTTTACCGCGAGATATATGAATTCTTGGATTATCACTATGGAAATGAAAGTCAATGATGGTTTAGGAGTATAAGATTGGTGCTTAGAGGACATGGAAGAAGATGAAGTGCTATTGGATGAAGTGTTATGTTGTTGCCTTGGATTGTGTCCTTTGGTTTCATGTGTTATCATGCATTTTGTTAAGTCGTGCTTTGAGTCCTTATGCATTGTTATTTTGACTGGTTTGTTTTGATGTGGTGTATGTATTCCCAATATTACTTACTTGTTTAAATTTAAGACAATGATTGTACTATGGTTATTGTGTTGGATGATTAATGTGTAATATTGTTATGTTTATTAATCTTGTGTATTTTCATGTATATTCTGTATATGTGAGTGCACACTCTTATCTTTGCAAATTTCCTATGTATAGTATATTGTATATGTGAACTGTGTATCTATGTGATACTACTAGTAGCTTGTGTTGTCTCTTTTAGATGTTGTCAAAGGGGGAGAAGAATTTGCAGTTATGAAGTTATGATGCACATATTCAGGGGGAGCCTTAATGGGAAAGAAACGTGTCTTCTCAAGTTTTGCCCTCATAAAAAGGAGGAGAATGTGGGTGCAACTTTCTGTTAGATGTATTTTGTATGTGTCACGGGGTGAATCAGAGACCATAGCTATTAAATTAACCAGGTTTCACAAATATTAAGATATCACCACCGATCTTTAATTTATCCAAGGCAAGGGGAAAAGAAAGAATAACCCATAAATATTTAATGCAAAACAAAGCAATAAAGAGATCTAAGGTTCGGGGGTTGGTTATACTAAGGGAAGGTATTAACACCCTAAGTATCTATAGTATCCTATAGGAACCTCTTGTTGTATTTGTGTTATTGTAAAGTTGTTTGCTATTTGGGATTGATTGGGGAGATGAGAAAAGAAGTGTTTTTTTATTGTTTTTGTGTTTGGCAAGACACAAATTCTTGTGCCTACGTACCAATGAAGGATCAAAACCTCGTAGTTTGGGGTAAAAATTGAAAAGGGTTTGTTATGGTAGATTTTAATGAAGAAGAGACAAGTTGTCATCTTAAGGAGAATACTCAACCTGACCACCATATACATATGGAAGAGGGATCTTTGCTTCACATTGAGAGAAGGGCTCTAACTTGGATATAGAATCAACAAGTATGCCTCATACCTCTCTCAAGTGGAAAAGAATCAACATCTTTCTCAACAATGTCATGGGGTAGGAGATTTATATCCCAACTAGGGATGACTAATGTCTAATACATTTTGAAAAGGTTTTAAGTTGAAAAACCAAAGTGGAAAAAGGCTTAAATTGAAGTTTGTGTCTTTTAGTGTTTGTGAAAGAATTTTGAATATGCTTAAGATGTGTTGAAGCAATTGTTAAGAAAAAGTTTGAAAAAGGTCAATGACCTAAGGTCAAGGTTTTCATTGAAAGTGGTTTTGAGTTTGAAAGAGGGGAAATCCTAATTGAGATGTCTAAGTTGATTCATCCTTAAAGGGAAACTTCCTAGGGGATAGCAAGTCAAGGATAACAACATGTGAAATATCTACAAGAAAATGTAAATATGCATATGCAAAATGACATAAAGTCAACAATTGAGTCCCTCCCTTGGATTAGGAAATATGTATGTATAAGTGTTCACAAAAAAATTCAACAAAGGAAGTAGACATGAGATACATAATACAAGCAAGGTTGACATGATTCAACAAACATGTACAAGGTTTACATTGATTAAAGCATGCTTGGATACAAGTTAACATTCTTAATATGAAAAAAACATGGATTCTTAAATCATTAGCCAAGTTTCAACAAGATGCTTATCAAGATGTGAAGAAAAACACACATAGACCATGGTTTACAAGAACAAGTTTCAACATGAATTATCTAGGGTAAACATGGCACATCATCATTATTTACAACATGTATACACAAGGACCAAAATCAACACAAGAACAAGAGATCAAAGTATGCCTTCATCATGGATTTTAGGCCAAGGAAACAAAGTCTAAACATATGGACATACTTTGAAACAAACATGAACAAATATTCACCATCTAAAGTATTCAAGACAATGGAAATCAAGATGTCAACAAGAACAAGTATATCACACAAAACAACATTTACACATGGGCAAAGATAAAAAGCATGGCTCAAAGATCAAACAAACCCTAGATGCTAGGCAAACATGAACATCACATTTAATAATCAATTTGAAGATACTTTAAACAATTAGTAAAATTATAATGAGAAAGCATATGAACATATAATTTAATAAATAAATAAAAGACAATATTTTTTAGGTACATGAAAATGGGAGAATGAAATATTTTCTGATTTTTTTTAAGGTTTTAAATGAAAATAAAAGACATAAATAATACTAAATAACATTATTTAATAAATTAATATAAGTAAAATAAATAAGTGAAATTAAATGAATACAAAAGATTTTGGTATTTTTGGTTCTAAAATAAAAATAAAATTATTTAAATGAGCTAGAAATAAATAAAGTAAAAGAAATGATAAATTAAAATAAATAAATAAACAAAATATGGAAAAAGGAGAAAAAACAAGTTGTAAAAAGAAATGGGGTGCGACCAAGTTTGAACCCGCGCCCCCAAGGTCACTCTACAAAACCAACCAAACCATTGGGCCACGCCACATTGCTTGTCAATTGTTTCGCTTCAATAAAATATATAAAATATAAATTTCTAAAAATGAAAAAAGCGCGAAGCCAACTTCATCTTCAACCTTGAGACCCGATTTTTTGAATTTGTGAAATCCTTGTTTTGGAACCAAATCAAGCAAATGAATATACTATCTTCATCAGAATTTCGCAAGGAACTCAAAAATGCATTCAAAATTCATTTATATTTTCTCTAACTCAAGAATTATGATCAAAACCAGATAAACCCTAATATCTAAAACAAAAATTAAATGCCAGTTTTACACGGTCAATGAACACAATCATGGCGATTTTAATCCTTACATCATAACAAACAGGATGGTAACTTGAATGAGTGTGAATGATGCCTAAATCATGGAGTTTGAAAAGTGAGAAAACTTACCTATTGGAGAATGTCTAATGCACCTTTAAAGTGATTCCAGATAAACAATGATGATTGCTTTAGCTCCACTAGCCCCCTAGAAGTGTGTTTGAATGATCAAAATGCCTTGGAAAACCCTTAGTTCTTCTACTCGAATCCTCTTGCAAATGGTCCAAAGTGAAAATTGATTTTTGTGATGAAGGTGTTACAAATGGTGTTTGATGGTTTGAATAGTTTCTATGAAGTGTTTATGAAGTGTTTGGATGTATGGAAATGCAAGGGTTCTGAGTTCTTGAGTTTTGGCTCTTTGGTCAACAATGTGACCAATGGAGGGTTGACTTTTGGCATGGAGGGGTTTATGGTGTTTTATAGGGTTTAGACAGGTTTAATAGATGGTTTTTGGTGTGTTGGGATGAATGGTTTGAAGGTTTTGTGACTGTAACAGGTTTTGGTGTTTTGATGAAAACGATGAACACTTGTGCTTCAATGTACTTCTTGCTAAGATTGTGAGTGGTTTCTAGCTCAAGTGTTGTATGTTTTGTGTATGATATGGAGTGGTATTTATAGGGAGTGTGATCTGATCAAGTGGCAATGCCTTTGGACAAAGCTGGAAGCATGATCCAATGGTTAAAAGTGCTTTTGCATAAAGTGAAATGGAAGGTACAAGGGTAGCCATGCTTTTGGTGCAGCCTCTAAGTTGACATTCTGAGCAATCCCTCTTGGTTGGATACGCTATCTTGGATGTTCAGATCAGCTTGCATGATTTATGGAAAAGATTTGGCACAAAAGTTGACTTTATGCAATGCCTATCATGTAATTCAACATGGTACAATGGAGTGAACCTTTCTCCCTTGAATTGAGATATTTTTCCCACAAACTTGGTACCAATATTCAGATATCATGGAGAGGAATAAGTTCCTGGTTGATCTTATCCTTTGAAAACGCTTTGAAAATAGGCAAAACATGTCTCAAACTCGTGTAGAAATCTTGATGCACAATCAACATTGGACTAAACAACTCTCTCATGGCTACTTTGCAAATTCATAAGTTCATGCTCAAGCAAGATAATCCCATGTTCTTGGTACCAGTGGAAAGATTAGATCACATACTACAACTTTGATGTTGATCACTTGGAAAGAATCACCTTGGATCATTGAGATAATTGGCCAACAAAATTGGACTTTTCACTGATTTATACTTAGAAAAATTTGTAAGTGTTTGACATTTTCACATCTTTGAAAACCTTAATTTTGATCAACTATAACTTTAAATTGGTAAATACTTTTGGGTCCATTATTTCATCAATTTGAATTATGTAATACCATCTTTAAAATGAGTCCTCAAGTGTTTCCATTAGATGCTTGAGGAAGAAGTTATGGTCTTGGAAAGTAGGGCATTTGATCATAATATTTCATAACTCAAAAAATTTTCATAAAACCTAATTTTCACAAATCATGATATTTAAAATATTTCTTTGATTTTCTTGATTATTCATGATCAAATTCACCTATTTTCATGATCCTTGACTTGTGGAGTCCATGTTTGACCAAAAATCTCAAAAGTCAAACTTTGACTTTGGTGCTTAGTTGACTTTTCTCAGTTGAATTTGAATTCTTCAATTGTATATGGATCAAGCTTTTTGAATCAATCTAACCATATGAATGGGATAAGATGATGTACTTGAGGTCTTAGAAACATGTCTCGAAGTGTAGGATCATGTCATGCTTAAAAATTCAACCCATGACTGAATTATGTCAAAACCCTAGTTTGGATGCATTTGATGACTTAGGGCTTGATGAAATGATATTGATAGAATCTTGCACTTTATTATTGATGTAAGGAAACCTTTGATCATGTTGAAAGGTTGAGAATTACATTACTCCTTGATTGGCCAACTTCTTGAGCTCTTGGTCCCAAATTGCAGTCAAAGTGAACCAAAACACATACTCTTGTAATCTCAATGGGTTAGCAATGAATAAAAAATACACACATGAAATGATTGATGTTATGACAAAATTATGCAAATGAGGTGGAATCTTAAGGTTAAAAATTAGGGTGTGACAGTATGTTGTCAAAACTAGGATACTTTAGTGTTTATATACATTAGACGATATCACCTGAGTCTAGCTGTGTACTTTAGCATTAGGAAGCATGTCAACATGGTTGAAATGGTTTAGAAAAGATTCAAGCATCAAGAAATAGTTTTATGAATCAAAAACAAAGAATTGTGTCTGAAAAATAACTTATAGGTCGACACATACGACTATAGGTCGACATATCCATCCTTTAGGTCGACACACATATTGCAGTATTAAAGCCTGTAGGCTCTATCCATGTGCCGCCTCCTATAGGTCGACTCATGACCTTTACAAGTCGACACATGACTTTGATAGGTCGACCTATAGACTAAAAATCTTGATTTTTTGCATTATTTTCTATTCCTTTTGCATTCCTTTTGCTTGATACTTTCATACACACACACACACACACACACACATATATATATATATATATATATATATATATATATATATATATATATATGCATCATTTCTAGTAAGGTTCTAGAGTAAACCTACACAAAATCAGGATTTCAAAGATTCTCATCATCTTCAACCTCTCTTCTATACATACATACAATCAAACTACATATAATCATTTTTTGATTTGGTGCCATCTATATTAGTGTTCATAACGTCCAATTTAGGTTGTTTGTATTGTAAATTGGGTTTAGTTCGTTGAGGGTTTCAAATAAGAAAACCGAGCTGGGGTTTTCCTTCAAGATCGTTGAGTGATTTGAAGGTTTTGGACATGATTACACAATTCAGATCTGATTGAGTGAAAACCTTGGGACAAGGGGAGCCTTGCAAGGGAGTAGCATGAGACAGTGGATCGTATTGGTAAATCTTGGGTTTCAACAAGTGTACGTTTGGGATTAATTCAAATGAGTGAAAGCCTTGGGACAAGGGGTGCCTTGCAAGGAAGTAGCAAGAACAGGTGAATTGAAGCGACATTGTTGGTTACTTGATCAATATTTGATCAAGGGTTTTGGAGGTGCTAGATTCAACATCAAACTTAGGGTTTGTAAGGTTGGATTGCTACATCTCTTGTATACATACTTTTGCAAAGTAAGGTTAATTGCAATTATTTCAATTCAAATTCGAATTGAGGGCAGATGTACATATAGCGAGTTCGATTGAGGAACTGCCAAAACAAATCCTTATGTACTCTCTCTCTCTCTCTCTCTATATATATATATATATATATATATATATATATCTTTTAATTTGTGTTTGCAAGTTATTAAAATCATTGTTAGTTTGATCAATTCGTTTGGGGATTATTTTTTTTATCACATTTTAAAATAGGTTTTGTTGAGTTAATCATAATCCGTTTGATTGTGATTGGATTTTTAGATCAACAAAACTAAGCAAATTTCTAAACGATAACGATTGCACACAAGTGTTCGATAAATTGCCTTAATATTGTTTTTTGTGTGTTTTCGATCATTGGGAATAAACTTTACGTATAGCTTTGCATTTAATTGGTTGTGATTAATAGTTGTTGAGCAATTTGTGTTCATTATCATACTTGTGTACCTTTACGCATATTTGAGCTTTTAGACAGAGGTTCGGTTAGACGATTTGATTCAGGTTGTTTCTGTTGTGCCATAAAACTTTTCAAATCAGTTTTGCCAAAAGTTTTTAACTTGTGATATATTCCCCCCCTCCCCTCTACATCTAAGCCTATTGTCTAACAGTATTTGAGTGTGTTATTTTTACTCTCGCACTTCTCTCTCCATTCTCCATTTTCATTTCTTTTTGCTCTCTATTTTCAGTTGGTAAAGATGAAGTATATGATTTAAAGAACAAATTTTTGAATGAGCCTGAATTTTGAATAGTTGTAGATAAACTACCTTCAACTAAGAAATTGACATTGTCAAACTGGAGCAAAGGAAAAGAATATTCAACACTCTACTTGCATTCAGAATATTCTCTTTTATTTCTCTCTTATTTTTTCACTTTTTTTGGTTTGATAGAGATGACATAGCTTTGAAGAACCCGAAACAAACTATCTCAAATTAACCAAAATCAGATTTACCCGCCACCCGATCAAACTGATCAAATAATGGAAAAAATTGGATGTGACATTACCACCTACTGTTCTTTTTTTATTGAGCTTTTTCGGCCGAATCCGACCGTTTGTCCACCTCTACCCGAGTTGATTTGTTTTCAACCCCCGAGTCGACGTTGTCTTTATTTTCTCAACTCCCGAGTTGATTTGTTTTCGACCCTCGAGTCCACGTTGTTTTTATTTTCTCAACCCCGAGATAATTTTTCACTCGACCCCCAAGTCGACATTGTCTTTATTTTCTCAACCTCGAGTTTATTTGTTCTCGACCCTCGAGTCGATGTTGTTTTTTATTTTATTTTCTTAAACCTCAAGTTTAAATGTTCTCAACCTCCAAATTGATGTTTTCTTTGTTTTTTCAACCCCCGTGTTGATAATGTCTTGTATTTATTTTCAACCCCTGAGTCGAAACCAATCATTGTTCTTTTATACTAAGTGTTAAACCCCGAGTTAATGCTGATATTGTCTCATATCCTAGTTTATTTGTTTTTTTAACCTTACTGCATTTCATCTCATCATTTCATATCCAACTTTTAGGATAAAAATTTAGGGTAATTTATTATTTAATCATCTTCTACCACTAATGTACGAAGACCATTGTCATTCATAACTTTGGGTTCAAGGTAATTAAATATGGGCAGTTGTCAAACCCCAATTTTGTCTGGGAATTTTTAACTTTCATGCATCCAACATTATTTTGATTTGATTAGAATAAAATTTTGTTTTTACAGATAGACCAGTTGAATCAATTTCTTAACCGCACGTAAAATTAGTGAATAATTTTTTCAGGTTTTGGCTTATAACTGTCTATTTTATTGATCTACGTTTTACGTAGTTTAAGTCGGTATGCTCATTTTTATTTTTTCACATCTTCCCACGTGCACATTTTGATAAGTCTAATCCTTTTCATCTGGGTATTTTTAACTGCGAGATTTGATCCATGACTGTCCATTTTACATAACTATATTTCCCGTAAATTAGTTTAATGCATTCATTTTATTTTTTGGCGCATTTTTCGTGCCCGATTTTTATTCGTTTTAATTCCTTTTAATTTTGTTTTAATTCAAAATATTAAGAAAAAATAAATAGAAATAAATGAAACAATTAATTGTTTATTTGTTTTTATCGAAAAATATTTAGATTTTAGGCTTAATACCTCTTTTGGTCCCTTAATTCTAGTCAATGTTTCTCTTTGGTCCCTAAAAAAAAAGTTACATAGTGGTCCATTAACTTATACTCTGTTAGATATTTTAGTCCTTTCTGTTAAAAAAAACGTTAAAACATGCTTTGCTGGACTTTTAATGGCTGAGTTGGAATATTCATTTATTTTATATTGATTAAAATATTACAAATAATAAATAGGAAAAAACAAAACATGAAATATTAATTTTTAATTAACATCATCAGAACCTGAAGTAAAAAAAACAAAACGTGAAATATTAATTTTTTATTAACGTTTTCTTCATCTTGTTTCTTTTCCACCTTTTTCATTCACTCTAATCAATCACCCTAATGGGTTTTGTTTCTTTCCTTTTTCTTCATCTTGTTTCTTTCCTTCTATGAAAAATCCTAAAGTGTTTTGTTTTGCTTGCAATTTCATCAATTTCTTCTATGAAAAATTTCACCTTTTTGTTCATCCTACTTGTAATTTCACCAATTTCTTCTATGAAAATTTTCACCTTTTTCTTCATCTAGTTTGCAATTTCACCAATTTCTTCTATGAAAATTTTCACATTTTTCTTCATCTTTTTTTGCAATTTCGCCAATTTCTTATATGAAAAATTTCACCTTTTTCTTCATCTTGTTTGCACTTTCACCAATTTCTTCTATGAAAATTTTCACATTTCCTTCAAAGTTGGTTCCTTTTTTAGGTTTTAGGTGTTGGGTTTTGATTATTTTGTGATTACAAGATCCATTTCATTTCAATTATGTGATTACAAAATGTGAGGCATATGTTAAATGTTGTTTTATTTTGTTTGCCTATTTTGCCATGACAATAATTGTGCTTTTGATATGATAGATTTTATATTTTGTTTTTTTGCATTTTTCGCTTTTGATATGATGTTTGAATGTTTGAATGTTTTTCTGCATTTTTCGCTTTTGATATGATGTTTGCCTATTTTGTTTTTCTGCATTTTTCTGATGATCTTTGAATGTTGTTTCTTGGTTTTCTTTGTTCTATGGTTTGTGTTTGGAGGAAGCATGGCTTGTAATCTTTGACATTGAATGCTAATTTGGAGAAGAAAATGGAAGATGGGTGAACACTGTAGATGGAGAAAGACGGATGAGCATTGTAGATGGAGGAAAAAAAACACAGAAGCTGATTGTTCAATTTACCTTGTTGCTTACTTGGCATGCCACCTCAGCCATAATTAATGTTTTTTCACACAAACTAACAGTAGAGACCAAATGGTTTAACGGAAGTGAAGTTAAGGGATCATTATGTAACATTTTTTAGTTCGGGGACCAAAGCGAAACTTCGCTCAAAGTTAAGGGGCCTATGGGCTAATTATGCCTAGATTTTATTTTATTAAGTTTTAAACTCATTTTAATCACCCAACAAAAATCTAAGGGCATTATTGAGTTTAATTAAAATATACAAAACCTAAAAACATATTATAAAGGTTAAATGTGATTGGCACATGAACAGATCATCTAGCGGCAACCCTCACTTTCTCACTCAGTGCATTTTGAAATCAAAAAGAGAAAGAAAAAAGTTAGTACCCCCCCCCCCCCCTTGTAGCGTGTGATTTTTGTCGGAGACGCGACCACCATACCGCAATGGTTGGAATTGGGTGCTACATTCTGATTTCATATTTATCCCATGAAGCTGGAAAGGAAAAGGGAGATATCTAAAACTAACCTTGCACGCAAATATTTTCTTTAAAAAATGCTAAGAGATCGGGGAACGGGGTCAGGTTATACAAAGGGAAGCTGTTAACACCTAGTGTATATATGGTTATCCATAGATTTTTTTTTGTTTCTCTGTTAATTTAAGTGTTTTCTGGTGTTTATCTGCTGTGGTTTGGGAAAGTTTCTCGTTTGGGAGTGTTGAGAGAGTGTTTTTGTTGTTTTCGGGTTTTCCGTTATTTTTGGTAAGGTACTGGACCTAAAGTTTTTAATTTGTGTGCTCGCTAAGATTTCGCAATCTTATGCCTACGTATTCTCGTAAAGATATATGGGAAATCAGAGCAATCATAGTTCCTCCTATTCTATGGGAGGAAAAAGTTTGGTGTCTTGTTTAAAGCCCAAGATTGAAGCTAATTGAGTATCTGTGTCTTGTTTAAAGCCCAAGATTGAAGCTAAAGGGTGACTGAGAGAGAATTTGTCATCTCTAAAGGGAGAATATCTCACCTATTCATGACAAAATGTTGAGTAATTGGTTATAAGGGAAATTACTTTTACTGGGATATGTGAATCCATCAATGCCATAATTTCCTTTATAAGGGTGATGTCATGAAGGAAGAAACTTTAACTCAGTATTGAGAAATGCAATTTTTCCTTATGAATCTTTCATGCTAAGAGAGGGACATTGGCTTGGATGTAAATAATCCAGAGGCTTGCCACTTATAGCTGTTAGATGAAAGATGAATTTTAGCCAGGATAAAGGAATGACTCTAGCTTGGATTTTGAATTAACAAGTGTGCCACTTACAACAATTATCTGGGAAATTTTTTTTTATTGTTTGTTTTAAAATGTGATGTATAGAGGAAATATCCTCCTGCATAGTGGACTCATGGTCTCATCTAAGGGGATGTTGATTTTTTGTGTGCCTAGATCAAAGCCCAAGGTTGAAGCTAAAAGGTTGACTCTACTAGGGCAATTTTATATTTGTCTTGGACAAAGCCCAAGATTGAGGCTGAAGGAAAATGACTCCACTGGGGAATGTTTTATTTGTCTTGTACAAAGCCCAAGATTGAGGTTGACTGACTTCACTAGGGGAAGTTCTTATATGAAGCCTAAGAGTGGGCTATCTCTTGCTGAGGATTATTGAAATCCAAAAGCAGGTCCAAATTGTATTGGGGAAATCCAAAGGTTTTACTCTTGCTGAGGATCAGGGAAGAGTTGAGGCATCAGAGGCTAAGAGGCTCTGATTCTCTTGAAGAATTAATGATGGGAAATTGACCCTAGTTGAGGATTTTTAAGGTGAAGCTTAAACCTTGTTGGGGGTCTAAGAGTTTAAAGTTGAGTTTGAAAACCTATAGAGGTTTTAACTCTGCTGGAGATTAGTATATTGATTGAGTGATTAGGGATTTTTCCTGTGCTTTTGGGAAACTTGAGGGTTTCTTGGTGAGATCCAAGAGGATATGAGACTTTCCAAGTCTACTAGAATGAAGAGGTTGACTCTTAGCTGAAGATTGATCTTTGTATGATGCCCTAGAGAAGGCTGAGACTATCCAAGTCTCTCAAGAAGTGGTAGGCTCTAGTGTAGAGAGAGATCTTTGTATGATGCCCAAGAGAAGGCTAAAGTTTTAAGGGATGAAGATCAACCCTAGAATGGTCTGATGTTTGGAATTCTGAGTCTCTAGTGGATTGAACTAGTATAAATGACTAATTTCTGTCCTATACCTGTAGGAGGCCTTTAGGTCCTTGTACTAAGCCCAAGAGGAGGCTTGGAAACTTCTAAGAAGCATGAGGGTCCTTGTACTAAGCCCAAGAGGAGGCTAGGGATGCTTTTAGGAAGCCTGTGGGTCCTTGTACTAAGCGAAAAAGGAGGCTAGGGATGCTTTTAGGAAGCCTGTGGGTGCACGCCTAAGAAAAGTTCAAGAAAGGTTTCACCGGGAATTAATCATTTCTTTGCTGAACAGTTCTAGGGTTTGAAGAAATTCAAAAGAGGTTTCACCGAGAATTAGTCCTCTTTGGGGAACTGAATTTCTTGTACATATATACTTCTAAGTTTGGACAGTCTTGAGAAAAGTTTCACCAGGAATAATGCCTTTCTCTGTTCCATATTGTATAAGCCCAAGAGGAGGCAAGACTGTATATGGAATTTCCTATGGGGGAACTAGTTTTTGACTATGTTGAAAGTAACCTCTGGTTTGATCTTAAACCTAAACCTAACTGTTGGGGGAACTCTAAGCAAGATATGCACAAATATATATACAGACAATTATATTGACAGATATATATAAGAAATAAGCATTGAAATAGATATAGGGACTTACCTTCTGAGAAGAAGCCCAAGCATATTGTGATATGTAGTATTGACTACAACTGTATTCCCTCTTTTAGGGTTTCAAGAAATTGAAGAAAGTTTTGAAAACATATTGAATTTGAATTTGAATTGAAAGAAAGTTGTTAAAAAATATTTTTTTGGGGCTTATAGCTCAAGGAGAGGCCCAGATGGCTTATTTGATAACATTGATCGCACTACGATACTGACAGACGTTGTGGGACTCATACTATAGCAAAGGCCCAAAAAATTGTTTTTGTACAAAAGGGTTGGGTCTTACACTCTAATAGAGGCCCAAAAGTGTTTGTAAAGAAAATAATGGGGCTTATACTCAAGGAGAGGCCCAGATGATTTATTTGAAAAGGCGACGATCGCGCCGTGATTTTGGAAACCACAGAGGGACTTATACAATGACTGAGGCTCAAAATTATTTATGTACAAAAAGGATGGGTCTTACACTCTATTAGAGGCCAAAAAGTTTATTTTTATACATGAGATAGGGCTTACAACTCAAGGAGAGGCCCAGATGCAAAACAGCGATCGCACAATTATTTTGAAAATGGTATCGGGACTTATATAATGACTGAGGCCTAAAATGGTATATTTACAAAGGGGATGGGACTTACACTCTAATAGAGGCCCAACATGTTTGAAAAGAAGAAAGACGGGGCTTACAACTCAAGGAGAGGCCCAGATGAACATTGTTTTGAAAATGGCGATCGCACCGAGATTTTTAAAATCGTATCATGACTTATACAATGGTTGAGGCCCAAAATATTTATGTACAAAGGGATGGGACTTACACTCTACAAAGAGGCCCAAAATGATTTTAAAAAAAAGTTTGAAAAATTAAAATTAAGAAAAACCCTAATTTTAATAAAAAAAAATATAATTTTTCAAAGGAAATTAAATATAAAATTTCAATTATATTTAAAAACAAGTGGTAAGCTTTGAAAAATATTTTGAAAAATCATGTTTAATTTCATGAAAGCTTGAAATCCAATTGGTTTTGAAAAATCAAGGTGAGAATTTCATTTAAAATATGTTAAAAAACAACAAAATGAAATTATTTACAAAAATTCAATATATATTAAATAAATAATATAAATTTAATTTTTTTTTGTAGAATAAAATAATTTAACATTTTTGTGACTTTTTAAAAAAAGAACCAATAAAAAATGAGAGAGAAATTAATTTTTGAAATCATTTGATAAAAATATCAAATATTCAAAAATTCAAATATTTGAAAATGGCCCCAAGGCCATCTTCTTCTTCCTCACGACTACCCGCCATAGCCAATTTGCAAAACCTCTCATATCTCTCTGATTACTCAATGAAAATTACTTTTGTAAACATGAAAGTTGTGTGTTTTTGAACAAGGATTTCAATCATAGAAATTAATTGCATTTATATTAAGTGTGGAGTGAGAAATCAAAGGATGAACATAAGAACCCTAATTTCTGCAAGAACTCTATGAAATCTTATACACGAAAGCTACAAAGCAATTGATTGAGGGGAATCACTCTACATAAGTGCAGAAACATGTTTGTAACTTGAAAACACATTTATGATGCATGGATTATAGAGTTTGAGAGTGCCAGGCTTACCTTTTGCAAGAAGAATTCGAATTCTATGTTGGAGATGTTACAGATGTTGTGTAATGATCTGGACAACTTCAATGGATCTAATACACGGTGTTTGGAAGCTTGGAATGGTTTGAAGCAGCTTGGAACTTGTTGTGGCACCTCAACTACAAATAGGCCAAAAAGCTTGAGTAAATGGGGGGTGACTTTGTGATTCTGATGTTCCAGATGAGTTTTAAGGTTATGGATCATTCATATATGATGTATGTGAGGTGTTGGCATGATTGGTTTTGATTGAATTGCTCTCAAATTAAAAATTTGATAGTGACTTGAAAGAGACGCAAAATCTAATTTTTTTGAGTGAGATTTGGAGGAAAGCATGTATTGCTATGCTTTGGTGTACTTGAATTGATCAGAAAGAAGCTCTATTTATAGTAGAGCAAGTTTTTTTTGGGAGCAATAGTGATTGGAGGCTGGATCAATCCAATATCCATTGAACTTTGTCATGTAGCCAAAGTCTCCTCTATCCATTGACTTGAGTCAATCTTGCAGGCTATGAGTCTTCTATGATGTTGTAGCTATGCAGAGATCATGTTCATTGCACTTTAGAAACTTATATTGTATGGTGACAAGGCTTTCCAAGTCATGGAAATGACAATATCGTGTGGCATGTACAAGGCTGTCTTGTAAAACCAGTCTTGGAGGTGTCGTGTTTCCATGCTTGTAACTCCCTACTCAAGTTGAATTAGGATGAGTTCTTGTACTATTTGGAAATCTTGTATATCCTACTTTAACTTTGAAGTCCAACTTTGGTCTTGAAACATCTTGGATCATAATGAAAAATGGCCTCAAAGTTGGTGAAAAGGTGAAACAGATTCTGACTTGAAAATTTCACTAAGTCTTGGAAAAGTGGTTATTTTCATGTTTTTGTGATTTTGATCAATCCATAACTCAAAATCCATGAGGATTTGTGTCATACCCCAAATTTTGACCACTAAGATCCCCCATCATTGTGCAAATCATCATCACAATATGGATGGACCATCATACCTCATTAGTCTCCCCAAAGATGGCTGAGCATCCACTACAATCAAGCTTAGGGTTTCAAACCCTCTCAGAGCTCTTAGACAAATGATCAATCAAGGAATGACATGATCTTAAACTTGTCTAACCTCTCAAACACCTACAAAGGATCAAGAGGACTCCCACATCAAGAATCAAGCACAAGGTTGCAACATTCCAAGTGGATCAAGCCTCAAGATCGCCAGTGTCACCAAATTAGGGTTTTGGTTGACCAGGGCGTCCAGATGGAAATTTTCCTCTGGGCATGAGCCAACACTTCAAATCACAACTTAAGATTCTCCAAGGGACATCATAAACCCCATTATCAAGTCAACTTAACCTCAGGGGATGCATTAAAAAAATCAGGAATTAGGGCTTCTTGACCTAATTCACCCCTAAGTTGACTTTTGGCACAAAACATGAGCCAAGACATCAAGACATAGTTTGAGGGTCACCAATACACTACATTGATCCATTTGCAACAAAGGATTGACCCAAGAAGCTTGGTGCACAAGTTTCAAGTTCATCGAACCACAATTAGGGTTTTGAGGAAAAAGTCAACTGTACCTTTGACTTTTGACTCAGACGTGCTCCCAAAGTTTGGGACATGATTCAATACAACCTATAACACCTATGAAATTAATCCATCAAGTTTGATTTAGGTCAAGGACTTGATTTCATATAGGATCGCACAGTTCGGAATTCATCTGATGAAAAGTCAAATGTGCCAAAAAGTCAAAGTTTGACTTTTTGATCTTTGGATCAATTATGGTTCCCTAACCCTAAAATGATGTTAATGTGTGATTGGAATCATCATTCATCAAGAAAAATCAAGAAAAGTGAGATAACTTGTAAAAGGGGTAACCATAAAAAACTTAGAAATTTTCTAAGTTATGGAACAAAGTGGCTAGGGTACCAACTTCCAAGGATCATAACTTGAGATCCAAGCAACCATTTAGGCTGATCCAAAGATGGATTTGTAGCTCTCATGGCATACTTTAAAAGTGTCAACTACACCTCACTCCAATTCTTCATGGATTTTCAGTTACGGAGTGACCAAAATGACAAAAACATGAAAATGCCACTTTTTCCAACACTTAGTGAAATTTTCACTAAGTCAGAATCTGTTTCACTTTTTCCAAAATGTAAGGGCATTTTTCACTTGGATCCAAATAGTATCAAGACAAACTATGATCACACATGTGTTGTATCATATAAGAGCTTTCTAAAATGGCCAAGAACTCCATCAAACTCCACTTGAGCCATGAGATATGACAATGGCAATGTGCCTTGCTGCAAATAGCCATGGCAAGGCAGATTTGTGCATTTTGCTCGATTTGAGCAAATTTTGCAAATGACAAACAAGTTTATCCATATGAACACCTCAGGGGGAGACCAAAGAGGCACAAACACTGATCCATAAGCCTCATAAGTCTTTGGAACTAAAAATAGCATGCCAAACCTAAAAAACCCTAAAGAGGGGACAAGACTCCAATTTTGTTTTAGAGCATTCAATGGATGCACCAAAGTGGCATGAACTGAACCATTTCCAAATGAATGAGTCAAGGATAATCTCTGAACTAGGGAACCAGCAGCCTGTGCTCTAACCTCTAGTCAATGGCTAGAGGAGACTTGGATTCCTATTGATCAACATTTGCCAAACCTATGCTGCAGTTGCCATTCCCTATTCCTTGCAAAACAAACTTGCTCTACTATAAATAGAGCTCATTTGTGCTCAGTTTAAGTACACCAAAGCCATCAAACAGATGCTTTCCTCAAAATCACCTTCTCACTTCCAATTTTGCCTTCTAAGGCAAGCCACTATCGAGTTTTGAGTTTGAGAGCAATTCCAACCAAACCAATCACACACACACACCCCTCATAAACATCATATAGAAGTCATCCAAACACTTAAACAACAACTGTAACCATGATTTCTCATAATCACCAGCCAGTTGCTTAAGGTTTTAACCAAGTTGTAGCTGAGATGCCATGAAGTGATCCAGCAATTTCCAATCAAGTCCAAGCATTCAAACACACTCTATATGGTGTAGGGAAGTTGTTCAGATCATCACAACTCATTTGTAACACCTCCAACTCAAAAATCACATTGCCCTTGCTGTCACAACCTTCAAGTAAGCCTAAACTTGGTCATCTCTTAATCTATGCATATTTCCTCGCACAACACTTTTGCCAAATGTTCATAATCATGCATAGAATGTTTCCCCTCAATTAATTGCTTTGTTTGAATCGTGTATCAAAATTCTGAGCCTTCGTGCAAATTTTAGGGTTCTTGAGGTTTTGTCTTGATTTCTTATTCCATGCTTAAAATAAAAGAAATTAAAGACCATAGACATGATCGTGAGGTGAAAACGAGCAGATTGATATGTGGATTATGTGATTTCATCAAGTATTCAGTGAGATTGGATAGAAAATGCAAATCAAGCCAAACTCAGAACACGCGCATGTTCTTGCCATGTTCTTGGCGCCTTTTTTGAAAATTCAAATATTTGAATTTTGTGATTTTATTTAATTGATTCAAAAATTAATTTCTCTCTGAATTTTAATGATTTTGAGTTTATTCTTTTTTTAATAATTCACAAAAATGTTAAAATATTTTATTTTGCCAAAAATTCCCAAAAATGTTATTTATTTCATATATTTGATATTTTTGCAAAAGAATTAATGTTTTATTTGTTTTCAACATTTGAAATATTTTTTCCTTCTTGATTTCCCAAACTTAATTGATTTTCAATCATTTTGTGGATATAAACATGATTTTTGAAGCATTGATCCTAGATCACCACTCATTTTTCACATGTTCTCATCAATTTTTATTAATTTTTTAACAAAATTAATGCCTTTTTAAACAAAATTAGGGTTTTGATTAATTCAACCCTCATCAATCATTTTAAAACACTTTGGGCCTCTATTAGAGTGTAAGACCCATCCCGTTTGTAAATACACCACTTTTTGGGCCTCAGTCATTATATAAGTCCCACTGTATTTTCAAAAACAACGGCGTGATCGTCGCCTTTTTAACAAAACCAATTGGGCTTCTCCTTGAGCTATAAGACCCATCTTTATTCATTTTCAAACTCTTTGGGCCTCTTGGTAGAGTGTAAGATCCAATCCTTTTGCAAATAAAACCTTTTTGAGCCTCACACATTGTATAAGTCCCTCTGTATATTTTCAAAAGTACGACACGGTCGTCGCCTTTGTAACAAGAATCTTTGGGCTTCTCCTTGAGCTATAAGACCCATCTCTTTTCTTTTCAAACTTTTTGGGCCTCTTATAGAGTGTAAGACCCAATCCCCTTTTAACCAAAACCTTTTTGGGCCTCAGATATTGTATAAGTTCCTATGCGTTAAAAGAAAAATCTCGGCGCGATCGCCAGTTCAAAAATCAATTCATCTGGGCCTACCCTCGTGTTATAAGCCCCATTTCTTTTCTTTAAATTTCTTTGGGCCTCTAATAGAGTGTAAGACCCAACCCTTTTTTGAAACCAAAAATGGTGTGGGCCTCACATATTATATAAATCCCTCTGTACAGTGTTCAAAACAACGGTGCAATCATCGTTAAAACTTGGGCCTCTCCTTGAGCTATACGCCCCCAACAATCTTTTCAAAGCACTTTCTCCTTTGATTTTAAATTCAAATATATGTTGTTATCAAAACTTTCTTTGTTGAACAACTAACCAAACAACATGGAAGCTCTACAATGGGTAAGTGTTTATCCGTTTTCATTTACCACTTTCATATATATATATATATATATATATAACTGTATTGTGGGGCTGTTGCACTGTAAGTCTTCTTTCACGTCCTTTTATATACTTATCCAATGTGTAATACTAGTATAGTTATTTAGAGTTTTCCCCGGTAACTACGTCTAAAACTAGGTAAAGCCATGTTGGTCACTCTTAAATACAAACAACACTAGATCCCCCGTAGGATTCCAGATACAGTCTTCCCTCCTCTTGGGGTTAAACAATATGGAACAAAGAGAAATGCAGTATTCTCGGTGAACCTTTTCTCAGACTGTCACCCTTAGAAATTATCAAAGAAACTCTAACTCCCCAGAGATGATCTTTTTTCCATGAATGGCATCTCTTGAGTTTCTTCCAAATTCTTGAACTTTCCTAGAATGATCTCTTCTCTTTGAATTGCATTTCTTGAACTTCTCTTGGTTTGGGGACCCACTGGCTTCCTAAAAGCATCCCCGCCTCCTCTTGGGCGTTGTACAAGGACCCTTCAGCTTCTTAGAAGTTCTCATGCCTTCTCTTGGTCTTAATACAAGGACCCTGACGACCTCTTAAAGGTATAAGACAGAACTTAGTCATCCTTTGCTAGAGCAGTCTTTTTAGCGTCAAAACTCCGGCCATTTTAGGATTGATACTCGTCCCTTAATGCTCGCGCCTCCTCTTGGGCATTGTATAAAAGATAGAACTCTAGACATGGACAGTCTAAAACTCTTGAGTCTCAAAGACATTCTCAAGTTCCTTTCAAGCATATGAAAAAACACCGATCACCCTGGATCAATCTCCAGCAGAAACCGTCTCTCTTATGAGAGTTCCCCACACTTGGACCCGCTTCAGGATCTAAATAATCCTTAGCGGTAAGTCAACCTCCTCTTGGGCTTTGTACAAATGATTCTCCTAGCGAAGCTAACCTTTTCAGACTCTCTTGTTGAGTGAATCTCCCTTTAGCCTCCGTCTTGGGCTTTGTACAAGACACAGATAAAACACTCTCTTGTTGAGTATAAAAGACTTTCTTGTTGAGTCAATCTCTTTTTAGCCTCAATCTCAGGCTTTGTACGAGATAGAAAAAACCACTCTCTTGTTGAGTATAAAAGACTCTCTTGTTGAGTCAATCTCTTTTTAGCCTCAATCTCGGGCTTTGTACGAGATAGAAAAAACACTCTCTTGTTGAGTGTAAAAGACTCTCTTGTTGAGTCAATTTCCTTTTAGCCTCAATCTCGAGTTTCGTACGAGACAGCAAATCACTCTCTTGTTGAGTATAAAAGACTCTCATGTTGAGTCAATCAACCTTCAGACTCTCTTGTTGAGTCAATCACCTGTTCAAGACTCTCTTGTTGAGTCAACCTTTTTTAGCCTCCGTCTTGGGCTTTATACAGGACAGATAAAAGTACTCTCTTGTTGAGTCAAACCCTTTCAGCCTCCATCTTGGGCTTTATACAAGGTGCATTCTCCCCAATGGAGTCAAAATCCCTTCTAGCCTCAATCTTGGGCGTTGTACAAGATAGAAAGAACATTTTCCCCGAAAATGTCAAACTTCCCGCCTCCTCTTAGGCTTTGTATAAAGAAACCCCCGGTTGAGTCAATCAACCTTTTAGCATCAAAGTTATGCCTTGCTCACAGCATACAAACATCAACCACTCCTCTTTAGAGATGACAAATTTTCTCTCATCCAAAACCTTTTAGCTTCACATCTTGGGCTTTGAACAAGATACAAACCACCTTTGGCTTCATGTCTTGGGCTTTGGATAAGACACCAAAACAATCTCTTTCCTCCCATAGAATAGGAGGAACTACGATCGCTCTGATTTCCCTGTTTCGGGAATACGTAGGCATAAGATTGCAAAAATATTAGCGAGCATACTAATCAAAAACCCAAAATCCCGTACCTCCATACATCAATCAAGAAGCATCAGACCTAACATCTTAAACCTTACAGATAATCCAGACACTTGTATTCTTAAGAAAATAACCCTAAGAAGGACCCCCCTATTTTGATAGCATCTATAAACCAACATTTTTGAGTGTTTAAACTCAGTTTGTAAGCAGGGTTAATTGGAGACATCTATTTCCCTTCCTTAATCAGCTTCACAGGATAAAAAATGAATCGAACTATAGTACCAAAGCGATAGTGATTCGAAACCACAAAAACCGCGCTACAGAAAAATGGCGACCACAGTGGGAGGCATTCTTTCATGCATTCCCAAGGGATGAAACCTTAAGTTCTCGAAGTGTCACAGAAATGGCGACTTTGCTGGGGAGTCATTGTCTGTATAGGATCATAATACTAGAGGTCTAGAATGATTAAGACAAATATATATACCGCTTTTCCTAATTGATATTTGTATTTATTTGTTTGCTAATGGGAATGCGTGTGATGCCGCATGTGGAAAGATTGAGTATACACCTAAGATAGGGGATGGCATTATACGGGTAATCTTACGGGGAGTGAATCCCAGCTAAGACTCCCCGGTCGACCATCAAACTCAGTGGAGACTCCCTTTGCAGATACATTGCCTATACGACTTCGGTTGTTGAAAGTAGTGTGGTCGATTGGGTTATCTGAGAAGTTGTGGTTTTTAGTAGACTGAAACCATTTTGTAGTGCGGAAGCTATCGAGAATAGTTGTCACGCGATACTACCCTCATTTGAGATCACTCTAAGATACCACAGCTCGCTGGCGATCCGCTTGCTGTGTTATCCCAAGAGGGGTCAATGATTTTGCGGACAGGTACAAAAAATCACCAGTATAAACCTTTGGGGGATGGGTAGAGCCTTGACTTCATGACACCAGCCCTTTGACCCCATGTTTTTTCTATGTTTTTGTGTGCTGCATTCATACATTCATTTAAAAAACATTAAAACAAAGAAAAATCTTCTCTTCTAGTCTCTTTTTTTTTTCAAAATAAACTAAGACAATGATTGCAAATATCAGATAAAGAGATTGCTAATGGATTTCGGTAGAAGGAAAACTCATAAGTACACCTTTAAGGTTCCAAAAATAGAGGATTTAAGAGGGTTGGCAAGGATGATAACCAACCCTGAGGCTTTCAGAGCTAAGTATGGATGGCTGCTTTCTCTGTTAAGGGTCCATGTAATTGAGGGAATACTGGCTACGCTCATTCAGTTCTACGATCCGGTCTATCATTGTTTCACATTCCCGGATTATCAGCTAGCACCAACACTGGAGGAGTACTCTCACCTGACTGATTTAGCTATCACTGATCAAGCTCTCTTTTCTGGACTGGAAGAAATTCCAAAGGATCAAACCATTGCAAGGGCAATTTATTTGGACGAATCAGAAGTTAGGACTCACATGATCACTAAGGGTGGAATCCAGGGTTTGCCAGCCCAGTTCTTAATAAATAAAGCTCTGTAATTTGCTAGTATAGGGAACGTGGCCGTTTTCGAAAGCATCTTTGTTTTGCTTACCTACGGGTTATTTTTGTTTCCCAACATCGATAACTTTGTAAGATAACAATGCCATTAAGATTTTTCTGATTGGAACCCCTGTACTGACCTTGCTCGCAGATGCTTATCATTCTGTACACCTAAGAAATTTGTACAGCAGAGGAATGATCACATGCTATGTACCCCTGCTGTACAAATGGTTCACTTCCCATTTTCCAAAGTCTGATGCATTTTGGGATCAAAAGAATACTTTATGTTGGTCGCAGAGAATCATGTCTCTTACCAGCTCTGACATCGATTGGTACAATCGAATCTATGACGGGATCAGGATCATTGACCATTGTGGAAATTTCCCAAATGTACCCCTTATGGGAACTAAGGGAGGAATCAACTATCATGCAATTTTAGTTCGTCGTCAATTCGGATACCCGATGAGGCATGTCCCGCGTAATGCTCATCTGGAAGATCTTTTCTTCAAGAAAGGAGAAAATGACAGAGCACTAAAGACAGAAATAGTACATGCCTAGAAACACGTTCATAGGAAAGGAAGAGAGTCCCTAGGAAAACAAGACTGTGTCTCGGTAGATCCTTATCTCCAATGGGTACAAACTAGAGCTCTCATGCTGAGGATGTCTTACCCTCGTCAAGAAGTTCTTCCATTAAGGGACTTTGTCCTTTATTTCATGTCTGAGACGGAAAAACTTTAGGTTACTCTCAACAAAGTTCAGCAGGAGAAGAGGTCTTGGAGGAACAAGTACCGTATTCTCAATGTGGAGTGTAAGAAAGTACATCAACTATTGAAAGATAAATATGCTCTGATCGAGATTTTAGAGCAACATGCTGTAGAAAATCAGGATGACCAGAGGAATTTGCTCGCTCCTTTCACTTGGCAGGAATGACGACCCGACAACGGCTCAAGAGCCCCGGTCAAAGAAAAGGAAAGTACCAGAACTAGCACCTGAGCTCGCTTTAGAGAGGACTCAGGACCCATAAGTTTAGATTTCCTTTTGCAGCACTATGTAAATTACTGTATTTCCATTCTGCAATCTTTGAATTCAATAAAACGGGGTTTCCCCTCTGTTTGATATTTACAATCCAATTGTCGAAGTTTACTTTGAATAAACAAAAAAAATATACACTTAATATAATCATTGCATATCATTAATCATTCTCGCGTAACACATTCTCCTTACCTACGAATCTCACGCTTGCGTCTCGATTCTAGAGTCAAACTGTCTCATTCGTATAATACTCGGGCCAATCGACAGAAAAAGTAAGAGAAAAGAGAGTTGAGGGAAGAGATCGACACTCTGAAAGAGGATCTGAGAAAGCTTCATAACGACATGCAAGCTCTGCCAGAAGCTAAGATGCAACAACAAAGGACTGTGATCTCAGAGATCACATCAACGACCATAGTGGAGAAGTATGATCCTAGGTACAAAATGCCGAAAGATCGTCCCTGGGGCATGCCTATTAACTATATCCCGGAAGGATATGTTTCGCCGATCACTGAGGATCAGGGAACAACAGCAGGAACCACTGGGCCTAAAGGTTACAAACTTTGGGAAAGCGAAGATGCCAGGGGCATGACAGAAACTCCTGAAGGTTACAAACTTCGGGAAAGGGAAGGACCTAGAGTCACTGCCCTGATGACTATACCACCACCCGTGGTACACACTGTCTCGGAAGGACAGATTCCACATATACCTTCTGGTGGAAATGATAGTATGTTTGACAGAATGAATGAGTTCAAGGAACTGTTCCTGGAAATGCAGAAAGAACTGCAAGCCCTTCGCGGTCAGGATCTATTTGGAAAGGACGCCGCAAACCTTTGTTTGGTCCCCAATGTGAAAGTTCCGCACAAATTCAAAGTGCCCGAATTTGAAAAGTACAAGGGTAACTCTTGCCCTCAAAGCCATTTGGTGGTGTACGCTCGGCGGATGTCAACTCAGACTGAGAACAACCAGCTACTGATTCACTAATTTCAGGATAGTTTAACCGGTGCTGCACTCAAATGGTACATGGGTTTAAACTGCACTAAGATCGGCACTTTCAGAGATCTTGGCGCTGCCTTCGTTCAACAATATAAGTATAACCTAGACATGGCACCGGACATAGATCAACTCAGATCGATGTCACAAAAGGACAAGGAAACCTTTAAGGAGTAAGCTCAGAGATGGCGTGAAATTGCCGCCCAGATTGGTCCACCTCTTGAGGAAAAAGAGATGACGAAGATCTTCTTAAAGACCTTGAGCTCATTCAACTACGATAGAATGGTTGCCAGTGCGCCCAGTGACTTCACCGAGATGGTGGGCATGGGAGTTCATCTTGAGGAAGTTGTCCGAGAAGGACGTTTAGTTAAAGACACTGGATCATCAAGTAGTACAAAACGATACGGTAGTTCTCTCCCTAAGAAAAAAGAGCAAGATATTGGTAATATCTCTCTCGGAAAGCAAAGGCGACGGTACCAACCAGTAGCAGCTGTAACTCTTGCTATCAACTCTGCGCCTGTTCCTACGTATCAACCTCAGGTTGCTCAGAGCCAACTGAATCAACAACAATATCAACAAAGGACACAACCGCCTCTTCAACAGGCTCGTCCTCCATATAACAACAATCGTACAACGCAGCCTCCAGGGTTTGATCTTATACCGATGTTGTACGCAGAACTGTTTCCACTACTACTGGTCAAGGGGCATGTCCAAACCAGGTCTCCTCTTACAGTACCCAAGAATTCGCCCTTTTGGTTCAAAGCGGATCAGACTTGCCCTTATCATCAAGGAGGACCAGGGCATAACATAGAAAACTGTCTCAATTTCAAATCCGATGTGCAAAATCTTGTTAGGAGCAGGGTTTTATCTTTCAAAGATACGAATTCGAATGTTCTCACGAACCCGCTGCCTCAACACGAGAAATCTGTGGTAAATTTGATAGAAGGAGGGTCTAATAACAGCTTTCAAATGTATGATGTACTCTTATTGAGGGCCAACTTGGTCAAGATGCATTGTAGACAGAGTGGATACGGCCATGTGCCACCTCATAATTATCACCAGTGTGATATCTGCTCTAAAAACAATCAAGGATGTTCTGTGGTGCACTCAGCTCTACAGGAACAGTTGGATCTCGGGTGGATCCAAGAGCATCGAATTCGTGGAGTTAACATGACTTATACGAATTCCAACATCATTCAGAGCCACGACATCCGTACAATGAATGTCAACTTGGTGGCAATGCACTCAAGGCAAAGCCAATATCATAATCTGCCACGACATGATTACAATTCCTGTCTGACTTGCTCGGTAAACAAACACGGATGCTCTTTTGTACAAGAGGCCCTCCAGTGTCTGATGGATCTTGGAACGATTCAGGATTATCGTGATAGAAATTAGTATCAAGTAAATTTGATTCAAATCTTTGATATTCGCTTGATGAATACCAGCTTGGTGGAGTTACACGCTACACAAGTCCAGCTCGGTTTCCTGACTTCGCATAATTATCAGAGCTGTAAAGTATGTTGTGAGAGTAACCAAGGGTGCGCTCTCGTGCAAAGAACTTTGCAACACTTGTTAAACCACTGGTGGTTTCCAATCTATATGGATAAAGACACGCAACAAATCAGTGTGACAATCGGGAACCCTACTAGGCATCAAAGTCAGGATGTCCGATCTATGGAAATAGACCTGGTAAGGTTGCACTGCATCCAAAGCGGATGTGGCCAGGTGCCACCACACAACTACGAGAGCTGTAGAGTCTGCTCAAAAAATAATCAAGGATGTTACCTCGTGCGAGCAGCCCTTCAAAGTCAGTTGGCTCTCAAGGAGATTCAACCGTGTCTAAGTTCTGGATCAATCAGTTGGATGCCAGACTATTTCGCTGATCAGATTAAGGATGTTATCGTGATCTCTAATCACGAAGGGACCAAAGATGTTTGTATCGTCATCCCTCTACTTGACGAATCGAAGGTTCTTAACCAGGAATTGATTGGAGTTACTTACGACAGTCAGAAAAATCAGAAGACTCCTGTAGTTATCTATTTACCAGGACCATTACCGTAGGAAACTCCATTAACCTCCGTCATGAATATTGCAGACATCAGTCGAGTAACACGGAGCAATCGAATCTTCAACAGAGGAGTTGGAGAACCTAACAGAGAAAAGGAACCTCACACAGAAGTTCCTAATCCACCAGTCGATCAGTCCAGTGATCCGGACCTGTCAAAGAACGATGATGAGATGCTAAAGCTCATCCAGAGAACTGAATACAACATTGTTGATCAGCTGTTGCAAACTCCTTCAAAGATCTAAGTGTTATCGCTTTTGCTCAGTTCCGAAGCGCATAAAGAGGCTCTGCAGAAAGTCTTAGAACAAGCCTTTGTGGAACAGGATGTGTCAATACGAAAGTTTGATAACATCGTCTCTAACATCACTTCCTATAACAACTTAGGGTTCAGTGACGAGGAATTTCCAGAAGAAGGCAAAAGTCACAACATGGCGCTCAATATCACTGTTAACTGCCAGGACGATGCTTTAGCCAGCGTACTGGTAGATGCCGGATCGGCTCTCAACGTTATGCCGAAGTCCACTCTAATGCGACTATCATTTAAAGGATCTCTGATGAGAGGCAGCGAGGTCATCGTCAAAGCATTCGACGGGTCCAGATTAACAGTTATTGCCGAAGTCGACCTTCCCATAACCATCGGTCCTCACACTTTCCAAGTCACTTTCTAGGTCATGGACATCCGAGCAACATACAACTGTTTGTTGGGAAGTCCTTAGATACACCAGGCTGGGGCAGTCACTTTGACACTTCACCAGAAGCTGAAGTTCGTCAAGAATGACCAACTCGTCATGGTCTATGGAGAACAAGCCTTGATCGTGAGTAACCTATCATTTTCCACTTGTGTAGAACCCGAGGATGTTGTTGGACCTCAGTTCCAAGCACTTTCGGTGAGCAATGAGGATCAATCAGAGGAGGGAACATCAATATCCTCATACAAAGATGCTCTCAAAGTAATCGAGAGTAACAATGCAAAGGGATGGGGACAGCTTGTCATTCCTACTGATAATAAAACAAACAAGGGTTTTGGTTTTTCTGCAACCTGCACCCAGACAGCTGCTAACGATGAAAGTGTTCATCCCATTCAGAACTTCTTCCATAGTGGAGGTTTCCTTCACCCAGTATCTCAAGAAGTACATACCATCAACGAGGAAGATTCCTCTGACACAGATGAAGAGGGGAAGTCCTATCTTAACAAGGACGGTTATCTGTCTCAGGAAGAGGTGCCTACACCATTTTGCTATCCCGTACAGGGTCCGAGATTTATACCAAGGTCAGATGTCAAAATGATATACGGAGATTCTGATCCAGAAGGATGTCGTGCTCCACCAAACTCATTAGAGGAGGACACTCTGATGAAAGACAACTTTGACCACGACTATTATGGCCCGATGGATGGTCTGCCTATCTAGCAGCCGTACCCAGGAGACTTGGGACAAGAAAATTAGCCGAACAATGAAAATCAGCTAAGCATCATTGAAAAGGATACCTGCGTCCCCACCATGTCATGGGATCAACACTCAGGTCATTTAGAAAATATCCAGTGCGACGATGAATTTGCAAAGTTTGCAGGACTAGAATTCATCAACTATGCCTTTCCTGAGGTGAACGTCATCGAGAGAGATGACTCCTCCAGTTCCAAAGAAGTATGGGACACCCTGGGACAACCAAGTGGAAAATACGACTATATAGTCAAGTACACCGCTCCCGAAAGCTCTCGTATCAGGCTCGAAGACATTCAACCTACTGGATGGGGAGATATACCTGAAAGCACAAATACTATGCAAAATACAACTGAGGAATCCTCATACGACAACTCTGCCTGGGAGACATATTTCAATGATCCTGCTCCGCCAGAAATCAGCGTTATTTCTGAAGACAAATCAAGGAAGGTACCGGACTTTGTGATTCACCGAGGAGTTCGCCTTCAATGGGTTGCAGTCGATGGTCCGAAGATTGTTCATAAGTCAAAGTAATTGCCGTCTTTATCTTAACCTTTCACCCTGCCTAGGTGAAACGGATGTTTTGATAGGGCTCACTTTATGTAAATATCCCTCTTCGCTTGGCCCAAAGCGACAGAGTTTTATTTTATAGGGCTGTAGTTTCAAGAATCGACAAGATCATAAATAAAATAACGTCGTTATGTAAATTCCGCATTTATTGCTGTTTTCTCTTTTCGCTTTTTCAGAAAATGGTAATCCGAAAAAACAACAAATAAAAACAAGCAGTTTTCAGAAAAACACTGCACACACTCTTGCATTCTCTCTATCTCTTCTAAAAACAAATCATAACTTCATGCAGATTTCTTATTTTAAACCCCGTTGAAATGTACGATCTGATGCTCTCTCCCAACTTTGAATTCCCAGTATTTGGGGCTGAAGAAGAAGATGACGAAGAAATTCCAGAAGAGATCTCCCGATTACTCAGACAAGAGGAAAGGTCCATTGAACCTCACAAGGAGCCGTTGGAAACGGTTAACTTGGGTTCAAAAGAAGAAAGAAAAGAAATCAGGATTGGGGCACTGCTTAGTTCAACTGTCAAAGAAAGTTTGACAAAGCTTCTCAAAAAGTTTCCCGATGTATTCGCTTGGTCCTATCAGGATATGCCAGGGTTGGATACCAGGATCGTGGAACATCATCCACCGTTGAGATCAGAATGTCCACCAGTGAAACAAAGACTAAGACGGACTCATCGAGACATGGCCATCAAAATCAAGGAGGAAGTACAGAAACTGATTGACGCAGGTTTCCTCGCCACATCAGAATATCCTCAATGGTTAGCCAACATCGTACCAGTTCCAAAAAAGGACGGAAATGTCAGGATGTGTGTAGACTACAGGGATCTGAACAAAGCAAGTCCGAAGGATGACTTTCCCTTAGCGCAGATTGACATGCTGGTAGACAGTACATCAAAGTTCAAAGTTTTCTCCTTTATGGATGGATTCTCGGGCTATAATCAGATAAAAATGGCGCCGAAAGATATGGAGAAAACTTTGTTCATTACCCCATGGGGTACCTTTTGTTACAAGGTAATGCCGTTCGGTTTGAAGAACGCCGGGGCAACCTATCAAAGGGCCATGACTACTCTGTTTCATGACATGATACATTAAGAAATCGAGGTATATGTCGATGATATGATTACCAAATCTAAAATAGAAGAGGAGCATGTGACCCACTTGTCGAAGCTATTCGAGCGGTTGAGAAAGTACAAACTCCACTTGAATCCCAATAAGTGCACATTCGGTGTCCGTTCAGGGAAACTCTTAGGGTTCATCGTCAGCCAAAAAGGAATTGAGGTTGATCCTGACAAGGTCAAGGCCATTCAAGAAATGCCTTCTCCAACGACTGAAAAACAAGTCAGGGGATTCCTGGGACGTTTGAACTACATATCTAGATTCATATTCCTCATGACCGTGACATGCGCGCCAATTTTCAAATTAATCAAATAGAATCAGGACTGCGTTTGGACAGAAGATTACCAAACCGCCTTCGGCAGTATCAAAGAATACCTGTCGAACCCACTAATTCTATCACCTCCAAATGAAGGAAGACCACTGATCATATACCTAACAGTCTTGGAAGACTCAATGGGTTGTGTGCTTGGCCAACAAGACTAAAGCAAAAGGAAAGAGTCTGCCATCTACTATTTGAGCAAGAAATTCACCGACTGCGAAACTCGGTACACTATGCTTGAGAAAACTTGCTGTGCTCTGGCTTAGGCAGCCAAACGTCTTCGCCAGTATATGATTCGTCACACTACTTGGTTAATCTCAGAAATGGATCCGATCAAGTACCCCTTTGAAAAACCTGCTCTCACGGGAAGGATTACCCGTTGGCAGATGTTGTTATCAGAATACGACATCAAGTACCGTGCTCAGAAAGCCGTAAAAGGAAGTATTTTCGCCGATCATTTGGCTCATCAACCGATTGATGATCAGGAATCAGTCGGGTTTGACTTCTCAGACGAAGATGTCATGTACTTAAAAATGAAAGATTGCGATGAATCGCTACCCAATGAAGGGCCAGAACCAGGTTCCCAATGGGGACTAATCTTTGACGGAGCTGTCAATCATTATGGAAACGGAATTGGGGCAATCATTATAACCCCTCAGGGTACCCACGTTCCTTTCACCGCCCGACTTAAATTCAAGTGCACAAACAACGAGGCCGAATACGAAGCTTGTATCATGGGTCTCGAAGAAGCGATTGATTTAAGGATCAAGAACTTGGATGAATATGGCGACTCAGCCCTGGTTATCAATCAGATCAAAGGATATTGGAACACATACCAATCCGGACTGATTCCTTACAAAGATTACGCGAGAAGGTTGTTACCATACTTCAACAGAATCGAGTTTCATTGCATCCCTCGTGAGGAGAATCACATGGCTGATGCCTTAGCCACTCTCTCTTCCATGATTAGTGTAGGTCAATGGAACGACTTACCTAAGATTGACATAATGTGCCTTGAACGGCCCGCTTACATCTTCGTAATCGAAGCAGTCATAGACGACAAACCTTGGTATCACGATATCAAATGCTTCCTTCAAAAACAAGAATACCCACCTAGGGCATCTAGAAAGGACCGAAAGACCCTCAGAAGGCTGGCAGGAAGTTTCTTTCTGAGCGGTGATACACTCTATTAGAGAAACTTTGACATGGTCTTGCTCTGATGTGTAGACAGGCCAGAAGCAAACATGCTGATAAAAGAAATCCATGAAGGATCCTTTGTTACTCATGCCAACAAACACGCAATGGCGAGAAAAATTCTCAGAGCAGGGTACTATTGGTTAACAATGGGATCCGATTGCTACAAGTACATGAGGAGGTGTCACAAGTATCAGATATACTCAGACAAAATCCATGTACCGCCAACGCATCTCAAAGTTCTTTCTTCCCCATGGCCTTTTTCCATATGTGGAATCGACATGATTGGCATGATTGAACCCAAGGCTTCGAACGAACATCGGTTCATCCTAGTAGCCATTGACTACTTCACCAAATAGGTCGAAGCAGCGTAATTCGCCAATGTAACCAGACAAGTGGTGGTCCGATTCATCAAAAACAATCTCATCTTCCATTATGGTGTTCCAAGCCAGATCATTACTGATAATGGATCTAACTTGAACAATAAGATGATGAAGGAGTTGTGCACTGAGTTCAATATCGAACACCATAACTCATCTCCCTACCGACCCAAGATGAACGGAGCGGTAGAAGCGGCTAACAAGAACATTAAGAAGATTGTTCAGAAGATGGTTTAACCTACAAAGATTGGCATGAGATACTACCCTTTGCTTTTCAAGGTTATCGTACATCTGTCCGCACTTCAACAAGGGCAACCCCTTTCTCTCTAGTATATGGCATGGAGGCAGTGCTCCCCATAGAGGTAGAGATCCCATCAATCTGGCTATGATGGAAGCTAAGCTAACAGAGGCTAAATGGTGTCAAAGTCGACACGACGAGCTGAATCTGATCGAAGAGAAACGAATAATGGCATTATGCCATGGTCAGTTGTACAGTAACGAATGAGGAAAACATTCGATAAAAAGGTCCGACCTCGCGTCTTCAGGAAAGGATACCTCATGCTCAAGAAGATACAATCATTTATCACTGATTCCTAAGGAAAATGGACTCCGAATTATGATGGCCCCTATGTGGTCAAGAAAGCTTTCTCAGGCGGTGCCTTGAAACTTGCAACCATGGATGGAGAAGAGTTTACCTACCCCAGAAATGTTGACGTAGTCAAGAAATACTTCGCCTAAATAAAATAAAAAAATCGTCTCGGTGGATTGAAAACCCGAAAGGGCGGTCCAGGCAAAAATTAGAGACATAATCAAAAATCATCCCGGTGGATTGGAAATCTCAGAGTACAATCCAGACAAAAATTAGGGATAATGGCAAGTAACTACGTCTGACAAGGTTGAATCCCTCAGCAGTCATGCCATCCATTAGGAAAACTCCAGTCAGGGTCATTTTCGACAGAAGCTCAGGATGTCCAGAATTCAAAGTTGGTAGAAGGATAGTGGTCGTTATGTTTTAATGTAGCCCTTTTCCCTTAAATTACCATTTTCTAAACTTTGTAAATACTCCATAGAATCACGCGCTTGACTGGTTTCCATCCTATCAATAGAATTTGAGCCCTAGTGCTTTTGTTTTCAATTCTCATTTGTTTTAGCTTTACAGAATGACGTTTTAACATGATTAACGATTCTTGAAATAAAAAAAAATGAATTTACTTGTAAAACTTTTTCTGCTTTTAAAATAAAGATGGCATTTTCTTTTGACTGTTGAACATCGAAAGAACACTGATCACTTCTCCAGAAGCAATTGAGCTTCAAAGTGCAGAATCAAAGTACTCCTTCTAAACCAGTACGCCTGAACGAAGGATCAACTGTGTCAGAGACCGTGTTTCATCTGACACCCCCGACAGAGTTCTTACCTCCTAAGCCCGACCAACGATTGATCCCCACGGGGACTATCTCTCCTAAACAAGGCAGAATTGCTATCATGAACCGATGATACCTTTCATCTACCACTGTGGCCGAGTATCCCGTCGTGTTCATCCATTAGTCTGTATGTCGTGTCTGTTTTGTCAGCATAAACATACATACATCATGCATTATTGATTTACATTCATATTCATATTGCATCACTATCACTCTAGTCGGTCTTATCCCCTAGTGATAAAAGTCCTCTCAATCGAGGTGTCAGTTCTTTCCTCGTCAGGAAGCGAACCGTCTAAACGATCTCTCCTCCAGTTTATTTCTGGATTGAAGGTGGTTCTTTGACCACTTTGATAACTTGAACCTCTGAAAAGCTAGAGAGCTTTTGACAAACATCAATTTTCACCATTGACGATGATATCTCCGCTTTCCCGGATTAAGGAAAATCCCCAGTGAAAGCCTCTTAATCAGAGATTCGGCAGTACATCAGTTTTTATCCGAAAAATTCACTGACGAAAAGGTCATTGGCACCTCAAAATTAGATCACATCATATGGAATTTCTTCGAGAAGATCCCGAGAAAAGTATGATGTAGTGATCCCAAGCAAAAACAGTCTCTCAAGAGACTGGTTTTCCCCAGTAGAGTCAACAAATGGCGTCTCCCACAGAGAAGTTTATGCACCTCTACAATCAAAGTTTTTCTATCAAATGGCATCTCCACAGGAAAATTCGGCGAGAAGTTTGAGGAAAACCGCTACGAATAACGTCCCTTGTCAAGAAAGTTTATTGACAAAAGAAACTGAGACCAGTTCCTTGGCTGAAGGCCAGGATCGAGGGGAAGTTTATATCAGAAACTTAGACCAGTTCCTTGGTAGGAAACCAGGAACGAGGGGAAGTTTATTTCAGAAACTTAGACCAGTTCCTTGGTAGGAAACCAGGATCGAGGGGAAGTTTACATCAGAAACTTAGACCAGTTCCTTGGTAGGAAACCAGGATCAAGGGGAAGTTCATTTCAGCAACTAAGATCGGTTCCTTTGTAGGGAACCAGGATCGAGGGGAAGTTTTACCTTTTCTAAGCATCATCGCTTAGCAAAAGTGAAATTCTGGTATCATATGTGTGATGTTAAGTGTGATGTCACAACAACACAATCTGCTATATGAAACAAGGTAATAAAACAGTCAATCAACACAATGAATTGTTCACCCAGTTCGGTCTAACAACCTATGTCTGGGGCTACCAAGTCAGGGAGGAAAATCACTATTAGTAGTATTAAATTACAGACTCAACAATCCCAGTTGACAATCTCCTAACTTAATCACCACCCAATGATACTTCTACCTAAGAAGCTCTTAGATATGAGATACCACTCACTCCCCCTTAATCACCTTAGTGATACAACTCAAAGATTACAAAGTTCCCAACTTGATCTTGCTTAAAAGCTTTGATCAAGAACAATACTCTCTTGCTTAAAAGCTTTAGAGAGGATAATTACAACTCAAACAAACTATACCAATTCAAGCATGAATGGCTTACAAAACACACACGAAAACTCTAACAACTAATACTCAGTATTCACTTATATTCTTCGTCCTCTTCAAGTAGGGTTGTGGCTGCTTTATATAGAAACTCAGACTTGGGCTTGGACTCCTTAAAAATCTCTGATTTGATTTGAAATTAAAACAGATTTTCTCTTTAAATCTTTTCATATCATTCAGCCCTAAAAATAGCAACAAGATCTCCTCCACATATGATTGCACCAGAAAGTATCTTTATCAAGATATTCGCCTGCAATCTCTCACTTACTTAAGCAAAAATCTCACCAACAACACAAACACGCGCAACCCTAATAACACATCAGACTGATGTTCTGATGTTCTGTCAACTGATGTCAAGACATCAATTTTAACATTAGCCCACAAAACTGCAACCCTACATAACTTAACATGAACTGAATGTTAAGAGCTCATGTTAAGACATCAGACAAATGACATCTTCAACAACAACATTGTTTTACCAAAATTGCAGCCAATACAAGAACTAACAATCTCCCCCTTTGGCTAATTTTGGCTAAAACAATCTCTGCCAACATCAGAAAAGCTTGCACAACGGATAAACACCAAACTCCAAACAACTATTAACAATCACTACACACCCAGCATCAAAAGCTTGCACAGCGGATAAACACCAAACTCCAAACAACTATTAACAATCACTACACACCCAGCATCAGCAACATCCAACAGCTGTACCAAACTCAAACTCCCCCTCAAACCTAGACCCACAACAAAGAGCTAGGCAACAGCAACAACCAACAGCAACACTAGGCTAACTCTCCCCCTTTTTAGCCACAATTGGCCAATCATCAACCAGTTAGTCCCTCTCACTACTGTCAAAAAATACCATTAGTCCTAGGCTAGCTCTCCTTGTCAGTCAAAAGAAGGCATCACATGACAAATCATAAAAACCAGATAAACATAACAGTACCATTATCCACGATACACAAAAAAATACTCAAGGTGCAGAAAAAGATAAAACAAAATATTGAAACAGCACAGCTAGCTCAATCAGAATCATCAATAGAACCATCTTCATTATCCACATTCCCAATTGTTGAATCACCTTTCTCAGAACCTGAACCTTCAGCATTGATATCCTCATCATCTCCATCCTGTTCCAAAGACTTGATCAAATGCTCAAGTTTCATCTTCCTGGAAGTGCTGGTGCTGATCACCACATCTAGATCCTTGCAGGCAGACTTTAATTCTTCTATCATATCAGCTTTGGTACATGCCTTCTTGACATCATAACTTGATGTCGAGACAATATCTAGGACATGCTTCCCTCCAAAAAACTTGGGATGCAAGGATAATGCAGACTCCCTCTTGCAAGCTGTATCTGAAGTAGTCAGTATTCCAGGATGTTGCTTCAGGATCACTCCACAAATGAGAGAAGGAAATGCTATAGGTGTTGTACCCCAAATTTTTCCCTTAGATTCATTGATTCGTCTGCATAACATATTAGGTCAATCATTCGTGCATGGCTAACCGTTTTATCTAGACTTTGTTGTTTGTTTCATTTGTGAAGTTAGATGATACTGCGAAGGCTTAAAATTCATGGAGACCATGTGTGTGCCCATTGAAGGACTTCTCAAAATTTCAAGGAGGATTAGGATTCATGTCCCATTGGTTGTGATCACGTGAAGATTGGTTGGAATTTTTGTGGTGTTGCATTGCAAGTATATGCTGAAAGGGTTGAAATTTGGATAAAATGACGTGGAACAAGTTTTAGCAAAGAGCCCTCAAGATGGAATTTAAGAGCGTGCTTGTCGAAATTCAAATCAAGGCCTAAGGATTTTGTAGCACTACAAGTTAACGTTCACCTCAAACCATCGCAAGAAGTTTTATTGGAGACAGGAGAAAACAAGCTCAATCTGAATTCAAGCAAAGAATGCAAGATTACAAAATATAAAGAGTTCCAGGTTTCATGTGATTCATACAAGCCATTCCGGATAAAATACAAGCCGACAAAATAGTACTAATAATGAAGCTGTTAGAATCCAGTATGGAGACGTCCTCATCATTATAAAGAAGAGTATACTAGAATTAAACCGCCAGCACGTGGTGACCGCCTACTTACTATTACAATTGCGATATCAGATTAACTACTCAAGAAAAGGGGCCAATTTACAATACACTACATGACGCGAATCTTACTGCTAAGTACAAGTTAAAATGCTCATTAGTTTTTTTTCTGCTATGCATCAGCCAGGCCGCTATCACGCCGTCTGACCCTATTGATCCACTTGGTTACAAGCTGCTTGTCCGCGGTGCCTTGTGCCATTCCTGCGGTATAGTCGAAACCCACGCATAATTTATTTTGCCAAGTAGTAACACTATCGACAGTTGTGTAGCATTTGACTTGATCATTCGACACACCTGCACCAAACTTGGATCATCTACTCATCAATAGTGGAGTTTAATCTCGGATACTGGATGTTAACAAAAACACAAGTTAGCGCATCTACGAAGTCGATTCATGTTGGAATTTTGTAAGAAATAAAGGAAGGTGAACTTACTATTGATCCATGGTAATAATTCAAAATCCATCTAGCATTGATGTGCATAAGGAAAAGTCAAACATATTGAACTAAAATCAGAGTAACTGTCATCGCCTTCCCAAACAGTCCAGAAGCATATCACATGAACGGGAAAATGTTTGACACTGCAACCAAAAGGCTGGCAGAAGTTGCAAATACCACTGCCTTAACTTTACCACAAGTTTGGATGGAAATCTCCAATTCACCTTTTCAAATCATGAGCCTGCATACAGATATGAAAATCATTTGCAATAAGTTTTACAAATAACAGAGATATAGAAGAAAATGCAAGAGTAACATGCAAAATTCAGGAGTCCTGTATTGCAATGCAAGGGAGAGATCTTTGTCTATAAATTAGTAACAACGTGCAGAGTCCTTCTCGATTCGGCATCCTCATCAGTCTCGGTGGCCATGGCGTTTTACGTTATCCTGCAGAAGACTCTAGGTAAGACTTCAAATGAACAAGTAGCCAAACACGCTTCAGACAAGCATCAATTTAAAGCAAAACCAAGGATTTCGTTCGAAAGGAAACAATGAGTAATCGTAATATCACTTCGCAAAATGCTGATAGCTTTCTCTAAAGGCGTCGGTACCTAAAAGGAAATTCAGCAAATTACCACAGGTTACGCAATCCATTGAAAACCCAGATAACATCAAGTTGATTATAAAAGAGCAGTGAGACTGTTTCATAAAAGGATCCTAAAACAACAACTTCAGAATATTTCAAAAGGGACTCATGGTTATGATTAATACCTGAAGGTCAACGTAACCATTGAAGCTTGGGAAGTTAAAACCTCGCGTTCGTGAAGAGCATGGTTGAGCCAAATGAGACGACCATCAACCTATGATGGCTTGAAGTCGTAATTTCCTCATCCACCTACAAAAGGAGTGAAATGGAAGTTCAGAAAATCCACATATCAGAGATGTTATTCTTGAAATTTGGGGTTAACGAAAATAGAATAGGGCTACCTTTTCAGCTCCATGAAAACACTAGAGCATTTTAAAAGTACTGAATGAAGAAGTTTGAGTTGAATGTTGAGAAGTAGCACCGACACGCATAAGAATCGTTATCACATTCAGAGCATGTAGCGACATTATACAGCATGTTCAAGGCGCTCAAGATGGGTTCAGGCTCTTTCCAAAGCAGTTATCAAACCTGTGAAAAAAAAAGAATCGGTCAATATTCGTAAATAAGAGAAAAATCATTAGCCTATCAATTCAGAGTCATAAGAATAATTACGGCAATTTAAGAAACATATCGTATCATCAAACCATTTCCAAAACAAGTGCAGAAATATCAATCTTCCTATTTTGGCCTCAGGGATTTAGTTTTTTGAATCAGATACTTCATCATTTTCAAAATAAGGAATGAATGGGCAACACCATAAAAGAACACCACAAAAATTTCTTATCAAGCAACGTGTTTTCTTTCCAAATCAGTAAAACATGTTCAGACACGGTTTTTGAAAATTTTCCTATTAGGCCTCAGATATTATGGATCAGAATGTTCTTCACGTTCAAGTAAGGAAATTTTGGGCAATATCCTAAAAAATAGGTACCGCCAGCCAAATTTCCAAAACCAGAAGAGATGGGAGTTAAACGGGACAACGTGTGAAATCAAGTTTCCAACCGTTCAGAAAAATACCATCAAACCGTACCAGAACTTGCCAAAACGAGTTCCAAACGTCCAAATTTTGAAAACCAAATCAAATCAGCAAGAGATTAAACGCAGCATTAAAACATTTCCACAAATAAACCTCATCATTGGCCAGGTCTATAAAAGGGGATCGAGATGAAGAGAAAGAGACAGAGAGAATCATACACTGAAAAAAACCTAAAGGCATCAAAAGGAAAATCGCAAAAATCCCAAATCAGCAAATACCAAACTATTTCCAAACCCACCAAGTACAGACTCAGAAGCGCGGCGGCTCATCATCGTCTCCAAGATCACAACAGCAAAGAAGCCTAAAGCACGTTTCAAAATCGCGCAAAAGAGGTAAAGAAGGAGAAGAAAGACTTCCCTGAAAGCCATTCCTGGAGCCGTTCACAGCGTCGCCGGCCATCCGTGCCCTTTTTACTCTTTTCTCGCTTTGATATCATTGTAATATGTAATTGTAACAATCAATAGTGAAAATGGGGGACGGGGAACCAGGGGAAAAGGGTTGTTTTGTTTGATCGATCGTGAGAGGCCGAGAGAGAAATCGAGAGAATATGTGAGGAATCGAGAGAGAGGAAGTGAAGATGACGGTGGCGGCGTGATTAGGGTTCAACCCTAATTTCTGAGCGAACGCATAGAGCGGCGAGAGATGAGTAGTTCCGTGTGAGATCCCTCCGACACTTAATCTTTTGTTAAACCAAATCAAACTTTTTTTTACACTAAACCTTTTTTTAAAAAGAAAAATCCTAATGTTTATTAATTTAAGATAAACCCTTTTAATCTAACTTCTAATCTCTTATAATTAACTTGTTTTCATAACTAATAAAACTGTTAAGTCTAATAAACCGATTCTAAACCTTTTTTTGTTAGCAACTTTTCTTAAAATAATTAATTCTTTTACTAAGAGTAAAACTAAAATCTTCTCTAATTAGAACTCTTTTAAAATAATCATTAACAATTTCCCCTAATAAACAAACCTTCATATCAATAACTTTTTAATAAGATTAAAAATCTTTCACAAATAAACCCCTAGCTCTAAGTTAATAAATCTTTAAGTAATTCTAATTTAAAACTTTTTTAGAATAATCCTCAAATAAATTTAACCCTTTTATAAGAAAACTCTAACTAAGGAATCCCTAACAACTTTTTCACAATAAACCTTAAAATCAACTCTTCCTAATAAACTCTCCTCTCAAATCAAAACTTGTTAGATCCCCCTCACGTGAGTGAATCGCATGCTGTGTGCCATTTTATGATTGATATTTTTGCTTGCTATATGCTTATATTGATGTATGTTTATGCTGCTTAAACCTTTTCAAAAATACTAAAAACTCTCGATCCAACGTCGAGCCACTTTTATACCTATATAAGTCGAGTGCCTTTGGGCCTCGCATTCAACCTTATCGGTCACAATACACTTAAACTAGCCCACTTTGCTAGTATGCACAAATAAATCAGTTAGTTGGGTCCCTCGACATTCCAAAGGAAAAGTTATTAATAATTGACTAAACCGTCATAAGACTAACATCTTAGAACCCTTGGCCTTAGGATTCGGAGTCGCCGTACTCCACGTCTCGCCGTAGACACTTAGAATCTTAGCCTTAGGATCGGAGTCGCCGAACTCCAAGTAAATGCTCCGCCGCGAACATTTACAATCCTACCCCTCTTAAACCAACTTACAACTTTAGAGTCGCCGCACTCTATGTAAGGTCTTGCCCAAGATTTTACTTCCCCTTGGAACCTTGACCCCGTCAAGAAGTTCCTCTTTTCAGAACTACGCATACTCTGATTCTACACCCGAGGATACGTAGGCGTAAGGTGCGATACCTTATCGAGTATACTTAGATACTAACCCCTAGGGTTCAACCTGTAGCATAGCACCCTTAGCAAGCGAATGAGAGATAACATATGTACTAACGAGAGGTTCCCGTAGAGTACTACGGACGTTTAGGATGCTAATACCTTCCCTAGGCGTAACCAACCCCCGAACCTTAGATCTTTAGGTTTTTTCGCTTTTGAACCTTTCCTTTGGATAAATCAAAGACGGTGGTGAACATTTAAAGAAATGTGATCCTAGTTCATTAATAACTATGGTATCCAATTCTCACCGCAACAGAAATGGCGACTTCACTGGGGAATTGTCGAGGGTTTCCCCTATCTTGTTTTTCTTATGTTATCTTTTTTTATTTATTTGCTTATTATTTGTTGTGCTGGGTTGCTTATGTGGTGAGACAAAGTCCTACACCCGGACTAGAGTGAAAATTATGATAGGAACGGTGAGAATTCAAGGATACTTTGAGGGAGTCGATTCCTGAAAAAGTTGAATTGAGACTTCACCACTCAGTCTAGGCCCTCTCGAATCTAATTTTGTCCAACGAGTCTATTCGTGAAGACGTTATTATTTCGAACTAAAGGCCATCGAGACTGGGGACCGTAGTTACCTTTAACCCAACTTGGCCTATTAGGACGTAGTGCGGGGACTATGCGGGAGTCTATTTCTGCAATAGTTGCTACGCGATACTATACTCGGACGAGATTCTCTTGAGAATATTATTGACTACCAAGTGATCTGGAAAATCGATAATATCCGAAAGATGGATTGTAGACTCTGGGAACTTCTAGAACCCATTCGGCAGGTACATCTTGAAACCATAGTACACACCTCATGGGAGGGTAGACCCTTGGCTCCATGCTGTGACCTTTCAAACCTATGACCTTTTTGCTCGTGTGTGCTTTGTGTTGTGTGCCTTGTGTGTTGCATACATTCATAAGCATCATATCATAAAGATTCATGGAACTTAGTCTTGTTTATAAACATCATAAGGATATCATGGACTCTAAAAAAAAAATATTTTTTAAGAAAAAAAACGTTGAAGTACCTTTACAAAAGTCATAACCTGGACGATCTAAGGAGACTGGAGATTTTGCTGACAAATAAAGAAAGGCTCAAATCAAGATATGGGAAGCTATCATCTCCACTCTATTATGGCCTATTATTTGGTACCTAAACTTGAAGACTATTCTAATGGAGTTACTAACTCAAGACAAATATCCATTTCTCAACTTCGGTTAGTATTCAAGCTAGCTAAGAGGAGGTTATTGAAAAAAAAACTACTTATTGCAAGAAATGGAAAGCTCAATACGTTTTATGCCATTCTAAATCATCAGTCAACACTTCGTCAACAAGTCTATTCTAGAAGAAACTTGGATGGAAGAAGGAAGTCAAAAGAATTCAAGACAAGACCGTTGGAAGAGTCTCCTTAGATCCATCATTATTAGCTTTTATTTAGCTATTACGTTATGACTGTTGTAAGACGTACAGACGCGTTTTATAATTAATTTTGTAATAAATCAATTTTTAATATTCCGGTACTAATGATTGTAACCGACTTTTTTATGGTTCTTAAGACGAGCCTTTTGATATTCCATGATGATTATAAATAGCTGAGTTTCCATGAATCTTGTTGCATAGCATTCGCATTTGCATCTCTCTCTATCAAGGAACTTAGATTTTGTTTTGCAAGCATTGTACGATGGATTACGGAAAAAAGGGAGTTGTGCCGTACACCTTCGAAGTTTCGGATGTTGAACAACTAAGGGAACTAGGAGGTCAAATCAAAGATCCTGAGGCGTTCACTGAGAAGTATGGAAATATCCTCCCGTTGTTGCAGGTTCAGATAGTTAATGGTCTTTTGGAAACGCTGGTTCAACTTTACAGCGTAATTTACCATTGTTTCATCTTTCAAGATTTCCAACTGATGCCTACATTGGAGGAATACTCCACCCTTATGGGTATTCCTGTCAAAGACTCACCTCCGTTTTCTGGCGGAGAAGGAAGGCCCAGCCAGGAAGACATCGCAAGAGCGACCCGTATAAAGCTATTAGAGATCCAAACTCATATGACGTTCAGAGGAGGAGTTGACGGTTTGCCTGCCCAATTTTTGTTCGAGAAAGCTCGACACTTTGCTAGTGTAAGGAACACTGGAGCGTTCGAGCACATCTTCGCGCTGCTAGCCTACGGCTTGTTCTTATTTCCGAATATCAAAGATTTTGTCGACGTCCATGCCATAAGGATTTGTATGCTCAAAAACCCCGTGCCGACGTTGTTAGCCGATGCCTACCACTCTATCCATTCAAAGGCTCTGAAGGGAGAAGGTCGAATTACCTGTTGCACCGCTATCCTCTATAGGTGGTTTATTTCGCACCTACCGAGGTCTACTGATTTCTGGGACGTGAAGGATAGTTCAGAATGGCCTGTGAAGCTTATGGCTCTTACTCACTCAGATATTCTTTGGCATGACCCGATGTATGGAGGAATCCCTATGATTCATAGCTGTGGAGATTTTCCCAATGTACCTCTTCTTGGTACAAAGGGATGTGTCAGCTATAACCCTGTACTCGCCCGTCGTCAACTGGGGCACCCCATGGAAGAAGTACCCGATCCAGAAAACCTGACCAGAATTTTCCTCTATCAAGGAGAGAATCTTGGATTGAAGACTAGAATTGTGTTTGCTTGGCGTTGCATCAATCGACAAGGAATGACAGTGACAATAAATCCTGATTGCTCGGTTACCGAAGAATGTCTAGCATGGGCGCGCGAAAGGGCTCTGACCTTGAGTATGCCTTATCCCCGTCCCAAACCTCCCGTGGTCCAATCAGATGAAGTTCTAAAGTTGAAGGATGAAATAGAGAAGCTGACTCTAGACAAAGCAAGAATGCAGGATCAGATCGACAGGCTGATGGAAGAACTCCATCGAAGACAAGGGGCATCATCCAGTGGATTAGACTCCTAGTTCCTTTATGTTTATCTATGTAATAAAATCTGGAGGTGTACCAGCTCTTGAAATTTCAATAAAATGTTTTATTTGCAATATCTACAATGAACGCAATACAATTTTAGTTCCTTGATAGTTGCATCGCATTCGCATTGCATATCATCTGCATGTGCATCGTCGTCCTTTTTCTTATGTCTGTGTTTCCTCTTCAGTTCTGTCACCCCGAATCCTCTGTCCGAGACAAGCGGTCAGGTCACTATTCTGGAAGGAAGATGAATAACTCAGAGCGAGAAAATCAGGAACTCCACAAGGAAATAAATACTCTGAAGAGTGGTTTTGAAAGGCTCTCTGCCTTAGTTGAAACATTGGTAGCAAACCAATCTGCTTCCCAGACCCCGCTTCAAGGAACAGTGACTCTTGGAAACACACCGACGCCCACTTCTGACATTCCCGGCCTTAAGGAACAAACTGCTAAGACTGTGCAACATGGAAATTATAAAGGATCTCGTAGCCAAGTTAAACAACATAAGGAGCAATATTATCATTCTAACCAGGGACCCTCTCATATCAACAAGATCTTACACATCAGCCTATGCAGCAGACACCCGTCTATCAACTTTTTGTTTATCCACCGGCTCTTGCTTATTAGCCAGCACAAACTCCGCAGAATCATCAACGAGTACTCAACGCTCCTAACAGAAGACCACATGAACCTCCAGCTTCCGCTATTCCGATAACTTATACTGAGTTGTACCCCTCCTTGGTGCGACAAGGTTTGGTTACTACCAGAGCTTTGGGTCCGCCTCATATCCCACTTACACCTAGTTATGATCCCAATGCTCATTGCTTGTTTCATGAAGGGGCGCATGGCCATGATATAGAAAATTGTTATGCTTTTAAGGGTGTCGTGAAGAAGTTAATGAATCAGAAGATTCTGTCTTTTGGTGACTCTCAATCAGACATTAAGAAAGTTTGTACTGATATTACTCCTGCTACTCAAGCAACTTTGAATCAAGATCAAATTCGCAACCAATGGTGGGTTAGTCCAAAATGTCCTCTGAATTAGCAGTCATACCACCGTAGGTCGCGCCAACAGGCTGGACAAAGACCAAAGAGACAGAAGCATTACACTCCGCTACCATTGCCATATAGTCAGTTCTTGCCGGATTTAATCAAAGGTGGACTTATAGTGCCAAAGGAATTGAAGCCGGTACCTTTCCCATATCCACCAGGTTTTGACGTTAACGCCCGATGTGACTACCATGCTGGGGCACCGGGGCATTCAACGGATGACTGTAAAGTACTACCGAGTAAGGTTCAGACCCTGCTCGACTCCAAGATGATCTCCTTCATGCCTCGAGGCGTTCAGATTCATACTCCTCCACCCAATCATGTAGGTTCATTAGTCCCGACTGCGGAAGAAATTGCTAAGAATGGAAGTGAAGATGTTTCTCAAGGAAATCTGAGTTATCAACCACAATCTCGTTAGGTAACACAGCAGAGTCATGCTCCGAAAGAGTTTGATCCAATCCCCTTGACCTACAGTCAGTTGTGGAATTATTTCTCTCGAAACTCGGTAATGGAACCTATAAAAGCTAAGCCTACGAAGTCCCTCTCTTCTAAAGACAATCTAAATGTCAATTGCGAATTTCACGATGGGGCAGTGAGGCATTCGACAGAAGAGTGCAGGGCCTTCCAGGAGAAAGTTCAAGAGATGATTGACAAAGAAGTGCTGATCTTCAAGGGAGGAAGTCCAATTGTCAACGGAATTCCTCTGCGCTGATTGGACACAGATAACGAGAAAAGGCTTTCCCAAGATCATTCAAGTTGTTTCTTTTACTTGCATTTGTTTTCCTTCTGTGATTATTAAAGCATGTTTACATGTAATAACTTGTTATTCTGAACGTTAATATTGTTGAATGTTTGTTTTGAAGAAATCCATTCGCTTCGCTCTTTTTTTAGAAATAACTGTTTACTGTTTTATAATGCCAATACTGAATGGAGAATGACGAAATAAAACATAACATCTCTTGTGTATGCTTTTGAACGAAAACCCTGCTAAGGATATAAGGCATTGTTTCAAAATCCCAAACACCGGAGATAAACCTTCGTTAACCCTTTTTGAGCTTTGGAGTAGTAGTTTTCTTCTCTAAAAAATTCAAATAACCCTCATGTTGTACCAGGGGCAGGGTAATTTTCAAAAAATGGTAAGTATACCGAAGAAGGGGGTGGGTACCAAATAAAATTTGAGCCACATATCCTTTGTTTCTTCAACCATGATCTAAAACCACTATAAAACCCTCAAAAGACCTCATTGAAGTTGGGTTTATTTCGAGAGCATACTCGATGAGGTAATGTTTCCTGACTCCTATAAGTTACACTAAAAAATTCGTATTGGCATTATAGAAAAAGGAATTACGTCATATCCTAACCAGTGATGCGGTCACAAGTTTGCGATATGCTTTGTCAATAAACTTCAAAACAAACATAATGTTGTATCAGCAAATTCGGAATTTACATTTTTCTGCATGTAAATATTGCTTGATGTCATAGAAGTTTGCAAACGGCTATGAGAAGTTCAACCTCTGAGATATGGAATTCTGCTGAAGATAGTTATTTCAAAATATCAGTCTGGGGCATGCCTTCTGAAGATCATGCTGAACTGGGGCAAGTTATCCCTCAGTTGTTGCAAATAAAATAACCCTGAGAAGTCACTACCGAAGACTCAGTACACTGAATACCGGCAATCTGAGCCAGTTACGTCGAGATTCTACCAATCTCTCAAGAGTTAGAAGACATTTGAACAGTTGGGATGCCAAGTCTCCTGTAAAATCCTTTTGAGATGATTTATTTTCGTAGACCACGCAGTCTCAGGCATTCGAGACTTTTCCAACAGTTGATGTTTGAAAATGGCGACTACCATGCGAGACAAAGCTACATTAAGTTCGCAACATCTCTTCACCTAATTTCCTGAAGATATTCTAATGGCAGGATAACTCCCAGCAAGTTTCCACTCTAGGAAGTCCTGACGATTCCCCGGTGAATCCTTCTTTCAAACAATTATGACAGGATCAGTACAAGAATGCAGCACCTGGTTGACCTAAAAATCCCCAGTGAACTTCCTCGGTCATCAATCTTCGTCGATAAAGCAGTGGATATTTATTTTTATCCCCATTCAAAGTCGCTATGAATGCAGGTTTGATCCGTGCCCAGTGGATCTTTCTCATCCGAATAATCGGATTCATCTTGACGGTCCTCTAAGTGAAGTCATGAGGTCGTGTCCCCAAGTGGATTGCTATTTCCCCAGAGAAGTTCAACTGTTGAGTTCCATCTTTGGATCTTCTAGACAGCTTGACAGTTGTATCTCTCGTGCAGAGGATGGACGGGCTTCCTCGTCGTTGTGTTTTTTCCCCTGTCTTCCTATGTCTGTTTTGTCAGCATGAGCATAAGCATCGCATAACATCATTTGCATTCGCCTCCGTGCGTGTTCGCTTTCTGTTTGTTTCTTGTCGCTTTATCTTGATCTGTGTTTTGTTTGCACCGAGTTTGGGTTTGTCTGATCTCTCCAAGTAGGTCGTCAACCTTAGGCAGAAAGTGCTATCTATTCCTAAGTCTCCCCACAGAGCTCAACCCTCGTGGATGATGGTTATTTCAGTTATCTTTTCCTTGCTTGGATAAGATAAAATCGTCGCATGAGTTCATTTCTCAATGACAGGTCTTGTTTGACCGTTTCATTCTAGTTTGATCCTAGATTGAACTTTGGTCTTTGACAACTTGCCTTCCAGGCGCCTAGCAAAGTTTAAGCGTGCACCTTTGCTGTGTACATTTTGAGTCGCTGTGCTCTATACTTTATTTTGCGTCACCTTGTTTTTTAGTTTCGAGCCGCCGAGCTCCTTGCCTTTTGTTTCGAGCCGCCGCGCTCCTTGTTTTCCTTTTGGCGTCGAGCCGCCGTGCTCCTTGTTTTTCTTTTTGGCGTCGAGCCGCCGTGCTCCTTGTTTTCTTTTTGGCGTCGAGCCGCCGTGCTCCTTGTTTTCCTTTTGGTGTCGAGCCGTCGCGCTCCTTGTTTTTCTTTTTGGTGTCGAGCCGCCGTGCTCCTTGTTTTTCTTTTTGGCGTCAAGCCGCCGTGCTCCTTGTTTTTCTTTTGGCGTAGAGCCGCCGTGCTCCTTGTTTTCCTTTTGGTGTTGAGCCGCCGCGCTCCTTGTTTTTCTTTTGGCGTAGAGCCGCCGTGCTCCTTGTTTTCCTTTTGGTGTCGAGCCGCCGTGCTCCTTGTTTTCCTTTTGGCGTCGAGCCGCCGTGCTCCTTGTTTTCCTTTTGGTGTCGAGCCGCCGTGCTCCTTGTTTTCTTTTCGGGTTTTGAGCCGCCGTGCTCCTTGTTTTCCTTTTGGCGTCGAACCGCCGCGCTCCTTGTTTTCTTTTTGGTGTCGAGCCGCCGTGCTCCTTGTTTTCCTTTTGGCGTCGAGCCACCGTGCTCCTTGTTTTCTTTTCGGGTTTCGAGCCGCCGTGCTCCTTGTTTTCCTTTTGGTGTCGAGCCGCCGTGCTCCTTGTTTTCTTTTCGGGTTTCGAGCCGCCGTGCTCCTTGTTTTCCTTTTGGCTCGAGCCGCCGCGCTCCTTGTTTTCTTTTTGGTGTCGAGCCGCCGTGCTCCTTGTTTTCCTTTTGGCGTCGAGCCGCCGTGCTCCTTGTTTTCCTTTTGGCGTCGAGCCGCTGTGCTCCTTGTTTTCTTTTTGGCGTCGAGCCGCCGTGCTCCTTGTTTTTCTTTTGGCGTCGAGCCGCCGTGCTCCTTGTTTTTCTTTTTGGCGTCGAGCGCCGTGCTCCTTGTTTTTCTTTTTGGCGTCGAGCCACCGTGCTCCTTGTTTTCTTTTTGGCGTCGAGCCGCCGTGCTCCTTGTTTTTCTTTTTGGCGTCGAGCCGCCGTGCTCCTTGTTTTTCTTTTGGCGTCGAGCCGATGTGCTCCTTGTTTTCTTTTTGGCGTCGAGCCGCCGTGCTCCTTGTTTTTCTTTTTGGCGTCGAGCCGCCGTGCTCCTTGTTTTTCTTTTGGAGTAGAGCCGCCGTGCTCCTTGTTTTCCTTTTGGTGTCGAGCCGCCGCGCTCCTTGTTTTTCTTTTGGCGTAGAGCCGCCGTGCTCCTTGTTTTCCTTTTGGTGTCGAGCCGCAGCGCTCCTTGTTTTTCTTTTTGGCGTCGAGCCGCCGTGCTCCTTGTTTTCATTTTTGGTGTCGAGCCGCCGCGCTCCTGGTTTTGCTTTTCTGTTTCGAGCCGCCGCGCTCCTTGTTTTTCTTTTTTGTGTCGAGCCGCCGCGCTCCTGGTTTTGCTTTTCTGCTTCGAGCCGCCGCGCTCCTTGTTTTTCCTTTCTGGTTCCGAGCCGCCGAGCTCCATGTTTTTTTTCGAGTCGCCGCGCTCCTTGTTTTTCTTTTTTGGTTCCGAGCCGCCGAGCTCCATGTTTTTTGTTTCGAGCCGCCGCGCTCCTTGTTTTTCTTTTTTTGGTTTCGAGCCGCCGAGCTCCATGTTTTTTTTCTTAGTGGTGTGTAAGTCCCGTGCAACGATAAGTCACAGGGCGTCCTCCCTACGAAGTCCATTTACTTGGCATATAGGGGTCTTCTTTTTATATATAACCCTGTTCTTTCCCTTGGAGGTTCCGGAAGATCCCGTTTGATCTCTTCATTTGAAGGAATTTCCAGGCTTTATTTGTTTTTGTTCGCATGATCCTACTGCCGTGTAGGTTCTATCTTATCTTTTCGTATCTTGGATAACAACTGGTCACGCTTGAACCTGCTGGGTCGTCGCCTTCAGAGTCCCCAGTGTTGTCTTCTTTTCCCCAGTGCGTCTGGCCGTCCCCAGTGTGTTCGTCGCTCGGGGCATTCATCTTCCGCTCTGTGTCTGTTTTGTTTTTGTCTGCATCTCTTGCATTTTACCATTCCATCATTTTCATCATGCTAGAGTTCATAGCATGTCTGCATTAGGTCTAGTTTTGTCCATAGCATTGCATGATCATTGCATCTAAGGGCAAAATTTTCGGTTATCTATATTTAAATATCTCTCACCGTGACCTACTGAGGATTTTCTTCGGTCATGTCATCCGGCGACGATATTTAAATAGGGGCAACTGTTGTACCCCAAATTTTTCCCTTAGATTCATTGATTCGTCTGCATAACATATTAGGTCAATCATTCGTGCATGGCTAACCGTTTTATCTAGACTTTGTTGTTTGTTTCATTTGTGAAGTTAGATGATACTGCGAAGGCTTAAAATTCATGGAGACCATGTGTGTGCCCATTGAAGGACTTCTCAAAATTTCAAGGAGGATTAGGATTCATGTCCCATTGGTTGTGATCACGTGAAGATTGGTTGGAATTTTTGTGGTGTTGCATTGCAAGTATATGCTGAAAGGGTTGAAATTTGGATAAAATGACGTGGAACAAGTTTTAGCAAAGAGCCCTCAAGATGGAATTTAAGAGCGTGCTTGTCGAAATTCAAATCAAGGCCTAAGGATTTTGTAGCACTACAAGTTAACGTTCACCTCAAACCATCGCAAGAAGTTTTATTGGAGACAGGAGAAAACAAGCTCAATCTGAATTCAAGCAAAGAATGCAAGATTACAAAATATAAAGAGTTCCAGGTTTCATGTGATTCATACAAGCCATTCCGGATAAAATACAAGCCGACAAAATAGTACTAATAATGAAGCTGTTAGAATCCAGTATGGAGACGTCCTCATCATTATAAAGAAGAGTGTACTAGAATTAAACCGCCAGCACGTGGTGACCGCCTACTTACTATTACAATTGCGATATCAGATTAACTACTCAAGAAAAGGGGCCAATTTACAATACACTACATGACGCGAATCTTACTGCTAAGTACAAGTTAAATGCTCATTAGTTTTTTTTCTGCTATGCATCAGCCAGGCCGCTATCACGCCGTCTGACCCTATTGATCCACTTGGTTACAAGCTGCTTGTCCGCGGTGCCTTGTGCCATTCCTGCGGTATAGTCGAAACCCACGCATAATTTATTTTGCCAAGTAGTAACACTATCGACAGTTGTGTAGCATTTGACTTGATCATTCGACACACCTGCACCAAACTTGGATCATCTACTCATCAATAGTGGAGTTTAATCTCGGATACTGGATGTTAACAAAAACACAAGTTAGCGCATCTACGAAGTCGATTCATGTTGGAATTTTGTAAGAAATAAAGGAAGGTGAACTTACTATTGATCCATGGTAATAATTCAAAATCCATCTAGCATTGATGTGCATAAGGAAAAGTCAAACATATTGAACTAAAATCAGAGTAACTGTCATCGCCTTCCCAAACAGTCCAGAAGCATATCACATGAACGGGAAAATGTTTGACACTGCAACCAAAAGGCTGGCAGAAGTTGCAAATACCACTGCCTTAACTTTACCACAAGTTTGGATGGAAATCTCCAATTCACCTTTTCAAATCATGAGCCTGCATACAGATATGAAAATCATTTGCAATAAGTTTTACAAATAACAGAGATATAGAAGAAAATGCAAGAGTAACATGCAAAATTCAGGAGTCCTGTATTGCAATGCAAGGGAGAGATCTTTGTCTATAAATTAGTAACAACGTGCAGAGTCCTTCTCGATTCGGCATCCTCATCAGTCTCGGTGGCCATGGCGTTTTACGTTATCCTGCAGAAGACTCTAGGTAAGACTTCAAATGAACAAGTAGCCAAACACGCTTCAGACAAGCATCAATTTAAAGCAAAACCAAGGATTTCGTTCGAAAGGAAACAATGAGTAATCGTAATATCACTTCGCAAAATGCTGATAGCTTTCTCTAAAGGCGTCGGTACCTAAAAGGAAATTCAGCAAATTACCACAGGTTACGCAATCCATTGAAAACCCAGATAACATCAAGTTGATTATAAAAGAGCAGTGAGACTGTTTCATAAAAGGATCCTAAAACAACAACTTCAGAATATTTCAAAAGGGACTCATGGTTATGATTAATACCTGAAGGTCAACGTAACCATTGAAGCTTGGGAAGTTAAAACCTCGCGTTCGTGAAGAGCATGGTTGAGCCAAATGAGACGACCATCAACCTATGATGGCTTGAAGTCGTAATTTCCTCATCCACCTACAAAAGGAGTGAAATGGAAGTTCAGAAAATCCACATATCAGAGATGTTATTCTTGAAATTTGGGGTTAACGAAAATAGAATAGGGCTACCTTTTCAGCTCCATGAAAACACTAGAGCATTTTAAAAGTACTGAATGAAGAAGTTTGAGTTGAATGTTGAGAAGTAGCACCGACACGCATAAGAATCGTTATCACATTCAGAGCATGTAGCGACATTATACAGCATGTTCAAGGCGCTCAAGATGGGTTCAGGCTCTTTCCAAAGCAGTTATCAAACCTGTGAAAAAAAAAGAATCGGTCAATATTCGCAAATAAGAGAAAAATCATTAGCCTATCAATTCAGAGTCATAAGAATAATTACGGCAATTTAAGAAACATATCGTATCATCAAACCATTTCCAAAACAAGTGCAGAAATATCAATCTTCCTATTTTGGCCTCAGGGATTTAGTTTTTTGAATCAGATACTTCATCATTTTCAAAATAAGGAATGAATGGGCAACACCATAAAAGAACACCACAAAAATTTCTTATCAAGCAACGTGTTTTCTTTCCAAATCAGTAAAACATGTTCAGACACGGTTTTTGAAAATTTTCCTATTAGGCCTCAGATATTATGGATCAGAAATGTTCTTCACGTTCAAGTAAGGAAATTTTGGGCAATATCCTAAAAAATAGGTACCGCCAGCCAAATTTCCAAAACCAGAAGAGATGGGAGTTAAACGGGACAACGTGTGAAATCAAGTTTCCAACCGTTCAGAAAAATACCATCAAACCGTACCAGAACTTGCCAAAACGAGTTCCAAACGTCCAAATTTTGAAAACCAAATCAAATCAGCAAGAGATTAAACGCAGCATTAAAACATTTCCACAAATAAACCTCATCATTGGCCAGGTCTATAAAAGGGGATCGAGATGAAGAGAAAGAGACAGAGAGAATCATACACTGAAAAAAACCTAAAGGCATCAAAAGGAAAATCGCAAAAATCCCAAATCAGCAAATACCAAACTATTTCCAAACCCACCAAGTACAGACTCAGAAGCGCGGCGGCTCATCATCGTCTCCAAGATCACAACAGCAAAGAAGCCTAAAGCACGTTTCAAAATCGCGCAAAAGAGGTAAAGAAGGAGAAGAAAGACTTCCCTGAAAGCCATTCCTGGAGCCGTTCACAGCGTCGCCGGCCATCCGTGCCCTTTTTACTCTTTTCTCGCTTTGATATCATTGTAATATGTAACTGTAACAATCAATAGTGAAAATGGGGGACGGGGAACCAGGGGAAAAGGGTTGTTTTGTTTGATCGATCGTGAGAGGCCGAGAGAGAAATCGAGAGAATATGTGAGGAATCGAGAGAGAGGAAGTGAAGATGACGGTGGCGGCGTGATTAGGGTTCAACCCTAATTTCTGAGCGAACGCATAGAGCGGCGAGAGATGAGTAGTTCCGTGTGAGATCCCTCCGACACTTAATCTTTTGTTAAACCAAATCAAACTTTTTTTTACACTAAACCTTTTTTTAAAAAGAAAAATCCTAATGTTTATTAATTTAAGATAAACCCTTTTAATCTAACTTCTAATCTCTTATAATTAACTTGTTTTCATAACTAATAAAACTGTTAAGTCTAATAAACCGATTCTAAACCTTTTTTTGTTAGCAACTTTTCTTAAAATAATTAATTCTTTTACTAAGAGTAAAACTAAAATCTTCTCTAATTAGAACTCTTTTAAAATAATCATTAACAATTTCCCCTAATAAACAAACCTTCATATCAATAACTTTTTAATAAGATTAAAAATCTTTCACAAATAAACCCCTAGCTCTAAGTTAATAAATCTTTAAGTAATTCTAATTTAAAACTTTTTTAGAATAATCCTCAAATAAATTTAACCCTTTTATAAGAAAACTCTAACTAAGGAATCCCTAACAACTTTTTCACAATAAACCTTAAAATCAACTCTTCCTAATAAACTCTCCTCTCAAATCAAAACTTGTTAGATCCCCCTCACGTGAGTGAATCGCATGCTGTGTGCCATTTTATGATTGATATTTTTGCTTGCTATATGCTTATATTGATGTATGTTTATGCTGCTTAAACCTTTTCAAAAATACTAAAATCTCTCGATCCAACGTCGAGCCACTTTTATACCTATATAAGTCGAGTGCCTTTGGGCCTCGCATTCAACTTTATCGGTCACAATACACTTAAACTAGCCCACTTTGCTAGTATGCACAAATAAATCAGTTAGTTGGGTCCCTCGACATTCCAAAGGAAAAGTTATTAATAATTGACTAAACCGTCATAAGACTAACATCTTAGAACCCTTGGCCTTAGGATTCGGAGTCGCCGTACTCCACGTCTCGCCGTAGACACTTAGAATCTTAGCCTTAGGATCGGAGTCGCCGAACTCCAAGTAAATGCTCCGCCGCGAACATTTACAATCCTACCCCTCTTAAACCAACTTACAACTTTAGAGTCGCCGCACTCTATGTAAGGTCTTGCCCAAGATTTTACTTCCCCTTGGAACCTTGACCCCGTCAAGAAGTTCCTCTTTTCAGAACTACACATACTCTGATTCTACACCCGAGGATACGTAGGCGTAAGGTGCGATACCTTATCGAGTATACTTAGATACTAACCCCTAGGGTTCAACCTGTAGCATAGCACCCTTAGCAAGCGAATGAGAGATAACATATGTACTAACGAGAGGTTCCCGTAGAGTACTACGGACGTTTAGGATGCTAATACCTTCCCTAGGCGTAACCAACCCCCGAACCTTAGATCTTTAGGTTTTTTCGCTTTTGAACCTTTCCTTTGGATAAATCAAAGACGGTGGTGAACATTTAAAGAAATGTGATCCTAGTTCATTAATAACTATGGTATCCAATTCTCACCGCAACAATAGGCATTTTAATAGCATTTGTTGAAGCATGCTTCACAGTCTGATAAAAAATGTAGGACCCATAATCAAAGTTTTTCTTTGTCCCAACAGCATAAATCATCTTCCCCAAGCCAACAGAGATAGTAGTTTTGTGATTAGTGGGGACCCAATTTGCAGCACCTATTCTATACAGGACAACATATTTGACACTAAGAAGACTAGCAGACAGCTTTCCTTTCAAAGGCCAAACCTTCAATTGAGTTGCAGTGATCTCCTTGCACACCTCATTATCAGTAACTTCCAGCTCTCTATACTCTTGCTCACTTTTTCCTAGGTAGGTGTTAAATACCTCAGGAGAAAAGTCAATACACTTACCTCTCACATATACTTTTCTAAAGTCCACACTCCTTCTGTCATTAATGTCCATAGGAATGTTTACCACAAACTCCTTAACTAGCCCATCATAACATTTGGAGAACCCAGAAACAGTTTTCATCAACCTAGCTACCTTAATCAGCTCCATAACTTCCTTAATCTCCAGAGCATCTTTGCCAAGCTCTCTTTCCAGAGCCAATCTTCTTTGACACACAAACTTCCACATGTGAGCACTTCCAGCATAGTGAAAACAGATGTTGTTCAAAGGTACATCAGGAATCTTATCAACAATCCTCTTCAAAATGGACCTTCTCACTGGAGTGATGTCTTGAACATCCTCATCAACATCAAACTCAGAGTCAGAGTCTTCCCTTATCTTCCTCTTTTTGGATGAGACAGACACCTTGCTCCAAGACTTTGTAGGGCCAACAGCAGGAGTCTTCTTCTCTTTTCTTTCAGTTCTCACCTTAGGAGATGAATCAACAGTCTTCCCTTTTCTAGACTTCAATCTTTTTGCAATACCTGGAATTGCATTGCCAATAACCTCATTGTCTGACAAATTCTCAACATTCACAACCTCAACAGGCTTCTTTCCTTTGGGGCTAGAAGAAACTTCCCTAGCAGGTGATGTTCTAACATCAGGTTCAACATCAACCCTAGCTCCAACATTATCAGTTTCAGCATCTTCAATGACAAAAACAGCCAACCTGTGAAGATTGGTTTCAGCTGGTTGCATGTCATCCTTTTTACCTTCAGATTGCACAACAGCCATTTGAGCCAAAGGTCTTGATATTCCAGCCACAAGAATCCCTTTCTCAAAAATCTTAGTGACAATCTGACCTATACTTCTATCAACATCTACATTCTCTTCCTCATTCTGATTTCCAACAGCTTGAGGAGTAGAGGTCCTAGGAGCAGATTTATCTCCAAACATAATTCTAATAACAAACTCTCTACTTTTCCCATCATCAAATTTTTTACCAGCAGAATGATCAGACGATTTACCTGATGTATCATGAGAAGGCCTTTTTGTTTGCAGCTTGTTAGGTCTTGTCTTAGAAGCTGGAATCATTGAGAGAGGGGCTATATCCAAAGCTTCATCCTCTGAAGCCCCTTTCATCGAAACCCTAGGTTTTGTGTGTGAGGGACTCTTGGATGCAGACTTCTTAGAGGGAGACGACATTTGTTGAGACATTGTTCCTCTGTAGCAACTGATGAACAAAATTGTGTTGAGACTTCTATTCTTTGGGGAGAAGATGAACAGACTATGAGGATTGATGTAACGTGTGGAGGCAAGGTGAGGAAATGATTGCATAGGGTAGGAGGGCTGCTTTTGTTGAGCACTTAAAAGCCAATAAATGTAATTCCCCCACCAAAATGTATCATATTTCAAATTTTTGAATTTTAATAAATATTCAGCACACATCATTAACCTCTATTGTCTTTTACACATACCCTGTTTTCCTCTTACGACATCATAATGTTTAGCACATATATCCTTAGAGAAACCGTCATTACACCTCCTTCCTGTATGGTCAACCTCAATGATATTGCTTTCCCTAAGATTAACCCAAGAGTGTTTGGTGATCCTTGGAATGTCACAGTAGGATGTCATGACATCATGCTTGACATTGCGATCAATCAGACTTTGTTTCACCTCTAGATGTTCTCCCTTTTTATCCCATAGATAGCAGTTGTCTTTGGAATTAGCACCCTTCATGAAAACTTCACCTTTCTCATTAGTGACAATACATTCAGCTTTAGTAAAGTGAACTTTAAGTCCTTGCTCACATAGTTGACTAATACTGATCAAGTTGGCCTTCAATCCTTTGACCAATAACACATCATCTAGTCTAGGAGCACCTGCACAGTTCAGTCTTCCCACACCCTTGATTTCTCCTTTGACACCATCTCCAAAAGTTACACAACTGGAATAATGTTCAACATTCAACAACAGACTCTTCATACTTGTCATGTTCCTAGAGCAACCACTATCAAAATACCAGTCCTCTTTGGAAGAACCATTTAATGGCATCTGAGCTAACAAACAAGTGGCACCATCCTTGGGAACCCATTGCTTAACAACAGTAGGAATATCCTGATTCTGTCTAGGTTGGGGATTAGGTTGAGGATATCCATAGATCTTGAAACAGAAAGATTTCAAGTGACCAAATCTTCCACAATAGTGACATCTCCAGCTTTGAAATTCTTCTCTGAAGTGATTAACATGCCTTCTCTCTTGAGGATGTTTTCTGTTATACTGATGAGGTTGCCTTCTACTATAGTATTAAGACTGTCTCCTCCCATAGTATTGAGATTGTATCATATGATAATGAGGTTGTCTTCTGTAGTGATGATTAGGCTGTCTTTTCCCATGATGATGGGGCTTTTTTCTGCCATAATAGTGAGGCACAACATTATTAGGTCCATACATTTTCTCATGATGTTGAGACATAGGTTGGGACATGTTATGTTTATAATCTTTCCCATGGTGTTGAGTCTTCTGATGAGGTACATATTGCTTGGGTCCTGGCACATGAGCTTTCCCTTGATGTTGAGACATCTGATGGGACAAGTTTTGTTTAGTACCAGAAGAACTAGCATCTGAAGAAGATTTCTTTTCACCATTAAATCCTAGACCAGTCTTATCACTAGCTCCTTTTCCAGCCTAAAGGATTTCATCCAGAGTGTCGGTTCCACTATTCAACATTCTGATGGATTTGGACATTTGATCAAGCTGGGTTTTTAACAACAGAACTCCATTCTCAAGTTCAGGTTTATCAGCCTTAAGCTAGATTATAGTTTTCTTCTGCTTCTCCCTTTCTTGACAAACCTCTTCACTTTTCAGACACAACTCTTTATAGGAGGTTGCTAGCTCTTCAAAGGTTAGATCATCATCACTAGACTCTCCATCAAAAACACATATTCCATTCAATGCCCTAACATGCTTGGCAGTCTCTTCATCACTCTCACTCTCAGTATCAGACCAGGAAATAAATAACCCTTTTTTCTTCTTCTTGAGATATGTAGGACATTCTTTTCTGACATGACCATAACCTTCACACTCATAGCATTGGACTCCTTTGTCAAGATTAGGCTTCTCCTCAGCTGTAGTTCTCTTGTTGATGTCAGACGAGATGTTCTTAACATTTGGTTTATAGCTCATGTCCATTATTTTTAACACCTTATTAAACTATCTTCCTAGAAGAACAATGGCATGGGCCAGCTCCTCCTGAGACTCAGGACTATTCTCTTTCTCAGCATCTTCAGAACTAGATACCAAAGCTATGATTTTGGTCTTCTTTTCAGGTTCCTCATCCATCCCTAATTCAAAAGTTTGAAGAGAACTAATCAACTCATCCACCCTCATCTTGCTGATGTCTTGAGCTTCTTCTATAGCAGTTACCTTCATTTTATATCTCTTAGGAAGGGATCTAAGAATCTTCCTTACCAGCTTCTCTTCAGTAATTTTCTCTCCAAGGGCACTAGAAGCATTTGACAGCTCAAGAATATTCATGTGAAAATCATGAATGGTCCCATCATCCTTCATCTTCAAATTTTCAAACTTTGTTGTCAGCAGTTGAAGTCTTGACATCTTAACTTTGGAGGTTCCTTCATGGGTAGTTTTCAAGACATCCCAAGCTTCCTTAGCCACTTCACAAGTGTTGACCAGCCTAAAGATGTTCTTGTCAATACCATTAAAAATGGCATTCAAAGCCTTAGAATTTCCAAGCGCAAGTTCATCTTCTTCCTTAGTCCACTCTTCCTCAGGTTTCAGCTTTGATGTTCCATCTTTTTCAACAATCACTGGATGTTTCCATTCCTTTAAAACAGCCTTCCAAGCCCTGCTGTCCAAGGACTTCAAGAAGATAACCACGCGAGGTTTCCAATAATCATAATTTAAGCCATCTAGAATAGGGGGTCTATTCACAAATCCACCACTCTCCTGTCCATAGTACCAGAAAGTAACAACCCTAGATCTTACCCAGATGCAGAGCAGGATGCCTACTTTGATACCAATTGAAATTCTGGTATCAGATGTGTGATGTTAAGTATGATGTCACAACAAGACAATCTGCTATATGAAACAAGGTAATAAAACAGTCAATCAACACAATGAATTGTTCACCCAGTTCGGTCTAACAACCTACGTCTGGGGGCTACCAAGCCAGGGAGGAAAATCACTATTAGTAGTATTAAATTATAGACTCAACAATCCCAGTTGACAATCTCCTAACATAATCACCACCCAATGATACTTCTACCTAAGAACCTCTTAGATATTAGATACCACTCACTCCCCCTTAATCACCTTAGTGATATAACTCAAAGATTACAAAGTTCCCAACTTGATCTTGCTTAAAAGCTTTGATCAAGAACAATACTCTCTTGCTTAAAAGCTTTAGAGTGGACAATTACAACTCAAACAAACTATACCAATTCAAGCATGAATGGCTTACAAAACACACACGAAAACTCTAACAACTGATACTCAGTATTCACTCTATATTCTTCGTCCTCTTCAAGTAGGGTTGTGGCTGCTTTATATAGAAACTCAGACTTGGGCTTGGACTCCTTGAAAATATCTTATTTGATTTGAAATTAAAACAGATTTTCTCTTCAAATCTTTTCATATCATTCAGCCCTAAAAATAGCAACAAGATCTCCTCCACATATGATTGCACCAGAAAGTATCTTTATCAAGATATTTGCCTGCAATCTCTCACTTACTTAAGCAAAAATCTCACCAACAACACAAACACGTGCAGCCTTAATAACACATCAGACTGATGTTCTGTCAACTGATGTTAAGACATCAATTTTAACATCAGCACACAAAACTGCAACCCTACATAACTTAACATAAACTGAATGTTAAGAGCTCAAGTTAAGACATCAGACAAATGACATCTTCAACAACAACATTTTTTTACCAAAATTGCAGCCAATACAAGAATTAACAAAAAGAATATGAATGAGCAAACTACCATATATAACCACCTTCAAGATTTCGGGTATTTCGATATTTAATCATCTTGCACCCCGAATGCCTGAATACCTTCGCCATTCACACCTTCGGGTCCAAGAAGATTAAATAGGGGCATCTGTCATACCCCAAATTTTGACCACTAAGATCCCCCATCATTGTGAAAATCATCATCACAATATGGATGGACCATCATACCTCATTAGTCTCCCCAAAGATGGGTGAGCATCCACTACAATCAAACTTAGGGTTTCCAACCCTCTCAGAGCTCTTAGACAAATGATCAATCAAGGAATAACATGATCTTCAACTTGTCTAACCTCTCAAACACCTACAAAGGATCAAGAGGACTCCCACATCAAGAATCAAGCACAAGGTTGCAACATTCCAAGTGGATCAAGCCTCAAAATCGCCAGTGTCACCAAATTAGGGTTTTAGTTGACCAAGGCCTCCAGATGGAAATTTTCCTCTAGTCATGAGCCAACACTTCAAATCACAACTTAAGATGCTCCAAGGGACATCATAACCCCCATCATCAAGTCAATTTAACCTCAGGGGATGCATTCACAAAAAATCAGGAATTAGGGCTTCTTGACCTAATTCACCCCTAAGTTGACTTTTGGGACAAAACATGAGCCAAGACCTCAAGACATGGTTTGAGGGTCTCCAATACACTACATTGATCCATTTGCAACAATGGATTGACCCAAGAATCTTGGTGCACAAGTTTCAAGTTCATCAGAACCACAATTAGGGTTTTGAGGAAAAAGTCAACTGTACCTTTGACTTTTGTCTCAGACATGCTCCCAAAGCTTGGGACATGATTCAATACACCCTATAACACCTATGAAATCAATCCATCAAGTTTGATTTAGGTCAAGGACTTGATTTCATAGAGGATCGCACAGTTCGGAATTCATCTGATAAAAAGTCAACTGTGCCCAAAAGTCAAAGTTTGACTTTTTGATTTTTTGATCAATTATGGTTCCCTAACCCTAAAATGATGTTAATGTGTGATTGGAATCATCATTCATCAAGAAAAATCAAGAAAATTGGGATAACTTGTTAAAGGGGTAACCATAAAAAACTTAGAAATTTTCTAAGTTATGGAACAAAGTGGCTAGGGTATCAACTTTCAAGGATCATAACTTGAGATCCAAGCAACCATTTGGGCTGATCCAAAGATGGATTTGTAGCTCTCATGGCATACTTTAAAAGTGTCAACTACACCTCACTCCAATTCTTCATGGATTTTCAGTTATGGAGTGACCAAAATGACAAAAACATGAAAATGCCACTTTTTCCAACACTTAGTGAAATTTTCACTAAGTCAGAATTTGTTTCACTTTTTCCAAAATGTAAGGGCATTTTTCACTTGGATCCAAAAATTATCAAGACAAACTATGATCACACATGTGTTGTATCATATAAGAGCTTTCCAAAATGGCCAAGAACTCCATCAAACTCCACTTGAGCCATGAGATATGACAATGGCAATGTGTCTTGCTGCAAACTGTCATGGCAAGGCAGATTTGTGCACTTTGCTCGATTTGAGCAAATTTTCCAAATGACAAACAAGTTTATCCATCTGAACACCTCATGGGGAGACCAAGGAGGGACAAACACTGATCCATAAGCCTCCCAAGTCTTTGGAACAAAAAATAGCATGCCAAACCTAAAAAACCCTAAAGAGGGGACAAGACTCCAATTTTGTTTTGGAGCATTCAATGGATGCACCAAGGTGGCATGAACTGAACCATTTCCAACTGAATGAGTCAAGGATAATCTCTGAATTAGGGAACCAGCAGCCTGTGCTCTAACCTCTATTCAATGGCTAGAGGAGACTTGGATTCCTATTGATCAACATTTGACAAACCTCTGCTGCAGTTGCCATTCCCTATTCCTTGCAAAACAAACTTGCTCTACTATAAATAGAGCTCATTTATGCTCAGTTTAAGCACACCAAAGCTATCAAACAGATGCTTTCCTCAAAATCACCTTCTCACTTCCAATTTTGCCTTCTAAGGCAAGCCACTATCGGGTTTTGAGTTTGAGAGCAATTCCAACCAAACCAATCACACACGCACACCTCATAAACATCATATAAAAGTAATCCAAACACTTAAACAACAACTGTAACACTGATTTCTCAGAATCACCAGCTAGTTGCTCAAGGTTTTAACCAAGTTGCAGCTGAGATGCCATGCTTAAAATAAATGAAATTAAAGACCATATACATGATCGTGACGTGAAAACGAGCAGATTGATATACGGATTGTGTGATTTCATCAAGTATTCAGTGAGATTGGATAGAAAATGCAAATCAGGCCAAACTCAGAACACCGCGTGTTCTTGCCATGTTCTTGGCGCCTTTTTTGAAAATTCAAATATTTGAATTTTATGATTTTATTTAATTGATTCAAAAATTAAGTTCTCTCTGAATTTTAATGATTTTGAGTTGATTCTTTTTTTAATAATTCAGAATAATGTTAAAATATTTTATTTTGCCAAAAATTCCCAAAAATGTTATTTATTTCATATATTTGATATTTTTGCAAAAGAATTAATGTTTTATTTGTTTTCAACATTTGAAATATTTGTTCCTTCTTGATTTCCCAAACTTAATTGATTTTCAATCATTTTGTGGATATAAACATGATTTTTGAAGCATTGATCCTAGATCACCACTCATTTTTCACATGTTCTCATCAATTTTTATTAATTTTTTAACAAAATTAATGCCTTTTTAAACAAAATTAGGGGTTTGATTAATTCAACCCTCATCAATCATTTTAAAACACTTTGGGCCTCTGTTAGAGCGCAAGACCCGTCCCGTTTGTAAATACACCACTTTTTGGGCCTCAGTCATTGTATAAGTCCCATTGTATTTTCAAAAACAACGGCGCGATCGTCGCCTTTTTAACAAAACCAATTGGGCTTCTCCTTGAGCTATAAGGCCCATCTTTATTCATTTTCAAACTCTTTGAGCCTCTTGGTAGAGTGTAAGACCCAATCCTTTTGTAAATAAAACCTTTTTTGGCCTCACACATAGGATAAGTCCCTCTTTATATTTTCAAAAGTACGGCATAATCATCACCTTTGTAACAAGAATCTTTGGGCTTTTCCTTGAGCTATAAGACCCATCTCTTTTCTTTTCAAAATTTTTGGGCCTCTAATAGAGTGTAAGACCCAATCCCCTTTTAACCAAAACCTTTTTGGGCCTCAGATATTGTATAAGTCCCTCTGCGTTAAAAAAAAAATCTCGGCGCGATCTCCAGTTCAAAAATCAAATCATCTGGGCCTACCCTCGTGTTATAAGCCCCATTTATTTTCTTTAAATTTCTTTAGGCCTCTAATAGAGTGTAAGACCCAACCCTTTTTTGAAACCAAAATGGTGTGGGCCTCACATATTGTATAAGCCCCTCTGTACAGTGTTCAAAACAACGGTGCGATCATCGTTAAAACTTGGGCCTCTCCTTGAGCTGTAAGCCCCCAACAATCTTTTCAAAGCACTTTCTCCTTTGATTTTAAATTCAAATATATGTTGTTATCAAAACTTTCTTTGTTGAACAACTAACCAAACAACATGGAAGCTCTACAACGGGTAAGTGTTTATCCGCTTTCATTTACCGCTTATATATATATATATATATATATATAATTGTATTGTGGGGCTGTTGCACTGTAAGTCTTCTTTCACATCCTTTTATATACTTACCCAATGTGTAATACTAGTATAGTTATTTAGAGTTTTCCCCGGCAACTACGTCTAGACTAGGTAAAGCCATGTTGGTCACTCTTAAATACAAACAAAACTAGATCCCCCGTAGGATTCCAGATACAATCTTCCCTCCTCTTAGGGTTAAACAATATGGAACAAAGAGAAAGGCAGTATTCTCGGTGAACCTTTTCTCAGACCGTCACCCTTAGAAATTGTCAAAGAAACTCTAACTCCCCAGAGATGATCTTTTCTCCGTGAATGCTATCTCTTGAGTTTCTTCCAAATTCTTGAATTTTCCTGGAATGATCTCTTCTCTGTGAATTGTATTTCTTGAACTTCTCTTGGTTTGGGGACCCACGGGCTTCCTAAAAGCATCCATGCCTCCTCTTGGGTGTTGTACAAGGATCATTCGGCTTCTTAGAAGTTCTCATGCCTTCTCTTAGGCTTAATACAAGGACCCTGACAAACTCTTAAATGTATAAGACAGAAACTTAGTCATCCTTTGCTAGAGTAGTCGTTCCAGCGTCAAAACTCCGGCCATTTTAGGGTTGATACTCGTCCCTTAATGCCCGCGCCTCCTCTTGGGCATTGTACAAAAGATAAAACTCTAGACACAGACAGTCTAAAACTCTTGAGTCTCAAAGACATTATCAAGTTCCTTTCAAACATAGGAAAAAACACCGATCACCCTAGATCAATCTCCAGCAGAAACTCGGTCTCTCTCATGAGAGTTCCCCACACTTGGACCCACTTCAGGATCTAAATAATCCTTAGTGGTAAGTCAGCCTCCTCTTGGGCTTTGTACAAATGATTCTCCCTAGCGGAGCTAACCTTTTTTGACTCTCTTGTTGAGTCAATCTCCCTTTAGCCTCCGTCTTGGGCTTTGTACAAGACACATATAAAACACTCTCTTGTTGAGTATAAAAGACTCTCTTGTTGAGTCAATCTCTTTTTAGCCTCAATCTCGGGCTTTGTACGAGATAGAAAAAACCACTCTCTTGTTGAGTATAAAAGACTCTCTTGTTGAGTCAATCTCTTTTTAGCCTCAATCTCGGGCTTTGTATGAGATAGAAAAAACATTCTCTTGTTGAGTGTAAACGACTCTCTTATTGAGTCAATCTCCTTTTAGCCTCAATCTCGGGCTTCGTACGAGACAACAAATCACTCTCTTGTTGAGTATAAAAGACTCACTTGTTGAGTCAATCAACCTTCAGACTCTCTTGTTGAGTCAATCACCTGTTCAAGACTCTCTTGTTGAGTCAACCTTTTTTAGCCTCCGTCTTAGGCTTTATACAGGACAGATAAAAGTACTCTCTTGTTGAGTCAAACCCTTTCAGCCTCCATCTTGGGCTTTATACAAGATACATTCTCCCCAATGGAGTCAAAATCCCTTCTGGCCTCAATCTTGGGCGTTGTACAAGACAAAAATAACATTTCCCCCGAAAAAGTCAAACTTCCCGCCTCCTCTTAGGCTTTGTATAAAGAAACCCCCGGTTGAGTCAATCAACCTTTTAGCATCAAAGTTGTGCCTTGCTCACAGCATACAAACATCAACCACTCCTCTTTAGAGATGACAAATTCTCTCTCATCCAAAACCTTTTAGCTTCACATCTTGGGCTTTGAACAAGATACAAACCACCTTTGGCTTCATGTCTTGGGCTTTGAGCAATACACCAAAACAATCTCTTTCCTCCCATAGAATAGGAGGAACTATGATTGCTCCGATTTCCCTATTTCAGGAATACGTAGGCATAAGATTGCAAAAATCTTAGCAAGCATACCAATCAAAAACCCAAAATCCCGTACCTCCATACATCAATCAAGAAGCATCAGACCTAACATCTTAAACCTCACAGATAATCCAGACACCGACCCCCCTATTTTGATAGCATTTGTAAACCAACAGTTTTGACTGTTTAAACTCAGTTTGCAAGCAGGGTTAATTGAAGACATCTATTTCCCTTTCTTAATCAGCTTCACAGGATAAAAAATGAATCGAATTGTAGTACCAAAGCGATAGTGATTCGAAACCACAAAAATCGCGCTACAATTTGGAATTTGATGTAGTTGAAAATTTTGAAGTATGTAATGAGAGCTTTCATTTGAGCTTTGGACGAGAGAAAAAAGCCTTGTGGTTTGGAAGTTATGGCCTTGCAAAGTTGGTACCAAATCACTTTTGTTCCATAACTTAGAAAATTTTAAGTTTCTTATGGTTTCCCCTTTTTCAAGTAACCTCACTTTTCTTATTTTTCTTGATGGATGATGATCCAAACCATGGATTAACATTGGTTTTTACTTAGGGAAGCCATGTTTGTCAAGAAATTCAAAAAGTCAAACTTGATTTTTGGCACAGTTGACTTTTTGTCAGATGAATTTCAAATTGTGTGATCCTCTATGAAATCAAGTCCTTGACCTAATTCAAACCTAATGGATGGGTTCCATAGGTGTTATAGAGTGTCTTGAATCATGTCCCAAGGTTTGGGATCGTGTCTTGGTCAAAAGTCAAAGGTACAGTTGACTTTTTATCAGGAAACCCTAATTGGTCAAGATGGAATTGAATCTTTGTACTGCTTATGAACCAAGTTCTTTGAATCAATCAAAATTTATAAATGTATCAATATAATGTATTGGAGGTCTTCAAAACACTTCTTGATGTCTTGGCTCAAGTTTTACTCCAAAAGTCAACTTAGGGCTGAATTAGGTCAAGAAACCCTAATTCATGATTTTTGATGAATGCATCCCCTGAGGCTATTTTTACTTGATGATTGGGTCCATGAGGTCCCTTTGAGCTTATTGAATCATGTTTTGAAGTATTGGCTCATGCCCAGATGAAAAGTTTCATCTGGAGGCCTTAGTCAACCAAAACCCTAATTTGGTGACACTGGCGATCTTGAGGCTTAATCCATTTAGAATGTTGCAACCTAGTGATTGATCCTTGATGTGGGAGCCCTCTTGATCCTTTATGCGTGTTTGAGAGACTTGACAAATTGAGGATCATGTCCATTCTTAATTGATCCTTTGTCTGAGTGCTCTGAGGGGGCTCAAAACCCTAATTCTTGGTTGTAGTGAATGTTCAACAGTCCTTGAGAAGATTGATGAAGTATGATGATACATCCATATTGTGATGATGATTTGTATAATGATGGGAAATCTTGTGATCAAAATTTGGGGTATGACAGATGTCCCTATTTAATCTTCTTGGACCTGAAGGTGTGAATGGCGAAGATATTCGGGCATTCAGGGTACAAGAGGATTAAATATCGGAATACCTAAAATTTTGATTGTGGTTGTGAATGGTAGCTGATTTGCCCGTCCATCTTCTTTTGCTAAGTAAAGTAACTTAGAAAAGGATAAAACTTCCCCTCGATCCTGGTCTTCATCCACGAAACTGGTCTTAGTTTTCTTATGGAATAAACTTCCCCTCAATTCTGGTCTTGAGCCATGGAAGTGGTCTTAGTTTTCTTATGAAATAAACTTCCCCTCGATCCTGGTCTTCTGCCATGGAACCGGTCTCAGTTTTTTCTTGAAATAAACTTCCCCTTGATCCTGGTCTTCAGCCACGGAACTGGTCTCAGTTTCTTCTTGTTGAGTTCCTTCTCTTGACAAGGAACGCTATTTGTAGCGGTCTTCATCAAACTTTTCGCTGAGTTTTTACTGTGGAGACGCCATTTGATGGAGAAATATTTGATGTTAGACTTGCTGGGAAAACCCATTTGTCTGAACTGTAGAGGTGTGCAAACTTCTCTGTGGGAGATGCCATTTGTCGACCTACTAGGGAAAGCAAGTCTCTTGAGAGATTGCTTGTTGCTTGGTGATATTACATCATACTTTTCTTCGAGACCTTTTTCAGAGAAATCCCATGTGATGTAATCTAATATTGAGGTGTTGATAACTTCATTGAAGGAAATTTTTCGGAGAAATACCGCCATACCGCCATATTGCCAAGAGTCTTCGATTGAGAGGCTTTTTCTGGGGATTTTCTTTAGTCTGGGAAAGCAAAATATCATCTTCAATGGTGAAGGGCGATGCTCCAAAGGTGTCTATCGAATGTCTTTTTGCCTTTTAGAGGTCCAAGTTATCAAAGTAGTCGAGGACAGTCTCCAATCTAGCAATAAACTGGGGAGAGATTTCTCAGACGATACATTTCCGGATGAGGAAAGAACTGACAATTCTATCGGTGAGAGGACAATTATCACTTGGGGATGAAAATGACCAGAGTGATATTAATGCAACATATGTGTGAATATGAATCAATTATGCATGATGTATGTATGAAATGCTTATGCTAACAAAACAGACACGACATATAGACTGGTGAATGAACACGACTGGATACTTGGCCACTGCGGGGGGATAAAAAGTATCATTGGTTCAAGATAACAATCCTTTTCTGTTTAGAAGGGGGTAAACCCTACTAGGGAAAACATACCAATTATCAGTTCCCGGAGGTAACACATCTACCAGGGATGTCAAATGGGACATTACATCTGAAACAGCCGATCCTTCATTCAGGGTGTACTGGTTAAAAGGAGTACTTTAATTCTACATTTTGAGGTTAAATCACTTCCGAAGAAGCCATCGATGTTCCTTCTTGTGTTTAGTAGTCAAAAGGAATTTCCATCTTTATTTAAAAAGCAGAAGAAAATTTTAAAGTTTAGTTTTGAAAACAAAAGTAGGTTCGTTTTTGTTTCAAGAATGTTAATCATATAAACATGTCATTTTGCAAAGCAGAATAAATAAGAGTTGCAAACAAAAGCAATCAGGGCTCAAATTTTATTGATAGAATGGTAATCTGCCAAATGCGTGATCCCATAGAGCATTACAAAGTTTATAAAATGGTAATTTAAAGGGAAAGGGGCTATATTGAAACATAACGACCGCTATCCTCCCACCAACTTTGAATTTTGGACATTCTGAGCTTCTGTCGAAGGTGACCTTGACTGAAGTCTTCCTGACGGATGACGTTGTTTCTGAGGTGTCAAACTTTTCGGATATAGTTACTTGCCATGAATCCCTAACTTTTGCCTGGATTGTCTTTTGAGGTTTCCAATCCATCGGGATGACTTTTGCTTATGTCTCTAATTTTTGCCTGGACCGCCCTTTCAGGTTTTCAATCCACTGAGACGTTTTTTTTAGGAGAAGTATTTCTTGGCTACATCAATATTTGTGGGGTAGGTAAACTCCTCTCCATCCATGGTTGCGATTCTTAGAACACCGCCTGAAAAGGCGTTCTTAACAACATATGGGCCGTCGTAATTCAGAGTCCATTTGCCCCTGGAATCAGTGAGAAATTATTGTATCTTCTTGAGCACGAGGTCTCCTTTTCTGAAGACACGGGGTCAGACATTTTTGTCAAACGCTTTCTTCATTCTTTGCTGATACAACTGCCCATGGCACAAAGTCGTCATTCTTTTTTCTTCGATTAGGTTCATTTCATCGTGTTGACTTTGACACCATTCAGCTTCTGCTAGCTTGGCTTCCATCAATACCCTGATTGATGGGATCTTTATTTCTATGGGGAGTACTGCATCCATGCCATATACTGATAGAAATGGGTTGCCCCTGTTGAAGTGCGGACAGATGTACGATAATCGTGAAGAGCAAAGGGTAGCATCTCATGCCAATATTTGTAGGTTACAACCATCTTCTGAATGATCTTCTTGATATCCTTGTTAGCCGCTTCCACCGCTCCGTTCATCTTAGGCCGGTAGGGAGATGAGTTATGGTGTTCGATTTTGAACTCAGCATACAACTCTTTCATCATCTTTTTGTTCAGGTTTGATCCATTATCCGTAATGATCTGGCTTGGAACACCATAACGACGGATGAGATTGTTCTTGATAAATCGGACCATAACTTGTCTGGTTACATTGGCATAGGATACTGCTTCGACTCACTTGGTGAAGTAGTCAATGGCTACTAGGATAAATCGATGTCCGTTCGAAGCCTTGGGTTCGATCATGCCAATCATGTCGATTCCCCATATAGAAAAAGGCCATGGAGGAGAAATAACTTTGATATGCATTGGCGGTACATGGATTTTGTCAGCGTATATCTGACACTTGTGACACCTCCTCATGTACTTGTAGCAATCGGGTTCCATTGTCAGCCAATAATATCCTGCTCTCAAAAATTTTCTTGCCATTGTATGTCCGTTGGCATGAGTGCCAAATGATCCGTCGTGAATCTCTTTCATCAACATGTTTGCTTCACTTCTGTCTACACATCTGACCAGAACCATGTCGAAGTTTCTCTTGTAGAATGTATCACCGTTCAGGAAGAAGTTGCCTGCCAGTCTTCTGAGGGTCTTCCTATCTTTTATGGATGCCCCAGGTGGGTACTCTTGTTTTTTAAGGAAGCACTTGATATCATGATACCATGGTTTGTCATCTATGACTGCTTCAATTGTGAAGATGTAAGCGGGCCTTTCAAGGCGCATTATGTTGATTTTAGGTACGTCGTTCCATTGACTTACACTAATCATGGAGGATAAGGTGGATAATGCATTAACCATGTGATTTTCTTCACGAGGAATGTGATGAAACTCGATTTTGTTAAAGAATGGTAACAACCTTCTCGCGTAGTCTTTGTAAGTAATCAATCCTGATTGGTATGTATTCCACTCTCCTTTGATCTGATTGATAACCAGGGCTAAGTCTCTATACACATCCAAGTTCTTTATCCTTAAGTCAATTGCTTCTTCGAGACCCATGATACAAGCTTCGTATTCGGCCTCATTGTTTGTGCATTTAAATGTCAATCTGGAAGTGAAAGGAATACGGGTACCCTGAGGTGTTACGATGATTGCCCCAATTCCGTTTCCGTAAGTGTTGACAGCTCCGTCAAAAATTAGTCCCCATTGGGAACCTGGTTATGGCCCTTCACTGGGTAGCGGTTCTTCGCAATATTTCATTTTCAAATACATGACATATTCGTCTGGGAAGTCAAATTCGACTGATTCCTGATCGTCAATCGGTTGATGAGCCAAATAATCGGCTAAAATACTTCCTTTGACGGCTTTCTGAGCATGGTACTCGATGTCGTATTCTGATAACAACATCTGCCAACGGGCAATCCTTCCTGTGAGGGCAGGCTTTTCAAAGACGTCCTTGATCGAATCCATTTTGGAGATTAACTAAGTAGTGTGATAAATCATAGTATATTGAGTTTCACAGTCAATGAACTTCTTGCTTAAGTAGTAAATGGCATACTCTTTTCTTTTTGTCTCGTCTTGTTGGCCAAGTACACAACCCATGGAGTCTTCCAAGACTGTTAAGTAGATGATCAGTGGTCTTCCTTCCACTGGAGGAGACAGAATAGGTGGATTCAACAGATATTCTTTGATGTTGTCGAAAGAATTTTGGCAATCTTCTGTCCATACACAACTTTGGTTCTTTCTGAGTAGTTTGGAGATCGGCGCGCATGTCGCGGTCATAAGGGATATGAATCTTGAGATGTAATTCAAACGTCCCTAAAATCCTCTGACCTGTTTTTCAGTCTTTGGTGAAGGCATTTCTTGAATGGCATTGACCTTTTCAGGATCAACCTTAATTCCTTTCTGGATGACGATAAATCCCAAGAGTTTTCCTGAGCGGACACTGAATGTGCACTTATTAGGATTCAAGTGGAGTTTGTATTTTCTCAGATGCTCTAATAACTTTGACTAGTGTGTTACATGCCCTTCTTCTGTTTTAGATTTGGCAATCATGTCATCGACGTACACTTCAATCTCTTTGTGCATCATGTCATGAAACAGAGTTGTCATGGCCCTTTGATAGGTTGCCCCCGTGTTCTTCAGACCGAACGACATTACCTTGTAACAAAAGGTGCCCCATGGGGTGATGAATGAAGTTTTCTCCATATCTTCCGACACCATTTTGATTTGATTATAGCTTGAGAATCCATCCATGAAGGAGAAAACTTTGAATTTTGTTGTGCTGTGTACCAGTATGTCAATGTGTGGCAGGGGGAAGTCATCCTTTAGACTTGCTTTATTCAGATCCCTGTAGTCTACACACGTTCTGACTTTTCCGTGCTTTTTCAGAACTGGCACTATGTTGGCTAACCATTGAGGATATTCTGAGGTGGCAAGGAAACCTGCGCCGATCTGCTTCTGCACCTCCTCCTTAATTTAGATGGCCATATCTGAATGAGTCCTTCTTAGTCTTTGTTTTACTGGCGGACATTCCGTTTTCAGTGGTAAGTGATGTTCCACGATGCTAGTATCCAACTCTGGCATGTCCTGATAGGACCAAGCAAATACATCTGGAAACTCTTTGAAAAGTTTCATCAAGTCTTCTTTGACAGTTGCAATAAGTAGTGCCCCAATCTTAACTTCTTTCTTTTCTTCTTCCGAACCCAAATTGACTGTTTCCAACGGCTCTTTGTAAGGCTCAATAGACTTTTCCTCTTGTCTGAGTAGTCGGGAGATCTCTTCTGGAATTTCTTCGTCCTCTTCTTCTTCAGCTTCAAATACCGGGAATTCAAAGTTGGGAGAAGGCATTGGATCGTATATTTCAATGGGGTTTAAAACAAGCAATCTGCATGACGTGATGATTCATTTTTTAGAAAAGACAGAGAGAATGCAAGAGTGTGTGCAGTGTATTTTTTTTTTTGAAAATGCTTGTTTTTATTTTGGGTTGTTTTTAGGATTACCATTTTCTGAAAAAGCAAAAAGTGAAAACAACAATAAATGCGGGAATTTAGAATGACATTATTTATTCATGATTTGTCGATTCTTGAAACACAACCCTATAAAACAAAACTCTATCGCTTTGGGTGAAGCAAAGAGGGACATTTATAGAAAAGTGAGCCCTATAAAACATCCATTTCATCTGGGCAAGGTGAAAGGTAAAAACAAAGATGGTAATTACTTCGACTTATGGACAACTGTCGGGACATTGACTGCAACCCAATGGCAATGAACTCCTCTGTGAATCACAAAGTTTGGTACTTCCCTTCTTGGTTTGTCTTCCGAAATGGCACTGATTTCTGGTGGAGTAGGATCGTTGGAGTCTTCCTCCCATGCAGAGTTATCACAAAAGGACTCTTCTGTCTCATCTTCCATAGTGTTTTCACTCTCAAGAGGATCTCCCCATCCAGTTGGCTGGATGTTGTTGGTTGCGGAATAGCGGCAAACAGCAAAAATATTTATTTTCGGAAGAATTCCCTCAGATATTTATGTCGTGTCCACAAAGATCGGTTCGAGGGAAAGAATGCCGTTCGACAGTCTCTCGCGTTTATGAGTTTGGATTAAAATAGTTTCAAACAAGAAAACATAAAAGTAAATATTAAAACATAAAACAAATTCATTCTTCAGCAAGACAAACTTTTCCGGCATGCACATAACCGACTCCTCACAAACTTAAACTTACCGACCAGTTATACTCCACCTACAATACTCCTCAATATCACCCAGCATCGCTCACAACAAAGGTTATGTCTAACGCAACGTTGAGAGAACAACCGTGTTACCCTCGCCGACACTCTCGCACGTGACTCAAGACACGAAGGCATTAAGCTTCGACACATATTGAAGATTGTTAGCTCTTAAATCTATCTCTAGAGTCCAGAAACTAACAGATAATCATCCCTAATCGAAGTTTGCGAGGATTATCTCTAACGCAACTCAAACCCCGCGCATAAAGCAAAAAACAGAGACAATCACCAATAAAGATTTGTAAAGCAAGTTTTATACAACGCCATGGGCGACAAATATACATGAGATCATAGTCAATACATATACAAAACCCAACAAGGAAGAAAAACACAAAGAAGAAGAGAAATGAACCAAACATCTCGCGGATTATCAGAGCCAATCAATGAGAAATCCACCCCGGTTCATTCGTATGCAAGCTTCCATGTTGTTTTCTAAGCTACTCTACTGCAAAATGAAGTTTGATGGAGTTGGGAGCAAATATCCCGAAAACCATACCCTCAAAAGTGAGTGAAATGAACTATATACAATTACAAATCTGTCACGTTCGCTTTGCGAACGAATCATTCGCCTAGCGAACCTCAAAAAATGGCACTTAAGTGCCTCGGAAATGTTAAACCGCCTTTGCTTTTCTTCGTGAGTGCGCAATACGAACAATTTATTCGCAAAGTGAATGCTCGCTGCATAGTTCGCAAAGCGAACTTTGGTTCCTTTTTCCTCTGCCTCAAACTGGGACCATTCGCTGGGGAACTCGCCAGCTATTCGCAAAGCGAATGTTCACTGGCTCACTCGCAAAGCAAACAAGCTGAACTTTCTGGTTTTCTTCAGCTCCCTTTTATTGCTTCAAATGACACATCTTGGAGCCTTTATTACTCATTGCTTCAACAATGCTTAATTACCTAAAAATGAATGGAAAACTATCAATTGTTACATAAATGAATCAATATTACAAATATATACTAACTAACATATTTATACACAAAGTGGGATTTATTCAAACGATATTAACCAAAAAGTATCGATAAGTGCAACAAAACATATACACAAAAATAGTTACATTTTGCATTTATCAAACTCTCCCCAACTTAAACTTGTTTGTCCTCAAACAAGAATCAACTAGCTCGAGAAACAAACGCAAAAACCAAAGAATCACGGATCAACAAGTTTTGAAAAACGGAAACAAATGTATGGTTCAAATGAAAACGGTACACATAAAGTAAATACTTACCACTAAACTACGACGACAACATAGTCACGAAACAAATGCAAGATACAAAAATCATGCCAAAAATTCTAAAACAACACAAGTTAAAATGTGAATCACACCTAGCAAAAACAATCACCGGTAGATGAAAAACACAAAATGAGGTGCTTATCACTCACACAACAATCATGCAAACAATAGACTAAATTATGCATTCATCCAACAATTCACATTGAACATACAAAGGCAAGAATCACAAGGACTTTTAAAGGTTGTAACGCGGTCAGGTAAACAAACAAGGGCAATTTCTAAAGGTAATTGAAACAAAAACTTTCTTAAACCTAAGGGAGTGATCAACTCACAAAGACTCAAACACAAAATTCCAATTAACTTCTTCCAAAATCCCAAGTGTTACACAAAACACAATACTTATTTAACACAATTATTTGAACTCTTTTTTGTTTCCTTTCTCAAGGATTTTCTTTTTCTTTCTTATTTTTCTTTTCTTTTCTTTTTCTTTGTCATATTTCTCTTTTCTCTTTTCTTTTTCAATCCTCATAGAATCCAACCAATGAGTAAACAATCATTCTCTCCCCAACTTGAATTCAACCACATCATCATGTCAATACTCCCTACTTTCTAAGGCAAGGTAAAAATTCATACAACAACGCAAAGTAGAGGGTCCAAGAAAAAAATAATCAATCAAAATCCATACAAAAAGTAAATTTGACACTCATAGACAAGCATCAAACTCAAACAACATGGATAATGATAGAAAGGCACAAATGGGTTACAAATGATCACACACTCACAAGGTGACTGACTATTTGGCTAGGTAGTTGTGCTCAAAATGAAACAAAATTGGCTTGATCCTTTTCATGCTTTCATATAATCAACACAAACAAAAGATTCAACATAATAAAATCCAGTTAGAACAAGAATGTTGGTACTCCGCATATATGAACAATGGAAAGCCACCTCACAAAAAGGTTGGGAACTAAAGTGATTCATAAAAGAACAAGTATACAAAAGAATGAATGGCATGGAAGTTTGTAAAATGCCTAAGTAACATGAATATGCTAAAATCTAGAAAGCGATAAACACATACCTTGGACGTGTACAAAACTTAACAATATCATTACCATACATCCGCAAGTTGAAACGATCAAACTTGGAACATCACCGAATTTCCTCAAGCTACTCAAAACAAGCTTATTGACAAACGTAAAAACTATTAATATACACAAACTGAAAAACCGGCAAAAATTCATTAAACAGGTTGTAAAGTGAAGATTTGAGAATTTTCCGAAAAATCTGAGTACAACTTGTTTAATGAATACTCACCACACTACCTAAACTAAAAAACAACAAAAGAAAAGAATACACCATGCTTGTTTTACGTCGTAAGCTCGACGCCTTTACAATGCTTACCTAGTAACTTCCTCTCTTCATGCCATGGTGATTTCTCACCGCGCAAACCAAAAGCAAGTGCCCTAACCAAACACTTAAACAAACGTTACGGGAACAAAATATATACAACACTTGAACAATATATACGATATATACAAAACTCAAAAACAAAGAAACTATTGCAATGCGATTCAATATCAAAACCGATCCCCGACAACGACGCCATTTTGTTGGTTGCGGAATAGCGGTAAGCAGCAAAAATATTTATTTTCGGAAGAATTCCCTCCGAGATTTATGTCGTGTCCACAGATATCGGTTTGAGGGAAAGAATGCCATTTGACAGTCTCTCGCGCTTATGAGTTTGGATTAAAATAGTTTCAAACAAGAAAACATAAAAGTAAATATTAAAACATAAAACAAATTCATTCTTCAGCAAGACAAACTTTTCCGGCATGCACATAACCGACTCCTCACAAACTTAAACTTACCGACCAATTATACTCCACCTACAATACTCCTCAATATCACCCAACATCGCTCACAACAAAGGTTATGTCTAACACAAAGTTGAGAGAACAACTGTGTTACCCTCGCCGACACTCTCGCACGCGACTCAAGACACGAAGGCATTAAGCTTCGACGCCTATTGAAGATTGTTAGCTCTTAAATCTATCTCTAGAGTCCAGAAACTAACAGATAATCATCCCTAATCAAAGTTTGAGAGGATTATCTTTAACGCAACTCAAACCCCGCGCATAAAGCAAAAAACAGAGACAATCACCAATAAAGATTTGTATAGCAAGTTTTATACAACGCCATGGGCGACAAATATACATGAGATCATAGTCAATACATATATAAAACCCAACAAGGAAGAAAAACACAAAGAAGAAGAGAAATGAACCAAACATCTCGCGGATTGCCAGAGCCGATCGATCAGAAATCCACCCCAGTTCATCCGTATACAAGCTTCCATGTTGTTTTCTAAGCTACTCTACTGCAAAATGAAGTTTGATGGAGTTGGGAGCAAAAATCCCCAAAACCATACCCTCAAAAGTGACTGAAATGAACTATATACAATTACAAATCTGTCACGTTCGCTTTGCGAACGAATCATTCGCCTAGCGAACCTCAAAAAATGGCACTTAAGTGCCTCTGAAATGTTAAACCGCCTTTGCTTTTCTTCGTGAGTTCGCAATGCGAACGATTTATTCTCAAAGCGAATGCTCGCAAAGCGAACTTTGGTTCCTTTTTCCTCTACCTCAAACTGGGACCATTCGCTGGGGAACTCACCAGCCATTCGCAAAGTGAATGTTCGCTGGCTCACTCATAAAGCGAACAAGCTGAACTTTCTGGTTTTCTTCAGCTCCCTTTTATTGCTTCAAATGACACATCTTGGAGCCTTTATTACTCATTGCTCCAACAATGCTTAATTACCTACAAAATGAATGAAAAACAGTTATTACATAAATGAATCAATATTACAAATATATACTAAATAACGTATTTATACACAAAGTGGGGTTTATTCAAACGATATTAACCAAAAGGTATCGATAAGTGCAACAAAACATATACACAAAAATAGTTACATTTTGCACTTATCAAATGTCCTCGTATCTGATACGAAAGCTTTCGGGAGCAGTGTATTTGACTAGAAAGTTGTATTTGCCACTTGGCTGTCCCAAGGTATCCCAGGTTTCTGTGGGCATAGATGAGTCATCTTCCACAATGACGTTGACCTCTGGAAATGGGTAGTTAATGAGTTCTTGTCCTGCAATCTTTGTGAATTCATCATCATGGTGCCAGACATTTTCGGAATGTTCTGAGTAAGGATTCCATGACTCTGTGGGAACATGAGTATTCTTTTCAAGATTACTCAGCTGATAGGCATTGTCCGGCTGACTCTTTTTCCCCAAGTCTTCCGTGTATGGCTTCCAGATAGGCAAGTCATCCAGGGGATCATAATAATCACAATCAAAGTTGTCCTTCATCAGACTGTCTTCCTCTAATGAGTTGGGTGGAGCATGGCATCCTTCCGGATCATAATCTCCATAGATCATTCTAACGTCTGATCTTGGTATATATCTCAGATTCTGCTTTGGAAAACAGAATGGCATGTGCACTTATCCCTGAGATATATAACTGTCATCGTTGAGATAAGACTTCGACTCTTCATCCGTATCGGAGGATCGTTCCCATCGATGGTGTGGACTTCTTGAGATACTGGGTGGAGGAAGCCTCCGCTGTGGAAGAAATCCTGAATAGGACGAAAACTATCATCCTTCTTTGTACTTTGGGTCCAGGTCGGAGAGAAACCAAGACCTTTTCTTATCTTATTATTAGTAGGAGTTACTATCTGTCCCCATCCTTTTATGTCATTACTCCCAAACACTTTGAGAGCATCTTTGTATGAGGAAATCGACGTCCCTCTTTCTTGTTGATTCTCATTGCTTACCGAGAGTGCTTGGAACTGAGTTCCAACAACCTCTTCTGGTTCTACACAAGAGAATGATGATAAGCTGCTCACGATCAAGGCTTGCTCTCCGAATACTATGACTAATTTGTCATTCTTGACGAACTTCAGCTTCTAGTGAAGTGTCGAAATGACTGCTCCAGCTTCGTGTATCCAAGGTCTTCCTAATAAATAGATGTATCCTTCCCGGATGTCCATGACCTGGAAAGTGACTTGGAAAGTGTGAGGACCGATGGTTATGGGAATATCGACTTCGCTGATAACTGTTTTTCTGGATCCATCGAAGGCTTTAACGATGATCTCACTGCCCCTCATCGGAGTTCCTTGAAAAGATAGTCGAACCAAAGTTGATCTTGGCATGACATTTAAAGATGAACCGGTGTCTACAAGTACGCTGGCTAGAGCATCGTCTTGGCAGTTGACTATGATATTGAGTGCCATATTATGGTTCTTGCCTTCCTCCGGTAGTTCCTTATCACTGAATCCCAAGTGGTTGCAGGAAGTGATGTTGGAGATGATGATGTCAAATTGTCCTACTGTCACATCTTGTTCCACAAAGGCTTGTTCTAAAACTTTCGGTATAGCTTCCTTGTGAGCTTCTGAACTCAGCAAGAGAGATAGCACAAAGATCCGAGACGGAGTTTGTAACAATTGATCCACAATGTTGTACTCGCTTTTCTGGATGAGCTTCAGCATCTCATCGTTTTTATTTACAGGTTCTGGATTACTGGATTGACTGACTTGTTGGTTGGGAACTTCCCTTTGAGGTTCCTTCTCCTAGGGAGGTTCTCCAACTCCTCTGTTGAAGATCCGACCGCTCCGGGTGACTCGACTGATGTCGACAATGTTCACAACGGAGGGTAATAGAGTTTCTTTTCCATTTTCTACGTTCGTTGCACCGTACTTGTACAGGATATATTTATCTGACTTGTATGGTATTGGACCTGGCAAGTAGACGACCACAGGGACTTTTTGGGCCTTTTGACTGTCGTAGGCAACCTCGATCAGTTCTAAGTTTGGAATCTTTCTATTGCTGAGAGAGACTCTCGACTCATCGAGTAGAGGAATTATAGCACAAACATTCTTAGTTTTCTCATCATCGGAGATTATGACAGAGTTTTTATTTTGACCAGGGAGGTAATCTTGTACCATGTTGATTGATTCAGCATTCGACCATGGTCGAATCTCCTTTCGGTCTAACTGGTGCTGGAGAGCTGCTCGCACTAGATAACATCCTTGGTTATTTTCCGAGCATACTCTACAGCGTTCATAATTGTTAGGAAGTATCCGACCATACCCACTTTGTATGCAATGCATTCTTACTAGATCTGTTTCCATTGAGAGGAAATCACGACCTTGATATCTACCAGGATTCTCATAAGTCATGCTAATCTGTTGTGTGTCTTCATCCAGGTAGATCGGAAGCCACCAGTGGTCCAACATATGTTGAAGAGTCTTTGGCACAAGCGCATACCCTTGGTCGTTTTCGGAGCATTCTTTGCAGTCTTGATAATCATGTGAAGCCAGAAAACCAAGTCTAACTTGCTTAGCATGTAATTCCACTAGACTGGTATTCATCAGGCGTATATCAAAGATCTGAACCATATTGACTTGATGATTACTTCTTTCACGGTAGTCCTGGATCCATCCGAGATCCATTTGACGTTGGAGGGCCTCTTGTACAAAAGAGCATCCCTGATTGTCTGTTGAGCAGATCGGACAAGTGTTGTAATTCTGTTGTGGCAGATCGTAATGCTGACTTTATCTTGAATGCAATGCCACTAGATTGACATTCATTGCACGGATGTCGTGGTTCTAAATAGTGTTAGGATGTGCATCAGCCACGTTTACTTCACGAATCCTGTGATCCTGAATCTAGCCTAGATCCATTTTCTCTTGAAGAGTTGCTTGTATTATGGCACACCCTTGATTATCCTTAGAGCAGATATCACACTGATGATAGTGTACCCACTCTGTTTGCAATGCATCTTTACCAAGTTGGTTCCCAGTAAAAGTACATGGTGAATTTGATAACTGTTGACAGGTTCTTCTTCTATCATGTTTACCGTAGTCTTTTCATGTTATGGTAATGGGTTCGTCTGAACATTTAGATTAGTATCTTGGAAAGATAAAACCCCGTTCTTGACAAGCTTCTGTACATCAGACTTGAAGCTGAGATAATTCTCAATGTTATGTCCCGATCCTCCTTGATGGTAAGGGCAAGTTTGATCTACTTTGAACCAAAAAGGTGGATTTTCTGGTACTGTAAGAGGAGTCCTGGTTTGAACGTGCCCCTTGGCTAGTAGAAGTGGAAATAACTCTGCATACAACATCGGTATAGGGTTGAACCCTGATGGTCGCGTAGGACGATTGTTGTTATTCTACTACGGGCGAGCCTACTGAAGAGGCTGTTGCGGCCTTTGCTAATACTGTTGTTGATATGTCGGAACTGGCGCTGGGTTGATAGTGGGAGTTATCGCTGCTACCGGTTGATACCTTCGCCTTTACTTTCCCAGAGAGATATTACTGATATCTTGCTCTTTTTTCTTTTGGAAAACACTACCGTACCTCTTGGTACTGCTAGATGGTTCTGCATCTTTAACCAATCATCCTTCTCGGACTGCTTCTTCAAGGTGTACTCCTATGTTCACCATTTTAGTGAAGTCACTGGGTGCACTTGCGACCAATTGTCGTAATAAAACGAGCTCAATGTTTTCAGGAAAATATTTGTCATTTCCTTTTCCTCGAGAGGAGGACAGATCTGGGCGGAAATTTCATGCCATCTCTGAGCATATTCTTTGAAGTTTTCCTTATCCTTTTGTGAAATTTCTCTGAGCTGGTCCCTATCTGGTGCCATGTCCAAGTTATATTTATACTGCTGAACGAAGGTTGTGCCGAGATCTCTGAAAGTACTGGTCTTGGTGCGGTTTAAACCCATGTACCATTTGAGTGCGGCATCGGTTAAACTGTCTTGGAAGTAATGGATCAGTAATTGTTGATTGTTTGTCTGGGTAGACATTTTTCGAGCGTACATCACCAAATGACTTTGAGGGCAAGAGTTGCCTTTGTATTTTTCAAAGTCGGGCACCTTGAATTTGTGAGGTATCTTTACATTAGGGACCAAACAGAGGTCGGTGGCGTCCTTTCTAAATAAGTCTTGACCGTAAATGGCATGCAGTTCCTTCTGCATTTCCAAGAACTGTTTCTGAAACTCATTCATCCTTTCGTACACGTCTTCGTTTCCGCCAAAAAATGCTTGCGAAATCTGTCCTTCCGGGGCAGTGTTTACCACTGGTTGTGGTATAGTCATTATTACGGTAACTCTTGGCGCTTCAGTGACCTGAAGTTTGTAACCTTCAGGAGTTTCGGTTGTAACCCTTGCATCTTTATTTCCCTGAAGCTTGTAACCTTCAGGTCTGACTGTTCTTGCTATGACTTCTGGGTCTTCAGTGACCGGTGGGATGTACCCTTCAGGTATAAAATTGCGTGGCATGCCCTAGGGAAATCCTTTAGGCATGTTGTACTGAGGATGACTGCCAGGCGTCTCAAATGCTGCTGTAGATGTACTCTCCGAGATTACAGTCCTTTGATGCAGTTGCTCATAGGCTGCTGCCAGGGATTGCGTGTCGTGGTGGAGTTTCTCCAAACTCTCCTTCAGGGCGTTGATTTCTTCTCTCAGCTCTCTGTTATCTTCCTCGAGATCGTCCACTTTCTTTTTTCGATTGGCCTGAGTATTATACGAGTGAGACGGTTTGACTCTAGAGTGCGACACACATGTGAGACTCAAAGAAAAAGAGGTGCTATGTGAGAATGATGAATGATATGCAAAGACTGAAAATGATATATTTTTTTATTTTTTTGTTAAAATAACTGCTAACAATTATATTGCAAATATCACACAGCAGGGGGAGACCCTTTTTATTGAACTCGAAAGATTGCAGTATTTTACAAGGAAAAGAATAGTATTTTACAAAGTGCTATGAGGAAAATTAGGCCTATATATCCTGAGTCTTCTCTGAGGAGAGCTCAGATGCTGGTTCCTGAACTTTTCTTTTCTTTGATTGGGCTCCTTCAGCCGTTGTCGGGTTGACGAATCACTTCCAAGCGAAAGGAGTGAGCAAATTCCTTCGTTCCTCCTGACTTTCCATAGCATGCTGCTCTAATATCTCAATCAGAGCATCATTCTCCTTCAGCAGTTCCTGGATCTTGGTACATTCCAAATTAAGGATCTGATATTTGTTCTTCCAAGAGTTCTTCTCACGTTGGACTTTGTTGAGAGCGACCTGAAGTTTTTCCGCATCTGACATGAAATAGAGGACAGATTCCTTTAAGGGAAAAACTTCTTGGCGAGGGTAAGGAATCCTCAGCTTGAGGGCTCTTGTTTGCACCCAATGGAGATAAGGTTATGAAGAGGTACAACTTGGTCTCCCCAGTGACTCTCTCCCTTTCATGTGAATATGTTGCCAGGCATGCACTATTTCTTTCTTTAGTGCCCTGTCATTCTCTCATTCCTTAAAGAAAAGACCTTCCAAATGAGCATTATGTGGGATATTCTTCATCGGGTATCAGAGTTGACGGCAATCTAGAATTGGATGATAGTTGATCCCTTCTTTAGTACCAATGAGGGGTACATTGGGGAAATTTCTGCATCTGTCGATGATTTTATCCCTTCGTAAATCTGATTATACCAATCTATGTCTGTATTGGTAAGAGACATAATCTTCTGTGACCATCGCAGATTACTCTTGTGATCCCAAAAAGTAGCAGATTTGGGCAAATGGGAAATAAACCATTTATAGAGTAATGGTACACAACATGTGATCATCCCTCCACTATAGAAATTCCTTAAGTGCACAGAATGGTAAGCATCCGCGAGCAAGGTTGGTACGGGGTTCCCAATCAGAAATATCTTAACAGCATTGGTGTCGGTGAAGTTGTCGATGTTAGGAAAGAGGAATAACCCATATGTGAGCAGGACAAAGATATCCTCGAAATCAGTTATATTTCCCATACTGGAAAAGTATAGGGCTTTCTCCATTAGGAATTTAGCTGGTAAACCCTAGATTCCTCCTTTGGTGGTCATGTGAGTCCTAACTTCAGACTCATCCAAAGAGATTTCTCTTGCAATGGTTTGTTCTTTTGGAATTTCTTCCAGTCCAGAAAATGGATCTCGATCAGTGATAGGTAAATCAATCAGGTGGGAGTACTCTTCTAGTGTTTGTGTGAGCTGATAATCTGGGAAAGTGAAACAGTGGTATACTGGATCGTAGAACTGAATCAATGTAGGCAGGACCCCTTCAACCATGGTGATCTTCAGAAGAGATAACAGTCCTCCATGTTTTGCTCTGAAAGCCTCGGGATTAGTAATCATCCTTCCTAATTTCCTTAGGTCGTGCAGTTTTGGAACTTTGAAGGTGTACTTATGCGTTTTTCTTCTTCCGAAATCCATAACGCAACCTCTCTGATATTTGCAATTATTGTTTTAGTTCTTTTGAAAAAAGATTATTTTTCCGTTTTGAAATTTTTTTTTAATGAATGCATGAATGCAGCAAACAAAAACATTTGAAAACATGGGTTTAGGGGTTCATTGTCACGAGCATGGAGTCATGGATCTACCCATCCCCAAAGGTGTGAACTAATTAGTCAATTTTCTTGTACCTGTAGAACGGGTTCTAAAAGGTTCCCAAAATCATTGACCCCTCCTAGGGATATTAACATCAAGCTGATTCACTCGAGCGAACTGAAATATCCTAAGATGAATCTCCTTTGAGTGTAGTATCGCGTGTTAACTATTCCCGATAGTCACCGTACTACCTATTGGTTTAAATGGTTAAATGTCTACTAAATCCTCAGTGTCATGGGTACCGTACTAGGAACACAATGCTTTCACGACGATCAGTCGTTCAACATTAAAGAATCCACATGGGTACCTCGACTGATTTGGTGGACTGCCAGGTCAGCTTGGTCGGGACTCAAATCCTATAAGCCTTTCCTGGAGACACCACCACTTATCTTAATGTTCTCTCAAACTTTCCACATGCGTATCAATCGCATTCCCATTTAACAAAAATTTAAACACGGGTATCAAGTAATATGACAGTAAATGATATATATAGCAGAAAACTGAGAAAATAAATAAATAGAGAAATAAAGCAAAGCCTAGACCTCTTAGGAACTCTAATCCTAGATTGGCTCCCCAGCAGAGTCGCGACCACCTTACCGCAATGGTTGGAATTGGGTGCTACTTACTGATTTCTTATTTATCCTTTGAAGCTGGAAAGGAAAGGGAAGATATCTAAAACTAACCTTGTACGCAAATGTTTTCTTTAACAAATGCTAAGAGATCGGGGAACGGGGTCAGGTTATGCAAAGGCAAGTTGTTAACACCCAGTGTATATATGATTATCCATAGACTTTTTTTTGTTTCTCTGTTGATTTAAGTGTTTTCTGGGGTTTATCTGCTGTGGTTTGGGAAAGTTTATCCTTTGGGAGTGTTGAGAGAGTGTTTTTGTTGTTTTCGGGTTTTCCGTTGTTTTTGGTAAGGTACTGGACCTAAAGTTTTTAATTTGTGTGCTCTCTAAGATTTCACAATCTTATGCCTACGTATTCCTGTAAAGATATCTGGGAAATCAGAGCAATCGTAGTTCCTCCTATTCTATGAGAGAAAAAAGTTTGGTGACTTTTTTAAAGCCCAAGATTGAAGCTAACTGAGTATTTGTGTCTTCTTCAAAGCCCAAGATTGAAGCTAAAGGGTGACTGAGAGAGAATTTGTCATCTCTAAAGGGAGAATATCTCACCTATTCATGACAAAATGTTGAGTAATTGGTTATAAGGGAAATTACTTTTACTGGGATATGTGAATCCATCAATGCCATAATTTCCTTTATAAGGGTGATGTCATGAAGGAAGAAACTTTAACTCAGTATTGAGAAATGCAATTTTTCCTTGTGAATCTTTCATGATAAGAGAGGGACATTGGCTTGGATGTAAATAATCCAGAGGCTTGCCACTTATAGCTGTTAGATGAAAGATGAATTTTAGCCAGGATAAAGGAATGACTCTAGCTTGGATTTTGAATTAACAAGTGTGCCACTTACAACAATTATCTGGGAAAAAGATTTTGATTCTTTGTTTTAAAATGTGATGTATAGAGGAAATATCCTCCTGCAGAGTCATGGTCTCATCTGAGGGGATGTTGATTTTTGTGTGTCTTGATCAAAGCCCAAGGTTGAAGCTAAAAGGTTGACTCTTCTAGGGGAGTTTTATATTTGTCATGTACAAAGCCCAAGATTGAGGCTGAAGGAAAATGACTCCACTGGGGAATGTTTTATCTATCTTGTACAAAGTCCAAGATTGAGGCTGACTGACTCCACTGGGGGAAGTTCTTATATGAAGCCTAAGAGGGGGCTATCTCTTGTTGAGGATTATTGAAATCTAAAAGCAGGTCTAAATTGTATTGGGGAAATCCAAAGGTTTTACTCTTGCTGAGAATCAGGGAAGAGTTGAGGTATCAAACGCTAAGAGGCTCTGATTCTCTTGGGGATTTATTGATGGTAAATTGACCCTAGTTGAGGATTTTTAAGGTGAAGCTTAAACCTTGTTGGGGATATAAGAGTTTAAAGTTGAGTTCGAAAAGTTATAGAGGGTTTAACTCTGCTGGAGATTAGTATATTGATTGAGTGATCAGGGCTTGTTCCTATTCTTTTAGGAAACTTGAGGGTTTCTTGGTGAGATCCAAGAGGAGATGAGACTTTCCAAGTCTACTAGAATGAAGAGGTTGACTCTTAGTTGGAGAGTGATCTTTGTATGATGCCCAAGAGAAGGCTGAGACTGTCCAAGTCTCTTAAGAAGTGGTAGGCTCTAGTGTAGAGAGATATCTTTATATGTTGCCCAAGAGAAGGCTGAAGTTTTAAGGGATGAAGATCAACCTTAAAATAGTCTGATGTTTGGAATTCTGACTCTCCTGAGGATTGAACTAGTAGAAATGACTAATTTCTGTCCTATACCTGTAGGAGGCCTTTGGGTCCTTGTACTAAGCCCAAGAGGAGGTGGGAAACTTCTAAGAAGCCTGAGGGTCCTTGTGCTAAGCCCAAGAGGAGGCTGGGGATGCTTTAAGGAAGCCTGTGGGTCCTTGTACTAAGCCCAAGAGGAGGTTGAGGATGCTTTTAGGAAGCCTGTGGGTCCAAGCCTAAGAAAAGTTCAAGAAAGGTTTCACTGGGAATTAATCCTTTCTTTGCTAAACAATTCTAGGGTTTGAAGAAATTCAAAAGAGGTTTCACTGGGAATTAGTCCTCTTTGGGGAAATGAATTTCTTGTACACATATACTTCTAAGTTTGGACAGTCTTGAGAAAAGTTTTGTAACACCCCAGTTCCCATCGCGGATAAATAATACATAAATAAATCAGAGTGAATAAAAATTTATTCTTAGACAGAAACAAGGATGCCACATTTAAAGAAAGAAAACACAATCCCTACTCATAAATTTGATACATAACACAAAATGGAATAAACATAAAAGGGAAACTTTTTCCAACAAACGGAAAGTTCAATTATGGAATAAAGCGGAAAGATCCATAACTGACTTGTCTTACAAAATAAATTGTTTTATAACATCAAAATATTCATACAAAGGTAATACAAAATAGATCCAACAAATGTATACATATGCAACAAAAGCATTCCCCGACTCCCGTGTTACGTATCAGAGCAGACAGACCGACAAAAGGATGGAGAACTAATCTTCACAAAAGCCTCCAAGATACTAATCCGCAATTGCCTCATAGGGCATCAAACCACAGCAGAAGGGTGAGAAATAACAACTAAATCAAGATTGCATAATAATATGCAAACACATATAAATTCACATGCATAATTATTCTCACCACAAGCATCACATACTAATACATATAGCATGCCACAGATACATAACATATTTCTAATAATCCAACCACATAGCATATATCAATTATACCAACATAATCACATATTCACACATAAGGCATACCAAAGTTATGACATATGGAAACACACCACCACATCACATATATTCATATATAGCATATCATAGATAATTAATACAATCATTGTAATGTACAACATCCCCACAAAACATAGCATATGTCTATACATAAAACATATCATCCATAACCAATGCATTTATCACAAATGCATATCAATCATGCTCAATACATTTATCACCAATGTATATCAATTCATCAATCCCATTCACAATTTCCCACATATAATCAATCCATTCATGACTTATGCAAATGCACAGAGACCGACACAACGACTCTATGCATATGGTACCATTCCATCCATCATTCTCATCATCATTAATTCACTCAGGAATTATTGGAACCATCGCTTGTCACTTAGTGTAACTCCCCGTCGGGCAAACGATGTTCCCCGTCGCTTTAAGTCCTCTTGGTATAAGGCTCACGACGTTTATGGATCGCTTTAGGTCCTCTTTGTATAAGGCTCACGATCCGATCGCTTTAGGTCCTCTTTGTATAAGGCTCACGATCGTCTATAACGTCGCTTTAGGTCCTCTTTGTATAAGGCTCACGACCGTTACAACAGATTCCCTCTGGAATCGTTTCGTCGCTCACACCCCACAAGGGCACACGACATTACAAGGTGCATATCATGATGCATGGCATACTAATGACTCATGAAAATCAAATGCATATACATATATAACCATGTGAACCATCTCAACATCAATAATCATGCATTGGAAATCAATTCAAACAATGCCTTTACTTACCATAAGGCCACCAAATAACACACATTGAATTTCACATAAACAATGCATTTCATCATAATCCACAAACCACAACAATTAGCATTTTAGAATATACACTCATATCAATTCACATCAAGAATTACTCACCATCAGCCACAACAATCCTGCAATCATACAATGATACTCATAACACTAGGATTCACGCCACGAAGGCTACCCACAACAAGATACATTAATACGATACATTTGTATTCAATTCAACAAAGTATTTTGCCATAAGGGCACAAAAATTACAACAACTTATCACATGCTTCAACATCATATAAACCACATAAAAACTCCACGTCATATAACAATAGCACAACACACTGTAAAACACCGACCGCACACATTTAACGCGATAAAAACCCGAAAACCCAACACGTTTACACAACCACGACTTAAATAAATCATCTACTGCCCTCCAAACCATTTTTATTAGAAATAATATTTCATTAGCTTTCAAACGCTTTGAACGGAGGCCAAAACGAACTTACAGTTCAAAAGTTATGAAGAAAACAAAATCTGACATTTTGGAAAAATTCTGTGATCATGAGCCGACGCATGGCACTATGAGTCGACGCATAAACCTGGAGATTTCTCCCGGTCAGTGCACGCAGATCATGAGTCGATGCATAATCCTGGGGGGTCGGCGCATAATGCGCAGATTCTGCTAAAAACTCAGTTTTCGGTCGTTAAATGCCTTCCGGACCTCCGATTTCGATTCCGTAAAAAGCCCCGGTCTCAGAATTCAACATACTACAATATTTTCACCATTAAAAAGCCATCCAACACATTTTACATTTTTGAAATATTTTGAAACATAATTTTATCAATTTATCCCAACTCCAAACTCGATCAAAACCACTCGAAAACACATAAACAACCATTCCCGATTAATTCCTATCCTCACCCGACTATACTACACAACTTATTCCGCATTCCAACCGTGAAAACATCGATTTCTATTCATATTGCTCATTTTCAACCTAGAAATGAAAACTATGGAAAAACAAGTAAACATTCAACCACATACATACATATACATATACAAGCAAGATATAATCGAAACTTCTCACCCTTACCCGATTAATCGAAGAGGAGTTTGAAGAAGATGATGAATCCATGTTTCTTCTTCTCTTCTCTTTTCCCACGTTTTTCCTTTCTCTTTCTTTTCTCTCAAATCTCTATTTATAAAAATATCTATTTTTTTTCTAAAATATCTAACCCCTCAAAATGACCAGTTTACCCCTCAGCTCAAATATCTCGAAAATGCGATAAAACATAATAACGATGAAAAATAATACATTGTCAAATAAAAGTCAAGAATAAAATAAGATAAAAACAAAAAATAATTAAATCGACTCGATTAAATAAATCGGACAAAACGGGGCGTTACAAGTTTCACCGGGAATAATGCCTTTCTCTGTTCCATATTGTATAAGCCCAAGAGGAGGCAAGACTGTATCTGCAATTTCCTATGGGGGAACTAGTTTTTGACTATGTTGAAAGTAACCTCAGGTTTGATCTTAAACTTAGACCTAATTGCTGGGGGAACTCAAAGCAAGATATGCACAAATATATATATATATATATATATATATATATATATATATATATATATATATATAAGAAATAAGCATTGAAACAGATATAGGGACTTACCTTCTGAGAAGAAGCTCAAGCATATTGTGATCTGTAGTATTGACTACAATTGTATTCCCTCTTTTATGGTTTCAAGAAATTGAAGAAAGTTTTGAAAACATATTGAATTTGAATTTGAATTGAAAGAAAGTTGTTAAAAAAGATTTGTTTGGGGCTTATAGCTCAAGGAGAGGCCAGATGACTTATTTGATAACATTGATCGCACTGCGATACCGACAGACGTTGTGGGACTCATACTATAGCAGAGGCCCAAAAAATTATTTTTGTACAAAAGGGTTCGGTCTTACACTCTAATAGAGGCCCAAAAGTGTTTGTAAAGAAAATAATGGGGCTTATACTCAAGGAGAGGCCCATATGATTTATTTGAAAAGGCGACGATCATGCCGTGCTTTTGAAAACCACAGAGGGACTTATACAATGACTGAGGCCCAAAATTATTTATGTACAAAAAGGATGGGTCTTACACTCTATTAGAGGCCAAAACATTTAATTTTTATACAAGAGATGGGGCTTACAACTAAAGGAGAGGCCCAGATGCAAAACAGCAATCGCACGGTTATTTTGAAAATCGTATCGGGACTTATACAATGACTGAGGCCCAAAATGGTATATTTACAAAGGGGATGAGACTTACACTCTAATAGAGGCCCAAAATGTTTAAAAAGAAGAAATATGGGGCTTACAACTCAAGGAAAGGCCCAGATGAACATTGTTTTGAAAATGGCGTTCGCGCCGAGATTTTTAAAATCGTATCGGGACTTATACAATGACTGAGGCCCAAAATATTTATGTACAAAGGGATGGGACTTACACTCTACAATGAGGCCCAAAATGATTTAAAAAGAAGTTTGAGAAATTAAAATTAATAAAAACCCTAATTTTAATTAAAAAATATAATTTTTCATAGGAAATTAAATATAAAATCTCAAATATATTTAAAAACAAGTGGTAAGCTTTGAAAAATATTTTGAAAAATCATTTTTAATTACATGAAAGCTTGAAATCCAATTGGTTTTGACAAATCAAGATGAGAATTTCATTTAAAATATGTTAAAATATAATAAAATGAAATTATTTATAAAAATTCAAGATATATTAATTAAATAATATAAATTTAATTTTTTTGTAGAATAAAATAAATTAACATTTTTGTGACTTTTTAAAAAAAGAACCAATAAAAAATGAGAGAGAAATTAATTTTTGAAATCATTTAATAAAAATATCAAATATTCAAAAATTCAAATATTTGAAAATGGCGCCAAGGCCATATTCTTCTTCCTCATGACTACCCGCCATAGCCAATTTGCAAAACCTCTCATATCTCTCTGATTACTCAATGAAAATGACTTTTGTAAACATGAAAGTTGTGTGTTTTTCAACAAGGATTTCAGTCATATAAATTAATTGCATTTATATTAAGTGTGGAGTGAGAAATCAAAGGATGAACAATAAGAACCCTAAGTTCTGCAAGAACTCTATGAAATCTTATACACGAAAGCTACAAAGCAATTGATTGAGGGGAATCACTCTACATAAGTGCAGAAACATGTTTGTAACTTGAAAACACATTTATGATGCATGGATTATATAGTTTGAGAGTGTCAGACTTACCTCTTGCAAGAAGAATTCGAATTCTATGTTGGAGGTGTTACAGATGTTCTGTAATGATCTGGACAGCTTCAATGGACCTAATACAAGGTGTTTGGAAGCTTGGAATGGTTTGAAGCAGCTTGGAACTTGTTGTGGCACCTCAACTGCAAATAGGCCAAAAAGCTTGAGCAAATGAGGGGTGACTTTGTGATTCTGATGTTCCAAGTGAGTTTTAAGGTTATGGATCACTCATATATGATGTATGTGAGGTGCTGGCATGATTGGTTTTGATTGAATTGCTCTCAAATTGAAAATTCGATAGTGACTTGAAAGAGAAGCAAAATCTGGTTTTTTGAGTGAGATTTGGAGGAAAGCATGTATTGCTATGCTTTGGTGTACTTGAATTGATCAGAAAGAAGCTCTATTTATAGTAGAGCAAGTTTGTTTTGGGAGCAATAGTGATTGGAGGCTGGATTACTCCAATATCCATTGAACTTTGTCATGTAGCCAAAGTCTCCTCTATCCATTGACTTGAGTCAATCTTGCAGGATATGAGTCTTCTGTTGCAGGGATAAGGCTTGACTCATTTGGTTGATCATGGACTGATACATTCCAGATCTATGCATGCCTTAAATGCCTCATGACAAAATTGGAGTTTTTGGATTTTGAACTTTGAATGTCACATGCCAAATGATGAGGTTTTTGACTTGCAAGGCTCTATGGTGTTGTAGCTCTGCAAAGATCATGTTCATTGCACTTTAGAAACTTGTCTTGTATGGAAACATGGCTTACCAAGTCATGGAAATAACAAAATTCTGTGGCATGTACAAGACTGTCTTGTAAAACCAGTCTTGGAGGTGTCATGTTTCCATGCTTATAACTGCCTACTCAAGTTGAATTAGGATGAGTTCTTGTAGTATTTGGAAAGCTTGTATATTCTATTTTAACTTTTATGTCCAACTTTGGTCTTGAAACATCTTGGATCATAATGAAAAATGACCTCAAAGTTGGTGAAAAAGTGAAACAGATTCTGACTTGAAAATTTCACTAAGTGTTGGAAAAGTGGCCATTTTCATGTTTTTGTGATTTTTATCAATCCATAACTCAAAATCCATGAGCATTTGGAATCCGATGTAGTTGAAAATTTTGAAGTATGTAATGAGAGCTTTCATTTGAGCTTTGGATGGGAGAAAAAAGCCTTGTGGTTTGGAAGTTATGACCTTGCAAAGTTGGTACCAAATCACTTTTGTTCCATAACTTAAAAAATTTTAAGTTTCTTATGGTTGCCCCCTTTTCAAGTAACCTCACTTTTCTTGATTTTTCTTGATGGATGATGATCCAAACCATGGATTAACATTGTTTTTGACTTAGGGAAGCCATGTTTGTCAAGAAATTCAAAAAGTAAAACATGATTTTTGGCATAGTTGACGTTTTGTCAGATGAATTTCAAACTGTGTGATCCTCCATAAAATCAAGTCCTTGACCTAATTAAAACCTAATGGATGGGTTCTATAGGTGTTATAGAGTGTCTTGAATCATGTCCCAAGGTTTGGGATCATGTCTTGGTCAAAAGTCAAAGATACAGTTGACTTTTCATCAGGAAACCCTAATTGGTCCAGATGGAATTGAATCTTTGTACTGCTTATGAACCAAGTTCTTTGAATCAATCCAATCTTGTAAATGGATCAATATGATGTATTGGAGGTCTTCAAAACACTTCTTAAGGTCTTGGCTCAAGTCTTGCTCCAAAAGTAAACTTAGGGGTGAATTAGGTCAAGAAACCCTAATTCCTGATTTTTACTGAATGCATCCCCTGAGGCTATTTTGACTTTATGATTGGGTCCATGAGGTCCCTTTGAGATTCTTGAATCATGTTATGAAGTAGTGGCTCATGCCCATATGAAAATTTTCATCTGGAGACCTTAGTCGACCAAAACCCTAATTTGGTGACACTGGCGATCTTGAGGCTTGATCCACTTAGAATGTTACATCCTTGTGCTTGATCCTTTATGTGGGAGCCCTCTTGATCTTTTATGGGTGTTTGAGAGACTTGAAAAATTGAGGATCATGTCCATTCTTGATTGATCCTTTGTCTAAGTGCTCTGAGGGGGCTCAAAACCCTAATTCTTGGTTGTAGTAAATGTTCAACAGTCCTTGAGAAGATTGATGAAGTATGATGGTACATCCATATTGTGATGATGATTTGTACAAACAGTAACACATAATGCTTCCTTCAATCACCTACATCACCTTTCACTACTATTCATTACCACTTTCCCTATAAATCTTCTTCTACAACTTCATCACTCTATTCATGCCACCTAATACCATAACTCCCTTTATCTTAATTCCTCTCTCTTTTCATCCTACATCCATACAACAACAAACAACACTAGCTCCCCTAATACTTCTTTTCATATCACGCTAAACTCCACCAAACTTCACCAATAAAGCATAAGCTCCCTCCCCTCCATGTAACGAACTGCTATAAACTCCTCTTCAACATTAGCATCACTTCATAACTTGTTAGAAACACCATCTCACCATTTTTGAAACCCCATTCTCACAACAAAACATACCACCTTAAACTTTCTTCAATCTTCAACGAACGACCATAACCACCACCATACGCGACCAACTTCGTCCTCTAACCTCCTTGCAACCTCACGGATAACAACAACTTTAACATTCAAAACATGGTTTTAAATTGCGGTTGCGGCTGCGGATGCTGTTGCGGTTGCAGCCACTGCGTTGCGGCTGTTGCGATGCGGATTGCGGTCGTTGCGGCGTGAATTTATTTTAATCAACATAAAATAATATAGTTTATTATATGTATTAGGTTTCACATGTCATCTATTGTTGCGGGTTGATGCAGGTAAATGCGGTCGTTGCGGTGTTATGATGCGGCCGTTGCGGCGTTATGATGCGGTTTTTAGTGTGATTTAGAATCACGCCGCAATTGCGGCCTGTTGCAGATGCGGACACTACCGCAACTGCAATATTGCGGCCGCATCAGGTGATGCGGTCCGCAATTTAAAACCATGATTCCAAACACCACCTCTTACTCTGATTCGTCACAACTACAACACCACCAACAACCTTGTAACCATAACTTCCGCACAAACCTCCTCTTCTTATTCATCAAACAACTCCAGCGGATGAGCACTCATCTCCTCCGACACTTCCACCTTGCACCACTAGACACACCACCCTTCAACGCTGAAACAGTGACCATAAACTAGCGTTGGCAAGCTTCAAAAATGCCATCACCGATCCAATTAGTGTAACTAAATTTTTATCTGTTGCTTTTTCTTTTTATTTCATCTTTTTTTTTATATTATTTAAATATTAATTTATTTAGTTATAATAATGTAACTCTTTTTTATGGTTTTATTTGTTTTATTTGTTAAATATGGTTTTTATGTATTTGTTTATATTCTAATAGTTTTGGTGTATTGATTAAATAAGCTTGCACTCCGTTTTGGCGATATTGATGTTGAATGAGCACGTTCTACAAATTTGCGTTTTAATCCAAATGACATGATGTGTTTCTATTAACATTCTGCTTTGTTGCGTTATCGATATAAATAAATTGGATCTGAACAATCAGTACATTCGACGTGATTCACTTCTGGATGCTGTTGGATTTTTGTTTTGATGTTGTAATATTAATGTAATATTATAAATATGTTTGGTTGTGATTATGCTGCTGTTTGTGTTTTTTTCATGTCGAAACCAAGTCTAAATGTTGAAATCGTTAGCATTAGTTTTTCTATTATATTTCGATTGCGATGAGCGCATTTCACGTTAGCAAGTTGCTGGCCGGTTTTCTATTGTTTTCGTGCGACATTTCAATTTGTTGTTGTCATGTTTATTTTAGATTTGTATTCTCTTGGGCAGTTCAGCATGGTCTCAATACGCATTTTCTTTTCATTACTTTGCATTTTGTATATTGATTTTGTTATGATATGATTCGATGCATTTGATTTATTTGCGATGATCGCATTTCGTGCTAGAAACTTGTTGTTCAATTTATGGAAGCACAGAACATTTCGAATTCATTCCATTTAAATCAGATTTTAATTCAGCGTTGGCACTTCGTATTGCACGTCCCCACGTTACGTGAACTAAATTCGTGTCCTCGCATTACATTTAACTTTAAGGGCATGTATACTTTCCGATTCATTTGTGATAAATATATGCTATTCAAAATTCTTATATACACATTGCTGTCCTATCATTTTGTTGCGTATGTGGTATTGAATTTCATATGATGTGTGGCGTAAAGGCATGCCTTGCGCTTGAACTCGTAACCTTGCGTACGTTTCAACTCGCATGCTTCATCTTTCAATCGACTTCACCATCGATTCCAAACCACATTTCAAAACCATTTCAAATCAAAATAAATTTCACATCGAAACCCTATTTTGCAATAAATAATCGGTTGAAAAAGATTAGGGTGAACGTACTTGTCCTTCCTAATCCCAAATATTCGTGTGATGACCGTAATTAGCCTAGCGTTCGAATATTCTTCACCCGCTTCAAAAACACATTAATAACCGAATCAAGTTTATTTCTTCGTCGATGAAAAATATTGGGTTGGACGTACTTGTCCCTCGTAATCCTGAGTAATTATGTGATGGCTGTAATTAGCTTCCCGCACGAACACTCTTCATCCATTAAAGAAACACAACTTAATTCGTCACATAAGTAAATAACTCGGTTGAAAAAGGTTGGGTTGGACGTACTTGTCCCTCGTAACCTCGAATATTTGTGTGTGGTCGTAATTAGCATACCATTCAAGTATTCGTCAATCACCCAAATATACATTCAATACATCAAACTTATTTGTTCTCTCCCCCACACAATTGAAACCCTTTTCACAAACAAACAACCGCTTAAGCCTTCTTCGCGAGCATACAAGCCAATGTTTAACGATGGAATATGACCTAAATATTTGTTCACTAAGATCAATCAACCAACACTCATTTGCTACCTAGAACTACGTAGCCTTGAGTTTTCCATCACACTTAGAGATATGTAGGAGCGAGATTCAAAGTCTCGTTAGGCACCCTAATAAAAATCTTAATTTTATTTCTTCTCTTTTTCTCAAACTTTTAATAACTAGAAGAAAGCAAACAAATGAAAGCTAACACTTATTCGTAAAACTAACTAAATGGTTCCCGTAGAGTACAACAGATGTGAGGGGTGCTAATACCTTCCCCTCGCATAATCAACTATCGAAACCGAATTTGGTTGTGACGGCGTTTTTTTTTCTTTTGAGGATTTTATTGATAGTTTCCCTTTCCTTTTGGAACAAATAAAGTTCGGTGGCAACTCTGTTCCATCATTCGCGAGCGTGTGACGCACTTGTAGGTCATATTTTTCGCAATGCGACAAGATACACTGATTTTTGTAGTTCCCATCCTTTCTATAATTCCAACATTATATAGTCTTCAAATTATGGAAACTACGATGATTTCAGGAATTGGATCATCGGTCCTTTAATTTACCACACCCATATCCCCTGGTTGAATTTCTTCCTCTTATCTATGCATGTAAAACTGAAAAGGATGATGATTCACCCAACTCTCTCAATCGGACCTCTTCATTGAGAACCAGATCATGAACATTATCAAATTCCATATTTGTACTTCCTGACGAATTACTCACCGTCGTGACAGTAGCACTTCGACTATATTGAAGGGAATACAATAGCATCAATGCTTGTAACTCATCGTCAATTTTGATTAAAACTAGACTTAATTGGGTTGTGATTGTATTAAGTTCATTGATATGTTTCACAATTGATGCATCTTCTGTCAGCCGAAGCATAAATCATCTCCTCATCAAATAAAATGTATTTGATGCTGAAGGATTTTAATACATTCTAAAAAGAGCCTTCATAATACCAGTGATTACCTTTTCCTTTGTAGCAACGTTTCAATATAGCAACAATCAAATAACGCCAAGTGTTATCGTATCGAGAGGGTTCCATTCATCTTCCTTCATCGAATATGGCTTCTTTTCCTTGACATGTTGATGTAACTTTTTCTGATACAAATAATCCTCAAAAGCTAAAGTCATTACCATTAAACTTTTCTATTTTTACTTTTCCTTTGTCTGCAGTCATCACTCCAACTAAAATATGACTTTATCTTTGGATCATTTCTATCAATTTCTCACAAAAGAAAATTGTAGAATTTTCAACCAGCTCTGATGCAGTTATTAGGAAACTACACAAAATTCTCCATATTGTCAAATTTGTGGAAGAGAAAAATAATGCAAAGGCATACTAAAATTAATATAAAGTGAAATATACAAAGTGTTAAATCTCACGGATAATATCATATTTAGAAATATTATGTAAACAATGAATATATGGTCCAAAATTTAATTGTTTATGTATCTAGAAGTTGAACAGAGCTTGAGTTAGATCTTAATCTTTAGTCGTTATGCATCCTTTAGTATTTTTAAAATCTCATCGATCTTGAGCAGACCTATTTAACATGTGATTTATTTCACAATCAAACTCTTGTTTATCATTAACTTAATAGAAAGAGATGTAGAACTGTTAAATCCAAAAAAAAATCAAAATATTTCTTTAATAAGGAAGTGATTACAATTTTTGTATCGTGAGTACAACTCATCAGCTAGAGAGGCATAAAACAGACACGAGTGATAAATAATGACAATATTTAAGGAAACATAAAACTGAAATAAACAACAATGAAATACAAATCTTGATAAACCTAAAACGAAGGAATTTTTTACGTAAATACCCCTAATTTTGGAAAAAATTCCCTAAATAACCCATGTTTCAAAAATATTCCCAAAATGCCCCCATTAGGGTTTTGGTTTGAACTATGTCGCCATTGGAATTGGCGACTCCCTTGTAGAGGTCTAACCATGTCGCCAATGCAACTGGAGACACCCTTCCAAGTCGCCAGTGCAATTGGCGACACAGTGTAATGGTTAAACCAAGTCGCCAATCCAAGTGGAGACACCTTTCAAACTGAAAATTTTCACTATAAATAGGGGTGTTAAGCTTGGTTTATTCCACATCTCTTCTCACAACTTTGTTTTACTCATAAAATGTATCGTCGTCGTTGGGGTAAAGTTATTTTTTCGCGAGACAAGCCACCGATCGACATGATGTTTTGGAACATACAAGGTATCAATTTCATCGTTGTGCCAAACTATTTCACCTTGGTATGGAGGCCAATAATCCTCCATTGGTAGCACTGCGAAGCCTTTGCTGTATACAGTCATAACATTAACCACCTTGTAAACATCAGATATATAGACATAAGCATCTTGACGAGCATGTGCGCATGCTGCAATGGCATGTGAGCAAGGTACACGGAGGGCCTGGAACCTGCCACAATCACACCAACGAATCCTTCACACCAATGTCTCCCTTCAATCGGCCTGCCCGCACACCAATCACCCCCTCAAACTATCCCGGCATGGGTCGCACGCTCAGTTTCAGTCCCCAAGACTTCAGAGGAATGCAAGACATCCTAAGGGAACCATCTCGGACTGTTCCTGAGACTTCGACTCCTCAAACACCCAGCGTGAATCAACAACAAGGGGAACAAGGGGGCCGAGTACAACGAGTGCAACGAGTGAGGGTCGCTAGGGGATGTGGAACTGGTGGCCGATTGAATGCACCCGGTCACGAACATTAATTAATGTAATATTTTATTAAATTAATGAAAATTTTATGTCATTGTGCAAACAAAATCAACGTAAATTAAAAAAAAAAACAAAACACACCATGTCTCCACTTTGATTGGCGACTTGGTTTAACCATTACACTGTGTCGCCAATTGCACTGGCAACTTGGAAGGGTGTCTCCAGTTGCATTGGCGACATGGTTAGACCTCTACAAGGGAGTCGCCAATTCCAATGGCGACATAGTTCAAACCAAAACCCTAATGGGGGCATTTTGGGAATATTTTTAAAACATGGGTTATTTAGGGAATTATTTCCAAAATTAGGGGTATTTACGTAAAAAATTCAAAACGAAGATAAGCGGAGAACTAAAAAAACTATGGAAGAATAAGACTAGAACAAGCAATTAGAAAAACTAGACCTTATGAGAAATGTTTGGGTGAACTGCCTGAATCACAATGTATCTAGAGGTGGACATTGGTAATGTGATGAGAACATACCAACACATTTTTATGGTGCATTAAAGCGGTTCTGCGTGGTTTCGACATGTTTTCTGGTTTGAAAGTTAATCTTTTCAAAAGCTCTTTGGGTGGAGTGAACTTGGGTAAGGATTTTGAAGGAGCAGCTTCAGCTTTTCTCTGTTGCGACTTGCTAAAAATGCCTTGTAAGTTCCTGGGTGTGTACATCAGTGATAGTCCGAGGAAAGCGTCGCTATGGAAGGATGTTATTGATAACTTAAGAAGACGTCTAGCAGTTTGGAAAGGGAGGAATATGTCGATTGGTGGGAGAATTGTGTTGATAAATTCTGTCCTAAATGCTATACCTATTTATTCTCTATCTTTCTACAAGGCCCCTGTTAAGGTGTTGAAGGAAATTCAAAGAATCCAAAGTAACTTTCTATGGGGCAGGAGTGACGGTAACAACAAAGTTCATTGGGTTAAGTGGGGAAAGGTTTGTGCTTTAAAGGAGTTAGGAGGTTTGGGGGTGAAAAACGTTGACTCTTTCAACAGGGCTTTATTACAGATGTGGAAGTGGAGATGCGTAAAGGACGGCGGTGAATTATGGAGAGGGCTATTGGAGTTTAGATACGCTAAGAAGGGTCTGAGTCATTCTATTTTGAATTGCGAAGAGTCGAAGGGAAAAAGTAATGCATCTATTTGGTGGCGCGATTTGATGAGAAGCAGTTTCAATATCCTTTCGAATTCTGATGATTTTGTGTATGGTATCAAAGGTAAGTTGGGTAATGGCAGGAGTTTGTCTTTTTGGAATAGCATTTGGGCATTAGAGGAGCCGTTGAGAGTAGTTTTCCCGAATCTGTATCGGAGTTGTGACGACGTCAGCGTGTCGGTAGCAGAGGCTGGTTCTTGGCAAGGCTCGTGTGGGAGTGGCATCTGCAGTTGCAGACCAGTGAAGCTGGGTCTGTTCTGGGTGTTGAAAAGGAAGGTTTAATGGAGTTGTTGTCTAGGTTCAATCTGTTAGATGGAGAGGAAGACATACTTGAGTGGAGGTTTGAGGATAATGCGGTTTTCTCGGTCTCGTCTTGTTACAGGTATATCTTTCAGGAGAATATGGTAAGTGACGTTGAGGTGGATCTTTTAGAAGGCTTCAAAGCTGTTTGGGAGGCGGATCTTCCGTCGAATATGCAGGTTTTTTCTTGGAGATTATTTCAGGATCGTATCGCGACAAAAGATCAATTGAGTCGTAGGAATATAGCGGTTGGGGGGTGGGGGGGCTTCGTCGTGCCAGGGTTGTGATGAGAATATCCCTCATCTCTTTTTACATTGTTCGTTCGCAGTTGGGGTGTGGGAGGGAGTAAGCAAATGGCTGGGGATTCAATATACTTTGGAAGACAATTGTCTTGATTCTTTTACAGCTTTCACTGCTAAATTTCAGAACAAGGAATGCAGAAAAAAAGGATCTGTGATTTGGGTTGTGTCGGCGTGGTTTTTGTGGAAAAGAAGGAACGGTATTATTTTTTCAGGAAACTCAAGTTCGGTGAGAGACGTCGTTAATCAAATCAAGTTTAGTTCTTGGAGGTTTATTTTCTGTCGAGATTCTGACTGTTATTGTACATTCTATGACTGGTATACGGTTCCGCTAGTCTGTCTCAGACGCGGCTGATCCGGGTTGTTTTGGCCTTTGTGCCGTTTTAGTGCACTGCTGGTGCTTTATATATATTTTATTGCCTATTAAATAAAAAAAAAATACCAACACATTTTTGCTTGTTTTGAACGAGGTAATCATTATTGATAGATTCTCTTGTATATTCGTCGAATATATGTGTCCTTCAACACAAATATCCCATCAAACCCTTGATGCATAGTGATTCTCATAAAAGGAATATTGCGGTTGAGAGGCAAAGTAAAAAAGAATTATAATGAAATCTAAAGCCTTTTTTTTGTAATTTAATAAAAACACGATGCACCTCCTTATCAACGTGCCACATTTTGCTGTCTAACAGTCAACTACTATGGCTATACCATGCAACTTCTAAATCTAACATGCCACACTTTTAGGTGAAACGTATAGAAAGTGCCTCTCTCCATATAAAATTCAGTGTATTATTCCACTGTTGAAATTTTCTTAGAAAGGCTAAAAATTCTTGCAAACTCATCCATAATTTAAGTTATTGACTTATTTCTCTATAAAAGTATGTTTTATTTAAAAAAAAAAAAGGACAAAATAAAAATAAAAACACAAAAAAACATAATTTTATGGGTTCCCTCTCATCTAGTACTCACTTTAACGTCATTAAATTGAAGTCTCATTGCACAAGTTAGTGTGGGTACTTCATGTGGGCCTTGACTTCAACTCTCTCCTTCATTATCATAGTTATTCCTTGTTTAAATTTCTTCTTAGGTGTATTTACGTAAGGTAGCTTGAGTCAATATGGTAGAATTTGATTTCACTTCATCTTTTTCGTTTTTTCTTTTCCTATACCATGCCATTTTAGCTATAAGTATGTTCCTTTCCCTAACCTTTGCTTTTATAATGGAACTATGCTTCAATTCTTTCTTGAATGAGTAAACACCGACTCTATATTTGACTTCTACTTTTGTATTTGTTGGAGTTAGAGATTATTTTTTATCTCCTTATTTTTAAAACATGTCCATGTTATAGCATGTAGGACTTTCATCGCATAACTTTAGGCCATAATTACCCTTGATTAAAACTTATCATATAAGAATTTTAACTAGATTTCACCTCTTTCCATATCATCATGAGTTATAGCAGTTAGTAGAAATGATATGTTGAGATAAATTGGGTTCATACCATGTATCCTCTAAAATTTTGATGATAACAAAAGTATTTGAAAAATAATTAAGATTTCTAACTAGCTGGTTCTTGTGTACAAAATTATATTTGCTTGATGAAACAGGTTCTATCACGAAAGAAGCCTTAGTTCGCTTCTAGTCGAATACTTGTGAAAGAGTCTGATCAGAAAGATATCATTAGAACATTTCAGAATCACAAGTGTGCTAAACTCTGCCTTTGAAACTGAGTAATGTCAACCCAAGTTCAGATCACGGGACTCGTGAATAGTGGACATTATCTGTAATACTCTAATTTTTATCCTTAAGATCCCACATATCATTTGCATCTCATACCACAAACAAGATCACAAGCTTTGGTTCTCTTGTCCTCCTCTGAAGGTTTGTTCTTAAGTGAGATCGCCAAGCACCCCTGTTCTCTTGTTTGTTTGACGTTTATTTGATGTTTGTTTACTAACCATTAATTAAAATATAAAATATGTTTGTTTTTTCCTTTACTAACGTTTTCAGGAAGAATTTGGATCAAGGATATCAAATACCAGTTCCTCAACTCGAATGAATTTCATCTGAACAAAGTCAAAGTTGATCTGCAAATAATTCAAAATTCATCTGATCAAGAGTTTCCAAGATTTAATTGATTATTATTCAAGAGACTCCAAGGTTCATGTGTTTATTTCCATGCCTTCTTTGACAAGCAAGAAGAGTCGAGGCAGAGCCAAAACAATCTAGCCAACAGGGCATTTTTCAAGTTTTTCAACTGTGCAATCGATTGCACTATTGGTCCAATCAATTGAACCATGCATTTTTTGCCTAGATTTTGAAGTTTTCAGCCATGCAGTCTATTCGCGCTACAGTGCAATCTATTACACTAGGACGGAATTGGCCAAAATCAGCATTTTTCAAATTTTGAAGCATTTGACACCAATTTCATCATTTAAGAATATTCTAGACCACCCAAAAATAATTTCCCTACCTCAGCATAATTAATTCGCACCATACACCCTCATTAATCACCACTTGATCTTGATTTTGCCTCTAAATTCAAATTCCAAGCCTAATTTTGTTTCCAAACCAAACTCCAATCCACCAAAATTTCCAAGCCTAAACTCTATAAATAGAACCCTCATTTCATTCATTCTACAAGCTTTTGATAGCCAAATTCACCTTGCTAAAATTTCTCTTAAAGCTTTTGATAGCCAAAAAACCTCTTGCAAATTCGTTCCCCAACCACAAAATTCACTCAAAGCTCACTTTCTTATTTTGAAAGTTAACAAGTTTTCACATTGAATCTTGTTCAACTTTGAGCTAAACCTTCATCCAAACTTTTTTTTCTTCATCAATTCTTGTAGATCAAGGCTTTGGAGTTTGGATCTTTGAGTAATTTGAAGCAATTTTTAGATTTGGAGTGGTAATCTCATTTTCCACCATTTTTGTTCTTGATTCATCTTCCACAATGTGATCCTTTAATGATTCTTGTTGCTTGATCTTTGGATCTTGCAAATTGTGTTTTATTGGTGTTAGTTGTTGTTGTTTTACTTGAATTTCTGTGCTCTTTTGCATCCATGATCATGAGGTGTTTGGACAAACGATTGATCATGGTTTTGCCTTGTAAATGCTGATTTTATTGCTTCCTGTCAGTGTGCAATCGATTTGCATTTCAGTGCAATCGATTGCACAGTGTATATTTTTGCCTAGAATTGCTGATTTTCTGCTGTGCAATCCATTTGCACACTGGTGCAATCGATTTGCACAGTGCAGAATGGTGTTTTTCACCTATTTTGGGGATTGTTTTGGTTGTTTCTTCATTCCTAACCTCTTCCCTTTGTTCTTAGCCTTAGATCACATAATTTTGTGGTTTAATTTGGCTTTCTCTTCATCTATTTCTCTTTTATTTGGATCGATGAAAGTCTTATGGATCTTAGAATTTTTTTTGTTGAATTCTTAATAAAGACTACATCATTACCTTTTTTTTCGTGCGGTATTGCTTTCGGATGACGATTTACATATCGCTCATCTAGCATGCATTAGCACAAAGATCATTTTGACCGGCCTCGAGTAGGGTGACTTCTATATAAGTCATTTGGCGATTGCTTAACATAGCGCTACATTTGTCCCTCTCCGAATTGGAACATGAACTTTCGTAGCCCAGACTTATGATTGTAAGCCCAAAGATGGTTGATCTTTTGTATTAGGTTCAAACTCTATGAAGTTTGTTGCTAGAGGCTTTGATTCTATCAATCTTCTAACAAATCTTCATTAAATTTGGCCTAAGTGCATTGTTCATTCATTATAGTTCATGTCGCGAGACGGAAAATTGAGTATTTTTGTAAGCGAGATTGTTAGTCTCCTACTTTCCATGGCGTGGCTTGAAATAGATTAACCTTTGGGTTCTTCATGAGACTAAGTCGGATATCCGTCGATTTCATCCGGATTGAAGATTTTCTTATGATTAATGTATGGGGTTATGTTTTCATTCTCATGGGAACTAGTGAATGGCTTCGGAATATACTTAAATCGGTGTTACCTTTTGAAGGCTTATGGCATTGGTGCTTTTGTGATGTTATTGTGATATATTGTTTATGTTTCCTTCTTGCTCCCTATCTCTCTTTATTTTTTATTTCTCATTGCTCATTATATCATATCATGTTTATGTTTATGTCATTTTTTTCTTTTGTCCACTTGGACCATATTATCTTGTGCTTTTGTTTTTCTTTTGTCCATTTGGACCCGAAAACATTAATAAAGACTTAAACCATTAAAAGACTTGTGCTCTTAATTTTGGACTATGGTCACTATCCCTTGCATTGGAGGATCTCTACTCTTAGATTTCTTGGCTTGGTTATGGACTTATGGACTTAGAATTAGGATTTTCTCCCTTATGATTTGGATTATTATGGAGTTGGTATTCTAGCCTTTATTTGGCTTGTTTATTGGCTCAAGAGGATGAAATTATTTTCTTATTATGCTTTGAAGAGTGCCTCCATGTGGTTAGATCTTTCTTACCTTAGCTTTTATTTTATGTACTAGGATAGTCTCTTCTTCTCCACCCCTTCTTTAATTTTCAAAATTTTCCCTCTTTTTCAAAACCTTCTTGTTTTCAAACTCAAAATCGCTTTCATAATAAAACCTTGACTTTGATCAAGTGATTTTCAAACTTTGTCTTCTTTAATGAATATCAATCAATATTAATCATATTTTGACCATTTCAAAAAGATATAAAAAATACAAAACTCATTCAGACCTTTTGTGCTTTTATGCACCTTTTTCTTTTAAACTTTTCAAAAAGATTAGACATGAGTCATCTTCTTTGATGAGATGTAAAGCTCCTAACCATGGTATTTTGTGTAAAGTATGGTCATTTTCCACTTATATGTTGAAGCGATAGTCTTGTTGATTTTAATCCAAGCAAATCATCCATCTCAATGTGATACAAATGCCTCTTTCCAATACCTTTAGGTAATTAGTTGAGTATTCTCTCTTAAGAATGACGGGTTGTCTTTTCAAGATAAAATGAATCATAACCAATAATTTTTGTTATTTGTACCACGAACTACAAGGTTTTGATCCTATATTGCACTTTGTGGGTACGTAGGAATGAGGCGATAAGTCTCTCCAAAAATGAAAATCTTAAAAAATATTTCTCTCCTCACCTCCCGAATCTCTTTTCAAACAAACCTTTTCAAACCAAAAAGCGTAGATATTTCAAAGGGTTCCTATAGAGTATTATAGACGTTTTGGGTGCTAACACCTTCCCATTACGTAACCAACCCCCTTACCCATTCTCTGTTTGTTCTTGTTTTAGAACTCTTTAGGTTTTGTTCGCTCTTTTTCCGTTCCTTTTGGATAAAATAAAAGTGTCGTGGCTGTAATACCCCAAATTTTGACCACTTAGATTTCCCATCATTTTGAAAATCATCATCACAATATGGATGAACCATCATGCTTCATCAGTCTCCCCAAAGATGGGTGAGCATCCAATACAATCAAAATTAGGGTTTCAAGCCCTCTCTGAGTGCTTAGACAAAGGATCAATCAAGAAATGACATGATCTTCAACTTGTCTAATCTCTCAAACATCCACAATGGATCAAAAAGGACTCCCACTTCAAGGATTAAGCACAAGGCTGCTCCCTTCTAGTGGATCAAGTCTCAAGATCGACAGTATCACCAAATTAGGGTTTTGGTCGACCAGGGCCTCCAGATGGGAATTTTCATCTGGGCACAAGGCAATGATCCAAAACATAACCTAATATACTTCATGGAACCTCATGAACCCATGCATCAAGTCAATTTTGCCTCAGGGGATGCATTCATCAAAAATCAGGAATTAGGGTTTCTTGACCTAATTCACCCCTAAGTTGACTTTTGGGACAAACCATGAGCCAAGACCTCAAGAGATGATTTAAGGGTCTCTAATATACCATATTGATCAATTTGGAACAATGGATTGATCCAAGAAGCTTGAGCAACAAGTCTCATTTTCATCTGCACCACAATTAGGGTTTTAAGGGAAAAGTCAACTGTAACTTTGACTTTTGACCAGGACATGCTCCCAAACCCTAATACATGATTGAATATACCCTATGACACCCATGGAACATGTCCATCAAGTTTGATTTAGGTCAAGGACATGATTTCCTGAAGAATTGCACAGTTTGGAATTCATCTGATAAAAAGTCAACTGTGCACAAAAGTCAACTTTGACTTTTTGAGATTTTTCACCAAAATGGATTTTTAACCCTAAAATGATGTTAATGTATGATTTGAATCATCATTCATCAAGAAAAATCAAGAAAAGTGAGATAACTTGTAAAAGGGGTAACCATAAAACTTAGAAAATTTTCTAAGTTAAAAACAAAGTGGCAAAGGTACCAACTTTGGAGGACCATAACTCCTAAACCACAAGGCCATTTTTTCTCATCCAAAGATGGATTTGTAGCCCTCATTATCACCTACAAAAACTTCAACTACAATTCATTCCAATTCATTAAGGATTTTGAGTTATGGAGTGATCAAAGTGGCTGAAAAGTGAAAATGTCACTTTTTCCAACACTTAGTGAAATTTTCACTAAGTCAGATTCTGCCTCACTTTTTGCCAAATGTAGGGGGATTTTTCACTTGGAATCAAAAGAGATCAAAACCAAACTTGTTCAAACAGTTGTTGTATCATGTAAGAGCTTTCCAAAATGGCCAAGAACATTGCCAAATTCAACCTACATCATGAGATACAACATTGGCAAGTTGCCTTGCTGAAATCTGTCAAAGCAAGGCAGAATTTGGAACTTTGGTCGATTTGCCAAAATCAGCCAAATTCAATTGCTCCAATCCACTTGGACACCTCAGAGGATTGAATCTAAAGGGGACAATCACTGAGCCAAGCCTCCAAAGTCCATGGAACAAGAAATAGCATGTTGAACCTAGAATGGCCAAAATAGGGACAAGACTTCAAATTTGGAATAAGGCATTCAATGGAACCATCAAGGTGGCATGGACTGAGCCATTCTCATCTGAAATCAGTCAAGACTTATCCAAGACCAAGGGGACCAAAGCTCTGTGCCCTAACCTCTAGTCAATGGCTAGAGGAGACTTGGATTTTCATTGGACAACATTGGCCAAACCTACTTACCAGCTGCCATGCACTATTCCTTGCAAAACAAACTTGCTCTACTATAAATAGAGCTCAATTGTGGTCAGTTTAAGTACACCAAAGCCATCTAACAGATGCTTTCCTCAAAATCTCTTTCTCTTGGCAAAAATGCCTTTCTTAGCAAGGTAGCTATCGGGTTTTGAGTTTGAGAGCAATTCCAATCAAACCAATCACTCACACACCTCACATACATCACATATGAGCTGATCAAACACTCACATAACATCTGGAGCATCAAAATCTCAAAATCACTTGCCATCCACACAAGTTTGAAGTGAAGTTGCAGCTGAGGTACCACAAAATGATCCAGTCCATTTCAATTCAATCCAAGTGTTCAAACACACTCCATATGGTGTAGGGAAGCTGTCCATATCATCACAACTTGTCTGTAACACCTCCAACTCAAAATCAGATCTGCTCTTGCTGTCACGACTTGGAGGTAAGCCTAAACTTGGGCATCTCTAAATCTATGCATATTTCCTCGCACAATAATTTGGCCATATGTTCATAATCATGCATGGAATGTTTTCCCTCAATTAATTGCATTGTTTGAATCGTGTATCAAAAATCCTAGCCTTCATGCAGAAATTAGGGTTCTTGAGGTCTCTTCGTGATTTCTTGTTGTATGTTTAATTTAAATGAAATTAATGGACATAGACATGATCGTGAGGTTGAGACGAGCATAATGATATGTGGATTGCATGATATGATTACGTATTCAGTGAGATTGGATAGAAAATGCAAATCTGAGAAACCAAGAACACACGCGTGTTCTTCAGCTTGTTCTTGGCGCCATTTTTAGAAATTCAAATATTTGAATTTTGTGATTTTGTTTAATTGATTCAAAAATTAATTTCTCTCTGAGTTTTAATGATTTTGAGTTGATTCTTTTTTTAATAATTCACAAAAATGTTAAAATATTTTATTTTATTAAAAAATCCCAAAAATATTATTTATTTCATATAATTGATATTTTTGCAAAGAATTAATATTTTGATTGTTTTTGGCATTTTAAATATTTTTTCTACATTGATTTTGCAACTTTTAATGCTTTCTAATTATTTTGTAGGTCAATACTTAATTTTTGAAGCATTAATCCAAGATCACAATTTGTTTTCCATGTGTTAAACAATTTTTTATCATTTTAATTGAATTTTTATTTAATTAAATACATTTTGAAAACAAATTAGGGTTTTGGATTAATTCAACCCTCATAAATCATTTTTAAACCTTTTTGGGCCTCTTGAGAGAGTGTAAGACCCATCCCCCCTTGTACAAAAACTTTTTGGACCTCATTGTATAAGTCCCTCTGTACAAGTAAACGGCACGATCGTCGCCCGTTTAAAAATAAAAACACTCTGGGCCTCTCCTTGAGCTATAAGACCCATTCAAAACATTTTGGGCCTCTATTAGAGTGTAAGACCCAATCCCCCTTTTAACCAAAACATATTGGGCCTCACTTATTGTATAAGTCCCTCTGCGTTAAAAGAAAACCTCGGCGCGATCGCCATTTTTAAACGAAAAATCATTTGGGCCTACCCTCGTGTTATAAGCCCCACTCTTTTTCTTTAAACCTTTTTGGGCCTCTTGAGAGAGTGTAAGACCCATCCCTTTGTACAGAAAACCATTTTGGGCCCCAGTCACTTGTATAAGTCCCGCTGTACAAAGTCAAACAGTGCGCTCACTGATAAAACCCTGGGCCTCTCCTTGAGCTGTAAGCCCCAAATCTTTCTTTTTCAAAGCACTTTCTCCTTTGATTTTGAATATATTGTTGTTTTCAATCTTTCTTTGTTGTACAACTAACCCAACAGCATGGAAGCACTCCAACCGAGTAAGTGGTTATTGCTTTCATTTACTGCTCTCATATATATATAACTGTATTGTGGGGCTGCTCACTGTAAGTCTCCTTTCATAAACTCATATCTACTGTGTAATAATAGTATAGATATTTCGAGTTTCCCCGGCTACTACGTCTAGAACTAGGTGACGCCGTTTCGTTTATTCGTAGAAATAGACGCCTAGATCCCCAATAGGAGCACCAGATACAGTCTTCTCTTCGGCTGTCCTCCTTAGGAATCGTCAAGAAGCTCTACTCCCCAAGATGAATGTATTCTCCGTAAATGGCATCTTTGAGTTTCTTCCCAATTCTCGAACTTTCCTGACTTGATCTATTCCTTGTGGATAGCTTGCCTTGAATGTCTCGGGGTTTGGGTACCCACTACGGTCATAATCTTGGACCTTAACTAAGGAACCCTCTTTAAAAGACTAAAAGTCGCTGGATAGTAAACCTCGCACGTTTACCAGTAGTTTTTATCTTTAAAAGAGTTATCTCTCCTAATGGAAAGGAGATGATAAGACCCACGGGCTTCTTAAAAGCATCGGCCTCCTCTTGGGCATTATTCAAGGACCCTACGACTTCTTAGAAGCATTCACAGCCTCCTCTTAGGCTTCATATAATGATCTCTTCCTCCGGGAATGATAGCCTCCTCTTGGGCTTAGTACAAGGACCCGTCGACTTCTTAAAAGTTTCCAGCCTCCTCTTGGGCTTCGTACAAATTGTCCCGACGACCTCCTAGAGGTATAGGAACAGAACCTAGTCATCCTCATAGAACAGTCCTTTCGTAGAGTCTACTACTGTTTCTCAAAGCATAGTACAAAAGGTTAAAACTCTAGACTTGGACAGTCTAACTTCCTTGAGTATCAAAGACATTCTCAAGCACCCTTCGTTAAATAGGAAGGAAACCCGCGGACTCGGACAGTCTCAATACCCTTTGGATTTCCCGCTTCCTCAAAGAAAAGGAAATATCCCTGATCCTCGAATCAAAATCCCTGAGGGCCAACATTACTCATATAAGAACTGATTTTCTCTTTTAAAATCAGTATATTGGATCTGTCACTCAACTGAAACAAACCTTTAGCCTCCATCTCGGGCTTCGTACGAGATACAAAAACACTCTCTTGTTGAGTCAAACTTTTAGCCTCTATCTCGGGCTTCGTACGAGACACAAAGACTCCCTCGTAGAGTCAAACAAACAATAGCCTCTATCTCGGGCTTCGTACGAGACACAAAGATTCCATCGTCAAGTCAAAACCTTTTAGCCTCTCTCTCGGGCTTTGTACGAGACACAAAATAGCCTCCTCTTAGGCTTTGTATAATGATTTTCCTAGCGGAAATTAGCCTCCTCTTAGGCTTTGTATAAGAAAACCACTGGTTAATCTAATTAACCTTTTAGCATCAAAGCTGTGCCTCATTCACAGTAAACAAACACCAACAACTCCTTTCCCTTCATCTAATCGCTGTAAGCGGCAAGCCTCTGGATCATCTACATCCATGCCACTGTCCCTCTTTTAGCATGAGAAATTCCTAAGGAAAGATGGCATTACTCTACACTGAGTTAAAGTCTTCTCCTTCAGGTTAAAACCCTTTCTTCGGAAATTATGGCATTGCTCGGATCCGCGTATCCCAGTTAAAGTAATTCTCCTTCTCCAATCTTTAGAGATGACAAATTCTCTCTAAAGCCGAGACCTTTCAGCTTCACGTCTTGGGCTTTGAACAAGACACAAATAGACCTTTCAGCTCCACATCTTGGGCTTTGAACAAGACAAAAAAAACCAATTTCCTCCCATAGAATAGGAGGAACTACGAACGCTCTGATTTCCCTGTTTCGGTAAACGGGAATACGTAGGCATAAGATCGAAAGAAAAGATCTTAGCGAGCGCAATCAACAAAAAACCCAAATCCCATATCTCCATCAATCAAAAACAGTATTTCAAAAACATCGGTCCTAACATCCTAATCCTTGTTCCCCGTCAGAAACCTTCTGCCCAGGTAAAAAGAAAGAAAACAGTATTGGCGAAAATACAAATAACCAGTACAAAGCCCCCCCCACATTGATAGCATCCGTAACCTAATAGACCGCTGTTTAAACTCAGTATGCAAGCAGGGTTAATTGGAGACATCTATTTCCCTTCCTTATTCAGCTCACAATAGGATAAAAAATGAATCGACCTGTAGTCAAAGCTCAAACCGCAGAGAGCGACCAGCGCTTAAGAACCGCGTCCAAAATCGCTCGCTACAGTAAAAATGGCGCCCACCGTGGGGCCCGTTCCTTTCTTTCTACTTCTCTTGTGTGAAAAATTACATAAATGGCGACTCTGCTGGGGAGTCATTGCCAAGATCTTTCTGCCTTAGGGAATCATCCCCGTTTTCTACGGAAAATGGGAACTCTACCGAAGAGAAAGATTGACCTATGTTGGTCCATCTCTTAGGCAGGGAACCACAGATTGGGACTTCCGCCGGGGAACCCATTTCTGTCAGGAACTTAGGATTCATAGCTTTATAAGTCTAGGATGTTTAGGACAAATATATATACTGCTTTTCCTAATTGCTATACGTGTTTATTTTTCTGCTACTGGGAATGCGTGTGATGCCGCATGTGGTGAGAATGAGTATACACCTAGAAAAGCCAACCCTTTCGTAGTGCGGAAGCTATCGGAAGTAGCTGTTACGCGATACTACCCTCATTTGAGGCTGGTGATCTATTCTCGGTGAATAGCACTTACTCTAAGATTGCACACAACTCGCTGGCGATCCGCTTGTTGTCTTGCTTTCCTGGGAGGAGCTGATGATAATGAGTACAGGTACAAAAATCACCCTAGTATAAACCTTTGGGGATGGGTAGAGCCTTGACTTCATGACAACGACCCTTTGACCCCATGTTTTTTCTATGTTTTTGTGTGCTGCATTCATGCATTCATTTAATAAAACATTAAAACATTCAAAAAACTTTCTCTTCTAGTCTCTCGGTTTTTCAAATTAAACTAAGACTGTGATTGCAAATATCAGAGAAGAGGATTACGCTAATGGATTTCGGTAGAAGAAGAACTCACCAGTATACCTTCAAGGTTCCAAAACTAGGGGATTTGAGAAAGTTAGCAATGATGATCGTTAACCCAGAGGCTTTCAGAGCCAAGCACGGTGGTTTGCTACCACTGTTCAGAGTCCATGTGATTAAGGGGATCATGGACGCGCTCATTCAATTCTACGATCCGGTTTATCATTGTTTTACATTCCCGGATTACCAGCTTGCACCAATGCTGGAGGAGTATTCTCATCTGACTGATTTACATATCACGGATCGGGCTCCATTTTCTGGACTGGAAGAAATTCCGAAGAATCAGACTATTGCAATAGCAATTCATTTGGATGAGTCTGAGGTCAGGACTCACATGACTACTAAGGGTGGCATCCAAGGTTTGCCAGCCCAGTTCTTGACAAAGAAAGCTCTGTACTTCGCTAGTATATGGAACACGACTGCTTTTGAAAGCATCTTTGTCTTGCTCACCTACGGGTTATTTTTGTTTCCCGACATCAATAACTTCGTCGATATCAACGCCATTAAGGTTTTTCTCATTGGAAACCCTGTGCCGACTTTGCTCGCAGATGCGTATCATTCTATACACTTGGGAAATTTGTACAGCGGAGGGGAGATCACATGCTGTGTACCTTTGCTTTAAAAGTGGTTTATCTCACACTTGCCCAAGTCTGCTGCTTTTTGGGATTGCAAGAGTGTCTTGCGTTGGTCGCAGAAGATCATATCCCTCACCAACTCTGATATAGATTGGTGTAATAGGATTTATGAGGGAATTAGAATCATTGACCGTTGTGGAAACTTCCCCAGCGTACCCCTCATAGGAACTAAAGGAGGAATCAACTATAATTCGATATTAGTTCTTCGTCAATTTGGATACCCGATGAGACACATCCCACTGGGTGTTCATCTGGAAGGTCTTTTCTTCAAAGAAGGAGAAAATGACAGAGCACTAAAGATGGAAATAGTGCAAGCTTGGAAACATGTTCATAAGAAAGGACGAGAGTCTTTGGGAAAACCGGACTGTGTCTCGGTAGAGCCTTATCTCCATTGGGTACAAACTAGAGCTCTCAAGCTAAAGATGCCTTATCCTCGTTACGGAATTCTTCCACCGAGGGAAACTGTTATGTACTTCATGACGGAAACTGAAAAGCTTCAGGTTACTCTCAACAAGGTTCAAAAGGAAAGAAGGTATTGGAAGAACAAGTACCGCACCCTCGACGTAGAGTGTATCCAAATACAGCAACTACTAAAAGAGAAAGATGCTCTGATTGAAATTTTGGAGCAGCATGCTGTAGAGAATCAAGATGACCAAAGGAATTTGCTTGCTCCTTTCACCTGGCAAAGGAATGACAACCCGACAACGGCCCAAGCGCCCCGGTCAAAGAAGAGGACTCGGGACCCATTAGTTTAGGTTTCTGTTTCTGCACTTTGTAATCTACTGTATTTCCATTTCTGTAATCCTTTGGAATTCAATAAAAAGGGGTTTCCCCACTGTTTGATATTTTCAATCCAATTGTCGAAGTTTATTTTGATTAAACCTAAAAACAATTAATATAATCATTGCATTCATCATTCTCACATCGCGTATTCTCCTTACCTACGAATCTCACGTTTGTGTCTCGATTCTAGAGTCAAACTGTCTCATTCGTATAATACTCGGGCCAATCATCAGAAAAGGATGGATGATCTTGAGGAAGAAAACAGAGAGTTGAAAGAAGAGATCGACGCTTTGAGAGAGGATATGAGAAAGCTTCGTAATGACATGCAAGCCATGGCAGAAGCTCAGCTACAAAGAACTGTGATCTCAGAGATCACCTCAACGCCCATCATAGAAAAGTATGATCCCAGGTATCAGATGCTGAAAGATCGTCCTTGGGGCATGCCTGCTAACTATATCCCGGAAGGATATGTTCCGCCGATCACTGAAGATCAGGGAATCGCAACAGAAGCCGCTGGGCCTGAAGGTTACAAACTTCGGGAAAGCGAAGATGCCAAGGGCATACTGAAGACTCCTGAAGGTTACAAACTTCGGGAGACGCCAAGACTTACTGCCGTAGTCACGGTACCACCCCCTGTGGTGCACACTGTCCCGGAAGGACAGATTCCACAGACACCTTCTGGTAAGAAGGAAACTATGTTTGACAGAATGGATGAATTCCAGGAGCAGTTCTTGGAAATGCAGAAAGAGCTGCAAGCCATTCGCGGTCAGGATCTATTTGGGAAGGACGCCGCAGACCTCTGCTTGGTCCCAAATGTGAAAGTCCCGCACAAATTCCAAGTGCCCGACTTTGAAAAATATAAGGGTAACTCTTGCCCTCAAAGCCATCTGGTGATGTACGCTCGGCGGATGTCAGCTCAGACGGAGAATCAGGACCTGCTGATTCACTACTTTCAGGATAGTTTAACCGGTGCCTCACTCAAATGGTACATGGGTTTAAACCGTACTACGATCAGTACATTCAGAGATCTTGGTACTGCCTTCGTCCAACATTACAAGTACAATTTGGACATGGCACCCGACAGAGATCAACTCAGATCAATGTCGCAAAAGGATAAGAAAACCTTTAAGGAGTATGCTCAAAGGTGGCGTGAAATTGCCGCTCAAATTTGTCCACCTCTTGAGGAAAAAGAGATGACAAAAATCTTCTTAAAGACCTTAAGCTCATTTTACTATGACCGAATGATTGCCAGTGCGCCCAGTGATTTCACCGAAATGGTCGGCATGGGTGTACGTCTTGAGGAAGCCGTCCGAGAAGGACGTTTGGTAAAAGACACTGGATCGACGAGCGGTACTAAAAAATATGGTAGTGCTCTCCCTAAGAAAAAAGAGCAAGATATTGGGAATATCTCTCTCGGAAAGCAAAGGCGACGTTATCAGCCAGTAGCAGCTGTAACTCCTGCTATCGGCCCCGCGCCTGTTCCTATGTATCAACCTCAGATTGCGTAGAGCCAACCTGACCAACAAAGGACACAACAGCCTCTTCAGCAGGCTCGTCCTCCATATAACAACAACCGTACAACACGGCTACTAGGATTTGATCCTATACCCGTAACGTATGCAGAGCTGTTTCCGTTACTGCTGGCTAAGGGGCACATTCAGACTAAGTCTCCCCTTTTAGTTCTGGAAAATCCTCCTTTTTGGTTTAAGGCGGATCAGACATGCCCTTATCATCAAGGAGGTTCAGGGCATAACATTGAGACTTGTCTCAATTTCAAATCCGACGTGCAAAAGCTTGTTAGGAGCGGGCTCTTATCTTTCAAAGATACGAATCCTAATGTTCTCACGAACACGCTGCCTCAACACGAGAAAGCTGTAGTCAACCTGATTGAGAAAGAGACTAACAATGTCTATCAAATTCACGATGTACTCTTATTGGGGACCAATCTAGTTAAGATGCATTGTAGACAGAGCGGATATGGCCACGTGCCACCTCATAGCTATCACTAGTGTGATATCTGCTCTAAAGACAACCAGGGATGTTCTGTAGTGCAAATAACTCTACAGGAACAAATGGATCTCGGATGGATCCAAGAGCACCGAGTTCGTGGAGTTAACATGGTTTACACGAATTCCAACGTCATTCAAAACCACGATATCCGTGCGATGAATGTCAACTTGGTGGCGATGCACTCAAGGCAAAGCCAGTATCATAATCTGCCGCGGCACGATTACACTTCCTGTCTGATTTGCTCGGTAAACAAACAGGGATGCTCTTTCATACAAGAGGCCCTCCAACGTCAGATGGATCTTGGATGGATCCAAGACTACCATGATAGGAACTCCTATCAAATCAACATGGTTCAGATCTTTGACATTCGCGTGATGAATACCAACTTGGTAGAGTTACATGTTGAGCAGGTCTGACTCGGATTCTTAATATCACATGATTACCAAAGCTGTAAAGCGGGTTGCGAAAACGATCGAGGTTGTACCCTTGTCCAGGAGGCACTTCGGCACTTGTTAAATCATTGGTGGATGCCAATCTACATGGACGAAGATACTCAGCAGATTAGTATCAATCACAGGAATCCTACTCGTCGTCAAAGTCAGGATGTCCGATCAATGGAAGATAACCTAGTGAGGTTACATTGTATTCAAAGTGGGCGTGGCCAGGTGCCACCACACAACTATGACAGTTGCAGCGTCTGTTCGGAAAGTAACCAAGGGTGTTACCTTGTGAGAGCAGCTCTTCAGGGTCAGGTCGATCACGGAGAAATTCGTCCATATCCAGGTTCAGGACCCATCATTTGGTCGCTGAACTACCTTGCCGAGCAAGTTGAGGATGTTATCACGATCTCTAGTCATCACAGGACCAGGGATGTTTTTGCCATCATCCCTCTACTTGACGAATCTAGAGTTCCCAACCGGGAACGGATCGAGATTACTTATGATGGTCAGAAAAATCAGAAGGTTCCCATAGTCATCTATCTACCGGGGCCACTACCGTATGAATCAGCTAAGGCTATCCCTTACAAATACGGTGCGACAATAATCGAGAATGGAAAGGAAATTCCATTACCCTCCGTCGTGAATATTGCAGACATCAGTCGTGTAACACGGAGCGGTCGAATCTTCAACCGAGGGGTTGGAGAATCCAACAAAGAAAAGGAACTTCAGGCAGAAATTCCTGATCCACCAGTCGGTTAATCCAGTAATCCCGACCTTTCAAAAAATGATGATGAGATGCTGAAGCTCATCCAAAGGAGTGAATATAACATTGTTGATCAACTGTTACAGCCTCCTTCAAAGATCTCGATATTATCACTGTTACTCAGTTCAGAAGCCCACAGGGAGGCTCTACAGAAAGTCTTGGAGCAAGCCTTTGTGGAACAGGATGTAACAATCAGACAGTTCGATAGCATTGTCTCTAACATCACTTCCTGCAATAATTTGGGATTTAGTGATGAGGAATTACCTGAAGAGGGTCGCCGTCATAACATGGCAATCAATATCACAGTTAACTGCCAGGGCGATGCTTTAGCCAACGTACTGGTAGACACAGGGTCAGCCCTGAATGTTATGCCGAAGTCCACTTTGATGCAATTATCATTCAAGGGCCCTCCGATGAGAGTCAGCGAGGTCGTCGTCAAAGCATTCGACGGATCCAGAAAAACAGTTATCGGCGAAGTTGATCTTCCCATAACTATTGGTCCTCACACTTTCCAAATCACTTTCCAGGTCATGGACATCCGGGCAACGTACAGTTGTTTATTAGGAAGACCTTGGATACATCAGGCTGGAGCGGTCACTTCGACCCTCCACCAAAAGCTAAAGTTCGTCAAGGACGATCAACTTGTCGCGGTTTGTGGGGAACAAGCCTTGCTTGTGAGTAACCTATCATCATCTACTTGTGTGGAACCCGAGGAGGTTATTAGAACTCAGTTCCAAGCACTATCGGCGAGCAAGAACAATCAGTTCAAAGAAGGAACTTCAATTTCTTCATACAAAGACGCTATCAAAGCGGTCGAGAGTACCGATACGACAGGATGGGGACGGCTTGTCATTCCTATTGACAATAAAACAAAGAAGGGTCTTGGTTTTTCTGCGACCTGTACCCAGACAGCCGCCAACGATGAAAGTCTTCATCCCCTTCAAAACTTATTCCACAGTGGAGGTTTTCTTCACCCAGTGTCTCAGATAGTTCATGCTATCAATGAGGAAGATCCCTCTGACACAGATGAAGAATGGAAGTCCTACCTTAACAAGGACGACTATATGTCTCAGGAAGAGGTGCCTATGCCTTTTTGCTTTCCTACAGAAAGTCCGAGATTTATACCAAGATCAGATGTCGAAATGATCTACGGAGATTGTGATCTGGAAGGATGTCGTGCTCCGCCAAATTCATTAGAGGAAGACACTCCAATGAAAGACAGCTTTGATCACAATTACTATGGCCCAATGGATGGTCTGCCAATGTGGCGGCCTTACCCAGGAAACTTGGGGCAAGAAAGTCAGTCGAACAATGAAGCTCAGCTGAGTGTCATTGAACAGAATACTTGTGTTCCCGCCATGTCATGGGATCAACACTCAGGTCATTCAGAAACTACTCAACATGAAGATGAATTCGCAACGTTTGCAGGACTTGAATTCATCAACTATGCTTTTCCCGAGGTTAACGTCATCGAGAGGGATGACTCCTCCAGTTCCAAAGAAGTTTGGGACACTCTGGGACAACCTAGTGGAAAATACGACTTTATGGTCAAGTACACTGCTCCCGAAAGCTCTCGTATCAGGCTCGAAGATATCCAGTCAACTGGATGGGGAGATACACCTGAGAGCACAAATGCTATGCAAAATGCAACAGAGGAATTCTCCTATGACAATTCTGCCTGGGAGACAGATTCCAACGATACTGCTCCACTAGAAATCAGCGTCATTTCTGAAGACAAATCAAAGAAGGTGCCTGACTTTGTGATTCACCGAGGAGTTCGCCGCCAATGGGTTGCCGTCGAGGTTCCGAAGGTTGTTCGTCAGTCAAAGTAATTGCCATCTTTAACCTTTCGCCCTGCCCAGGTGAAACAGATATTTTGATAGGGCTCGCTTTCTGTAAATTTCCCTCTTCGCTTTTCCCGAAGCGATTGAGTTTTGTTTTATAGGGTTGTAGTTTCAAGAGTCGACTTGTTCATTAATAAAATAACGTCGTTCTGTAATTTCCGCATTTATTGTTGTTTTCTCTTTTTGCTTTTTCAGAAAATGGTAATCCTAAAAAACATTCAATAATAAAAACAAGCAGTAAAATCAAAACACTGCACACACTTACATTTTCTCTATCTCTTCTAAACACGAATCATCACGTCATGCAGATTGCTTGTTTTATACCCCGTTGAAACATACGATCCAATGCCTTCTCCCGACTTTGAGTTCCCGGTATTTGGGGCCGAAGAAGAAGTTGACAACGAAATTCCAGAAGAGATCTCCTGACTACTCATACAAGAGGAAAGGTCCATCGAACCTCACAAAGAGCCGTTGGAAACGGTAAACTTTGGTTCAGAAAAAGAGAGAAAAGGAATCAGGATCGGAGCATTGCTCAGTCCAACTGCCAGAGAGGGTTTGATAAAGCTTCTCAAAGAATTCCCCGATGTGTTCGCTTGGTCCTATCAGGATATGCCAGGGTTGGGTACCAGCATCGTGGAACATCACTTACCGTTAAGATCAGAATATCCGACAGTAAAGCAAAGGTTGAGACGGACTCACCCGGACATGGCTATCAAAATCAAAGAGGAGGTACAGAAATAGATTGACGCGGGTTTCCTCGCCACATCTGAATATCCTCAATGGTTAGCCAACATCGTACCCGTTCCCAAAAAGGACGGAAGGGTCAGAATGTGTGTTGATTACAGAGATCTGAACAAGGCAAGTCCAAAGGACGACTTTCCCTTACCACACATTGACATGTTGGTTGACAGCACAGCAAAGTTCAAAGTATTCTCCTTTATGGATGGATTCTCGGGCTATAACCAGATCAAAATGGCACCGAAAGACATGGAGAAAACTTTGTTCATTACCCCATGGGGTACCTTTTGTTACAAGGTAATGCCGTTCGGTTTGAAGAATGTCGGGGCAACCTATCAAAGGGCCATGACTACTCTGTTTCATGACATGATACATAAGGAAATCGAGGTATATGTCGATGATTTGATTGCAAAATCAAGAACAGAGGATGAGCACGTTGAACATCTGTCAAAATTGTTCGAACGTCTAAGAAAATTCAAGCTCCGCTTGAATCCTAACAAGTGCACCTTCGGTGTCCGTTCAGGGAAACTATTAGGGTTCATCGTCAGCCAGAAAGGAAATGAAGTTGATCCTGACAAGGTCAAGGCCATTCAAGAAATACCTTCTCCGAAAACTGAAAAACAAGTCAGAGGATTCCTGGGACGTTTGAACTACATCTCCAGATTCATATTCCTTATGACCGCGACGTGTGCGCCGATTTTCAAATTACTCAAAAAGAACCAGGATTGCATTTGGTCAGAAGATTACCAAACCGCCTTCGATAGTATCAAGGAATATCTGTTGAATCCTCCGATTCTATCACCTCCAGTGGAAGGAATACCACTGATCATTTACCTCACAGCCCTAGAGGACTCAATGGGATGTGTACTTGGCCAACAAGACGAAACTAAATGGAAAGAGTCTGCCATTTACTATCTAAGCAAGAAGTTCACCGATTGTGAAACTCGGTACACGATGCTTGAGAAAACTTGCTGCGCTTTGGCTTGGGCAGCCAAACGTCTTCGCCAGTATTTGATTCGTCATACTACTTGGTTGGTCTCCGAAATGGATCCAATCAAGTATGTTTTCAAAAAACCTGCTCTCACGGGAAGGATTGCCCGTTGGCAGATGTTACTATTAGAATATGACATAGAGTACCATGCTCAGAAAGCCGTTAAAGGAAGTATTTTAGCCGATCATTTGGCTCATCAACGGATGGACGATCAAGAATCAATCGGGTTTGACTTCCCAAACGAAGATGTCATGTATCTAAAGATGAAAGATTGCGATGAACCGCTACCCAGTGAAGGGCCAGAACCAGGTTCCCAGTAGGGACTTATCTTTGACGGAGCGGTTAATCACTATGGAAACGGAATTGGGGCAATCATTGTTACCCCTCAGGGTTCCCACATTCCTTTCACTGCCAGACTTACGTTCAAATGTACGAACAACGAGGCCGAATACGAAGCATGTATTATGGGTCTCGAAGAAGCGATTGATTTAAGGATAAAAAACTTGGACGTATACGGCGATTCAGCCCTAGTGATCTATCAGATAAAAGGAGATTGGAACACATACCAATCAGGATTGATTCCTTACAAAGACTATGCAAGAAGGTTGTTACCCTTCTTCAACAGAGTTGACTTTCATCACATCCCTCGTGATGAGAATCACATGGCTGATGCGTTAGCCACTCTCTCTTCCATGATTAGTGTAGGTCGATGGAATGACATATCTAAGATCGACATCATGCGCCTTGAACGGCCCGCTTACATCTTCACGATTGAAGCAGTCATAGACGACAGACCTTGGTATCATGATATCAAATGCTTCCTTCAGAAACAAGAGTACCCATCTGGGGCACTCAGAAAAGATAGAAAGACCCTCAGAAGATTGGCTGGAAACTTCTTCCTGAGCGGTGACACTCTTTATAAGAGAAATTTTGACATGGTCTTGCTCAGATGCGTCGACAGACCAGAAGCAGACGTGCTCATGAAAGAAATTCATGAAGGATCCTTTGGCACTCATGCCAACGGACACACAATGGCAAGAAAAATTCTCAGGGCCGGGTACTATTGGTTGACCATAGAATCCGACTGCTACAAGTACATGAGGAGGTGTCACAAGTGTCAGATATACTCCGACAAAATTCATGTACCGCCATCACATCTCAAAGTTCTTTCTTCCCCGTGGCCATTTTCCATATGGGGAATCGATATGATTGGTATGATTGAGCCCAAGGCTTCAAACGGACATCGGTTCATCCTGGTAGCCATTGACTATTTCACCAAGTGGGTCGAAGCAGCGTCATTCGCCATTGTAACCCAACAAGTGGTGGTCCGATTTATCAAAAACAATATCATCTGCCGTTATGGTGTTCCAAGTGAGATCATTACTGATAATGGATCTAACTTGAAAAATAAGATTATGAAAGATTTGTGTGCAGAGTTCAAGATCGAACACCATAACTCATCTCCCTACCGACCCAAGATGAACGGAGCGTTAGAAGCGGCTAACAAGAACATCAAGAAGATCGTTCAAAAGATGGTTGTAACCTACAAAGATTGGCATGAGATGTTACCCTTTGCGTTTCATGGTTATCGCACATCTGTCCGTACTTCAACAGGGGAAACCCCTTTCTCTCTAGTATATGGCATGGAGGCAGTTCTCCCCATAGAAGTAGAGATTCCATCAATCCGGGTATTGATGGAAGCTAAGCTCACCGAAGCTGAATGGTGTCAAGGTCGACACGACGAACTAAACCTGATCGAAGAAAAGAGAATCACGGCACTATGCCACGGTCAGTTATATCAACAGAGAATGAAAAGGGCGTTCGACAAAAAGGTCCGACCTCGTATTTTCAGAAAAGGAGACCTCATGCTCAAGAAGATACAATCATTTCTCACTGACTCTCGGGGCAAATGGACCCCAAATTATGATGGCCCCTATGTGGTCACGAAAGCTTTCTCAGGCGGCGCCTTGAGACTTGCAGCCATGGACTGAGAAGAATTTGCCTACCCCACGAATGTTGATGTAGTCAAGAAATACTTCGCCTAAACTAAAAAAAAAACGTCTCGGTGGATTGAAAACCCGAAAGGGCGGTCCAGGCAAAAGTTAGAGACATGGAAAAAAAAGAATCATCCCGATGGATTGGAAATCTCATAGTACAATCCAGGAAAAAGTTAGGGATAATGGCAAGTAACTATGTTCAACAGAGGCAAGTCCCTCAGCAGCAGTTACAGCATCCATCGGAGGAAAACTCCAGTCAAAAGTCATCTTCGACGGAAGCTCAGGATGTCCCGAATTCAAAGTTGGTAGAAGGATAGTGGTCGTTATGTTTCAACGTAGCCCTTTTCCCTGTAAATTACCATTTTCTAACTTTGTATATACTCTTTGGAATCACGCGTTTGGCTGATCTCCATCTTATCAATAAAATTTGAGCCCTTGTGCTTTTGTTTGTAATTCTTTACTTGTTTTAGCTTTACAGAACGACGTTGTTTAAACTTAATCAGTGATTCTTGAAATAAAACAAAAATGAATTTACTTGTTAAAACTTTTTCTGCTTTTAAAATAAAGATGGCAATTTCTTTTGACTGTTGAACATCAGAAGAACATCGATCGCTTCTCCCGAAGTAAGCGAACTTCAAAGTGCAGAATCAAAGTACTCTTCTAAGCCAGTATGCCTAAATGAAAAGATCAACTGTGTCAGAAACCTTGTTTCGCCTGACACGCCTCGGCCGAGTTCTCATCTCCTAAGCCCGATCAACATAGCTCCCAACGGGACTATCTCTCCTAAGCAAGGTGGAATTGCTATTTTGAATCAACGGTACTTCTTCGCCCCGCGATGGCCGAGTATCCAATTGTGTTCATCCGTTAGTCTGTATGTCGCATCTGTTTTGTCAGCATATACATACATACATCATGCATTTTTTATTTGCGTTCGCATTTCATATTGCATCACCATCACTCTAGTCGGTCTTGTCCCCTAGTGATAACAGTTTTCTCAATCGAGTTTGTTAGGTCTTTCCTCGTCAGGAAACATTGTGTCTGAACAATCTCCCCACCAGTGTATCGTTAGATCGGAGTCGGCACTCGACCACTTTGATAACTTGAACCTCTGAAAAGCCAGAGAAAACTTTCAATAAACATCACTCTTCGCCATTGAAGATGATATCCTTGCTTTCCCGGATTAAGGAAAATCCACAAAGAAAGCCTCGTAATCAGAGATTCGGCAGCACGCCAGTTTTGCTCTGAAAAACCACTGATGAGAAGGTCATTGGCACCTCAAAATTGGATCCCATCATATGGCATTTCTCCGGGAAGATCCCGAGAAAAGTATGATGTAACCCCAAATGAAAACAGTCTCTCAAGAGACTCGCTTTCCCCAGTAGAATCGACAAATGGCGTCTCCAACAGAGAAGTTTGTGTACCTCTACAACTCAGACGTTGGGTTCCCCAGCAAGTCTGACATCAAACCTTTTTCTGTTAAATGGCATCTCCCCAGGAAAATTCGGCGAGAAGTTTGAAGGAAAACCGCTACACATAGCGTCCCTTGTCAATAAAGTTTATTGACAAAAGAAACTAAGACTAGTTCTTGGTAGGAAACTAGGATCGAGGAGAAGTTCAAAAGAAACTAAGACCAGTTCTTGGTAGGAAACCAGGATCGAGGGGAAGTTCAAAAGAAACTAAGACCAGTTCCTTGGTAGGAAACCAAGAACGAGGGGAAGTTTATTTCAAAAGAGACTGAGACCAGTTCCTTGGTAGGAAACCAGGATCGAGGGGAAGTTTACCTTTTCTAAGCATCATTGCTTAGCTAAAGAAGATGAATGCGTAAGCTACCATTCATAACCACCATCAAAATTTCGGATATTCCGATATTTAATCCTCTTGCACCCCGAATGCTCGAATACCTTCGTCATTCACACCTTCGGGTCCAAGAAGATTAAATAGGGGCATCTGTAATACCCCAAATTTTGACCACTTAGATTTCCCATCATTGTGAAAATCATCATCACAATATGGATGAACCATCATGCTTCATCAGTCTCCCCAAAGATGGGTGAGCATCCAATACAATCAAAATTAGGGTTTCAAGCCCTCTTTGAGTGCTTAGACAAAGGATCAATCAAGAAATGACATGATCTTCAACTTGTCTAATCTCTCAAACATCCACAATGGATCAAAAAGGACTCCCACTTCAAGGATTAAGCACAAGGTTGCTCCCTTCTAGGTGGATCAAGTCTCAAGATCGACAGTATCACCAAATTAGGGTTTTGGTCGACCAGGGCCTCCAGATGGGAATTTTCATCTGGGCACAAGGCAATGATCTAAAACATAACCTAATATACTTCATGGAACCTCATGAACCCATGCATCAAGTCAATTTTGCCTCAGGGGATGCATTCATCAAAAATCAGGAATTAGGGTTTCTTGACCTAATTCACCCCTAAGTTGACTTTTGGGACAAACCATGAGCCAAGACCTCAAGAGATGATTTTAGGGTCTCTAATATACCATATTGATCCATTTGGAACAATGGATTGATCCAAGAAGCTTGAGCAACAAGTCTCATTTTCATCTGCACCACAATTAGGGTTTTAAGGGAAAAGTCAACTGTAACTTTGACTTTTGACCAGGACATGCTCCCAAACCCTAATACATGATTGAATATACCCTATGACACCCATGGAACATGTCCATCAAGTTTGATTTAGGTCAAGGACATGATTTCCTGAAGAATTGCACAGTTTGGAATTCATCTGATAAAAAGTCAACTGTGCACAAAAGTCAACTTTGACTTTTTGAGATTTTTCACCAAAATGGATTTTTAACCAAAAAATGATGTTAATGTATGATTTGAATCATCATTCATCAAGAAAAATCAAGAAAAGTGAGATAACTTGTAAAAGGGGTAACCATAAAACTTAGAAAATTTTCTAAGTTAAAAACAAAGTGGCAAAGGTACCAACTTTGGAGGACCATAACTCCTAAACCACAAGGCCATTTTTTCTCATCCAAAGATGGATTTGTAGCCCTCATTATCACCTACAAAAACTTCAACTACAAGTCATTCCAATTCATTAAGGATTTTGAGTTATGGAGTGATCAAAGTGGCTGAAAAGTGAAAATGTCACTTTTTCCAACACTTAGTGAAATTTTCACTAAGTCAGATTCTGCCTCACGTTTTGCCAAATGTAGGGGGATTTTTCACTTGGAATCAAAAGAGATCAAAACCAAACTTGTTCAAACAGCTGTTGTATAATGTAAGAGCTTTCCAAAATAACCAAGAACATTGCCAAATTCAACCTACATCAGGAGATACAACATTGGCAAGTTGCCTTGCTGAAATCTGTCAAAGCAAGGCAGAATTTGCAACTTTGGTCGATTTTCCAAAATCAGCCAAATTCAATTGCTCCAATCCACTTGGACACCTCAGAGGATTGAATCTAAAGGGGACAATCACTGAGCCAAGCCTCCAAAGTCCATGGAACAAGAAATAGCATGTTGAACCTAGAATGGCCAAAATAGGGACAAGACTTCAAATTTGGAATGAGGAATTCAATGGAACCATCAAGGTGGCATGGACTGAGCCATTCTCATCTGAAATCAGTCAAGACTTATCCAAGACCAAGGGGACCAAAGCTCTGTGCCCTAACCTCTAGTCAATGGCTAGAGGAGACTTGGATTTTCATTGGACAACATTGGCCAAACCTACTTACCAGCTGCCAAGCACTATTCCTTGCAAAACAAACTTGCTCTACTATAAATATAGCTCAATTGTAGTCAGTTTTAGTACACCAAAGCCATCTAACAGATGCTTTCCTCAAAATCTCTTTCTCTTGGCAAAAATGCCTTTCTTAGCAAGGTAGCTATCAGGTTATGAGTTTGAGAGCAATTCTGCACAAACCAATCACTCACACACCTCACATACATCACATATGAGCTGATCAAACACTCACATAACATCTGGAGCATCAAAATCTCAAAATCACTTGCCATCCACACAAGTTTGAAGTGAAGTTGCAGCTGAGGTACCACAAAATGATCCAGTCCATTTCAATTCAATCCAAGTGTTAAAACACACTCCATATGGTGTAGGGAAGCTGTCCATATCATCACAACTTGTCTGTAACACCTCCAACTCAAAATCACATCTGCTCTTGCTGTCACGACTTGGAGGTAAGCCTAAACTTGGGCATCTCTCAATCTATGCATATTTCCTCGCACAATAATTTGGCCATATGTTCATAATCATGCATGGAATGTTTTCCCTCAATTAATTGCATTGTTTGAATCGTGTATCAAAAATCCTAGCCTTCATGCAGAAATTAGGGTTCTTGAGGTCTCTTCGTGATTTCTTGTTGTATGTTTAATTTAAATGAAATTAATGGACATAGACATGATCGTGAGGTTGAGACGAGCATAATGATATGTGGATTGCATGATATGATTACGTATTCAGTGAGATTGGATAGAAAATGCAAATCTGAGAAACCAAGAACACGCGCGTGTTCTTCAGCTTGTTCTTGACGCCATTTTTAGAAATTCAAATATTTGAATTTTGTGATTTTGTTTAATTGATTCAAAAATTAATTTCTCTCTGAGTTTTAATGATTTTGAGTTGATTCTTTTTTTAATAATTCACAAAAATGTTAAAATATTTTATTTTATTAAAAAATCCCAAAAATATTATTTATTTCATATAATTGATATTTTTGCAAAGAATTAATATTTTGATTGTTTTTGGCATTTTAAATATTTTTTCTACATTGATTTTGCAACTTTTAATGCTTTCTAATTATTTTGTAGGTCAATACTTAATTTTTGAAGCATTAATCCAAGATCACAATTTGTTTTCCATGTGTTAAACAATTTTTGATCATTTTAATTGAATTTTTATTCAATTAAATACATTTTGAAAACAAATTAGGGTTTTGGATTAATTCAACCCTCATAAATCATTTTTAAACCTTTTTGGGCCTCTTGAGAGAGTGTAAGACCCATCCCCCCTTGTACAAAAACTTTTTGGGCCTCACTCATTGTATAAGTCCCTCTGTACAAGTAAACGGCACGATCGTCGCCCGTTTAAAAATAAAAACACTCTGGGCCTCTCCTTGAGCTATAAGACCCATTCAAAACATTTTGGGCCTCTATTAGAGTGTAAGACCCAATCCCCCTTTTAACCAAAACATATTGGGCCTCACTTATTGTATAAGTCCCTCTGCGTTAAAAGAAAACCTCGGCGCGATCGCCATTTTTAAACGAAAAATCATTTGGGCCTACCCTCGTGTTATAAGCCCCACTCTTTTTCTTTAAACATTTTTGGGCCTCTTGAGAGAGTGTAAGACCCATCCCTTTGTACAGAAAACCATTTTGGGCCCCAGTCACTTGTATAAGTCCCGCCGTACAAAGTCAAACAGTGCGCTCGCTGATAAAACCCTGGGCCTCTCCTTGAGCTGTAAGCCCCAAATCTTTCTTTTTCAAAGCACTTTCTCCTTTGATTTTGAATATATTATTGTTTTCAATCTTTCTTTGTTGAACAACTAACCCAACAGCATGGAAGCACTCCAACCGAGTAAGTGGTTATCGCTTTCATTTACTGCTCTCATATATATATAACTGTATTGTGGGGCTGCTCACTGTAAGTCTCCTTTCATAAAATCATATCTACTGTGTAATAATAGTATAGATATTTCGAGTTTCCCCGGCTACTACGTCTAGAACTAGGTGACGCCGTTTCGTTTATTCGTAGAAATAGACGCCTAGATCCCCAATATGAGCACCAGATACAATCTTCTCTTCGGTTGTCCTCCTTAGGAATCGTCAAGAAGCTCTACTCCCCAAGATGAATGTATTCTCCGTGAATGGCATCTTTGAGTTTCTTCCCAATTCTCGAACTTTCCTGACTTGATCTATTCCTTGTGGATAGCTTGCCTTGAATGTCTCGGGGTTTGGGTACCCACTACGGTCATAATCTTGGACCTTAACTAAGGAACCCTCTTTAAAAGACTAAAAGTCGCTGGATAGTAAACCTCGCATGTTTACCAGTGGTTTTTATCTTTAAAAGAGTTATCTCTCCTAATGGAAAGGAGATGATAAGACCCACGGGCTTCTTAAAAGCATCGGCCTCCTCTTGGGCATTATTCAAGGACCCTACGACTTCTTAGAAGTATTCACAGCCTCCTCTAAGGCTTCATATAATGATCTCTTCCTCTGGGAATGATAGCCTCCTCTTGGGCTTAGTACAAGGACCCGTCGGCTTCTTAAAAGTTTCCAGCCTCCTCTTGGGCTTCGTACAAATTGTCCCGACGACCTCCTAGAGGTATAGGAACAGAACCTAGTCATCCTCATAGAACAGTCCTTTCGTAGAGTCTACTACTGTTTCTCAAAGCATAGTACAAAAGGTTAAAACTCTAGACTTGGACAGTCTAACTTCCTTGAGTATCAAAGACATTCTCAAGCACCCTTCGTTAAATAGGAAGGAAACCCGCGGACTCGGACAGTCTCAATACCCTTTGGATTTCCCGCTTCCTCAAAGAAATGGAAATATCCCTGATTCTCGAATCAAAATCCCTGAGGGCCAACATTACTCATATAAGAACTGATTTTCTCTTTTAAAATCAGTATATTGGATCTGTCACTCAACTGAAACAAACCTTTAGCCTCCATCTCGGGCTTCGTACGAGATACAAAAACACTCTCTTGTTGAGTCAAACTTTTAGCCTCTATCTCGGGTTTCGTACGAGACACAAAGACTCCCTCGTAGAGTCAAACAAACAATAGCCTCTATCTTGGGCTTCGTACGAGACACAAAGATTCCATCGTCGAGTCAAAACCTTTTAGCCTCTCTCTCGGGCTTTGTACGAGACACAAAATAGCCTCCTCTTAGGCTTTGTCTAATGATTTTCCTAGCGGAAATTAGCCTCCTCTTAGGCTTTGTATAAGAAAACCACTGGTTAATCTAATTAACCTTTTAGCATCAAAGTTGTGCCTCGTTCACAGTAAACAAACACCAACAACTCATTTCCCTTCATCTAATCGCTGTAAGCGGCAAGCCTCTGGATCATCTACATCCATGCCACTGTCCCTCTTTTAGCATGAGAAATTCCTAAGGAAAGATGGCATTACTCTACACTGAGTTAAAGTCTTCTCCTTCAGGTTAAAACCCTTTCTTCGGAAATTATGGCATTGCTCGGATCCGCGTATCCCAGTTAAAGTAATTCTCCTTCTCCAATCTTTAGAGATGACAAATTCTCTCTAAAGCCGAGACCTTTCAGCTTCACGTCTTGGGCTTTGAACAAGACACAAATAGACCTTTCAGCTACACATCTTGGGCTTTGAACAAGATACAAACCACCTTTCGCTTCACGTCTTGGGCTTTGAACAAGACACCAAAAACCAATTTCCTCCCATAGAATAGGAGGAACTACGAACGCTCTGATTTCCCTGATTCGGTAAACGGGAATACGTAGGCATAAGATCGAAAGAAAAGATCTTAGCGAGCGCAATCAACAAAAAACCCAAATCCTATATCTCCATCAATCAAAAGCAGTATTTCAAAAACATCAGTCCTAACATCCTAATCCTTGTTCCCCGTCAGAAACCTTCTGCCCAGGTAAAAAGAAAGAAAATAGTATTGGCGAAAATACAAATAACCAGTACAAAGGCCCCCCCACATTGATAGCATCCGTAACCTAACAGACCGCTGTTTAAACTCAGTATGCAAGCAGGGTTAATTGGAGACATCTATTTCCCTTCCTTATTCAGCTCACAATAGGATAAAAAATGAATCGACCTGTAGTCAAAGCTCAAACCGCAGAGAGAGACCAGCGCTTAAGAACCGCGTCCAAAATCGCTCGCTACAGTGGCGACTCTTGCTTTATGAGTTAAGTTAATCAATAGCTTACATTCACAATTTTTACCGCTACAGAAAAGTGGCGACACTGCTGGGGAAAAGATCCCAGAATCTCTGGTTCCTAGTAGGTTTAGCCTACTTTGATTTATTTATCTCTTTTTGTTTGGCTTGTTTATTATTGCTTGTTCTGTTTGGGTGCTTGGTGATCTCCGTGTTGTGAGATAAGTCCTATAACCGGACTTGAGTGCACTTATGATAGGAGGGTGGTATAGTCTTGTTCGGCTTACATGGAGTAGTCCTTACTAAGCTGACTTGAGATCCCCCGTTCAGTGGAATCCCCTTTGGGGTTACTGATGTCATACGAGTAGTCGTGAATGACATTACTTTTTTCGACTTGGGAGCCTGAGAAGTTGAGGACCGTAGAACCCTTAACCCAACTTGGCATTATTAGGACGTGATGCGGTGGCTATTCAGGTGTAGACTTAAATTAGTTTTTACGCGATCACTACTACAAAACGCTAAAACAACAACGTCAGGCTTACAACGCATCCTTTTATACCGTTGTAATAGGTTAAAAATTTCGCGCCTATTTAAAAGCTGAGTCATTTAATGACGGTTGAATGAAACCACCGTAGTAATAAATAAAATGTATCAAGCTTCAATTCCCTGCAACTACATTTTTTCTAATTTTTAGAGTACATTTAGCGTGTGTCAATTAAGTCCATTATTTATAAAATAAATTGTAAATTATTTTACAACGGTTAAGATGAGCAACCGTAGTAATAAATGAAATGTATCAAGCTTCGATTCCCTGCAACTACATTTTTTCCATTTTTTAGAGTACATTTAGCGTGTGTCAATTAAGTCCATTATTTATAAAATAAATTGTAAATTATTTTACAACGGTTAAAATAAGCAACCGTAGTAATAAATGAAATGTATCAAGCTTCGATTCCCTGCAACTATATTTTTTCGATTTTTTAGAGTACATTTAGCGTGTGTCAATTAAGTCCATTATTTATAAAATAAATTGTAAATTATTTTACAACGGTTAAGATAAGCAACCGTAGTAATAGAGTACATTTCACTTAAGATTCCACTACGGTTTGTTTCTCCACTGAGATTAAAAGGTTTACTGATAAATTAAAATAAAACTTATTATGTATTTCTTTCATAAGACGCCCTAATCGAACAAGTGAGCCAGAGACGCCCTAACCTTTACCCTCTTCGTATCCATTCATTTGGAGCTCAAATAAAGTACTCTTCAACATCTTCATTTCTTTTTTCTTGGTTATGCTCAAATATTGACCGTCTTCATTCATTTGCTTCTTCAGCTTCGAAGTAAGGTTCTCTTCAACATCTTGACGCTCCCGGGATTTTCATCCAAGTACAAACGCGAAAGTGGCACCGAAACAGAGTCGCCAGCAATGTGTATTTATCCCATGAGAGGGAAAGGAAACACCGCATAAACCTGAAGGAAAGGAAAAGCATGGTCTTACGACCAAGAGAACTGGGTTCGGGAGTCGGTTACGCGCGAGGAAGGTATTAGCACCCCCACGCGTCCATCGTACCCGATGGGATCCACGCTTGCTTGTCTCGATCAAAGGGTGTAGGAAAAGATACTGGAAAAGAACTGAAAGAAAGAAAGGAGAAAGAAAAGAAAAGGAACGGGAAACAAATGTAGGGAAAATAAAAGAAGTGCTCGCATGGGCCCTACCCCACTGCCTACGTATCTCATCGGGAGCATGAGAATCAGAGCGACGTAGTTCCCCTCCCTAGGGATGGATTGTTTTTTAGAGAACGGCTTACGTTCTAGCTCAGGTGTTGCAGGCTCGCTGGTCCGAGTGCGTTACCATCTTGCAAGAGAACGAGTAGAAGCGCGTTCGTACGCTAAGAGTGAATGAGGTGAGAAAAGAATTCCCGAAGGAAAGACGTTATTGTTTGTTTTTGTCTTTTAGAAGGAAGTGTTTTGGATTTGTTTGCATATGACAGTGTATCTGGATCTTAGTCATTGGAATGTGTACATTCTCACATTCCAAGATGGAATGGGTAAGAAAGCACACTAAGAGTGAAGAAGACCCCCACACTTAGTTCCAATTGTCAAGGTTCAAACACACTAGCATACTTGTGTTTATTAAGTGTTTTTGTTAATTAAGAAATGAAGAAGTGTTTTTTATTATTTGCACCTTCAACAAGTACTGCATTTAAGTCCCTCATACAAGATCAAATGTTTAACACATTGACCCAAGATGGGCTATATGCTACACATTCTAAGATTACAAGAGAAGACCCCTTATAATCTTTTCTTTATATGAAAGGCCTAAATGCAACAAATGCCTACCTTTATTATATGTTTTGAATTTTCTTTGAGATGAGAAAAGAGACTCAAGAGAGGAGAAAAGGTAAAACCTATATGGACTAAGACTCAATCCTAATTGAAGATTAAAGGGAGTGATCCTAAAGATTTGTGAGGTTTCAACCTAAAGTCTAAAGAAAGAAAGAATTAAACAATTCACTTCTAAAGTAGAAGATGAATTGTAATTCAAAAAGGGAAAGTAAAGAGTTATTAAAAGAAAGCACATAAGTGCTTAACAAAACATAAAATGGAATTGTAAAAGAGAAAGGATAGAAGTTGAATGTGGATTCCTTATCCACACTCAATTGAAACTTACCAAAGCCCCTACATGGTTAGTAAACATGTATAAGAAGTATAAGAAGTAAAAGAACATGTAATGCATCATAAAACTCAAAAGAATTAAATGAGAAAACAAATCCTAGAACCACAACCAGAATGGGCATCATATGGACAACAAGTGAATATCATCATACAAGTGCAAGTAAATAAGCAATAATCATCATCCATTAGCATTTAAACATGTTACAAGAAGAAGGGATAGATGAAAGATGGAAAGAAATGAAGAGGACATGCATAAATGGAACATGTAAATCAACAATCAGAATTGAAACTAAATGGAAAATGGTTTATGAACATCTCAAAAGTATCCATGAATCAACCATCAAGACATTCAAGAAGTAATAGAAGAAGAAGTGAGATGAAAGTTCAAAAAGAAAGTGCAAACAATACATGTTAATGATGCACAAAGTTCAAATTGAAATGAACATGTAAAGATGACCTATAATGTGTATCAAAGACCTATAATATCATATGAATGGCTCACACAACTATGCAAATGCTCATACAAATGTGCACAAAAGAATTCATGTAAACATGCACTAAAGTTGTAATGACATGCCATGGATTATACTTCCAATGTAATGCATCAAACAAAGACCAAATGGATTCATGAAAATTATGCCAGCATATTATTGGAATGCCTAGGTCAGAAATGCATCATACATCAAGATAGCATGTAAAAATTCAGAGCAAAATGACTTCAAACAAAGCAATTAGGTCAAATTGAAACACCATGCAAAGTGGTGCAAATATAGGCATCCAAACATGTAATAAAGTGACCTAAAAAATCAAACAAAAATCATCTAACATGCTTCAATGTATTAGTGAATCAATGCAAAAAGAATCATGTCAAAACTGTTTGTAATGAGCAAGAACAAAATTAAACAAATTCATGTATCATGCTTAGAATGCATCTAAATGGAAATTCAAAGAAAATTATGGACCAGGGGTAAAAAGGTCATAAAATCAGAAAATAAAATCATGGAAAATTTCCTAAATGTTTTAAGAATACACATGAATTTTTGTAGAATTTTCCAATCTGTTTTGGTATTTTTAAAAATTGTAAATGGAACATGTATAAAAAATAAAAAAAATGAAAACGAAATGCAAAGGGAAGGGGGTATGAACATAGCAATAACGCAGTGCAAATTAAATGGGCCTCAAAACAAGGGGGTGCAAATATCAATCTGATTGAGTCCAAATGCGCGCATAACACATTAACAACAATGCACCTTCAGTCAACATCAGTCAACACAATCCAAGCCATTGATTTAAGTCAGGTCAACACAAAAATCAAAATGCACAAGATCAACGCATGCACGTGAGGACACATGCCAATTACCATGTACCATGCCACACAAAGTTTAAATGAATTCAGAAAAAAGGCACGTGAGGAGCATGCTTATTTTAATGTGTTGGCACGTTTTAAGCCACACGATGATGAACATCCAATGGTCCATATTCAAACTGCAAATGAAACCCTAAAATGAAGCCACCGGCCGGAGAGGGACCTCCGGTCACCTTCTCCGGTCACTTACCATCGTCTGCAACTCACATTCTTTCCAGAAAATCACAACGCATACATCAATTGAAAGCTAAACTCATGTACATTATGAATATGCTAATGAAAATCACCAAACACATACGCACAGCAAGAACAGAGTCAATCAAATTAAGCCCTAGGTATAGAACTATGCCTCTAAGAAGCCTATCAACTAGCCAGGACGCACACGACCTCTATTAGGCCACAAACATCACAAAAACAAGCTGGATCCAGTAAAATAAAGTTGAGGAAGAGAACCTGAAAATATGATGAACTTTGGATCCACCAGAATACCAGAGATCCTATCTTCTTCTTCTCCCTTGGAGCTTCACAAACCAAGCAAAATAAATGCTGTTTGAGCTTGATATCTTGAGACCAGTGAGGGATTCAAAAACTTGATGAAGTACACTTGAAGAATTCGTGTGGATTATGCTGGTTCTTACTTCAATCATGCGCCATTGATGATGATGGAGATGAAGTAGAGGAAGGTGATAACAGAATCGTGCACACAGAGAAAGGGTTTGGAGAGAGCACTTGAATTGTTTTTGGAGAGAAAAGTGAAAAATGAAAAAAACCTCTCTCAAAATGTGAAGAGTATTGGAATTTATATGTTGAGTTTAGCTATGGTTTAGTGAGTGAATTAACTGAGTCACCCTTGGGTTAAGTGAGTCCACCCTAACTAACTGAGCCAAGTTAGTTAGGGGACGAGTTGGTTATGGCTGGGTTATGGTGAGGATGATGTTTAGAGTGTTATGGTGAGGATGAGATTATACAGTGTAGCAGCAAGCTTGCTGGACAAGTCTGGGTTCTTTCCCTTTTCATGTATGAAGCAACATGGATAGCACGTGCTGCTCAAGTTTGTAAGGGGATGTTGGTTTAAATGGGGAAAAGAATAAAGAGTGTTCATGTGAATTCTGAAACAACCACCACAGCCATGGTTCATTTTCTGGTTTTATGACAGCTTGGAATCAATGCCATCATAGTGATTGGATGATGAAACTCTCCCTAATCCCTGAATGATTTAGTGTGTTTTTGGGTTCATTCGAAAGAGGAAATATAATGCTACATATTTGGTGTGAAAAATGAATTGAAATAAGACATGGAAGAGGTTGAAAAATGACTTAGAACATTAAGGTTTGGGACTGGTATAAGGGTGAGGCAGTGAGGTTGGCTGGCAAGGCATGTTGGCATGGGATTTTCAGCATAATCACCATGACTTTGGACCCATATATCGCCTCTATAACTTGATCAAATGGAATTTTGTCCAACATGAACATTGAAGCTGACACTACAAGGAACATCTTTGATGTTGAAAAGTTTCTCATTTGGAGCCTCTAACTATGAGAAAAGTGAGTGTACTTCTGGCCCACCACATGCTTGTGAAAATGACTGCGCGCGAGCTTGGCCAAACTTGGTCATGACATGGTTTTTGGCCTACTTTCTTCCAACTTTGATCAATCATATCTCCCTCATTTTTTATCCAATGGAAATGTTCTACCCATGGATTTGAAGCTTAAAGCAAGACCTTTCATTGAGGCAGAGTGGATTTTTCATTTGGTGCTCCAAATTTGAATGGCCTTGGCTCAAACTCTGATGCAAAATGGCCAAAACTTACTATTTTTAGTAACCCTACTTCACCCAAAAATGGCAACTTTCCACATCTTGATTTTTTCATGATTCCTTTGGAGTTTCTTGACCAAATTTTGCACATTGGACACATATAACATGAATTTTATGAATTTGGCCTCAAAAAGTCAAGAGTTGACTTTTCCCTCTGATTATTTGACTTTGCCCCAATTTCTCTGATTCCTGATCTTTCTTCCAATTGAAACACTTCCAAAACCAATAGAGATGTAATTTTCCACATACATACACTTAAGGACATATGGAATACCATGACATCAAGTTTTGTTCAAAAACCAAAGATTCCCTGATTTAATGGGAAACCCTAGTTTTGGTGCCCACCTCCTAGGAGAAAAATGTGCAGTCTTCAATTTCAAATTCCTCAGAGTATGTTGTGTACCTTCTTAAAGGATGATGAGAAATGCCACTTGAGGATGATTTTGAATCAATGAGCTATCTCTTTTGAGGATTTTCCTTCAATTTTTGGACTTCTTGCATAGTGTAGGATGTAATGTTTCAATCTCCTATTGTATCTCTTATCCTTGAGGTTGTGGATGATCAATTGAGATAGTATGAGACATGAAAGGCTTCTTGGCTTGCCTTGAGGCAACTTGACTGACCTTTTTGTGCTTTGAATGATCTCTTGATTGTCCATCTCTCACCTGATCACATGCCCTGATGGTAAGGAGGATGCCATGCTTCATTTTTCTATGTTAAATGCAATGCAATGTTAATGAGGTGGATATGATATGATAAATGATAATGCCATGCTATGATGACAAAGAGGGAGAGTAAATTTTGGGGTATTACAGCTGCCCCTATTCAAACACTGTAGACCTAAATGCCTGAAAGCGATTGCTTTCAGACTTTCAAGGTATATAGTGATTGAATACCAAATATAACCAAAAATTTGCTCTGGGTGACGAAGAAGAAAAGGGATATAAACCCAACGCGATTGTTGGATTGAATCTTCAAGTGAAACGTTGTCGGAGAAATCTGTCTTTTGAACGACGCCAGGCGACTACTGGCTTGCCATACTGCTGGTGGACTTTGATAATGTCTTTTGTACGACGCCAGGCGACTACTGGCTTGCCACACTGCTGGTGGACTTTGATAATGTATTTTGTACGACGCCAGGCGACTACTGGCTTGCCACACTGCTGGTGGACTTTGGCTGCTCTGCCATTCTAAACAATGGACTTTTACCAGTTCGTGCTGGATTTTTGCCAATCTGTCGTTGGACTTCAATGATTACCAAACAGGCTTTGGAATCTCAAAATTGCCATCCTCGGATGGACTTTTGCAGCTTTGCCAAACTAATATTGGACTTTGATGCTTACCAAACCGGCTTTGGAAGCTTTGCCAAATGATTATCCCACTGGCTGGAACAACCATCTGCCATACCATCCCACAGGCTGGAATAATATGAACAAACTGTATATAATGATCATCCCACTGGCTGGAATAACCATCTGCAATATTATCCCACAGGCTAGAATAGTATGAACAAATTATATATAACGATCATCCCAGTGGCTGGAACAACCATCTGCAATATTATCCCACAGGCTGGAATAATATGAACAAACTGTATATAATGATCATCCCACCGGCTGGAACAACCATCTGCCATACTATCCCACTGGCTGGAATAATATGAACAACTGTATATAATGATTATCCCACTGGCTGGAACAACCATTTGCCATACTATCCCACTGGCTGGAATAATATGAACAACTGTATATAATGATTATCCCACTGGCTGGAACAACCATCTGCCATACTATCCCACTGGCTGGAATAATATGAACAAAATGTAAGTAATGATTATCCCACTGGCTGGAACAACCATCTGCCATACTATCCCACTGGCTGGAATAATATGAACAACTGTATATGTGCCAAAAATAAATTGGACTTTGAGTTGTAAATGAGCAATGCCAAGAATTACACCACCGGCTGGGTAATATCATATGCTGACACCTTGCTGAAGAAGAGATTCCCTTGATCCATTTAGACCTTGCTGGGGAGAACCACAACTCCTCTGGGGAGTATTGCTGACCAAATTCAATGCTGAACTCTGTAGGGACTTCGTTGGGGAGAGAACAATTCGGCTGGGAATTATTCTTTGGCAAATTTCACATGCTGGAGCCTGCGGGAAATATACCTTGTTGACACTACCACCTGCTGGTAAATCCTGCGGAGAATAAACTCCACAGGGGATGTTCAAATCCTGGTTGGAAGACAATCTGTTGCAACATGCTGAGAAAGAGTCCCTAGAAATCTACTGGGGAAACCCAAAGCAATTCCACGGTAGTCTGCTGAGGAAAATGACTGTCGAGCTTAGGATAAGTACCACAATGCCCCATGTTAGGCGAGCTTCCCTTTAGACAATTCCGTTAGGGATGACGAGTTTATAACAAACTCTGCTGGAGGAAACTGCTTTAAAACGTCTCGTGCTGGAGAATGCCTTTTGAGAGGATTTTACAGAAGACCAACTGTCCTCAAACTCTACTGGGGATGATCAACACTTCGTGCTGGGGAAACAAACATGCCCCATGCTTGGACAAAACAACAATTCGTCCCCGAAGAGGATGTCATAAGAGGATTTTACAGAAGATCTAGCCTCTTCAAACTCTTGTGACTTCGCTGGGGATAATGACCATCAGTTTCGGTGTCGACGAGACCACTCTTTTGGGGAACCTGTGACTGTTATCGACATAGAAAAGCTTGTAGCTGTTGGAAGGACTGAATAAGAGAATCGACTTAATAAGATGCAATGGTACCCAGTTGAACTTAATTCACTGATATCGACCCGTTATGAACAATCGTCGACCGAACGATGAACGCCGATCTCCTTACCCATAACTGCCCCAGTCTTTTGCGTGGGGTGATTTATTGCTGGTCTTGTGCTTAAAATCATCTGCACCTGCTACCTGCAACAAAAGAATATGCCCACATGCCCCGAATATTGCGTGGCTAGAATCCACCATCCGGGAGTATTCAACGTTCGAAGTAATTTCAAATGTTTTTTCTGCGCATGTTATTGCAAGGCTGCCATGTTTTCAAATGCAATGTTTTATAAAAAATTAGGACGTTTTTGCAAACAAAGCAATAAAACAAAAATAGAAAGCTTTTTACTGAAATTCAATTTATTGACTGAGAGCCCAGAATAGGCAATTACATTTGGAAGCAATCCCTGGAAAGAGGTGATCGCTGAAAATTGAGAAAAGAAACTATCCTAATGGCAATGTGAAAACGGAATTCCACTGAGTTTCCATTCTGTTATGACCAGTATGTCTTCAAAACTCCCCGACCTTGCCTTCTGAGAAACGATCGGACCGATTCCTATCTTTCAGAATGTCAGTTGTTCCAACGATAATGGGGTACAGATAACTCAACCCGTAGTCATTCGCTTAAATCCCTCTTTTGTGTGGACCGCCCTTTCAGGTTTTCGATCCACCAGGATACCCTTTTTTGCCTAAGTTGCCCTTTCGGGTTTTCAACTTACCGGGTGTACAAATTTTTTTTCAATTATATCCCTAATTTTTGCCCGAACCTTATTCTGTTTTTGGTTAGCCGGGATGCCCTTTTTTGCCTGGATTTTTTTTTATTCTTATTATCCAGCGGGTCTATTCATGCGAAGTATTTTTTGACTACGTCCGAGTTGACAGGGGATGAAAAGTCTTCGCCATCCATGGTTGTAAGCAATAAAGCTCCGCCCAAAAAGACCTTTTTAACCACGAATGGACCTTCATAATTAGGAGTCCATTTGCCCCTGTGATCTGTATTGGGAGGAAGGATCCTTTTGAGTACCACATCTCCGACTTTGTAAACCCGAGGACGCACCTTTTGGTCAAATGCCTGTTTCATTCTGCGCTGATATAGTTGCCCATGACATACAGCCGCCAATCGCTTTTCCTCAATAAGGCTCAGCTGATCAAATCTGGCTCGTACCCATTCGGCTTCATCTAGCTTAACATCCATCATAACTCTGAGGGACGGAATCTCTACTTCAACCGGTAGCACTGCCTCCATACCATATACAAGTGAGAATGGGGTTGCCCCAGTGGACGTGCGTACCGACGTTCGATACCCATGCAAAGCAAATGGTAACATCTCATGCCAATCTTTGTACGTGACAACCATCTTCTGCACAATCTTCTTGATATTTTTGTTGGCCGCTTCGACCGCGCCATTCATCTTTGGGCGGTACGGAGAAGAATTGTGATGTTCGATTTTGAAGTCCCGGCATAACTCAGCCATCATCTTATTGTTCAAATTAGAACCATTATCAGTAATGATTCTTTCGGGAACTCCATATCGGCAAATGATATCCCGTTTTAAGAAACGAGCGACCACTTGTTTTGTAACATTGGCATAGGATGCGGCTTCAACCCATTTGGTGAAGTAATCAATTGCCACCAAGATGAAACGATGACCATTGGAAGCTGTAGGCTCAATCTTTCCGATCATATCAATGCCCCACATGGCAAACGGCCAAGGCGACGACATGATACTCAACGGATTTGGAGGCACATGCACCTTATCTGCATAGATCTGGCATTTATGGCATTTGCGGGCATATTTGCAACAATCTGACTCCATAGTCAACCAATAATATCCCGACCTTAACAACTTTTTAGCCATTGCCTGCCCTCCGGCATGGGTACCGAAAGAGCCTTCGTGCACTTCAATCATCAACAAGTCTGCTTCACGTCTATCCACACATCTAAGCAGGACCGTGTCAAAATTTCTTTTATACAGCACGCCATCTTTATTCAAGAAGAAACTACCAGCTAACCTTCTCAACGTCTTCCTGTCTTTGGACGATGCCCCGGGCGGGTACTCTTGACTTTTTAAGAAACACTTAATGTCATAAAACCATGGCTTGTCATCAGACGCTGCATCGACCACAAACACAAATGCTGGTCTGTCAAGGCGGGATACCTCAATCTTAGGTACATGGTTCCATCCTTGCACTTTGATCATGGAAGACAAAGTGGCCAAGGCATCCGCGAACCTATTCTCATCTCGAGGAATATGGTACAGTTTCACTGTTGTGAAAAATGTCAGCAATCTCCTCGTATAATCTCTATACGGCACTAGATTTGCTTGGTGCGTGTACCAACTCCCTTTCACTTGATTGATTACCAAAGCTGAATCACCGAATATATCAAGGGTTTTAATCCGTAGATTAATCGCCTCCTCGATCCCCATTACACAAGCTTCGTACTCTGCTTCATTGTTGGTGCATCCGAAAGTTATTCGTGCAGTGAAAGGCATATGAACACCCTCCGGCGTGATAAGAACTGCTCCAACTCCGCACCCATTCATATTGACAGCCCCATCAAACATCAGACTCCATTTGGATTCAGGGTCTGGCCCCTCCTCCGGAAGGGGTTCCTCGCAATCTTTAGCTTTGAGGAACATGATGTCCTCATCAGGGAAGTCAAACTTCATGGGTTGGTAATCATCAATCGCTGTTGCGCAAGATAGTCGGACAAGATACTTCCTTTGATGGCCTTTTGTGAAGTGTACTGAATGTCATACTCTGTCAAGACCATTTGCCACCGTGCAACTCTGCCTGTCAATGCTGGTTTCTCGAAAATGTACTTGATAGGATCCATTTTTGAAATCAACAAGGTTGTGTGCCTAACCATATATTGCCTCAATCGCTTAGCGGCCCATGCAAGTGCACAGCATGTCTTTTCAAGCATTGAGTATCGGGACTCACAATCATTGAACTTTTTGCTCAGGTAGTAAATAGCATGCTCCTTCCTACCTGTCTCGTCATGTTGACCGAGAACACAACCCATGGAACCTTCAAGCACTGTCAGATACATTATCAGCGGTCTCCCTTCAACTGGAGGCATTAGAATCGGAGGTTCCTGCAAGTATTCTTTTATCTTATCGAATGCCAATTGGCAATCGTCATTCCACCTGACCGTTTGATCTTTCCTTAACAATTTAAATATTGGCTCACACGTGGCTGTTAGGTGAGATATGAACCTTGCAATGTAGTTCAATCTACCCAAGAAACCACGAACCTCTTTTTCTGTTCTCGGTTCAGGCATTTCTTGTATTGCTTTCACCTTGGCAGGATCAACCTCGATTCCTTTTTCGCTCACAATGAAACCTAGCAACTTTCCAGAACGCACCCCAAACGTGCACTTGTTTGGATTTAATCTCAGACGAAACTTTCTCAACCTTTCAAATAGATTTTTCAGGTTAACCAGATGTTCCTCTTCTGTTCTCGACTTGGCAATCATATCATCTACATAACATTCGATCTCCTTATGAATCAAGTCATGAAACAGTGTCACCATCGCCCGCTGGTACGTTGCCCCTGCGTTTTTCAACCCAAAAGGCATTACTTTATAACAATATGTACCCCACGGAGTAATGAACGTGGTCTTCTCCATGTCTTCAGGTGCCATCTTGATCTGGTTGTACCCGGAGAAACCGTCCATAAATGAGAACACTGAAAACTGAGCTGTATTATCGACCAGCACATCAATATGAGGTAGTGGAAAATCATCTTTCGGGCTAGCTTTATTAAGATCTCGATAATCCACACACATTCTCACTTTTCCATCTTTCTTCGGTACTGGCACGATGTTGGCTACCCACGGAGGATACTTTGTCACAGCAAGAAACCCAGCATCCCACTGCTTCTGGACTTCCTCCTTAATCTTTAAAGCCATGTCGGGGTGAGTCCGACGAAGTTTCTGCTTGACTGGCGGACATTCTTCTCTTAATGGCAGCCTGTGCACGACAATATCGGTATCCAACCCCGGCATGTCTTGATACGACCAGGCGAAGATGTCAACATACTCGCGCAACATTTCCGTCAAAGTTTGCTTCACATCTGCTTGCAAGCTGGCACCAATCCTGATCTCTTTCTTGGCGTCCTTGGTACCAATATTGATGATTTCTACAGTCTCCTGATGAGGCTGGATGACCCTTTCCTCTTGTTTCAACAATCTGGCCAGTTCTTCAGAAAGTTCACAATCTTTCTCATCCCCTTCTTCGGCTTGATAAATCGGATTGTCAAAGTCATACATGACCATATCAAAATCGTTATCAGTGGTATCCGGAGGATCAAGTCTGCATGAACGGGTTCATGCCTTATTTTAGAATTTATTTTTAAGCAAAACAAAAGAAAATGAAACATTGCCATTTTATTTATTATTTTTTTGTGCAAAAATAAAAAACTGAAAGACAGAGAACAAAATTTGATTGCAAAACGTCCTTTATTAATGATTAAACATTGCAAATGCAACCATGGTGGCCCTACAAATGAATCTATACGCCTTGGGCAGAGCGCAAGATTTTGTCATGCATTATGGTTAGAAAAAACAAAGAAAAATTACTCTGTCTGAAGAGTAACCCGGATGACTTCTTCAACGAACCAGTTCTGCACTTGTTGTCCCGGAACACGAGGGCGTACCCAGTTGTCCAGGTCACAATCACTGTCAACACTATCCTCTGTGGCTGCACAAGACTGGTCCGTGTAGATAATTCCCCCACTATTGAAAGTAATGGGTCCCCTGCTCCCCGCATCTGAAGTTGTAGAGGGATGATAACCAATACCAAATTTGTCTTCCTTCATTGGGGTCTCTATCAACCTGCCCCAACCTTGGGCGTTGCCTGCCCTGACGACTTCGACAGCTTGTTTGTAAGATGAAATGGAGGTACCAGCCTCAACTGGTACAGAAGAAGACTCAGGTGCATCGTCAATATTGACTGCTTCAAATGATTGGCACAGCATCTCATGAATTTCCCCATCCATTTCAATGTACTTGAACGTGGACAAGTGACTCACAAAGATGTCTTCCTCCCCACACACTGTCACAACCTGCCCTTCAAACTCATACTTCAGCTTTTGATGTAGAGTAGAAGTAACAGCCCCGGCTCCGTGAATCCAAGGGCGCCCCAATAGGCAGCTATATGCAGGTTGTATGTCCATTACATGGAACGTGGATTTGAATACCTGTGGTCCAATTTGTACGGGCAATTCCACCTCACCAAACACAGATCGTCTAGTTCCATCGAATGCTCTGACCACTAATTCACTAGGCCTTAAGATCAAACCGTCAACTTCCAGCTTCATTAATGCCTTCTTGGGCAAGACATTGAGTGATGAACCAGTGTCTACCAGTACATGAGATAACACTGCGCCCTTACACTCCATCGTGATATGCAAAGCCTTATTATGGTTTCTTCCTTCAACAGTCAAATCTCTACTTGTAAAGCCCAAGCCATGGCTAACATTAACATTGGAGATTACGCCCTCGAGCTGATTAACAGTAATTTCTTGTGGCACGTATGCACTCTTCAACACTTTCAACAACGCCTGCCGGTGCGCATCAGAGCACATCAATAGTGACAAGATTGAAATCTTTGAAGGGGTCTGATTCAGTTGGTCCACAATCTTATAATCGCTTTTCTTGATTATCTTCATAAATTCTTCCATTTCCTTATCAAAAGTAATCTTCGTCTCCGCTTCAGGTGTAGGCGCACTTTCAACCACCTGTTTACCCTTAGCCTTTGCTGCAGCTTCTGCCTCTTTATCACTTCTCAAGGTTTGGGGAGCGAACAACCTTCCACTCCTTGTAAAGCCCCCTACACCCCCTACATTATCAATATTTGGGCTGACTGACGGCTCAACTTCCTACTTTTTACCTTCGTAATATACATCTGCCCCATAGTGCCATGGGATAGCCTTCGTAGACGTGAACGGAATTGGTCCTGGCACCGTGATAGTGACAGGACCGGGCCCTTCTGGCGCAACACTCGCCACGGGAACTGCATTGACCGGCATTTGAATCTCAGCGGGAGTGTAATAGATTGGCACGGTTGATATCTCATCAGTGTCTTTCACGACTCTGTCGAACTGTAGACATCCTTCATCGATCAGATTCTGTAAACCCATCTTCAACTTATCACAGCCGTTCTCCTGATTCATACACTCAGAGCAATCTTGATTACAGCCCGGGAACACCTGTCCCTTCAATAAACGATCTTTTACAACCAACAAAGAAGTTTTCACTTGATGAACGTCTAACACCAAATTCAATCTCCTCCCATCTTCAATAGCGTACACATTTGCTGCACTATGATCAGGCATGGGATGCTGAGTAATATTAGGAGCGGGAGAGAAATTGATGGCTTTAGCATCAATCAAATCTTGTACTTTATGATGGAAAGCCCAGCATTTTTCAATGGAGTGCCCCTGAGCACCTGAGTGGAACTCACAACGAGCATTAGCATCGAAGTTAGGTGGCAGGTTTCCAGCAACCGGAGCTTTCATAGTACGGAGTTCTACCAACTTTAACTCGAGTAGCCGGGGCAACAGCGCGGCATAAGTCATAGGGAGAGGATCCATCTTACGATCCCTCTGTCTAGACCTTTGCTGGAAAAAAGGTTGTTGCTGTTGAACTTGTTGTTGGGGTTGTTGTTTCTGAACAGACGGTGTGGGGATTGTTACAGCATCTACCTGATAATAAGCTCGAGAACGCCCTCTGCCTCGTCCTCTAAGCACAACATTCGTATCACCTTCTCTTCTTTTCTGGTTACTAGCAAACGGTTTCTTCGTCCCCGAAGAGCCAGCCCCACTCACATCCTGGATCTTTCCAAGCTTTAACAGACTTTCTATTCTTTCTCCCGCAATCACAATATCAGCAAATCCAGTTGACGGACAAGCAGCTAATCTATCCAGATAGGCCCCTTGCAAGGTGCCCATGAACATATCCGCCATTTCTCTGTCTGACAAGGGAGGTTGGACCTGGGCAACCATTTCCCTCCACCTCTGTGCATATTCTTTGAAACTCTCCTTGGCATTCTGGGACAATCCCTGCAATTGGGTGCGGTTGGGCGCCATGTCGATATTATACTGGTATTGCTTCAGGAACGCTTCTGCCAGATCTTTCCAATTCTTCACAGCAGCTCTATTCAACTTCATGTACCAGGTCAAGGACGCCCCAGCCAGACTGTCCTGAAAATAGTGCATCCATAGCTTCTCGTCATCCGTATGGGCTGAAATCTTCCCAAAGTAAGCTTGAAGATGCGTTTGGGGACACGCATTGCCGTGATACTTATCAAAAGTGGGAGGTTTGAATTTAGGGGGAATTCTGACTCCTGAGACCAGCCCCAAGCTGGTAACATCAATACCCATAGAGTTCTTGCATTCTATGGCCCTGATCTTCTCTGCTAACTCATCATACCTTCGATCCCCTTGATTACCCACATCAGCATCCAGCAGAGTAAATTGGTCTTCTAGAGTATCTTCAAGAGTAACACCAGCATGCCTACCATTTCCATTACCCCGATTGTTACCACCAGGAGGAGGGTTGCCACCGGGAGGAGGAATGCCATGTCCCTGTGAATTGTCATGCTGATCACCTTCGGGCCCATTGTCTGGACGCTCTACCAGAAGCCTCAATCTCTCCTGATTTTGCGCCATGCCAGTCATGAGGGTCATGAACTGGTCCATACGCGCCCTCATTTCAGCCAAATCACTTTGTACTTGATCCATGATTCTTACTTGATTCCTTCGCGTCGAATATCGGTGAATATGACTCTCCGCTATACTGCCTGAAACCAAGTAAAGGTTAGAGTCCCTGCAACGAGTACCTGAAAAGCAAGTAACAAAAAATGCAAAATGATATGCAATGCCATGTTTGTCATTTCCGAGGTGCTTTATACCCTGATTCCAATCCAACCACAGAAATCTGAAGACCAGAAATTGTGATATAAAGAGACGTGTCGTGGTCATGTGCTTGTGTGCAGCTATCTGATAAGGAATAATTCTGAATAAAACTGCTCATACTCATTCAACGAAGTATTCAAGTACATTTAAGAAAGGTTCAACCGCAAATGCAATACAAGGAAAAATGGATCCATCAACAAGCCTGATGGTAACCATTAACAACAAAATATAAGGAAAAGAACATCAGTCTGACAATTCCACACCCTTCAGCTTATCACTTGAGTATTTGATCTCCTCAAAAAGTATACGGGTACGCTGGTGATTCGGCTTTTCAATCATTTCTTTGATCAAGACATCCCTTTTCTCAAGAGCTTCAGTTAAAGAACCCATATGCAGCATCAGAGCCTCGTCATCACACACTCCTTTGTGTCTCTTTATGCCAGCTTGCGTCTTGAGTATCTCCCTTTCTATCATGACTTCTTCAAGCTCTTTCTTGGTGTTCCTCAGCTCACCTCTAGCTTCTTCTAGCTGTTCTTGACTCTTACCGAGGCTTTCCCGATACTTTCTCCTCTGCTCATGCGCCTTTTCACGCTCTTCGTCCTTAATCTGCAATTGTTCCTGTAATTCAGCATTCTCTATCCTAACTTCGTCCCAAGCGTGCTGAAACTTTGTTAACTTTTCTTTGGTCTGTGCTAACGCCTGTTTGGTTTGCTTGTGGGCTTGAGTAGCATCATCAGCACCTTTACTAATCTTCCGGAAATGTTGGGCTCTTCCAGCAAAGTCTTTTTCTTTTGCAGTTAGGATTTGTTCAGCATCTTGGGCTTTCCGCTCCAGCTCTTTGTTGGCATGTAGAGCATTCTGAAGACGGCTACTCAACTCGAAATTCTCTCCTTGGAGCTTTTTCACCAAGGCTTGCAACTTGTCAACTTCTTCCACAGTAGCAGTGCTTCTTGCTTTCTCATTCTCCGGATACAAAAGGGGTGCCTTACCAAAAGGCAAGAGAAAATCCTCAACTCTTTTCTTCACCCACTCTTCATATGCTGGATAAACCCGGTTGTTAGGCTTTCCTAGAGTAACTTTCCCCTTTTTCAGTATACTACCCCAGCTTTCAGAAGCTTTCTGTGCTGCTTCCCACCCCTCTGATGTATGAAAATAGAGGGACTCCTCCACATCTCTCTTAATAGGCGGACCTGTCAGGGCATACCCAAATTGTCGAATGGCCAAAGAAGGATTGTAGTTAATCCCACCCAGTCTTCCTATCAGTGGAACGTTAGGGAACTTACCACAGCTGTGGATAATATTCTTGCCAATCAGCCCATGATCTACCCATACGATGTCCTTGGCCACCAATCCCATTAAACGCTGTTTCCACTCTAGAGAATCTTTGGAATCCACAAAAGCCCCTGATTGTGGTAAACGGCCCGCAAACCACTTATAGAACAAAGGTGCACAACAACGAATTATCCCTCCTCTTTTCTTTTCGTTTCGGTTGTACAACGAGTAGTGAAGATCTCCCAGTAGCGTTGGCACCGGGTTCTTCATCAGGAATATTCGTATAGCGTCCGTATCAATGAAATCCGGCTCGTTGGGAAACAACACTATGCCGTATATGCAAAGGGCTAGCAAAGCATTAAAAACAAGCCAATTCTCGCCTTTAGCTGCTTCCTGGGCCTTCTTAATCAGATATTCCAACTTGTAACCACGAATCTTTCCTTTGTTGGAGACATTGTCGCCTAACTCTGATTTGCTCAAATAAAGAGCACCAGCCACCTTCCCAAAGTCAAGATCCCCCACTGATCCAAAGAAAGGGGGCTCCTCCTTGATAGCAATCCCCAACATGTTGGAATACTCCTCCAGGGTAGGAACCAACACATAGTCTGGAAATACAAAACACCTCAGAGGCGGATCATAGAACTGCATCAACGTATGGAGACCTCTGGCTTCATAATCACTGACATTACGGACCATAGATAAAATCCACCCATATTTCTCTTCAAAAGCTTCTCGTACTGCAGGACTCGCCATTCCCTTCAGCATAACAATAGGGCCTAAAGTAGGCGTAAGGAACTTATAGCTGATGATATTCTTCCTCTCTTTAGTGTTCATCTTTGCAGGGACCTGATGACTGGAATCAAGGGTAATATATGCACCTGGAAATGAATAAACATGTATGTTAGGATATGATAATGCAATGCAAAGGGCAATGTGATCAGGTAATCAGGTGTCTGTGCTGAACTGTGAACGGTGTCAGTGTAGCTCTGAGACTAATATAGAACCATAGATAAGAACCATCTGAATACAATAGGATGAAACTTCCTTTCTGTGCAATGATGATAGAAAACCGGGTATGTAGGAGGTCATGGTTACCTGCAAACCTGTAAACAACCCGCCCTTCTCACATGTGGGTACTAGGATGTTCAGTATCCCGGGCTCTCAGGTCGAGAAATGATGATACGTTCACCATTTCTGGTTTGGCATCATCATCAATCGAGGAGGCCTCAACTGATTCTCCAAAACAAAAAGGTCCTCAGCTTCTGGCACTGAGGTCGAGAAGCAATAGTACATTCATCCCTCAGGGTACAGTACTATCGCCAATCGAGGAGTGCCTCCGCTGATTCTCTTTCAAAAAGGGATGTCCTATAGCAAGTTCCCAGCATTGGGTCCTCGGATCGAGAATGTGCAATGGGTTTGCCACGGAATGTGGTCTGCCACTGTCACATCTCGGGAGGAGTGCCGCAACTGAGTCCTCGGGAATGGTCACCAGAGTCGACAGTTCCTCAAGAGAATAACCACTGGCCTGCATAACATGCAGTAGCAGAAAGCTCCTGATAGAACCTCGTCTGGTTGTGGGTCTCATGAACAACAATACGTGGTCACCACCACGCAAGCGTCATGACTATCCACTCTAATACCTATGTATGTACTCAAGCCTTGGTAGTGGGCTTATCTCTCAGAACACCCATCCCGCCAAACAGAAAACAACACAGTCCAGTATAGCATAATATATCATGTGAAATGAAAATGCTAAAATGCGGTAAATACAGTAATGTACAGTAAAGCAGTAAATAACCATACAATAAAACAGTAAATACAGCACAACAGTAAACACCCAATGAAAGAAAAACAGACGAGCGCTAGGATTGACTCGCTAAGGAAACCAGAGATTCTGGGTTCGTTCCCCAGCAGAGTCGCCAGCTGTCGCTCCCGGGATTTTCATCCAAGTACAAACGCGAAAGTGGCACCGAAACAGAGTCGCCAGCAATGTGTATTTATCCCATGAGAGGGAAAGGAAACACCGCATAAACCTGAAGGAAAGGAAAAGCATGGTCTTACGACCAAGAGAACTGGGTTCGGGAGTCGGTTACGCGCGGGGAAGGTATTAGCACCCCCACGCGTCCATCGTACCCGATGGGATCCACGCTTGCTTGTCTCGATCAAAGGGTGTAGGAAAAGATACTGGAAAAGAACTGAAAGAAAGAAAGGAGAAAGAAAAGAAAAGGAATGGGAAACAAATGTAGGGAAAATAAAAGAAGTGCTCGCATGGGCCCTACCCCACTGCCTACGTATCTCATCGGGAGCATGAGAATCAGAGCGACGTAGTTCCCCTCCCTAGGGATGGATTGTTTTTTAGAGAACGGCTTACGTTCTAGCTCAGGTGTTGCAGGCTCGCTGGTCCGAGTGCGTTACCATCTTGCAAGAGAACGAGTAGAAGCGCGTTCGTACGCTAAGAGTAAATGAGGTGAGAAAAGAATTCCCGAAGGAAAGACGTTATTGTTTGTTTTTGTCTTTTAGAAGGAAGTGTTTTGGATTTGTTTGCATATGACAGTGTATCTGGATCTTAGTCATTGGAATGTGTACATTCTCACATTCCAAGATGGAATGGGTAAGAAAGCACACTAAGAGTGAAGAAGACCCCCACACTTAGTTCCAATTGTCAAGGTTCAAACACACTAGCATACTTGTGTTTATTAAGTGTTTTTGTTAATTAAGAAATGAAGAAGTGTTTTTTATTATTTGCACCTTCAACAAGTACTGCATTTAAGTCCCTCATACAAGATCAAATGTTTAACACATTGACCCAAGATGGGCTATATGCTACACATTCTAAGATTACAAGAGAAGACCCCTTATAATCTTTTCTTTATATGAAAGGCCTAAATGCAACAAATGCCTACCTTTATTATATGTTTTGAATTTTCTTTGAGATGAGAAAAGAGACTCAAGAGAGGAGAAAAGGTAAAACCTATATGGACTAAGACTCAATCCTAATTGAAGATTAAAGGGAGTGATCCTAAAGGTTTGTGAGGTTTCAACCTAAAGTCTAAAGAAAGAAAGAATTAAACAATTCACTTCTAAAGTAGAAGATGAATTGTAATTCAAAAAGGGAAAGTAAAGAGTTATTAAAAGAAAGCACATAAGTGCTTAACAAAACATAAAATGGAATTGTAAAAGAGAAAGGATAGAAGTTGAATGTGGATTCCTTATCCACACTCAATTGAAACTTACCAAAGCCCCTACATGGTTAGTAAACATGTATAAGAAGTATAAGAAGTAAAAGAACATGTAATGCATCATAAAACTCAAAAGAATTAAATGAGAAAACAAATCCTAGAACCACAACCAGAATGGGCATCATATGGACAACAAGTGAATATCATCATACAAGTGCAAGTGAATAAGCAATAATCATCATCCATTAGCATTTAAACATGTTACAAGAAGAAGGGATAGATGAAAGATGGAAAGAAATGAAGAGGACATGCATAAATGGAACATGTAAATCAACAATCAGAATTGAAACTAAATGGAAAATGGTTTATGAACATCTCAAAAGTATCCATGAATCAACCATCAAGACATTCAAGAAGTAATAGAAGAAGAAGTGAGATGAAAGTTCAAAAAGAAAGTGCAAACAATACATGTTAATGATGCACAAAGTTCAAATTGAAATGAACATGTAAAGATGACCTATAATGTGTATCAAAGACCTATAATATCATATGAATGGCTCACACAACTATGCAAATGCTCATACAAATGTGCACAAAAGAATTCATGTAAACATGCACTAAAGTTGTAATGACATGCCATGGATTATACTTCCAATGTAATGCATCAAACAAAGACCAAATGGATTCATGAAAATTATGCCAGCATATTATTGGAATGCCTAGGTCAGAAATGCATCATACATCAAGATAGCATGTAAAAATTCAGAGCAAAATGACTTCAAACAAAGCAATTAGGTCAAATTGAAACACCATGCAAAGTGGTGCAAATATAGGCATCCAAACATGTAATAAAGTGACCTAAAAAATCAAACAAAAATCATCTAACATGCTTCAATGTATTAGTGAATCAATGCAAAAAGAATCATGTCAAAACAGTTTGTAATGAGCAAGAACAAAATTAAACAAATTCATGTATCATGCTTAGAATGCATCTAAATGGAAATTCAAAGAAAATTATGGACCAGGGGTAAAAAGGTCATAAAATCAGAAAATAAAATCATGGAAAATTTCCTAAATGTTTTAAGAATACACATGAATTTTTGTAGAATTTTCCAATCTGTTTTGGTATTTTTAAAAATTGTAAATGAAACATGTATAAAAAATAAAAAAAATGAAAACGAAATGCAAAGGGAAGGGGGTATGAACATAGCAATAACGCAGTGCAAATTAAATGGGCCTCAAAACAAGGGGGTGCAAATATCAATCTGATTGAGTCCAAATGCGCGCATAACACATTAACAACAATGCACCTTCAGTCAACATCAGTCAACACAATCCAAGCCATTGATTTAAGTCAGGTCAACACAAAAATCAAAATGCACAAGATCAACGCATGCACGTGAGGACACATGCCAATTACCATGTACCATGCCACACAAAGTTTAAATGAATTCAGAAAAAAGGCACGTGAGGAGCATGCTTATTTTAATGTGTTGGCACGTTTTAAGCCACACGATGATGAACATCCAATGGTCCATATTCAAACTGCAAATGAAACCCTAAAATGAAGCCACCGGCCGGAGAGGGACCTCCGGTCACCTTCTCCGGTCACTTACCACCGTCTGCAACTCACATTCTTTCCAGAAAATCACAACGCATACATCAATTGAAAGCTAAACTCATGTACATTATGAATATGCTAATGAAAATCACCAAACACATACGCACAGCAAGAACAGAGTCAATCAAATTAAGCCCTAGGTATAGAACTATGCCTCTAAGAAGCCTATCAACTAGCCAGGACGCACACGACCTCTATTAGGCCACAAACATCACAAAAACAAGCTGGATCCAGTAAAATAAAGTTGAGGAAGAGAACCTGAAAATATGATGAACTTTGGATCCACCAGAATACCAGAGATCCTATCTTCTTCTTCTCCCTTGGAGCTTCACAAACCAAGCAAAATAAATGCTGTTTGAGCTTGATATCTTGAGACCAGTGAGGGATTCAAAAACTTGATGAAGTACACTTGAAGAATTCGTGTGGATTATGCTGGTTCTTACTTCAATCATGCGCCATTGATGATGATGGAGATGAAGTAGAGGAAGGTGATAACAGAATCGTGCACACGGAGAAAGGGTTTGGAGAGAGCACTTGAATTGTTTTTGGAGAGAAAAGTGAAAAATGAAAAAAACCTCTCTCAAAATGTGAAGAGTATTGGAATTTATATGTTGAGTTTAGCTATGGTTTAGTGAGTGAATTAACTGAGTCACCCTTGGGTTAAGTGAGTCCACCCTAACTAACTGAGCCAAGTTAGTTAGGGGACGAGTTGGTTATGGCTGGGTTATGGTGAGGATGATGTTTAGAGTGTTATGGTGAGGATGAGATTATGCAGTGTAGCAGCAAGCTTGCTGGACAAGTCTGGGTTCTTTCCCTTTTCATGTATGAAGCAACATGGATAGCACGTGCTGCTCAAGTTTGTAAGGGGATGTTGGTTTAAATGGGGAAAAGAATAAAGAGTGTTCATGTGAATTCTGAAACAACCACCACAACCATGGTTCATTTTCTGGTTTTATGACAGCTTGGAATCAATGCCATCATAGTGATTGGATGATGAAACTCTCCCTAATCCCTGAATGATTTAGTGTGTTTTTGGGTTCATTCGAAAGAGGAAATATAATGCTACATATTTGGTGTGAAAAATGAATTGAAATAAGACATGGAAGAGGTTGAAAAATGACTTAGAACATTAAGGTTTGGGACTGGTATAAGGGTGAGGCAGTGAGGTTGGCTGGCAAGGCATGTTGGCATGGGATTTTCAACATAATCACCATGACTTTGGACCCATATATCGCCTCTATAACTTGATCAAATGGAATTTTGTCCAACATGAACATTGAAGCTGACACTACAAGGAACATCTTTGATGTTGAAAAGTTTCTCATTTGGAGCCTCTAACTATGAGAAAAGTGAGTGTACTTCTGGCCCACCACATGCTTGTGAAAATGACTGCGCGCGAGCTTGGCCAAACTTGGTCATGACATGGTTTTTGGCCTACTTTCTTCCAACTTTGATCAATCATATCTCCCTCATTTTTTATCCAATGGAAATGTTCTACCCATGGATTTGAAGCTTAAAGCAAGACCTTTCATTGAGGCAGAGTGGATTTTTCATTTGGTGCTCCAAATTTGAATGGCCTTGGCTCAAACTCTGATGCAAAATGGCCAAAACTTACTATTTTTAGTAACCCTACTTCACCCAAAAATGGCAACTTTCCACATCTTGATTTTTTCATGATTCCTTTGGAGTTTCTTGACCAAATTTTGCACATTGGACACATATAACATGAATTTTATGAATTTGGCCTCAAAAAGTCAAGAGTTGACTTTTCCCTCTGATTATTTGACTTTGCCCCAATTTCTCTGATTCCTGATCTTTCTTCCAATTGAAACACTTCCAAAACCAATAGAGATGTAATTTTCCACATACATACACTTAAGGACATATGGAATACCATGACATCAAGTTTTGTTCAAAAACCAAAGATTCCCTGATTTAATGGGAAACCCTAGTTTTGGTGCCCACCTCCTAGGAGAAAAATGTGCAGTCTTCAATTTCAAATTCCTCAGAGTATGTTGTGTACCTTCTTAAAGGATGATGAGAAATGCCACTTGAGGATGATTTTGAATCAATGAGCTATCTCTTTTGAGGATTTTCCTTCAATTTTTGGACTTCTTGCATAGTGTAGGATGTAATGTTTCAATCTCCTATTGTATCTCTTATCCTTGAGGTTGTGGATGATCAATTGAGATAGTATGAGACATGAAAGGCTTCTTGGCTTGCCTTGAGGCAACTTGACTGACCTTTTTGTGCTTTGAATGATCTCTTGATTGTCCATCTCTCACCTGATCACATGCCCTGATGGTAAGGAGGATGCCATGCTTCATTTTTCTATGTTAAATGCAATGCAATGTTAATGAGGTGGATATGATATGATAAATGATAATGCCATGCTATGATGACAAAGAGGGAGAGTAAATTTTGGGGTATTACACATCTTCATTCCTTTTTTCTTGGTTTATGCTCAAATATTGACCGTCTTCATCATTCATTTGCTTCTTCAGCTTCGAAGTAAGGTTCTCTTCAACATCTTCATTCCTTCTTTCTTTGTTCATATTGTATATGCTCAAGTCAGAATGAGATGTTTCATATGCTTTACGTTTAGTATTAGAGTACATCTTCATTGATTTTTTCTTTGTTCATATTGTATATGCATATGCTTGAGTTTTTGGATTAGATTTTGGTGTGTCATTCACATTATTATACATGTATAAATTTCAGAAGTTGTAATGGATCGTAGTTGGATGAAAGCCAATAGATTAGATCCGGTTTATGAGAACGGAGTTTGTGAATTCCTTGAATACGCTGATAAACATCTTCCCGGCAATGATGGTATCTTTTATTGTCTTTGTGTTGTTTGCGCTAATATCAAAAAGGGTACAAAGAAAAAAATACACAATCACCTTTGATGTGATGGTATATGTCAAAATTATATAATATGGGCGTGGCATGGTGAGGTGGATAATAAGGAAAGTCGGACGTCACAAAGTCAAAGAGTGGAGGAAGATAAATATATGGAAGATCACCTAGAGGATATGTTCCGTGATATTGGGGAATCTTCTTTTATGAATGCTCATATTTATGATAATTTAAGTAGTGATAAAGACACCCTTTTATATAAGGGAAGCAAAGAGTTCACACGATTGTTGGCGGTGTTAAAGTTGTTTAATCTGAAGAAAAAAATGGATGGTCGGATAAAAGTTTCACGGAATTACTTGAATTGCTACAGCAAATGTTACCAGAAGATAACAAATTGCCGGATCGTTGCTATGAGGTCAAGAAGATATTGTGTCCACTGGGTCTGGAGTATATCAAGATACATGCTTGCCCTAATGATTGCATATTATTCCGGAAAGAGTATGAAGACTTGTTTCAATGTCCGAAATGTGGTGTGTCGCGTTACAAGCAGAAGGCTAGCAATGGTGATGACAATGATCACTATGACAATGTTAGTAGGAAGCATCCTCCTGCTAAAGTGTTATGGTACTTGCCAATACTTTCACGATTAAAGAGACTTTTTGCTAATTCGAATGACACAAAGAATCTTAGATGGAATGCAGATGAAAGGATTCGTGATGGAAACATTCACCATGTAGCTGATTCTTTGCAATGGAAGAAAATTGATTCGTTGTTTCCGGATTTTGGAGTCGAGCCAAGAAATCTTAGGCTTGGGCTTGCCACCGATTGTCGCACCTCGAAAAATCAATCGCTTAATCGAAGACACGACCCTCGCGCAAAAGGCGCGGAAAACGGTTCGATAGAGTCGCCACCGAACTTTATTTATCCCAAAAAGAGGGAAAGGAAAATATCGAGAAAACCTTTAAGGAGGGATAAGAACATGGTCTTTGCAACCACATTCTGGGTTCGGGAGTCGGTTACATGAGGGAAAGGTACGCGCACCCCCTCACGTCTGTTGTACTCAACGGGAACCTCTTGATTTGATTCGGGAGTAATGTTAGCTAGGTTTGTTTGTTTATCTTCTAAGGTAAAAGGATTTTGTTTTCTAGGGGGAAATGGGTGGTTTTTTATTAGTGTGCTCGGTAAGGATTAAGATCCTTGTGCCTACGTATTCCCTCGTGCAATGAGAAAGTCAGATCATTCGTAGTTCATGGGACTACGGTTTGTTGGTTTGTATTTTTTTATGTAGGCGCCAATTGCCTACACACGAGTAAGTAAACTCGCACCCAAGCAATTGGGGAGAAAGGTCAAAGACTTGCCCCCCCTCACATCACCTTTTAAAAAGTTGTTTGAATATATTATCAAGTATGTTAAAGAGTTTGATTGAGAAAATGATTTGATTTGAACGTTTTTTAGGGTTTCGGTCGCACGTGGGCGAGGAAAGGGGTTTGAATCGTATTGGATGTTTTTAGAGGTGACAATTGTCCACACACGAGTAAGAGAACTCGCACCCAAACAATTGAGGAGAAAGACCAAAGACTTGATCCCCCTCACTTCACCTTTGGTAAAAGTGTTTAAGTAAGGATTAAGTGTTTTGATAATTTGATTTAGAAATGGTTTAAATGTGGTCGGGTTTCGTGTGTTTTAGAGGCGTCAATTATCAACACACGAGTAAGGAAACTCGCACCCAGACAATTGAAAAGAAAGACCAAAGACTTGGTCCCCCTCTTTTTCACCTTTATAAAAATGTATTTGAATGTTGATTACATATCTTAATGTTTGATTAAGAAAATGAGTTTGAAGGTGATTGGATAAAATGTGTTTTAAAGGTGTCAATTGCCCACACACGAGTAAGGAAACTCGCACCCGAACAATTGAAAAGAAAAACCAAAGACTTGGTCCCCCTCTTTTTCACCTTTATGAAAATGTCTAAGTATTATTAAGTATGTTGATTTGATTTGAGAAAAGTACTCGACGTTGGATCGAGGTTTTGATTTATGAGAAGGTTAAGAAATAAGGACGTCTTATGGTTTAAAGTGAAGGTTGGAAGTACTTGATATATGGATCAAGTAAATGCTTAGGATTGGATTGATTGAATTTATTTGAAAAATACTTGACGTTGGATCAAGTTTGTTTTACTCTTATAAAAAGGGTTGATTTTAATCTTATGGAATTAATTAAGCCATGATTAAACATAAACCAATCACATACATGCATACAAATCAAAATAAAATGGGTAATCGTTGCATAAGGCCCAAGAGGAGGCAAAGGGGAGGTCGGTTACGATCGTGAAAACGATCGACTTATCAGGTATGAAAATGATTGACACGAAGTCCAAATATTAGTTGAAAAATATTTTGATTTGAATAAACATACAATGACATAGCATAATATAATCAAAGCATAAAAATCCACGAGATAAAAAAACATACACCATATATAATAAGCATTGAATAAATAAACTCAAGCATGATATGGTTAGTCACTTAATTCTAAGGTTAGTTTAAGGAAGGTATCCTAAACTAAAATAAATTCTAAGTTTTATTAGAAGGGTTTAAATAATTAATTAGATTAAATTATAATATTTAATAAAATTAATTATCAAAAAATTAATTAGTATTAAATAAAACAATTTAATAAAACTAATTAAGTAAGAAAATAGGGACTAATTGGATATAGATTTTTTAAAATTAAATTAATAATTAATCAAATTAAAATTCAATATTTAATAAAATAAATCATGAGTAAATTAATTAATATTAAATAAAAATTTTAATTAAAAGAAATACTTTCAAAAGCTTTGTTCTTTTTTAAAAAAAAGAAATAAAATAAAAATGTTTTTTTTAGATTTTTTAACATTATTAAAGTTAAGTTTTTTTTTTTAAACAAAAAACAGTGGGCCAGAAAAGGTTAGCAATTGGGGGGTGCAAACGGAAATCTCCCCCAGGCCCAGATATTTGGAGGCCCACACGGGGAGTCTACCATGGACCTGCGACGTTTCTGGGGCGTTGGATCAAGAAAGAGTCAATACTATTGATTTGTCCAAGGGTTGCAACAAAGGGTGTATGGTATGGATCAGGACGGTGCACACATGGGATCATGAGGAAAGGGACATCCCGGTGACACATGTCACGGACGGTGACAAGTGTCACCGTCTCCACCACCTATCCCAACATTAATGAAATAAGCCAAGGAACGGTGAAGAATAAATCTCATTCTCACCTTCCATTTCTCTCTCTCGCTAACCTCATCTATCTCTACGCCTTCTCTCTCAACTCTCAAAAAACACAACGCCGGTGACCCTAAAAAATGTCAGAGAAGACGGTGGTGCGCGGTGGCCGCTGCCGTCTCTCTTCGGCCACCCCTTAAAACACCCTCACTCTATGAAGCCCACACTCCTGAGTTCCAATCTAAAGTCATCTTACCCAAAAAACCCCCTAAACCCCAAACCGAAGCTCAACAAAAACCCTAACTCTATCCAAAATTAGGGTAAATAAGCCGTTAAAGAACGATTTCGAAGCACAATCACATAGAGGCTACAAATCAATCATCAGAAAGTAAAAAGGGGCAAATAATACCTAGATCAGGACAATTCTGATCTGAAGCTTTCTGGCGACGGTAACCCTCTTTAACTCTCTTCTTTCCTCTTTTCCTTATATGTATCATCCTCTTCCTTTTGAAATCTTCTTCTTCCTTATTTCTTGAGTGTGTTGTTTTGTATGGTTGCAGGAAAATGTGAGGTCAAGCTCAAACTAGCTCAGAATTTCAGTGTGAAAATCTTAGTAGTTATTTTAGGGTTCTTTGAGAGCTTTAGAGATGGAGGTTGGAGATTTCTTGCGCCGCCTCGTAATGCTCTGGAAAGGTAGGGTTTTTCCTTCGGTCCCCAAAACAAACTGAAATGATGCTCTTATATTGAAACCAATTAGGTTTAGCAGACCAAGTTCTAAAATCCTCTGCAATCTATAGTTAGACCTTGTCTGCTATGAATTTGTCCTGTTTCCATTTTTGTGTTAAGGTAGTTGTACCGTGTATTCTGTTGCTGTCCCTGTTTTTTCCATTTTCGTGAATCCTGACTTTGCCTTAGAAATGGTCCTACTTGCTTTGTGTTGCTTTGATTCTGACTTTGCAACTTGGTATGAAAATAGTTGACTCTTGGCTTATTTTTCCACTGTGGATACATAATTTTTACTGCTTGTTGTTTACGGTTTTCACTACATTTTACCACTGCTAATTTTTGATGATGTGGCTCTTATTGACTTAAGTTGACTTTTGTTATTTTGAGCTTTCTGATGAGTTATGAACTTGTTATGAACTTCCTGAATTTGCTTTGAAACTAAATGGCATTGATTTTCAGGATTTTCATTTTGTCAAGAACCACGTCATTTTCTTGTTGTTTGAGTAATCATCAAAATTATTAACACAAATTGCTTCTTCTTCTAACTCTGCTTCATTAGTTTCAGGTAGGTGTACTTGGGGATTGAAATTTGAAGTTGATGAGTTGTTGAAGCTCTGTGACGAAGGAGGTTTGGGTATTGGAATTTGCAGCATACTTTGGCTTTTTAGAGCTTGCAGGGAATGAGGAAGAACTGTTTAGTAATTATAAAGTGAAGATTGAGGTGAGCTTCTAGAGCGTGTGATCCTCAATGAAATTGCCTTGGATTTTTACCAACTGTACAATTGTGAATTTACTCAATTTCACTGCTCTATCTTTTTTCGTTTTTTTCTTTGATGTGCAGTTTTGCCCTTCTTTTGGTTCAGAAATTTGAACGACTGCATTATCTTGTTTTGAACATTGCTTTGTGATACTCCTGTGAAAAAGGATTTTGGTGTTACCCTTCATATATGTATGAATTCTTGTCCATTCAAACTTTTTGAATTTCCTCTTCTTGTTTGGATACTTGCTACTCAAGAATGATGAACTTTGTTTGTTGCCTTGCAGGTCTGACATGGTTGCATAGGGCCTTGGTAAGTTAGTTGTGAAAGCTTTGGACGATGAAGAGTTGGATGAGGAAATTGGTGGCTTAAAAGAAATGCTGAGGAGACTTAGTTTTGGTCGTGCTGGAGTAAAACTTCAGGGCTTTGGAATTGCACCTAGTCTCTTAGGCATTAGGATTAGGCTGTTGTCTTGTAGTTTAGAACAAAACTGGTAGTTCTTTAACTCAAAGGTTATGCTTTGTAATCTTGCGTTCTGTTTTTTTTTTGTAAAAAATTTAAACATGATTTGAAGCAACCATGTCCCACCAATAACATTGCTCAATTTATTCATGGCTCCAAAAGCAAATCCAACACGACATCAACGAGCTTGGTAACAAATTTTTTCATGCAAAGGTAATACAAATCCAACTTTGGAACCTTATTTGGTCACGTTTTGGAAACTTCTTAACATGGAATTTTCATTACAATTATGGTTTTCAACTTTCAATAGGTTGCAAATGAATTAGCATGACTTAGCATAAATCCAAATGAAGTTGTGAACTTCCTCTTGCCAATTTAATTTTCCTGATCCATTAAGAAAATAAAACACATTTTGAACCATGTGAACTATAACTTTACCAATCAAAGTTGGAAGCCAATTTGAAGTTATTCAAAATAATTCTCCCTCATGGTTTACAAATGGACTCCAACTATTTCCAATCTCATGCCTTAATTAAATCACTCATCCTTAGAAACAACACTTAGAATCCATTTTGGAATGTAACTTTAAAGTGTAATGATCATGACTTAAATGAACTCTAAACATGGCCTCGGATCACCTTGAATCACAACTTGAAAAGCCATGGTTGAAATAAGATTTGGACTTATCTTTGAAGTATAGCCTAAAACCACCTGAAACCAAATGACCCTGCCCTAAATTGAACCAGTGATGTAACTTGGGTAGTCAATCTTGTCTGGAAATTTAGATCGTGAGAGGGTAGGGCAAATTTGGGGTATGACAGATGCCCCTATCTAATTGCCTTAAACCGAGAGAGTGAACGGCTACGGCGTTCATTCTAAGGGTAGAAGTCAATTAGATATAAGAATGCCCCAAAATTTTTCTCACAAAAGGTAAAGTGTTTGTAGAGCAAGGGCTGACAGAACGAGGTAGCGGGGTTCAGACTGAACAAAATAACTCGAGATCCTTTGGATGGTCGAAGCAGTCCCTTATCCATATAAGGTTCTCCGATGATACCAAAGTTGTATGTTTGAAAAGGCAGAGGATTCTCAGGGTCGTCGAAGAAGTCCCTTATCCACTAAGGTTCCTCGATGATACCAAAGCAGTATCTCTGAAGGCAGACAATTCTCTGGGCCGTCGAAGCAGTCCCTTATCCATTAAGGTTCCCCGATGATACCAAAGCAGTATCTCTAAAGGCAGACGATTCTCTGGGTCGTCGAAGCAGTCCCTTATCCATTAAGGTTCCCCGATGATACCAAAGCAGTATCTCTGAAGACAGACGATTCTCTGGATCGTCGAAGCAGTCCCTTATCCATTAAGGTTCCCCGATGATACCAGAGCAGTATCTCTGAAGACAGACGATTCTCTGGATCGTCGAAGCAGTCCCTTATCCATTAAGGTTCCCCGATGATACCAGAGCAGTATCTCTAAAGGCAGACGATTCGCTGGGTTGTCGAAGCAGTCCCTTATCCATTAAGGTTCCTCGATGATACCAAAGCAGTATCTCTGAAGGAAAAAGATTCTCTGGGCCGTCGAAGCAGTCCCTTATCCATTAAGGTTCCCCGATGATACCAAAGCAGTATCTCTGAAGGAAGACGATTCTCTGGGTCGTCGAAGCAGTCCCTTATCCATTAAGGTTCCTCGATGATACCAAAGCAGTATCTCTGAAGGCAGACGATTCTCTGGGCCGTCGAAGCAGTCCCTTATCCATTAAGGTTCCCCGATGATACCAAAGCAGTATCTCTGAAGGCAGACGATTCTCTGGGTCGTCGAAGCAAGCCCTTATCCATTAAGGTTCCTCGATGATACCAAAGCAGTATCTCTGAAGGCAGATGATTCTCTGGGCCGTCGAAGCAGTCCCTTATCCATTAAGGTTCCCCGATGATACCAAAGCAGTATCTTTGAAGGCAGACGATTCTCTGGGTCGTCGAAGCAGTCCCTTATCCATTAAGGTTCTCCGATGATACCAAAGCAGCATCTCTGAAGGCAGACGATTCTCTGGGCCGTCGAAGAAGTCCCTTATCCATTAAGGTTCCTCGATGATACCAAAGCAGTATCTTTGAAGGAAAACAATTCTCTGGGCCGTCGAAGCAGTCCCTTATCCATTAAGGTTCCCCGATGATACCAAAGCAGTATCTCTGAAGGCAGACGATTCTCTGAGTCGTCGAAGCAGTCTCTTATCCATTAAGGTTCCTCGATGATACCAAAGCAGTATCTCTGAAGGCAGACGATTCTCTGGGTCGTCGAAGCAGTCCCTTATCCATTAAGGTTCTCCGATGATACCAAAGCAGTATCTCTGGAGGCAGACGATTCTCTGGGCCGTCGAAGCAGTCCCTTATCCATTAAGGTTCCTCGATGATACCAAAGCAGTATCTCTGAAGGCAGACGATTCTCTGGGTCGTCGAAGCAGTCCCTTATCCATTAAGGTTCTCCGATGATACCAAAGCAGTATCTCTGAAGGCAGACGGTTCTCTGGGCCGTCGAAGCAGTCCCTTATCCATTAAGGTTCCTCGATGATACCAAAGCAGTATCTCTGAAGGAAAACGATTCTCTGGGCCATCGAATCAGTCCCTTATCCATTAAGGTTCCCCGATGATACCAAAGCAGTATCTCTGAAGGCAGACGATTCTCTGGGTCGTCGAAGCAGTCCCTTATCTATTAAGGTTCCTCGATGATACCAAAGCAGTATCTCTGAAGGCAACCGATTCTCTGGGCCGTCGAAGCAGTCCCTTATCCATTAAGGTTCCTCGATGATACCAAAGTAGTATCTCTGAAGGCAGATGATTCTCTGGGCCGTCGAAGCAATCCCTTATCCATTAAGGTTCCCCGATGATACCAAAGCAGTATCTCTGAAGGCAGACGATTCTCTGGGTCGTCGAAGCAGTCCCTTATCCATTAAGGTTCTCCGATGAATCCAAAGCAGTATCTCTGAAGGCAGACGATTCTCTGGGCTGTCGAAGAAGTCCCTTATCCATTAAGGTTCCTCGATGATACCAAAGCAGTATCTCTGAAGGCAGACGATTCTCTGGGCCATCGAAGTAGTCCCTTATCCATTAAGGTTCCCCGATGATACCAAAGCAGTATCTCTGAAGGATAATTGAGCAAGATTCCTGTCGGAGGAAATGTGCTGGCTCTGCAGGGGAAAGCTCACAAGAAACTTTCTAGGGTATCCTCTGCTTGGGGAGTACGAAAAGCAACAGCTACTGGGGATTGGCTGTAGCGAGCGATTTTGGACGTGGTTCTTAAGCGCTGGTCGCTCTCTGCGGTTTGAGCTTTAAAACTACAGGTCGATTCACTTTTTATCCTATTGTGAGCTGAATAAGGAAGGGAAATAGATGTCTCCAATTAACCCTGCTTTGCATACTGAGTTTAAACAGCGGCCTGTTAGGTTACGTATGCTATCAATGTGGGGGGCCTTTGTACTGGTTATTTGTGTTTTCGCCAATACTGTTTTCTTTCTTTTTTACCTGGGCAGAAGGTTTCTGACGGGGAACAAGGATTAGGATGTTAGGACTGATGTTTTTAAAATACTGCTTTTGATTGATGGAGATATGGGATTTGGGTTTTTTTGTTGATTGCGCTCGCTAAGATCTTTTCTTTCGATCTTATGCCTACGTATTCCCGTTTACCGAAACAGGGAAATCAGAGCATTCGTAGTTCTTCCTATTCTATGGGAGGAAATTGGTTTTTGGTGTCTTGTTCAAAGCCCAAGATGTGAAGCGAAAGGTGATTTGTATCTTGTTCAAAGCCCAAGATGTGAAGCTGAAAGGTCTATTTGTGTCTTGTTCAAAGCCCAAGACGTGAAGCTGAAATACCTCGACTTTAGAGAGAATTTGTCATCTCTAAAGAGGGGAGAAGGAGAATTACTTTAACTGGGATACGTGGATCCGAGCAATGCCATAATTTCCGAAGAAAGGGTTTTAACCTGAAGGAGAAGACTTTAACTCAGTGTAGAGTAATGCCATCTTTCCTTAGGAATTTCTCATGCTAAAAGAGGGACAGTGGCATGGATGTAGATGATCCAGAGGCTTGCCGCTTACAGCGATTAGATGAAGGAGTTGTTGATGTTTGTATACTGTGAACAAGGCACAGCTTTGATGCTAAAAGGTTAATTGGATTAACCAGTGGTTTTCTTATACAAAGCCTAAGAGGAGGCTAATTTTCGCTAGGAAAATCATTATACAAAGCCTAAGAGGAGGCTAATTTGTGTCTCGTACAAAGCCCGAGAGAGAGGCTAAAAGGTTGTTTTGACTCCACTGGGGAGAATTTTTGGTATCTCGTACGAAGCCCGAGATGGAAGCTATTGTAACTGTTTCAGTTGAGTGACAGATCCAATATACTGATTTTAAAAGAGAAAATCAGTTCTTATATGAGTAATGTTGGCCCTCAGGGATTTTGATTCGAGGATCAGGGATATTTCCTTTTCTTTGAGGAAACAGGAAATCCAAAGGGTGTCAAGACTGTCCGAGTCTGCGGGTTTCCTTCCTATTTAACGAAGGGTGCTTGAGAATGTCTTTGAGACTCAAGGAAGTTAGACTGTCCAAGTCTAGAGTTTTAACCTTTTGTACAGTAGTAGACTCTATGAAAGGACTGCTCTATGAGGATGACTAGGTTCTGTTCCTATACCTCTAGGAGGTCGTCGGGACAATTTGTACGAAGCCCAAGAGGAGGCTGGAAACTTTTAAGAAGCCGACGGGTCCTTGTACTAAGCCCAAGAGGAGGCTATCATTCCCGGAGGAAGAGATCATTATACGAAGCCTAAGAGGAGGCTGTGAATACTTCTAAGAAGCCGTAGGGTCCTTGAATAATGCCCAAGAGGAGGCCGATGCTTTTAAGAAGCCCGTGGGTCTATCATCTCCTTTCCATTGGGAGAGCTAACTCTTTTAAAGATAAAAACCACTGGTAAACGTGCGAGGTTTACTATCCAGCGACTTCTAGCTTTTAAAGAGGGTTTCTTAGTTAAGGTCCAAGATTATGACCGTAGTGGGTACCCAAACCCCGAGACATTCGAGGCAAGCTATCCACAAGGAATAGATCAAGTCAGGAAAGTTTGAGAATTGGGAAGAAACTCAAAGATGCCATTCACGGAGAATACATTCATCTTGGGGAGTAGAGTTTCTTGACGATTCTTAAGGAGGACAGCCGAAGAGAAGACTGTATCTGGTGCTCCTATTGGGGATTTAGGCGTCTATTTCTACGAATAAGTGAAACGGCGTCACCTAGTTCTAGACGTAGTTGCCGGGGAAACTCGAAATATCTATACTATTATTACACAGTAGATATGAGTTTATGAAATGAGACTTACAGTGAGCAGCCCCACAATACAATTATATATATGAGTTTGTGAAAGGAGACTTACAGTGAAACAGCCCCACAATACAGTTATATATATATGAAAGCAGTAAATGAAAGCGATAACCACTTACTCGGTTGGAGTGCTTCCATGCTGTTTGGTTAGTTGTTCAACAAAGAAAGATTGAAAACAATAGTATATTCAAAATCAAAGGAGAAAGTGCTTTGAAAAAGAAAGATTTGGGGCTTGCAGCTCAAGGAGAGGCCTAGGGTTTTATCAGTGAGCGCACTGTTGAATTTGTACAGAGGGACTTATACAAGTGACTGGGGCCCAAAATGGTTTTCTGTACAAAGGGATGGGTCTTACACTTTCTCAAGAGGCCCAAAAAGGTTTAAAGAAAAAAGTGGGGCTTATAACGCGAGGGTAGGCCCAAATGATTTTTCGTTTAAAATGGCGATCGCGCCGAGGTTTTCTTTTAACGCAGAGGGACTTATACAATAAGTGAGGCCCAAGATGCTTGGTTAAAAGGGGGATTGGGTCTTACACTCTAATAGAGGCCCAAAGTGTTTTGAATGGGTCTTATAGCTCAAGGAGAGGCCCAGATGATTTTTATTTTTAAACGGGCGACGATCGTGCCGTTTATTTGTACAGAGGGACTTATACAATGAGTGAGGCCCAAAAAGTTTTTGTACAAGGGGGGATGGGTCTTACACTCTCTCAAGACGCCCAAAAAGAGTTTAAAAATGATTTATGAATGTTGAATTAATCCAAAACCCTAATTTGTTTTCAAAATGTATTTAATTGAATAAAAATTCAATTAAAATGATCAAAAATTGTTTAACACATGGAAAACAAATTGTGATCTTGGATTAATGCTTCAAAAATTAAGTATTGACCTACAAAATAATTAGAAAGCATTAAAAGTTGCAAAATCAATGTAGAAAAATATTTAAAATGCCAAAAATAATCAAAATATAAATTCTTTGCAAAAATATCAATTATATGAAATAAATAATATTTTTGGGATTTTTTGATAAAATAAAATATTTTAACATTTTTGTGAATTATTAAAAAAAGAATCAACTCAAAATCATTAAAACTCAGAGAGAAATTAATTTTTGAATCAATTAAACAAAATCACAAAATTCAAATATTTGAATTTGGAAAAAAGGCGCCAAGAACATCACCAAGAACACGCGCGTTTTTCAGTTTTCCCAGATTTGCATTTTTTATCCAATCTCCATGAATACGTAATCATATCATGCAATCCACATATCATTATGCTCGTCTCAACCTCACGATCATGTCTATGTACTTTAATTTCATTTAAATTAAACATACAACAAGAAATCACGAAGAGACCTCAAGAACCCTAATTTCTGCATGAAGGCTAGGATTTTTGATACACGATTCAAACAATGCAATTAATTGAGGGAAAACATTCCATGCATGATTATGAACATATGGCCAAATTATTGTGCGAGGAAATATGCATAGATTGAGAGATGCCCAAGTTTAGGCTTACCTCCAAGTCGTGACAGCAAAAGCAGATGTGATTTTGAGTTGGAGGTGTTACAAACAAGTTGTGATGATATGGACAGCTTCCCTACACCATATGGAGTGTGTTTGAACACTTGGATTGAATTGAAATGGACTGGATCAGTTTATGGCATCTCAGCTGCAACTTCACTTCAAACTTGTGTGGATGGCAAGTGATTTTGAGATTTTGATGCTCCAGATGTTATGTGAGTGTTTGATCAGCTCATATGTGATGTATGTGAGGTGTGTGAGTGATTGGTTTGTGCAGAATTGCTCTCAAACTCAAAACCCGATAGCTACCTTGCTAAGAAAGGCATTTCTGCCAAGAGAAAGAGATTTTGAGGAAAGCATCTGTTAGATGGCTTTGGTGTACTTAAACTGACCACAATTGAGCTCTATTTATAGTAGAGCAAGCTTTTTTTGCAAGGAATAGTGCATGGCAGCTGGTAAGTAGGTTTGGCCAATGTTGTCCAATGAAAATCCAAGTCTCCTCTAGCCATTGACTAGAGGTTAGGGCACAGAGCTTTGGTCCCCTTGGTCTTGGATAAGTCTTGACTGATTTCAGATGAGAATGGCTCAGTCCATGCCACCTTGATGGTTCCATTGAATGCCTTATTCCAAATTTGAAGTCTTGTCCCTATTTTGGCAACTCTAGGTTCAACATGCTATTTCTTGTTCCATGGACTTTGAAGGCTTGGCTCAGTGATTGTCCCCTTTGGATTCAATCCTCTGAGGTGTCCAAGTGGATTGGAGTAATTGAATTTGGCTGATTTTGGCAAATCGACCAAAGTTGTAAATTCTGTCTTGCTTTGACAGATTTCAGCAAGGCAACTTGCCAATGTTGTATCTCATGATGTAGGTTGAATTTGGCAATGTTATTGGCCATTTTGGAAAGCTCTTACATGATACAACAACTGTTTAAACAAGTTTGGTTTTGATCTCTTTTTATTCCAAGTGAAAAATCCCCCTACATTTGGCAAAAAGTGAGGCAGAATCTGACTTAGTGAAAATTTCACTAAGTGTTGGAAAAAGTGACATTTTCACTTTTCAGCCACTTTGATCACTCCATAACTCAAAATCCTTAATGAATTGGAATGACTTGTAGTTGAAGTTTTTGTAGGTGATAATGAGGGATACAAATCCATCTTTGGATGAGAAAAAATGGCCTTGTGGTTTAGGAGTTATGGTCCTCCAAAGTTGGTACCTTTGCCACTTTATTTTTAATTTCTAAGTTTTATGGTTACCCCTTTTACAAGTTATCTCACTTTTCTTGATTTTTCTTGATGAATGATGATTCAAATCATACATTAACATCATTTTAGGGTTAAAAATCCATTTTGGTGAAAAATCTCAAAAAGTCAAAGTTGACTTTGGTGCACAGTTGACTTTTTATTAGATGAATTCCAAACTGTGCAATTCTTCAGGAAATCATGTCCTTGACCTAAATCAAACTTGATGGACATGTTCCATGGGTGTCATAGGGTATATTCAATCATGTATTAGGGTTTGGGAGCATGTCCTGGTCAAAAGTCAAAGTTACAGTTGACTTTTTCCTGAAAACCCTAATTGTGGTGCAGATGAAAATGAGACTTGTTGCTCAAGCTTCTTGGATCAATCCATTGTTCCAAATGGATCAATATGGTATATTAGAGACCCTCAAATCATCTCTTGAGGTCTTGGCTCATGGTTTGTCCCCAAAGTCAACTTAGGGGTGAATTAGGTCAAGAAACCCTAATTCCTGATTTTTGATGAATGCATCCCCTGAGGCAAAATTGACTTGATGCATGGGTTCATGAGGTTCCATGAAGTATATTAGGTTATGTTTTGGATCATTGCCTTGTGCACAGATGAAAATTCCCATCTGGAGGCCCTGGTCGACCAAAACCCTAATTTGGTGATACTGTCGATCTTGAGACTTGATCCACCTAGAAGGGAGCAGCCTTGTGCTTAATCCTTGAAGTGGGAGTCCTTTTTGATCCATTGTGGATGTTTGAGAGATTAGACAAGTTGAAGATCATGTCATTTCTTGATTGATCCTTTGTCTAAGCACTCAGAGAGGGCTTGAAACCCTAATTTTGATTGTATTGGATGCTCACCCATCTTTGGGGAGACTGATGAAGCATGATGGTTCATCCATATTGTGATGATGATTTTCACAATGATGGGAAATCTAAGTGGTCAAAATTTGGGGTATTACAGATGCCCCTATTTAATCTTCTTGGAGCCGAAGGTGTGAATGACGAAGGTATTCGAGCATTCGGGGTGCAAGAGGATTAAATATCGGAATATCCGAAATTTTGATGGCGGTTATGAATGGTAGCTTACGCATTCATCTTCTTTAGCTTAGCGATGATGCTTAGAAAAAGGTAAACTTCCCCTCGTTCTTGGTTTCCTACCAAGGAACTGGTCTTAGTTTCTGATTTAAACTTCCCCTCGATCCTGGTTTCCTACCAAGGAACTGGTCTTAGTTTCTTTTGAACTTCCCCTCGATCCTGGTTTCCTACCAAGGAACTGGTCTTAGTTTCTTTTGAACTTCCCCTCGATCCTGGTTTCCTACCAAGGAACTGGTCTTAGTTTCTTTTGAACTTCCCTTCGATCCTGGTTTCCTACCAAGAACTGGTCTTAGTTTCTTTTGTCAATAAACTTTATTGACAAGGGACGCTATGGGTAGCGGTTTTCCTTCAAACTTCTCGCCGAATTTTCCTGGGGAGATGCCATTTGTCGATTTTACTGGGGAAAGCGAGTCTGTTGAGAGACTGTTTTCGTTTGGGGTTACATCATACTTTTCTCGGGATCTTCTCGGAGAAATGCCATATGATGGGATCCAATTTTGAGGTGCCAATGACCTTCTCATCAGTGGTTTTTCGGAGCAAAACTGGCGTGCTGCCGAATCTCTGATCACGAGGCTTTCTCTGTGGATTTTCCTTAATCCGGGAAAGCAAGGATATCATCTTCAATGGCGAAGAGTGATGTTTATTGAAAGTTTTCTCTGGCTTTTCAGAGGTTCAAGTTATCAAAGTGGTCGAGTGCCGACTCCGATCTAACGATACACTGGTGGCGAGATTGTTCAGACACAACGTTTCCTGACGAGGAAAGAACTGACAAACTCGATTGAGAAAACTGTTATCACTAGGGGACAAGACCGACTAGAGTGATAGTGATGCAATATGAAATGCGAACGCAAATAAAAAATGCATGATGTATGTATGTATATGCTGACAAAACAGACGCGACATACAGACTAATGGATGCACACAATTGGATACTCGGCCATCGCGGGGCGAAGAAGTACCGTTGATTCGAAATAGTAATTCCACCTTGCTTAGGAGAGATAGTCCCGTTGGGAGCTATGTTGATCGGGCTTAGGAGATAAGAACTCGGCCGAGGCGTGTCAGACGAAACAAGGTCTCTGTCACAGTTGATCCCTTCATTTAGGCATACTGGCTTAGAAGGAGTACTTTGATTCTGCACTTTGAAGTTCGCTTACTTCGGGAGAAGCGATCGATGTTCTTCTGATGTTCAACAGTCAAAAGAAATTGCCATCTTTATTTTAAAAGCAGAAAAAGTTTTAACAAGTAAATTCATTTTTGTTTTATTTCAAGAATCGCTGATTAAGTTTAAACAACGTCGTTCTGTAAAGCTAAAACAAGTAAAGAATTACAAACAAAAGCACAAGGGCTCAAATTTTATTGATAAGATGGAGATCAGCCAAACGCGTGATTCCAAAGAGTATATACAAAGTTAGAAAATGGTAATTTACAGGGAAAACGGCTACGTTGAAACATAACGACCACTATCCTTCTACCAACTTTGAGTTCGGGACATCCTGAGCTTCCGTCGAAGATGACCTTTGATTGGAGATTTCCTCCGATAGATGCTGTAACTGCTGCTGAGGGACTTGCCTCTGTTGAACATAGTTACTTGCCATTATGCCTAACTTTTGCCTGGATTGTACTATGAGATTTCCAATCCATCGGGATGATTCTTTTTTCCATGTCTCTAACTTTTTCCTGGACCGCCCTTTCGGGTTTTCAATCCACCGAGACGTTTTTTTTTTTAGTTTAGGCGAAGTATTTCTTGACTACATCAACATTCGTGGGGTAGGAAAATTCCTCTCCGTCCATGGTTGTAAGTCTCAAGGCACCGCCTGAGAAAGCTTTCGTGACCACATAGGGGCCATCATAATTTGGAGTCCACTTGCCCCGAGAATCAGTGAGAAATGATTGTATCTTCTTGAGCACAAGGTCTCCTTTCCTGAAGACACGCGGTCGGACCTTTTTGTCAAACACCCTCTTCATTCTTTGCTGATACAACTGACCGTGGCATAGTGCCGTGACTCATTTTTCCTCGATCAGATTCAATTCGTCGTGTCGACCTTGACACCATTCAGCTTCGGTGAGCTTTGCTTCCATCAATACCCGGATTGATGGGATCTCTATTTCTATGGGAAGCACTGCCTCCATGCCATACACTAGAGAGAAAGGGGTAGCCCCTGTTGAAGTGCGGACAGATGTACGATAACCGTGAAGCGCAAAGGGTAGCATCTCATACCAATCTTTGTAGGTTACAACCATCTTTTGAACGATCTTCTTGATGTTCTTGTTAGCCGCTTCTACCGCTCCGTTCATCATGGGTCGGTAGGGAGATGAGTTATGGTGTTCGATCTTGAACTCTGCACACAACTCTTTCATCATCTTATTGTTCAAGTTAGATCCATTATCAGTAATGATCTCGCTTGGAACACCATAACGGCAGATGATATTGTTTTTGATAAATCGGACCACCACTTGTCGGGTTACATTGGCGAATGACGCTGCTTCGACCCACTTGGTGAAATAGTCAATGGCTACCAGGATGAACCGATGTCCGTTTGAAGCCTTGGGCTCAATCATACCAATCATATCGATTCCCCATATGGAAAATGGCCACGGGGAAGAAAGAACTTTGAGATGTGATGGCGGTACATGAATTTTATCGGAGTATATCTGACACTTGTGACACCTCCTCATGTACTTATAGCAGTCGGATTCCATGGTCAACCAATAATACCCGGCCCTGAGAATTTTTCTCGCCATTGTGTGGCTGTTGGCATGAGTGCCAAAGGATCCTTCATGAATTTCTTTCATGAGCATGTCTGCTTCTGGTCTGTCGACGCATCAGAGCAAGACCATGTCAAAATTTCTCTTATAAAGAGTGTCACCGCTCAGGACGAAGTTTCCAGCCAATCTTCTGAGGGTTTTTCTGTCTTTTCTGAGTGCCCCAGATGGGTACTCTTGTTTCTGAAGGAAGCATTTGATATCGTGATACCAAGGTCAGTCGTCTATGACTGCTTCAATCGCGAAGATGTAAGCGGGCCGTTCAAGGCGCATGATGTCGATCTTAGGTTTGTCATTCCATCGACCTACACTAATCATGGAAGAGAGAGTGGCTAATGCATCAGCCATGTGATTCTCATCACGAGGGATGTGATGAAAGTCGACTCTGTTGAAGAAGGGTAACAACCTTCTTGCATAGTCTTTGTAAGGAATCAATCCTGATTGGTATGTGTTCTAATCTCCTGTGATCTGGTTAATAACCAAGGCTGAGTCGCCATATACGTCCAAGTTTTTTAATCCTTAAATCAATCGCTTCTTCGAGACCCATGATACATGCTTCGTATTCGGCCTCGTTGTTCGTACATTTGAACGTAAGTCTGGCAGTGAAAGGAATGTGGGAACCCTGAGGGGTAACAATGATTGCCCCAATTCCGTTTCCATAATGATTGACTGCTCCGTCAAAGATAAGTCCCCACTGGGAACCGGGTTCTGGCCCTTCACTGGGTAGCGGTTCATCGCAATCTTTCATCTTTAGATACATGACATCTTCGTCTGGGAAGTCAAACCCGATTTATTCTTGATCGTCAATCGGTTGATGAGCCAAATGATCAGCTAAAATACTTCCTTTAATGGCTTTCTGAGCATGGTACTCTATGTCATATTCTGATAGTAACATCTGCCAACGGGCAATCCTTCCCGTGAGAGCAGGTTTTTCGAAAACGTACTTGATTGGATCCATTTCAGAGACCAAGCAAGTAGTATGACGAATCATGTACTGGCGAAGACGTTTGGCTGCCCAAGCCAAAGCGCAGCAAGTTTTCTCAAGCATCGTGTACTGAGTTTCACAATCGGTGAATTTCTTGCTTAGATAGTAGATGGCAGACTCTTTCCTTTTAGTTTCATCTTGTTGGCCAAGTACACATCCCATTGAGTCCTCTAGGACTGTGAGGTAAATGATCAGTGGTCTTCCTTCCACTGGAGGTGATAGAATCGGCAGATTCAACAGATATTCCTTAATACTGTCGAAGGCGGTTTGGAAATCTTCTGACCAAACGCAATCCTGGTTCTTTTTTAGTAGCTTGAAAATCGGCGCACAGGTCGCGGTCATGAGGAATATGAATCTGGAGATGTAGTTCAAACGTCCCAGGAATCCTCTGACTTGTTTTTCAGTTTTCGGAGAAGGCATTTCTTGAATGGCCTTGACCTTGTCAGGATCAACCTCAATTCCTTTCTGGCTGACGATGAACCCTAGTAGTTTCCCTGAACGGACACCGAAGGTGCACTTGTTAGGATTCAAGCGGAGCTTGAATTTTCTTAGACGTTCGAACAATTTTGACAGATGTTCAACGTGCTCATCCTCTGTTCTTGATTTTGCAATCATATCATCAACATATACCTCGATTTCCTTATGTATCATGTCATGAAACAGAGTAGTCATGGCCCTTTGATAAGTTGCCCCGGCATTCTTCAAACCGAACGGCATTACCTTGTAACAAAAGGTACCCCATGGGTAATGAACGAAGTTTTCTTCATGTCTTTCGGCGCCATTTTGATCTGGTTATAGCCCAAGAATCCATCCATAAAGGAGAATACTTTGAACTTTGCTGTGTTGTCAACCAACATGTCAATGTGTGGTAAAGGAAAGTCGTCCTTTGGACTTGCCTTATTCAGATCTCTGTAATCAACACACATTCTGACCCTTCCGTCCTTTTTGGGAACGGGTATGATGTTGGCTAACCATTGAGGATATTCAGATGTGGCGACGAAACCCGCGTCAATCTGTTTCTGTACCTCCTCTTTGATTTTGATAGCCATGTCCGGGTGAGTCCGTCTCAACCTTTGCTTTACTGGCGGACATTCTGATCTTAACGGTAAGTGATGTTCCACGATGCTGGTATCCAACCCTGGCATATCCTGATAGGACCAAGCGAACACATCGGGGAATTCTTTGAGAAGCTTTATCAAACCCTCTCTGGCAGTTGGACTGAGCAATGCTCCGATCCTGATTTCTTTTCTCTCTTTTTCTGAACCCAAGTTTACCGTTTCCAACGGCTCTTTGTGAGGTTCGATGGACCTTTCCTCTTGTCTGAGTAGTCGGGAGATCTCTTCTGGAATTTGGTCGTCATTTTCTTCTTCAGCCTCGAATACCGGGAACTCAAAGTTGGAAGAAGGCATCGGATCGTATGTTTCAACGGGGTATAAAACAAGCAATTTGTATGACGTGATGATTCGTGTTTAGAAGAGATAGAGAAAATGTAAGTGTGTACAGTGTTTTGATTTTACTGTTTGTTTTTATTATTGAATGTTTTTTAGGATTACCATTTTCTGAAAAAGCAAAAAGAGAAAACAGCAATAAATGCGGAAATTACAGAACGACGTTATTTTATTAATGAACAAGTCGACTCTTGAAACTACAGCCCTATAAAACAAAACTCTGTCGCTTTGGGCAAAGCGAAGAGGGAAATTTACAGAAAACGAGCCCTATCAAAACATCCGTTTCACCTGGGCAGGGTGAAAGGTTAAAGATGGCAATTACTTTGACTGGCGAACGATCTTCGGAACCTCGACAGCAACCCATTGGCGGCGAACTCCTCGGTGAATCACAAAGTCAGGCACCTTCCTTAATTTGTCTTCAGAAATGACGCTGATTTCTGGTGGAGCAGGATCATTGGAATCTGTCTCCCAGGCAGAATTGTCGTAGGAGAATTCCTCTGTTGCATTTTGCATAGCATTTGTGCTCTCAACTGTATCTCCCCATCCAGTTGGCTGGATATCCTCGAGCCTGATACGAGAGCTTTCGGGAGCAGTGTACTTGACCATAAATTCGTATTTTCCACTAGGTTGTCCCAGAGTGTCCCAAACTTCTTTGGAACTGGAGGAGTCATTTCTCTCGATGACGTTGACCTCGGGAAAAGCATAGTTGATGAATTCAAGTCCTGCAAATGTTGCGAATTCATCTTCATGTTGAGTAGTTTCTGAATGACCTGAGTGTTGATCCCATGACATGGCGGGGACACAGGTATTCTGTTCAATGACGCTCAGCTGAGCTTCATTGTTCGGCTGACTTTCTTGCCCCAAGTTTCCTGGGTAAGGCTGCCACATTGGCAGGCCATCCATCGGGCCATAGTAATTGTGATCAAAGCTGTCTTTCATTGGAGTGTCTTCCTCTAATGAATTTGGCGGAGCACGGCATCCTTCCGGATCACAATCTCTGTAGATCATTTCGACATCTGATCTTGGTATAAATCTCGGACTTTCTATAGGAAAGCAAAAAGGCATAGGCACCTCTTCCTGAGACATATAACCGTCCTTGTTAAGGTAGGACTTCCATTCTTCATCTGTGTCAGAGGGATCTTCCTCATTGATAGCATGAACTGTCTGAGACACTGGGTGAAGTAAACCTCCACTGTGGAAGAAGTTTTGAAGGGGATGAAGACTTTCATCGTTGGCAGCTGTCTGGGTACAGGTCGCAGAAAAACCAAGACCCTTCTTTGTTTTATTGTCAGTGGGAATGACAAGCTGTCCCCATCCTGTCGTATCGGTACTCTCGACCGCTTTGATAGCATCGTTGTATGAAGAAATTGAAGTTCCTTCTTTGGACTGATTGTCCTTGCTCACCGATAGTGCTTGGAACTGAGTTCCAATAACCTCCCCAGGTTCTACACCAGTAGATGATGATAAGTTGCTTACAAGCAAGGCTTGTTCCCCACAAACCGTGATAAGTTGATCGTTCTTGACGAACTTCAGCTTTTGGTGGAGGGTCGAAGTAACCGCTCTAGCCTGATGTATCCAAGGTCTTCCTAATAAACAACTGCACGTTGCCCGGATGTCCATGACCTGGAAAGTGATTTGGAAAGTGTGAGGACCAATAGTTATGGGAAGATCAACTTCGCCGATAACTGTTTTTCTGGATCCGTCGAATGCTTTGACGACGACCTCGCTGACTCTCATCGGAGGGCCCTTGAATAATAATTGCATCAAAGTGGACTTCGGCATAACATTCAGGGCTGACCCTGTGTCTACCAGTACGTTGGCTAAAGCATCTCCCTGGCAGTTAACTGTGATATTGAGCGCCATGTTATGACGGCGACCCTCTTCAGGTAATTCCTCATCACTAAATCCCAAATTGTTGTAGGAAGTGATGTTAGAGACAATGCTATCGAACTGTCTGATTGTTACATCCTGTTCCACAAAGTCTTGCTCCAAGACTTTCTGTAGAGCCTCTCTGTGTGCTTCTGAACTGAGTAACAGTGATAATACTGAGATCTTTGAAGGAGTCTGTAATAGTTGATCAACAATGTTATATTCACTCCTTTGGATGAGCTTCAGCGTCTCATCATCATTTTTTGAAAGGTCGGGATTACTGGATTGACCGACTGGTGGATCAGGAATTTCTGCCTGAAGTTCCTTTTCTTTGTTGGATTCTCCAACCCCTCGGTTGAAGATTCGACCGCTCTGTGTTACACGACTGATGTCTGCAATATTCACGACGGAGGGTAATGGAATTTCCTTTCCATTCTCGATTATTGTTGCACCGTATTTGTAAGGGATTGCCTTAGCTGATTCATACGGTAGTGGGCCCGGTAGATAGATGACTATGGGAACCTTCTGATTTTTTTGACCATCATAAGTAACCTCGATCCGTTCCCGGTTGGGAACTCTAGATTCGTCAAGTAGAGGGATGATGGCAAAAACATCCCTGGTCCTGTGATGACTAGAGATTGTGACAACATTCTCAACTTGCTCGGCAAGGTAGTTCGGCGACCAAATGATGGGTCCTGAACCTGGATATGGACGAATTTCTCCGGGATCGACCTGACCCTGAAGAGCTGCTCTCACAAGGTAACACCCTTAGTTACTTTCCGAACAGACGCTGCAACTGTCATAGTTGTGTGGTGGCACCTGGCCACGCCCACTTTGAATGCAATGTAACCTCACTAGGTTATCTTCCATTGATCGGACATCCTAACTTTGACGACGAGTAGGATTCCTGTGATTGATACTAATCTGCTCAGTATCTTCATCCATATAGATTGGCATCCACCAGTGATTTAACAAATGCTGAAGTGCCTCCTGGACAAGGGTACAACCTCGATCATTTTCGCAACCCGCTTTACAATTTTGATAGTCATGTGATATTAAGAATCCAAGTCGGACCTGCTCAGCCTGTAACTCTACCAGGTTGGTATTCATCACGCGAATGTCGAAAATCTGAACCATGTTGATTTGATAGGAGTTCCTATCATGGTAGTCTTGGATCCATCCAAGATCCATCTGACGCTGGAGGGTCTCTTGTATGAAAGAGCATCCCTGTTTGTTTACCGAGCAAATCAGACAGGAACTGTAATCGTGCCGCGGCAGATTATGATATTGGCTTTGCCTTGAGTGCATCGCCACCAAGTTGACATTCATCGCACGGATGTCGTGGTTTTGAATGACGTTGGAATTCGTGCAAACCATGTTAACTCCACGAACTCGGTGCTCTTGGATCCATCCAAGATCCATTTGTTCCTGTAGAGCTGCTTGCACTACAGAACACCCCTGGTTGTCTTTAGAACAGATATCACACTGGTGATAATTATGAGGTGGCACGTGGCCATATCCGCTCTGTCTACAATGCATCTTGACCAGATTGGTCTTCAACAAGAGTACATCGTGAATTTGATAGACATTGTTAGTCTCTTTCTCAATCAGATTGACTGCAGCTTTCTCATGTTGAGGCAGCGGGTTCGTGAGAACATTAGGATTTGTATCTTTGAAAGATAAGAGCCCGCTCCTAACAAGCTTTTTCACGTCGGATTTGAAATTGAGACAAGTCTCAATGTTATGCCCTGAACCTCCTTGATGATAAGGGCATGTCTGTTCCGCTTTAAACTAAAAAGGCGGATTTTCCGGAACTGAAAGGGGAGACTTAGTCTGAATGTGCCCCTTAGCCAGCAGTAACGGAAATAGCTCTGCGTACGTTACGGGTATAGGATCAAATCCTGGTGGTCGTGTTGTACGGTTGTTATTGTATGGAGGACGAGCCTACTGAAGAGGCTGTTGTGTCCTTTGTTGGTCAGGTTGGCTCTGCGCAACCTGAGGTTGATACATAGGAACAGGCGCGGGGCCGATAGCAGGAGTTACAACTGCTACTGGCTGATAACGTCGCCTTTGCTTTCCGAGAGAGATATTCCCAATATCTTGCTCTTTTTTCTTAGGGAGAGCACTACCGTATTTTTTAGTACCGCTCGTTGATCCAGTGTCTTTTACCAAACGCCCTTCTCGGACGGCTTCCTCAAGACGTACACCTATGCCGACCATTTCGGTGAAATCACTGGGTGCACTGGCAACCATTCGGTCATAGTAAAATGAGCTTAAGGTCTTTAAGAAGATCTTTGTCATCTCTTTTTCCTCAAGAGGTGGACAAATTTGAGCGGCAATTTCATGCCACCTTTGAGCATACTCCTTAAAGGTTTCCTTGTCCTTTTGCGACATTGATCTGAGTTGATCTCTGTTGGGTGCCATGTCCAAATTGTACTTGTATTGTTGGAAGAAGGCAGTACCAAGATCTCTGAATGTACTGATCCTAGTACGGTTTAAACCCATGTACCATTTGAGTGTGGCACTGGTTAAACTATCCTGAAAGTAGTGAATCAGCAGGTCCTGATTCTCCGTCTGAGCTGACATCCGCCGAGCGTACATCACCAGATGGCTTTGAGGGCAAGAGTTACCCTTGTATTTTTCAAAGTCGGGCACTTGGAATTTGTGCGGGACTTTTACATTGGGGACCAAGCAAAGATCTGCGGCGTCCTTTCCAAATAGATCCTGACCGCGAATGGCTTGCAGTTCCTTCTGCATTTCCAGGAACTGTTCCTGGAATTCATCCATTCTGTCAAACATAGTTTCCTTCTTACCAGAAGGTGTTGGTGGAATCTGTCCTTCCGGGACAGTGTGCACCGCAGGGGGTGGTACCTTGACTACGGCAGTAAGTCTTGGCGTCTCCCGAAGTTTGTAACCTTCAGGAGTCTTCAGTATGCCCCTGGCATCTTCGCTTTCCCGAAGTTTGTAACCTTCAGGCCCAGCGGCTTCTGTTGCGATTCCCTGATCTTCAGTGATCGGCGGAACATATCCTTCCGGGATATAGTTAGCAGGCATGCCCCAAGGACGATCTTTCGGCATCTGATACCTAGGATCATACTTTTCTATGATGGGCGTTGAGGTGATCTCTGAGATCATAGTTCTTTGTAGCTGAGCTTCTGCCATGGCTTGCATGTCGTTACGAAGCTTTCTCATATCCTCTCTCAGAGCGTCGATCTCTTCTTTCAACTCTCTGTTTTCTTCCTCAAGATCATCCATCTTTTTCTGACGATTGGCCCGAGTATTATACGAATGAGACAGTTTGACTCTAGAATCGAGACACAAACGTAAGATTCGTAGGGAAGAAGAATACGCGATGTGAGAATGATGAATGCAATGATTATATTAATTGTTGTTTTTTGGTTTAATCAAAATAAACTTCGACAATTAGATTGCAAATATCAAACACTAGGGAAACCCCTTTTTATTGAATTCCAAAGGATTACAGAAATGGAAATACAGTAGATTACAAAATGCAGAAACAGAAACCTAAACTAATGGGTCCCGAGTCCTCTTCTTTGACCGGGGCGCTTGGGCCGTTGTCGGGTTGTCATTCCTTTGCCAGGTGAAAGGAGCGAGCAAATTCCTTTGGTCATCTTGATTCTCTACAGCATGCTGCTCCAAAATTTCAATCAGAGTATCTTTCTCTTTTAGTAGTTGCTGTATTTGGATACACTCTACGTCAAGGGTGCGGTACTTGTTCTTCCAAGACCTTCTTTCCTTTTGAACTTTGTTGAGAGTAACCTGAAGCCTTTCAGTTTCCGTCATGAAGTACATGACAATTTCCCTCGGCAGAAGAATTCTGTAACGAGGATAAGGCATCCTTAGCTTGAGAGCTCTAGTTTATACCCAATGGAGATAAGGCTCCACCGAGACACAGTCCTGTTTTCCCAGAGACTCTCATCCTTTCTTATGAACATGTTTCCAAGCTTACACTATTTCCATCTTTAGTGCTCTGTCACTTTCTCCTTCTTTGAAGAAAAGACCCTCCAGATGAACACTCAATGGGATGTGTCTCATCGGGTATCCAAATTGACGAAGAACTAATATCGGATGATAGTTGATTCCTCCTTTAGTTCCTATGAGGGGTACGCAGGGGAAGTTTCCACAACGGTCGATGATTCTGATTCCCTCATAAATCCTATTACACCAATCTATATCGGAATTGGTGAGAGACATGATCTTCTGCGACCAACGCAAGACACTCTTGCAATCCCAAAAAGCAGCATACTTGGGCAAGTGTGAGATAAACCACTTGTAAAGCAAAGGTACACAGCATGTGATCTCCCCTCCACTGTACAAATTCCCCAAGTGTACAGAATGATACGCATCTGCAAGCAAAGTCGGCACAGGGTTTCCAATGAGAAAAACATTAATGGCGTTGATATCGACGAAGTTATTGATGTTGGGAAACAAAAATAATCCGTAGGTGAGCAAGACAAAGATGCATTCAAAAGCAGTCTCGTTCCCTATACTAGCAAAGTACAGAGCTTTCTTTGTCAAGAACTGGGCTGGCAAACCTTGGATGCCACCCTTAGTAGTCATGTGAGTCCTGACCTCAGACTCATCCAAATGAATTTCTATTGCAATAGTCTGATTCTTTGGAATTTTTTCCAGTCCAGAAAATGGAGCCCGATCCGTGATATGTAAATCAGTCAGATGAGAATACTCCTCCAGCGTTGGTGCAAGCTGGTAATCCGGGAATGTAAAACAATGATAAACCGGATCGTAGAATTGAATGAGCGCGTCCATGATCCCCTTAATCACATGGACTCTGAACAGTGGTAGCAAACCACCGTGCTTGGCTCTGAAAGCCTCTGGGTTAACGATCATCCTTGTTAACTTTCTCAAATCCCCTAGTTTTGGAACCTTGAAGGTATACTGGTGAGTTCTTCTTCTACCGAAATCCATTAGCATAATCCTCTTCTCTGATATTTGCAATCACAGTCTGAGTTTAATTTGAAAAACCGAGAGACTAGAAGAGAAAGTTTTTTGAATGTTTTAATGTTTTATTAAATGAATGCATGAATGCAGCACACAAAAAGATAGAAAAAACATGGGGTCAAAGGGTCGTTGTCATGAAGTCAAGGCTCTACCCATCCCCAAAGGTTTATACTAGGGTGATTTTTGTACCTGTACTCATTATCATCAGCTCCTCCCAGGAAAGCAAGACAACAAGCGGATCGCCAGCGAGTTGTGTGCAATCTTAGAGTAAGTGCTATTCACCGAGAATAGATCACCAGCCTCAAATGAGGGTAGTATCGCGTAACAGCTATTTCCGATAGCTTCCGCACTACGAAAGGGTTTGGCTTTTCTAGGTGTATACTAATTCTCACCACATGCGGCATCACACGCATTCCCATTAGCAGAAAAATAAACACGTATAGCAATTAGGAAAAGCAGTATATATATTTGTCCTAATCATCCTAGACTTATAAAGCTATGATTCCTAAGTTCCTGACAGAAATGGGTTCCCCGGCGGAAGCCCCAATCTGTGGTATGCACACAAGAGATGAAAAGGAAAAAGGAAAACAGAGACCGGCCCCACGGTGGGCGCCATTTTTCTGTAGCGAGCGATTTTGGACGCGGTTCTTAAGCGTTGGTCGCTCTCTGCGGTTTGAGCTTTAAAACTACAGGTTGATTCATTTTTTATCCTATTGTGAGCTGAATAAGGAAGGGAAATAGATGTCTCCAATTAACCCTGCTTTGCATACTGAGTTTAAACAGCGGTCTATTAGGTTACGGATGCTATCAATGTGGGGGGCCTTTGTACTGGTTATTTGTGTTTTCGCCAATACTGTTTTCTTTCTTTTTTACCTGGGCAAAAGGTTTCTGACGGGGAACAAGGATTAGGATGTTAGGACTGATGTTTTTAAAATACTGCTTTTGATTGATGGAGATATGGGATTTGGGTTTTTTGTTGATTGCGCTCGCTAAGATCTTTTCTTTCGATCTTATGCCTACGTATTCCCGTTTACCGAAACAGGGAAATCAGAGCGTTCGTAGTTCCTCCTATTCTATGGGAGGAAATTGGTTTTTGGTGTCTTGTTCAAAGCCCAAGACGTGAAGCGAAAGGTGATTTGTATCTTGTTCAAAGCCCAAGATGTGAAGCTGAAAGGTCTATTTGTGTCTTGTTCAAAGCCCAAGACGTGAAGCTGAAAGACCTCGACTTTAGAGAGAATTTGTCATCTCTAAAGAGGGGAGAAGGAGAATTACTTTAACTGGGATACGTGGATCCGAGCAATGCCATAATTTCCGAAGAAAGGGTTTTAACCTGAAGGAGAAGACTTTAACTCAGTGTAGAGTAATGCCATCTTTCCTTAGGAATTTCTCATGCTAAAAGAGGGACAGTGGCATGGATGTAGATGATCCAGAGGCTTGCCGCTTACAGCGATTAGATGAAGGAGTTGTTGATGTTTGTATACTGTGAACAAGGCACAGCTTTGATGCTAAAAGGTTAATTGGATTAACCAGTGGTTTTCTTATACAAAGCCTAAGAGGAGGCTAATTTCCGCTAGGAAAATCATTATACAAAGCCTAAGAGGAGGCTAATTTGTGTCTCGTACAAAGCCCGAGAGAGAGGCTAAAAGGTTGTTTTGACTCTATTGGGGAGAATTTTTGGTATCTCGTACGAAGCCCGAGATGGAAGCTATTGTAACTGTTTCAGTTGAGTGACAGATCCAAGATACTGATTTTAAAAGAGAAAATCAGTTCTTATATGAGTAATGTTGGCCCTCAGGGATTTTGATTCGAGGATCAGGGATATTTCCTTTTCTTTGAGGAAACAGGAAATCCAAAGGGTGTCGAGACTGTCCGAGTCTGCGGGTTTCCTTCCTATTTAACGAAGGGTGCTTGAGAATGTCTTTGAGACTCAAGGAAGTTAGACTGTCCAAGTCTAGAGTTTTAACCTTTTGTACAGTAGTAGACTCTATGAAAGGACTGCTCTATGAGGATGACTAGGTTCTGTTCCTATACCTCTAGGAGTTCGTCGGGACAATTTGTACGAAGCCCAAGAGGAGGCTGGAAACTTTTAAGAAGCCGAAGGGTCCTTGTACTAAGCTCAAGAGGAGGCTATCATTCCCGGAGGAAGAGATCATTATACGAAGCCTAAGAGGAGGCTGTGAATACTTCTAAGAAGCCGTAGGGTCCTTGAATAATGCCCAAGAGAAGGCCGATGCTTTTAAGAAGCCCGTGGGTCTATCATCTCCTTTCCATTGGGAGAGATAACTCTTTTAAAGATAAAAACCACTGGTAAACGTGCGAGGTTTACTATCCAGCGACTTCTAGCTTTTAAAGAGGGTTCCTTAGTTAAGGTCCAAGATTATGACCGTAGTGGGTACCCAAACCCCGAGACATTCGAGGCAAGCTATCCACAAGGAATAGATCAAGTTAGGAAAGTTCGAGAATTGGGAAGAAACTCAAAGATGCCATTCACGGAGAATACATTCATCTTGGGGAGTAGAGTTTCTTGACGATTCTTAAGGAGGACAGCCGAAGAGAAGACTGTATCTGGTGCTCCTATTGGGGATCTAGGCGTCTATTTCTACGAATAAGTGAAACGGCGTCACCTAGTTCTAGACGTAGTTGCCGGGGAAACTCGAAATATCTATACTATTATTACACAGTAGATATGAGTTTGTGAAAGGAGACTTACAGTGAGCAGCCCCACAATACAATTATATATATGAGTTTGTGAAAGGAGACTTACAGTGAAACAGCCCCACAATACAGTTATATATATATATGAAAGCAGTAAATGAAAGCAATAACCACTTACTCGGTTGGAGTGCTTCCATGTTGTTTGGTTAGTTGTTCAACAAAGAAAGATTGAAAACAACAGTATATTCAAAATTAAAGGAGAAAGTGCTATGAAAAAGAAAGATTTGGGGCTTACAGCTCAAGGAGAGGCCCAAGGTTTTATCAGTGAGCGCACTTTTGAATTTGTACAGAGGGACTTATACAAGTGACTGGGGCCCAAAATGGTTTTCTGTACAAAGGGATGGGTCTTACACTCTCTCAAGAGGCCCAAAAAGGTTTAAAGAAAAGAGTGGGGCTTATAACGCGAGGGTAGGCCCAAATGATTTTTCGTTTAAAATGGCGATCGCGCCGAGGTTTTCTTTTAACGCAGAGGAACTTATACAATAAGTGAGGCCCAAGATGCTTGGTTAAAAGGGGGATTGGGTCTTACACTCTAATAGAGGCCCAAAGTGTTTTGAATGGGTCTTATAGCTCAAGGAGAGGCCCAGATGATTTTTATTTTTAAACGGGCGACGATCGTGCCGTTTATTTGTACAGAGGGACTTATACAATGAGTGAGGCCCAAAAAGTTTTTGTACAAGGGGGATGGGTCTTACACTCTCTCAAGAGGCCCAAAAAGAGTTTAAAAATGATTTATGAGGGTTGACTTAATCCAAAACCCTAATTTGTTTTCAAAATGTATTTAATTGAATAAAAATTCAATTAAAATGATCAAAAATTGTTTAACACATGGAAAACAAATTGTGATCTTGGATTAATGCTTCAAAAATTAAGTATTGACCTACAAAATAATTAGAAAGCATTAAAAGTTGCAAAATCAATGTAGAAAAATATTTAAAATGCCAAAAACAATCAAAATATTAATTCTTTGCAAAAATATCAATTATATGAAATAAATAATATTTTTGGGATTTTTTGATAAAATAAAATATTTTAACATTTTGGTGAATTATTAAAAAAAGAATCAACTCAAAATCATTAAAACTCGGAGAGAAATTAATTTTTGAATCAATTAAACAAAATCACAAAATTCAAATATTTGAATTTGGAAAAAAGGCGCCAAGAACACGCGCGTTTTTCAGTTTAATTTCATTTAAATTAAACATACAACAAGAAATCACGAAGAGACCTCAAGAACCCTAATTTCTGCATGAAGGCTAGGATTTTTGATACACGATTCAAACAATGCAATTAATTGAGGGAAAACATTCCATGCATGATTATGAACATATGGCCAAATTATTGTGCGAGGAAATATGCATAGATTGAGAGATGCCCAAGTTTAGGCTTACCTCCAAGTCGTGACAGCAAGAGCAGATGTGATTTTGAGTTGGAGGTGTTACAGACAAGTTGTGATGATATGGACAGCTTCCCTACACCATATGGAGTGTGTTTTAACACTTGGATTGAATTGAAATAGACTGGATCATTTTGTGGTACCTCAGCTGCAACTTCACTTCAAACTTGTGTGGATGGCAAGTGATTTTGAGATTTTGATGCTCCAGATGTTATGTGAGTGTTTGATCAGCTCATATGTGATGTATGTGAGGTGTGTGAGTGATTGGTTTGTGCAGAATTGCTCTCAAACTCAAAACCCGATAGCTACCTTGCTAAGAAAGGAATTTTTGCCAAGAGAAAGAGATTTTGAGGAAAGCATCTGTTAGATGGCTTTGGTGTACTTAAACTGACCACAATTGAGCTCTATTTATAGTAGAGCAAGTTTGTTTTGCAAGGAATAGTGCATGGCAGCTGGTAAGTAGGTTTGGCCAATGTTGTCAAATGAAAATCCAAGTCTCCTCTAGCCATTGACAAGAGGTTAGGGCACAGAGCTTTGGTCCCCTTGGTCTTGGATAAGTCTTGACTGATTTCAGATGAGAATGGCTCAGTCCATGCCACCTTGATGGTTCCATTGAATGCCTCATTCCAAATTTGAAGTCTTGTCCCTATTTTGGCAACTCTAGGTTCAACATGATATTTCTTGTTCCATGGACTTTGGAGGCTTGGCTCAGTGATTGTACCCTTTGGATTCAATCCTCTGAGGTGTCCAAGTGGATTGGAGCAATTGAATTTGGCTGATTTTGGCAAATCGACCAAAGTTGCAAATTCTGTCTTGCTTTGACAGATTTCAGCAAGGCAACTTGCCAATGTTGTATCTCATGATGTAGGCTGTTTGAACAAGTTTGGTTTTGATCTCTTTGGATTCCAAGTGAAAAATCCCCCTACATTTGGCAAAAAGTGATGCAGAATCTGACTTAGTGAAAATGTCACTAAGTGTTGGAAAAAGTGACATTTTCACTTTTCAGCCACTTTGATCACTCCATAACTCAAAATCCTTAATGAATTGGAATGACTTGTAGTTGAAGTTTTTGTAGGTGATAATGAGGGATACAAATCCATCTTTGGATGAGAAAAAATGGCCTTGTGGTTTAGGAGTTATGGTCCTCCAAAGTTGGTACCTTTGCCACTTTATTTTTAACTTAGAAAAATTTCTAAGTTTTATGGTTACCCCTTTTACAAGTTATCTCACTTTTCTTGATTTTTCTTGATGAATGATGATTCAAATCATACATTAACATCATTTTAGGGTTAAAAATCCATTTTGGTGAAAAATCTCAAAAAGTCAAAGTTGACTTTGGTGCACAGTTGACTTTTTATCAGATGAATTCCAAACTGTGCAATTCTTCAGGAAATCATGTCCTTGACCTAAATCAAACTTGATGGACATGTTCCATGGGTGTCATAGGGTATATTCAATCATGTATTAGGGTTTGGGAGCATGTCCTGGTCAAAAGTCAAAGTTACAGTTGACTTTTCCCTGAAAACCCTAATTGTGGTGCAGATGAAAATGAGACTTGTTGCTCAAGCTTCTTGGATCAATCCATTGTTCCAAATGGATCAATATGGTATATTAGAGACCCTCAAATCATCTCTTGAGGTCTTGGCTCATGGTTTGTCCCAAAAGTCAACTTAGGGGTGAATTAGGTCAAGAAACCCTAATTCCTGATTTTTGATGAATGCATCCCCTGAGGTAAAATTGACTTGATGCATGGGTTCATGAGGTTCCATGAAGTATATTAGGTTATGTTTTGGATCATTGCCTTGTGCCCAGATGAAAATTCCCATCTGGAGGCCCTGGTCGACCAAAACCCTAATTTGGTGATACTGTCGATCTTGAGAATTGATCCACCTAGAAGGGAGCAGCCTTGTGCTTAATCCTTGAAGTGGGAGTCCTTTTTGATCCATTGTGGATGTTTGAGAGATTATACAAGTTGAAGATCATGTCATTTCTTGATTGATCCTTTGTCTAAGCACTCAGAGAGGGCTTGAAACCCTAATTTTGATTGTATTGGATGCTCACCCATCTTTGGGGAGACTGATGAAGCATGATGGTTCATCCATATTGTGATGATGATTTTCACAATGATGGGAAATCTAAGTGGTTAAAATTTGGGGTATTACATTGGCAATATCAACTGCATGGCTGAAGAATGACTTGCTGGGGAATAGAATTCCAAGAGCACGTGCGGGGTATCAACTCCTCTTCAGAGGAATACCGTCGACTTTGATGGAGGACTGGCCAAGATACTTGCGAACTAATCCTGGTTCCTGCTTTGCTATGCTGGGGATGGATATGCCATGCACTAACATGATGCACTGAAACATATACTAAAATGCAACAGCTAGGGAATCTAATGCACGTATGATATGATAGTGCTTGATATGATTATGTAATGTTATGCTAGCATGCTATGCATATGACGATGTAAATGATCAGGGCGCGCTGGGGATAAGCTTCCTTGTCGAGGGTATCAACAGGGATTGAATTTGGTAGTTTTGGTGTCATAAGGATGCCAACGATGGTGGACTTTTAATGGTTGCCAATGAAGACTGGACTTTGAAGGGTAGATTTGAAGGTGCCAACGAGCGTGGACTTTTGAGTAGTTGCCAATAGAGGATTGGACTTTGTGGTTTGTGGGGATGGTGAGAGTGTTTGACTACTTGACCCCTTTTGAGCAAGCCAAATATGACTAAGGAGCGTGACTGCCCCTATTGAGCTTGAAAGATTCATTGTTGGAGATTATAGTAAGTACATTCTTATTAGGCTACACTGCTTGTCGTGAAGAGCTAGAACGACTGACAACTGATTTGATGCTTTCATGTGGTGAAATTCTTTTGGAGACTATCTAATTCCTTTTAGTTCTCCCAACACCAAACAAACTTTATCGTTTTCAAATATTATCTTTATTAACCGTAGTTTCAAAACACAGTTTATCAAAAACAGAATCAATTTTCAAACAAACAGATAAAGTAAAAAAAAAGAGCACAATTTGGTGAGAAATCCGTCTTTGTATTGATTTGCCCCTGGAATGGGTAAGTATGTACAGGGATGCAATTCCTTAATGAGGTAATTGCGGTGCAAGAAAAAACATAATGGCAATACAAATTAATGAGGTTCCATTGAGTTTCAACACTGTTATGGTCCCTATGACTTTGATAACTTCGACACCTTGCTTCGTAGGAAGACGGCTGGGTTGAATTCTCTCTTCAACCGTACATTAGGATCAAGTGGATGTGCGTACTAGATACTTTGCCTTGGAATCTGTCCCTAACTTTTTCCTGGATCGCCCTTTTGGGTTTTCAATCCACCGGGACGCCCTTTTTTGCCTGAACCGCCCTTTCGGGTTTTCAATTCAGCGGGCCTATATCTTTTGTTTTATCCCTAATTTTTGCCTGGACTGATTTTGTTTTTTCAGGTCCACCGGGATTGCCTTTTTTTGCCTAAGTCACCTTTTCAGGTTTTCGACTTAGCGGCTTTATTACTCCACTTTTTTAGGCGTAGTATCGCTTAACGTACTTTGCATTTACCGGGTATGGTAATTCCTCGCCGTCCATAGTTGCGAGCTTCAACGCACCACCAGAGAATGCCTCTCTTACAACATATAGGCCTTCGTAGTTTGGCGTCCACTTGCCCCTGGATTCATTATACATGGTCATGATCCTCTTGAGCACCAAGTCACCTTCCTGGAATGTCCGAGGATGCACTTTCTTGTCAAAAGCTTTCTTCATGCGTCTTTGATAGAGCTGGCCATGGCATATTGCTGCCAAGCATTTTTCTTCAAGAAGGTTGAGTTCATCAAACCTCGTCTTCACCCATTCTGCTTCATCAAGCTGAGCTTCCATCAATACTCTCAGTGAGGGGATTTCGACTTCTATCGGAAGGACCGCTTCCATGCCATAAACCAATGAGTAAGGAGTTGCCCCTATTGAAGTTCGCATTGAGGTACGGTAGCCGTGCAGCGCAAAAGGTAGCATCTCATGCCAATTCTTATAAGTGACCACCATTTTCTGAATGATCTTCTTAATGTTTTTGCTGGCTGCTTCAACGGCTCCATTCATCTTAGGTCTGTATGGTGTCGAATTATGGTGCTCAATCTTGAAACTAGCACACAATTCATCCATTATTTTTTTGTTGAGATTAGACCCATTGTCAGTGATGATACGGTTAGGCACTCCATATCTGCATATGATGTTGTGTTTCAAGAAGCGAGCGACCACTTGCTTGGTAACATTCGTATACGATGCAGCCTCAACCCATTTGGTAAAGTAGTCTATGGCAACCAATATGAAGCAGTGCCCATTTGAGGCTTTTGGCTCGATCATCCCAATCATGTCTATTCCCCACATGGAGAATGGCCATGGTGAAGTCAAGATGTTCAAGGGAGTGGGAGGTGCATGAATCTTATCAGAATATATTTGGCATTTATGGCAAGTTTGGGCATAATGGTAGCAATCAGCCTCCATGGTAAGCCAATAATAGCCTGCTCTCAATATCTTCTTTGCCATAGTATGCCCATTTGCATGGGTACCAAAACAACCTTCATGAATGTCTTTCAGAATCTGCTCGGCTTCATGCTTTTCCACACATCTGAGTAGCACAGTATCATGATTACGCTTGTATAACACATTCCCATTGAGGAAGAAATTTGATGCCAATCTGCGCAAAGTTCTCTTATCCACCGCCAAAGTGCCCTCTGGATACTCTTGTTTTTCCAGATAACGTTTGATGTCATAGAACCATGGCTTTTCATCTGACTCTTCATCGGTAGCCAAACAGTGAGCTGGCTCTTCAAATCGCTGTAGATCAATATGCGGCCGATGGTTGGGCCATATCAGTTTATACATAGAAGCCAAAGTTGCCAGAGCGTCTGCCATTTGATTTTCCTCTCTAGGCACATGGGTAAAGGTGATATCATCAAATCTAGGAAGTAGCTTTGCCATGTAATCTCGATATGGAACTAGATTGGCATGTTTGGCATCCCAGTCACCTCGAATATGATGTATTACTAAAGCAGAATCTCCGAACACATCAAGAGTCTTGATTTTTAAATTGATGGCTTCTTCCAATCCAAGTATAAAAGCTTCATACTCAGCCATGTTATTGGTGCATGGAAAGCAGAGCTTAATTGTAAACGGTGAGTGGAAATTCTTAGGTGACGTAATTACTGCCCCAATTCCATTTCTGTGAACATTTGAGGCACCGTCGAACATAAGAGCCCATCGCTCCCCTGGTTCGGGCCCTTCATCTGGACCTGGCTCTTCATAATCTTTTAGTACCATTATGTCTTCGTCTGGGAAATCGAACTTCATGGGCTGATAATCATCCACCGGTTGATGGGCAAGATGGTCCGCCAGTATGCTACCTTTGATGGCTTTTTGAGTGACGTATTGAATGTCGTACTCGGACAAAAGCATTTGCCATCGGGCAATTCTGCCGGCGAGAGCAGGTTTTTCAAAAATGTATTTAATGGGATCCATCTTGGAAATCAGATAAGTAGTGTGGGTCAACATATACTGCCTGAGACGTTTGGTAGCCCAGGCTAATGTGCAACAAGTCTTCTCGAGTAAGGAATACCTTGTCTCGCAGTCATTGAACTTCTTGTTGAGGTAATAGATAACATGTTCTTCCCTTCCCGTCTCATCTTGTTGCCCCAACACACAACCCATATAATCGTCAAGTACAGTCAGGTACATAATAAGTGGCCTTTCAGGAACAGGTGGTATCAGGATCGGTGGTTCTTGCAGATACTCTTTGATCTTATCAAATGTCCCTTGGCAATCATCATCCCACGCAATTGACTGATTCTTTCTTAGCAGCTTAAAAATAGGTTTGCAGGTGGCAGTAAGATGTGAAATAAATCTGGCGATGTAGTTTAATCTTCCTAGAAAGCCACGAACCTCTTTCTCTGTCATAGGCGTAGGCATATTTTGAATTGCCCTCACCTTATCAGGATCCACTTCGATTCCCTTCTGACTTACGATGAAGCCCAACAATTTTCCAGATCTTACCCCGAATGTGCACTTGTTGGGGTTGAGTCTCAGTCTAAACTTCCTCAATCGAACAAACAACTTATGCAGATAGATTAAGTGCTCTTCTTCAGTTTGAGACTTGGCAATCATATCGTCGACGTACACTTCAATCTCTTTATGGATCATATCATGAAAGAGCATTACCATTGCATGTTGATACGTTGCCCCAGCATTCTTAAGTCCGAATGGCATCACCTTATAGCAGAAGGTTCCCCATGGTGTGATAAATGTGGTCTTCTCCATATCCTCTGGATCCATCTTAATTTGATTATACCCAGAAAATCCGTCCATAAAAGAGAATACGGAAAACTGAGCTGTGTTGTCAACCAATACGTCAATGTGAGGTAATGGGAAGTCGTCCTTAGGACTAGCTCTGTTCAAATCTCTGTAATCCACACACATGCGAACCTTTCCATCTTTCTTCGGTACAGGCACAATGTTGGCAACCCATTGTGGGTACTTTGCTACTGCCAGGAATCCAGCATCAATCTGCTTTCGGACTTCTTCACGAATTTTGAGAGCCATATCCGGATGGGTCCTTCTTAACTTTTGTTTGACAACATGGCATTCCTCCTTGAGTGGTAACTTGTGTACAACCATATCAGTATCCAACCCAGCCATGTCTTGATACGACCAGGCGAATACGTCAGCGTACTCACGGAGGAGCTCTATCAACTTAGTCTTGACTTCAATTTGAAGAGATGCACCTATCTTTACTTCTCTTCTGTCTTCCTCGGTACCCAAGTTGATGACTTCAATGTCCTCTTGGTGCGGTAGGATGACTTTCTCCTCTTGCTTGAGCAGCCTTGCCAACTCGTCGGGGAGTTCGCAATCTTTCACGCCTTCCTCTTCAGCTTGGTAGATTGGGCAATCAAAGTCATATAGGCCCGTAGCAGCGTCTATGTCAAGGACCTCGGTGGTGTTTCTGCATGTTCATGATTTATGCAGTTTATTTAAGAAAGTGTGTGCATGAAAAATATTGCCATTTATTGTAAAGTAAAAAAGTGAGCGAAAATTGAATGCAAACTGAAATTCATTAATGATAAACAAAGTTTGAAAACATCAGGTGGCCCATACAATGCTCCACTACGCCTTGGGCAGAGCGTAGGGTTTTTTATAAACAGTAAAATTACGTTTGGTGTGTGAAAAACTGAGGGACTTCAATGGTCTTCCAATTTTGGAGCTCTTCACCAGGCTTTGCTTGTCGGATCCAGCTTACAGATGCTTGCTCATCACCAACATGGTCTTCAATGATCATTGCTACTGGAGAATCAAAGATGCGGCCAGCACTTATGAAAGTCCTCTCAACAGGAGGGAATTGGTTTCATTGTATGGAACAAAAGCTGAACTGCGGGATGGCTGATAACCTAGCCCAAGCTTATCAAGCTTTTCAGTAACCTCAACCATTTTGCCCTAGCCTTGGGCACTTCCTTCTTCCACTACAGCTTTAGCTTCCTCGTACGAGGCCATTGATGATCTTAACTCTTGGTGTTCTGGTACTCGCTGCACATCCAGTGTACTCACCACTTCAAAGGACTGAAAAGGTGTCTCAACCATTTCACCTTCGACATCAATGTAGCGGAACGATGTCAAATGACTTACTAGAATATCCTCTTCGCCGCCTATCACAACCATCTTGTCATTGGTAATGAACTTCAGTTTTTGATAAAGAGTGGACGTAACTGCCCCTGCTGAGTGAATCCAGGGCCTTCCTAGCAAGCAGCTGTAACCAGGATAGATGTCCATCACTTGAAAAGTAATGGTAAAAATAGTAGGTCCAATCTTAATCGGTAAGTCCACCTCACCAATAACCGCGCGCCTAGATCCATCAAATGCCTTCACTATGAGAGTACTTGGCCTCATGATTACCCCATTCACAGGCATTCTCTCCAGAGTTGTCTTCGGGAGCACATTTATAGAGGATCCAGTATCCACCAAGACTCTAGATATCAAAACGTCTTCACACCTAAAGGAAATGTGAAGCGCCTTGTTGTGGTTTTTCTTTTCAGCATTCATATCGTCATCGTTAAACCCCAGAAAGTTGTCAGTGGTGACATTGGCTATCACATCATCAAACTGTGCTACAGTGATATCCTTGGTAATGTGTGCAGCACTCAACACCTTCAGCAGGGAGGATCTATGTGCCTCGGAACTGAGCAATAGGGCGAGCATAGATATCTTGGCAGGAGTCTGGTTCAGCTGATCGACTACCTTGTAGTCACTCTTCTTTATAATTTTCAGAAACTCTTCAGCCTCTTTTTGTGTGAACGCCCCTCTTAGAGATGACAACCCTTCTTGTAATTCAGCATTCGGGGTTTCAACTGGTACAACAATCGCCTTACCTTTGTCATTCTTCGGCACCTCTGCTTACTTTGCCGCAAAGATTCGACCACTACGGGTCATTCCACCTGGTCCTACTATAGCGTCACACTTAGACTCAGGAACATTACCAGGATACTCAATGGTTATCGGGACAGGGCGCACTGGCCTTAACTTGCTAACATCCGCTTCATCAAACTGAATGACCACAGGTGCGGGACAAACTGGTCTTTGTTGGACGACATTAGCTCCGTCATACTCAATGATTATCGGAGCAGGACGAATTTTTCTTTGTTGACGGCCTTCAGGTGCATCATACTGAAGGTTAACGACAGCCACACTTTGTTCTCTTGCATCCCGACGTTCAACTTGAATCACACCTTGATCCAGGAATTTCTGTAAATGTTTCTTAACCACCTCATCAGTCAAATTCTCAAGCTCATCTTCAGGGATCATCCCACATCTCTTCAATTTTTCTCCTATAACTGCCATAGGAGTCTGAATATCTTCAACCCTTGTAATCAATTTATGTCCGTTGCCTTCTTCCACAGCATTAACAGACGGTCCTCCATGCGGGGGCATGGGATTGTGTTTAACATTAGTGCCTAGCTGAGTGAAAGTAAGATCTTTGGACTCAACCAAATCTTGAACTCTGTTCTGAAACGCATAGCAGTTTTCTATGGTATGCCCGAGAGCACCTTTATGAAGCTCACAATGGGCGTTGGCATCGTATCCAGGAGGATATGGGAAGACTGCTGGTCTCAAATCCCTGAGTTTCAAATTCCCACTCTATACAGTTGAGAAAAAATCTGGCTATATGGCATTGGCACAGGATCGATATGCCTTCTTGGTCTTTGTTGCCTCTGTGGTGGGGCATTCTGATATTGCGACGGAGGAACATTCTGATAATTCGGCTGCTGAGCAGGTGGTTGAAGTGGGGCTTGTGCAACTGCAACCACTTGCTGATATGGTATATTCATTGGGGCTCTACCCCCTCGTCCTCTCATGACAGCATTGGTTTCTTCGTCTTTCCTTTTCACAAAAGGTTTTTTAACTCCATTTGCAGAAGCAATAGCAGCTTTTTTCTTCAACTGGCTCTCAATCCTTTCTCCCACTGACACAATCTCAAAAAAGTTGGGGAAGCTAGATCCCATCATATGGTCTGAATACTGAGGCTGCAAAGTTCCCATGAACATATCCATCAATTCTTTGTCCAGCAAAGGTGGTTGAACACGAGAAGCCAATTCCCGCCAATGTTGAGCATATTCTTTGAATGACTCATTGTTGCGCTGAGTCATATCTTGTAATTGAGTACAGTTTGGTGCTAAATCAGTATTGTACTGGTAATGTTTGAGGAACGCCTCAGAGAGATCCCTCCAAGTATTAATCTGTCTCTTCTCTAGCTGTATCTACCATTCCAGCGATGCCCCACTGAGGCTATCCTGAAAGTAGTGAATTAGCAGAGGGTCGTCCCTAACGTGGGCAGCCATTTTGCGACAGTATGCTCGCAAATGAGTCTTAGGGAAGCTAAGTCCCTTGTATTTGTCAAACGTCGGCACTTGAAACTTATGAGGGATTACCAGTCCAGGGACCAAACACATGTCGACAGAATCCAAGCCGGGAGTTGTCTGAACCTCCAAGGCCTTGAATTTCTCTTCCAGTACGTGTAACCGATCAGCAGATGGATCAGATCCAACAAGTTGAGGAGGTGGAGGTGGTATGTTGAAGGCATCAACTTTCTCGTCCGTATCGCTCACAGATCCATGATGAGTCGAGTGTTCTGACAAGTCTATGTAAACGGGAGGAGGGATTCCCTTAACTCCAGAAGTTCCTATCTTCTCAACCAGCTTCTTGGCATTAGCCACTGTTTCAACATCTTTTTCTTTCTGGGCCAGCATCATCATAGTTTCCAGTAGCTGATCCATTTTAGCCTTCAGCGAATCGATATCACCCCTCATTATGTTCTGGTTCTCTTCGATCTGTTCCAGCGTCATCTTGAAGTTTTAGCGAGTCTCGTATCGGCGTCGCGTAGTCAGGTTTTCTGTTTGGAGAAATGATAGAGTAAATGAGTTTATTGCTAGGTGCTTTTTTGGAAAACGAATGCAATGGTATGTATGCAGGATGGTATGCATTTGTTTCAGGGAATCGTTCTAATTAATCATTATTTATACAGGAATATTAAGAAGAAAACTATTGCAAAGGAGATCAAGTCTCATTCATTCATAAGATTATAATAATCAAGTGATACATAATCATCCGGACATTAGTACAATTCAAAAAGCAAGAAAAAACAACATAAGACTCAAAACTTGGGCCTTCGAGCCTCGCGCTCCTTCAACTCTTCCTTAAACCTCTTCAGCATCGCCTTACAATGGGAAACAAATTCGACGATGGCTTGAGGGGTAGATTCGTCGAGAGCCTCCAAAGCATCCCTATGCTTCCACACCAAGTCTTCAGCCAACCAGTTACAAAAATCCGCTAGCCCATTAAGGTTGTTGCGGTACATATCTCTGTCAGCTATTAGAATGTGAATAGAGCATTCATAACCAGTACATTCATCAAGCACCTTGTTCCTCGCAGAGGCCCAAATATCTTTGTCCGCCAGGATAGCCTCAAGGTGATTCTTCTGCTCTTCTGCAAGCCTTTTGAGATTATTCAACTCGCCACACACCCTGTCCCAATCTGCTGGCCCAACATAAGCAGCTCTCATGAGATCCTCTTTAAGTTGGCATTCCCTCGCCTCAGAAGCCTTTGACTGGCGTAGAGCTGAGCTTAGTTTTTCTATTTCCGCTCCCATCTCTTCTCTAAGTGCCTTCTTCCTCTCAGTGGCGAGGAGCCAAGCTTTCCTATTTTCAGCACACTTTGCATATGCCTGATCCAATTCTCCCTTAATCCTCTCTAATGCACCATTAGCTTGATTAAGACCAATCTTAACTTTCTTCTTCTGTTGCTCTTCTTCATTGGCCTTACTTCCTGTTGCTTCTAGTTGAGTGTTCTTTCGTTGAAGCTCCCACTTCAAGTTGTTCTTCTCACTAGTAACATCTCGAAGCTTCGAATCAAGTTTGTCATTTTCCTTCACTAATCTGGCTATCGTTGCTTTGAGATCCTCGACCTCCTCAATCGGGACGTGAGTAGGCTTCGGCTCAGGAAAGGCTCGGACACCTTAATGGCAAAAGGCAACTTGATTCTTTCCACTCTTTCTTTGACCCATGTGAAGTAAGGCACCTTAGTGATGTTGTTCCTCCTCCCCAACTCAGCTTTTCCTTTCCTATGGACCTCCTTCCATGCCTTTGTGATTCTTTTGAGTAGGTCCGGATTCTCAGTTTTCAAACCATGCACTAAGAATGCTTCCAAAGCCTTCTCATCAGGTGGTCCACTCATCGGATACCCCAACTACCTCACGGACAATATAGGATTAGAATTAATACAGCCGCGGGTCCCGATGAGGGGAACATTAGGGAACCGACCAAAACTGGATATGACTGCATCGTAGTCAGGGAGTACCAAGATAAGTCAGCAGATCTGAGAGTTCCCAACCTTTGGGCCCAACTTTCGTCCACTTGTTCTATGAAGGGTCCCTTTTTCGGAAGGTGCATTTGGGTCCATTGGTACAATAGAGGAGCACAACACGCAATAATACCTCCTTTCTTAATGTGTCTCCAACTCAGGTAATAGCACGCGTCAGCAAGAAGGGTAGGCACAGGGTTTCCTGTGACGAAAACATGGACAACAGTAATATCTATGAAATCATTTACATCCACATTAGGAAATAGAACAATCCCATAGATGGCTAATGCTACAGCAGCATAACAAGCTTCCCAACTTTTCTCTTTCATCATAGCCTCAGCCCTTTCCAACAGAAATGAGAGGAAGAAGCCCTTGACCCCTCCCTTGATCTTCCAGTTGTTAGTGACGTCCTGTTTAGTCATGTGGAGAGCTTTTGCAATGATTTCATCCTTCAGAGTCACATCAACCCCTTCAAATAACAACTTGCCTTTCATTGGGATATCCACCAGTTTCTCATACTCTTCGAGTGTTGGTGCCAACTGAAAGTCTTGAAATGTGAAACATCTCAAGGGAGCATCATAGAACTGTACGAAGGTGCTTAGCATGGCAAAGTCCACGTCTTGATTCAGAATACGCAACAGTTTACCAAAGTCATTCCCAAAGTAGATTCGGTAGACGGAAGGCATGCGCGAAACCAACCCACGTAAAGCAGTCATATCAGGCATCTTGAACTTGAAGAATGAGGGCAACGGACATCAGTTTCCATAATTCCTATCTGTAGCAAATAACAATTCTTAGATTCCCTAAAAACAAACAATGGATGTGAATGTTATGGTCATGCAGATGTTTATGCAAAGGTACAACATCAAACAACGTCTGATTCTGAGGAAGGAGCCAGACACGGGATATCTCTGATCACAAAAACCCCCCATAGGTAGGCTCTAATCAGGTAGGTTCCTAGAGTTACAGATATCTTTCAAAGACATTATGGCCATGACGAAGGAACATCAGACGATAATATCCTTGAAAGGATCTTGTCTAGGTGAGGTCTTCGTTTCTTCCCCACGAGAAAGATTCCTCGGAGGCGCCCACTACACAACCTCGACACACGGGTTTAGGATTCTCAGAATCTTAGATCGAGGTCGAGAATAATACTGTCAGGAAGTAATACGTTCGAGGGATCTCATCTGATTGTGGCATTTGCATTAACTCACATAGAATTAACACTACTAACCACCATGGGCAATTAGGTTAAAGGTCTTTGGGATCAACGATTCAGGCTCGAAAATATTACCGCCATGGCAAAGTTTCACCACAACAATAATATATCCAAGGGAACCCACTCCAAGCGGGGTTTTCGCTTCAACTCACGCGGAAGAGACCACGCAAGGCTACACTACACAACCACCATTCTAAACCTAGGGTTATACTCGGACTCGGGTATAGAGCCATCTCACAGAGCACCAATGATCAGAGAATCCCAACAGTGTCACAAGAGATAGGGCATAATAACAATAAGCAAGCAAGTAGATAATCAGACAAGCAAGCAAACAAGCGAGAGAAAATAAACAAACAAGCGGATCTAACACTCATGAATCGAGTCAAGTTAGGCTTGACTCTCTCTAGCATAGGGCAATGCATTTCCCCAGCAGAGTCGCCATCTGTCGCCCCTTGAAAAATCAATCGCTTAATCGAAGACACGAACCTCACGCGAAAGGCGCGGAAAACGGTTCGACAGAGTCGCCACCGAACTTTATTTATCCCAAAAAGAGGGAAAGGAAAATATCGAGAAATCCTTTAAGGAGGGATAAGAACATGGTCGTTGCAACCACATTCTGGGTTCGGGAGTCGGTTACATGAGGGGAAGGTACGCGCACCCCCTCACGTCCGTTGTACTCAACAGGAACCTCTTGATTCGATTCGGGAGAAATGTTAGCTAGGTTTGTTTGTTTATCTTCTAAGGTAAAAGGATTTTGTTTTCTAGGGGGAAATGGGTGATTTTTTATTAGTGTGCTCGGCAAGGATTAAGATCCTTGTGCCTACGTATTCCCTCGTGCAATGGGAAAGTCAGAGCATTCGTAGTTCTTGGGACTACGGTTTGTTGGTTTGTATTTTTTTATGTAGGCGCCAATTGCCCACACACGAGTAAGTAAACTCGCACCCAAGCAATTGGGGAGAAAGGTCAAAGACTTGGCCCCCCTCACATCACCTTTTAAAAAGTTCTTTGAATATATTATCAAGTATGTTAAAGAGTTTGATTGAGAAAATGATTTGATTTGAACGTTTTTTAAGGTTTCAGTCGCACGTGGGCGAGGAAAAGGGTTTGAATCGTATTGGATGTTTTTAGAGGTGACAATTGTCCACACACGAGTAAGAGAACTCGCACCCAAACAATTGAGGAGACAGACCAAAGACTTGATCCCCCTCACTTCACCTTTGGTAAAAGTGTTTAAGTAAGGATTAAGTGTTTTGATAATTTGATTTAGAAATGGTTTAAATGTGGTCGGGTTTCGTGTGTTTTAGAGGCGTCAATTATCCACACACAAGTAAGGAAACTCGCACCCAGACAATTGAAAAGAAAGACCAAAGACTTGGTCCCCCTCTTTTTCACCTTTATAAAAATGTATTTGAATGTTGATTACATATCTTAATGTTTGATTAAGAAAATGAGTTTGAAGGTGATTGGATAAAATGTGTTTTAAAGGTGTCAATTGCCCACACACGAGTAAGGAAACTCGCACCCGAACAATTGAAAAGAAAAACCAAAGACTTGGTCCCCCTCTTTTTCACCTTTATGAAATTGTCTAAGTATTATTAAGTATGTTGATTTGATTTGAGAAAAGTACTCTACGTTGGATCGAGGTTTTGATTTATGAGAAGGTTAAGAAATAAGGACGTCTTATGGTTTAAAGTGAAGGTTGGAAGTACTTGATATATGGATCAAGTAAATGCTTAGGAATGGATTGATTGAATTTATTTGAAAAATACTTGACGTTGGATCAAGTTTGTTTTACTCTTATAAAAAGGGTTGATTTTAATCTTATGGAATTAATTAAGCCATGATTAAACATAAACCAATCACATACATGCATACAAATCAAAATAAAATGGTTAATCGTTGCATAAGGCCCAAGAGGAGGCAAAGGGGAGGTCGGTTGCGATCGTGAAAACGAACGACTTATCAGGTATGAAAATGATTGACACGAAGTCCAAATATTAGTTGAAAAATATTTTGATTTGAATAAACATACAATGACATAGCATAATATAATCAAAGCATAAAAATTTACGAGATAAAAAAATATACACCATATATAATAAGCATTGAATAAATAAACTCAAGCATGATATGGTTAGTCACTTAATTCTAAGGTTAGTTTAAGGAAGGTATCCTAAACTAAAATAAATTCTAAGTTTTATTAGAAGGGTTTAAATAATTAATTAGATTAAATTATAATATTTAATAAAATTAATCATCAAAAAATTAATTAGTATTAAATAAAACAATTTAATAAAACTAATTAAGTAAGAAAATAGGGACTAATTGGATATAGATTTTTTAAAATTAAATTAATAATTAATCAAATTAAAATTCAATATTTAATAAAATTAATCATGAGTAAATTAATTACTATTAAATAAAAATTTTAATTAAAAGAAATACTTTCAAAAGCTTTGTTCTTTTTTTACAAAAAGAAATAAAATAAAAATGTTTTTTTAAAGATTTTTTAACATTATTAAAGTTAAGTTTTTTTTTTAAAACAAAAAACAGTGGGCCAGAAAAGGTTAGCAATTGGGGGTGCGAACGGAAATCTCCCCTAGGCCCAGATATTTGGAGGCCCACACGGGGAGTCTACCATGGACCTGCGACGGATCTGGGGCGTTGGATCAGGAAAGAGTCAATATTATTGATTTGTCCAAGGGTTGCAACGAAGGGTGTATGGTATGGATCAGGACGGTGCACACATGGGATCATGAGGAAAGGGACATCCCGGTGACACATGTCACGGACGGTGACAAGTGTCACCGTCTCCACCACCCATCCCAACATTAATGAAATAAGCCAAGGAACGGTGAAGAATAAATCTCATTCTCACCTTCCGTTTCTCTCTCTCGCTAACCTCATCTATCTATACGCCTTCTCTCTCAACTCTCAAAAAACACAACGCCGGAGACCCTAAAAAACGCCGGAGAAGACGGTGGTGCGCGGTGGCCGCCGCTGTCTCTCTCCGGTCACCCCTTAAAACACCCTCACTCTATGAAACCCACACTCCTGAGTTCGAATCTAAATTGATCTTACCCAAAAAACCCCTCTAAACCCCAAACCGAAGCTCAACAAAAACCCTAACTCTATCCAAAATTAGGGTAAACAAGCAGTTAAAGAACGATTTCGAAGCACAATCACATAGAGGCTACAAATCAATCATCAGAAAGTAAAAAGGGGCAAATAATACCTAGATCGGGACGATTCCGATCTGAAGCTTTCTGGCGACGGTAACCCTCTTTAACTCTCTTCTTTCCTCTTTTCCTTATACGTATCGTCCTCTTCCTTTTGAAATCTTCTTCTTCCTTATTTCTTGAGTGTGTTGTTTTGTATGGTTGCAGGAAAATGTGAGGTCAAGCTCAAACTAGCTCAGAATTTCAGTGTGAAAATTTGAGTAGTTATTTTAGGGTTCTTTGAGAGCTTTAGAGATGGAGGTTGGGGATTTCTTGCGCCGCCTCGTAATGCTCTAGTAAGGTAGGGTTTTTCCTTCGGTCCCCAAAACAAACTGAAATGATGCTCTTATATTGAAACCAATTAGGTTTAGCAGACCAAGTTCTGAAATCCTCTGTAATCTATAGTTATACCTTGTCTGCTATGAATTTGTCCTGTTTCCATTTTTGTGTTAAGGTAGTTGTACCGTGTATTCTGTTGCTGTCCCTGTTTTTTCCATTTTCGTGAATCCTGACTTTGCCTTAGAAATGGTTCTACTTGCTTTGTGTTGCTTTGATTCTGACTTTGCAACTTGGTATGAAAATAGTTGACTCTTGGCTTATTTTTTCACTGTGGATACGTAATTTTTACTGCTTGTTGTTTACGCTTTTCACTACTTTTTACTACTGCTAATTTTTGATGATGTGGCTCTTATTGACTTAAGTTGACTTTTGTTATTTTGAGCTTTCTGATGAGTTATGAACTTGTTATGAACTTCCTGAATTTGCTTTGAAACTAAATGGCATTGATTTTCAAGATTTTCATTTTGTCAAGAACCACGTCATTTTCTTGTTGTTTGAGTAATCATCAAAATTATTAACACAAATTGCTTCTTCTTCTAACTCTGCTTCATTAGTTTCAGGTAGGTGGACTTGGGGATTGAAATTTGAAGTTGATGAGTTGTTGAAGCTCTGTGACGAAGGAGGTTTGGGTATTGGAATTTGCAGCATACTTTGGCTTTTTAGAGCTTGCAGGGAATGAGGAAGAACTGTTTGGTAATTATAAAGTGAAGACTGAGGTGAGCTTCTAGAGTGTTTGATCCTCAATGAAATTGCCTTGGATTTTTACCAACTGTACAATTGTGAATTTACTCAATTTCACTGCTCTATCTTTTTTCATTTTTTTTCTTTGATGTGCAGTTTTTCCCTTCTTTTGGTTCAGAAATTTGAACGACTGCATTATCTTGTTTTGAACATTCCTTGTGATACTCCTGTGAAAAACGATTTTGGTGTTACCCTGCATATATGTATGAATTCTTGTCCATTCAAACTTTTTGAATTTCCTTTTCTTGTTTGGATACTTGCTACTCAAGAATGATGAACTCTGTTTGTTGCCTTGCAGGTCTGACATGGTTGCATAGGGCCTTGGTAAGTTAGTTGTGAAAGCTTTGGACGATGAAGAGTTGGATGAGGAAATTGGTGGCTTAAAAGAAATGCTGAGGAGACTTGGTTTTGATCATGACTGGAGTAAAACTTCAGGGCTTTGGAATTGCACCTAGTCTCTTAGGCATTAGGATTAGGCTGTTGTCTTGTAGTTTATAACAAAACTGGTAGTTCTTTAACTCAAAGGTTATGCTTTGTAATCTTGCGTTCTGGTTTTTTTGTAAAAAATTTAAACATGATTTGAAGCAACCATGTCCCACCAATAACATTGCTCAATTTATTCATGGCTCCAAAAGCAAATCCAACACGACATCAACGAGCTTGGTAACAAATTTTTTCATGCAAAAGTAATACAAATCCAACTTTGGAACCTTATTTGGTCACGTTTTGGAAACTTCTTAACATGGAATTTTCCTTACAATTATGGTTTTCAACTTTCAATAGGTTGCAAATGAATTAGCATGACTTAGCATAAATCCAAATGAAGTTGTGAACTTCCTCTTGCCAATTTAATTTTTTGATCCATTAAGAAAATAAAACCCATTTTGAACCATGTGAACTATAACTTTACCAATCAAAGTTGGAAGCCAATTTGAAGTTATTCAAAATAATTCTCCCTCATGGTTTACAAATGGACTCCGACTATTTCCAATCTCATGCCTTAATTAAATCACTCATCCTTAGAAACAACACTTAGAATCCATTTTGGAATGTAACTTTAAAGTGTAATGATCATGACTTAAATGAACTCTAAACATGGCCTCGGATCACCTTGAATCACAACTTGAAAAGCCATGGTTGAAACAAGATTTGGACTTATCTTTGAAGTATAGCCTAAAACCACCTGAAACCAAATGACCCTGCCCTAAATTGAACCAGTGATGTAACTTGGGCAGTCAATCTTGTCTGGAAATTTAGATCGTGAGAGGGTAGGGCAAATTTGGGGTATGACAGATGCCCCTATCTAATTGCCTTAAACCGAGAGAGTGAACGGCTACGGCGTTCATTCTAAGGGTAGAAGTCAATTAGATATAAGAATGCCCCAAAATTTGTCTCACAAAAGGTAAAGTGTTTGTAGAGCAAGGGATGACAGAATGAGGTAGCGGGGTTCAGACTTAACAAAATAACTTGAGATCCTTTGGATGGTCGAAGCAGTCCCTTATCCATATAAGGTTCTCCGATGATACCAAAGTTGTATGTTTGAAAAGACAGAGGATTCTCTGGGTTGTCGAAGAAGTCCCTTATCCACTAAGGTTCCTCGATGATACCAAAGCAGTATCTCTGAAGGCAGACAATTCTCTGGGCCGTCGAAGCAGTCCCTTATCCATTAAGGTTCCCCGATGATACCAAAGCAGTATCTCTGAAGGCAGATGATTCTCTGGGTCATCAAAGCAGTCCCCTATCCATTAAGGTTCCCTGATGATACCAAAGCAGTATCTCTGAAGACAGATGATTCTCGGGGTCGTCGAAGCAGTTCCTTATCCATTAAGGTTCCCCGATGATACCAAAGCAGTATCTCTGAAGGCAGACGATTCTCTGGGTTGTCGAAGCAGTCCCTTATCCATTAAGGTTCCTCGATGATACCAAAGTAGTATCTCTGAAGGCAAACGATTCTCTGGGCCGTCGAAGCAGTCCCTTATCCATTAAGGTTCCCCGATGATACCAAAGCAGTATCTCTGAAGGCAGACGATTCTCTGGGTCGTCGAAGCAGTCCCTTATCCATTAAGGTTCCTCGATGATATCAAAGCAGTATCTCTGAAGGCAGACGATTCTCTGGGCCATCGAAGCAGTCCCTTATCCATTAAGGTTCCTCGATGATACCAAAGCAGTATCTCTGAAGGCAGACGATTCTCTGGGCCATCGAAGCAGTCCCTTATCCATTAAGGTTCCCCGATGATACCAAAGCAGTATCTCTGAAGGCAGACGATTCTCTGGGTCGTCGAAGCAGTCCCTTATCCATTAAGGTTCTCCGATGATACCAAAGTAGTATCTCTGAAGGCAGACGATTCTCTGGGCCGTCGAAGCAGTCCCTTATCCATTAAGGTTCCTCGATGATACCAAAGCAGTATCTCTGAAGGCAGACGATTCTCTGGGCCGTCGAAGCAGTCCCTTATCCATTAAGGTTCCCTGATGATACCAAAGCAGTATCTCTGAAGGATAATTGAGCAAGATTCCTGTCGGAGGAAATGTACTGACTCTGCAGGGGAAAGCTCACAAGAAACTTTCTAGGGTATCCTCTGCTTGGGGAGTACGAAAAGCAACAGCTGCTGGGGATTGTCAATATCAACTGCATGGCTGAAGATTGACTTGCTGGGGAATAGAATTCCAAGAGCACGTGCGGGGTATCAACTCCTCTTCAGAGGAATACCGTCGACTTTGATAGAGGACTGGCCAAGATACTTGCAAACTAATCCTGGATCCTGCTATGCTATGCTAGGGATGGATATGCCATGCACTAACATGATGCACTGAAACATATACTAAAATGCAACTGCTAGGGAATCTAATGCACGTATGATATGATAGTGCTTGATATGAGTATGTAACGTTATGCTAGCATGCTATGCATATGACGATGCAAATGATCAGGGCGCGCTTGGGATAAGCTTCCTTGTCGAGGGTATCAACAGGGATTGAATTTGGTAGTTTTGGTGTCATAAGGATGCCAACGATGGTGGACTTTTAATGGTTTCCAATGAAGGCTGGACTTTGAAGGGTAGATTTGAAGGTGCCAACGAGCGTGGACTTTTGAGTAGTTACCAATAGAGGATTGGACTTTGGGTTTTGTGGGGATGGTGAGAGTGTTTGACTACTCGACCCCTTTTGAGCAAGCCAAATATGACTAGGGAGCGTGACTGCCCCTATTGAGCTTGAAAGATTCATTGTTGGAGATTATAGTAAGTACATTCTTATTAGGCTACACTGCTTGTCGTGAAGAGCTAGAATGACTGACAACTGATTTGATGCTTTCATGTGGTGAAATTATTTTGGAGACTATCTAATTCCTTTTAGTTCTCCCAACACCAAACAAACTTTATCATTTTCAAATATTGTCTTTATTAACTGTAGTTTCAAAACACAGTTTATCAAAAACAGAATCAATTTGCAAACAAACAGATAAAGTAAAAAAAAAGCACAATTTGGTGAGAAATCCCTCTTTGTATTGATTTTCCCCTGGAATGGGTAAGTATGTACAGGGATGCAATTCCTTAATGAGGTAATTGCGGTGCAAGAAAAAACATAATGGCAATACAAATTAATGAGGTTGCATTGAGTTTCAACACTGTTATGGTCCCTATGACTTTGATAACTTCGACACTTTGCTTCGTAGGAAGACGGTTGGGTTGAATTCTCTCTTCAGCGGTACATCAGGATCAAGTGGACGTGCGTACTAGATACTTTGCCTTGGAATCTGTCCCTAACTTTTTCCTGGATCTCCCTTTCGGGTTTTCAATCCACCGGGACGCCCTTTTTTGCCTGAACCGCCCTTTCGGGTTTTCAATTCAGCGGGCCTATATCTTTTGTTTTATCCCTAATTTTTGCCTGGACTGATTTTGTTTTTTCAGGTCCACCGGGATTGCCTTTTTTTGCCTAAGTCTCCTTTTCAGGTTTTCGACTTAGCGGCTTTATTACTCCACTTTTTTAGGCGTAGTATCGCTTAACGTACTCTGCACTTACCGGGTATGGTAATTCCTCGTCGTCCATAGTTGCGAGCTTCAAGGTACCACCAGAGAATGCCTCTCTTACAACATATGGGCCTTCGTAGTTTGGCGTCCACTTGCCCCTGGATTCATTATACATGGTCATGATCCTCTTGAGCACCAAGTCACCTTCCTGGAATGTCCGAGGATGCACGTTCTTGTCAAAAGCTTTCTTCATGCGTCTTTGATAGAGCTGGCCATGGCATATTGCTGCCAAGCATTTTTCTTCAAGAAGGTTGAGTTCATCAAACCTCGTCTTCACCCATTCTGCTTCATCAAGCTGAGCTTCCATCAATACTCTCAGTGAGGGGATTTTGACTTCTATCGGAAGGACCGCTTCCATGCCATAAACCAATGAGTAAGGAGTTGCCCCTGTTGAAGTTCGCACTGAGGTACGGTAGCCGTGCAGCGCAAAAGGTAGCATCTCATGCCAATCCTTATAAGTTACCACCATTTTCTGAATGATCTTCTTAATGTTTTTGTTGGCTGCTTCAACGGCTCCATTCATCTTGGGTCTGTATGGTGTCGAATTATGGTGCTCAATCTTGAAACTAGCACACAATTCATCCATTATTTTGTTGTTGAGATTAGACCCATTGTCAGTGATGATACGGTTAGGCACTCCATATCTGCATATGATGTTGTGTTTCAAGAAGCGAGCGACCACTTGCTTGGTAACGTTCGTATACGATGCAGCCTCAACCCATTTGGTAAAGTAGTCCATGGCAACCAATATGAAGCAGTGCCCATTTGAGGCTTTTGGCTCGATCATCCCAATCATGTCTATTCCCCACATGGAGAATGGCCATGGTGAAGTCAAGACGTTCAAGGGAGTGGGAGGTACATGAATCTTATCAGAATATATTTGGCATTTATGGAAAGTTCAGGCATGATGGTAGCAATCAGCCTCCATGGTAAGCCAATAATAGCCTGCTCTCAATATCTTCTTTGCCATAGTATGCCTATTTGCATGGGTACCAAAACAACCTTCATGAATGTCTTTCAGAATCTGCTCGGCTTCATGCTTTTCCACACATCTGAGTAGCACAGTATCATGATTACGCTTGTATAACACATTCCCATTGAGGAAGAAATTTGATGCCAATCTGCGCAAAGTTCTCTTATCCACCGCCAAAGCGCCCTCTGGATACTCTTGTTTTTCCAGATAACGTTTGATGTCATAGAACCATGGCTTTTCATCTGACTCTTCATCGGTAGCCAAACAGTGAGCTGGCTCTTCAAATCACTGTAGATCAATATACGGCTGATGGTTGAGCCATATCAGTTTATACATAGAAGCCAAAGTTTCCAGAGCGTCTGCCATTTGATTTTCCTCTCTAGGCACATGGGTAAAGGTGATATCATCAAATCTAGGAAGTAGCTTTGCCATGTAATCTCGATATGGAACTAGATTGGCATGTTTGGCATCCCAGTCACCTCGAATATGATGTATTACTAAAGCAGAATCTCCGAACACATCAAGAGTCTTGATTCTTAAATTGATGGCTTCTTCCAATCCAAGTATACAAGCTTCAACCTCAGCCATGTTATTGGTGCATGGAAAGCAGAGCTTAGCTGTAAATGGTGAGTGGAAATTCTTGGGTGACGTAATTATTGCCCCAATTCCATTTCTGTGAACATTTGAGGCACCGTCGAACATAAGAGTCCATCGCTCCCCTGGTTCGGGCCCTTCATCTGGAACTGGATCTTCATAATCTTTTAGTACCATTATGTCTTCGTCTGGGAAATCGAACTTCATGGACTGATAATCATCCACCGGTTGATGGGCAAGATGGTCCGCCAGTATGCTACCTTTTATGGCTTTTTGAGTGACGGATTGAATGTCGTACTCGGACAAAAGCATTTGCCATCGGGCAATTCTGCCGGTGAGAGCAGGTTTTTCAAAAATGTATTTAATGGGATCCATCTTGGAAATTAGATAAGTAGTGTGGGTTAACATATACTGCCTGAGATGTTTAGCAGCCCAGGCTAATGTGCAACAAGTCTTCTCGAGTAAGGAATACCTTGTCTCGCAGTCATTGAACTTCTTGTTGAGGTAATAGATAGCATGTTCTTTCCTTACCGTCTCATCTTGTTGCCCCAACACACAGCCCATAGAATCGTCAAGTACAGTCAGGTACATAATAAGTGGCCTTTCAGGAACAGGTGGTATCAAGATCGGTGGTTCTTGCAGATACTCTTTGATTTTATCAAATGCCCCTTGGCAATCATCATCCCATGCAATTGACTGATTCTTTCTTAGCAGCTTAAAAATAGGTTTGCAGGTGGCAGTAAGATGTGAAATAAATCTGGCGATGTAGTTTAATCTTCCTAGAAAGCCATGAACCTCTTTCTCTGTCCTAGGCGTAGGCATATTTTGAATTGCCCTCACCTTATCAGGATCCACTTCGATTCCCTTCTGACTTACGATGAAGCCCAACAGTTTTCCAGATCTTACCCCGAATATGCACTTGTTGGGGTTGAGTCTCAGTCTAAACTTCCTCAATCGAACAAACAGCTTATGCAGATTGATTAAGTGCTCTTCTTCGGTTTGAGACTTGGCAATCATATCGTCGACGTACACTTCAATCTCTTTATGGATCATATCATGAAAGAGCATTACCATTGCACGTTGATACGTTACCCCAGCATTCTTAAGTCCGAATGGCATCACCTTATAGTAGAAGGTGCCCCATGGTGTGATAAATATGGTCTTCTCCATATCCTCTGAATCCATCTTAATTTGATTATACCCAGAAAATCCGTCCATAAAAGAGAATACAGAAAACTGAGCTGTGTTGTCAACCAATACGTCAATGTGAGGTAATGGGAAGTCGTCCTTAGGACTAGCTCTGTTCAAATCTCTGTAATCCACACACATGCGAACCTTTCCATCTTTCTTCGGTACAGGCACAATGTTGGCAACCCATTGTGGGTACTTTGCTACTGCCAGGAATCCAGCATCAATCTGCTTTCGGACTTCTTCATGAATTTTGAGAGCCATATCCGGATGGGTCCTTCTTAACTTTTGTTTGACAGCATGGCATTCCTCCTTGAGCGGTAACTTGTGTACAACCATATCAGTATCCAACCCAGGCATGTCTTGATACGACCAGGCGAATAGGTCAGCGTACTCACGGAGGAGCTCTATCAACTTAGTCTTGACTTCAATTTGAAGAGATGCACCTATCTTTACTTCTCTTCTGTCTTCCTCAGTACCCAAGTTGATGACTTCAATGTCCTCTTGGTGCGGTAGGATGACTTTCTCCTCTTGCTTGAGCAGCCTTGCCAACTCGTCGGGGAGTTCGCAATCTTTCACGCCTTCCTCTTCAGCTTGGTAGATTGGGCAATCAAAGTCATATAGGCCCGTAGCAGCGTCTATGTCAAGGACCTCGGTGGTGTTTCTGCATGTTCATGATTTATGCAGTTTATTTAAGAAAGTGTGTGCACGAAAAATATTGCCATTTATTGTAAAGTAAAAAAGTGAGCGAAAATTGAATGCAAACTGAAATTCATTAATGATAAACAAAGTTTGAAAACATCAGGTGGCCCATACAATGCTCCACTACGCCTTGGGCAGAGCGTAGGGTTTTTTATAAACAGTAAAATTACGTTTGGTGTGTGAAAAACTGAGGGACTTCAATGGTCTTCCAATTCTGGAGCTCTTCACCAGGATTTGCTTGTCGGATCCAGCTTACAGACGCTTGCTCATCACCAACATAGTCTTCAATGATCATTGCTACTGGAGAATCAAAGATGCGCCCATCACTTATAAAAGTCTTCTCAACAGGAGGGAATTAGTTTCCATTGTATGGAACAAAAGCTGAACTGTGGGATGGCTGATAACCTAGCCCAAACTTATCAAGCTTTTCAGTAACCTCAACCATTTTGCCCTAGCCTTGGGCACTTCCTCCTTCCACTACAGCTTTAGCTTCCTCGTACGAGGCCATTGATGATCTTAACTCTTGGTGTTCTGGTACTCGCTGCACAGCCAGTGTACTCACCACTTCAAAGGACTGAAAAGGTGTCTCAACCATTTCACCTTCGACATCAATGTAGTGGAACGATGTCAAATGACTTACCAGAATATCCTCTTCGCCGCCTATCACAACCATCTTGTCATTGGTAATGAACTTCAGTTTTTGATAAAGAGTGGACGTAACTGCCCCTGCTGAGTGAATCCAGGACCTTCCTAGCAAGTAGCTGTAACCAGGATAGATGTCCATCACTTGAAAAGTAATGGTAAAAATAGTAGGTCCAATCTTAATCGGTAAGTCCACCTCACCAATAACCGCGCGCCTAGATCCATCAAATGCCTTCACTATGAGAGTACTTGGCTTCATGATTACCCCATTCACATGCATTCTCTCCAGAGTTGTCTTCGGGAGCACATTTAAAGAGGATCCAGTATCCACCAAGACTCTAGATATCAAAACGTCTTCACACCTAAAGGAAATGTGAAGGGCCTTGTTGTGGTTTTTCTTTTCAGCAGTCAGATCATCATCGTTAAACCCCAGAAAGTTGCCAGTGGTGACACTGGCTATCACATCATCAAACTGTGCTACAGTGATATCCTTGGTAATGTGTGCAGCACTCAACACCTTCAGCAGGGAGGATCTATGTGCCTCGGAACTGAGCAACAGGGCGAGCATAGATATATTGGCAGGAGTCTGGTTCAGCTGATCGACTACCTTGTAGTCACTCTTCTTTATAATTTTCAGAAACTCTTCAGCCTCTTTTTGTGTGAACGCCCCTCTTGGAGATGACAACCCTTCTTGTAATTCAACATTCGGGGTTTCAACTAGTACAACAATCGCCTTACCTTTGTCATTATTCGGCACCTCTGCTTGCTTTGCCGCAAAGATTCGACCACTACGGGTCATTCCACCTGGTCCTACAATAGCGTCACACTTAGACTCAGGAACATTACCAGGATACTCAATGGTTATCGGGACAGGGCGCACTGGCCTTGACTTGCTAACATCCGCTTCATCAAACTGAATGACCACAGGTGCGGGACGAACTGGTCTTTATTGGATGACATTAGTTCCATCATACTCAATTATTATCGGAGCAGGACGAATTTGTCTTTGTTGATGGCCTTCAGGTGCATCATACTGAAGGTTAATGACAGCCACACTTTGTTCTCTTGCATCCCGACGTTCAACTTGAATCACACCTTGATCCAGTAATTTCTGCAAATGTTTCTTAACCACCTCATCAGTCAAATTCTCAAGCTCATCTTCAGGGATCATCCCACATCTCTTCAATTTTTCTCCTATAACTGCCATAGGAGTCTGAATATCTTCAACCCTTGTAATCAATTTCTGTCCGTTGCCTTCTTCCACAGCATTAACAGACGGTCCTCCATGCGGGGGCATGGGATTGTGTTTAGTGAAAGTAAGATCTTTGGACTCAACCAAATCTTGAACTCTGTTCTGAAACGCATAGCAGTTTTCTATGGTATGCCCGAGAGCACCTTTATGAAACTCACAATGGGCGTTGGCATCGTATCCGGGAGGATATGGGAAGACTGCTGGTCTCAAATCCCTGAGTTTCAAATTCCCACTCTGATACAGTTGAGAAAAAATCTGGCTATATGGCATTGGCACAAGATCGATATGCCTTCTTGGTCTTTGTTGCCTCTGTGGTGGGGCATTCTGATATTGCGATGGAGGAACATTCTGATAATTTGGCTGCTGAGCAGGTGGTTGAAGTGGGGCTTGTGCAACTGCAGCCACTTGCTGATATGGTATATTCACTGGGGCTCTACCCCCTCGTCCTCTCATGACAGCATTGGTTTCTTCGTCTTTCCTCTTCAGAAAAGGTTTTTTAACTCCACTTGCAGAAGCAATAGCAGCTTTTTTCTTCAACTGGCTCTCAATCCTTTCTCCCACTGACACAATCTCAACAAAGTTGGGGAAGCTAGATCCCATCATACGGTCTGAATACTGAGGCTGCAAAGTTCCCATGAACATATCCATCAATTCTTTGTCCAGCAAAGGTGGTTGAACACGAGAAGCCAATTCCCGCCAATGTTGAGCATATTCTTTGAATAACTCATTGTTGCGCTGAGTCATATCTTGTAATTGAGTACGGTTTGGTGCTAAATCAATATTGTACTGGTAATGTTTGAGGAACGCCTCAGAGAGATCCCTCAAAGTATTAATTTGTCTCTTCTCTAGCTGCATGTACCATTCCAGCGATGCCCCACAGAGGCTATCCTGAAAGTAGTGAATTAGCAGAGGGTCGTCCCTAACGTGGGCAGCCATTTTGCGACAGTATGCTCGCAAATGAGTCTTAGGGTAGCTAAGTCCCTTGTATTTGTCAAACGTCGGCACTTGAAACTTATGAGGGATTACCAGTCCAGGGACCAAGCACATGTGGACAGCATCCAAGCCGGGAGTTGTCTGAACCTCCAAGGCCTTGAATTTCTCTTCCAGTACGTGTAACCGATCAGCAGATGCATCAGATCCAACAAGTTGAGGAGGTGGAGATGGTATGTTGAAGGCATCAACTTGCTCGTCCGTATCGCTCACAGATCCATGATGAGCCGAGTGTTCTGACAAGTCTATGTAAACGGGAGGAGGGATTCCCTTAACTCCAGAAGTGCCTATCTTCTCAACCAGCTTCTTGGCATTAGCCACTGTTTCAACATCTTTTTCTTTCTGGGCCAGCATCATCATAGTTTCTAGTAGCTGATCCATTTTAGCCTTCAGCGAATCGATATCACCCCTCATTGTGTTCTGGTTCTCTTCGATCTGTTCCAGTATCATCTTGAAGTTTTAGCGAGTCTCGTATCGGCGTCGAGTAGTCAGGTTTTCTGTTTGGAGAAATGATAGAGTAAATGAGTTTATTGCTAGGTGATTTTTTGGAAAACGAATGCAATGGTATGTATGCAGGATGGTATGCATTTGTTTCAGGGAATCGTTCGAATTAATCATTATTTATACAGGAATATTAAGAAGCAAACTATTGCAAAGGAGATCAAGTCTCATTCATTCATAAGATTATAATAATCAAGTGATACATAATCATCCAGACATTAGTACAATTCAAAAAGCAAGAAAAAACAACATAAGACTCAAAACTTGGGCCTTCGAGCCTCGCGCTTCTTCAACTCTTCCTTAAACCTCTTTAGCATCGCCTTACAAAGGGAAACAAATTCGACGATGGATTGAGGGGTAGATTCGTCGAGAGCCTCCAAAGCATCCCTATGCTTCCACACCAAGTCTTCAGCCAACCAGTTACAAAAATCCGCTAGCCCATTAAGGTTGTTGCGGTACATATCTCTGTCAGCTATTAGAATGTGAATAGAGCGTTCATAACCAGTACATTCATCAAGCACCTTTTTCCTTGCAGAGGCCCAAATATCTTTGTCCGCCAAGACAGCCTCAAGGTGATTCTTCTGCTCTTCTGCAAGCCTTTTGAGATTATTCAACTCGCCACACACCCTGTCCCAATCTGCTGGCCCAACATAAGCAGCTCTCATGAGATCCTCTTTAAGTTGGCGTTCCCTCGCTTCAGAAGCCTTTGACTGGCGTAGAGCTGAGCTTAGTTTTTCTATTTCCGCTCCCATCTCTTCTCTAAGTGCCTTCTTCCTCTCAGTGGCGAGGAGCCAAGCTTTCCTATTTTCAGCACACTTTGCATATGCCTGATCCAATTCTCCCTTAATCCTCTCTAATGCACCATCAGCTTGATTAAGACAAATCTTAACTTTCTTCTTCTATTGCTCTTCTTCATTGGCCTTACTTCCTGTTGCTTCTAGTTGAGTGTTCTTTCGTTGAAGCTCCCACTTCAAGTTGTTCTTCTCACTAGTAACATCTCGAAGCTTCGACTCAAGTTGTTCATTTTCCTTCACTAATCTAGCTATCGTTGCTTTGAGATCCTCGGCCTCCTCAATCAGGACGTGAGTAGGCTTCGGCTCAGGCAAAGGCTCGGACACCTTAATGGCAAAAGGCAACTTGATTCTTTCCACTCTTTCTTTGACCCATGTGAAGTAAGGCTCCTTAGTGATGTTGTTCCTCCTCCCCAACTCAGCTTTTCCTTTCCTATGGACCTCCTTCCATGCCTTTGTGATTCATTTGAGTAGGTCCGGATTCTCAGTTTTCAAACCATGCACTAAGAATGCTTCCAAAGCCTTCTCATCAGGTGGTCCACTCATCGGATACCCCAACTACCTCACGGACAATATAGGATTAGAATTAATACAGCCGCGGGTCCCGATGAGGGGAACATTAGGGAACCAACCAAAACTGGATATGACTGCATCGTAGTCTAGGGAGTACCAAGATAAGTCAGCTGATCTGAGAGTTCCCAACCTTTGGGCCCAACTTTTGTCCACTTGTTCTATGAAGGGTCCCTTCTTCGGAAGGTGCATTTGGGTCCATTGGTACAATAGAGGAGTACAACAGGCAATCATACCTCCTTTCTTAATGTGTCTCCAACTCAGGTAATAACACGCTGTTGCACCCCAAAATTTTCCCTCCTTACTTTTTTACTAACTGACTTATATTTCGTTTCATTTTTTGCATTATCATGTATGCATATCATTAGCATGGGGTCAAGGTGCATGAAGAAGTTCAAGAAGGTCGTATCTGGTCCATCACCTCATCAAAGATTCATAAGTGGCAAGGGATCTCAAGTGGATCACTCTCTCCTAACCAGTGCATGAATTAGGGTTTTGAGATTCTTGGGTTTATTGCTCCAATGGGCAAGCTCCTTGGGTTTTTATCATCATCAAATGGCATATCTTATCTTTGTTGGAGAGGATACACATCATATTTAGAGGAATTTGGATTTAGAGACTGTGCTATTTCCTCCTAGACTGAGGGTACCACAACTAGGGTTTGCTACAAAGTCAGTTTATTTCTGATTTTTTGGGCAAGACTTGATTCTATGGTCTTCTTTGGGTCCTTGAGTATCTAGGAGTGGAAGATTGTCCATCAGTTTGGTTCAGGAGAGGTTCAATTGATCAGAAGATTGGGAATCAGGAGAATTTGGGGGGAAAGTCAACAGTGAAAGGAGAAAAGTCAACTGTGAAATTTTGAAGTTCTCTTCAGGAATTTTAAGGCCTCACACCCTCATATGGTCTCCAGGAGTCAAATTTCATACATATTTATCAGGAATCAGGAGTTGGTGCAAAGTTTCCAAATGTGGAAAGTGACCTATAATGAAAAGTTTCCTTTTTGGGCAAGTTCCTGCACTGCATTCAACTTGACTTTTCATCATCAAGAATGCTTCAAATGAATTTTTCTCCAACATGAAAGTTGAAGATATTTTTCTCCTCTTTCCAACAAGTACTGGTGGGTCTCCATAGCATTTGTGAAACTCCAGTTATGATCAAAAGAAGGCAAAGTGGTTTTTAGGGTTTCTCATGATGCCATTTTCACAAATTTTGGGCATAGTGACCTATAACCTATTCCATTGCTTCATGCCACATTCCAATGTTAAAAGACACTCCTTGAGGATTATTTTGGGCCCCAAAATGAAGAAATTCCATGGTTTATTATTCACCTTTTTTCCATTATTCAAATTTCCCAAAATGTCTAAAACTCATAAATCATTTGCTCTCAAGGCCCAAGTTAAATGTGGTGTGGTTAGCAACTCAGAGGCAAGTGATCCATCATGAATTTTAGTGCATGGAAGGAATATATTTTTCACTTATTCACATAATGCATTTTTCCAAAATTATTCAAAAAATCATTAAACAATGGATTACCCAAGCCCAATTCCTCATCATAAGAAAACCCTAGCTTATTTAAACCTAAAGATGCACTGGTTAGGGTTCATGCACGTGAAGTTGGAGGAGTTCTCAAGAAAACCCTAAAAGAGGATTCTTCATCAAAACTCACGATTCAGAAGGTCTTATTACAAAATTCTTCCACAAACTTAACCCTTGGGATCCCTAGGACAAAAACCAACCGTCGCTTAAAGCTAAAAGCAGGGATAAGGGCAGTGCCATCTCAGGTTTGTCGTTTTTTTCGTGATCACAAAAGCTTTCTTTTTGATATGCATAATGACGTGTTATGCCTGCTGATCATCCTGATCTATTTGGTTTTGATTTTGGACGTGTGTACTTCTTGTTGTGTGGATTTAAAGTTTTGGACCCACTTTTTCTTTCTTTCGAATCTCCTTGTACGTTGATCTTTTGTGAAAAATAATAGGATATTCATGATCCTCATAAAAATCTGGACAAAATGGTATGCGGTTTGGTATTTTCTGGGCACCTTGTAGGTTGCAGGTGGTGGTGGCAGGCGGCCGGAGCTAGGGCTCCGGCGACCTGGGAAAGTTCCGGCGAAGGGGAGAGCTCAACGAAGAAGACGACCTCCTGGCCGTCCGATCCACGCATCCAACGATCATCAGTGCGCCATGTGTTTTTCATTTTATTTTTTTTTCTAAAATTTAATTAGTGATTACATGTTTATTCAGCCATGCTAGCTACCATGCTCCTCCAATAAGGATATGACGTTTTGCTTACTTTTTGGTTGACTGTTGACCCGTTGACTCAATCGTGTACGTTCGATGAATCACACGAACAGGAACACGCCAACGCATTAAAAACGCACGCGTATGGCACATGGGGGGGGGGGCACACGGTGAAATCCCCAGATTTTTGTTTTTTCTGATAGTTTGGTGGGCTGGGTTGCTATGCGCACCCCCCACCCTTTGGCCCAACCACATTTCCAACGTAGTTTTTTACTGATCACACCCCCAGCCCGTTTCTTATTTTATTTTATTTTCAATTATTATTTCATATTTTAATTATTTAAAAATAGTAAATTGCATTTTAAAATTCTCATAAAATTCATGCATTATGTTTATCATTTTATAAAATTTTTACAAATTTTATTTTTTAATTTAATTTTATTTCTATCATTTAAATTAATTGTTTAGTGAATTTCTTTTTAGCATCATCCATATCCTACGTACCTAATTTCTTTATTTTAATTTTCCTCATCTACAAAATATTTTTGATCCGTTCTTTTTGCATTGGTTCACTAACATCTTAAATTGCATAAAAATATTTTTCTTTCATTTTTAAATTTATTTCATATTGCATTTAGGTCCTTCCCTTTGGCCCATTGAACCCTATTCCTCACCTGAACTCTGCCTAATTATTTGAATGAATAATATCTTGATTTTTTGCAGGGACTTTTGGTATGTTGTTTGCCTCTGGTTGAGAAACCTTAATGTTTAATTTGGGAATTTTAGGAGTCATTTTTCTAATTATCTGATTTGTTTTCACTTGAGATTTTCTTGCAGGCGCATCTTTGACCTTGTATGATTATCTGTTTGAAAAGGCACTTGTGCCATTTGCTTTGGGGTTGTTCCTTTGATTTCTTTGATTCATGTTTGGATGATAACCATTGTTGTTTGCCATTGTTTGATTTTCATTCACATCATCTCTCTTACTTATGTCTATTCTGTACTAATCTTTTATGCAGGGTCTAAGGTAAGTTCTTTAAGGGTGTGGATAAGCATCCATATTCACCTTTAGTATTCTCTCCTTCTCTCATCTCTTTCCTTTAGGATTTAGGTTGTCATCAAACCTCACTAATCGTAGGTCACCCATGCATGATCACTTTAGGATTCATAGTCTCCCTTTAGAGTTACCCTTGTGTCTTCTCATCTCATCTCAAATTTCTTTAAAACACTTAATAAGAATAAGGTGTATTGCGCACGAGCCTTAAGTATGGGGAATGAGAAATGAGGGGCTTCCTCTCATCTTTCTAGAGTGCTTAGCGAGCGTCCTGTCTTGGGACGATGCGTTAAGTATTCGCCCCTGTGCTCTAGACTTTGGTGCAATGCAACTTAGGAACTAACTTAAGCCATTTCTGTCCTAAAAAACACAAACCAACTTCAAACCTTTTTTGTCCTTCGGGATTTCCAAACTTAAAGGCTATTTTCAAAAAGGGCACGTTACCTTCCGTTTGAGTCGCAAACAGGCATCGACCCTAACTGCCGGACGCGAACTTAACGTCGCTCATAAAAAACACAAAAAGAACTTGGTCCGAACTACGTTGACTCTGAATTCCCCATTGCACAAAAAGGGTACGTAGGCCTAGGACGTCGACGTCCTACCGAGTCTGTCTTTGTCTTTCCCTCTCCGTTTTAGTACAGCCCTAGATGATAGTATAACTCACCCTTAGAATAGACAACAAGTGTGGATCCCATCGAGTACGATGGACGCGTGGGGTGCGTGGGGTGCTAGCACCTTCCCCTCGCGTAACCGACTCCCGAACCCAGGTTATGGTAGCGATGACCATTCCTTTTCCTCTTCCTAAGGTTTATGTGGTGTTCCCTTTCCCTCTCCTGGGATAAATTTACACGGCTGGCGACTCTGTTTATCCGCGTCACTCTCGCGTTTGTACCTGGATGAAAATCCTGGGAGCGACAGCTGGCGACTCTGCTGGGGATGTTTGGTTGACCTATGCTGGTCCATCCCTAAGCGAGTCAATCCTAACGCTTGCTTGTCTTTGTTCTCTTTGGGTGTTTTGTTTTGATTTGCTTTATATTTATATTTTTTATTTTTACCGCATTTTCTGCATTTCATTTTTTATTACTGTCATGCTGCTGTGCTGTGCTGGCTGTCTTTGTTTTGCAGGTTGGGTGGGACCAAGAGCTAAGCCCAAAACCAAGGCTTGAGAATACCCTAGGACTAGAGTGGAAAGTAGTGGGACCTACGTGCCCGCTTGGTACGTTTGTGTGTTCACGAAATTCACAACCAGACGAGGCTATCTTGGGACACATTCTAACATGTGTGTCTTGCTCATGTTGGGGTGTTGATCTAGAGAGCTGTCGACTCTGGTGACCGATCATTGAGGACCTTAGTGGAAACATCCCTCTTTAGTGGTGACAGTGGCAGAACACATCCTGTGGCAAACCCATTCGCACCCGAGGGCCCGCTTTGGAACTCGCATAGGACGGCCCCTACGTTTTGAAGAGAATCAGTGGAGGCACTCCTCGATTGACTTTAGTACTGTACCCCGAGGGATGAATGTACTATTGTTTCTCGACCTCAGTGCCCCAAAGCTGAGGACCTTCCGCTTTGGAGAATCAGTTGAGGCCTCCTCGATTGATGATGATGCCAAACCAGAAATGGTGAACGTATCATCGTTTCTCGACCTGAGAGCCCGGGATACTGAACATCCTAGTACCCACATGTGAGAGGGGATGGGCGTTTGCAGGTTTGCAGGTAACTGAGACTTTCAACCCACCCGGTTTTCTGGATTCCTCATCAATGTCTGATTATTTGGGTTCCTCAGTGGTTCAAAGTTCTAGTTTTCTGGTTTCTCGTTTAGCTACCAGCACAGCACATCCAGTAGTGTGCCTTGACCCCATGTTTGCACGAGCATATCATTTTTCTTGCATTCTGACGTGTTTGACATTTTTCAGGGCTTGCATCTTACTCTTGATTCCGGTTTTCTGAAGTTACTTCAGCATGGATGTTCAGAGAAAGAAGACTGTCGCCTATTCGTTCCCAGAACCAACTTTGACACTGATTCACAAACTGATTAATATGGCTGGTTCCGGAGTTCGTACAGAGTTCAGTGGAAGGTATGGAAGACTTCTGAAATTTGTCTATAATATCTCCCAGTATGAGAAGGATGCCATTCACACCCTCCTTCAGTTTTACGATCTGTCTCTGCGTTGCTTCACTTTCCCGGACTACATCTTGGCCCCAACGTTGGAGGAGTTCTCATTTATTTTGGGAATTCCTATCAGTCATGATATAGTTTTCTTTTCTGAAGAACACCCCGGTATAAGAGAAATGGCTGTGGCTCTTCATATTTATGAATCCATTCTTAACAGTAATATTGCAGAAAAACAAGGAGTTAAGGGTTTCTTGTTGAAGTTCTTGTTTGATCAAGCTTGTATACATGTCAAAGAGAAGAACTGGACTGCTTTCCAAGATATTCTGGCTGTGTGTATCCATGGGATTGTTTTGTTTCCGAATATTCCTGATCTGGTGGATATGCATGCCGTCAGAATCTTTCTTTCGAAGAATCCTATACCTACCTTGTTAGGTGACGTGTATCATTCAGTTCACTATAAGAATGAGAAAAGGCGTGGGAAAACTGTGAGTTGCTGTGCGCCGCTCTTAGCTACTTGGTTTCTGAGTCGTCTCCCTGAATCTGGCGCTTTCGTTGATACGAAAGATTCTCTGAAGTGGTCTAAGAGGGTTATGGGCTTGACTGCTGATAACATCGTTTGGGTTAATCGTGACTTGCTAGGAATGGAGATTATTTGCAAATGCGGAGAATTCCCTAATGTTCCCTTGATAGGGAGGAAAGGTGGAATTAACTATAATCCCTCCCTAGCTATCAGACAGTTTGGCTATCCTTTGAAGAATCCACCCGAAGAGCGAGATGTCCGTGAGTCCTTGTTCTTCAATGGTATTGAGGATCAAGGGTTGATAAGGAAAGTTGTGAATGCTTGGAAACAGGTGACTAAGAAGGGTAAGATTCCATTCGGGAAAAGTGACAATCGGGCTTTCCCTCCCTATAAAGAATGGATTAAGAAGAGAGTAGAAGAGGAGCTTCTTCTATTCCCGGTGGAACCACCTTTGTATCCTTTGGTGATCGAGCCTCCTACCACCGTTGAGTTGGAGAAGTATAACACATTATGGGCTGAAAAGGAAAGGTTGCAGGAAGAGAATAGTGAGCTAAAGAGAGAGATTTATCAGTGGAAGCATGAGCGAGGTGAAGCTGTTCATACCGCCAAGTTAAAGACAGAGCTCCTTGCTAAAGCAGAAAAAGAGCTTGCTGGCATGGTCGCATCCAGAGAAAGAATGAAACAAGCTTTGGATGGTATCAGTAGCGTCCTCAGGTCCAAGGAGGAGGAATTAGGCAAGGCTTTGTTAAAGATTCACAGGTTCAATGATCACCAAGAAACTTCCATGGTTGAGAATAAGAGAAAGGAAGACGACTACATAGCTAAGATTGATCAGTTGAAGTCGACGCTCAAGAAGAAAGGCGCTGAGATCTTATCAGGGATATTCAAGAGACAAGTAGTCGAGGGTCGACTCAATGAAGCCATAGCCTCCATGGAAGAACTAAAAGTCCAAGCTGAAGTGAAGAAACCTAGACATGAGGGTCCTAGCATGGATGGTGTTTCTGGAGAAGACGCTTGGGAGTTACATTGCCGATACTTGGATGGGATCATACACAGGAGAGACCTTCTCATTCAAGGTCTAATTCAGAGGCCGAAGCATCCCGATACTAGAAAGCTGTTCAAGGAGATTCAAGACTGGTACAGAAAGCATAATGGATGGGGGGGATTGACACTTGTGAACTTTGATGATATGCCATAGTCCTGTTCTCTTTTATTGTATTTGGATCACCACTAGGCTTGTTGGTTGGGATCTAGGGTTTTTGTATTCAAACTTGTTGTCTCGGATTTATGATTGTCGACATTTGGTTTTCCTCTGGTTTTCTTAATATATGAGCAGAAGTTCCGTTCTATCTTGTTATTAAACTGGAATCAAGGGGTGGATCGCCCTGCTAATATTCAAACATGTTCATTTGCATTTGCATATTCATAATCATTTTGCATAATCATTTTGCATAATCATTTTGCATGACAGATGTTTATCTCCGGTATTCTTATCTTGTTCTCATCTCAGAATTGCAGATCAACGTATTCACCGGTACCCTACTAAGCAGAATCGGAAGAGACTCATGGATCAGCTACAGAATGAGATCATTGAGATGCGGACTCACATGAACCAATTCATGGAATTAATGCAAGGGGTTGCTCAGGGACAAGAATAGTTGAGAACTCTCGTTCAGCCACTGATTGCGAGGGTTGATAATGATGGTGTCCTTCATGGAGGACTTCAGACTGGTGTCACTGATGATGGTCAGAATGGTCCTACTGGCGGAGGTGTTCCTGCTTCCGGTGTTGTGATTCCTCCGAGCGGAGTAGAAAGTGTTGTGATTCCCACTGCAGGGGGAGGTGGTACTGGTACTGGCGCAGTTTAGGGTCGTCAGTATGATGATGTTCAGGATGATGTATTTTCTTTGCCAGGTGGGGATGCTGGTCCCCAGACTGACCAAGATCAGAGGATCCGTTTGATTGAGGAACAACTAAGGGGTGTTGTGAATCAGGATTATGTGGGAATGGATCTAGAAGATCTGGGGCTGGTTCCAGGCGTTGTTATTCCACACAAGTTTCAGACTCCCACTTTCGAGAAGTATAATGGTATGACTTGTCCGAGGACCCACGTCAGGGCGTATGCAAGCAAGATGGCTGCATATGCAAAGAATGAAAAGCTGATGATGCATTGCTTCCAGGATAGCCTATCTGGGGCATCCCTGGAGTGTTACATGCAACTGGAGAGGAAGGATGTGCGTAGTTGGAGAGATCTGGCAGGGGCATTTATCAGACATTACCAATATAACACTGATATGGCTCCTAACAGAACACAGCTGCAGAATCTGTCACAGAAGAACAATGAGAGTTTCAAGGAATACGCTCAGAGGTGGCGTGAACTGGCAGCTAGGGTTCAGCCTCCCATGTTGGAGCGTGAAATGATAACTATGTTTATGGCCACCTTGCAGGGTCATTACTATGAAAATTTGGTACCGTGTATGACTAGGAAGTTTGCTGACTTGATCTTGGTAGGGGAGATGGTGGAAAGCAGAATCAAGGCGGGAAAGATATCAGGCAATGATGGGTCCTCATCTGGAGGAAGTAAGAAGCCTTATGCCAGTGGTTACAAGAAAAAGGAGGGAGATACAAACTCTGTGTCATCATATCGTGGTAGAGATGGGTCTCGTCAGAACTACAATCAGCAGGTGGCTTCTGTAACTATCCCAGCAGCGCCTCAGCAGCCAGCAGCGTCTCAACAACAAAATCAGGCTCCTTACCGATCACAGTCTCAGAATAGGCGGGATAGGCATTTTGACACTCCACCTATGTCCTACTCTCAATTATTCCAGCACTTGTTGAAACTGCAGTTAATTCAGACGAGAACATTGGCTCCACCTACCGGTAATCCACCTCCCGGCTATGACGCCAACGCCCACTGTGAGTTTCATTCTGGGGCACCCGGACACCATACTGAGAACTGTAAAGCTTTTAAGCATAAGGTTCAAGATTTGGTGGATTCCAAAGCCATCAACTTCTCCAATGATGTCCCGAATGTGAATCAGAACCCGATGCCGAATCACGGTGGGCCAAAGGTCAATGCTATTATTGAAGACTGTGAAGACTTGAGTTTGATTTCAGATGTGAACGAAGTCCAAACTCCCTTGGGTGTGGTGAAGGAAAGACTGTTGAAGGGAGGGGTATTTCCCGGTTGTGATGAAGGCTGTGTAGGATGTGTGTCGCAGCCAGACGGTTGTGTTTTATTGATAGCAGGTATTCAGAAACTGATCAACGAAGGAGTATTACAGTTTGACAGAGGTTGCAAGCAGAGTAATGTTACTGACAGAGAGATCAATGTTGCCACCATAACAATTCCATTCAAGACCATAACCATATCAGCGCCGACGAGACTAGCTCCGGTCACTATCACTGTTCCCGGACCTGTCCCGTATGAGACTACCAAGGCCATCCCATGGAACTATGGGGCCGAGGTGTTTGTTAATGGTAAGAAGCATGAATTGGAAGACACATCAGTTGTGAATACAGGGGTTGGAAATCTTGTTGAAGCTGGGGCTATCACTAGGAGTGGTAGGGTCTTTATTCCGTCCGAGAATCAAGCTGGCAGTTCAAGACAAGACAAGGGTAAACAGATGATGAATGAGTCCGTACAGAGGAAGGAAGCTAATAATTCTATGGCAAAGCAAGGTGGGGATACTTTCTCTGAAGATGTAGAGGAGTTTATGAGGTTGATCAGAAAAAGTGATTACAAGATTGTTGACCAACTTCACCAAACTCCATCGAAGATTTCCATTCTGTCCTTACTATTATGCTCTGAGGCACACCGAAATGCATTGCTGAAGGTTCTGAATATGGCTTATGTACCACAGGAAATATCCGTCAATCAGTTAGAAGGGGTTGTGGCTCATGTGAATGCTGGTAATGGTTTGGGTTTCACCGATTTAGATCTGACTCCGGCTGGGAGGAATCACAACAACGCTCTGCATATTTCAGTGGAATGCCGTGGTTCTTTGATGTCGCATGTGTTAGTTGATACTGGGTCATCTTTGAATATGCTACCGAAGAAGGCTCTGATGAAGTTGGATACTCGTGGGTTGATTTGTACGCCAAGTGACTTGGTGGTACGTGCTTTTGATGGCTCCAAGAGGTCAGTGTTTGGAGAGTTAGTTTTACCGATCAAGGTGGGTCCTGAGGTTTTCAATACCACCTTTTACATAATGGATATTCAGCCTGCCTATAGTTGTTTGTTGGGTCGCCCATGGATCCATGGTGCTGGGGCAGTAACTTCTACGCTGCACCAGAAGTTGAAGTATATGGTGGATGGCCACGTTGTGACTGTTTGTGGTGAAGAAGACATCATGGTAAGTCACCTGTCGACCTTCAAGTATGTAGAGGTAGATGGTGAGATACAGGAAACTTTGTGCCAAGCCTTTGAAGCTGTGAAGATTCCCCAGGAACCCCCGAAGGCAGTCACTCAGCCTAAGGCGGTTGCCCAACCTAAAGTCATCATACAACCAGAAGTTCCAATGTCCTCTTTCAAGGAGGCGCGTGCTATAGTTGAAGCTGGTGGTTCTCAGAAGTGGGGCAGTGTTATTGATGTTCAAAGGAAGCAAGATACTCATGGACTGGGTTACAGGCCACCTAGACGTTCTGAAGAGCCTCCCAAGTTCTATGGTCCAGTCCGTTTCACCAGTGCCGGTGTTTTCTTCGACAGAGTCAATGCTATTGAGGATGAAGGAGATAGTGATTGTGACATGGATGAATGGATCCGTCCCTGCCCTCCAGGTTAGGGTCTAGGCAACTGGTCCTCCGAGAAAGTTATCCAAGTGACGCGCCCGGAGTAATTTACTTTTGTTTTCTGTTATGTTGAGTCCTACGTTCTGCCCAAGGCGTAGTGATATTTATTTGTAGGGCTTGGATGTTTTATGTGCTATTTTTATCATCAATAAAGGACGTTTTTTCATTCAAATATTTTGATCCCTGTCTTTCTATTTTTACTTTTTGCATTAACCCACATCAAAATGGCAATGTGTTTTCTTGTTTGTTGCACTCATAATGAACATAAAACATCCATCATGCAGGTTCCTTTGTTCAGATTCCACCCATGACTTAGCTATGGCTCGATATGACTTCGACAATCCCATCTATCAGGCCGAAGAAGAGACTAACGAAGACTGTGACTTACCAGAAGAATTAGCCAGGCTATTGAAACAAGAGGAAAGGGTTATTCTACCTCATCAAGAGGAAGTTGAGACTGTTAATCTGGGAACCGAGGATGTTAAATGAGAGGTAAAGGTTGGGGCTGCCCTGGAAGACACTGTTAAGGGAAGATTGGTTGAGTTACTTCGAGAGTATGTGGATATCTTCGCCTGGTCTTACCAAGACATGCCTGGGCTTGACACGGACATTGTTTCACACCGGCTGCCGCTTAAAGAGGGTTGTACTCCAGTTAAGCAGAAATTGAGAAGGACGAAACCAGATATGGCTGTCAAGATCAAGGAAGAGGTTCAGAAATAGTTGGACGCCAGATTTCTTGCTGTGACAAATTATCCTCCGTGGGTTGCTAATATTGTACCTGTAGCTAAGAAGGATGGGAAGGTCAGGATGTGTGTTGATTACCGAGATTTGAATAGGGCGAGCCCAAAGGATGATTTCCCGCTCCCCCACATTGACATGTTAGTGGACAATACCGCTCAATATTCTGTGTTTTCCTTCATGGATGGCTTCTCTGGGTATAACCAAATCAAAATGGCCCTAGAGGACATGGAGTAGACTACTTTCATAACACCGTGGGGAACGTTTTGCTACAAGGTAATGCCCTTTGGATTGAAGAATGCTGGGGCAACCTATCAGCGGGCGATGGTGACTCTCTTTCATGATATGATTCACAGGGAGATTGAAGTCTATGTTGATGACATGATTGCGAAGTCACAGACAGAGGAAGAACACCTGGTAAACCTCTAGAAGCTGTTTGAAAGGTTGAGGAAGTTCAGGTTGAGATTAAATCCGAACAAGTGCACTTTCGGCGTGAGGTCTGGTAAATTGTTGGGTTTCATTGTTAGCGAAAGGGGTATAGAGGTTGATCCCGCAAAGATAAGAGCCATACAGGAGATGCCTGAGCCAAGAATAGAGAAAGAGGTTCGTGGTTTCTTGGGAAGGTTGAATTACATTGCCAGGTTCATCTCTCATCTGACGGATACATGTGAACCAATTTTCAAGTTGTTAAGAAAGGATCAAGAGGTCAGGTGGAATGAAAATTGTCGAGAGGCGTTTGAAAGGATAAAGACATACTTGCAATAACCTTCAGTCCTTATGCCACCAGTGTCTGGGAGACCGTTGATTATGTACCTTACGGTTCTTGAGAATTTGATGGGTCGTGTGCTCGGTCAACACGACGAGACAGGTAAGAAAGAGCACGCCATTTACTACCTGAGTAAGAAGTTCACTGACTGCGAATCAAGATACTCTATGCTGGAAAAGACATGTTGTGCACTCGCTTGGGTAGCCAAGCGCCTAAGGCAGTATATGTTGAATCACACAACCTTGTTGATTTCGAAGATGGATCCGATTAAGTACGTGTTTGAGAAGCAGGCACTTTCTGGAAGGATAGCCCGTTGGCAGATGGTTTTGACAGAGTACGATATTCAGTGTGTTTCTCAGAAGGCCCTTAAGGGAAGCGTTCTGTCAGAATATCTTGCTGATCAGCCAGTTGAGGATTATCAGCCTATGAAGTTTGAGTTTCCAGACGAGCATGTTATGTTTCTGAAGATGAAGGATTGTGAAGAGCCTCTGCCTGACGAAGGACCTAAGATTGGATCACAGTGGAAGATGATTTTTGATGGGGCTGTTAACTCATATGGCAATGGAATTGGGGCAATCATTACAACTCCGAAGGGTTCTCATATACCTTTCACTGCCCGGTTAGCATTTGTGTGTACCAACAACGAGGCGGAGTACGAAGCATGCATCATGGGGTTAGAAGAAGCAATCGATTTGAGAATTAAGAACCTCGATGTCTATGGTGATTCCGCGTTGGTAGTTAATCAGATTACAGGAGAATGGGAGACTCGTCAGGCAAATCTGGTACCTTATAAAAACTATGCCAGAAGGTTGTTACCTTTCTTTGATAGGGTGGATTTTCATCATGTGCCCAGAGCTGAGAATCAGATGGCTGATGCGTTGGCGACCTTGGCATCCATGTATAAGGTGAACCGTTGGAATGAAACACCTTCGATTAGAATCATGCGTCTGGACAGACCAGCTTTTGTGTTTGCAATTGAAGATGTGTCTGATGGCAAACCGTGGTATCATGATATTAAGGTTTTTCTGAAGAGACAAGAGTACCCAGAGGGTGCCTCCACCAAGGATAAGAAGACTCTGAGAAGGTTGGCAGGGAACTTCTTTCTGAATAAGGATAATGTGTTATACAAGAGGAACTTCGATATGGTCTTGCTACGTTGTGTCGATGAACACGAGGCAAGCTCATTGATGGAGGAAGTTCACGAGGGCTCTTTTGGTACTCATTCCAGTGGACACACCATGGCTAGGAAGTTGTTGAGAGCAGGATATTATTGGATGACTATGGAGTCTGATTGTTTCAAGTACGCTCGGAAGTTCCATAAATGCCAGATTTATGCAGATAAGATGCACGTACCGCCTACGCCTCTAAATGTGTTGTCATCTCCTTGGCCATTTGCAATGTGGGGTATAGATATGATTGGAAAGATTGAGCCTACTGCTTCCAATGGGCATCGTTTCATTTTGGTTGCCATTGACTATTTCACAAAGTGGGTGGAGGCAGCCTCGTACGCCAACGTCACCAAGCAAGTGGTAGCCCGGTTTATAAAGAAGGATATCATCTGCCGTTATGGGGTCCCTGAGAGAATCATTACTGATAATGGCTCGAATTTGAATAATAAGATGATGAAGGAACTGTGTCAGAGTTTTAAGATCGAGCATCACAATTCTTCTCCCTATCGTCCGAAGATGAATGGTGTTGTTGAGGCGGCAAATAAGAATATCAAAAGGATTGTGCAGAAGATGGTAGTGACATATAAGGACTGGTATGAGATGCTACCTTACGCTCTACATGGTTATCGTACTTCGGTGCGTACGTCAACTGGGGCAACCCCTCTCTCATTGGTATATGGTATGGAAGCAGTTTTACCCTTAGAAGTCGAGATTCCGTCTTTGAGAGTTCTGGCAGATGTGATGCTCGACGAAGCTGAATGGGTGCGTGCCAGGTTGGATCAGTTGAACCTTATCGAAGAAAAGAGATTGGCAGCCATCGCACATGGTCGGTTGTATCAGAGCAGGATGAAGCACGCCTTTGATCAGAAAGTGCGTCCTCGGAATTTTCAGACAGGTGAATTGGTTTTGAAAAGGATCCTTCCTCCTCAGACAGATCACAGGGGCAAATGGACTCCAAACTACGAAGGGCCGTATGTAGTCAGAAAGGTTTTCTCTGGTGGAGCCTTACTACTTTCAACAATGGATGGCGAAGATTTTACTTCCCCTGTGAACGCAGACGTAGTCAAAAAATACTTCGCATGAAAGAGACCCGCTGGACACAAAAAGAAAGTCCAGGCAAAAAAGGGGCATCCCGGCGAACCATTAAAAGGAAAAGTTTCGGGCAAAAGTCAGGGATAAAATGTAAAAAGAAATGTGTAAACCCGCAAAGTTGAAAACCTGAAAAGGCGACTTTGGCAAAAATGGGTATCCCGGTGGACTGAAAACCCGAAAAGGGCGATCCAGGAAAAAGTTAGGGATTTATAAGCAAAAGGCTACGGTCTGCGTTCGATCTGTGAACATTCTCGATACCTGGAAGTTCTGAAAGAAAGGAATCAACACAGTTAGTCTCTTCGAAGGTCAAGACATTTGGGGATAAGCAAGTCATATGGGTCATAGCTGAGTCGAATCATGGTGGATATCTGTTCCCACATTGCCGACATGTGTATTTTCTTTTGTTTTTGCGCAATTACCTCTTTCTAGGAATTGCTTCCTATTGTAAATGCCTATTTACAGGCCACTCTTCAATAAAATATTCATTTCACTCAAAGAGCTTTCCATTGTTCGTTTTACTTTTACTTTTACTGTTTTGTTTGCAAAAACGTCCGATATTTTTGATAAACATCGCATATGAAACTTTGAGCTTTGCGAAGCATAACGAAAAGCAGTAGAAATTACTTAGGAGTTAACGGTGATAGCCAGGTTGTGGCATATTCTATTTGTTGTTATTTGACTTGCAGGGCAACAGGATTGTACTCCCCCAGCAGGTTGCTCTCCCCAGCATTGAAATTACACTTTTCTCAGCAGAGCAGACTTTCCCCAGCAGAAGACTTGGAAAGCATGTTCTCCGAATCAAGACGTTATTTCCCCACAGAATCATGCTGCTCACTTCCCCATCCCGTCAGGAGGCGTGCTCTCACCGACGATGTCTTAATATAATCCCCAGCAAGGTGGGAGTAAAGTCATTCTCCCTACCAGCAGGCTAAGTTCAGCAGTATCCCCAAGCAGGATGGTATTATGGACTATTTTCCCCAGCAGGTCCTGAGCCAATTGGATATTAGCAATTTTCAGTAACAGACTGCCGATTCCGTTAGTGGCATTCATTCTCAACTCCCCCCAGCGGAGGAGAAATCTCAGGTTTTGGATGAAAGACAGGTGTGGCCCCCGGTAGTTCTTTCGGGACTTCATCCCCAGCAGAAGTTGTTGATCCAAAGAGTCGATCAGTATGACCCTTCTCAACAGAGTTCCTAGATTCAAAGGACAATTTATCCCCAGCTGAACGAGTCCTTTCTCTCCAGCATTTATTTTGCTAGAGGGGCTCTTTTGCATATCATAAGCATTCGCATTGCATCCTCCAACGCATAGCATTTCCATGTCGTATGGAGCATTATGCCATTATTCAAACATTTGCATTCGAAGCATAAGTCAGGTTTGATACTTTCTTTGCCAGTTCTCCTGCTCAGCAGAGATGGCACAACTCAGGAGATTTTGGAGGGATGTATTCCTCATACTTGTGCTCCCCGGCAGAGTCTTTCATTTAGACTTCTCCTTTCCCCAACGGAGTCATCTTATCTATGGATCATGGGCCCGTCAGAAGTTTGTCCGGCCTTTCTCTTTTGTGAAATCCCGTTCTTACCAGAAGTTGTGTTTCACGTTATCCCTAGTGAAGTTGCCATTGGTATTGCTAGTTTCTCTTTATCAGCAGAGATAGCAATCCTTTGAAGATGTTCTTCGTCAGTTTCCCTTTATCAGCAGGGATGGCACTTATTTTGCTAGTCTCCCTTTATCAGCAGGGATGGCATTTATTTTGCTAGTTTCTCTTTATCAGCAGAGATAGCAACCTTTTGGAGATTTTCTTTCGTCAGTTTCCCTTTATCAGCAGGGATGGCATCAGTTTGCTAGTTTCTCTTTATCAGCAGAGATAGCGATCTTTTGGATAGTTCTTCGTCAGTTTCCCTTTATCAGCAGGGATGGCATTTATTTTGCTAGTCTCCCTTTATCAGCAGGGATGGCATCAGTTTGCTAGTTTCTCTTTATCAGCAGAGATAGCGATCTTTTGGATAGTTCTTCGTCAGTTTCCCTTTATTAGCAGGGATGGCACTTATTTTGCTAGTCTCCCTTTATCAGCAGGGATGGCATCAGTTTGCTAGTTTCTCTTTATCAGCAGAGATAGCAATCTTTTGGATAGTTCTTCGTCAGTTTCCCTTTATCAGCAGGGATGACATTTATTTTGCTAGTTTCTCTTTATCAGCAGAGATAGCAATCTTTTGGAGATTTTCTTTCGTCAGTTTCCCTTTATCAGCAGGGATGGCATCAGTTTGCTAGTTTCTCTTTATCAGCAGGGATAGCAATCTTTTGGAGATTTCGTTCGTCAGTTTCCCTTTATCAGTAGGGATGACATCAGTTTGCTAGTTTCTCTTTATCAGCAGGGATAGCAATCTTTTGGAGACTTCGTTCGTCAGTTTCCCTTTATCAGCAGGGATGGCATTTATGTTGCTAGATTCTCTTTATCAGCAGAAAACAACAATCTTTTGAAGATTTTCTTTCGTCAGTTTCCCTTTATCAGCAGGGATGGCATCCGTTTGCTAGTTTCTCTTTATCAGCGGAGATAGCGATCTTCTGGATAGTTCTTCGTCAGTTTCCCTTTATCAGCAGGGATGGCTTTTGTGTTGCTAAGTTCTCTTTACCAGCAGAGATAGCAGCCTTTTGAAGATTTACTTCGTCGGTTCTCTTTATCAGCAGAGATGACATAACTTGGGAAAGTTTGTTTCGTTTTATACCCAGCATAGCAACATTTATAGCTAATTCTCCAGTGAAGGATTGCAAATTTCTGGGTTCGTTGGTATTCAATCTCCGTGCACCCTGATTATCTGAAAGCTGTCGCTATCATACCCTCAAGACCAAGTTGATTGAATAGGGGCAGCTGTTGCACCCCAAAATTTGCCCTCCTTACTTTTTTACTAACTGGCTTATGTTTCGTTTCATTTTTTGCATTATCATGTATGCATATCATTAGCATGGGATCAAGGTGCTTGAAGCAGTTCAAGAAGGTCCTATCTGGTCCATCACCTCATCAAAGATTCACAAGTGGCAAGGGATCTCAAGTGGATCACTCTCTCCTAACCAGTGCATGAATTAGGGTTTTGAGATTCTTGGGTTTATTGCTCCAATGGGCAAGTTCCTTGGGTTTTTATCATCATCAAATGGCATATCTTATCTTTGTTGGAGAGGATACACATCATATTCAGAGGAATTTGGATTTAGAGACTGTGCTATTTCCTCCTTAGACTGAGGGTACCACAACTAGGGTTTGCTACAAAGTCAGTTTATTTCTGTTTTTTGGGCAAGACTTGATTCTATGGTCTTCCTTGGGTCCTTGAGTATCTAGGAGTGGAAGATTGTCCATCAGTTTGGTTCAGGAGAGGTTCAATTGATCAGAAGATTGGGAATCAGGAGAATTTGGGGGAAAAGTCAACAGTGAAAGGAGAAAAGTCAACTGTGAAATTTTGAAGTTCTCTTCAGGAATTTTAAGGTCTCACACCCTCATATGGTCTCCAGGAGTCAAATTTCATACATATTTATCAGGAATCAGGAGTTGGTGCAAAGTTTCCAAATGTGGAAAGTGACCTATAATGAAAAGTTTCCTTTTTGGGCAAGTTCCTGCACTGCATTCAACTTGACTTTTCATCATCAAGAAAGCTTCAAATGAATTTTGCTCCAACATGAAAGTTGAAGATATTTTTCTCCTCTTTCCAAAAAGTACTGGTGGGTCTCCATAGCATTTGTGAAACTCCAGTTATGATTAAAAGAAGGCAAAGTGGTTTTTAGGGTTTCTCATGATGCCATTTTCACAAATTTTGGGCATAGTGACCTATAACCTATTCCATTGCTTCATGCCATATTCCAATGTTAAAAGACACTCCTTGAGGATTATTTTGGGCCCCAGAATGAAGAAATTCCATGGTTTATTATTCACCTTTTTTCCATTATTCAAATTTCCCAAAATGTCTAAAACTCATAAATCATTTGCTCTCAAGGCCCAAGTTAAATGTGGTGTGGTTAGCAACTCAGAGGCAAGTGATCCATCATGAATTTTAGTGCATGGAAGGAATATATTTTTCACTTATTCACATAATGCATTTTTCCAAAATTATTCAAAAAATCATTAAACAATGGATTACCCAAGCCCAATTCCTCATCATAAGAAAACCCTAGCTTATTTAAACCTAAAGATGCACTGGTTAGGGTTCATGCACGTGAAGTTGGAGGAGTTCTCAAGAAAACCCTAAAAGAGGATTCTTCATCAAAACTCACGATTCAGAAGGTCTCATTACAAAATTCTTCCACAAACTTAACCCTTGGGATCCCTAGGACAAAAACCAACCGTCGCTTAAAGCTAAAAGCAGGGATAAGGGCAGTGCCATCTCAGGTTTGTCGTTTTTTTTTCGTGATCACAAAACCTTTCTTTTTGATATGCATAATGACGTGTTATGCCTGCTGATCATCCTGATCTATTTGGTTTTGATTTTGGACGTGTGTACTACTTGTTGTGTTGATTTAAAGTTTTGGACCCACTTTTTCTTTCTTTCGAATCTCCTTGTACGTTGATCTTTTGTGAAAAATAATAGGATATTCATGATCCTCATAAAAATCTGGACAAAATGGTATGCGGTTTGGTATTTTCTGGGCACCTTGTAGGTTGCAGGTGGTGGTGGCAGGCGGCCGGAGCTAGGGCTCCGGCGACCTGGGAAAGTTCCGGCGAAGGGGAGAGCTCAACGAAGAAGACGACCTCCTGGCCGTCCGATCCACGCATCCAACGATCATCAGCGCGCCATGTGTTTTTCATTTTATTTTTTTTTCTGAAATTTAATTAGTGATTACATGTTTATTCACCCATGCTAGCTACCATGCTCCTCCAATAAGGATATGACGTTTTGCTTACTTTTTGGTTGACTGTTGACCCGTTGACTCAATCGTGTACGTTCGATGAATCACACGAACAGGAACACGCCAACGCATTAAAAACGCACGCGTATGGCACATGGGGGGGCACACGGTGAAATCCCCAGATTTTTGTTTTTTCTGATAGTTTGGTGGGCTGGGTTGCTATGCGCACCCCCCACCCTTTGGCCCAACCACATTTCCAACGTAGTTTTTTACTGATCACACCCCCCAGCCCGTTTCTTATTTTATTTTATTTTCAATTATTATTTCATATTTTAATTATTTAAAAATAGTAAATTGCATTTTAAAATTCTCATAAAATTCATGCATTATGTTTATCATTTTATAAAATTTTTACAAATTTTATTTTTTAATTTTATTTTATTTCTATCATTTAAATTAATTGTTTAGTGAATTTCTTTTTAGCATCATCCATATCCTGCATACCTAATTTCTTTATTTTAATTCTCCTCATCTACAAAATATTTTTGATCCGTTCTTTTTGCATTGGTTCACTAACATCCTAAATTGCATAAAAATATTTTTCTTTCATTTTTAAATTTATTTCATATTGCATTTAGGTCCTTCCCTTTGGCCCATTGAACCCTATTCCTCACCTGAACTCTGCCTAATTATTTGAATGAATAATATCTTGATTTTTTGCAGGTACTTTTGGTATGTTGTTTGCCTCTGGTTGAGAAACCTTAATGTTTAATTTGGGAATTTTAGGAGTCATTTTTCTAATGATCTGATTTGTTTTCACTTGAGATTTTCTTGCAGGCGCATCTTTGACCTTGTATGATTATCTGTTTGAAAAGGCACTTGTGCCATTTGCTTTGGGGTTGTTCCTTTGATTTCTTTGATTCATGTTTGGATGATAACCATTGTTGTTTGCCATTGTTTGATTTTCATTCACCTCATCTCTCTTACTTATGTCTATTCTGTACTAATCTTTTATGCAGGGTCTAAGGTAAGTTCTTTAAGGGTGTGGATAAGCATCCATATTCACCTTTACTATTCTCTCCTTCTCTCATCTCTTTCCTTTAGGATTTAGGTTGTCGTCAAACCTCACTAACCGTAGGTCACCCATGCATGATCACTTTAGGATTCATAGTCTCCCTTTAGAGTTACCCTTGTGTCTTCTCATCTCATCTCAAATTTCTTTAAAACACTTAATAAGAATAAGGTGTATTGCGCACGAGCCTTAAGTATGGGGAATGAGAAATGAGGGGCTTCCTTTCATATTTCTAGAGTGCTTAGCGAGCGTCCTGTCTTGGGACGATGCGTTAAGTATTCGCCCATGTGCTCTAGACTTTGGTGCAATGCAACTTAGGAACTAACTTAAGCCACTTCTGTCCTAAAAAACACAAACCAACTTCAAACCTTTTTTGTCCTTCGGGATTTCCAAACTTAAAGGCTATTTTCAAAAAGGGCACGTTACCTTCCGTTTGAGTCGCAAACAGGCATCAACCCTAACTACCGGACGCGAACTTAACGTCGCTCATAAAAAACACAAAAAGAACTTGGTCCGAACTACGTTGACTCTGAATTCCCCATTGTACAAAGGGGGTACGTAGGCCTAGGACGTCGACGTCCTACCGAGTCTGTCTTTGTCTTTCCCTCTCCGTTTTAGTACAACCCTAGATGATAGTATAACTCACCCTTATAATAGACAACAAGCGTGGATCCCATCGAGTACGATGGACGCGTGGGGTGCTAGCACCTTCCCCTCGCATAACCGACTCCCGAACCCAGGTTATGGTAGCGATGACCATTCCTTTTCCTCTTCCTAAGGTTTATGCGGTGATCCCTTTCCCTCTCCTGGGATAAATTTACACGGCTGGCGACTCTGTTTATCCGCGCCACTCTCGCGTTTGTACCTGGATGAAAATCTTGGGAGCGACACACGCGTCAGCTAGAAGGGTAGGCACAGCGTTTCCTGTGATGAAAACATGGACAACAGTAATATCTATAAAATCATCTACATCCACATTAGGAAATAGAACAATCCCATAGATGGCTAATGCTACAGCAGCATAACAAGCTTCCCAACTTTTCTCTTTCATCATAGCCTCAGCCCTTTCCAACAGAAATGAGAGGAAGAAGCCCTTGACCACTCCCTTGATCTTCCAGTTGTTAGTGACGTCCTGCTTAGTCATGTGGAGAGCTTTTGCAATGATTTCATCCTTCAGAGTCACATCAACCCCTTCAAATAACCACTTGCCTTTCATTGGGATATCCACCAGTTTCTCATACTCTTCCAGTGTTAGTGCCAACTGAAAGTCTTGAAATGTGAAACATCTCAAGGGAGCATCATAGAACTGTACGAAGGTGCTTAGCATGGAAAAGTCCACGTCTTGATTCAGAATACGCAACAGTTTACCAAAGTCATTCCCAAAGTAGATTCGGTAGACGGAAGGCATACGCGAAACCAACCCACGTAAAGTAGTCAGATCAGGCATCTTGAACTTGAAAGAATGAGGGCAACGGACATCAGTTTCCATAATTCCTATCTGTAGCAAATGACAATTCTTAGATTCCCTAAAAATAAATAATGGATGTGGATGTTATGGTCATGCAGATGTTTATGCAAAGGTACAACATCAAACAATGTCTGATTCTGAGGAAGGAGCCAGACACGGGATATCTCTGATCACAAAAACCCCCCATAGGTAGGCTCTAATCAGGTAGGTGCCTAGAGTTACAGATATCTTTCAAAGACATTATGGCCATGACGAAGGAACATCAGACGATAATATCCTTGAAAGGATCTCGTCTAGGTGAGGTCTTCGTTTCTTCCCCACGAGAAAGATTCCTCGGAGGCGCCCACTACACAACCATCGACACACGGGTTTAGGGTTCTCAGAATCTTAGATCGAGGTCGAGAATAATACTGTCAGGAAGTAATACGTTCGAGGGATCTCATCTGATTGTGGCGTTCGCATTAACTCACATAGAATTAACACTACTAACCACCATGGGAAATTAGGTTAAAGGTCCTTGGGATCAACGATTCAGGCTCGAAAATATTACCGCCATGGCAAAGTTTCACCACAGCAATAATATATCCAAGGGAACCTACTCCAAGCGGGGTTTTCGCTTCAACTCACGCGGAAGAGACCACGCAAGCCTACACTACACAACCACCATTCTAAACCTAGGGTTATACTCGGACTCGGGTATAGAGCCATCTCACAGAGCACCAATGATCATAGAATCCCAACAGTGTCACAAGAGATAGGGCATAATAACAATAAGCAAGCAAGTAGATAATCAGACAAGTAAGCAAACAAGCGAGAGAGAATAAACAAACAAGCGGATCTAACACTCATGAATCGAGTCAAGTTAGGCTTGACTCTCTCTAGCATAGGGCAATACATTTCCCCAGCAGAGTCGCCATCTGCCGCACCTTGAAAAATCAATCGCTTAATCGAAGACACGACCCTCACGCGAAAGGCGAGGAAAACGGTTCGACAGAGTCGCCACCGAACTTTATTTATCCCAAAAAGAGGGAAAGGAAAATATCGAGAAACCTTTAAGGAGGGATAAGAACATGGTTGTTGCAACCATATTCTGGGTTCGGAAGTCGGTTACATGAGGGGAAGGTACGCGCACCCCCTCACGTCCGTTGTACTCAACGGGAACCTCTTGATTCGATTCGGGAGAAATGTTAGCTAGGTTTGTTTGTTTATCTTCTAAGGTAAAAGGATTTTGTTTTCTAGGGGGAAATGGGTGGTTTTTTATTAGTGTGCTCGGCAAGGATTAAGATCCTTGTGCCTACGTATTCCCTCGTGCAATGGGAAAGTCAGAGCATTCGTAGTTCGTGGGACTACGGTTTGTTGGTTTGTATTTTTTTATGTAGGCGCCAATTACCCACACACGAGTAAGTAAACTCGCACCCAAGCAATTGGGGAGAAAGGTCAAAGACTTGGCCCCCCTCACATCACCTTTTAAAAAGTTCTTTGAATATATTATCAAGTATGTTAAAGAGTTTGATTGAGAAAATGATTTGATTTGAACGTTTTTTAGGGTTTTGGTCGCACGTGGGCGAGGAAAGGGGTTTGAATCGTATTGGATGTTTTTAGAGGTGACAATTGTCCACACACGAGTAAGAGAACTCGCACCCAAACAATTGAGGAGACAGACCAAAGACTTGATCCCCCTCACTTCACCTTTGGTAAAACTGTTTAAGTAAGGATTAAGTGTTTTGATAATTTGATTTAGAAATGGTTTAAATGTGGTCGGGTTTCGTGTGTTTTAGAGGCGTCAATTATCCACACACGAGTAAGGAAACTCGCACCCAGACAATTGAAAAGAAAGACCAAAGACTTGGTCCCCCTCTTTTTCACCTTTATAAAAATGTATTTGAATGTTGATTACATATCTTAATGTTTGATTAAGAAAATGAGTTTGAAGGTGATTGGATAAAATGTGTTTTAAAGGTGTCAATTGCCTACACACGAGTAAGGAAACTCGCACCCGAACAATTGAAAAGAAAAACCAAAGACTTGGTCCCCCTCTTTTTCACCTTTATGAAAATGTCTAAGTATTATTAAGTATGTTGATTTGATTTGAGAAAAGTACTCGACGTTGGATCGAGGTTTTGATTTATGAGAAGGTTAAGAAATAAGGACGTCTTATGGTTTAAAGTGAAGGTTGGAAGTACTTGATATATGGATCAAGTAAATGCTTAGGATTGGATTGATTGAATTTATTTGAAAAATACTTGACGTTGGATCAAGTTTGTTTTACTCTTATAAAAAGGGTTGATTTTAATCTTATGGAATTAATTAAGCCATGATTAAACATAAACCAATCACATACATGCATACAAATCAAAATAAAATGGGTAATCGTTGCATAAGGCCCAAGAGGAGGCAAAGGGGAGGTCGGTTGCGATCGTGAAAACGAACGACTTATCAGGTATGAAAATGATTGACACGAAGTCCAAATATTAGTTGAAAAATATTTTGATTTGAATAAACATACAATGACATAGCATAATATAATCAAAGCATAAAAATCCACGAGATAAAAAAATATACACCATATATAATAAGCATTGAATAAATAAACTCAAACATGATATGGTTAGTCACTTAATTCTAAGGTTAGTTTAAGGAAGGTATCCTAAACTAAAATAAATTCTAAGTTTTATTAGAAGGGTTTAAATAATTAATTAGATTAAATTATAATATTTAATAAAATTAATCATCAAAAAATTAATTAGTATTAAATAAAACAATTTAATAAAACTAATTAAGTAAGAAAATAGGGACTAATTGGATATAGATTTTTTAAAATTAAATTAATAATTAATCAAATTAAAATTCAATATTTAATAAAATTAATCATGAGTAAATTAATTACTATTAAATAAAAATTTTAATTAGAAGAAATACTTTCAAAAGCTTTGTTCTTTTTTTAAAAAATGAAATAAAATAAAAATGTTTTTTTTTAGATTTTTTAACATTATTAATGTTAAGTTTTTTTATTAAAACAAAAAACAGTGGGCCGGAAAAGGTTAGCAATTAGGGGGTGCGAACGGAAATCTCCCCCAGGCCCAGATATTTGGAGGCCCACACGGGGAGTCTACCATGGACCTGCGACGGATCTGGGGCGTTGGATCAGGAAAGAGTCAATACTATTGATTTGTCCAAGGGTTGCAACGAAGGGTGTATGGTATGGATCAAGACGGTGCACACATGGGATCATGAGGAAAGGGACATCCCGGTGGCACATGTCACGGACGGTGACAAGTGTCACCGTCTCCACCACCCATCCCAACATTAATGAAATAAGCCAAGGAACGGTGAAGAATAAATCTCATTCTCACCTTCCGTTTCTCTCTCTCGCTAACCTCATCTATCTATACGCCTTCTCTCTCTCAACTCTCAAAAAAACAACGCCGGAGACCCTAAAAAACGCCGGAGAAGACGGTGGTGCGCGGTGGCCGTCGTCGTCTCTCTCCGGTCACCCCTTAAAACACCCTCACTCTATGAAACCCACACTCCTGAGTTCGAATCTAAAGTCATCTTACCCAAAAAGCCCCCCTAAACCCCAAACCGAAGCTCAACAAAAACCCTAACTCTATCCAAAATTAGGGTAAACAAGCAGTTAAAGAACGATTTCGAAGCACAATCACATAGAGGCTACAAATCAATCATCAGAAAGTAAAAAGGGGCAAATAATACCTAGATCGGGACGATTCCGATCTGAAGCTTTCTGGCGACGGTAACCCTCTTTAACTCTCTTCTTTCCTCTTTTCCTTATACGTATCGTCCTCTTCCTTTTGAAATCTTCTTCTTCCTTATTTCTTGAGTGTGTTGTTTTGTATGGTTGCAGGAAAATGTGAGGTCAAGCTCAAACGAGCTCAGAATTTCAGTGTGAAAATCTGAGTAGTTATTTTGGGGTTCTTTGAGAGCTTTAGAGATGGAGGTTGGGGATTTCTTGCATCGCCTCGTAATGCTCTAGAAAGGTAGGGTTTTTCCTTCGGTTCCCAAAACAAACTGAAATGATGCTCTTATATTGAAACCAATTAGGATTAGCAGACCAAGTTCTGAAATCCTCTGCAATCTATAGTTAGACCTTGTCTGCTATGAATTTGTCTTGTTTCCATTTTTGTGTTAAGGTAGTTGTACTGTGTATTCTGTTGCTGTCCCTGTTTTTTCCATTTTCGTGAATCCTGACTTTGCCTTAGAAATGGTTCTACTTGCTTTGTGTTGCTTTAATTCTGACTTTGCAACTTGGTATGAAAATAGTTGACTCTTGGCTTATTTTTTCACTGCGGATACGTAATTTTTACTGCTTGTTGTTTACGTTTTTCACTACTTTTTACTACTGCTAATTTTTGATGATGTGGCTCTTATTGACTTAAGTTGACTTTTGTTATTTTGAGCTTTCTGATGAGTTATGAACTTATTATGAACTTCCTGAATTTGCTTTGAAACTAAATGGCATTGATTTTCAGGATTTTCATTTTGTCAAGAACCACGTCATTTTCTTGTTGTTTGAGTAATCATCAAAATTATTAACACAAATTGCTTCTTCTTCTAACTCTGCTTCATTAGTTTCAGGTAGGTGGACTTGGGGATTGAAATTTGAAGTTGATGAGTTGTTGAAGCTCTGTGACGAAGGAGGTTTGGGTATTGGAATTTGCAGCATACTTTGGCTTTTTAGAGCTTGCAGGGAATGAGGAAGAACTGTTTGGTAATTATAAAGTGAAGACTGAGGTGAGCTTCTAGAGTGTGTGATCCTCAATGAAATTGCCTTGGATTTTTACCAACTGTACAATTGTGAATTTACTCAATTTCACTGCTCTATCTTTTTTCATTTTTTTTCTTTGATGTGCAGTTTTGCCCTTCTTTTGGTTCAGAAATTTGAACGACTGCATTATCTTGTTTTGAACATTCCTTGTGATACTCCTGTGAAAAACGATTTTGGTGTTACCCTACATATATGTATGAATTCTTGTCCATTCAAACTTTTTGAATTTCCTTTTCTTGTTTGGATACTTGCTACTCAAGAATGATGAACTCTGTTTGTTGCCTTGCAGGTCTGACATGGTTCCATAGGACCTTGGTAAGTTAGTTGTGAAAGCTTTGGACGATGAAGAGTTGGATGAGGAAATTGGTGGCTTAAAAGAAATGCCGAGGAAACTTGGTTTTGATCGTGACTGGAGTAAAACTTCAGGGCTTTGGAATTACACCTAGTCTCTTAGGCATTAGGATTAGGCTGTTGTCTTGTAGTTTAGAACAAAACTGGTAGTTCTTTAACTCAAAGGTTATGCTTTGTAATCTTGCGTTCTGGTTTTTTTGTAAAAAATTTAAACATGATTTGAAGCAACCATGTCCCACCAATAACATTGCTCAATTTATTCATGGCTCCAAAAGCAAATCCAACACGACATCAACGAGCTTGGTAACAAATTTTTTCATGCAAAAGTAATACAAATCCAACTTTGGAACCTTATTTGGTCACGTTTTGGAAACTTCTTAACATGGAATTTTCCTTACAATTATGGTTTTCAACTTTCAATAGGTTGCAAATGAATTAGCATGACTTAGCATAAATCCAAATGAAGTTGTGAACTTCCTCTTGCCAATTTAATTTTCCTGATCCATTAAGAAAATAAAACCCATTTTGAACCATGTGAACTATAACTTTACCAATCAAAGTTGGAAGCCAATTTGAAGTTATTCAAAATAATTCTCCCTCATGGTTTACAAATGGACTCCAACTATTTCCAATCTCATGCCTTAATTAAATCACTCATCCTTAGAAACAACAGTTAGAATCCATTTTGGAATGTAACTTTAAAGTGTAATGATCATGACTTAAATGAACTCTAAACATGGCCTCGGATCACCTTGAATCACAACTTGAAAAGCCATGGTTGAAACAAGATTTGGACTTATCTTTGAAGTATAGCCTAAAACCACCTGAAACCAAATGACCCTGCCCTAAATTGAACCAGTGATGTAACTTGGGCAGTCAATCTTGTCTGGAAATTTAGATCGTGAGAGGGTAGGGCAAATTTGGGGTATGACAGATGCCCCTATCTAATTGCCTTAAATCGAGAGAGTGAATGTCTACGACGTTCATTCTAAGGGTAGAAGTCAATTAGATATAAGAATGCCCCAAAATTTGTCTCACAAAAGGTAAAGTGTTTGTAGAGCAAGGGATGACAGAACGAGGGTAGCGGGGTTTAGACTTAACAAAATAACTTGAGATCCTTTGGATGGTCGAAGCAGTCCCTTATCCGTATAAGGTTCTCCGATGATACCGAAGTTGTATGTTTGAAAAGACAGAGGATTCTCTGGGTCGTCGAAGAAGTCCCTTATCCACTAAGGTTCCTCGATGATACCAAAGCAGTATCTCTGAAGGCAGACAATTCTCTGGGCCGTTGAAGCAGTCCCTTATCCATTAAGGTTCCCCGATGATACCAAAGCAGTATCTCTGAAGGCAGACGATTCTCTGGGTCGTCGAAGCAGTCCCTTATCCATTAAGGTTCCCCGATGATACCAAAGCAGTATCTTTGAAGACAGACGATTCTCTGGGTCGTCGAAGCAGTCCCTTATCCATTAAGGTTCCTCGGTGATACCAAAGCAGTATCTCTGAAGGCAAACGATTCTCTGGGCCGTCGAAGCACTCCCTTATCCATTAAGGTTCCCCGATGATACCAAAGCAGTATCTCTGAAGGAAGACGATTCTCTGGGTCGTCGAAGCAGTCCCTTATCCATTAAGGTTCCTCGATGATACCAAAGCAGTATCTCTGAAGGCAGACGATTCTCTGGGCCGTCGAAGCAGTCCCTTATCCATTAAGGTTCCTCGATGATACCAAAGCAGTATCTCTGAAGGCCGACGATTCTCTGGGCCGTCGAAGCAGTCCCTTATCCATTAAGGTTCCCCGATGATACCAAAGCAGTATCTCTGAAGGCAGACGATTCTCTGGGTCGTCAAAGCAGTCCCTTATCCATTAAGGTTCTCCGATGATACCAAAGCAGTATCTCTGAAGGCAGACGATTCTCTGGGCCGTCGAAGTAGTCCCTTATCCATTAAGGTTCCTCGATGATACCAAAGCAGTATCTCTGAAGGCAGACGATTCTCTGGGCTGTCGAAGCAGTCCCTTATCCATTAAGGTTCCCCGATGATACCAAAGCAGTATCTCTGAAGGATAATTGAGCAAGATTCCTGTCAGAGGAAATGTGCTGGCTCTGCAGGGGAAAGCTCACAAGAAACTTTCTAGGGTATCCTCTGCTTGGGGAGTACGAAAAGCAACAGGTGCTGGGGATTGTCAATATCAACTGCATGGCTGAAGAATATCTTGCTGGGGAATAGAATTCCAAGAGCACGTGCAGGGTATCAACTCCTCTTTAGAGGAATACCGTCGACTTTGATGGAGGACTGGCCAAGATGCTTGCGAACTAATCCTGGATCCTGCTATGCTATGCTGGGGATGGATATGCCATGCACTAACATGATGCACTGAAACATATACTAAAATGCAACTGCTAGGGAATCTAATGCACGTATGATATGATAGTGCTTGATATGATTATGTAATGTTATGCTAGCATGCTATGCATATGACGATGCAAATGATCAGGGCGCGCTGGGGATAAGCTTCCTTGTCGAGGGTATCAACAGGGATTGAATTTGGTAGTTTTGGTGTCATAAGGATGCCAACGATGGTGGACTTTTAATGGTTGCCAATGAAGACTGGACTTTGAAAGGTAGATTTGAAGGTGCCAACGAGCGTGGACTTTTGAGTAGTTTCCAATAGAGGATTGGACTTTGGGTTTTGTGGGGATAGTGAGAGTGTTTGACTACTCGACCCCTTTTGAGCAAGCCAAATATGACTAGGGAGCGTGACTTCCCCTGTTGAGCTTGAAAGATTCATTGTTGGAGATTATAGTAAGCACATTCTTATTAGGCTACACTGCTTGTCGTGAAGAGCTAGAACGACTGACAACTGATTTGATGCTTTCATGTGGTGAAATTCTTTTGGAGACTATCTAATTCCTTTTAGTTCTCCCAACACCAAACAAACTTTATCGTTTTCAAATATTGTCTTTATTAACCGTAGTTTCAAAACACAGTTTATCAAAAACAGAATCAATTTGCAAACAAACAGATAAAGTAAAAAAAAATGAGCACAATTTGGTGAGAAATCCCTCTTTGTATTGATTTGCCCCTGGAATGGGTAAGTATGTACAGGGATGCAATTCCTTAATGAGGTAATTGCGGTGCAAGAAAAAACATAATGGCAATATAAATTAATGAGGTTTCATTGAGTTTCAACACTGTTATGGTCCCTATGACTTTGATAACTTCGACACCTTGCTTCGTAGGAAGACGGTTGGGTTGAATTCTCTCTTCAGCGGTAAATCAGGATCAAGTGGACGCGCGTACTAGATACTTTGCCTTGGAATCTGTCCCTAACTTTTGCCTGGATCGCCCTTTCGGGTTTTCAATCCACCGGGACGCCCTTTTTTGCCTGAACCGCCCATTTGGGTTTTCAATTCAGCGGGCCTATATCTTTTGTTTTATCCCTAATTTTTGCCTAGACTGATTTTGTTTTTTCAGGTCCACCGGGATTGCCTTTTTTTGCCTAAGTCGCCTTTTCAGGTTTTCGACTTAGCGGCTTTATCACTCCAATTTTTTAGGCGTAGTATCGCTTAACGTACTCTGCATTTACCAGGTATGGTAATTCCTCGCCGTCCATAGTTGCGAGCTTCAAGGCACCACCAGAGAATGCCTCTCTTACAACATATGGGCCTTCGTAGTTTGGCGTCCTGGATTCATTATACATGGTCATGATCCTCTTGAGCACCAAGTCACCTTCCTGGAATGTCCGAGGATGCACTTTCTTGTCAAAAGCTTTCTTCATGTGTCTTTGATAGAGCTGGCCATGGCATATTGCTGCCAAGCATTTTTCTTCAAGAAGGTTGAGTTCAACAAACCTCGTCTTCACCCATTCTGCTTCATCAAGATGAGCTTCCATCAATACTCTCAGTGAGGGGATTTCGACTTCTATCGGAAGGACCGCTTCCATGCCATAAACCAATGAGTAAGGAGTTGCCCCTGTTGAAGTTCACACTGAGGTACGGTAGCCGTGCAGCGCAAAAGGTAGCATCTCATGCCAATCCTTATAAGTGACCACCATTTTCTGAATAATCTTCTTAATGTTTTTGTTGGATGCTTCAACGGCTTAATTCATCTTGGGTCTGTATGGTGTCAAATTATGGTGCTCAATCTTGAAACTAGCACACAATTCATCCATTATTTTGTTGTTGAGATTAGACCCATTGTCAGTGATGATACGGTTAGGCACTCCATATTTGCATATGATGTTGTGTTTCAAGAAGCGAGTGACCACTTGCTTGGTAACGTTCGTATACGATGCAGCCTCAACCCATTTGGTAAAGTAGTCTATGGCAACCAATATGAAGCAGTGCCCATTTGAGGCTTTTGGCTCGATCATCCCAATCATGTCTATTCCCCACATGGAGAATGGCCATGGTGAAGTCAAGACGTTCAAGGGAGTGAGAGGTACATGAATCTTAACAGAATATATTTGTCATTTATGGCAAGTTCGGGCATGATGGTAGCAATCAGCCTCCATGGTAAGCCAATAATAGCCTGCTCTCAATATCTTCTTTGCCATAGTATGCCCATTTGCATGGGTACCAAAACAACCTTCATGAATGTCTTTCAGAATCTGCTCGGCTTCATGCTTTTCCACACATCTGAGTAGCACAGTATCATGATTACGCTTGTATAACACATTCCCATTGAGGAAGAAATTTGATGCCAATCTGCGCAAAGTTCTCTTATCCACCGCCAAAGCGCCCTCTGGATACTCTTGTTTTTCCAGATAACGTTTGATGTAATAGAACCATGGCTTTTCATCTGACTCTTCATTGGTAGCCAAACAGTGAGCTGGCTCTTCAAATCGCTGTAGATCAATATGTGGCCGATGGTTGGGCCATATCAGTTTATACATAGAAGCCAAGGTTGCCAGAGCGTCTGCCATTTGATTTTCCTCTCTGGGCACATGGGTAAAGGTGATATCATCAAACCTAGGAAGTAGCTTTGCCATGTAATCTCGATATGGAACTAGATTGGCGTGTTTGGCATCCCAGTCACCTCGAATATGATGTATTACTAAAGCAGAATCTCCGAACACATCAAGAGTCTTGATTCTTAAATTGATGGCTTCTTCCAATCCAAGTATACAAGCTTCATACTCAGCCATGTTATTGGTGCATGGAAAGCAGAGCTTAGCTGAAAACGGTGAGTGGAAATTCTTGGGTGACGTAATTACTACCCCAATTCCATTTCTGTGAACATTTGAGGCACCGTCGAACATAAGAGTCCATCGCTCCCCTGGTTCAGGCCCTTCATCTGGACCTGGCTCTTCATAATCTTTTAGTACCATTATGTCTTCGTCTGGGAAATCAAATTTTATGGACTGATAATCATCCACCGGTTGATGGGCAAGATGGTCCGCCAGTATGCTACCTTTGATGGCTTTTTGAGTGACGTATTGAATGTCGTACTCGGACAAAAGCATTTGCCATCAGGCAATTCTGCCGGTGAGAGCAGGTTTTTCAAAAATGTATTTTATGGGATCCATCTTGGAAATCAGATAAGTAGTGTGGGTTAACATATACTGCCTGAGACGTTTGGTAGCCTAGGCTAATGTGCAACAAGTCTTCTCGAGTAAGGAATACCTTGTCTCGCAGTCATTGAACTTCTTGTTGAGGTAATAGATAGCATGTTCTTTCCTTCCCGTCTCATCTTGTTGCCCCAACACACAGCCCATAGAATCGTCAAGTACAGTCAGGTACATAATAAGTGGCCTTTCAGGAACAGGTGGTATCAGGATCGGTGGTTCTTGCAGATACTCTTTGATCTTATCAAATGCCCCTTGGCAATCATCATCCCACGCAATTGACTGATTCTTTCTTAGCAGCTTAAAAATAGGTTTGCAGGTGGCAGTAAGATGTGAAATAAATCTGGCGATGTAGTTTAATCTTCCTAGAAAACCACGAACCTCTTTCTCTGTCCTAGGCGCAGACATATTTTGAATTGCCCTCACCTTATCAGGATCTACTTCGATTCCCTTCTGACTTACGATGAAGCCCAACAGTTTTCCAGATCTTACCCCGAATGTGCACTTGTTGGGGTTGAGTCTCAGTCTAAACTTCCTCAATCGAACAAACAGCTTATGCAGATTGATCAAGTGCTCTTCTTCGGTTTGAGACTTGGCAATCATATCGTCGACGTACACTTCAATCTCTTTATGGATCATATCATGAAAGAGCATTACCATTGCACGTTGATACGTTGCCCCAACATTCTTAAGTCCGAATGGCATCACCTTATAGCAGAAGGTGCCCCACGGTGTGATAAATGTGGTCTTCTCCATATCCTCTGGATCCATCTTAATTTGATTATACCCAGAAAATCCGTCCATAAAAGAGAATACGGAAAACTGAGCTGTGTTGTCAACCAATACGTCAATGTGAGGTAATGGGAAGTCGTCCTTAGGACTAGCTCTGTTCAAATCTCTGTAATCCACACACATGTGAACCTTTCCATCGTTCTTCGGTACAGGCACAATGTTGGCAACCCATTGTGGGTACTTTGCTACTGCCAGGAATCCAGCATCAATCTGCTTTCGGACTTCTTCACGAATTTTGAGAGCCATATCTGGATGGGTCATTCTTAACTTTTGTTTGACAGCATGGCATTCCTCCTTGAGCGGTAACTTGTGTACAACCATATCAATATCCAACCTAGGCATGTCTTGATACGACCAGGCGAATACGTCAGCGTACTCACGGAGGAGCTCTATCAACTTAGTCTTGACTTCAATTTGAAGAGATGCACCTATCTTTACTTCTCTCCTATCTTCCTCAGTACCCAAGTTGATGACTTCAATGTCCTCTTGGTGCGGTAGGATGACTTTCTCCTCTTGCTTGAGCAGCCTTGCCAAATCGTCGGGGAGTTCACAATCTTTCACGCCTTCCTCTTCAGCTTGGTAGATTGGGCAATCAAAGTCATATAGGCCCGTAGCAGCGTCTATGTCAAGGACCTCGGTGGTGTTTCTGCATGTTCATGATTTATGCAGTTTATTTAAGAAAGTGTGTGCACGAAAAATATTGCCATTTATTGTAAAGTAAAAAAGTGAGCGAAAATTGAATGCAAATTGAAATTCATTAATGATAAACAAAGTTTGAAAACATCAGGTGGCCCATACAATGCTCCACTACGCCTTGGGCAGAGCATAGGGTTTTTGATAAACAGTAAAACTACGTTTGGTGTGTGAAAAACTGAGGGACTTTAATGGTCTTCCAATTCTGGAGCTCTTCACCAGGATTTGCTTGTCGGATCCAGCTTACAGACGCTTGCTCATCACCAACATGGTCTTCAATGATCATTGCTACTGGAGAATCAAAGATGCGGCCAGCACTTATGAAAGTCTTCTCAACAGGAGGGAATTGGTTTCCATTGTATGGAACAAAAGCTGAACTACGGGATGGCTGATAACCTAGCCCAAACTTATCAAGCTTTTCAGTAACCTCAACCATTTTGCCCCAGCCTTGGGCACTTCCTCCTTCCACTACAGCTTTAGCTTCCTCGTACGAGGCCATTGATGATCTTAACTCTTGGTGTTCTGGTACTCGCTGCACAGCCAGTGTACTCACCACTTCAAAGGACTGAAAAGGTGTCTCAACCATTTCACCTTCGACATCAATGTAGTGGAACGATGTCAAATGACTTACTAGAATATCCTCTTCGCCGCCTATCACAACCATCTTGTCATTGGTAATGAACTTCTGTTTTTGATAAATAGTGGACGTAACTGCCCCTGCTGAGTGAATCCAGGGCCTTCCTAGCAAGCAGCTGTAACCAGGATAGATGTCCATCACTTGAAAAGTAATGGTAAAAATAGTAGGTCCAATCTTAATCGGTAAGTCCACCTCACCAATAACCGTGCGCCTAGATCCATCAAATGCCTTCAATATGAGAGTACTTGGCCTCATGATTACCCCATTCACAGGCATTCTCTCCAGAGTTGTCTTCGGGAGCACATTTAAAGAGGATCCAGTATCCACCAAGACTCTAGATATCAAAACGTCTTCACACCTAAAGGAAATGTGAAGGGCCTTGTTGTGGTTTTTCTTTTCAGCAGTCAGATCGTCATCGTTAAACCCCAGAAAGTTGCCAGTGGTGACACTGGCTATCACATCACCAAACTGTGCTACAGTGATATCCTTGGTAATGTGTGCAACACTCAACACCTTCAGCAGGGAGGATCTATGTGCCTCAGAACTGAACAACAGGGCGAGCATAGATATCTTGGCAGGAGTCTGGTTCAGCTGATCGACTACCTTGTAGTCACTCTTCTTTATAATTTTTAGAAACTCTTCAGCCTCTTTTTGTGTGAACGCCCCTCTTGGAGATGACAACCCTTCTTGTAATTTAGCATTCGGGGTTTCAACTGGTACAACAATCGCCTTACCTTTGTCAATATTTGGCACCTCTGCTTGCTTTGCCGCAAATATTCGACCACTACGGGTCATTCCACCTAGTCCTACTATAGCGTCACACTTAGACTCAGAAACATTACCAGGATACTCAATGGTTATCGGGGCAGGGCGCACTGGCCTTGACTTACTAACATCCGCTTCATCAAACTGAATGACCATAGGTGCGGGACGAATTGGTCTTTGTTGGACGACATTAGCTCCGTCATACTCAATGTTTATCGGAGCAGGATGAATTTATCTTTGTTGACGGCCTTCAGGTGCATCATACTAAAGGTTAATGACAGCCACACTTTGTTCTCTTGCATCCCGACGTTCAACTTGAATCACACCTTGATCCAGGAATTTCTGCAAATGTTTCTTAACCACCTCATCAGTCAAATTCTCAAGCTCATCTTCAGGGATCATCCCATATCTCTTCAATTTTTCTCCTATAACTGCCATAGGAGTCTGAATATCTTCAACCCTTGTAATCAATTTCTGTCCGTTGCCTTCTTCCACAGCATTAACAGACGGTCCTCCATGCGGGGGCATGGGATTGTGTTTAACATTAGTGCCTCGCTGAGTGAAAGTAAGATCTTTGGACTCAACCAAATCTTGAACACTGTTCTGAAACGCATAGCAGTTTTCTATGGTATGCCCGAGAGCACCTTTATGAAACTCACAATGGGCGTTGGCATCGTATCCGGGAGGATATGGGAAGACTGCTGGTCTCAAATCCCTGAGTTTCAAATTCCCACTATGATACAGTTGAGAAAAAATCTGGCTATATGGCATTGGCACAGGATCGATATGCCTTCTTGGTCTTTGTTGCCTCTGTGGTGGGGCATTCTGATATTGCGACTGAGGAACATTCTGATAATTCGGCTGCTGAGCAAGTGGTTGAAGCGGGGCTTGTGCAACTGCAGCCACTTGCTGATATGGTATATTCACTGGGGCTCTACCCCCTCGTCCTCTCATGACAGCATTGGTTTCTTCGTCTTTCCTCTTCACAAAAGGTTTTTTAACTCCATTTGCAGAAGCAATAGCAGCATTTTTCTTCAACTGGCTCTCAATCCTTTCTCCCACTGACACAATCTCAACAAAGTTGGGGAAGCTAGATCCCATCATACGGTTTGAATACTGAGGCTGCAAAGTTCCCATGAACATATCCATCAATTCTTTGTCTAGCAAAGGTGGTTGAACACGAGAAGCCAATTCCCGCCAACGTTGAGCATATTCTTTGAATGACTCATTGTTGCGCTGAGTCATATCTTGTAATTGAGTACGGTTTGGTGCTAAATCAGTATTGTACTGGTAATGTTTGAGGAACGCCTCAAAGAGATCCCTCCAAGTATTAATCTGTCTCTTCTCTAGCTGCATGTACCATTCCAGCGATGCCCCACTGAGGCTATCCTGAAAGTAGTGAATTAGCAGAGGGTCATCCCTAACGTGGGCAGCCATTTTGCGACAGTATTCTCACAAATGAGTCTTAGGGCAGCTAAGTCCCTTGTATTTGTCAAACGTCGGCACTTGAAACTTATGAGGGATTACCAGTCCAGGGACCAAGCACATGTCGACAACATCCAAGCCGGGAGTTGTCTGAACCTCCAAGGCCTTGAATTTCTCTTCCAGTACGTGTAACCGATCAGCAGATGGATCAGATCCAACAAGTTGAGGAGGTGGAGGTGGTATGTTGAAGGCATCAACTTGCTCGTCCGTATCGCTCACAGAACCATGATGAGCCGAGTGTTCTGACAAGTCTATGTAAACGGGATGAGGGATTCCCTTAACTCCAGAAGTGCCTATCTTCTCAACCAGCTTCTTGGCATTAGCCATTGTTTCAACATCTTTTTCTTTCTGGGCCAGCATCATCATAGTTTCTAGTAGCTGATCCATTTTAGCCTTCAGCGAATCGATATCACCCCTCATTGTGTTCTGGTTCTCTTCGACCTGTTCCAGCGTCATCTTGAAGTTTTAGCGAGTCTCGTATCGGCGTCGAGTAGTCAGGTTTTCTGTTTGGAGAAATGATAGAGTAAATGAGTTTATTGCTAGGTGCTTTTTTGGAAAACGAATGCAATGGTATGTATGCAGGATGGTATGCATTTGTTTCAGGGAATCGTTCGAATTAATCATTATTTATACAGGAATATTAAGAAGCAAACTATTGCAAAGGAGATCAAGTCTCATTCATTCATAAGATTATAATAATCAAGTGATACATAATCATCCGGACATTAGTACAATTCAAAAAGCAAGAAAAAACAACATAAGACTCAAAACTTGGGCCTTCGAGCCTCGCGCTCCTTCAACTCTTCCTTAAACCTCTTCAGCAACGCCTTACAAAGGGAAACAAATTCGACGATGGCTTGAGGGGTAGATTCGTCGAGAGCCTCCAAAGCATCCCTATGTTTCCACACCAAGTCTTCAGCCAACCAGTTACAAAAATCCGCTAGCCCATTAAGCTTGTTGCGGTACATATCTCTGTCAACTATTAGAATGTGAATAGAGCATTCATAACCAGTACATTCATTAAGCACCTTCTTCCTCGCAGAGGCCCAAATATCTTTGTCCGCCAGGACAGCCTCAAGGTGATTCTTCTGCTCTTCTGCAAGCCTTTTGAGATTATTCAACTCGCCACACACCATGTCCCAATCTGCTGGCCCAACATAAGCAGCTCTCATGATATCCTCTTTAAGTTGGCGTTCCCTCACTTCAGAAGCCTTTGACTGGCGTAGAGCTGAGCTTAGTTTTTCTATTTCCGCTCCCATCTCTTCTCTAAGTGCCTTCTTCCTCTCAGTGGCGAGGAGCCAAGCTTTCCTATTTTCAGCACACTTTACATATGCCTGATCCAATTCTCCCTTAATCCTCTCTAATGCACCATCAACTTGATTAAGACAAATCTTAACTTTCTTCTTCTGTTGCTCTTCTTCATTGGCCTTACTTCCTGTTGCTTCTAGTTGAGTGTTCTTTCGTTGAAGCTCCCACTTCAAGTTGTTCTTCTCACTAGTAACATCTCGAAGCTTCGACTCAAGTTGCTCATTTTCCTTCACTAATCTAGCTATCGTTGCTTTGAGATCCTCGGCCTCCTCAATCGGGACGCGAGTAGGCTTTGGCTCAGGCAAAGGCTCGGAAACCTTAATGGCAAAAGGCAACTTGATTCTTTCCACTCTTTCTTTGACCCATGTGAAGTAAGGCTCCTTAGTGATGTTGGTCCTCCTCCCCAAATCAGCTTTTCCTTTCCTATGGACCTCCTTCCATGCCTTTGTGATTCTTTTGAGTAGGTCCGGATTCTCAGTTTTCAAACCATGCACTAAGAATGCTTCCAAAGCCTTCTCATCAGGTGGTCCACTCATCGGATACCCCAACTACCTCACGGACAATATAGGATTAGAATTAATACACCCGCGGGTCCCGATGAGGGGAACATTAGGGAACCGACCAAAACTGGATATGACTGCATCGTAGTCTAGGGAGTACCAAGATAAGTCAGCTGATCTGAGAGTTCCCAACCTTTGGGCCCAAATTTCGTCCACTTGTTCTATGAAGGGTCCCTTCTTCGGAAGGTGCATTTGGGTCCATTGGTACAATAGAGGAGCACAACACGCAATCATACCTCCTTTCTTAATGTGTCTCCAACTCAGGTAATAGCACGCGTTAGCTAGAAGGGTAGGCACAGGGTTTCCTGTGAAGAAAACATGGACAACAGTAATATCTATGAAATCATCTACATCCACATTAGGAAATAGAACAATCCCATAGATGGCTAATGCTACAGCAGCATAACAAGCTTCCCAACTTTTCTCTTTCATCATAGCCTCAGCCCTTTCCAACAGAAATGAGAGAAAGAAGCCCTTGACCCCTCCCTTGATCTTCCAGTTGTTAGTGACGTCCTGCTTAGTCATGTGGAGAGCTTTTCCAATGATTTCATCCTTCAGAGTCACATCAACCCCTTCAAATAACAACTTGCCTTTCATTGGGATATCCACCAGTTTCTCATACTCTTCTAGTGTTGGTGCCAACTGAAAGTCTTGAAATGTGAAACATCTCAAGGGAGCATCATAGAACTGTACGAAGGTGCTTAGCATGGCAAAGTCCACGTCTTGATTCAGAATACGCAATAGTTTACCAAAGTCATTCCCAAAGTAGATTCGGTAGACGAAAGGCATACGCGAAACTAACCCACGTAAAGCAGTCAGATCAGGCATCTTGAACTTGAAAGAATGAGGGCAACGGACATCAGTTTCCATAATTCCTATCTGTAGCAAATGACAATTGTTAGATTCCCTAAAAACAAACAATGGATGTGAATGTTATGGTCATGCAGATGTTTATGCAAAGGTACAACATCAAACAACGTCTGATTCTGAGAAAGGAGCCAGACACGGGATATCTCTGATCACAAAAACCCCCCATAGGTAGGCTCTAATCAGGTAGGTGCCTAGAGTTACAGATATCTTTCAAAGACATTATGGCCATAACGAAGGAACATCAGACGATAATATCCTTGAAAGGATCTCGTCTAGGTGAGGTCTTCGTTTCTTCCCCACGAGAAAGATTCCTCGGAGGCGCCCACTACACAACCATCGACACACGGGTTTAGGGTTCTCAGAATCTTAGATCGAGGTCGAGAATAATACTGTCAGAAAGTAATACGTTCGAGGGATCTCATCTGATTGTGGCGTTCGTATTAACTCACATAGAATTAACACTACTAACCACCATGGGCAATTAGGTTAAAGGTCCTTGGGATCAACGATTCAGGCTCGAAAATATTACCGCCATGGCAAAGTTTCACCACAACAATAATATATCCAAGGGAACCTACTCCAAGCGGGGTTTTCGCTTCAACTCACGCGGAAGAGACCACGCAAGCCTACACTACACAACCACTATTCTAAACCTAGGGTTATACTCGGACTCGGGTATTGAGCCATCTCACAGAGCACCAATGATCAGAGAATCCCAACAGTGTCACAAGAGATAGGGCATAATAACAATAAGCAAGCAAGTAGATAATCAGACAAGCAAGAAAATAAGCGAGAGAAAATAAACAAACAAGCGGATCTAACACTCATGAATCGAGTCACGTTAGGCTTGACTCTCTCTAGCATAGGGCAATGCATTTCCCCAACAGAGTCGCCATCTGTCGCACCTTGAAAAATCAATCGCTTAATCGAAGACACGACCCTCATGCGAAAGACGCGGAAAACGGTTCTACAGAGTCGCCACCGAACTTTATTTATCCCAAAAAGAGGGAAATGAAAATATCGAGAAAACCTTTAAGGAGGGATAAGAACATGGTCATTGCAACCACATTCTGGGTTCGGGAGTCGGTTACATGAGGGGAAGGTACGCGCACCCCCTCACGTCCGTTGTACTCAACGGGAACCTCTTGATTCGATTCGGGAGAAATGTTAGCTAGGTTTGTTTGTTTATCTTCTAAGGTAAAAGGATTTTGTTTTCTAGGGGGAAATGGGTGGTTTTTTATTAGTGTGCTCGGCAAGGATTAAGATCCTTGTGCCTACGTATTCCCTCGTGCAATGAGAAAGTCAGAGCATTCGTAGTTCGTGGGACTACGGTTTGTTGGTTTGTATATTTTTATGTAGGCGCCAATTGCCCCCACACGAGTAAGTAAACTCGCACCCAAGCAATTGGGGAGAAAGGTCAAAGACTTGGCCCCCCTCACATCACCTTTTAAAAAGTTCTTTGAATATATTATCAAGTATGTTAAAGAGTTTGATTGAGAAAATGATTTGATTTGAACGTTTTTTAGGGTTTCGGTCGGACGTGGGCGAGGAAAGGGGTTTGAATCGTATTGGATGTTTTTAGAGGTGACAATTGTCCACACACGAGTAAGAGAACTCGCACCCAAACAATTGAGGAGACATACCAAAGACTTGATCCCCCTCACTTCACCTTTGGTAAAACTGTTTAAGTAAGGATTAAGTGTTTTGATAATTTGATTTAGAAATGGTTTAAATGTGGTCGGGTTTCGTGTGTTTTAGAGGCGTCAATTATCCACACACGAGTAAGGAAACTCGCACCCAGACAATTGAAAAGAAAGACCAAAGACTTGGTCCCCCTCTTTTTCACCTTTATAAAAATGTATTTGAATGTTGATTACATATCTTAATGTTTGATTAAGAAAATGAGTTTGAAGGTGATTGGATAAAATGTGTTTTAAAGGTGTCAATTGCCCACACACGAGTAAGGAAACTCGCACCCGAACAATTGAAAAGAAAAACCAAAGACTTGGTCCCCCTCTTTTTCACCTTTATGAAAATGTCTAAGTATTATTAAGTATGTTGATTTGATTTGAGAAAAGTACTCGACGTTGGATCGAGGTTTTGATTTATGAGAAGGTTAAGAAATAAGGACGTCTTATGGTTTAAAGTGAAGGTTGGAAGTACTTGATATATGGATCAAGTAAATGCTTAGGATTGGATTGATTGAATTTATTTGAAAAATACTTGACGTTGGATCAAGTTTGTTTTACTCTTATAAAAAGGGTTGATTTTAATCTTATGGAATTAATTAAGCCATGATTAAACATAAACCAATCACATACATGCATACAAATCAAAATAAAATGGGTAATCGTTGCATAAGGCCCAAGAGGAGGCAAAGGGGAGGTCGGTTGCGATCGTGAAAACGAACGACTTATCAGGTATGAAAATGATTGACACGAAGTCCAAATATTAGTTGAAAAATATTTTGATTTGAATAAACATACAATGACATAGCATAATATAATCAAAGCATAAAAATCCACGAGATAAAAAAATATACACCATATATAATAAGCATTGAATAAATAAACTCAAGCATGATATGGTTAGTCACTTAATTCTAAGGTTAGTTTAAGGAAGGTATCCTAAACTAAAATAAATTCTAAGTTTTATTAGAAGGGTTTAAATAATTAATTAGATTAAATTATAATATTTAATAAAATTAATCATCAAAAAATTAATTAGTATTAAATAAAACAATTTAATAAAACTAATTAAGTAAGAAAATAGGGACTAATTGGATATAGATTTTTAAAAATTAAATTAATAATTAATCCAATTAAAATTCAATATTTAATAAAATTAATCATGAGTAAATTAATTACTATTAAATAAAAATTTTAATTAAAAGAAATACTTTCAAAAGCTTTGTTCTTTTTTTAAAAAAAGAAATAAAATAAAAATGTTTTTTTTTAGATTTTTTAACATTATTAAAGTTAAGTTTTTTTTTTAAAACAAAAAACAGTGGGCCAGAAAAGGTTAGCAATTGGGGGGTGCGAACGGAAATCTCCCCCAGGCCCAGATATTTGGAGGCCCACACGGGGAGTCTACCATGGACCTGCGACGGATCTGGGGCGTTGGATCAGGAAAGAGTCAATACTATTGATTTCTCCAAGGGTTGCAACGAAGGGTGTATGGTATGGATCAGGACGGTGCACACATGGGATCATGAGGAAAGGGACATCCCGGTGACACATGTCACGGACGGTGACAAGTGTCACCGTCTCCACCACCCATCCCAACATTGATGAAATAAGCCAAGGAACGGTGAAGAATAAATCTCATTCTCACCTTCTGTTTCTCTCTCTCGCTAACCTCATCTATCTATACGCCTTCTCTCTCAACTCTCAAAAAACACAACGCCGGAGACCCTAAAAAACGCCGGAGAAGACGGTGGTGCGCGGTGGCCATCGCCGTCTCTCTCCGGTCACCCCTTAAAACACCCTCACTCTATGAAACCCACACTTCTGAGTTCGAATCTAAAGTCATCTTACACAAAAAACCCCCCTAAACCCCAAACCGAAGCTCAACAAAAACCCTAACTCTATCCAAAATTAGGGTAAACAAGCAGTTAAAGAACGATTTCGAAGCACAATCACATAGAGGCTACAAATCAATCATCAGAAAGTAAAAAGGGGAAAATAATACCTAGATCGGGACGATTCCGATCTGAAGCTTTCTGGCGATGGTAACCCTCTTTAACTCTCTTCTTTCCTCTTTTCCTTATACGTATCGTCCTCTTCCTTTTGAAATCTTCTTCTTCGTTATTTCTTGAGTGTGTTGTTATGTATGGTTGCAGGAAAATGTGAGGTCAAGCTCAAACTAGCTCAGAATTTCAGTGTGAAAATCTGAGTAGTTATTTTAGGGTTCTTTGAGAGCTTTAGAGATGGAGGTTGGGGATTTCTTGCGCCGCCTCGTAATGCTCTGGAAAGGTAGGTTTTTCCTTCGGTCCCTAAAACAAACTGAAATGATGCTCTTATATTGAAACCAATTAGGATTAGCAGACCAAGTTCTGAAATCCTCTGCAATCTATAGTTAGACCTTGTCTGCTATGAATTTGTCTTGTTTCCATTTTTGTGTTAAGGTAGTTGTACCGTGTATTCTGTTGCTGTCCCTGTTTTTTCCATTTTCGTGAATCCTGACTTTGCCTTAGAAATGGTTCTACTTGCTTTGTGTTGCTTTGATTCTGACTTTGCAACTTGGTATGAAAATAGTTGACTCTTGGCTTATTTTTTCACTGCGGATACGTAATTTTTATTGCTTGTTGTTTACGTTTTTCACTACTTTTTACTACTGCTAATTTTTGATGATGTGGCTCTTATTGACTTAAGTTGACTTTTGTTATTTTGAACTTTCTGATGAGTTATGAACTTGTTATGAACTTCCTGAATTTGCTTTGAAACTAAATGGCATTGATTTTCAGGATTTTCATTTTGTCAAGAACCACGTCATTTTCTTTTTGTTTGAGTAATCATCAAAATTATTAACACAAATTGCTTCTTCTTCTAACTCTGCTTCATTAGTTTCAGGTAGGTGGACTTGGGGATTGAAATTTGAAGTTGATGAGTTGTTGAAGCTCTGTGACGAAGGAGGTTTGGGTATTGGAATTTGCAGCATACTTTGGCTTTTTAGAGCTTGCAGGGAATGAGGAAGAACTGTTTGGTAATTATAAAGTGAAGACTGAGGTGAGCTTCTAGAGCGTGTGATCCTCAATGAAATTGCCTTGGATTTTTACCAACTGTACAATTGTGAATTTACTCAATTTCACTGCTCTATCTTTTTTCATTTTTTTTTCTTTGATGTGCAGTTTTTCCCTTCTTTTGGTTCAGAAATTTGAACGACTGCATTATCTTGTTTTGAACATTCCTTGTGATACTCCTGTGAAAAACGATTTTGGTGTTACCCTGCATATATGTATGAATTCTTGTCCATTCAAACTTTTTGAATTTCCTTTTTTTGTTTGGATACTTGCTACTCAAGAATGATGAACTCTGTTTGTTGCCTTGCGGGTCTGACATGGTTGTATAGGGCCTTGGTAAGTTAGTTGTGAAAGCTTTGGACGATGAAGAGTTGGATGAGGAAATTGGTGGCTTAAAAGAAATGCTGAGGAGACTTGGTTTTGATCGTGACTGGAGTAAAACTTCAGGGCTTTGGAATTGTACCTAGTCTCTTAGGCATTAGGATTAGGCTGTTGTCTTGTAGTTTAGAACAAAACTGGTAGTTCTTTAACTCAAAGGTTATGCTTTGTAATCTTGCGTTCTGGTTTTTTTGTAAAAAATTTAAACATGATTTGAAGCAACCATGTCCCACCAATAACATTGCTCAATTTATTCATGGCTCCAAAAGCAAATCCAACACGACATCAACGAGCTTGGTAACAAATTTTTTCATGCAAAAGTAATACAAATCCAACTTTGGAACCTTATTTGGTCACGTTTTGGAAACTTCTTAACATGGAATTTTCCTTACAATTATGGTTTTCAACTTTCAATAGGTTGCAAATGAATTAGCATGACTTAGCATAAATCCAAATGAAGTTGTGAACTTCCTCTTGCCAATTTAATTTTCCTGATCCATTAAGAAAATAAAACCCATTTTGAACCATGTGAACTATAACTTTACCAATCAAAGTTGGAAGCCAATTTGAAGTTATTCAAAATAATTCTCCCTCATGGTTTACAAATGGACTCCAACTATTTCCAATCTCATGCCTTAATTAAATCACTCATCCTTAGAAACAACACTTAGAATCCATTTTGGAATGTAACTTTAAAGTGTAATGATCATGACTTAAATGAACTCTAAACATGGCCTCGGATCACCTTGAATCACAACTTGAAAATCTATGGTTGAAACAAGATTTGGACTTATCTTTGAAGTATAGCCTGAAACCACCTGAAACCAAATGACCCTGCCCTAAATTGAACCAGTGATGTAACTTGGGCAGTCAATCTTGTCTGGAAATTTAGATCGTGAGAAGGTAGGGCAAATTTGGGGTATGACGCCGATCGAATGAACCCCTTTGGTAATATGAGCACTAATCATACTTCGTGGCCTGTTCTTCTCACTATTTACAACCTATCTCCTTGGTTGTGCATGAAGCGCAAGTATATACTGTTAAGTATGATGATTTCTGGACTACGACAACTTGGTAACGACATAGATGTTTATCTTAGTCCATTAATTGATGATTTACGACTCTTGTGGGATGAAGGCGTTGAAGTTGATGATGCATATTCTGAGGAAAAGTTTAATATGCGTGCGATGTTATTTTGCACAATTAATGACTTTCCGGCTTACGGTTACTTGGTGGGATACAGCGTCAAAGGACATAAAGCATGTCCTATATGTGAAGATGATACTTGTTATCACTAACTTGAGTTTGGAAAAAAGACCGTTTACCTTGGGCATCGAAAATTTCTAAAACCGGGCCATCCTTATCGTAGATTGCGAAAGGCTTTTAATGGAGAGCAAGAGTTTGGTGAGACTCCTAAACCTTTAACCGGTGATGAAGTTTATCAACAGCGGGAATACATTAATGTTGTCCTTAGGAAGAGAGAAAAAGAAAAAGGTGGGAAGAGAGAAAAAGAAAAAGGTGGGAAGAGAGGAAAAGAAAAAGGGGCAGTTGCGAAAAATATATGGAAAAAGAGGTCCATCTTCTTTGATCTTCCATATTGGTCAAGTCTTGATGTTAGACATTGTCTTGATGTGATGCACGTGGAGAAAAATGTGTGTGATAGTTTGATTGACACACTTCTAAACATTCCGGGCAAGACTAAAGATAGTAAGACTTCCCGTCTTGATATGGAGAAGATGGGTATACGAAAACAGTTGGCTCCAATAGAGAAAGGAAAAAGAACTTATCTGCTTCCAGCATGTCACACTCTATCTAAAAAGGAAAAAAAGATGTTCTACGAGTGTTTGCAAGGTATTAAAGTTCCGCAAGGTTACTCATCAAACATCAAGAAACTTGTATCAATGAAAGATCTCAAGTTAATTGGTTTAAAATCTCATGATTGTCATGTATTGATGCAACAACTTCTACCAGTGGCTATCCGTGGGATCCTTCCAAAAAATGTGAGAGTAACTATAACGAGACTGTGTTTATTCTTCAATGACATATGTAATAAAGTTCTTGATTTCAAAAAATTGGATGAATTAGAAGATGAGGCTGCCATAATCTTGTGTCAATTGGAGATGTATTTTCCGCCATCATTTTTTGACATTATGGTTCACTTACTTGTTCATCTCGTAAGAGAAATCAGAATTTGTGGTCCAGTTTATTTAAGGTAGATGTATCCAATAGAGCGATATATGAAGATCTTTAAAGGATATACGAAGAATCATCACCGACCGGAAGCTTCGATTGTTGAAAGGTACATCACAGAAGAAGCTGTTGAGTTTTGTACAAACTATTTGTTGGATGCAGATTCTATAGGAATTCCAAAGTCTCATCATGCTGACACAGACGGAAGAGGTATTCAAGGTCTAAATGTTAGGTCAATGGCTCGGGATGTAGTTATTCAATCACATTTCTATATTTTGAATAATATAGATGAGGTTTAACCTTTCATAGATGTTGCACCCCAAAATTTGCCCTCCTTACTTTAGTACTAACTAGCTTATGTTTCATTTCATTTTTGCATTAGCATGTGTGCATATCATTGGTTCTTAGCATGGGGTCAAGGTGCCTGAGGCAAGTTCAAGAGGAGAAGATGTTCTTCAAAGGGTCAAGCAAGAGAGTTCAAGTGGATCACTTTCTCCTAACCAGTGCAGAGATTAAGGTTTTGAGATTCTTGGGTTTATTGCTCCAATGGGCAAGCTCCTTGGGTTTTATCATCACCAAATGACATATCTTATCTTTGTTGTAGAGGATACACATCATATTCAGAGGAATTTGGATTTGGAGACTGTGTTATTTCCTCCTAGACTGAGGGTACCAAAACTAGGGTTTGCTATAAAGTCAGTTTATTTCTGATTTTTTGGGCAAGACTTAATTCCATGGGTTCCTAAGTATCTAGGGATGGGAGGTTGTCCATCAGTTTGGTTCAGGAGAGATTTAATTGGCCAATGGATTGTAAATCAGGTGAAAGTCAACAGTGAGAGGGGAAGTCAACTGTGAAATTTTGAGGTTCTCTTCAAGGTTTTCAAGGTCACACATCGTTATATGGTCTTTAAAAGTCAAGTTTCATACCATTTATCAAGAATCAAGGGTTGGTATAAAAGTTGCTAAATATCGAAATGACCTATAATTTGAAAGTTTCCTTTTTGGGCAAGTTCCTACACTACATTCAACTTGACTTTTCATCATCAAATAAGCTTCAAATGTATTTTTCTCCAACATGAAAGTTGAAGATCTTTTTCTCCTCTTTCCAACAAGTACTAGTGGGTCTCTATATCATTTGTGAAACTCAACTTATGATTAAAAGAAGACAAAGTGGTTTTTAGGGTTTCATTTTCACAACTTTTGGATTTTGGGACATATGGTGACCTACAATTAATTCCATTGCTTCAAGGCACATTCTAACATCAAAGTACAACCCATAAGGATCATTTTAGGCCTTTAAATCAAGTGAATCCATGGTGTATTTATCACTTATCTTCCATTATTCAAAATTGCCAAGACATTGAAAACTCATGAACAAAAATGTCTCAAGGCCCAAATTAAATTCAGGTGTAATTAGCAATTCAAACATGGGTGATCCATCATAGAATAATGGGATATCCATGCATGGAAGGAGGTGTATCTCACATTATGTGATTTTCCAAAATTGCCCAAAACTCATTAAACGAAGAATTACCAAGGCCCAAATACTGATCAATGGATTAAACCTAGGTATTTAAACTCATTCATGCACTGGTTAGGGTTTCATTCACGTGCCTTTGTGGAGAATTCAAGTGTGAGCCCTAAAAGATCATTCCTTCATATCTCTCAAGCAAGAAGAGTTTTTCAAGAACTTCTTCCTTGTGATCAATAGAGTGCAAACCATCCCCCATTCGCAGCCAACAGCAAGGATTCAGGTTGCACCATCTCAGGTTAGTGATGTTTTGCATGATCATGGAACTCTGTTTTTAAGTGTGCATATTGATGTGTGGCATCCATGGATCATGCTGATATAATTTGTTTAGAATGTGGACGTGTATTGTGTGCATATGGTGTGCTTAAAGTTTTGGACCCAAAGCTTGTCCTCTTCGTTTTTTATTGTGTGCTAATGGTTTGGAATTTTTTATGACATATTCGTAATCCTCATGAAATTCTGGACGGAATGGTGTATTGGTTTGCGTTTTCTGGGTGCTTTTTGAATTGCAGGTAGCCGTGGGTGGCGGCCGGAGCTAGGGCTCCAGCACCTGGTGTGTTTCCGGCCAGTAAGGGGTTTCTACGAAGAAGATGAAATCTTCACCATCCATTCTTTTGATCCAACGGCCATTACGTCGCCACGTTTTTTTTTTTTGTTTTTTTTATTCTGACGATCATGTGTTTATTACCCCACACTACTTACTGTGTGCACCCAGTCATGTTTTTTTATTTTGTTTACTTTTTATTTATGTTGACTAACCCTGGGCGTCTGATCCATCATGTGGCCCTTATTGTGCCAACAAATAAAAAAGGCCATGTGCCAGGCACGTGGGAGATGCATGGTATGCTGCTGGCTTTGGTATAGCGCGTACATGTTAACTAATGTGTTTCTTTTCATCATAGCCGTAGATCATGCTTACAGGTAGGTTTTGTTGACTGGATAAGAAGCGTACGATCAATCCAAGGGCTGGCATGGAGTCTGACCTTTGACTTGGTCCATGTGTACATCTTTTTTTTTTCCATTTTATTTTTTTGATTAATTAGTTGGACTGGGCCTCGCTATTCGCACTCCCCCCCTGAGCCCATTTGTTCATTTTAAATGTGTTTTATTACTTTCCATATCCCCATGCGCATTTCATTATTTTTTATTTTAATTAACTATTACATTTCATTTTTAATCATTAGAAATAGATTTTTTGCATTAAAAAATTACCAAAAAATTCATGCATCATATTTATCATTTTATAAAATTTTTCAAATTTTATTTTATCAATTTATCTTATTTTTATCATCTAAATTAATTATTTGGTTTATTTTCTCTTGAATTATTCATATCATGCACACCTTAACTTGTTTATTTTATTTCTCTGCATCCATAAAACATTTTTAATCCATTCTTTTTGCATTTGTTATATAACATTCTGAAGTCCATTAAAATAGTTTTCTCTCATTTTTAAAATCATTTCATATTGCATTTTAGCCCTCCTTTTTTGCATATTGAACCCTACTTCTCATCTGAGCTTTACATAATTGTTTGAGTGACTAACACCTTGAATTTTTGCCGGAGTTTTTGATATGTTGTTTATCTCTGGTTGAGAAACTTTGATAATTAATTTGGTGATTTTAGAAGTTGTTTTGCTAATTGTTTGATTGCTTTTGTTTGAGGTCTTTCTTATATGCATCCTTAATCATGTCCGATCATTTGTTTGAAAGGGCATTTGTGCCATTGCTTGAGGGTTTGTTTCCTTGATTTCTTAATTCATGTTGGTTGTTATTGGTCACTTGATTACCATTATATGTCATTGCTTGGGTTTCATCTATCTCATTTCTTTTACGTATGTTTGTTCCGTACTAACCTTTTATGCAGGGACCGGGGTAAGTTATTTAAGGGTGTGGATAATCATCCCTATTCACCCTTACTCCTTCTGTCTCTCATCTTTTCCTTTCTTTAGGCTTAGGTTGTCGTCAAACCTCACTAACCGTAGGTCACCCATGCATGATAACATTAGGACTCTTAGTTCCCCTTAGAGTTTCCCTTGTGTCTTCTCACTTCTCATCTCAAAACTTTTTGAAAATATTTAATAAGGATAAATTGTATTGCGCACGAGCCTTAAGCGTGGGGAATGAGAAATGAGGGGCTTCCTCTCATCTTTCTAGAGTGCTTAGCGAGCGTCCTGTCCTAGGATGATGCGTTAAGTATTCGCCCCTGTGCCCTAGACTTTGGTGCAATGCAAGTTATGAACTAACTTAAGTCACTTCTGTCCTAAAAAATACAAACAAACTTCAAACCTTTTTGTCCTTCGGGATTGTCAAACTAAAGGCTATTTTCAAAAAGGGCACGTTACTTTCCGTCTGAGTCGCAAACAGGCATCGACCCTAACTACCGGACGCGAACTTAGCGTCGCTCATAAAAAACACAAAAAGAACTTGGTCCGAACTACGTTGACTCTGAATTTCACATTGCACAAAGGGAGTACGTAGGCCTAGGACGTCGACGTCCTACCGAGTCTGTCTTAGCTTTCCCCTTCCTCGTCTTAGTACAGCCCTAGATGATAGGATAACTCGCCCTTAGATTAGACAACAAGCGTGGATCCCATCGAGTACGATGGACGCGTGGGGTGCTAGCACCTTCCCCTCGCGTAACCGACTCCTGAACCCAGGCTATAGTTGCGATGACCATTCCTTTCCCTCTTCCTCAGGTTTATGCGGTGTTCCCTTTCCCTCTCTTGGGATAAATTTACACGGCCGACAACTCTGTTTTCCGCGCCACTCTCGCGTTTGTACCTGGATGAAAATCCTGGGAGCGACAGCTGGAGACTCTGCTGGGGATTCTGGTTGACCTATGCTGGTCCATCCCTAAGCGAGTCAATCTTAGCGCTTGCTTGTCTTTGTTCTCTTTGGGTGTTTTTGTTTTTATTTTGCTTTATTTTCTGCATTGCATTGCATTTTTATTACTGTCATACTGCTGTGTTGTGCTAGCTGTTTTTGTTTTGCAGGTTGGGTTGTTCTGAGTGATAAGCCCAATACCCAGGCTTGAGTACACCCTAGGACTAGAGTGGAAAGTAGTGGGACCTACGTGCCCGCTTGGTACGTTTGTGTGTTCACGAAATTCACAACCAGACGAGGCTATCTTGGGACGCATTCTGACGTGTGTGTCTTGCGCATGTTAGGGTGTTGATCTAGAGAGCTGTCGACTCTAGTGACCGATCATCGAGGACCTTAGTGGAAACATCCCTCTTTAGTGGTGACAGTGGCAGACCACATCCTGTGGCAAACCCATTCGCACCCGAGGGCCCACTTTGGAACTCGCATAGGATGGCCCCTATCTTTTGAAGAGAATCAGTGGAGGCACTCCTCGATTGACGATAGTACTGTACCCCGAGGGATGAATGTACTATTGTTTCTCGACCTCAGTGCCAAAGCTGAGGACCTTCCGCTTTGGAGAATCAGTTGAGGCCTCCTCGATTGATGATGATGCCAAACCAGAAATGGTGAACGTATCATCATTTCTCGACCTGAGAGCCCGGGATATTGAACATCCTAGTACCCACACGTGAGAGGGGATGGGTGTTTGCAGGTTTGTAGGTAACCGAATCCTTCAACCTACCCAGTTTTTCTGGATTTCTCATCAATGTTTGATTATCTAGGTTCCTGGTTATCTCGTTGGTTTGGTGTTTTGGAATTCTGGTTTTCTGGGTTGTGGTTCTCGTTCAGTTAACAGCACAACACATCCAGCAGTGTTGCCTTGATCCCATGTTTGCATGAGCATATCATCTTTCTTGCATTTTGACATGTTTGACTTTTTTCAGGGCTTGCATCTTACCCTTGATTCTGGTTTTCTGAGGTTTCCTTGACATGGATGTCTAGAGAAAGAAGACTGTTGCCTATTCATTCCTAGAGCTGACCTTGACATTGATTCACAAGCTGATTAGTATGGCAGGCCCCGGAGTTCGTATAGAGTTCAGTGGAGGGTATGAGAGACTTCTAAAGTTTGTTTATAATGTCTCCAAGTATGAGAAGGATGCCATTCATACACTTCTTCAGTTTTACGATCCGTCTTTGCGTTGCTTCACTTTCCCAGATTACATCTTGGCCCCAACGTTGGAGGAGTTCTCATTTATTTTGGGAATCCCCATCAGGCATGACATAGTATTCTTTTCTGAAGAACACCCCGGGATAAAAGAAATGGTTGTTGCTCTTCATATTAGTGAATCTGTTCTGAGCAGTAATATTGAGGAAAAACAAGGAGCTAAGGGTTTCTTATTGAAGTTCTTGTTTGATCAAGCTTGCATACACGTTAAAGAGAAGAATTGGACTGCTTTCCAAGCTATTCTGGCTATGTGCATCTATGGGATTGTCCTGTTTCCCAATGTTCCTGATCTGGTGGATATGCATGCTGTCAGAATCTTTATTTCAAAGAATCCTATACCTACCTTGCTAGGTGATGTGTATCATTCAGTTCACTACAAGAATGAAAATAGGCGGGGTAAAACTGTGAGTTGTTGTGCACCGCTCTTATCTACTTGGTTTCTGAGCCATCTCCCTGAAACTGGCGCCTTTATTGATACGAAAGATTCTCTGAAGTGGTCAAAGAGGTTAATGGGCTTGACTGCTGACAACATTGTTTGGTTCAATCATGACTTGCTAGGAATGGAGATTATTTGCAAGTGCGGAGAATTCCTTAATGTACCCTTGATAGGGAGAAAAGGTGGAATTAACTATAATCCTTCCCTTGTTATCAGGCAGTTTGGTTATCCTTTGAGAGGTCCACCTGAGGAGAGAGATATCAGAGAGTCCTTATTCTTCAATGGTATTGAGGATCAAGAGATGATGAGGAAGATTGTGAATGCTTGGAAACAGGTGACCAAGAAGGGTAAAACTTCATTCAGGAAATGTAATAACCCGGATTTTCCTTCCTATGAAAAATGGATTAAGAAAAGAGCAAAAGAGGAGCTTCTTCCTTTCCTGGTGGAACCACCTTTGTATCCTTTACTGATTGAACCTCCTACCACAGTTGAGATAGAGAAGTTTAACAAGTTGTGGGCTGAAAAGGAAAAGCTGCGAGAAGAAAACAGAGAGCTACTAAGAGAGATTCATCAGTTGAAACATGAGCGGGGTGAAGCTGTTCATACCGCCAAGTTGAAGACAGAGCTTCTTGCTAAGGCAGAAAAAGAGCTAGCTGACATGGTCGCATCCAGAAAAAGGATGAAAGAAGCTTTGGATGGTATCAGTAAGGTTCTCGAGTCTAAGAAGGAGGAATTAGACAAGGCTTTGTTGAAAATTCATAGGTTCAATGATCACCTAGAAACTGCAATGGCTGAGAATAAGCAGAAGAAAGACGATTATCTAGCTCAGATTGATCAATTGAAGTCAAAGCTCAAGAAGAAAGACGCTGAAATCTTATCAGGGATATTCCAGAGACAAGTAGTCGAGGGTCGACTCAATGAAGCCATAGCCTCCATGGAGGAACTGAAGATCCAAGCTGAAGTGAAGAGACCTAGAAGTGAGGGACCTAGCATGGATGGTGTTTCTGGAGAAGACGCTTGGGAGTTGCATTGCCGATACTTGGAAGGGATCATACATAGGAGAGACATTCTCATTCAAGAGCTAATTCAGAGGCCGAAGCATCCCGACACCAGAAAGCTGTTCAAAGAAATTCAAGACTGGAGCAAGAAGCATAATGGATGGGGGGATTGACACTTGTAGACTTTGATGATATGCCATAGTTTTCTTTTTCCTTTCATTATTTGGACCACCGCCAGGCTTGTTGGTTGGGATCTTTGATTATTATGTTCAGGCTCGTTATCTTGGATTTGCGATTGTTGACATTTGGTTTTCCTCTGGTTTTCTTAATATAGGAGCAGAAGTTCCATTCTATATTGTTGTTAAATTGGAATCAAGGGGTGGATCGCCCTACGAATATTCAAACATGTTCATTTGCATTTGCATATTCATAATCATTTTGCATGATCATTTTGTATAACAAGTGTTTATCTCCGATATTCTTATCTTGTTCTAATCTCAGTATTGCAGATCAGCACATTCACCGGTATCCTACCAAATAGAATCAGAAGAGATTCATGGATCAGCTACAAAATGAGATCATTGAGATGCGGACTCGCATGAACCAATTCATGGAATTAATGCAAGGTGTCGCTCAAGGCCAAGAGCAGTTGAGGACTCTCGTTCAACCACTGATTGCAAGGGTTGATGAGGACGGTGTCGTTCATACTGGTGTTACTGGTAACATTGTTCAGAATGGCCCTCCGGGCGGAAGTATTCCTGTTGCTGGTGTTGTGATTCCTCCGGGCGGAGGAGAAAATGTTGTGATTCCTAATATTGGGGGAGGTGGTATTGGTGCTGGCGCAGTTCATGGCCGTCAGTATGATGATGTTCAAGATGATGCATTCTCTATCCCAGGTGGGGATGCTGGTCCCCAGATTGACAATGATCAAAGGCTCCGGTTGATTGAGGAACAACTAAGGGGTGTTGTCAATCAGGATGCTTTGGGTATGGATCTAGAGGATTTGGGGTTGGTTCCAAGCGTTGTTATTCCGCACAAGTTTCAAACTCCTACTTTTGAGAAGTATAATGGCACGACTTGCCCAAGGACCCACGTCAGGGCATACGCTAGTAAGATGGCTGCGCATGCGAAGAATGAGAAGCTGATGATGCATTGCTTCCAAGATAGCCTATCTGGGGCATCCCTGGAGTGGTACATACAACTGGAGAGGAAGGATGTGCGTAGTTGGAGAGATCTGGCAGGGGCATTTATTAGACACTACCAGTATAACACTGACATGGCTCCGAACAGAACACAACTGCAGAATCTATCGCAGAAGAACAATGAGAGTTTCAAGGAGTATGCTCATAGGTGGCGTGAACTGGCAGCTAGGGTTCAGCCTCCCATGTTGGAACGTGAAATGATAACTATGTTTATGGCCACCTTGCAGGGTCATTACTATGAAAAACTGGTACCGTGTATGACTGGAAAGTTTGCTGATTTGATCTTAGTAGGAGAGATGGTGGAAAGCGAAATTAAGGCGGGAAAAATATCAAGCGGTGATGGGTCCTCATCTGGAGGGAGTAAGAAACCTTATGCCAGTGGTTACAAGAAGAAGGAGGGAGATACAAATTTAGTATCATCATATCGTGGTAGAGATGGACCTCGTCAGAACTTCAATCAGCAAGTGGCTTCTATAACCATCCCAGCAGCACCTCAGCAGCCAGCAGTGTCTCAACAACAAAATCAGGTTCCTCGCAGATCACAGAATGTGACTAGGCGAGATAGGCATTTTGACACTCCACCTATGTCCTACTCTCAATTATTCCAGCACTTGTTAAAACTGCAGTTAATTCAGACGAGAACATTGGCTCCACCTACTAGTAATCCACCTCCCGGCTATGACGCCAACGCCCACTGTGAGTTTCATTCTGGGGCACCCGGACATCATACTGAGAACTGTAAAGTTTTTAAGCATAAGGTTCAAGACTTAGTGGATTCCAAGGCCATCAATTTCTCTAATGATGTTCCGAATGTGAACCAGAACCCGATGCCGAATCACGGTGAGCCGAGGGTCAATGCTATTATTAAAGACTGTGAAGACTTGAGTTTGATTTTAGATGTGAACGAGGTTCAAACTCCCTTGGGTGTAGTGAAGGAAAGGCTATTGAAGGGAGGAGTATTTCCAGGCTGTGATGAAGGTTGTGTAGGATGTGTGTCGCAGCCAGGCGGTTGTAATTTATTGAAAGCAGGTATTCAGAAAATGATCAATAAAGGGATATTACAGTTTGACAGAGGTTGTAAGCAGAGTAATGTTACTGACAGAGAGATTGATGTTGCGACGATAACAATTCCATTCAAGACAATAACCATATCAGCGCCGGCGAGACCAGCGCCGGTCACTATCACTGTTCCTGGACCAGTCCCGTATGAGAGTACCAAGGCTATCCCATGGAACTATGGGGCCGAGGTGTTTGTTAATGGCAAGAAGCAGGAATTGGAAGAGACATCAGTTGTGAATACAGGGGTTGGAAATCTTGTTGAAGCAGGGGCTATCACTAGGAGTGGTAGAGTCTTTATTCCGTTCGAGAATCAAGCTGGCAGTTCAAGGCAAGACAAAGGTAAACAGATGATGGATGAGTCTACACAGAGGCAGGAAGCAAATAATTCCATGACAAAGCAGGTTAGGGATACTTTCTCAGAAGACGTAGAAGAGTTTATGAGGTTGATTAGGAAGAGTGATTACAAGATTGTCGATCAACTTCACCAAACTCCATCGAAGATTTCCATTCTATCCTTACTGATTGTGCTCTAAGGCGCACCGAAATGCATTGCTGAAGGTTTTGAATATGGCTTATGTACCACAGGAAATATCTGTCAACCAGTTAGAAGGGGTTGTGGCTCATGTGAATGCTGGTAATGGTTTGGGTTTCACCGATTTATATTTGACTCCGGCTGGGAGGAATCACAACAACGCTCTGCATATTTTAGTGGAATGTCGTGGTTCTTTAATGTCGCATGTGTTAGTTGATACTGGGTCGTCTTTGAATGTGTTACCGAAGAAGGCTTTGATGAAATTGGATACTCGTGGGTTGATTTGTACACCAAGTGACTTGGTGGTACGTGCTTTTGATGGCTCCAAGAGGTCAGTGTTTGGAGAGTTAGTTCTGCCAATCAAGGTGGGTCCTGAGATTTTCAACACCACCTTTTACATAATGGATATTCAGCCCACCTATAGTTGTTTGTTGGGTCGCCCTTGGATCCATGGTGCTGCGGCAGTAACTTCTACGCTGCACCAGAAGTTGAAGTATATGGTGGATGGCCACGTTGTGACTGTTTGTGGTGAAGAAGATATCATGGTGAGTCACCTATCGACCTTCAAGTATGTAGAGGTAGATGGTGAGATACAGGAAACTTTGTGCCAAGCCTTTGAAGCTGTGAAGATTCCAGAGGAACCCCCAAAAGCAGTCAGTCAGCCTGAGGTGGTTGCCCAACCTGAAGTTGTCAGACAACCAGAAGTTCCAATGTCCACTTTCAAGGAGGCGCGCGCTATAGTTGAAGCTGGTGGTTCTCAGAAGTGGGGCAGTGTCATTGATGTTCAAAGAAAGCAAGATACTCATGGAGTGGGTTACAAACCACCTAGGCGTTCTGAAGAGCCTCCCAAGTTCTATGGTCCTGTCCGTTTCACCAGTGCCGGTGTTTTCTTCGACAGAGTCAATGCTATTGAGGATGAAGGAGATAGTGACTGTGACATGGATGAGTGGATCCGTCCCTGCACCCCTGGTCAAAGTTTAGGCAACTGGTCCTCCGAGAAAGTCATCCAAGTGACGCGCCCGGAGTAATTTACTTTTGTTTTCTGTTATGTTGAATCCTACGTTCTGCCCAAGACGTAGTGATACTTATTTGTAGGGCTTGGATGTTTTATTTGCTATTTTTTATCATCAATAAAGGACATTTTTTCATTCAAATATTTTGATCCCTGTCTTTCTGTTTTTACTTTTTGCATTAACCCACATCAAAATGGCAATGTGTTTTCTTGTTTGTTGCACTCATAATAAACATAAAACACCCATCATGCAGGTTCCTTTGTTCAGATTCCACCCATGACTTAGCTATGGCTCGATATAACTTCGACAATCCCATCTATCAAGCCGAAGAAGAGACTGACAAAGACTGTGACTTACCAGAAGAATTAGCCAGGCTACTGAAACAAGAGGAAAAGGTTATTCTACCTCATCAAGAGGAAGTTGAGACTGTTAATCTGGGAACCGAGGATGTTAAACGAGAAGTAAGGGTTGGGGCTGCTTTGGAAGACAATGTTAAGAGAAGATTGGTTGAGTTACTTCGAGAGTATATGGATATCTTCGCCTGGTCTTACCAAGACATGCCTGGGCTTGACACTGACATTGTTTCACACATACTGCCGCTTAAAGAAGGTTGTACTCCAATCAAGCAGAAACTGAGAAGGACGAAACCAGATATGGCTGTCAAGATCAAGGAAGAGGTTCAGAAACAGTTGGACGCCGGATTTCTTGCTGTGACAAATTATCCTCCGTGGGTTGCTAATATTGTACCTGTACCTAAGAAGGATGGGAAGGTCAGGATGTGTGTTGATTACCGAGATTTGAATAGGGCGAGCCCGAAGGATGATTTCCCGCTCCCCCACATTGACGTGTTAGTAGACAATACTGCTCAACATTATGTATTTTCCTTCATGGATGGCTTCTCTGGGTATAACCAAATCAAGATGGCCCTAGAGGACATGGAGAAGACTACGTTCATAACACCGTGGGGAACATTTTACTACAAGGTAATGCCCTTTGGATTGAAGAATGCTGGGGCAACCTATCAGCGGGCAATGGTGACTCTCTTTCATGATATGATTCACAAGGAGATTGAGGTCTATGTTGATGACATGATTGCGAAGTCACAGACAGAGGAAGAACACTTGGTAAGCCTCCAGAAGCTGTTTGAAAGGTTGAGGAAGTTCAGATTGAGATTGAATCCGAACAAGTGCACTTTCGGGGTGAGATCTGGTAAATTGTTGGGTTTCATTGTTATTGAAAGAGGTATAGAGGTTGATCCTGCAAAGATAAGAGCCATATAGGAGATGCCTGAGCCAAGAACAGAGAAAGAGGTTCGTGGTTTCTTGGGGAGGTTGAATTACATTGCTAGGTTCATCTCTCATCTGACAGCCACGTGTGAACCAATTTTTAAGTTATTAAGAAAGGATCAAGAGGTCAGGTGGAATGAAAATTGTCGAGAGGCGTTTGAAAGGATAAAGACGTATTTGGAGGAACCTCCAGTCCTTATGCCACCGATGTCTGGGAGACCGTTGATTATGTACCTTACGGTTCTTGAGAATTCGATGGGTTGTATGCTCGGTCAACACGACGAGACAGGTAGGAAAGAGCACGCCATTTACTACCTGAGTAAGAAGTTCACTGATTGCGAATCAAGATACTCTATGTTGGAAAAGACATGTTGTACGCTCGCTTGGGCAGCCAAGCGCCTAAGGCAGTATATGTTAAACCACACAACCTTGTTGATTTTGAAGATGGATCCGATTAAGTACGTGTTTGAGAAGCAAGCACTTTCTGGAAGGATAGCCCGTTGGCAGATGGTTTTGACAGAGTACGATATTCAGTATGTTTCTCAGAAGGCCATTAAGGGAAGTGTTCTATCAGAATATCTTGCTGAACAACCGGTCGAGGATTATCAGGCTATGAAGTTTGAGTTTCCAGACGAGCATGTTATGTTTCTGAGAATGAAAGATTGTGAAGAGCCTCTGCCTGATGAAGGACCTGAGATTGGGTCTCAATGGAAGATGATTTTTGATGGGGCTGTCAACTTATATGGTAATGGAATTGGGGCAATCATTACGACCCCGAAAGGTTCTCATATACCTTTCACTGCCCGATTAGCATTCGTGTGTACCAACAATGAGGCGGAGTATGAAGCATGCATCATGGGGTTAGAAGAAGCGATTGATTTGAGAATTAAGAACCTCGATGTCTATGGTGATTCCGCGTTGGTAGTTAATCAAATTACAGGAGAATGGGAGACTCGTCAGGCGAACTTGGGGCCTTATAACAACTATGCCAGAAGGCTGTTACCTTTGTTTGACAGGGTGGATTTTCATCATGTGCCCCGGGCTGAGAATCAGATGGCTGATGCGTTGGCAACATTGGCATCCATGTATAAGGTGAACCGTTGGAATGAAACTCCATCAATTAGAATCATGCGTCTGGACATACCGACTTTTGTGTTTGCAATTGAAGATGTGCCAGATGGCAACATGTGGTATCATGATATTAAGGTTTTTCTGAAGAGACAGGAGTATCCAGAGGGTGCCTCCACCAAGGATAAGAAGACTCTGAGGAGGTTGGCAGGAAACTTCTTTCTGAACAAGGATGATGTATTATATAAGAGGAACTTCGATATGGTCTTGCTACGTTGTGTTGATGAACACGAGGCAGGTTTGTTGATGGAGGAAGTTCACGAGGGTTCTTTTGGTACTCATTCCAGTGGACACACCATGGCTAGGAAGTTGTTGAGGGCAGGATATTACTGGATGACTATGGAGTCTGATTGTTTCAAGTACGCCCGAAAGTGCCATAAATGCCAGATTTATGCAGATAAGATGCATGTACCGCCTACGCCTCTAAATGTGTTGTCGTCTCCTTGGCCTTTTGCAATGTGGGGCATAGATATGATTGGAAAGATTGAGCCCACTGCTTCCAATGGGCATCGTTTCATTTTGGTTGCCATTGACTATTTCACAAAATGGGTGGAGGCTGCCTCGTACGCCAATGTCACCAAGCAAGTGGTAGCCCGGTTTATAAAGAAGGACATCATCTGTCGTTATGGGGATAATGGCTCGAATTTGAACAATAAGATGATGAAGGAACTATGTCTGAGTTTCAAGATCGAGCATCATAATTCCTCTCGATATCGTCCGAAGATGAATGGGGCTGTTGAGGCAGCAAATAAGAATATCAAGAAGATTGTGCAGAAGATGGTGGTAACGTACAAAGACTGGCATGAGATGCTACCTTATGCCCTACATGGTTACCGTACTTTGGTGCGTACGTCAACTGGGGCAACCCCTTTCTCACTGGTGTATGGTATGGAAGCAGTTTTACCCTTAGAGGGCGAGATTCCGTCTTTGAGAGTTCTAGCAGATATGAAACTGAGTGGGTGCGTTCCAGGTTAGATCAGTTGAACCTTATTGAAGAAAAGAGATTGGCAGCCATCGCACATGGTCAGTTGTATCAGAGCAGGATGAAGCACGCCTTTGACCAGAAAGTGCGTCCTCAAAGTTTTCAGATGGGCGAATTGGTTTTGAAAAGGATCCTTCCTCCTCAGACAGATCACAGGGGCAAATGGACTCCAAACTACGAGGGGCCGTATGTAGTCAGAAAGGTTTTCTCTGGTGGAGCCTTACTACTTTCAACTATGGATGGCGAAGATTTTACATCCCCTGTGAACGCAGACGTAGTCAAAAAATACTTCGCATAAAAGAGACCCACTGGACATAAAAAGAAAGTCCAGGCAAAAAAGGGGCATCCCAGCGAACCATAAAAAGGAAAAAGGTTCGGGCAAAAGTTAGGGATAAAGTGTAAAAAGAGACGTGTAAACCCGCAAAGTTGAAAACCTGAAAAGGCAACTTTGACAAAAATGGGTATCCCAATGGATTGAAAACCCGAAAAGGGCGATCCAGGCAAAAGTTAGGGATTTATAAGCGAAAGGCTATGGTCTGCGTTCGATCTGTGAACACCTTCAATACTTGGAAATTCTGAAAGAAAGGAATCAGTACAATTAGTCTCTTCGAAAGTCAAGACATTTGTGGATAAGCAAGACATATGGGTCATAGCTGAGTCGAATCATGGTGGATATCTGTTCCCACATTGCCGACATGTGTATTTTCTTTTTGCTTTTGCGCAATTGCCTCTTTTCAGGAATTGCTTCCTATTGTAAATGCCTATTTACAGGCCACTTTTCTCAATAAAATATTCATTTCACTCAAAGAGCTTTCCGTTGTTTATTTTACTTTTACTGTTTTGTTTGCAAAAAACGTCCGATATTTTTTATAAACATTGCATGTAAAACTTCGAGCTTCGCGGAGCATAATGAAAAACAGTAGAAATTACTTAGGCATTAACGGTGATAATCAGGTTGTGGCATATTCTTTTGCTGTTATTTGACTTGCAGGGCAACAGGATTGTATTTCCCCAGCAGTTGGCTTTCCCCAACATTGAGATTGCAAACTTTCCTCAGTAGAGCAGACCTTCCCCAGCAGGAGACTTGGGAAGCATTTTCTCCAGATAAAGACATTATTTCCCCATAGAATCAGGGTGTTCACCTTCCCCATCCAGTCAGGAAGCGTGCTCTCACCGACGATGTCATATTTTAATCCCCAGCAAGGAGGGGGTAAAGTCATTCTCCCCATCAACAGGCTAAGATCAGCAGTATCCCCAAGCAGGATGGTATTGTGGGCTGTTTTCCCCCAGCAGGTTCTGAGCCCAGTTGGTTGTTAGCAATCTTCAGTAACAGACTTCCGGTTCCGTTATTAGCGTTCATGCTTAACTCCCCCAGCAGAGGAGAAGTCTCAGGTTTCGGATGTTACCTTCAGTGAAAGACAGGTGTGGCCCCTGGTAGTTCTTTCGGGATTTCATCCCCAGCCAAAGTTGTTGATCCGAAGAGTCGATCAGTATGACCCTTCTCAGCAGAGTTCCTGGATTCAGAGGACAATTTATTTTTGTCATCCCCGACTGAATTGGTCTTTCCTCTCCGGCATTTATTTTGCTGGAGGGACCCTTTTTGCATATCATAAGCATTGGCATTGCATCCTCAAAACGCGTAGCATTTCCATTTCGTATGGAGCATTACGCCATAATTCAAACATTTGCATTCTAAGCATAAGCCAGGTTTGGTACTTTCCTTGCCAGTTCTCTTTCCCAGCAGAGATGGCATAACTCAGGAGATTTTGGAGGGATGCGTTCCTCATGTTTGTGCTCCCCGGCAGAGACTTTTATTTAGACTTCTCCTTTCCCCAGTGGAGTCATCTTATCTGTGGACCATGAGTCCGTTAGAAGTTTGCCTTGGTATTCAGTTCTTGCCTGATATATTTTACTGGCCAGTTTCCCTTTATCAGCAGGGATGGCATTTGTTTTGCTAGTTCTCTTTATCAGCAGAGATAGCAATCTTCTGGATATTTTCTTCGTCAGTTCCCTTTATCAGCAGGGATGGCATTTATTTTTCTAGTTCTCTTTATCAGCAGAGATAGCAATCCTTTGGAGATTCTTTTGTCAGTTCCCTTTATCAGCAGGGATGGCATTTATGTTACTAGTTCTCTTTATCAGCAGAGATAGCAATCCTTTGAAGACTTTCTTCGTCAGTTCCCTTTATCAGCAGGGATGACATTTATTTTGCTAGTTCTCTTTATCAGCAGAGATAGCAATCTTTTGAAGATTTTCTTTCGTTAGTTCCCTTTATACGAAGGGATGACATTTCTTTCGTCAGTTCCCTTTATCAGCAGGGATGGCATTTGTTTGGCTAGTTCTCTTTATCAGCAGAGATAGCAATCTTTTGAAGATTTTCTTTCGTTAGTTCCCTTTATCAGTAGGAATGACATTTCTTTTGTCAGTTCCCTTTATCAGCAGGGATGGCATTTGTTTGGCTAGTTCTCTTTATTAGCAGAGATAGCAGATGTCCCTTCGTCAGTTCCCTTTATCAGCAGGGATGGCTTTTGTTTTGCTAGTTCTCTTTATCAGCAGAGATGGCAATCTTTTGGAGATTTTTCGTCAGTTCCCTTTGTCAGCAGGGATGGCTTTTGTTTTGCTAGTTCTCTTTATCAGCAGAGATAGCAATCTTTCGGATGTTTTGTTTCGCTAGTTCCCTTTATCAGCAGGGATGGCATTTGTGTTGCTAGTTCTCTTTATCAGCAGAGATAGCGATCCTTTGAAGGTTCTCTTTCGTCAGTTCCCTTTATCAGCAGGGATGGTATTTGTTTTGCTAGTTCTCTTTATCAGCAGAGATAGCAATCTTTTGAAGATTCCTTCGTCAGTTCCCTTCGTCAGCAGGGATGGCATTTATTTTGCTAGTTTCTCTTTATCAGCAGAGATAGCAATCTTTTGGATGTTTTCTTTCGTCGGTTCCCTTTATCAGCAGGGATGGCTTTTGCGTTGCTAGTTCTCTTTATCAGCAGAGGTAGCAATCTTTTGAAGATTTATTTTGTCAGTTCTCTTTATCAGCAGAGATGACATAACCTGGGAGAGTTTGTTTCACTTTATACCCAGCATACCTAGCGCTCGTCCGTGTTGTGATAGTACAACATTTATGGTGATTCTCCAGTGGATTTGTCCCTCCTTTGAGGATTGCAAATTTTCGGGTTCTTTGGTATTAAATCTCCATGCATCCCGAATGTCTGAGAGCCATCGCTATCATACCTTCAGGACCAAGTTGATTGAATAGGGGTAGCTGTTGCACCCCAAAATTTGCCCTTCTTACTTTAGTACTAACTGGCTTATGTTTCATTTCATTTTTGCATTAGCATGTGTGCATATCATTGGTTCTTAGCATGGGGTCAAGGTGCCTGAGGCAAATTCAAGAGGAGAAGATGTTCTTCAAAGGGTCAAGCAAGAGAGTTCAAGTGGATCACTTTCTCCTAACCAGTGCAGAGATTAGGGTTTTGAGATTCTTGGGTTTATTGTCCATCAGTTTGGTTCAGGAGATATTTAATTGGCCAATGGATTGTAAATCAGGTGAAAGTCAACAGTGAGAGGGGAAGTCAACTGTGAAATTTTGAGGTTCTCTTCAAGGTTTTCAAGGTCACACATCCTTATATGGTCTTCAAAAGTCAAGTTTCATACCATTTATCAAGAATCAAGGGTTGGTACAAAAGTTGCTAAATATGGAAATGACCTATAATTTGAAAGTTTCCTTTTTGGGCAAGTTCCTACACTACATTCAACTTGACTTTTCATCATTAAAGAAGCTTCAAATGAATTTTTCTCCAACATGAAAGTTGGAGATCTTTTTCTCCTCTTTCCAACAAGTACTAGTGGGTCTCCATATCATTTGTGAAACTCAACTTATGATTAAAAGAAGGCAAAGTGGTTTTTAGGGTTTCATTTTCACAACTTTTGGATTTTGGGACATATGGTGACCTACAATTAATTCCATTGCTTCAAGGCACATTCTAACATCAAAGTACAATCCATAAGGATCATTTTAGGCCTTTGAATCAAGTGAATCCATGGTGTATTTATCACTTATCTTCCATTATTCAAAATTACCAAGACATTGAAAACTCATGAACCAAAATGTCTCAAGGCCCAAATCAAATTCAGGTGTAATTAGCAATTCAAACATGGGTGATCCATCATAGAATAGTTGGATATCCATGCATGGAAGGAGGTGTATCTCACATTATGTGATTTTCCAAAATTGCCCAAAACTCATTAAACAAAGAATTACCAAGGCCCAAATGCTGATCAATTGATTAAACCTAGGTATTTAAACTCATTCATGCACTGGTTAGGGTTTCATTCACGTGCCTTTGTGGAGAATTCAAGTATGAGCCCTAAAAGATCATTCCTTCATATCTCTCAAGCAAGAAGAGTTTTTCAAGAACTTCTTCCACAAACTTCTTCCTTGTGATCAATAGAGTGCAAACCATCCCCCATTCGCAACCAACAGCAAGGATTCAGGTTGAACCATCTCAGGTTAGTGATGTTTTGCATGATCATGGAACTCTGTTTTTAAGTGTGCATATTGATGTGTGGCATCCATGGATCATGCTGATATAATTTGTTTTGAATGTGGACGTGTATTGTGTGCATATGGTGTGTTTAAAGTTTTGGACCCCAAGCTTGTCCTCTGCGTTTTTTATTGTGTGCTAATGGTTTGGAATTTTTGATGACATATTCGTAATCCTCATGAAATTCTGGATGGAATGGTGTATTGGTTTGCGTTTTTTGGGTGCTTTTTGAATTGCAGGTAGCCGTGGGTGGCGGCCGGAGCTAGGGCTCCGGCGCCTGGTGTGTTTCCGGCTGGTGAGGGGTTTCTACGAAGAAGATGAAATCTTCACCATCCATTCTTTTGATCCAACGACCATTATGTCGCCACGTTTTTTATTTTTGTTTTTTTATTCTGACGATCATGTGTTTATTACCCCACACTACTTACCGTGTGCACCCAGTCATGATTTTTTATTTTGTTTACTTTTTATTTATGTTGACTAACCCTGGGCGTCTGATCCATCATGTGGCCCTTATTGTGCCAACAAATAAAAAAGGCCATGTGTCAGGCACGTGGGAGATGCATGGTATGCTGCTGGCTTTGGTATAACGCGTACATGTTAACTAATGTGTTTCTTTTCATCATAGTCGTAGATCATGCTTACAGGTAGGTTTTGTTGACTGGATAAGAAGCGTACGATCAATCCAAGGGCTGGCATGGAGTCTGACCTTTGACTTAGTCCATGCGTACATCTTTTTTTTTCCTTTTTATTTTTCTGATTAATTAGTTGGACTGGGCCTCACTATTCGCACCCCCCTGAGCCCATTTGTTCATTTTAAATGTGTTTTATTACTTTCCATACCCCCTTGCGCATTTCATTATTTTTTATTTTAATTAACTATTACATTTCATTTTTAATCATTAGAAATAGTTTTTTTGCATTAAAAAATTACCAAAAAATTCATGCATCATATTTATCATTTTATAAAATTTCCAAATTTTATTTTATCAATTTATCTTATTTTTATCATCTAAATTAATTATTTGGTTTATTTTCTCTTGAATTATTCATATCATGCACACCTTAACTTGTTTATTTTATTTCTCTGCATCCATAAAACATTTTTAATCCATTCTTTTTGCATTTGTTATATAACATTCTGAAGTGCATTAAAATATTTCTCTCTCATTTTTAAAATCATTTCATATTGCATTTTAGCCCTCCTTTTTTGCATATTGAACCCTACTTCTCATCTAAGCTTTGCATAATTGTTTGAGTGACTAACACCTTGAATTTTTGCAGGAGTTTTTGATATGTTGTTTGTCTCTGGTTGAGCAACTTTGATAATTAATTTGGTGATTTTAGAAGTTGTTTTGCTAATTGTTTGATTGCTTTTGTTTGAGGTCTTTCTTATATGCATCCTTAATCATGTCTGATCATTTGTTTGAAAGGGCACTTATGCCATTGCTTGGGGGTTTGTTTCCTTGATTTCTTAATTCATGTTGGTTGTTATTAGTCACTTGATTACCATTATATGTCATTGCTTAGGTTTCATCTATCTCATTTCTTTTACGTATGTCTGTTCCGTACTAACCTTTTATGCAGGGACCGAGGTAAGTTATTTAAGGGTGTGGATAATCATCCATATTCACCCTTACTCCTTCTGTCTCTCATCTTTTCCTTTCTTTAGGCTTAGGTTGTCGTCAAACCTCACTAACCGTAGGTCACCCATGCATGATAACATTAGGACTCTTAGTTCCCCTTAGAGTTTCCCTTGTGTATTCTCTCTTCTCATCTCAAAACTTCTTGAAAATACTTAATAAGGATAAATTGTATTGCGCACGAGCCTTAAGCGTAGGGAATGAGAAATGAGGGGCTTCCTCTCATCTTTCTAGAGTGCTTAGCGAGCGTCCTGTCCTGGGACGATGCGTTAAGTATTCGCCCCTGTGCCCTAGACTTTGGTGCAATGCAAGTTATGAACTAACTTAAGTCACTTCTGTCCTAAAAAATACAAACAAACTTCTAACCTTTTTGTCCTTCGGGATTGTCAAACTAAAGGCTATTTTCAAAAAGGGCACGTTACTTTCCGTCTGAGTCGCAAACAGGCATCGACCCTAACTGCCGGACGCGAACTTAGCGTCGCTCATAAAAAACACAAAAAGAACTTGGTCCGAACTACGTTGACTCTGAATTTCCCCATTGCACAAAGGGAGTACGTAGGCTTAGGACGTCGATGTCCTACCGAGTCTGTCTTGGCTTTCCCCTTCCTCGTCTTAGTACAGCCCTAGATGATAGGATAACTCACCCTTAGATTAGACAACAAGCGTGGATCCCATCGAGTACGATGGGCGCGTGGGGTGCTAGCACCTTCCCCTCGCGTAACCGACTCCCGAACCCAGGCTATGGTTGCGATGACCATTCCTTTCCCTCTTCCTCAAGTTTATGCGGTGTTCCCTTTCCCTCTCTTGGGATAAATTTACACGGCTGGCGACTCTGTTTTCCGCGCCACTCTCGCGTTTGTACCTGGATGAAAATCCTGGGAGCGACAATAGATACTCACAAAAGACTTATGAAGAAAAAATATCCCCGAATGAATGACAAGTTGTTGTTGATAGAGCATAACAATAGATTCATGGATTGGTTTAATAAAAGTGTATCTAATGATCCTAGTGCATCCGAGATACTTAGATGGTTGTCGTACGGGCCAAAATTTTGTGTCATTACCTGGAGTGCATATGACATTGGTCATTATACCTTTTATACAAAATCAAAAGATGATCGTAGTACTATGCAAAATAGTAGGGTTATGGTTGAAGCCGAATCAATGTATTTCTCTAGTTTGAAAGATAAGAGTCCGGTATTGGCAACTACCGCGTTTTATGGTGTCATTGATGAGATTTGGGAGATTGATTATGTTATTTTCAAAGTGGCTTTATTTAAATGCAAGTGGGTTCCCAATAATAGTAATGGTGTAGACATTGATGACTTAGGATTCACCCGGGTCGACCTTGGCAAGGTATCTTTTAATACAGAACCATTCATCATGGCTTCTAAAGCAAAACAAGTTTTCTATGTTTCCGATCCATCGGACAAATCGGGGAAATGGTCAATCGTTCTCCAAGGAAAATACATTCCTCTTAGTGATGAAAGTCTTGATATTCCGTCCACACCTTCTTACACAACACAAGTTCCTACCTCATATGATGAAGTTGATGGAGATGTCGTGCATGCTATACGACTCGATCATGAAGAAGGCATATGGGAAAATTAACAAGTACGTATTTTATTACTTATTCATAATATATTAATTGTATGTTATAGTTTAGAAGTATTTTTACTAACAAGTATAATTATTTGAAAGCATAGGTATTTTGAGTCCAGACACCAGGCCAGGAGACAAGACACCAAGAGACAAGATACCAATACACCAAGTTACAATTATGTGAAGTTATGTAATGTGTGTAAACTGTAATATGGTATATGTGATATTTTATTTATGTAGGTTATGTGAAGTTATGTAATGTGTGTAAACTGTATGTTTGTTATGATAAACTGTAATCTGGTATATGTGATATTATGAATATGACACGATTAATATTATTATGAAAACTGTATCACAAAATGTGAATTGTATTTTTCTGCTGTGCTGAGATATGGAGAACAATAATACAGGTAAAAAAATGGCATTAATTATAAAAGCAAGATGATATTTGTTAATTTTGCTGAAACTTTAGCGACGGTTATATTTCCTAACCGTTATAATATCTGGCGCGTTGTCCAGCAAAAAATAAATATTAAAACTGTGCTGCTGGGAATCGAACCGAGGACAATTATATTTATTACAACGGTGTAATGTAAAACCGTTGTGATAGTTAGCGCGCTTTCCTCATTATTACAACGCAACACAAGGTCGTCGTTGTAAGTATCATATATACAACAACAATCTACAAAATAACGCCCTCGCCCGCGTCATTATATGTCATTCTTAACCGTTGTTAAATGGGTTTTTCGTAGTAGTGGATACCACACTCAGACGAGTTTCTCTTGAGAATATTCTTGGCTGACGAGTAGTCGTTTAAGTCGATAATATCCGAAAGATGGATCTATGACTCTGGGAACTTTTTAGAACCCTATTCTACAGGTGGATATAAACCCTAATACATACCATTGTGGGAGGTTCTTAACCTTGACCCCATGCTCGTGACTCAGAACCTTTGAACCCGTGTACTTTGTGTGATCTTGTTTGTGGTTATTGCATACATGCATTCATGCATTCATGGGCATTTTCCCCAGTTTTCAAGGAACTTAGAGATTCTTTTTGTAAATATCGCAAATTTTTGAAATTCATGGATATTGAAAGAAGTAACACTAAGAAGTACACTTTCACGAGTCTTGACTTACAAGAGTTGAGAAAGCTTGGATCTTTGGTATCTAGTCATGTGGATTTCAAAGGTTGTTTGGGAAACTCTTGTTTATGCTGAGGACTGATGTTGAAGAGGGGATTCTTAATACCTTGGTCCAGTTCTACGACCTGTTTCATCGTTGATTTACTTTCCCAGATTATCAGCTATTGCCAACCTTAGAGGAGTATGCTTATCTTATGGGTGTGCTAGTCTTTATTGTGTTTCTTGAGCGATGTGTCATGAAGAGATCAAGGGAGCCAGAGGATTTATTTTCCTCTAGCACTTCATCATCTGCTCATCTTCCTACTTCTGGTTCTTGGAAGGGTATTGTGGATCGACTCGTGAAAGAGAAAGACACCATGAAGATCAGTTATGTAAGATAAACCAAGAGGCTTCGTAAGAAGTATCAACTCAGAGTTGGGTCGTTTTCAGACACAATTCCTTAGAACTAGCTTTCATTTTCTCTTGTGTTGTAAGATTGATGAAATTGTACTTCAAAGCTGTAATTCTTTCAATATTAATGAAATGAGATTTTTGGTATATCCAGTGTGTTATCTTAATGTAATATTTACAAACTTCTTTATAGTTCCTTGAAAACTTGCATTTGCATTTGCACATCAAGCATCATTCTGCATTGGATCTTGCCTTTCCCAGGTGTCTTATTTGCTTCCTTTTCTTGGTCATCGTTCAGACAAGCTGTATCACCGGTACAATACTCGGGCAAATCAGAGAAAGAGGAATTAGCTGATTTCCTGCCATTCATACAGAATTCGAAGTAGTTATTGAAGGACAATAGGAGAACAAAGAATGTGAATCCCATGTCAGGCTTTAGAGTGATGACCAACCCGATGTACGATTTTCCTCCGGACGACAATGTTCCACAAGTGGATGTTCCTACTCAATCTCAACCTGTGCAAGATAATCTGGCTGTTCAAGTTGATTAAATAGATTCTCGATTTTTGAGGTATATGCCAAATCCTCAGAATGTCCACCCTTTGACAAATATGAATGATCCTAGAGTTGTGGAAATTGAGGAAGGAGTTGTGATCTCAAGGAATAATTGAAGATGATGAAAGGACGCAATGCATCTGGTCTTAAGGCTCATGACTTGTGTCTGGTTCTGGGCGTGGTTATTCCCCCGAAGTTCAAAATGCCTGTCTTTGAAATATATAAGGGTGTTAGCTGTCCAAGGTACCATTTGACAATGTTCTGTCGAAAGATGACCGCTCATGTCGACAACGATAAGCTAATGATTCACTGCTTTCAAGAAAGTTTATATGGGGGATCCTTGATGTGGTATATGAAGCTAGAAAGGAACCATATTCAGTCTTGGGAAGACCTAGCTGACGCTTTTGTGAAGCAATACAATTAAAATTTGGACATGGCTCCAGACATCGATCAATTGATGTGTATGATTCAAAAGGACAACAAATCCTTTAGAGAGTATGCATAACGGTGGAAAGAATTTGCAGCCCAAGCTCATCCACCACTCTTAGAGAAAGAACTGTCCAAAATGTTTCTAAGAACGCTGTCAGACTCTTATTATGTCAGGATGGTAGGCGTTGTGCCTCTAGAGTTCTCCAAAATTGTGAAAGTTGGAGTAAACATCGAGAATACATTCAAAAGTGGAAGAATCCAAGATGGTTTGAATGACCAAGCTAGTGAAGAAAAATATGTTAGTGATTTCCAAGTGGAAGAAAATGTTGAAGTTGATGCAATTCAGGATTCTCCTCAGATTTTGTAATCTCCAGTTCCGGTGCCTTATCACCAATATCAAAATCAGTTCCAGAATCAGCATAAATCTCTGAGTAATTCAAAATGAGAGACTCGCTAGTTTGATCCAATCCCAATGACTTGCCAGTTTGATTATATCCTAATGACTGTTTGATACAGGGGGAGCTTACAAATCTCAGACCCTGAAAGTTGTTGAGTGATTAATCTGCAACTGATTGTTTTAAAATACTTAAGGTTGTCATCCTAATAAAGGGGGATATTGTTGAGACAAATTTGGTTCATACCACGTATCCTCTAAGGTTTTGATGATAACAAAAGTATTTGAAAACTAATTAGGGTTTCTAACTAGCTGATTCTTGTGTACATAATTATATTTACTTGATGAAACAGGTTCTGTCATAGGAGAAGCCTTAGTTCGGTTCTGGTCGAGTACTTGTGAAAGTGTATGATCAGAAATATATCATTAGTACAATTCAGAATCAGAAGCGTGTTAAACTCTGCCTCTGGAACTGTGTAATGTCAACTCAAGTTCAGATCATGGGACTCGAGAATAGTTGACATTATCTTTAAAATATTGTGTTGTACTTATATCTCTAAAGAGTTCTCTGGAAAAAGGCCTTATTCAATGGATAATTCCTTAGCTACAAGTTTCAACACCTACTTTATTAGAAAAGAAGATGTACAAGAAGATTTGATCTGAATATAGCCGTTGAGGATGCTTCAACGACTCTATTTCTTCATCTATAAAAGGAGCAGAAGAATTGAAGATCAACCAAGAGAATATTGTTGCAACTCAACTGAAATATACACATACTTCACACTACTTGTATCAGCTCAAGAGAAGTTAATCTTATAAGAGTTCTTAGTCTTGTATAGCTTAAGAATCTTTAGTGCTAAAGTGTGTTTTGAACACCTCTGATTGTTAATCAAGTGTTATTGTAAGTTTTCCTTCTCTAAATAGCCAGTTTAGATAAAAGTATCTTGCTTTGGGCTTTAGCTTTGAAGTCTTAAATTTGAGGAATCTGAGCAAGGAAGTCTTGGACTGAAGGTCTAAGAAGAAAGTCTTGAACTCGAGGAGTATAAGCAAGGAAGTCTTGAATTTGAGGGGTTTACTCAGGAAAGCCGCAGGATATGAGGATCTAAGCAGAGAAGTCTTGATAAGGTGCTGATTAAGCAAGGAAGTCTTAGGTTGTAGGTCTGAGCAAGGAAAAGTTTTATACTTAAGTGTATAAGCAGTTTTAATCTGTTTGATTATAGTGGAAATCTCTTGTGCTACAAGGGTACCGGACTACTCTCAAATGGAGAGGAACTAGCATAACTCTTGTGTGTTCTTTGCCTATTTATTTACTTCTGTCATTCTTTTAACTGCATTTGTTATTCAGATTCGAAACTTTTGTTTAGATTCTGAACTCTAGTCAAAAGTAGATACAATTTGGAAAACAAAATTCACCCCTTCCCCCTTCCCCCCCTTTCATGTGTATTTTTCTCACCTTCATGGTCTAGTCTACCCTTTAACTATTGGAACTTTTACTTCTTCATTTATATCCAAAACTACAAAATCAACCAGAAAGATTAAATTTACAAGGTGATTGATTGTATCTTATTTATCATAAAGAATAGGATTCTTGAAATGTTGAAAGGGTCTAGGTAGTAAGTTTAACAAGATAAGAGTCTTGTCCTCATCATGACGTTTCATCTTAATATTCTTCAAGTCATTAATAAATTTGTGAAATTTTGTCAATTACTCCATACTAGATTCATTATCCACCATCCAAAATAGATATGTTGTTTTTGACATAACATGTGAGATATTGTTTTTCTACTTATTTATAATTTTAACTATTGGAACTTTTACTTCTTCATTTATATCCAAAACTACAAAATCAACCAGAAAGATTAAATTTACAAGGTGATTGATTGTATCTTATTTATCATAAAGAATAGGATTCTTGAAATGTTGAAAGAGTCTAGGTAGTAAGTTTAACAAGATAAGAGTCTTGTCCTCATCATGACGTTTCATCTTAATATTCTTCAAGTCATTAATAAATTTGTGAAATTTTGTCAATTACTCCATACTAGATTCATTATCCACCATCCAAAATAGATATGTTGTTTTTGACATAACATGTGAGATATTGTTTTTCTACTTATTTATAATTTTGACTAGTTTATAGAATTTGCTCTACGCATTTAAAGGTGAGGTATTGATGTTTGTCTGCCTAAAACAAGCAATCTTAGATTTTATTTGGTGAAACGACACTCACTTCGAATCATATGGAGTATTATACTACTACCTTTGGTCGTTTTCTAGTTGTTGATTTATGAGTATCAAAGAGTTGTTTACATTAGTATATTTTGAGAAATACAAATAAATGTGTTATTAAGGATTGAACAATGGATCAACAATTTATTTCATCTACCATGTGATATTTATTATTTCTTGTGTTTAATTAATATTAATTGGATTAACACGTATTGTAGGAGGTGGTGAGTGAAATAATTATCTTCAACAATACTCTTTGATTATTGAAATGGATCTTTGCCAAAATCAATATATAAAATTGCATTTGGAAACTTTAGCTTGGTGCCAGAAGTTGAGTTTCCATAAAGGTTTTAGGGTAAGACTAGTGCTAAAGGAACTACTTGATTGAAAGTTCTCCATAATCAAAATTTTCAGACAATTATGGAGGTTTGGAGTAGGGAACATGTGGAATACTTTTATCTTAACGTTGTCATAGTTTTTTTTATGTGCATATCAAGATATTCCTACTTGATGGTAAAGTTATGAAATGTGTCTTCAAGGGTTATGAATTGTGGGAAGTTGGAAATGAGGATCAAAGTTCATCATAAGATGTATTACTTTCACTAAGTCTCGTAAGGGGAGGAATAATATGTTGGGAGAGAATAAAAAATGCAACAATCTCACCAACATGTATTAGAATTTAAAAGCGGTTTGGTGAGTGGAAATACAATGTGTATATAATTGATTATGCTTATCGGACGATATATACTCAACACTTTAATCAGTATACAAGTACAAAAATTTGATAAAACAATTAACCAAACAAATTGTTTGATATATTAAATTATGAGCTTCTTACACGAGAAGTTAAAGAGTTACAATGTTAAAAAAATGAGAATTCTAAAATAACAATTTCGAGTCTTAATCAACAATAAGAGAAATTTGTAGTACTAATTAAAAAAAAACTACGTTTATACACTAAATCGCTACCAAGGCACAAAACCTAACAACCTAAAACTTGCATAGTGTATAATGGTTCGGCAATTATCCTCGCAATGAAAACTCCACTCTCCCATGATTTCCCATTGAAAATTTTTTATCTTCCACTATGATATGAAAATTAAAATATTTCAGTACAATCCCAATTCGAATAATGCTGAAAATATTAAATCCTCGATCTGAATTCGCTTTGACTTGTACACATTATCTAGAACTGAATCTATGTGAAATCTTTACTCGAAATTGACTTGAATCTTTTTGCTACAAGAATTGTTTCTTCGAATTATCCATTCTACAATAATCTCTACTCGACCCTACCGGTATCTTGAGCCTTGGATTGTTTGAAGATTGAGAAAAACTCTCAATTTGTCAGTAAGCTTCCACACAGCACAACCAAAGTATTTATGGAGACAAGAACCCCTTTCTTTTCTGTTAGACTTATCAAAACCAGCTACAAAACACAAAAACACAATCTTCAAACCTCTTAAATTTCAATAAATCTATAAAGAAATGTTAATCACAATAACAAACCTCTTCACTGATCTCACACCTTAGAGATGAAAGTTAGATCCAAACAAAAATGGATAAAGAAAGAGGTAGAAAATGAAAGAATTTGTTTCCAAACACTCAAAAACATATTCAAAACTCTTTTGAAATTTTAGAGAACAAGTGTGTTGTGAAATTTCAAATCAATGGTGTAAGTGTATGTTTACTAACATTGTGAAAGGTTTGAGAAAATTGATTTATATACGTACATGATATCTAGCATAAAAATAAGTGAAAATAGTGTTTTATTCAAGTCATAAGCATGGAGTATGACTCGAGTTAAAGAATTATGTGATTTGAATCAAGATCTAATAAAATTATGATTCAAATCATGGATGTTGTGATTCTAATCATGCCAACATGAAAATAATTCTTGGACACTCTGTGACCATCACTCGATTCAACCAATAATGTGATTCAATTCACACTTCTAGAATCTTAGTTTTTGTAAAATGTGAAGTGTTTTTGAGATTCTAACATTGTCTTGACTTAAACCATTCTCAAATGTGGTTCTTGTTCCAAAAGCTCAACAAGTTGACTTGAAGCATACTTCTTAAACCATAATCAAACAATTTGATTTATTCATGCGTAAAAATAGATTTAAAACTCAACCTTAAGGTGTATGATCGTGTGAGGAGTCTCAATAACAATATGATCAAAACCAAAAGCTAAAATACAAAATAAAACATACACACTTAGGAGGCAGATGCAATGCAACTTCATAAGAAAGATCTTGAGATGAAGGTAACAAAAATTATGGTGGATAAGACTCAGTTTGAGGTGGAGGGTCTTGCTTTGGATACTAGTAATAGTGATGGAATAATTATAATAATCTCTTAATATCATTTGACTCGTGATAAGGTAAGAAGAGACCTTCAAGGATGTATTCCAAGAGCAAGGGGAGTCATAATTGGTTGAAGGTTCATACTTGTAGGATTGCTAGACTACTGAAGCAAGAGAATATGGTTGGAAGCAAGTGGATGCAAGTTGAAAACTCAGGATTCAAGCATGGTCTTGACTTTATCAAGGTTGTTAAATGAAGACTCAAATCAGAGAAAAGAGAAAGGTGATTGACGGGTAAATTGACCTACCATATATTTAAAGTCAATATGGATAATTGTAGAAGTAGATTTCAAAACCTTAAGTGATGAATCGAAGGAAAACATGTGTAACGCCCTGTATAATATTTATCTAGAATAATACCATACAAGTGTTTTATTTGGTACTGACACAATCATAAGTGCGTAATGGCATAATTCACATACTTGACCATTTCTAATATATAAATACAACCTATGGAACAAGACATGGAAATTAGCCAAAACAATAAAATTCTAAGAATAAGGTACAATATTCCTCATTGTACAAGAAGATAATACACAGCGGAAATAAGCTCAACTAAGCTTCTCTTGAAAAATCCAAGCATAGCTCCAATTGTAAATCACACCTGCAAATGCTTCCTGAAAATAATCAACAATAATGAGGTGAGATATACATCTCAGTGAGTTCCCTATCTTATGGATTCTCTCGGCTTTACAAGGTTCTAACCAAACCTAACTCAAGCCCAAGGGAAGGGAAAAGGACTTCGAGTTCACAATCTCACACTATATGGAAACACGTTATTGAGTCCGTTAACTCAAAAGTTATCACTATCGTCAACCCTATCAAGACATTCCTTCTTCCCGTCCTCTTCTACGTCTAGAAGTCGGAACGAGTCATGGATCCTCGTAAATTACTTGGCATACGAGATGGATTCAGAGCTAAGGGACACATTATCACCTTAAGTCATCACTTCACACGGTTCGTACACCGTCACAAGTCTCTTTACCATATAGGCTTCATTCGTACTATAACATTGGGAATCAAACCTACCAAGTAATAGTGCATTCATTTCAGAGGAGCTCGTTACTCATGAAACGACACCTAAAGGGGAAATGGTTGAGATTTTGTGATTTCACATACAACCATAATTGTATTCAATAAAACTAGGCCACATTCGCCTTAAGGCCCTTTCGCCTTTTCACCATTACAAGGTTCACACATGTTCCATACTAGTGTTTCACTCTCTTCTAGACCGTTACTCGGCATGGATGCACCTTTCAACATCGCATGCACGAGCATCGCCATCTAGGTTATCTACTTTAGATCATTACTCGTAACGGATGCACCTTTCTACATCGAATGCACGAGCATCACCATCTAGAGTTTCTATCAATTCCTAGCCATTACTAGGTTCCACTATCATGTTGTTATGGGGTAAAGTTTCCTCACTCTTTCTATTCCATATTTTAACATGCATACTCTCTCGATCATGTTTAACAACAATAATAGACAAGGCATATTACCATTTGTATCATAGAATCACATATAATAATTCAATCATAAGTTATACAAAAGCATATTACAATTGTATAATAGAATCACATATAATAATTCATCACATAAACATTACTTTCATTTAATTGCCATCAATTCATTATTCTCACATCAACATTTAATACCTCCTGGGATCATCTTTCTAATGGCTCTACACTCATCTCGGTTGGATTCTCGATCCTTGACTTTTGGTGGAAACAAAATTACATGCATTACATTTCTATATTTATCTTTTCAATACATAGCAAAAAACATATGTTTCTACTTCACTATCACAAAGATCATTGAAGTAGCTTTCCAACGCTTCCGATCGTGCCTCAATCCGAGTTACGGATCAAAAGTTATGAAGGAAACAAAATGGGAAAATCTGTCATGTTCGCTAGGCGAACAGAACAAAATAAAAAGAGCATAAAGTTCGCTAAGCAAACTCTAGGCGAACCTTCGCCTTCCCTTCGCCTTGGGTTTGCTAGGCGAACCCTGCGAACCCAGAATTTCCAGCAGCGCTAATATAGGTCATTTGGGGCCAAAAACTCTCATTTCTTCACCCAAAACACTTACAACTCATAATCTATCAACCCCAATCATAACCCGACTATATTAATCGATTTATTTCACATTTTATCCGTTAGAAACATTGATTTTATCAATTTCTTCATTTTCTCTCAATTTCTAACCTAAGTTCAAAACATGGAATTTCTAGAACTTAGAGTTTCTAACTAGAACCCACCTGATAATCGAAGAGGAGGTTGAAGAAGATGAAGAAATTGATCCAAGCTTTCCCTTCTTTTTCCATGGGTTTTTCCTTCTCTTCTCTTTTTCTCTTTTTCTCTCTTTCTCCTTTTTCTCATCTTTTACTAGCTTTCTTCTTCTTTTCTTTTCTAACAAATATATATATATATATATATATATATATATATATATATATATATATATATAATACCAATATTATATAATATAACCCAATAGAGTAAAACATCTTCAATTGATATTTTATCGTCTAACACCAATTGATCAATTATTAGAGTTACCTTAAATTCCTTTCTTGAATCAAAGTAAATATTGATTTGTCTCTTTCATCAAATAATCTATCTCTTCAGAGTTCATTAGTTGCTCTATTGATCCCAAATGTCAATACTTAAAGTACTTAGAGGATTCCATAAATCTAATGAACCAAAGATAGAGTACCCAAAAGATCATCTGATCTCATCTGATGTCTAATTGAGCATTTAGATAATATGGGGTATTACACTCTCCCCACCTTAAATTGAAATTATCCCCCAAATTTCCTCTACTCAACAATAACCACAACTTGACTTCACAGATCAATTTCCTTGTTTTCACGAATTATCAAACTTCACGTCCTTAGCCATACTCTTATTCCAATATTGGGTTAATTCTAACTCTACTTCTCCCCAATTCATCTGTCGTTTCATACTAAAATACTTGGTCGCATCTTACCTTCGGCAAGAATGTACCATTCCATATTCCTTTACTGAGTCACAAAAAAAACCGTAACACCTTATCTTGGTTTAGGGTAACAAACATTCATCAAATTTCGCGAGGTAATTCAGTGATTTATTATCTTCATGCAATTACTGATAACTATTCTTTCGTAAATCCCATTAACATTCAAAACCACTTCACAATTAGTCAAACGACTTCTTTACTAGTTTCATATGGTCTGATGCTGTACATCGTAACCATTAAATCCGATATTTCCTTTCTTTCGTATCACACCCAAAAGTAACACACTTAGAACAAGATCTTCTTATTTCCTTCTCTGGGTAAAACACAACTGCACACAACTGGTACCCTTCTCACGGAGCCTAAATCCACTACCATGAACTCATGGAAGTTAACAATTACTAAACTCTGACCAACTGCTCATACCTTACTAAACACCAACAATTAAATTACCTAAACGATCTTTACAAGATCAATACTTCATGAGTATTCTCTGTCTTTGTCCTTAAGGCTCTCAACAGTAATGATAACAATACACCTAAGACTTTCCCACACTTAACACGGTTCACAAGATTACTTCCCTAAAAAGTCAAACTCCATTGTCGTCTAAACAAATGGTAAACTATGAAACACCCTTCCAGAAGTTCCAATTTCAAAATACAAATTCGTCTTTCATTTACTTGCAATCCTATTTTCCATTCACACAATACTCTCCAATTTGAGCAACATACGGTAACAAAATGCAGATGATGGTTCCTAAGGGATTTCACAATTTACACACATGTTGATCGATTAACCATTCGAGCTAATCGGTTAACTCCTCAAAAGCGGCTAGAAAAACCAGTTTCTCTTAATTCAAAAGTCGTCAATCCGGCTTGCTCTAACCCACAATATCATTCTCAACTCGTGGCTTCTTAACTTGTATAACATTCATTAACCATGATCCGCTCAAGGTAATACAGAACAAAGTTAAAACGTGCGGATTACACACTCCAACCAAGTGACAAGGCAGGATTCTAAATTCCGAAGTGGTCACACGATAACACTTCAGCGGGGTAGTTCGTTCTCTTCTCATACAACTACTCTAGCTGAAAGCCAATAATGACGACATTCTAGGGTTTTTGCCACACTCATACTTGATTCATCCACAAGCAAAACCCAACACACAACCATTATACGATTCCACAAAAGCGAACGACATATCATGTCGAGCACACAACCTTGTTCTCTCATTTGAATTCCTTGGTGAGAACTAAAACAACAACGCTCTTAGTCCAACAAAAGGTAGATTCTGAATATTCTGATTGTTTACAATTACAGAAGTTTCTCTATACTTGAAAATAAATCGGGGCAATGCATCCTCTTGAGGAACCTTTCCATCACTTCGTACACACTAACTGGAATTTCTTACCCTTCACTATCCATTGCACACCATACTTACACCAAATTACTTAATGGATGATTCGAGACCGACAATTCTCATCAACTATTTACAAAACCCTTCGGGTATAAATCATTCCATGATTTACACTTAGTCCGTAATAAGTTCTGATTTGCTTATCGTTGTTTTACTATAATCTTACTTCATAAAATACAATATTCACTGTTCCACAAAGCACGTCCCTTCACACTTGTCTCAAGAATAAGAATCCATCACGTACACTTGTGACTACGGTGCTACTACTACGCTTGTTCTTCATACCCAGGTGTAACTTTCTCATTTCACATCATACTACTAGGGTCCTCACGGGTGAGCCATCCGTGATTATACTTACTTAACTATAGGTTCATCAACACCTTAAAAACTCCATTGCACACTCGTCCAAAATACATTTTGTTGTCAATTCCTCTTAATATACCGTTAATACCATTTTCCACACTGCATTTACTTCACCCTCCATTGTAATCCTCTTAGGTCCAAATACAAACCCATCTTACAAAAATTTCCTTGAATCCAAGGTACTTACTCTGTTTCTTAATACAACTTATTCTGGTCTGTATCACGACACTTTCTGTTACTAAATGAAGCTCATTCTTTCTCCAACACAACACCTTATACGGTTCCTTGGGTAATTTAACATTTCCAAATTCCAAATTGGTCTCTCATCGAATACAGAAAATCCCGATGTAATATCTCGAACTTAATCTCTCTACATAACTGAATATACGCAATTCATCACCCAATCTTCGTCCGACACATACTTGTTTCACTTGAAGTATGTAAACACGTCCTTGTGTTCTTTCACACACTTCTACTTTAGGTTCCCATAAAAGCCGAACGTCCTTAAATTTCTACTTTTAACCAATTGGAAGATATTATTCCGAACACATTCCTTAAAGTACTCTCGTCTATTTAAGATACCATAACGACCTTAGAAACTGAAGCACCAATACTTATCTAACTTTCGGACCTTACGCCATGCGTTCCACAAAACAACTTTTCTTTTTAACGGAATGAGATTACTTGAAATCCTTATCCATACTGGTGGCCAATCCAGCTCCACTAGCGATTTTACATATTCCTCAATATCTTAACCAATCGTCCAATAGAGATCCTTAACTTTCAGACTCCATCCATTCCAAAGGATTACTTGAACAACACATCACTCTTTAATTCCATGCTACCCAAATCACAACTTCTATTAAAACCTCAACTGAGCTGACCAAAACTCCACAATACTAACTCTTGGCTCGAGCCTACCCTCACAGCACAAGTTCTGATAACACTTTGGAGTCCTCGTGGTCGCTCAACCATGATTCTACCTATCACAAACATAGCATTAGGTTGATCAGGCCTAACACTACAAAATATGATATTAAGAGTCATGCTGGCAAGACACACTTAAGAGGCAGGAATAGATTTACTTATGAAGTTTCAAGGCTAGGTCGAGGACACAACCAGGCTCTGAACGCCCTGTATAATATTTATCTAGAATAATACCATACAAGTGTTTTATTTGGTACTGACACAATCATAAGTGCCTAATGACATAATTCACATACTTGACCATTTCTAATACATAAATACAACCTATGGTACAAGTCATGGAAATAAGCCAAAACAATAAATATTTAAGAATAAGGTACAATATTCCTCATTGTACAAGAAGATAATACACAGCGGAAATAAGCTCAACTAAGCTTCTCTTGAAACATCCAAGCATAGCTCCACTTGTAAATCACACCTACAAATGCTTCCTGGAAATAATCAACAATAATAGGGTGAGATATACATCTCAGTGAGTTCCCTATCTTATGGATTCTCTCGGCTTTACAAGGTTCTAACTAAACCTAACTCAAGTCCAAGGGAAGGGAAAAGGACTTCGAGTTCATAATCTCACACTATATGGAAACACGTTATTGAGTCCGTTAACTCAAAATTTATCACTATCGTCAACCCTATCAAGGCATCCCTTTTTCCCGTCCTCTTCTACGTCTAGAAGTCGGAACGAGTCATGGATCCTCGTAAATTACTTGGCATACGAGATGGATTCGGAGCTAAGGGACACATTATCACCTTAAGTCGTCACTTCACACGGTCCGTACACCGTCACAAGTCTTTTTACCATATAGGCTTCATTCATACTATAACATTAGGAATCAAACTTACCAAGTAATAGTGCATTCATTTCAGAGGAGCTCGTTACTCATGAAACGGCGCCTAAAGGGGAAATGGTTGCGATTTCGTGATTTCACATACAACCATAATTGTATTCAATAAAACTAGGCCACATTCGCCTTAAGGCCCTTTCGCCTTTTCACCATTACAAGGTTCACACATGTTCCATACTAGTGTTTCACTCTCTTCTAGACCGTTACTCGGCACTGATGCACCTTTCAACATCGCATGCACGAGCATCGCCATCTAGGTTATCTACTTTAGATCATTACTCGTCACGGATGCACCTTTCTACATCGAATCCACGAGCATCGCCATCTAGAGTTTCTATCAATTCCTAGCCATTACTAGGTTCCACTATCATGTTGTTATGGGGTAAAGTTTCCTCACTCTTTCTATTCCATATTTTAACATGCATACTCTCTCGATCATGTTTAACAACAATAATAGACAAGGCCTATTACCATTTGTATCATAGAATCACATATAATAATTCAATCATAAGTTATACAAAAGCATATTACAATTGTATAATAGAATCACATATAATAATTCATCACATAAACATTACTTTCATTCAATTGCCATCAATTCATTATTCTCACATCAACATTTAATACCTCCTGGGATCATCTTTCTAATGGCTCTACACTCATCTCGATCGGATTCCAGATCCTTGACTTTTGGTGGAAACAAAATTACATACGTTACATTTCTATATTTATCTTTTCAATCCCATAGCAAAAACACGTGTTTCTACTTCACTATCACAAAGAGCATTGAAGTAGCTTTCCAACGCTTCCGACCGTGCCTCAATCCGAGTTACGGATCAAAAGTTATGAAGGAAACAAAATGGGAAAATCTGTCATGTTCGCTAGGCGAACTCTGGGCGAACAGAACGGAATAAAAAGGGCATAAAGTTCGCTAAGCAAACTCTAGGTGAACCTTCGCCTTCCCTTCTCCTTGGGTTCGCTAGGCGAACCCTGAATTTCCAGCAGCGCTAATATAGGTCATTTGGGGCCAAAAACTCTTATTTCTTCACCCAAAACCCTTCCAACTCATAATCTACAACCACAATCATAACCCGACTATATTACTCGATTTATTTCACGTTTTATCCGTTAGAAACATTGATTTTATCAATTTCTTCATTTTCTCTCAATTTCTAACCTAAGTTCAAAACATGGAATTTCTAGAACTTAGAGTTTCTAACTAGAACCCACCTAATAATCGAAAAGGAGGTTGAAGAAGATGAAGAAATTGATCCAAGTTTTCCCTTCTTCTTCCATGGATTTCTCCTTCTCTTCTCTTTTTCCCTTTTTCTCTCTTTCTCCTCTTTCTCTTCTTTTACTATATTTCTTCTTCTTTTCTTTTCTAACAAATATATATATATATATATATATATATATATATATATATATATATATATATATATATATATATATATATATATATATATAATACCAATATTATATAATATAATCTAATAGAGTAAAACATCTCCAATTGATATTTTATCGTCTAACACCAATTGATCAATTATTAGAGTTACCTTAAATTCCTTTCATGAATCAAAGTAAATATTGATCTGTCTTTTTCATCAAATAATATATCTCTTCAGAGTTTATTAGTTGCTCTATTGATCCCAAATGTCAATACTTAAAGGACTTAAAGGATTCCATAAATCTAATGAACCAAAGATATAGTACACAAAAGATCATCTGATCTCATCTGATGTCCAATTGAGCATTTAGATAATATGGTGTAAGTGTATGTTTTCCAATATTGTGAAAGGTTTGAGAAAATTGATTTATATACGTACAGGATATCTAGCATAAAAATAAGTGAAAATAGTGTTTTATTCAAGTCATAAGCAAGGAGTATGACTCGAGTTAAAGAATTATGTGATTTGAATCAAGATCCAATAAAATTGTGATTCAAATCATGGATGTTGTGATTCTAATCATGCCAACATGAAAATAATTCTTGGACACTCTGTGACCATCACTCGATTCAACCAATAGTGTGATTCAATTCACACTTCTAGAATCTTAGTTTTTGCAAAATGTGAAGTGTTTTTGAGATTCTAACATTGTCATGACTTAAACCATTCTCAAATGTGGTTCTTGTTCCAAAAGCTTAACAAGTTGACTTAAAGCATACTTCTTAAACCATAATCAAACAATTTGATTTATTCATGCATAAAAATATATTTAAAACTCAACCTTAAGGTGCATGATCGTGTGAGGAGACTCAATAACAATATGATCAAAACCAAAAGCTAAAATACAAACAATAAAACATAAACACTTAGGAGGCAGATGCCATGCAACTTCATAAGAAAGATCTTGAGAGAAAGGTAACAAAAATTATGGTGGATAAGACTCAGTTCGAGGTGGAGGATCTTGCTTTGGATACTAGTAATAGTGATTGAATAATTATAATAATCTCTTATTATCATTTGACTCGTGATAAGGTAAGAAGAGACCTTCAAGGATGTATTCCAAGAGCAAGGGGAGTCATAATTGGTTGAAGGTTCATACTTGTAGTATTGCTAGACTACTGAAGCAAGAGAATGTGGTTTGAAGCAAGTGGATGCAAGTTGAAAACTCAGGATTCAAGCATGGTCTTGACTTTATCAAGGTTGTTAAATGAAGACTCAAATCGGAGAAAAGAGAAAGGTGATTGACGGGTAAATTGACCTACCATATATTTAAAGTCAATATGGCTAATTGTAGAAGTAGATTTCAAAACCTTAAGTGATGAAGAGAAGGAAAACATGTTTGAGGCTGCTCGAAACCAGAATATGAGAAAAATAATGAGGAGGTTGACAGAGGATGTTGAAGTCACATAGAGGTGGTATGGCGGTCGATAGACAACCCTAGGAAATAAACATTGTAGGTTATTTTGGTTGCTTGAGGAAATTTACATTTATTTTAGTTGTTCTTTATCCTGCACATCTGTACTGTCAACGAAATGAATATTATTGTTTAATGTCAACGATATCTTGGTGTGATTGAATCTCTCAATTTCATAAAATAAAGATGTCTACATAACATTAATTAAAGGACATAAGTAGAAAAATAACAATTATTTCAATATTAAAAAGAGAAAATGACATTCATTTTGAACAAATTATATTTATTAAAACTACACTCACTTTGAAATAGATGAAATACTATACTATTACCTCTTGTATTTTTTTAGTAGTTGATTCATGAGTATCAACAAGTTGTTTACATTAGTATATAATGGAAAATATAAATAAATGTTATCCTTAGGAATACTCAATTAATCAATTAGGAATGTTGTTTACATTGGTAAATCAATTATTACATTAGGGTAAATCTATTAACATATTTGTAACGCCTCCTAATCGACTAGCAAAAGACCGATTAACACATTTGTAACGTCTTCCAAGCACAAAGAAGAAGATGAAATGAATATTTTTTTGAATCAATAGCAAGAAATTTAAGATAAATCAACGAAAATTGCGACTGATACCATATTATGAGTTAAAAAACTCAAAGCATTCTTGAAGTTAAAGAAAGAAAGAATACAACAATGAATATCTCTTAGATTCATTATGGCACAAACTAATGTTATATACATGTTATTAGTGAATGATTAAGAACACTAAACACACTTATGGTTACAATACATCATAACTAATAGTTGTTACTTCTGAAACAAGTAACTATAAAAGTAACTAATTAACTTCTTAACCTCATAACAAACTCTTTAACCACCTAACCAATTGGTATATTTGGCAATAGATACATTAATCATCCAATGAATTTAAAAAGTAAAACTTTTCTTATAATAAGGACGGGAGGGAGTAGTCATTTGTTGATTAATTTCTTGAGTAGGAGGTGGTGAATGAAAGAAATATCTCCGACAATACTCTTTGATTGTTGAAATGGATATTTGCCAAAAATATAAAGTTTCAGATATAAATAACGCTAATAAGGTAAAAATGATAGTGATTAAGAAGAGCCCTGCAAAGCTGTGAAAGGTAAGACTTTGTGAACCTGAAGATATTTGTGAAGATTGCTGCTTTAGTCCTTCAATACTGTTTCCAAAATATTTTTTCTCGATCTTTTCCATAAATTCGTGATTTTGTGTCACATTCAATATTGCTCTTGAAAAGTGAGGAGTAAGATTGGAATTTAAAGGAAATGCCTGAAAAATATTCAATAACACATACATCATTATTATAAAAAAATGATCAAATACTGAAATTTGATTGGAGGGAGAAAGAAGAAAGTACTTACAAAACCAAATCCACCAGTTTTATAAGTAGGCCCAGTTATGATGTAATTGGATTTAACCTTTTGAAGAAACACATTAAGGTAGGGCACTTCTCCAAAAATTGCTGTGACACCTCCATTTTGGCTTCCAAGCTTTAAAGCACGGTGATAGCTAGAAATGGTTCTATATGCTTTCAACTTCAATGGATTAAACTTCAATTGTTGTACTAATAAGTTATAAACGAAAGAACCATCTTGATATCCAACATAATGATCTCCTTTTCTTAGATCATTGACGTCCATAAAACTAGGTTGCAATTGATCTAATGTCAATATTGATGTCAAGTTTGCAGTGTAACTTTGCATTAGGACAAACGCCAACAGCAGCCAAACCATCAACACAAATATTGAGCAGTTATTGGCAACTACTTTTCCTAAAAATTTAAAATTAGTTTTCAATCAACAAAAGATTTTTATTTTAAATCAGCAAAAATATTTATCAATAGTTTAGGAAATTTAATTACTTTCGGGAAGAACGGCTTGTGATAAGGGAAACCATAGCATGGTTATTGCAGAGAGTTGTTTTTTAAACGACAAATGCTCGTCGTGATGATCATCGGGTAGGGTTTTTACGTTTCTTTCCATGATGAGTATGACAGATCCTATAAGCATGGATATTAATAGTATGCTCAACCAAAGTTGCCAGCTGAAAGGTCGCACAAAAATCCACATGGTTTGGTACCTTCCATGTTGAGTTGAAACTAACATTCTAACTCCTGATTCTGTAAATGGTAGTGTGAAATCTACAAATGTTGAACGATTCGCCACGATTGTTACGTCCCCCACCACAATATCATACTGAAATTAGCATATAAAAAGTTAAGTGTTAACCTAAAAACTAAAATAATTTTGACTAAACCGTCCCTGTAAGTTAGTAAGTTTTTGGTTTTCGGCCATATATTTTTTCCCATAAAATAATCCCTCAATCTTAAAATTCTTATGATATTCGTCCTTAGAATTAAAATCCGTAAGAAAATTCGCAAGAAATCTGCGAATTTTGCAGTTTTTTTTGCAAAATTTAACTCTAGGGATCCAGGTTCCACAACCGTTGTTGCTTGCTTCGCAAGCCTATACCTTGTGAACTCATTGGGGCTAATAATAAAGCTTAGAATTCAATAAAAACACATTCTTAGAGGGCAAAAATAAAGGAATATTTTACGGGAACGAAAACCAAAAACGCAATAACTTACTAGGTCACTTTAACTATTTAAACCAACCATTTTAAGCAGGTTGGAATTGAGTGTACACATACCTTTGCTGGGACTTGTTGGATAAGTGAATCATATGATCCAGCACTGGATTTGAATTCATTAACATAAGGTTCAATTTGTAGAGAAACCTTGAAAGTTAACTTGCTTACAACGGCATTGAAAATATCCATGCAAAATCCAGACACGTTGTACTTGTTTTCACGAGAATTCCAAACTACTTTTAGAAATTGGGTAAAACCATCTTTCTTAGGAACTCCAACTCTCAACTTAATCACTTCTTCGTTTGACGCAGGACTCACCTTTTGCATCTGTACAACCAAAAGGAAAACTATTAGTAAACATGAAAAACACAAAGACTTGGTCATCTTGGAATTTTATCTGTGATAATTAATTGTGGCAAGGAAAAGAATATACTCTAATCTTCATTTCTTCTCTTTAATTTATAGACATTTGAATGGGTTTGCTTACATAGTTAATCAATTATTAATTCAAGAAGTACCGCAGATTCCCTCCCTTTCACATATAGATATATCAATAAATTAATCAAAATTTTAAATAAGTAGAAAATAAGTCTCAATTTAAACATTTAATTTTTTTTAAAAGCCAACAAAATGTATTAGTGAAGTGTTCCTCAGTAAATTTATCATTTCAATTATGTCTCATCCACTAGGTTCTTAGCATGGAACATTTGAAGTGAAATGCGAGGTGAGCATAGGAGAGATGCCTTACAAAAAAGAAAGGTTTTAAGAGGGAAAAGTTTAGAGAGATAAAGAGAGACTGTTTAGAGTCTTTCATTCTAAGAGTTTGGTAGATAGTTGGGAGATGTCTTATTATTGAGAAACAATTTCTTTGGGTTGCTTATTTACCTTGTTCTTTTTATCGTAATTTTTCTTTCACACATTAGTTTGTAAATTATTATTGCTTGAGTCTATTCACACATTAGTTTGTAAATTATTATTGCTTGAGAGTATTTAATAGACCGTCATTGTTCTTTCCCCACAAGTAAGTGTTTTTATTGTGTTTGAATCCTTCATTTCACAACATGTGGTGTTGAGAATGTAACAAGTGTAAGTTGTCTCACATTGATTTGCTTGTTGGAGAAAAAAAGACTCTTTGAGCGAAAAGAAACTGTCATGGTTCACTTGGATGAGCTGGATATATCATGTTGGTGAAGAAAAGTAGGTTCAATGGGTGAGCTAATGACCTCATTGGGAAAAAATGGTTGCTCAGATCCTTATAAATGGAGGTCACAACCATTCAAAAATTCAATTCATTTCAATATAATTGAGAACAAGAGAGAAAGAGAATATAGGGGATTGAGAGGGACAAAACCCAAAGGATGTGTTAAAGATCGAAGGTGAAAACTTTGTTCAACCAGAGAAATCACCGCTGATACTTTTCCATCTCTTTCTTCTTTATGATCATTGTAAAGATACGATGAGTAATCGTAGATACATTTTCTTTTGTTGGGGTTAGATGTAATTGTTCAAATACTCATGTACTCATCTTGATCATTGGGTTATATATGTTCTAGTTATTTATTAGTATTGTTGATCATAGATTTCAAAAATAAAATTATTGAATATCTTCGTTCTTAATGCTTGTTATAACTTAGCTAATTTTGACTTGTTATAATAATTTTAAATTGATATTAAAAAATACTTTTCATAACTAGATCAAATATTTTCATCTGTTGAATATTAAAACACTGGAGACGGATTTATATTTAGCATTCACATATATTATAAAACTTAATGTTATCGTATTGGTTAACCATATGAGAGATCGTTAGTTAATAAATACGATTGATTTCACGATGTTGTTTAGACATAAAAAATACACATAGAGATAGGTGATAATATTAATTATAGAACCTATATAACTGGTCACAAAAGTATATAAGGATATGATAATGAACTATAACCCCGACAATATCGTTTCATCTGTTAATCTTATTTCTATTTACCGTAATTTCAATAAACAAACAACGTGTTATAACAAACGATACCAATTAACAATTTCTTGATTGAGAAATCGGAGTTTCTTGATGAACAATGAAACAGTTAGCTTAACCAAAAGAGAGAAGAAAGAAGGAGAATAAGATTAGGGCAAACTGTTTTTCTATTCACTTACTCAATTAGGGTACAAATGATTACAAGTGAATAACAACAATTGGTCTCTCTCAAAAACCTGAGAGATCTAGGCTATTTATAGGCTACTAAGTTAACTTAAATAACAAGCTAACCTAAACAATTGGATCCATAACACAAGGATCAATTCGACATTACATACTAGAACTAACTTCGACTACAGTATGTAAAACTTTGACATCAGCATGTGAACCAGCTTCGACTTCATGTTTGTCTCCTGCCGAAACATGAAAGTTATCCCTGCTGACAACATCCCCGTCGACAACACTAGAGTTTAATCCAATATCTCACAAATCTCCACCTTGGAACAAACTCTATAATAACAGGGAATAATCTAGCTTTTATGATGCAACTTTATTAACTGCATACAGTGGAAAAAATTGCAGCTCGACAATGTCTTGGTGATTATATTAGCAGCATTGTCATCCGTCGAAACCTTCACCACTTGGACTTCTTCACGCTCGATTATCTCTCTGACGAAGTGCAGCTTTACATCGATGTTCTTGGTTCACTCATGATAGGATGAATTCTTCGACAGGTGTATTTCACTTTGACTATCACATTTAACAGTGATAACTCGAGCTTTAAGTTTCAGCTCCTTAGCAAAACCTTCAAGCCACAATGCTTCTTTCACAGCTTTAGTGAGGGCAATATATTCTGCTTTAGTGGTTGATAAGACAACAACCTTCTGAAGTGTCACTTTCCAACTGATTGTTGTGCCGAACATAGTGAACACATATCCAGAAATAGATTTTTTGGAATCCATACAACCTGCATAATCAGAGTTGACATATCCTTCGATTTCGACTTTGCTATCATCACCACCGGCTCCACCGTAAATCAAGACTCTATTTAAAGACCCACTTATGTACCTAAGAATCCACTTTAAAGCTTGCCAATGCGACATTCTACGATTGGCCATATACCTGCTTACAAGGCTCACTCCATACGCTATGTTTGGCCTCGTACAGACCATAACATACATCAAAGAACCTACTATACCAGCATATGGAATGCTACTCATATAGATTCTTTCAGCTTCAGTACTCGGAATTTGAGTAATATTAAGTTTAAACTGAGGATTTGTCGGAGTCACAACAGGCTTTGAATTCAACATACCAAACTTGTCGAGAATCTCTCGTAGGTATGTCTCTTGAAATAAGAATAATTTCGGCTACTTTCTATCTCTCCAGATGTTAATCCCAAGAATCCTAGTGGAATTTCTCAGATCCTTCATTTCGAACAACTTATTGAGTTCAACTTTCACCTCCATTACATCCTCGACATTGTTGCTAGCTATGAGGATATCATCCATATAAAGTAACAAAATAACAAGTTAGTTTCCAAGTCGAAATCTGAAGAAAACACAGTGACCGAACTGGCTCCTAGTGAAACCAATGTGTGTCATGAACTTGTCGAATCTCCTGTTCCACTATCGAGGAGACTGCTTCAGGCCATACAAAGACCTATTTAGCTTGCAGGCATAATCTTCTTTATCCTTTTCTGCATACCCTTCAGGTTGCCGCATCAGGATCGTTTCATCTAGATCACCATACAGGAAGGTTGTCTTCACATCCATTTGTTCAAGTTACAGGTCAAACTTCGCCACCATAGCCAACAACATTCTAATGGATCTATGCTTTACAACAGGTGAGAACACATCATTAAGGTCGACACCTTCTTTCTGACTAAACCCCCTAGCAACTAATCTTTCCTTAAAGCGCTTCGACATCACTCCTTCGTTTCCTTCCTTGACCTTGAAAACCCACTTACAACTGACTAACCTGGCTCCTACAAGTTTCTCAATCAGCTCCCAAGTGTTATTATCATGAAGAAATTTCATCTCGTCATCCATGGCTATTTGTCATTCAGTCTTATTTCGAATCCTTATAGCTTTCTTGTAATCTCTAGGTTCTTCCTCAAGTACCTCACTTGCAGAGATTAAGGAAAACGCTATAAGATCTGCATAACCAAGTTTTTGAGGTGGCTTGATGACTCTTATCAACCTATCTCTTGCCAGTAGGTAGTCATCGACAGTTTCCTTAGTTTCTTCAGCATCTTACTCTTCTTCTTCGACTTCATATGGGTTATGCACTTCAACGTCACTATGTTCCACCTCAACAGGAATCTCTACCTGTTCTAGCTCCTCTTTAGAGATTTCTGCACTTCGACTAGCATCACCAGTTTTCTTGAACGTCATCTCGACTTCATTGAAAACTACATCACGACTTGTGATACATCTTTTGTGACTTGGTTCTAGGCACCACAACCTATAGCCTTTGACTCCATCAGGGTATCCAAGGAGCATGCATCTCAGAGCTCTAGGTTCGACCCTGTCTTGCCTAATGTGAGCATAGGCTAAACATCCAAATACTCTTAGTTTGTCGAGATCTGGTGGTTGACCTGACCAAACTTCTTCAGGTGTTTCATTCCCAAGGCAGTCGAGGGACGTCTATTTATCAAATAAGCTGCTACCGAAACAGCCTCCGCCCAAAACACCTTCTTCAATCCAGTAATAATCAACATGCATCTAACTTTTTCAAGGATTGTTCGATTGAATCTCTAAGCTAAGCCATTTTGTTGAGGAGTACCTGCTACAGTCTTATGCATTGCAATCCCAGACTCGGCACAATATCTATCAAAAGCTTCATTGTAAAATTCAAGGCTATTGTCGGTTCTCGACCTTTTCACCTTTTTGCTAGTTTGAGTTTCGACCAAAACCTTCCAACTTTTGAAATTCTCAAAAGTTTGATCCTTAGTCTTCTTAATGAATACCCATAACTTTCTGGAATAGTCATCAACTATGGATAAAAAATACCTTGCACCTGAAAGTGAAGGATTCCTTGCAGACCCCCAAAGATCAGCATGAATGTAATCAAGGGATCCACGTGTTCTTTGTTTACTTTTGTTAAACTTCACCCTACAGGATTTTCCAAATACACAAGGTTCACAAAACTCCAACTTCTCGACTTTGTCACCACCTAGCAGGTTCTGTTTCCCTAGTTCGACCCAGTCTCTTTTGCTGACATTGCCTAATCTCATGTGCCATAATTATGCCTTTGACACCGGTTTCGTAGATGCAAAATCTGCTGAACCACTTACAACCTCAACCTCAAGGGTATACAATCCTTGTTTCTTCACGCCTCTCAAGACTTCCTTCGACCCCTTCATGAATTTCAGGATACATTGCTCTCCTTTGAAGACATATCCTTTCTTGTCGAATTCACCAAGAGAAATCAAATTCCTCTTAAGATCAGGTACACACCTAACACCAGTCAATAGCCTTATTGACTCGTCATGGAGCTTGAATCTCACAAATCCAATGCATGCAATTTTACAAGCTTTATTGTTTCCCAACAGCACTGATCCACCATCTTGATCATATAATTCTTCAAACACATTCTTGTTTGGTGTTATATGCCAAGTATATCTTGAATCCATAATCCACTCTTTGTAAGAGTTGTTACTCGAAACCACAAGGATATCAGATGATTCATAATTATCTTGCACAATATCTACATTGTCATTGTCCTTACCTCCATGATTATTCAGGTGCTCAGGACACATCTTTCTTGTGTGACCCTCCTTCTTACAGTTATAACACTTAATACCATAAATATCACCACCATATGACTTGTGTTGAGTTTTACCTTTCTTCTTCTCGAACCTACCATCCTTTTTCGAGAATTTTTCTTTAACGGACAACCCTTCGCCAATTGATGATGTTTTCTGCTCCTTTATTTCGTTCAAATCCTTAGAATACAAGGCTACTTGAACTTCTTCAAAGGTCAGGGAATCTCTTGTATACAAGAGGGTTTCTTTGAAGTGAGCATGCGACTTAGGTAAAGAACACATCAATAACAAGTGCTTGATCTTCGTCACTGATGGTAACATCAATATTTTCAAGATCAAGAATCAGCTTGCTGAACATATCCAGTTGCTCCGTCAATGCTTTGTCTTCATTCATCTTGAATGAATACAAAGCTTGCTTCAAGTACAAATGATTCATCAAAGACTCTGTGATATACAATCCTTCGAGTTTCAGCCAAACACCAGTTGTCGTCGTCTCCTTCGAAACCTACCAGAGAACCTTATCACCAAGACTCAAAACAATGACACTGTGGGCTTTCTCGATCATTGTTGTCTTATCCTTCTCCGTCAATGCAGCATCCATGGCTTATTCTCCCGATAACGCTTTAAGCAAACCCTCTTGAACAAGAAAGACTCACATCTTTAAGCTCCATAAACTGAAATCATTAACTCCAGCAAACTTCTCAATTTCAGACTTTGTTAACGACATCCTTTTCCACGCTCACCGCACCAGTTTGTTGTAACAAATGATACCAATTAACAAATTCTTGATTGAGAAAATAGAGTTTCTTGATAAACAATGAAACAATTAGGTTTAAAAAGAGAGAGAGAAGAAAGAAGGAGAATAGGATTAGGGCAAACTGTTTTTTCTATTCACTTACTCAATTAGGGTACAAATGATTACAAATGAATAACAATAATTGGCCTCTCTCAACAACTTGAGAGATCTAGCCTATTTATAGGCTACTAAGTTAACTTAAATAACAAGCTAACCAAAATAATTGGATCCATAACACAAGGTTCAATTCGACATTACATACTAGAACTAAATTCGACTACAGCATGTAAAACTTTGACATCAGCATGTGAACCAACTCTGACTTCATGCTTGTCTCCTGTCGAAACATGAAAGTTATCCCTGCTGACAACATCCCTGTTGACAACACTAGAGTTCGATCCAATATCTCACACAACGTTTCTATGTACTTCTCTTAAAGTCATAAATATTATTGAACGCATTTAATATTGCACCAATCCCTGTAGATACGGTACACAAGAAAATAATTACTTATGTTATGACTACTCAACAAAATGGCACCATTGTCTGGGAGTGGCGTTCATATATTATAAACATTGCAATAATTTTTATCATTTAAAACACACTTGTAAATTGTTTATAATTATGCATAGATGTAATTATTCGTATGGATCTATGTGCTTATAGGTAGTGTCAAGGAAATACAAAGTGATGAAGTTTGTTAATAGAAAAGTTGCAATCAACTGTTTATTTTTTATGATGACAACACCTGAAATCTAACAATATCTAATAAAGTCCTTATATCTTGAAGATAGCTAAAGTGGTCAAATATGCTCAAGATGTCTTATCATGCTATCCTATTGAAGATGCCCTTGAAGATCAAGTCTTCTTTTTTAAAGCAACACCTGACATCTAATGATGTTTTAGTAAAGACTTTTGTTTCAAGGTTTCTCCGTAGGTTCTATCTCTCAACTCTCTGATGATGGTAATTAACTTGAAGATATCTCAATTCTCATCAAGCTAGAAGATTCATGGTTCTTGTGCAATCCTAAAGTTAAAGATAATGGTGCCAAGACTTGACACTTCAGAGTGATGAAAGAGAGTAAGTGTGAAAGCTCACCTGGTCGTGTTCGTCTGAGTGACCAATGTTTTGTAAAGGCTATGGAAAATAATGGCGTGAATGCAAACAACCAAGACCCTAAAAATAATGCATTGATCATTATTTTTAATTATTAAACACATTTCTCATAGTATCAACTATCAAAGATGCATAAATTATGTATTTCAATGCCTAATCATCAATTTCTACAAAGTTATACAAAAGTCCAAAAAAGTTTACAATAATAAAAATTTACAAGAAGTGAGGAATCTTTAAAATTAGTTGAATGGGCTCTTTGGTGTATTTGGTGTTGATTGAAAAAACTTTGATGTTGCTTGATTGATTTTGAGACAATGTGATTCTGAGAGTTTTAGAGAATTTTTTTTTTAACAAGTGAGGAAGAAGAAGGGTTTTGATGCATTATGTATAAGCAATGTCCGGAGATGTATCTCTATAATATTTACGAAAATGCATCTCAGTAGTTTTTCACATAAGATCAAACTTCTAATGACTTAGGGTGAAGCATCTTTAAATTTTGAAGACATTTTTGTATTTTCACGTAGTGTCCTAGTAATACATAAAATACATTAAGAAATTCCTTTTTTTTTTTAAATTAGTTAATAATGCTGCTTCTTTATTAAAAATACTTTGTGGTGCACCTTTATATCACATCAAATATATATTTATATTTATTTGCATATATTCATTGATAGTGAGGGAACACTTGTAATATTGTTCAATGTTTAAAATTCAAGAATAAGGATTCCTAATAAATAAATACATTATGCACTATCAAATGTAAAAGAAAAGTAAATATGCACTATCAAATGTAAAAGAAAAGTAAATAAATACATTATCAGACAAATTAGTAAGCAATGTTGAACATTTATGTCTTTCAAAAAATGTTGCACATTTTTAATTTATTCGGGTAAACTTAGGTATTGTAGAATTGATCTATGGCTTGTAAAAGCTGTTCGATTGAACTTGATAATCAAGAAAGGGCGTGATGAAGCAATGCGTTGTGTATAGATATTAAGAATAGTTTATTCTATCGAGCTTCTTACATGGCCCATGCTTACTTCACATTACAATCTTATTTTTCAAAAATAACAAACTGAAATGTTCAATGCATTAAATAATAATAATAATAATAATAATAATTATTATTATTATTATTATTATTATTATTATTATTATTATTATTATTATTATTATTATAGACTTTAAGAAGTGTTAGGAAATTTACGAAAATTTCCATATTATCAAATTTGTCGAAGGGCAAAATAATGCAAAAACACATTAAAATTAATATAAAATAAAATGCATAAAATGTTTAATAATAATAACTCTCACAAAAAAACTCACAACTACACTCAATTTTCTATAAATATTTCCTACAAAATTTCTTAACTGAAATTTTCAGTCTCTCTTTCTTGGATGCTTAAGACACGTTACTTCTTGTTGTCACAAAATTAATATAAAATTGACGTTTATAGCCAATTAAAACAAATAAACCAATGGTCACTATTTTCTATCTTAAAATTTAAAAATATAATTTTTCAAATTTAAAAATAATTATAGTTATAAAGTTTAACATACAATTCACTAGAGTAGAGTCGGTATGACAATTCTCACATTCCAGACTCAAGTGACTTATGCTAACATGTTAAAAACAATAAATAAACCACTTATTTTCATGGCATTCATGCTAAACATTTGAAATAAAACATATAAATGTAACCTGTACTGATGAATAGAAACTGAAATTGTATCAATAAAATTTGTTTCGAAGGAAGACTTTGCCTAGTACAATAAATTTGAAGTAACACAACAATAAATTGAAAATAAGCAGCAACAATGGAAGAATAAAACAAGCAGCAACTAAGTAAATAAGGCTCCAAAATGCAAGAAATTTAAAGTGTATAAACACCTCAATGTGAGTTGTTTATGCTTTTACACAATGTAATTTTTAGATCTAACAAAGCTTGAATCATGAAATTAGTGAAATAAGGTCTTATTAATAGTGTAAAACTCGTACTGGAACTGCTCAAAACGTGCAAAGTGAGTGGGATAAAGTGGAATCAAAACTGTTGGTACTGGTGCTATTTTTCTGGGCACCAAGCGTCATGACGGGCATCAGTTGGGCTGACGGTCTGCTCGTCATGACTTCCTCAGTCAGATTCTCCATTGTGGGTCCATGACGGGCGTCAGTTGGGTTGACGGTATGCTCGTCATGGCTTTTTAAATTGCACTCATGGTTCCTTTGACTTTAGAAGCTGGAGGTCTAGGTAGTGTGACACCCGTCATGATAGTGGGAAGCTTAGAATAAAGTGCCGTTTTTGCCATTTTTCGCAGTTTATTCGCTCAGAGGCTCCTAAATAACTAGTACCTGAAATACATACATAATACCAGCATAAAACAACAAAAATGCATGAATCTATTTTAAAATAAGTGTGAATCAAGATAAACAAACGGTGCATTTTACATGTTATCAGACTTCACTCCTTGATCATACAATAGTCATTCTCAGTCTATTATTTTAGCACATTAACTGCAGTTAAACACACCTTCAGTTTGTCAAAGTTCACCACTTTTGTTAACATGTTTGATGGGTTTTTGCTTCCTGCAATCTTCCTCAATGTTAGCACCTCATCTTCAAGCAAGGACCTGATCATGTGGTAATGTATATCAATGTGTTTTATCGTAGAATGAAATGCTGAATTCTTTGCTAGATGAATTGTACTCAGGCTATCACTATGCAAAACACTCTTCTCTAGGATGAATCCCATATTTGTTAATAATTATTTAATCCAAATCAACTCCTTATTGGCTTTTGTTACTTATACTTACTCGGCTTTTGTATTGGACAAAGCAACAATATTTTGTATCCACAACATCCAACTGTTGGATGTAATATCGACAATAAAAATGTAATTGATGGTATATTTCTTCGGTGATCAAATTTCACCTCCGTAGTCTACATCTACGTAGCCTTATACTTTTAACTCTCTTTTGTCAAAGTAGAGACACTTCTTTGTGGTTTCTTGTAAATACCTTAAAATCCACTTGACTGTTCCCAATGATATTTTTTCTGGATTTGCCAAAATTTTCTTACAACTCTCACTGCATGGCCAATGTCTAGCACAGTACAGACCATTGCGTACATTAAATTTTCTATGGATTGGAGAAAATGATTGGCCAACGATGTGCTAACCGACTTGGCCTTTCCCATGTTGAATCTTTACAAAACACGAATGATGTACTCTTCCTGAGATAACTACAAAATTCTTCTTTGCTTATCTCTTGTGATTTTCATTTCAAGAATCTTCTATGTTGGACCCAAATCCTTCAAGTCAAATTCTTTTGACAATTTCATCTTCATGTTTTTTATTCCATCCATATCGGGACCCACTACAGACATATCATCGAAATAAAGTAGAAAAGTGATATAACTGGAAAAATATCCCTTGAAGAAACAACGGTGGTCGACATTGCACTTCTAGAAACCTTCCTTGTTCAGGAATATTTCAAACTTCCTATACCACCGCCTTGGAGCTTGTTTCAAATCATACAAGCTCTTTTTTGATCTGCACACCATATTTTATTTCCCTTCCTCTAAGAAACCTTCAGGCTTGTTCATGTAGAACTTCTCATCTAAGTTTCCGTGAAGAAACACAGTCTTGACATCCAATTACTCAAGGTGTAGAGCTCTTTGTTAGACACTATACTTAAGAATGACCTAATATTATTGAGCTTCATAACTAGTGAAAATATTTCAATATAGTCAATTCCTTATTTTTCCCAAACCCCTTCGACAACTAGTTAACCATTGTATCTCTGGGATCCATCAAGACCCTTCTTCAACTGATACACCCATTTGTTATGAAGGGCCTTATTTCCCATGGTTTGATAAACTAGTTGCCATATCTCGTTGGAGATCAAAGACATCATCTCGTATTTCATAGAAAGCTCTCACTTGTAGGTATCTACGGTCTGATATTCTTTTGTATAATATTCAAGCTCTCTTTCATCAGTCAACAACATGTAGTCCATGTATCTTCTATTAAGAACATGAGGCCAAAAATTCCTTCTTAATGTAGGAGTTGGAGTATGAGTCTTTAATGTGCCAACTGTTTCTCACTACCTTGTTTAGTTGATTCATCTGAATGAGGATTCTCAACTATAGGACTTTTTGGTACATCATCAATATTGGTATAAATTGGCTCACTCAGTTCTAAGTTGTCGGTTCTGTATTATGTTTTTCCTTGTACATCGCTCATTCGTTGAAGATTACATTTCTACTACGAATCATCTTTCTCTTATCTTCATCCCATACGTGGTAGCCAAACGTATCCTTACTATAACTGATAAAAGTGAACTTCTTTTATTTCAGATCAAGCTTAATCATTCCTAAATCACTTGTGTGCACATATTCTACACAACTAAAAACTCTAAGATGTGAGAGTTTTATCGCTTTTATTCTCCATACTTCTTTTGGTATTCTTTTCTCCAATGGTACCAATGGACCTCAGTAAATTAAGTAAGTTGTCGTTGAAATTCTGGCATAGCAGATAGCAGATATCTTAACACATGTCACGATATTGTTCTCAGCATAACTTTAAAACAAGGACAGAATAAACAAGTTAATATTCTGAATATCAGCAACAGAAGCAAGACAGGTGTTTCGACATCTATTACAACATGTTAATCAAAACTAAACAGTAAATTGCAGAATGATAAATAACACAGAATATGATGACCCAGTTCGGTGCAAACCACCTACATCTGGGGGCTACCAAGCCAGGAAGAAGAATCCACTATCAGTAGTATAGTTTTATGTAAACAACCTCTGGTTTACCTATCACTACCCAATGGAGACTTTATCATTAGACGTCACATCTAATTGATAAGAGGAACCCATCTCACTCCCTAAATCATAACCTGTGATTATCTAAGAGTTATAGTCACAATAATTGTAACATCCTACTTGAGAGACTCCTATTTCAATACAAAGTTCACTCGAGCATTCTCGACTAATAACACAACTTGGATTTGCTTCAAAGCTTCATCCAAGAACAATACACGATTCATTACCTACAGGTTTCTGAATCTGTATAATAATTATTTCTTCCACAATGCATCGAACCGATACAGAGGGAGACTTACAACACAAGAAAGCCAACGACTTTCAAAACCCTAAACCTTATTTTCTACTTTACAAAAGTATTACAATAAGGATTAGTTATCCAGCCCTAGGTTCATTCTCCATCCCTAGGTCTAAGTCTTCTTTTATAGTCTTCTGCTTCCTTGGGCTTCAAATGATTTGTTGGCTGATTCCTTGATCCACTGCTGTGATCGCTCCTTGAATCTTGCAACAGATTTAAAACCTACTATATTTGTCCAGATGTCGAGTCTTCATGCTAGGATATTTCATTCGACATCTTTGTTTTCTGGCAGAATTCTTCATGTTTGATCATCTTGTTCTTCATCAAGTTTTAACCAAAATTTAGTCAAACCACAGGAGCTTTCAATCTCCCCCTTTTGACAAATTTTGGCTAAAACTCCTTTTGGACAATAAACCCAGGGTGAGTGAAGTTGAAAAGGGGTCAACAAAGGAAGTTGATACTTCTAAATAAGCTAGAAGGAAGTCTTAAAGAGTTGATCAAAGAACACTCCTTTCAAACACACTCCCCCTCTAGAAGACTCCCCCTTACTCAGAAATCTATACTTCCTCACCTGGGTAACTCAGAACACGGGGCACGACTGTGTTCATAACTCAGATCACAGGACACGAAGGAAGGACTCATAATAGAATGAAAACCTGATACTTAGACAGAATGTCAGAACATTATGTCCAACATCCTTGCAAACCAACTGCAAAGACATATTCAACCCTAGTACTTTTCTCCCCCTTTTTAGCCAAAAATTGACAAAAATGTCCAAGACAGACCCATACCCAACCTGAACAAACCCAAACATGGATAAATCCCATGAGAACACAGTTCAACAGAAAAGACAACCTGAGACAAGACGAAGCCAAGAACCCACTTTATATATCCGAACGAATTCCTTAGGATGTAACGGACCATTAAAAATAACGCAAGTCAATTCAATAGGTGCATTAAATGAGGGATGTAACTTTATGAACAAATGTGCACCGGTCAAAGCACAATTGACTGTTTCTTCTTTTAACGAGAACTGTCCAAGGAATGCGCATTCACTGAGACACGTGTTTAACACGCGTTCCCTAAGACACATTCTCTCCACCGTCCAAGACAAACAATCAGGAAACAGCCATACGTCCTAACCAATGTCCTGACACCTTGTCAGACTTTGTTCAGTCCCTCTTGTAGACCCTGAAGCATATTTACGATGCCTTTCAATAATCCTTCCAACCAGAAGAAAGAGAATAACAGACCAAGATGTTAATACATTTCTTCAGACATCTTCTAGTTAACAACAAAGACTTCCAAGAAGCTTTATCTACTACTGCGGAGAAAAATAAATTCTCCCAGAAACAAGCAACGAATCTCAGGACACTCCCAAAAAGCTTGTATAACTCTGATTTAATCCATTGACATCCCAATGACAGAACCAAAATCAACCAGTCAAGTCCACCCAGAACTAAACTACTAACACAATGTCATGACATCTTGTCTGACATTACACCCTCACCAGAGGAATTCTATCACAGACTGCTTAAAACCACAAACAATCTTGATAAATAACTACATTAATGCAGCAACAGCTCCCAAACAGAAGTCCAACTCCCCCTGTCTACGATAACCAGTGCTTCTTTTCAAGAAGAACACTTTAAAATGAATGGAAAATATAAGACTCATCTTCATGTCTTCAAGAGCGCACCCCCTATTCAACACACCTGCTGAAAGCATTCACTCAAAGCTTGAACCACAAACAATCTATGTACCACACTAGTACACCTATCAGGCAGAAGTTCTCCCCTTATCTTCCAGAAATGATGCTCCTTCCAATCAAGAAACACCCAAAATCACCACATGATAACACATGACCAACTTCATGTTCATATAGTGAGAGAGTACCAGGATCACATCCTTGTACCATAACCAACAAACTCTTGGATTGAGACCAAAATCACCATTGATCTCCCTCATCCAGAAACCATCCATACCCTGTACAAATCCACCTTGAATTTTAAAGCCATAGATATCCTTGTTCCTTGAGAATAAATCCAATTGAATCTGGAATGCTTCACATTCCTCAAAGAGACATACAGAGTCCCTTAGTTTGTTAGCTAGCCCAAATGTCATTCACACTTGAAAAACATCAAATAAATGCTCCAGAAATCCTCATCTTACTTGCTTCACAAGAACCAAACTGGTCCACTTCTTTCTAAAGTTACTTATAGCAGAAGAAACCACCTTTCCACAAGCGTTCTGAACATCCCATGATCCAAGACAGTCTTCACTTCATCATTCTCACGTATGATAAGTTGGAACACTTCTGATTCAACTGGCAAATATCAGCTTCTAAAATCTGAACTCCAAGTTCAGGGAGCATGATGATATTCTAACATCAGTTAGGACATCCAGATCATATCACAGACACCATACATTATGGTTCTTGATACAATTACCACTGGACTTACTATCTGCATAGTAACCCGACTGAAGATCTTCAGAGAACACAGCTCCACTAGCTTGATCAATAAGAACTCTAGACAACCAAAGAGAGAAATAAACTCTCATACATCTCCCAAAAGAAGGTAATCTTCCATAAGCAACTTAGGGCGTCTACCACAAGCTCTAAGATATGAACAGAACCAGAACCTCCTTTGATCTTCAACCAACTACCCTTCTGCACAAGAGTAATTAGTTCCAAGCACACTGCTTGAATTCACAATAAAGATCAACCAAATGCCATTGTTTGGTTAATCTCAGCTTTCTTCAGAGTTCCAGACAATCTTCTGATCCACCAATGAAACCTAATCTTCAAGTTACATATCCTACTTGCTCCATAGAAAGGTATCTTAGATACACCAAGACTTGGACCTGTAACATCTACTCCTTCTTGCAGCTCCCGCAAACTGCATGAGATAGACCTTTTTGAAGCATTAATTCCATTTATTTCTGAGAAGATCAACTTATCTTACATGATGCGTCACTTCATCAACTAAGACCCTGAAGTTTTCGCTTGATGTCACAACATTTGATCAGACATCCAGCTGGAGAGTTCAGTCCTTCATTCTGCCACTTAGAAGAACCTCCTCCCTATAACAGAACAAGAGTTCCATGTTCTCATAGACTTAATTAATGATATCAAGTTAGAGTAGACAACCTCCATCCTGCATTACTATACTACAAACACCTCATATTGAGAGAAACCAAACGTGCCAAAGCTTGATTCTTCAGAAGAGATTAGTCACTCAAGATATTAAAAAAAGGAATCCTGCTTTACTTTACTAGAGACTTCTTTAGAAGGTCATAGATAACTGCCACTTATCCTTTACCTCAAAGATGAGAAATATCACGTGCTTCTAGAGTCGAGACAGGAACACACCTGCTGCACTCCAATACTCCTGGGTTAGAAATAAGTTGATCCAAGAAAAATTTCTTCATCTTCACTTCCATCAGCACTACAATCTAGCCAAATTTCTTGCCTGGATACTCTCTAGTCAGATGACGTTCCTTTGCAATACCATAAAAAGACATATCCTACCACACACACACGTGTATGGTACCAAGATCATCAGCTACAACTCTTTTGCCTCAGAGATTTACTCCTTGAGTCAACAAGATTCTGTACAATCTCTGTTGATGAAATGTTTCAACATCTGGTTGAACATCAGATCCTTGTGGAAGCCCAGACAGATCCAAGGACTAGATACTTGAATATTGATGATGCAACAATTGATGAGACACCTCGACTTCATCTTCCTTGATCACCAACTTAGGATAATCCATTAAATACTTGTGACTATCACAAATAGCAATGAATCTTATATCCTTATAAGTGGGACCTTCTTGGATCCTCCACCTGATGTTAGTCCTTGAGTTGTTTCAGTGATGCACCTCCTGATGAACCATCTGAACTCCAGCAATCTTGATCTTCAAAATACAAGGATAATCAATTAAATATTTCTGAATTCCACAAATAGCAATTAATCTTAAATCCTTGTCCACAAAACCATACATCTTGTAGGATATATGATCTACCAGATATCAACATATATTAAGAATTTTTGTGTCAACATATTTCTAGTCAAACAACATGTTGAGACATCAAGTCTGTCACCCTTGACTCAACCTGCCTATGACTTTCCTTTGCTAATAGAATCCTTGCAAATCATGAATGGGGAAAATAAATCACCTCATATTATCTACAAGTTGAATAACATCCATCAGCACTAGAGATCTTCAGAAATCCATCTTCAGCGTGAGAACCAGATTATCCTTCGGAAAAAGCTCTTACACACGACCAGAGATGCCTTTATGAGTGGACTTGAGTAAAACCTCAAGTATCTTTAGGCAACTTTGTCGAAAAGAATATTTACCAAATTTATAGATCATGAATTTGATAAACACGACCTCAACTCACCTCCTCTTCAAACTGACTTCAAGATACAAAATGGAACCAAACTTCCAAGTACCAAGTCAACATGACAGACATCAACCAACAACTCTCTCCATTCCATTGCTCCCAACTTTGGAACGACTAGAGCTTTTATAGATGTTGATATCGTCAAGAATAGAAGCCAACAATCAAGATCTTCCACCATCTTACTTCTATCATAACTCTAGAATCACTTAAATACCAGAGTTCTTCCATCAGAAACATATGTAGCGGAACCACCAAGGAACATCTTCAACATGCCCAATAAGATGTCAAAACATCTTTTAAGACACAATACAGGAGAACTAGCCACTCCTCCTGCAGTTGCTGTAGAAACTCCTCAGAAAACTTGAACAACCACCAGTAGTTGTTACCTTTGATCCAGAACATCCATCCCATCGATTAATACCCTTGAGTATGTTAGAGTGAATGATCTGATCTCACACACACCTTGTTTAAAAACTAGAAAGTATCTCCCAAGATCTCATCCGAAAACAGACAGGATGCCTGCTCTGATACCAATTGAAATTATGGCATAGCAGATAGCAGATGTCTTAACACATGTCACGACATTGTTCTCTGCATAACTTTAAAACAAGGATAGAATAAACAAGCTGATATTCTAAATATCAGCAACAACAGCAAGACAGATTTTTCGACATCCGTTACAACAAGTTAATCAAAATTGAACAATAAATTGCAGAATGATAAGAAACACAGAATATGATGACCCATTTCGGTGCAAATCACCTACATCTGGGGGCTACCATGTGTAGCGGCAAAATTGTGAGTGTAAGCTATTGATTAACTTAACTCATAAAGCAAGAGTCGCCACCGCACTTTTATTTTATCCAAAAAGGAAAGGAAAAAGAGTGAACAAAACCTACACAAGCTCTACAACAAGAATAAGTGAAGAGAGTCCGGGTAAGGGGTTGGTTACGCAATGGGAAGGTGTTAGACCCCAAAATGTCTATAGTACTCTATAGGAGCCCTTTGAAATATCTACCGCTTTTGGTCTGAAAATGGTTTGCTTGAAAAGAGATTGAGGAGATGAGAAGAGAAATTGTTTTTAATATTTTTGTGTTTGGAGAGATTTGTCGTCTCATGCCTACGTACCCACGATGTGCAATGTAGGATCAAAACCCCGTAGTTCGTGGTACAAAGAATGAAATTTGTCGTCTCATTTCCAAGTGAATAATTCCGCTTAAAGAAATGAATCATGTCTAAACTTATGAAAAAGTTAAAGGACAAAGTGCACGAGGGCACAAAAAGAGAGTTTGAATGAGTTTCGTGTTTTTTTTAAGTCTTTTGAAAAAGGTGTCAATATGCCTATGTAGTTTAGCATGTGTTAAAAAATGAAAAGAAAAGAGTAAAATCACTTGACAAAGTCAAGGTTTGATTATGAAAGAGGTGATAGTTTGAAATCAAGAATGTTTTGAAAAAGAGAGAGAGTTTTGAAAATTGAAGAAATGGGTGGAGAAGAAGTGACTATCCTAAAGCATAAACTAAAAGCCAAGGATAAGAATAGCCTAACCACACAAGTAAGCTCCATAGTCTTCGAACCATAATTCCAAAGCAAAGGGAGAAAGGTCCTAATTCTAAGTCCAAGGTTCCAAGAATTGCATTGGATGTCCAAGGTCTAAGTTCAAGGATTCAAGAATAGCATTGAAGTCCAAGGTCTAGGTGTAAAACTCCATGTCCATTGCAAAGGATAGTAACCATAGTCCAAGATTAGAAGCACAAGTTTTTTAGAGGTTTTAGCCTTTATTAATGTTTTTGGTCCAAATGGACAAAGAGAAAAAGGCATGAGCATAAACATGTGTCCAACGGACAAAGGAAAAATTGCGGAAGCATAAACATGTGTCCAACGGACAAAGGAAAAATTGCGGAAGCATAAACATGATATGAAATGATAAAAATGAAGCATAAAAGTAAAAGAGATAAGGAGCGAGAAGAAATTATAAATGATTAGTACAATAGTAATGTTAGTAAGTTAGTGATTAGTTGTTAGAGTTAGTGATCAATAATAATTGAATAATTGCACTTAGGTCAAGGTTAATGAAAACTCATTAGAGGATTGATAAGACCAAAGCCTCCTAACAACAAGTCTCATAAGTGTTGAACCAAAAGACAAATAATCAATAATTCTTGATTGTTTTCCGATAAGGGACATATGTTGCGCTATGTTAAGCAATCGCCGAGTAATTTGCGGAGTAATTACCTTATAATGAGGCCGGTCAATAGCTCTTTGTGCTAATGCATGCTAGATGAACGATATGTAGATCGCCATCCAAAAGTAATACCGCACGCAAAGAAAAGAAGGTAGCGATCTAGTCTTGATCAAAATTTAACAAAGGAATTCTATGATCCATAAGACTTTCATCGATCAAAATAAAAAGAGAAATAGATGAAGAGAAAAACAAATTAAACCACACAATTATGTGATCTAAGGTTAAGAACAAAAGGAAAGGGAAGAAAATGGAAAAGGAACCAAAACAGTCCCAAAAACAAGCCAAAATGTGCATTTTGTTTCGAAGTAACCAGTTACGGTATATCTGCTAACCGGTTACTTAGTTTAAAATAGTGCAGTTTTTCAAAATTAACACAGAGTAACCGGTTACAGCATATCTGCTAACCGGTTACTTTGCACCAGAATGCAGAAAAATGTGCAAAATTCAGCATGATCCATTCTCAAAACTTTGTACAAACACCTTATGATCATGGAACTGAAATTTCACGAAATTTAAAGTAAAAAAATAGTGAAAAACAACATTTAAGCACAATTACAAGATCCAAAGGATCAAGTAACAAAGATCTCCAAAGATCTACATTGTGGATGATGAAATTGAAGCTTTAACAATGGTGAGAGATGAATTACCACTTCAAATCTGAAAATTCCTTCAAATTACTCCAAGATCCAAACTCCAACGCCTTGATATATGAGAATTGATGAAGAAAACAAGCTTGGATGAAGGTTTAGCTCAAAGTTGAACAAGATTCAATGTGAATTCTTGTTAACTTTCAAAAGAAGAAAAGTGAGCTTTGGTGAATTTTGTGGTTGGGGAGAGAAATTGCAAGAGGTTCTTTGGCTCTCAAAAGCTTGAATGAATTAATGAAATGAAGGCTCTATTTATAGAGTTTAGGCTTGGAAATTTGGTGGTTTGGAATTTGGTTTGGATGATCAAAATTAGGATTGGAACTTGAATTTGGGGGGAAATTCATAAAAGAGTGGTGATTAGTGAAGGTGTATGGTAGGAAATGATCAAAGTGATGTAGGGGAATTAAAATGAGATGGTCTAGAATATTTCAAATGTGATCAAGGGCTGAGATTGGTGCAAATTGCTGAATTTTTTTCAAAATCTCACGAGGGTAACCGGTTACAGCATATCTGCTAACCGGTTACTTAGTGCAAAATTTGTGAAAAATGAGCATTTTGCTGCACTGTTGTGGTTCGGCTCGATTCTTTTGCTCGTCAAAGAAGGCATGGAAATAAACACATGAACCTTGGAGTCTCTTGAATAATAATCAATTAAATCTTGGAAACTCTTTATCAGATGAATTTTGAATTGTTTGCAGATCAACTTTGACTTTGTTCAGAGGAAATTCACTCGAGCTGTGGGACTGTTATTTTGGCATTTTTTAACCTGTTCTTCCCCTGAAAATGTCAATAAAGAGAAAACAAAATATTTTTGGGTTTTGGTTAAGGTTAGTAAAATATAAACAAATAAAGCAATAAAGTGAATAAGAAAACACACAGATGATCAATAAACCCTGCAAGGCACAAACCCAAAGAAGAGAGGGATAAAGGAACCAATGTGTGATCTTGTTTGTGGTAAAGATGCAAAATGGGATGTGAATGATATGTGGAATCTTAGGGGTCAAAAATTAGGGTTTTACACCATGCCGGGAAGAAGAATCCAATATCAGTAGTATAGTTTTATGTAAGCAACCTCCGGTTTACAGTAAACAACCTCTGGTTTACCTATCACTACCCAATGGAGACTTTATCATTAGAAGTCACATCTAATTGATAAGAGAAACCCATCTCACTCCCTAAATCACAACCTGTGATTATCTAAGAGTTATAGTCACAATAACTGTAACATCCTACTTGAAAGACTCCTCTTTCAATACAAAGTTCAATCAAGCATTCTCGACTAACAACACAACTTGGATTTGCTTCAAAGCTTCATCCAAGAACAATACACGATTCATTACCTACAGGTTTTTGATTCTGTATAATAACTATGTCTTCCACAATGTATCAAACCGATACAGTGGGAGACTTACAACACAAGAAAGCCAACGACTTTTAAAACCCTAAACTCTATTTTCTACTTTACAAAAGTATTACAATAAGGATTAGTTATCCAGTCCTAGGTTCGTTCTCCAGCCCTAGGTCTAAGTCTTCTTTTATAGTTTTCTGCTTCCTTGGGCTTCAAATGATCTGTCGGCTGATTCCTTGATCCACTACTGTGATCGCTCCTTGTATCTTGCAATAGATTTAAAACATGCTATATTTGTCCAGATGTCGAGTTTTCATGCTAGGACATTTCATTCGACATCTTTGTTTTCTAGAAGAATTCTTCATGTTTGATCATCTTGTTCTTCATCAAGTTTTAACCAAAATTTAGTCAAACCATAGGAGCTTTCAGTCGTATTGACACCCTTTGCCCATAATTCCTTTAGTAAGCCTAAATGCTCACACAAGCTTCTGTCTCTTTCACTCAACGTGAGATTCATATGCTTAGCCACACGATTGTGTTAAGGAGTAGCTAGAATTGTTCTCCCATTCTAATTTCGTCCTCATTGCATAAATTCTTAAATCTGGTGTCTTCATATTCACCACCATTATTGGTTCTGAGCTTTTTGATCTTCGGTCCTGTCTCATTTTCTACCATGGCTTCCACATCTTGAAAGCCTCAAATACTTCAAAATTATATTTCGGAAAGTATACTCATACCTTTCTAGAGTGATCATAACACTACAACAAATAATGCTTTTTATGACGAACCTAACACCTCAAACAATAGAAAAACGAGGGTATAGGTACTGGAAGCGCTAGGTTTCATTTAAAATAAAAACAACTATTTACCCCGGTTTTTAAGTAAAGCGAGGGAAAAGATATATAAGGGAGCTCGCTTCAACACCTAGTCTTTACATTTTATTTTTTTCATTTGTTTAGTTAGTATTTCTCACTTGGCTCCTTTTCAAGTTCCATTTTTATAATTGTTATTTTTTTATTTTTTATTAGTATTAACTTCGGCTACATGGTCCAACTGAGAGGTAATATGTTTTGCATTAATCAATTTCAAAATACTATTTTCAAAATCTTATTTTAATTTTTTATTTGATATGTTCAAATACCTCGGTTATATAGAAAAACCGACATTATATATATTTTAATTGAATTCTCAGAATATGGCGCTATTGTGTTTTTTATATTTAGTATTTTTAATTGATATTGTCACGTCGGATTTTATATAAAACCGACGTGATACATTTATTGCATGAGATACTTCATACTACAATCTAGTAGTTTCTAACTTTTCATTATCTATGCTCAATCGTCATTTCGTCACTCTCACTTCGCAAAAACCCTAGGCAATTTTTAAGCTGATATTCATTAAAACTCTTCCAACAGATATTCATCAAATGTCATTTTTGCAACAGGTTTGTTCTTCACTGAAACGAGTTATATATCACTTTGTTTTCCACTGATCATTTTGTCTACGAATTTACATTAGTTTTTCTTTTGGTCATTTTGTTTCTACAATTTTTCATTTGTTTTTATTGAAACGTTAGTTAGTATTGTTTCTCTTGATCATTTCGAGGTTTATCTAGATAGTCATTTCGTTAATAGATGTCATTTTTCAACAAGTTTGTTCTTCACTGAAACGAGTTATATATCACTGAAACGAGTTATATATCACTGAAATGAGTTTATATCATTTTGTTTCTACACATTTGTCTCTTGATAATCTTGGCCGATTCGAAAAGCACCTCCCATACAACATCTACTGCAACATTTATTAATACAAATCGTAGAAGAAAAACTATAGGTGCCACGATATATACCAAGGTGAAAAAAGCAAAAGAAACTGGTGTTCGCTACCCAGTTAAAGTTGATGCTACAACCAGCAGGGCTTATGGTGAACACATTGACGATTTTATAGGTTACATTGCATTACAAGGTAGAAGTAAAGTGAGCATTTTGATAGATAGTTGGCACGATGTTTAAGAGGACTTAAAAGACGCCATATGGGAAGTTGTTCAGGTATTTTATGAGTTATTTGCAAGTATACATGATCATTTATTTTTTGTTTAAACATAGGATGTGTTTATTGTTACTAATAACATCTCTATTGTGTAAACATAGGATGTGTTCATTGTTAGTCCAGATAATGATAATGTGAAAAAGAAGATGCTTACATATTATGGTGAGAGTTGGAGGGGCTTTAAGACATAGCTCACCCATGATTATATTAAACATGGAGAAGATAAAGAAAAGCCTCCATACGATGTGTATTCATTTATTGATCAAGATGTTTAAGAGAAATTTGTAAAGTCTCGCACCACTCTCGCCTTCTTGACAAAGTTCCAAAAAGGAAAGGAAAATCGAGCTAGAAATATCTATCCACATAGATTGTCTCGTGGAGGATATCGAAAACTTGAAAATACGATGATTGAAGAAAAAAGAAAACAAAGGGAGGAAGAGTCGGGAGGTTCTATAAATCTTGATCAGACTCCATCTCCACCATCACGCCACGAGAAATTGAAGAGGGAACGTCAAAGAAAAGACGGCGAGTTCACAACAGATGCTACGCGCAAAGTGGCTCGAAGGATTGTAAGTAGATACTTTTTTCAACAATATTTATTTTAGTTAAACCAATTTGTTAAATATGAAATTTCATATGTGTTATAGGATGATCTAGTTAAATAAACTGAAGCCGGATTATTCACTTCACAAGATCTTCATGACATCTTGGTAGAAGAAATTGGAACTAAGGAGCATCCAGGGTGTGCCCGTGGTGTTGGAAGAGGCGTTGGCTTCAAGGTATTTTTTGGACCATCTAAATCATCTAGTGGGAAAACCTGTAAGATAGAGATTAAAGAGATTGTTGTTGTTGAGTTGGAGAAGGAAAGGTAGAAACAAGATAGGATGTTGGAGGAGAATAGGAAGAAGTTTGAGGAGAAGAGGAAGAGGTGGAAGGAGGAGCAAGATAGGAAGTTGGAGTAGGATAGGAAGAAGTTTAAGGAAGAGAAGAAAAGGTGGAGGGAGGAAAAGGATAAGAAGGTGGATGACGAGAGGGAGACTTTGTTGCAGACGGTGCAAGAGAGTGTCCAGAAGCACTAGGAGAAGCAAGAGAGGATGACTGAGGTGAAGGTGTTCGATAAGTGTACCCGCGATGTGTTTGAGGTATAAGTTGTATGTTGTTGTTATTTTTGTTTGCGTATTCTAATTTTGGATTGTATTTATGTTGTTTTTATGATGCAGAAATTGAATTCGTTGGGTCTATTAAGCTACAGAAATTCAAATTAGTTGGAAATTTGAGCAAATGAAGTTCAGAAAGTTACGGATGATACAAGAGCGAAAGAAAGTTTTTCTGCCAACTAGAGTAGTATTGAACCCACACCGTCAAGAGTATATAACATTGAGAGACTTAGAATGATCTTTGACAGTATTCCAGACACATTCATGGGTATTAAATTAAGTCATGATCCAGATCGGTTATTCAAAATTTCTAGGATTTCTGTCCATGAGTTTTTGTCGGGAATTGTGTACCTAGAAAGCTCCATATTACAAATTTGGTCCTCGTAAGTATAGCTTTTATGTTGATCTCTATTTATATTCATATGTTATTCTACTTTAACATAAAGAGTTGTTTTTGCATGTACATCCATGAATTATGTCTTGAAAGGAAACTTCAAAATAGGTATTGCATCTTAGATCTGGCGCACATTGATCTTACTCGCGGTTCGACAAGAAATAATATCTGTAATTATTTAAAAGATAATTTGAAGGGGAACATCAAAGATTGTTATTTTGCCTTGTTTTACCTCAAGTAAGAATATATTAATTTGTGTTTTCATTTATAAATCAATTTTATACATATTAATTTTTCTGTGCAATGAACATTGGCAACTAATTGTTATATGTCCCAAGAAAAATACTATAGTTGTATTTTGCTCATTGCACTCTGAATTGCCCAAAGAAGCGGTTAACGCTTTGAATGGGTAAGCAGTATTATTTTTAATTGTATATTTGAATAGTGTAGAGCGATGAAAAAGTATAATGCATTCAAATATAATGTACATGGTAAAAGACCAATCCATGTTTCCCCAGAAGTAAGTATGTTACTTGTGCATTTATTTACATTATATTATTTGTGTGTATTAGTGTGATATAAATATATGAAAATTATTTGTAATGGCGAAAACAACCGACAACCATTCATGTGGATACTATGTTGTGAGATATATGCTCTATATTATATCCACAAGCATTAAAGAGGGATGGATGAAGCATAAGGTATTAACTTAATCCATATCTTCTTAAGTTCATGTTGTTGTTGTTAGTTTATCATAATTTAATTTTTGTTCTAATTATAGGAGTTTAACAACAAAACACCATACTCAAAAGAAGTTATAGATGACATCCGATCAAGTTGGGGCAGAGTCTTTTTATTTTATTATGATTATCTAAAATAATAGTTTTTGTTGGTCGTAAATGTGTAAATTTCCTTAATATGTTTTGCGCAACTATGTAAATGTGTGTATTTTGTCTTGATGATCAGAACAATGTAAATTTCTAACCTTGATTTAAATGTTATGATATGTTCCAAGTCTGTCGCATATTTTGTTTTCTGTGTAAAAAATGATACATGAATATTAATAAATTTATAATGATATGATACAGGCCAGTGAAAATGATACAAGCAAAATTATACAGGTCATCGAAAATGATACAGGCACTGAAAATGATACAGGCATAAAATGAGATTTATCCCTCGGCTATTTCTTAAAACCGAGGTTAATAAATACCTTATTACCTCGGTATTTAAATACAACCGAGAGGTAAATGGCACACGCAACAAAATTTAGAAAATAAAAAATATGTAGTTAATGAGGATCGAAGTCATGACCTTTTAATTTATAACCTCGGTTTTAGAACAACCAAGGTGACAAGTGCTTGCTTTTCATGTCGCTCTTCGTTACCTCAGTTGTGTAGCTGAGGTTAAATACATTTCGTTGCCGACGGTAGATGTGTTATTTATATTAGTATCAATAAAAGTCACTAAATATTTCTTCCCACCAATAGATGATACATTATTTGGACCCTAAACATTAGAGTGAACAAGCTTGAGTCTTTCCTTTTTTGGAATTCTCCCACTTGTGTGAAAGTTGATTTTCTTCTGCATTCCAAGTATACAGTCTTCACACATGTCAATTTCTATTTATCGAATACCCAATTGTTTTCCTTTTGAGTTTAAGTTGGTGAATTTATGAATGATACTCTTGAAGATATGATTCATGATATTGGATTATATGCTTTTAAGAAAGCTCATGGTGAAGACAATTTGCAAAGAGACATGGAAGAGTCGTTATATCCGGGATGCAAAATTTTTACAAGATTGTCAATTGTGTTAAGACTATTTAATCTTAAGACAAGAGGTGGGTGGATGGATAAAAGTTTCATTGAATTGCTTGAATTGTTGCAAGAAATGCATCCAGAAGGTAACACATTGTCGAACCGTAGTTATGAGGCCAAGGAGATATTGTGACCAATGGGTTTGGACTATGTCAAAATACATGCATGTTGTAAAGATTACATATTATATAGGAATGAGTATGAAAACATGAAGGAGTTCCCGAGGTGTGGGGGTCACGCTATAAGCAAAAGGATAATGGTGTTGAAGATGAGGATGGTGTAACTAGAAAGGGTGGTCCTTCCAAGGTGATGTGGTACCTACTGATATTCAAATGTTCAAGAGGTTGTTTCCTAATGTAGATAACGCAAAGAATACTAGATGACATGTAAATGAAAGAGTACGTGATGGAAAGTATTTCCATATAACTGATTCACTACAAAGGAAAAAATTGATTCGTTGTTTCCATATTTTTTCCTTCAGCCAAGGAACATTAAGTTTGGACTTGCCACCGAAGAAATGAAAAAATTTGGTAATTTGTGTACATACCATACTTCATGGCTTGTTCTTCTTATAATTTACAACCTATCTTCGTGGTTGTGCATGAAACGCAAATATAGGATGTTATCAATAATGATCTTGGGTCAAAAACAACCTGGGAACGACATAGATGTTTATTTAATGTCGTTGATTGAAGATTTAAGACTTTTGTGGGAGAAAAGAATTAATGATGATGATGCATATACAGGTGATAACTTTAAGTTACATGGCATGTTATTTTGCACAATCAATGACATTCTCACATACGGTAATTTGTACGGGCACACTGTCAAAGAACATAAAGCGTGTTCGTGTCCTATATCTGAAGATGATACATGCTTCCACCAATTAAAAAATTGGAAAAATACATTTTACCTTGGGAGTCAAATATTTCTAAGACCTAATCATCCATATTGTAGATTGCAAAAGGCTTTTAAGGGGAAACAGAAGTTTGACATCGTTCCAAAGCCCTGAACGAGGATGAAAGTTTATCAAAGACAACAAAACATTAATGTTGTCTTTGGAAAGAAATAAAAAGGGCCCGTGGGAAAAATATTTGTAAAAAAAGGTCGGTGTTCTTTGATCTTCCATATTGGTCTAGTTTCGATGTAAGACATTGTCTTGATGTAAAGCATGTAGAGAAAAATGTATGCGATATTCTGATTGGAACCCCTTTCAACATTAAACGCAATAAAAAATATACTAAGAAATCACGTCAATATATAGTGGTGATGGGTATACGACAAGAGTTAGCCCCAAAAGATATAGGAAATATAACACATTTTCCCCTAGCATGTCATACTTTGTCTAAAAATGAAAAAAAAAATTGCAATTTTTGGCATGGTATCAAAGTTCCCCTAGGGTACTCATCAAATGTGAAGAAACTTGTGTCAATGGAAGATCTCAAATTAGTTTTCTTAAAATCTCATGATTTTCGCTTATTAGTGGAATTTTTCCTTACTTGTCCACTCACAAAAGCCTTATCAAGGAAAAATTCCACTAATAAGCGAAAATTATTTTGACAGAGCATAACAAAAATTTCATAACATGGTTTAATGAAAGGTTTCTAAAGAGAGTAGTGCATTAGAGACAATTAAATGGATGTCACATATGCCTAAGTTTAATGTAATAACTTGGAGTGCGTACGACATTACTAAATTTTTATTCTATACAAAATCAAAGTATGATCGTAGTACCATGCAAAATAGTAGTGTGAGATATTGGATCGAACTCTAGTATTGTCGACAGAGGTTTAGCATGTTGTCGAAGTCTGCTCACCTGCTGTTGTTGAAGACCTACATGTCGTAGTCCGAATGTGTTCTAGTATGTAGTTGTCGAATTGGGTTTGTTTGTTATGTCCAATTGTTTAAGTTAGCTTATAATGGGTAATTGTTAAAATGCCCATTAGTTTAGTATGTTAGGTTTTATTATAAATAACATACTAGTCTCTCATCTTAAGTGTGACAAATCCTAATTAGGGTGAGAGGGTTATTTGTCATTCTTGAGTACTTGTAATCTGTTTTATAGAGAAAGTAAATAATAGCAGTTTTAACCAATCCTTTTTGTTCTTCTTGATTTTCCGTTAACCCTAACCCTTGTGTGTTTCTTGTAAATAAAGAAACCGATTATACTTTGTTTTACGGCATCAAAGTATGAGATTGAAAAGTTCACCAGAGTGAACGATTTTGGTCTGTGGCGCTTAAAGATGAAAGCCCTACTGGTTCAGCATGGTTGTTTGGAAGCGTTGAAGGGAGAGGCAGCCATGAACGCTGTGTTAATGGAAACTGAAAAGAAGGCCATGATAGAGAAATCCCACAGTGCAATATTGTTGAGCCTTGGTGATAAAGTTCTCCGTCAGGTATCAAAGGAGACTACGACATCAGGGTTATGGTTGAAACTTGAAAGTTTGTACATGACCAAATCACTGGTGAATCGACTCTACTTGAAGCGAGCTTTGTATTCATTCAAGATGAGTGACGACAAAGTGTTGGTTGAGAAGTTGGATATGTTCAACAAGCTGATTCTTGATCTTGAAAATATTGATGTGAAGATCGATGATGAAGATCAAGCGCTGTTGCTGTTGTGCGCTTTGCCAAAAACACATGCTCACTTCAAAGAAACTCTCATGTATGGAAGGGAGTCCATGAGCTTTGAAGAAATTCAATCAACCTTGTATTCTAAGGACTTGAATGAACGAAAGGAGCATAAACCTTTGACGGTTGGTGAAGGTTTGGCTGTTAAGGGAAAATTCTTGGGAAAGGATGGTAAGTTCGACAAGAAGAAAGGTAAAAGTCAACAAAAGTCTTATAGTGGCGAGGCATCTGGAATTTGATGCTATCATTGAAAGATAGAGGGTCACACAAGAAAAATATGCCATGAATGCCTGAAATATCATGGAGGTAAGGATAATGGCAACGCATCCATTGTTCAAAATGATTTCGACTCATCTAGTGTTCTTGTGGTTTCAAGCGGCGACTCAAGAAAATAGTGGATTATGGATTCGGGTTGCACTTGGCACATGACTCCAAACAAAGACTTGTTCAAGGAATTGTGTGATCAAGATGGTGGATCAGTGCTGATGGGAAACAACAAAGCTTGCAAAATTGTAGGTATTGGATCTGTGAGACTCAAGCTCCATGATGAGTCAATAAGGCAATTGACTGAAGTCCGGTAAGTGCCTGATTTGAAGAGAAATTTGATTTCTCTTGGTGAATTCGACAAAAAGAGATATGTTTTTCAAGGAGAGAAAAGTATCCAAAGAGTCATGAAGGGTTCGAAAGAAGTCTTGAGAGGAGTGAAGAAACCAGACTTGTATACCCTAGATGCTGAAGTTGTAAGTGGTTTAACAAATGTTGTATCCACGAAACCTTCGTCGAAGACAGAAATTTGGCACATGATATTAGGCCATGTTAGTGAAAGGGGTCTGGTCAAACTGGGGAAACAAAATCTGCTTGGTGGAGACAAAGTCAAAAAGCTGAAGTTTTGAGAACCCTGTGTACCTGGAAAATCTTGCAGAGTGAAGTTCAACAAAGGCAAACAAAGAACACATGGATCCCTTGACTACATTCGTGCTTATCTTTGGGGGCCTGCAAGGTGTCCATCACATTCAGGAGCAAAGTATTTTCTATCCATAGTTGATGATTATTCCAGAAAGTTATGGGTATTCATCTAGAAGACTAAGGATGAAACGTTTGAAAATTTCAAAAGTTGGAAGACTCTGGTCGAAAATCAGACTGACAAAAAAGTCAAGAGGTTGAGAATCGAAAATGGCCTTGAATTTTGCAATAAGGCGTTCGACATCTTTTGTGCTGCCTCAGGTATTGCAAGGCACAAAACTACTGCAGGTACTCCACAACAAAATGGTTTGGCGGAAAGGCTTAATCGAACTATTTTGGAAAGATTTAGATGCATGTTGACTAGCGCTGGGTTAAAGAAGGTGTTTTGGGCTGAGGTTGTTTTGACAACAACATATCTGATAAACAGATGTCCTTCGACTGCGTTAGATATGAAGACACCTGAAGAATTTTGGTCGTGACATCGACCAGATCTCGACAAATTGAGAGTATTTGGATGTGTGGCCTATGCTCACATTAGGCAAGACAAGGTCAAACCTAGAGCTCTGAAATGCGTGTTCATAGGATACCCTGAAGGAGTCAAAGCTTATAGGCTATCGTTCCTATAGCCAGGTCACAGAAGGTGTATCACCAGTCGAGATGTAGTTTTCAATAAAGTAGAGGTGGCCTTCAAGAAAACTGATGATGCTGATGAAGAGCTGGAATAGGGACAAGATCTTGTTGAGGTGGAGCATGTTGATGCTGAATTGCGTATCCCAGATGAAGTCGAAGAAGAAGCAGAAGATACTGAGGAATTTGAGGAAACTGTAGATGACTACCTATTGTCAAGAGATAGTTTGAGAAGAGTCATCAAACCACCTCAGAGACTTGGGTATGCAGATCTTATAACTTATGCCTTAATCTATGCAAGTGAGGTTCTAGACGAAGAACCTAGAGACTATAAGGAAGTTATGAAGATTCGAAATAAGACTGAATGGCTGAAGGCCATGGATGATGAGATGAAATCTCTTCATGATAACAACACCTGGGAACTGATCAAGAAACCTGCTGGAGCCACGTTAATTAGCTGTAAGTGGATTTTCAAAGTTAAGGAAGGAATTGAAGGAGCGGCGTCGAAGAGATACAAGGAAAGATTGGTCGCTAGAGGTTTCACTCAGAAAGAAGGTGTCGACTTCAATGATGTGTTCTCTCCTGTTGTGAAGCACATGTCCATTCAAATGTTGCTTGCCACAGTGGCACAGCTCGACCTTGAACTGGAACAAATGGATGTGAAGACTGCATTCTTGTATGGTGATCTGGATGAAACAATTCTGATGAGGCAACCTGAAGGGTATGTCAAAAAGGGGAAGAAAGATTATGTGTGCAAGCTAAAGATATCTTTATATGGACTGAAACAATCTACTCGACAGTGGAATAGGAGATTCGACAAGTTCATGGCACACATAAGTTTCATTAGAAGTCAGTTCCACCATTATGTTTACTTCAGATTTGAACCTGGTAATTCATTTGCTATTTTGTTGCTTTATGTGGATGATATTCTAATAGCAAGAAACAATGTCGAAGATGTAATGAAGGATCTGGGAGTTGCGTCTAGGATTCATGGGATTGACATCCGAAGAGATAGAAATCAGTCAAAATTATGCTTATCTCAAGAGGCATACCTATGGAAGATTCTAGAAAAGTTTGGTATGTCGAATTCAATGTCTGTTATGACTCCGACAAACCCTCAATTCAAGCTCAGTATAGATCAGTGTCCCAGTACTGATGTCGAAAGGGCCTATATGAATAGCATTCCATATGTTAATATTGTGGGGTCTTTGATGTGTGATATGATTTGTACTGGACCCGACATAGCATATGTAGTAAGTCTTGTAAGCAGGTACATGGCAAATCCTGGAAAGGCTCACTGGCAAGCATTGAAGTGGATTCTAAGGTACATAAATGGGTCTCTGAAAAGAGTCTTAATTTAGGGTGGAACCTTAGGTGAAGATAGTAAAGCAGCAATCGAAGGATATGTCGACTTTGATTATGCAGGTTGTATGGATTCCAGAAAATCTATTTCTGGATATGTGTTCACTATGTTCGGCACAACAATCAGTTGGAAAGCAACACTTCAGAAGGTTGTTGCCTGATCAACCACTGAAGCGGAATATATCGCCCTAACTAAAGTTGTGATGGAAGCATTGTGGCTTGAAGGTTTTGCAAAGGAGTTGAAACTTCAAGGTCGAGTTATCACTGTTAAATATGATAGTCAAAGATCAATACACCTGTCAAAGAATTCAGCCTATCATGAGCGAACCAAATACATCGATGTGAGGTTGCATTTCGTCAGAGGGGTAATCGAGCATGGAGAAGTCCAAACGCTGAAGGTTTCAACTGATTATAATGTTGCTGATATATTCACCAAGACATTGCCCAGTTGTAAGTTTTTCCACTGTATGCAGTTGATAAAACTGGATGAAGAAAGCTAGTTTTTTTTCTTGTTATTATAGAGTTTGTTCCAAGGTGGAGATTTGTGAGATATTGGATCAAAGTCTATTATTGTCGATAGAGGTTTAGCATGCCGTCGAAGTTTGCTCACATGTTGTTGTCGAAGACCTACATGCTGTAGTCCAAATGTGTTCTAGTATGTAGTTGTCGAATTGGGTTTGTTTGTTATATCCAATTATTTAAGTTAGCTTGTACCCTAAGTTAGCTTGTAATGGGTAATTGTTAAAATGCTCATTAGTTTAGTATGTTAGGTTTTGTTATAAATAACATACTAGTCTCTCATCTTAAGTGTGACAAATCCTAATTAGGGTGAGAGGATTATTTGTTATTCTTGAGTATTTGTAATCTGTTTTATAGAGAAAGTACAGAATAGCATTTATAACCAATCCTTGTTGTTATTCTTGATTTTATGTTAACCCTAACCCTTGTGTGTTTCTTGATTATAAAGAAATCGTTTATACTTTGTTTCAAGAAATCGTTTTTCACAACAAGTAGGGTTAGGGTTGAAGCTGAATCCATGCACTTCTCTAGTTCCAAAGATAACAATCATGTGCTGGCATATAGAGCGTACTTTGGGGTCATTGAAGAGATTTTGGAGATTGATTATGTTACTTTTAAAGTGCCATTATTTAAGTGCAAGTGGATTGAGAATAACATTGTTGTAGAAACTGAATAATTAGGATTCACATGGGTTGATCTTCGAAAGGAAACTTATAAGAATGAATCATTCATCATAACATCTCAGCAAACTAGTTTTTTATGTCACCAATTCTACTAAGACAAGATGGTCAATTGTTCTACAAGGAAAATTTATTCCTAATAGTGATGAAAATCAAGATTTAAATTTTAAAACTCCTTCGTTCGCAACACATGTACGTCTCTCATCTGAAGGAAATGATTCAGATGATGTGCATGTTATTTGTCCTGATCATCAAAAGGGAATATGAGAAAACTAGTAAGTAAATGTTTTATATCAATTAGTGATATATATATATATATATATATATATATATATTAGATTGTTTTTTCTAAAGATTCAATGTTGTTGTAGTTGAGTATCATAATTGGTTTCAAATTATAGGTGCTTAACGACCGGTGACAAATCGCATAAGAGAATTTTAGGATGGCCTACAAGACTTTGCATTTTGGTTATTTCTTTTTGTTGGTTAAATATATTTTTTAGTTTCGTTGGAAAATTATAAGGTGTGTGCCATTTTGGCTTTGCAAACAGTGTAGTCAATGAATATTTTTTGTACAATGTTTATGTTTGAGAAATGGAAAAAAGGTACAATTTTTCTTATTCAGAAATGGGTAAAGTATGGTTCTGTAATACATATTCAAAGAAAAATATAGAAAGAAAAAGTATGAAATAATAAGGATTTCCCCTCGATTAATATTACAAACCGAGGTAATAATACTTCACTATTAACTCGGTTTTTCTGATAACCGAGATAAAATAATCATGCAAATATGTGAAAGGTAAGACTTGGTGAAACTGAAGATATTTGTGAAGACGGTTGTCGTAGACCACTTAAATGTTTTTGAAGCCTCTATAACTTTATAAAATCCCCTAAAAATGTTTTATACACATATCTAATGGATTAAGGACTCAATTAATCAATTAGAAGTGTTGTTTACATTGGTAATTCAATTATAAATTTGGGTTAAATTATTAACATAGTTGTAACGCCTCCCAATCGATTAGCAAGAAATTGATTAACACATTTGTAACGCCTCCCAAGCACAGTGAAGAAAATGAAATGAATATTTTTTTGATCAATAGCAAGAAATTGAAGATAAAACAAAGAAGATTGTGACTGATACCATATTATGAATTAATAAACTCAGAGCATTCTCGAAGTTGAAGAAAGAAAGAATGCAACAATGAATTTCACTTAGATTCATTATGGCACAAACTGATCTTATAAACATGGTTATTAGTGAATGATTAAGCACACGTATGGTTACAATACATTATAACTAATGGTTGTTACTTGTGAAACAAGTAACTATAAAAGTAACTAATTAACTTCTTAACCTCGTAACTAACTCTGGAAATACATAATCAATTAATATATTTGGCAATAAATACATTAATTATTCAATGAATTTAAAAAGAAAAACTTTTCTTATAATAAGGATGGGAGGATCTAGTCATTTGTTGATTGTTTTCTGGAGTAGGAGGTGGTGAATGAAAGAAATATCTCAGGCAGTACTCTTTGAACATTGAAATGGATCTGTGCCAAAAACAAAAAGTTTTAGATACAAATTCCGCCAATAATGTAGAATGACAGTGATTAAGAAGAGCCCTGCAAAGCTGTGAAAGGTGAGACTTTGTGAAACTAAAGATATTTGTGAAGATTGCTGTTGTAGCCCCTCAATACTCTTTCCAAAATATTTTTTCTCGATCTTTTCCATAAATTATTGATTTTGTGTCACATTCAATATTGCTCTTGAATAGTGAGAAATAAGATTGGAATTTAAAGGAAATGCCTACAAAATATTCAATAATACATACAAAATTGTTGTAAAAAATGATCATAGATTAAAATTTGATTGGGGGGAGAAAGAAGAAAGTACTTACCAAACCAAATCCATCAGTTTTATAGGTAGGACCAGTTATGATGTAATTGGATTTAACCTTTTGAAGAAACACATTAAGGTAGGGCACTTCACCAAATATAGCTATGACACCTCCATTTTTACTTCCAAGCTTTAAAGCATGATGATAGCTAGAAATGTTGCTACATATGCTTTCAACTTCAATGGATTAAACATTGATTGTTGTACTAATCAATTATAAATGAAAGAACCAACTTGATATCCAACATAATGAACTTCTTTCCTGAGATCATTGAAGTCCAAAAAACTAGGGCAACTGATCTAAGGTCAATATTGATGTCAAGTATGCATCTTTAGAGAAATAAAGAGAGATTGTTTATTCTAATGAGTTTGTTAGATAGTTGGAAGTTATCTTATGATTGAAAAACAATTTTCTTGGGTTGCTTATTTACATTGTTTTTGTTATCATAGTTTTTATTTCACACATTAGTTGATAGATTATTATTATTTGAGACTATGTAGTAGGTTGTCATTGTTTTTGTCCCACACATAATTGTCCTTGGTGTATTTGAATCCTTCATTTCACAACTTATGGCGCCCACTCTATACAAGATGACTAAATTTACAAGTGATCATCGTGACTTTTAAATGGGATATTGAAAATTTTCGGAGACAACAATTTCACATTTTGTAAAGTGAAGATTCAAGCAATATTGATTTAATAAAAGTTTGCAGAAATATTGAAAGATGCTATTTTGATGTCGACGAGCCTAACACAGACAGAGAAGACCGAAAGATATTATCTTGTGTCTTAGAGATAAAGTATTTAGAGAAGTCACAAGAGAGAAGACGGTGGAAAAATGTGGATTAAACTTGAATAATTGTATATGACAAAGTCTTTGTCGCACATGTAATGTATGAAATAACATTTCTATTCATAGTTGAAATTTCACAAACTTATTGACGACTTGCAAAATATTAATATGAAATTTAATGATGAGGAGAAGATTCTTCTCTTGTTAAACTTATTACCAAAATCCTTTTAGCATTTCAAAGATGCTCTTCTTTATGACGAGGAAGATACAAACACCTTGAAATTTTATATTTCTAGTTAATTTTGTAGTGTTGGACATAAGCGAAGAAACAAAGGTTCCAATAATCATGGGTAGACCAGTCGTACTAATCACTAGAGCCAAATTTGATTTGGAGAGAGGTGAAATCAAGTTAAAATTCTTAGATGATAAGTTTTTAATGAAAGTTTGATGCCTAAAATTGTGCGATGAAAGTCCCACATACTATAACATGAATTTGTTTTAAAAAGAAAGAGATAAGAAATAATAATTATCTCCAACAAATATAAAAGTAGAGGTCAGACTTAGCGTTGGTCCTTATCCATTAAAATGAATAATTGAATGGTATTTATAGTATACCAACAAAGGTTAGGTAAACAGACAAACTTATAGCTGAAATGGCATGACCAAGGAAAAGCAAAACACCAAAGGATGAAATCAAATGAAGTTCCAACAAATTGGCTCAATCCGTCTTACTTAATTGCACCTAAGAAGAAAGTTGAAAAATGAATAACTATGATAGTGAAGGATAAAGTTGATGTCAAGACCCACATGTAGTATCCATCCTAACTTGAGCGGTGAAATGTCAATCTAGTGATGTTAAGCTAGTGATGGATGAGAGGCAACCCATCAAAATTATATATTTTTTCTTTTGTTTTTATTATGTCTTTATTTTTTTAAATAATAAAAAAATTTAGAGAGAAATAAGTAAATCACAAAAATTATGGAAGAGTTTGTAAAAAAATTTAGCTTTTCAAAGAAAAATTCAAAACTAGAAAAATGTGTTGCATTTTATATGGAATGTAACGCTTTTTGCCTATTACACTTAAAAGTATGACACGTTGGATTTTAGCGGCATGTTATAGTTGTCATAGATGATCGTTAGGCACCAAATTATAGCACGTTGATTAGTTCAAAAATTTGTAAAATAAATAAGCACTTAGTAACATATTTCGTAAGTAATCAAAGAACCCCATCCCCTTATTTATCAGTAAAATACGATAAAACGCCTAAATAAACTTTTTAACTGTGTATTTACTAAGTACATGTAAAAGGAACTAAGAAAATACCAAAACCACTAGAAAAACCACCTTCCAAAAACCAAAGCTCGTCATGCTAAGAAAAATGTCTCACAAAGCGAGATATGGCGGCAAAAGAAGACTTCAGAGCCAAGTATATTCAAGGATAAGAAACAAAGTGCACTTAGCGTAGTATTAGACTCGCTAAGAAAGATATGGCAGTTGATGACTTCAAGGTTAAGTTGCATAATGAGCAAGGAATGGTTTATTCGTTAAGAAAGGAAAGGCGACAAAGAGAACTACTAGTAAGGTGGAAAAACTTATGGGAGAAGAAAATAGGTGCACTAAGCGAGACGACCAAATCAGAACCCTATAAATAAGGAATCAGCTAATTCATTTTGAGTGCACTTGGTGGAAATTTTGTAGAGATTAGGAGAAAATAGGGCAAGATTGAGGTTAGAAGCGCTGTCCGAGAAATTGTCAACAAATTTTTTTCAACGTCTTTCTTTTAGGTCTTAATTGTAAAGATACAATGAGTAAGCATGGCTATTTTCTCCTTTATTGGGAGTTAGATGTAGTCATCTAATGCTCATTTATTGATTGTGACGATGGAGTTTTATGTATTTCATTTTATGCTTTAATATTGATGAATTCTTCATTTGTAATGCTTGTTTTGGATTAGCTACCTAAAACATGTTTTCATGGTTTTATCTGATATTGGACGGTTACTTTTCATTACTAGATCCAAGTTTTTCATATATTGGATACGTTTAACCCTATTGATAGATTTAGGTCTAGTCTTTAATTGAACAATCAAATCTTAATGCTATTTTATTAGCTAATAGGCTAAGAGATCATCTATCATGTACAACGATCAATATCACATTTTTAAGTCATCCATGATCTATAACGCAGTGTGATGGACGGTAATATTAATTATTGATTATAATTGTATATTAATGATCACAATCCTACATGAAGACAAGTCGATGAAATCTAACCGCAACAAGTTTTCTCAATTGTTAAACCACAAAGTTCATTTTACTTCTGTTATTTTACTTTTTGTCATTTTAAAATTTCACGACAATAAAAATTTAACAAATCATCTTTAAAATCATAGAAACTATTGAACAGTCTTTGAAACATAACCCATCTCTATGGAGACGATAAAAAATATAATTTCTTTCCTAAGTACAACAACTACCAAATCTAATTAGTTTACAAAAACAACTACTAACGTATATAACAAGAAATCACATGAAAACATATAATTCATCATTAAATGTAGATAAAGACATGTATGGACATATTAACTATGCCATTGATAATTACGAGTGAAAATTTTAAAGAAAAATCACAAAACCAAGATGGTGACTAGCATAGTCTCACTAGGCGAAGTTAAAGCTCGATGGGAACAGTAAAAGCTCATTGGGTAAAAATAAGCCTTGCTAGCCAAAAACATAGGCGGTTCAGATGACCATCTAGACTAAGTTACTTGAGGGTGAAGGAATGGTTTGCTCATTGGGAGAAAAGAGAGGTCCATTGAATAAAAAGAGACGGTCATAACTCACTTGTATGAAGAAGCTTTATAGGAAAGCTAATTAATTATCTATGTGCTTGCAGGTATCCTCTCAGAAATTTTGATGACAACAATGACAACATTTGTGATGATGAAGTCGGTGGAAATAGCTTTCAACAGTCTGATGATGGTGAACCAACTAGAAAAACATCTTAAAGCCTTGTCAAGAAAAAAGACTAAAGATTGAAGTGCTTATATGATCGATGTAACCAGCAAACAATCTGAAAGCCTCAAATAAAATGTGAAAGCATGCCAAGTCGTGCCTGTTTGAGTGGCTAGAGTTTTGTAAAAGTAAGGAAGTAACTTCTAAGTAATAAGGCAACTCACAAACACACAAACCAAAAAAATATTTTTCAAATGTTTTTATCTTGAAAAGTGTTTCTAGACTAATCCAAGTGATTAAGAAGTTGTCCAATCTTTTTCCAAAGCTTTTTTTAACTAATCAATCGATTGGATACTTAAGCTAATCGATTGGAAAAACATTTTTGAGTTAACAAATTGATTAGAAAGAGTCTACATGATTAACCAAACGATTATGACAATGCCTTAAAGACATGTATGGGCTCTATATCAAATATTTCCATGTTGTGCAAGATAATCGATTAAAAATGGGCAATCCAATCGATTAGGACCTAAGCCAATCGATTTTCCCATCAGTTATTCCCATGCAATATTTCCTTTTATGATTTTTCCAACTCCTATATAAAGGAGGCTCGTCTAGTCTTCATTTCATCCCACTTTCCAAAACTTTAAATTTTATTTGAAATTTATATCTCGATTTTCTCTTTTTCTCTCTCTTAGAAATATTTCTTTTCACCTAAAGTTGCCATAGTCCTTTCGAGTGAAACTTTGCTTGCGAGGAAGAGTTTGTAAGTGTCATGTTGTTTGCTCAATTCTTAAGAGTGTGATACTCTTGAGAAGATTGAGTTTGGTTTGTGAGATAAACTAGTCATAAAATCTTTGTTTTGGTTTATTGAGCTTTGCCTAAAAAAGTTATATTATTGGCTATTGAGATCAAGCTGAAAATCTCTAAGAATGTTCATTAGCTTAGCATGTGGTAAAAGCTATATTTAATTAAAACTAGTTAATTTAGTTAATATTAAATAAACGAGACCGGAATGTAATTTCCTGTGTACCTCTGGGACTCAGATAAAGGCGCTTTTTACTAAGTTTAAAATGATTTTCGGAAGAAATATAAATTTAAATACACTTCTCACTCTCGCGTAGCCCGTGTCATGTTTCAAAACCGCAAATGTCATGTTATCATTCCACAAATTACAATTTTGAAATAAGTTGTGAAAATAAATAAATCCTAATTAATAACTAAAGCGCTGTTGCTATTTTTAGAAATTAAAAATCCAAATTTTATGATCGGGTATCAATCTCACACTGTCACGCTATTGACTGGCATCTGTGGACTTTCGCTGTGGTGCAAAGCTTTGACTTTTAAAACAAAATTCAGAATAGAAAGAAAAAGAATTACTTTTAATAATCAGCGCCTATTAAATTTATCGAGTCTTGTTGGAACGACGGTCCTCACATTCCAGGCTCTATGGATTTAGCCGGGCATAATTGACACAAATAACATGCGATAAAACTTGTGTGTGTGTTTTTTTTTCTCAAATAATAAAGAATAAGAAAACATATATGTATGTTTATATAAGTAATATGTAACCTATATAAACAATGGTGGAAATGGATAGCTATGTGTGCGTGTGTGCGTGTGAGTGTGTGTGTGCGTGTGCGTGTGTTCGTGTGCGCGTGTGCGTGTGTGTGTGTGTTTTTTTTTCTCAAATAATAAAAAATAAGAAAACATATATGTATGTTTATATAAGTAATACTCAACAGTATGTAAACAATAGTGGAAATGGAGAGCTTGGTTCAAGAAGCTTCAAAGCACATCATTGGTTTAGCTAGCTTCAGATGGTGTTGATAAGTGATTCTGGGTGAAGAAACGAAGCAAAACAAACTTGAATTGAGAAAATGGATTTCTGGTTTTTGGAGGTATCGGGTTCAAATGGTTTCAGAGTTTCTTTGGCTATCCAATCCTGGAAATGAAGGCAAATGTTTCCTCTATTTATTTTTTTAGCCATAAGTCATAAGGCAGATTTACGCTTTTATTTTTTTAGCAGCTCAGACTCAAGCTTAATAAAGTCTAACACCCAAGCATATTCTCACCCCTAATTATAGTCTATATTTCATATCCTTCATTTCCATCTAGAGTTTAATAAGTAATCTCAATGAAGTTTATTTTAATTCTAATTTTAATGGTTTTATATCTTTAGTTTTTAAATTTTATTATAAAAATTGATCTAAACTTCAAAATATCTGACCGTGTTAGGAAGATCCTAAAGTCTCACATTGGTTGGAGATAGAGCAATAAAATAGTTTATATAGAGTGACACCCCTCACCTTACCAACCGGTTTTGTAAGGTTGTGTTATGTCAAACTCTAATATGATATCAGAGCCTATCGATCGGACCTTGGGCAGCCCACCGTTTAAATCCACGCACCAAGCCCAAAAAGAGTGTTGGGCGTGAGGGGGTGTGTTAGGAAGATCCTAAAGTCCCACATTGATTGGAGATAGAGCAATAAAATAGTTTATATAGAGTGACACCCTTCACTTTACCAACCAGTTTTGTAAGGTTGTGTTAGGCCAAACTCTAATAGACTTAGACAAACTTTTTATCATGTAGGTCTCAATTATATTTCTCTATCATAGAACATTTTCTATCATTGAGTCAGAGATTTTTTTTAATGCATTGAACATTTAAGTTTGTAATTCTTGAAATTTTTCACATAAGTCAGATAAACAAGATGCATTGAACATTTCAGTTTTTAATGCATCGAACATTTGAAAAATTAAGAAGAATTACCTCGAAATTAGCACGATGCTTCCAAGAAGGTGGAACGGAAAATTTCACATAAGTCAGAGGTTTTGGATTGGATATAATAATTCTTTAGACATAATAATAATAATAATAGAATTTTTAAGAATATAATGTGAAGTAAGCATGTGCCATGTAAGAAGCACGATTGAATAATCTATTCTTAATATCTATACACAACCCCTTGCTTGATTATCAAGTTCAATCGAACAGCTTTTACAAGCCATAGATCAATTCTACAATACCTAAGTTTACTCGAATAAACTATAAATGTTCAACATTTTTTGAAAGACATAAATGTTCAACATTGCTTGTTGGTTGGTTAGTCTAGTTGGTTTGAACAATATTACAAGTCATTTTTTCTTATTTAGAATATAATATTCACTTGTGTTCACTCACTATTAATGAATATATATATGCAAATATATATATATATATATATATATATATATATATATATATATATATATATATATATATATATATATATATATATATATGAGTTTAATTACTATGCACTGACAGTGTAAAAAGTTTTACACTGTCAATACATCACCATCATCCGTTTGGGTTACTTTACAAATTATTAAATTAAAAGTCAAACTCCTCTTTACATCTAACGGTTATAATTAACTGACAGTGCAAAATCCTTTTACCCTGTCAGTGCATTTCAATTAATTCATATATATATATAGATTAATTGTTATACACTGTCAGTGTAAAAAGTTTTACACTGTCAATGCATCACAATCATCCGTTGGTATTACTTTTCAAATGGTTAATGTTAAAGTCAAACCTTTTAAATAAATCGACGGTTGTAATTAACTGACAGTGTAAAAACTCTTTACACTGTCAGTGGATATCAATTAAATTCATATATATATATATATATATATTTGATGTGATATAAAGGTGGACTAAAAAGTATCTTTTATAAAGAAGAAAAACGATTGACTAATTTCTAAAATAATAATGGAAGCTTTTTTGTGCCGCCCAAAGGGGCAAAGAAATACGAAGGTCAGCACAGGAAAATCAAAGATATTAAGAATAGGATGGGCGATGTCAAAGTCACGCATCTTTTTTAGCAACTCTTAGAATCACACAACTTTACTATTAAGATCTATTATTCAACGGATACTAGTAAGATACCCGTGCGGGAGGGGTAAAATTATTTGATACAATATTAAATATATTTAAATGTAAATGTGAACGTTATAAAATGTATTTATATATGTATTTAAATTTAAAATTAGTTATTAATTTTAAAATGAACAATGATTATGTAAATACGATTGTAATTAAATACAAAGAGAAAAAAGAACTTGAAAAATAAAATAAAAAATTAATATTTTATAATAAGGATTTTATTTTTCAAATTAAGGTAATTATTGATTAAAATAAAATATGTATTATTTTTTTAGTGACCCGTAAAATATAAAGTTTATTTGATAGATATTAAAATGTATTTATATACATATGTAAATTTGAAGTGAGTTATTTAATTATAAATTGAAAAATAATTATACAATCTCAATTGTATTAAATAATCATGCAAAAAGAAGAGAGAAAAAATCATAAGATGAAAAAAAGACAAAAAAGGAAATTTTGATGCGATAATGACCCGTGAGATAAAAAAATTATTTGATGCGATTTAAAATGTATTTAGATACAAATGCAAAATTTAAAATGATATACTTAATGGTAAAATGAACAATAATCATATAAATTAAATTGTATTAAATAATTATATAAAATGAAAAAAAAGGAATCATGAGATGAAGAAACAAAAAAATTAACATTTAATTTTGTCTCTCAAGTTAATGGTAGATTAAAATAAAATAGATATTGTGTTGACAGTGACCCGTGAGATAAATAAAATTTTAATTTTATTAAAATTAAAAAATAAATTTTTGATATTTTTAGTAATAATAATTAAATAGAAAAAAAAAAGGTGAGGGAGAGAGAGAAATTAAAAAGAGAAATGAGTCTCAAGCGTGTAACTTGAATTTGGTGGGAAGGCCAAATAGAAAATTTTCAAACAGCCGGCATGATGAATGACAAGTGGCAAACACATAGAGGGTATCATGGAATTAATTTTTGGGTTTAGTTGTTTACCGAAATAGCCTTTTAGCTGTGTAATTTTATAAAAAGAGATGGGCAAAATTGGCAAACCATGCAATTGACTTTTGATATGTTGATAGTAGATTCGTGTTTTACGCACACATTCATATTTTAGTTACCAACAAGCTCTTCAATTTGAAGGAGTTGGACGCGCCATTTTCATGTAAGAATGTTGCACAATGATTATAAATTATTTGTTTTTTACATTGAGTTGAGCGTTGGAGTGTTAATCTTGTAGGTCAATTCTTGTCCACCGCACTGAAACATATAGCTCCACTGCAGCACAATCTTAACTGAGTCTTTCCGACATCGTTTTGTTCTCGAACAGGACATTAGTGTCGTATGTGAGATTCAACCTTGATTCCTACGATTACCATATACTACTGATCTAAAATCCATTTCTTCTTCGATCGAAGCGTAGATATACATATCCATATTAACCTCATCAAGCTCACAGTGTAATTCCTCAGAATGGAAACATCAAGCAATGGCACTGTCGAAGGACACTCGATCTACTGCCCAACGGCGGGCTGTTGCGTCCGTTAGAGCCGCGAGAATCTTCTTCCACCTCCACCGGGGATGGATGGTCAAACCAAAACACCTACTCCTTCTGCTATTCCACCACCAAACCTCGTAAAGCCATGGTCGATCCAGTCAACTCCTCAACTTCCCCCTGTTTTAGTACACGCTGCACACTTCCATATAGCAGAACCGTCCTCCAGACCAACCTTACCACCTGTAGTCACCAGTTGCGAAGAACTTCCCATATTTCAACTCTTACAAGCCAATCTCGGTCCTGAAGCGACTCACAAACTGCTGAACGATGTGTACCAGATGATCCAACAGCAAAATTCTCAGGCTACCGCGGAAAGACTCAATCTGATAGAGGAAAGCCTACAGAATGTTTTCCTAAAGAATGGCTTCATTCAGGAAGCAGCCTTGCAGAAATTCGTTAGATCAAGAAAAAAACTGAGAAAGAGTTTCGAAATCCACGGGTCTTCATGGGCACAAACATTATACTCTTTCACTCGGCCCCGAAGTGAAGAGGGGCGTCCACACTCCCCTAGAAATTTGTCTACCAGCTAGAATGGAAAGGATGGAAGAGGTTAACTCGAATCAACCAAGGAAAAAGAATCCTCAGACTATTCGTATATTGTACGGAAAAAATCCTCTGTCCTTGGTGAAATCCTCGAAACATCAAGATTATAATGGAAATGGAGACCCCAAGGAGCACGTCGAACACGTGGACGGATGACTAGACTACTACTACACTGATGGCGATTTAAAATGAAAACTCTTCGAGCTTACCTTGACTGAGTCTGCTCGAGCTTGGTTTAAGTCACTCTTGGACAAGAGCATTAACTCATGGTCCGAGTTATGCGAAACTTTCACTACCCACTTCATTTCTAGAAAGAGGCAGATAACTACTATGGCCACCCTGAATGGAGTGGCCAAATACAAAAAAGAAACCCTAAGAGTATACAATAATTGATTCATCAAAGTCGTTATGGAGATCAGAGGGACAATTGAAAGCTTCAAATGTTGGATATTGGAGAAAGGACTCAGACCAGACAGAACATTCCTAGAAAAGCTGGAGCGCAAAGAAAACCATAGCTTGATGTACCTGTTGAGCATAGCACAGCCATATATTGACTATGAGGAAAAACTGATGGCCAATGGAGGAAACCGAGGATTGGGGAATCTGGATCTGGTTGAATGTTAGAAAAAGATTTTGCAAAGGCCAGAGAAGAACACGAGCGAAAGCCCCACTTGAAATTCGACTCCTAAACTACTTTAAACACCTCTCGAGATAGGATCTTAACGGAGTGTGCCAATACATAGTTCAAAGAAGTCGGGATAAAAAAAATCCATACTCGATTAGAGAATATGATTGTACTGATCGGTCAAAATATTATTGTTTCCACTAAAGTCACATCCATAATACAAACGAGCGTATCCATCTCAAAGATGCAATTGAGGGGATTATTAAATAAGAGCAACTATCGAAGTATACCAAAGATGTTAAGAGGGTAAGAGAAGAATCCCCAAAGAAAAGAAAATATCCCAAAAAGATGGTTAACGTCTTGGCAAGGGCCAAAGAAAAAGAGGAATGTAGTGAGGAGGAAGAATGACATAAGTGAGAATGTTAATATATCGCTTCCATAACTGGGGGAAGCCCCATGTCGAGTCAGTTGTCCAAAGGCACGATGAAGAGGGAGATTTCTGAACTCATAGCTATCATGAAAGAAACAAGAATGAAAGTCCAATAAAAAAGGATGATCATCAAATCAATAACTCTTCTTGGATTCATTGCAAATTACATTATGGGATACATTGTCAAAGTGTAAGGTGGTAAGATCGTTCTTGTTAATTTGTTTATGGCACATTTTGCATTCATGCCAACTTTCGCTCGAGAGTTCCTTGTGGAATATTTGTGCATCCTCTGTCATGTGTATGGTGAGGTCATATTGTTTCAATTTTTGCCTTATAAGTAAGTTTCCTCTTTTACTTTTTTATTTTACGAAGGTATGTGATATATTGTGTGTATGATACATGCTATAAGTGTTCATTTCCAAAAAATTTAAGTGTAACCATTGTGTTTTTCATTTAACATATTTATAGTTTCCTCATTCAATATTTCTTCACATGTGATCTATATCTTTGTTCTATTTCATGCTTACTTTTGTGCGTTTGCATGTAATTGGCTAACAAATCATGAAAAACAATCATATGCATGTGTCTCTCATCAATTAGCTATGCATAAGTCAAGTTGAGTCTTCCAAAGTTATTACAAATTCATGTGTCAAGATTTTCAAGTTTGGGACTTCATAGGTCGACTCATATGTCGTATAGGTCGACACATTAAAATAACCTTTTGAATTTTTAAAAAGTGGTTCAGTATGTGTCGACTCATGCGTGTATAGCTCGGCACATATAATTGATTTTTATTATCCTTTCAATTTGATTCAGCGTGTGTCGACTCATAACCTTTTCAGGTCAACACATGCTTCCTAGAAGTTGACTCATAAGTCTATCTTGGGTCATTTTTCTTCATTTCTCTTTTCCTCTCATACATGCACCAAACTTCCCAAACCTCTTCATCTCCTCTTGAAACTTGCAAACATTGAAAACAATCATTGACTCCTACTAGATTCATCTTCCATATATTATCCACATTCATATTTTTCATCAAATCATTAACATTCTCATCAATTCTCCTCATTTCATCATCAAAAACCCTCATTCATCAAAATTCTCCAAAACTCCAAATTTCCTCTTATCTTTGGTTTTTTCTTCACTTATTTGTGTGGTTTTAAGGTTGTTTGTTTGAATTGAGTTTGTGGGTAATCATTTATCTATTAAATTCCTTCACTTTTCATTCACACATTTCATTGAACATTTGGTGTGCGAACCTTGTTAACACAATTCTCCATGGCACCTAAGCTCTCTAAGTCCAAGGGTGATTTTAAAGGTAAGGGTAAGGCAACTACATCTTCTACAGTTGCAGAAGCTTCTTTTTCATTGAATTCAACCAAGTTTGTTAAGGAATTTGAAGGAAAACATCAACATCGGTTTGTTGTAAAGCAATGTTTAGAATCCCATTATGGTCAGTTGTTTGGATACTCCAGAAGTTGCTAGTCTTGTTACACATCAACAAATTGATTACTTTCTGCAGCTTGTTCAGGACTACAATGAAGACCTCATTCGTGTATTCTACTATGGGTTACATGGGAGTCGAGGTTCATGTTTCAAGTTTACCATAGGTAACTCTGTTTATGAGCTACTTAAAGCTCTTCGTCCCAATGATTTTTATGATCCAATTACTACTGGTCAAGTGAAGATGGTTCCTAGAATTTTGTTGTGTCTTGTGTCTCATGTTTTGCGCCCAAAGAATGACGCGTTTTCAAGAGTAGACTTTGCTGAAATTCATTTGGCCTATATTCTTTTGAATATAATCAAAATTAATTGGGCTCATTATTTTGTTTCCCGCATATTCGCCATCAAAGAATGCAACAAAGGGACATCATTCTGCTATGTCTCCATGATTTCCAAGATTTTGAACTACATCAATATTGGTATGCCAAATCTTACGTATAGATCATTGTTGGAGCGGTAAAGCGGCAAGCAAAAATATTATTTTCAGAAGAATTCCCTCCGGGATTTATGTCGTGTCCACAGAGATCGGTGCTATTGAACTGCCGTTCGACAATTTAAATGTTATTGAGTTTGGGTTAAAATGGGTTTAAAGTAAATGCAGAAAAGTAAATATTAACACAAAAAGAATTCATTCTTCAGAGAGAAGAAACTTGTCAGGCATGCATATAATCGACTCGTAACAAACTTAAACCTATCGACCAGCTATACTCAACCTACAATACTCCTCAATATCATCCAACATCGCTCACAACAGTGTCCATCTCTGACACACTGAGCTGAGAGAACAACCGTGTTACCCTCGTCAACACTCTCACACCCGACTCGAGATACGGAGGCATTAAGCTTCGACACCCATAAAGATTGTTAGCTCTAAATCTATCTCTAGCATCCAGAAACTAACAGATAATCATCCCTAATCAAAGTTTGCCATGTTTATCTCTAACACAACCCAAACCCCGAGCATAAATAAAAAATCAAGGATAATCACCGATAAAGATTTGTAAAGCAAATTAAATATAACGCCACGGGCGACAAATATACATGAGTTCAAAGTAAATACATATACAACAACCCAACAAATAAGAAATACACAAATAAGAAAAATAAATAAACCAAACATCTCGCGGTTTGTCAACGCCGGTTAATGAGAAATCCACCCCGGATCATCCATGTGTAAGCTTCAATATTGTTTTCTAAGCTAATCCTACTGAAATATGAGTTTGATGGAGTTGGGAGAAAAAATCCCTAAAACCATAATCTAAAAAATGAATGAAATGACTTAAATATCATTTACAAAATCTTTCATGTTCGCAAAGCGAACATTAAATTAGGCACCTGATGTGCCTCAGGAACAGTTAAACCGCCTCTGCAATTCTACAAAAGTTCGCAATGCGAACTTTTATTCGTAAAGCGAATATTCGCTGGAAAGTTCTCAATGTGAACTTTAGTGCCTTTTTCTACTGCCTCAAGTCTGAGAGAATTCGCTGGAAATTTCGCAAAGCGAACTTGACAGCACACCAGCCCTTGTTTTGACCATAACTTTTGAACCGTAACTCGGATTGACGCACGGTCGGAAGCGTTGGAAAGCTTATTCAATGCTCTATACAAAAATGGCAAAATATCATTGCTTGAATACCTACAAAAATGAGATAAAATCAATTAAACTCAATGATATTTACACAATACGCAATATATACACTATAACGTAAAGTAAACATATTTACAAACAAAGCGGGGTTTATTTGAACGATATTAACAAAAAGTATCGATAAGTGCAACAAAAACTATATACAAAAATAGCTACAATTTGCACTTATCAATCATCAGGCCAGGCTCAAGAGTTCTCACAACATACCCTAACCAACATGAACTACTTTTAGGATATAAGATGTCAGGCTTACAACTTCTGTATGAGTAAGAATGGTAGGAAGATCTATAATTTTGATGATCCTATAAAGTTTGAGGATGATGCTGCTGAGACACATATGGTTGATGATCAACCAATTGGTGTTTATCATGATGCTCCTGAGGGTGATAATTTTATGGAAGATGCTACTCACGGGAATGCTCATGATAATACTTTTGGTGCTGGATTGGGTGATTCGTCTTCCATCATGGCTATGCTTCAGAATAAGCACCTGAGGCAAGATGAGAGTTATGCGGAAGAGTGTAGAAGACGAGACACCTTTAAGGTTGCTCAAGTGGAGAGATTTCATCTAATGCAAGAACACATGACTGTACAAGATGGTAATTTTGAAGCTTTTTCTTCCTATGTGACAAAAATTCTTGTGTCTATGCACAATTATATGGATGCGAATCATGCAGCTACTATTGCTAGAATAAATCATATGATCTCTACTCAGAATGATAATCATCATCATTATGCTCAGCTTTACCGAGAAATGTGTGATTTCTTGGATTATAACTATGGCATTGATGGGCATGGATGGCATAAGGGAATGAGACCAATGCCTAGGGGTCGTGGTAGAAGATGAAGTGTTGTGTGGTTGTGTCCTTGAGTCTTATGTCTTGTAGTGCATTTCCTTGAGTCGTATTTCGAGTCTTCATGCATTGTTTTGGTTTGTTTTGTTGTTGCTTATGTATTGAGAATATTACTAATTTGTTTTCATATGAGACAATGGTTGTACTATTTGTATTGCCATGGATTAAAATTGTGTGATGTTGTTGTGTTGCTATTAATGTTGTGCCTGTTTATATTGTATATCTTCATGTATGTGGTGTATATGTGAGTGCACGTCCTTATCTTTGCAAACGTCTATGTATGGTATATTGTATATGTGTTGTATTGTATCTATGTGATACTGCTAATAGCCTACTTTGTCTCTTTTTTATGTTTTTAAATTGGGAGAAGTATGGAGCAAAGTATGGAGCTATGAAGCCATGAATGCATACTGTCAGGGGGAGCCTTCATGGACAAAAAAAGAAGCGCCTCAAGTTTTCCATCATAAAAATAGGGAGTATATAAGTGCAACTTTCTGATTAAATGTGTTTTGAATGGTGTCAAAACTAGGATAATTTAAAGTTTATGTACAGTGGATCGTATCATCTGAGTCTAGCTGGTGTCATATGAGTCTAGCTGTGCATTTTTGCATTAGGAAAAGGTTTATAAAATATTCATGCATCAAAAAATGGTTTTATTCATCAAAAACTCATTTTTGTGTGAAAACTTGTCTACAGGTCAACACATATGCATTATAGGTCGACACATAGAAGCAAATTTCCTCTACAGGTCGACACATACGTTTTAAAGGTCGACTCATATGTTTCTCTTTTGAAGCCTCTAAGCTCAGTTAGATGTGTCGCCTCTACAGGTCGACAAATGGCCTGCATAGGTCGACACATGAATTACATAGGTCGACTTGTACATCAAAAATCTTGAAATTTTGCATTTTTCCCTTCCTTTTGCATTCCTTTTTGCTTCTTACTTGGTCATATATATATATATATATGTGTGTGTGTGTGTGTGTGTGTGTGTGTATGTGTGTGTGTGTGTGTGTGTGTGTGTGTGTGTGTGCGCGTGTGTGTGTGTATGTATACACCTGTTACATGCACCGTCTCTTTTCAATGATGTTGGTAAAATCATAAAAGAAACCTAGAACATACAAAGAGTCTTCTTCATCTTCAACCTTGATTTTATGCATACACAAAAACAAAGTACACATAATCATTCATTGTTTGGGTGCCATCTAGAATCAAGTGGATAAGGTCCAATTTAGCGTGTGGTATTGTAAATTGGGTTGAGATCTTTGGGGGTTCAAATAAAAAAAACAAGGTGGGGTTTTTCTTTATATCAAAGTGGAAATTTGAAGGTTTTGGACAAGATTACGCATATTTGGATTCGACCGAGTGAAGGCTTTGAAGAGTTGCAGTTATTGAAAAGGTGTAACGAATGGTGAAACAAATTGGTAAATCTTGGGTTACAATAATTCACAATATAGATTTGATCGAGTGAAAGCTTGAAGAGTTGCAGTTCTTGCAAAGGAGTAGTGTGAAACGGTGAATCAATTTGGAAATTATTGGGTGACTTAATTAAGCTCGGATCAAAGGAAGAGAATGTGTTAGGATCAACATCAAATATAGAGTTTGTAGGGTTGCATTATTACATTTCTCTTGTAAACTACAATTTGCAAAGTAAGGTTAGTTTCACTATCTCAATTCGAGTTTGAATTGAAGGCAGACGTACCCATAGCGAGGCCGATTAGAGAACTTCCTAAACAAATCCTTGGGTACTCTCTCTTTCTTTCTCTCTCTCTCTCTCTCTCTCTCTCTCTCTCTCTCTCTCTCTATCTCTCTCTCTCTCTCTATCTATCTCTTTTACATTTCATTTGAAAATTGTTGAGTTCTTCATTTGTGCGATTAATTTGTTTGGAAAATTCTTTTGAAAAAAGTTTTTTTTTAAGTTGATCACAATCCTTTAAATTGTGGTTGGAATTTAAGATCAACAAAACTATACAAATTTCCAAACAAAATCGATTGCACATAAGGTGTTTGATAATTTATCACATTAGATTATTGTGTGAGTTATCATTGGATATAGCATTACTTGTTGAGTTAACTTCAAGAGATATTGAGTTGCCTTCAAAAGATAGTGATTAAAACATAATGGTAGAATAACTTATCATTATCTTCGATTGGTTTTCATATACGTATATCTGAGCTTTTCGATAGCGGTTCGATTTAGACGCATCGATCCAAATTCATTTTCGCTGGCCATCGCTTTTGAAAAACAATTTTTTGTAAAGAAAATTTTATTTGGGATATATTCACCCTCTCCCCTCTAGATAAGTCGCCTTCATATTACAAACCTATCCAGAGAAAAAAGAATTTACTAAGATTTACAATAAGATCACAAGGAAAGTGAGGCTATAACCATGGAAATCAATGTAACTTTACTAATCGAGTAACTCAAAGGGATGTCCATTCATCCTTCGACTAAAAAAACATTGTGACCTGGACTGATGAACAAAAGTGGCTAACTCGAAGGAAAACGCACGATGTTAACCCTATGATAAAACAAGCTGTGGCAAAAACTAGTTGGTTATGCTAAAAGAAAATGTATATCATGTATAATGTATTAACATCATTATAGTAAAGAAAGAATATGTTACTAAATTAATGTACCTTTTTTTATCGTGAAAGGTAGCGGTAAGTCTGTAGTATGACTGAAAAGATCGAAACCACATTACACGGACTCGGGGGCCATCATAAATGCCAACAATGTAGGACCAAAGATATTAAAACTCCACAACATCGTCACACAAGCAGAGCAAACGCGCCCTAAAATAGATAATAGTCAGTCTACTCCCCCCCCCCCCCCCTCTTGGTAGCTAGCCACTCCACATGTCGTGGTAGATCCGCAAAGCGTCAACCTTGAACCAGGTTCACACCTGGTGGCATGGTAAGGGGTACCAACCCTTGGTCAAGAAGGGTCGCCAAAAACACCATGTATACAAACCTTGGAGGAAAGACAACCCTTATATATAAGGATCTGAAGCACAAACAACATTACACAACATCTAAAAGGTTAGAAATAAGTAAGAGAAAATAAAATACATTTACATATATATGGCATGTCTACATATGCCAGACTGAAACTGGATAACCAAAAAAGGAAAGTTTCTAGCCATCAAGAGGAACCAATTACCCATCTTCCATAATTTGACCAAGGATGACTTGAGACCGAGAAATGGGACCGATTGAATAGAAAAATTCTACTTGTTGGGGCACATTCTCAAAAGTGTCCCCGACCACATAAAAAATATCTTTCAAATATTTGGACAGCTCCTTACAAAGAGAAAGATTCTCCTCATGCATGTTGTCAAGGGGAATCTCAGTCTTCTTATGATTCTCTTGAGACTTTTTCACAGTTTTTTTTCCATCTCCTCGTTACGTTTTCGAGCAGCCTCCAAACAATGGTATGCCTCAAAAAAACCCGATCCTTATCATACACCAATTTAAGTATTCGTTTTATCTTTTCGACTAAAAAACCAGAGTGCACTAAGGGATCCAAAGCAATTTCTATGGCAAGGAATGAATGGGAAACACCCTGAAAATTCCTCCAGACATCGGTCCCTCTCAAGGGTAACATCACCAACCCACATCTTCAAACTTTCTCTCTTCTGACAAAGACGGTCAGACAAGAAAACCTCTTCCTATCCAGCCACACCAAATGCTAGAACAGCGAAAGCTCGACGTTTATAGTTGGCCAACTCAGTCAACTTCCTCTTGCAAACTTCATCATAAAGTCTCGAGAAATAAGAATAATCTTCATCGGAGATTAAAGAAAAAAAATTCACCACGTCCTCGGATATTGGCCTGCTATCAACACAATATTTGTAACCTTTAGTGGAAAAAATGGTCCACCTACATATCTAAACCGTTAGAGGTGCTTACGAAGAGGATCTTCATCCCTGGACTTTTTTTATTCCAGGATTGGGGCAACCTCCCCTCTTTCAATGGACCAGGAGGCAGGAAAACTTCTTCTATCAAGACAAAATCAGGAGAAACCAGGATAATATCTCTTACATGAGGAAGAACTATCTATGTGACCTATCAGGCGATCGGGTCAGAAGGACTCCTAACAAGGGTACCCCAAGAAGACTGCCAACTAAGAGCGTGCTCGAAATTTCAACCGAAACACCAACGGCCCGAATCTTTTTCTTCAAGCGCTGCATAGCATATTCAGTCTTCATGACATATGTAGAACACAAAGACATTAAGGAAAGAAAAGGAAAGAAGAAGGAAAAAGTTCTAAAATTATTTAACAAAGATTTTATACCTTTCAACTTCGGATTTGGCGTCCACGATCCAGTGAGTCTGAATGCATCTTTTTAGCCGAGTCTTAGAGGCCAAATATTTTTGAACCATCCCAACTACATATCCAAGTTCTTGACAAAAATATAATACATGTCCCTCTAGGTAAAACTCTTCTCCCAAAAAATCTTCCTCCCAATAATGATACATCTCGGCCCCAAGAAAGAAAAGGCTCTAAGTCCAATATTTACAAAACTTATTTGTACAGAAAGAAAAAGCATCAAGATCCAATTGACAGATCTTTAAATGGGATTTTTTATTATGAGGAACTATCGGGTATAAAAATTCTTCACATTATCAGAATAAGTTTAAAAATACTTAGTACTCTACCTCAAAGAGATCAAGCCAGAACCAATTGCAGATTTGGAACCACTCTGTACATTGAAGTGGTGGAAAAATAATGATACAAACTTGCTACCTTTGTCTTCACACCAATGTTCAAAACCTTTGATAAACGCCTAACTCACAGGATGGAACTGAGAGGAAGCAATAAGTAGATGATTCAGAACACTAATTTCAAACTCATTAAAAGGAAGGTGATAACCAACAAGGGAGAACATGCATTAGTGAAATGGGATAGCACACCCACTATATTGACCACTCACTCGTTTTTTTCATCTAGAAGAAAAACATCTCAATCCTCAGGCGGGCCCTTATCACTCATATCTTGGGTGAAAGTGTCACCATGTGAAAAAGTGGAAACAATGCCACATATCTCGGAATTTAACAAAATTCGTAAGATATCTTTGTCAGCCCTCCTAGTCGATACAAGGATAATAGCCATGTTAGGAGGAATCTAAGAAAAAAAATACATGAACGGTAGATAGGGAGAACGAGTTCAAAGCAGTATAAACCCTAAAAATGGAGAGGTAAAGAAAAAAGTGGTGATTTGAGACATCAGAACCTAGAAGTTCAAATCGAACACGTGGAATAAATCGACAAATGAAATTTCTAGGACACAGATCGACGCTCACCCCAAATAATATCCAGAACTAAAGGTAAAAGAGGGAAGAAGTTTCTTGTGCATAGTTAATAAGAAGATCAGTAAAAGAAAATAGCAACCCCTCAATGACCTTGTGTACTCCGATAAAATATTAGGGGCCACATAATCACTTCCGACTTCCAACAATCATGATCTCCCTAGAACTATTCGAATGACACTCAATCATCCTCAATAGAATCAGAGTGATAAATAACTATAATGGGGGCATGTGTCAATCATCCTTTATTCCATAAAATGACACATATGAGTATTGTCATGAAATCGTTGTTTACATATTATAGTGACTTCTCGTCACACATCTCCTCGTAATGGCCACATGGGAAAATAACTCCATTCAATTCAAAACCATATGTCATACCCCAATTTTGTCCTGCCTACATTACATTAAATTTATTTTCATTTGCATTCACATGACCATATCATTTAGTCATGCTCCTTCTTATTAACCAATAATTCATCTACTTAAGTCTACTAAGGTCAAGTGTTTTTAATCCTTGATCAATGCTTTCATTATCTTGATAAACTCTCATCTGCATCACTTGTTAGTTGTATTTGAAACCATTGATTTCTTTTAAATCAATTATTTACATATCATTCCATTTTATAATATCATACATTCATATTTTTAGTTAATAATAAAAAGTATATTATTATTTGATATGGATTAGTTTTCTTTTAGAATTAATACTCTTTTTAGTCCCTTACCTACGCCTCTGGGTCTATTTTGGTCCTCTTTCTTTGAAGAGTTCCATTTTGGTCCCTTACATTATCAAACAGAATCAAACAAGTCATTTCCGTTAAATATTGATAAAACGGTGTTAGAAATAAGGGATGTGGCAGCTGATGTGGCGACAGAAAGGACGTGGCAGCTAGCTGAGGTGACAGAATTATTATTTAAATTATTTTTCACAAACTTTGAGATAAAATATTTGGGCTTGAAGCTCATGCTCTTTACACTTAAAACCAATATTCAAGATTTATTATAAGGTATGAACAAGTACTTTATAAACACTCAACATTGTTATTGCAAATTCGATGCGGGCCTTTAAGAAAAGCTTCTGCCAACATAAATTATATGAAAACAAATGGAAAACATAAGTTGGAATGGTTTTTGATGTAGCAGCCACATATGTCCACTTCATCCATATATTACTACTACCACATTACTAAAAAGTTAGTGGTGGAATCAACTTTAGAAATTTTAAAATTAAGGAATCAAAATTGTAAAATTAAAAAGACAGGCCTTAATCTTAAATGATATAAAATAGGATCAATACTATTAAATCAATTTTTTAAAAAAAACTTAAAGCAGATAACATGATAGATGAGCGCAAGTGACAATATCCCACTACATATTGTAACTTGGAATAGCTTCATCAAAGTAGTTTTATATGCAAAACACTATAAATGATCAAGTATCACAAACAAGGTAAATGAGAATGAAGAGTGATATAGACTTTTCACAAAACAAGGCCAATATTTCGTTCCCGTGTGCAATAGATATATCCAGGAAGATCACAGAACTTTTCACAAACAAGGCCAATATTTCGTTCCCGTATGCAATACATATATCCAGGAAGATCACAGAACTTTTCACAAAACAGACAATGAAGAGTGATATAGACATACGAAGCTTTGCACCCTATCCAACAACATCAACATCAAATGCCAGAATCATATTCATGTGAGCTTCGTATGTGACACATGATACTGATGGTCTTGAAAGCTTACAATAGTATACAGCACTGGTTGGTTTTTTTCGCTTGCTTGTAGAACATCTGTTTCAAATGCCAGAATCATATTCTTGTGTCAGCTCACCAAAGTAAGAGGGAAACAAATTTCTGTTCATGGTTACCTGAGAGTTTCTCTTCATGATATGCAACCGATATCCTATTCAAAATAAATCACACTTCTTTATCAATAAACATAATCAAATATTTAACAACTGACACTAAAATATTAAATATATAAATTAATTTTGGAAAGGAGATGTTTAAAGTCACCGAATGCACAAATAATGATAGACAAGACAATAAAAGCACATACCAGTGACCAGATATAGAACCTAAAGAATTTAAATTTTTTAGGTGGTAGTGGCAAATAATTATTCTTATGCACACTAGACGCTTGTGTGGTCAGCTTGTTGCTATTCCTTTCACACTTTGAAAAATTAGGAGTTGCCGCTGCAGAATCAAGAGTTGACACTGAAGGAGCAATTGGCTCAACAGAAGAAATATTCATCAAAATTGAGCTACCTAATAATCCATGTCAGTGACATTGTCGAGTCCCTTGCAGCACTGCATTTTGAGATACTTTTAAACTAGGTGGTGCTAATAGGGTTATGTGGGCCAATACTCCCTTTCAGTAGTGGAATTACCATGTATACAGCAAATTAGAGGGAATATTAGTTAGGGGAGAGAGGCTACAGATATGAAGTCTTTCTATAATAGGGAAGTTCAAAGAGAAGGTGAGTGTTCTCATTTTTGGGCTTGTAACTTGGGTCCTTTGAGAGCATTTGCACTTGCATTTATTGCAATTTTCTTCTGTTTTCAATAATATTACATAATTTACATTCTCCCTTATTGAGATAGGAATTAATCCTATTGGTATTCTTCCTAAGACAATCAGTTTAAAGCAAGAATGTTGAGTCTTGACATATGGACAGGCATTTATAACACTGTCATGACTTCAATAAAAGTATTGCAAAAAAATCTAACCAACAATGACATATGTGGCTGCTACAATTTATGTTTGCGGTTTGATCACTATGCCATAAAAGCATTTAGACAGCGTTTTTTTTTGGCATTACACAGCGCCTAAAAGCGCTGTCTAAACTGGCGCTGCTAAAAGATTAGACAGCGCTTTGGTTAATGTTAAAAGCGCTGTCTAAATGGTGCTTTAGACAGCGCTTTTTGTTTTTTAGACTAACATTAGACAGCGCTTTTTGCCTTCTTTTTAGTATACCTTAGACAGCGCTTTTGCTTTTTTTGGTATACCTTAGACAGCGCTTTTGCTTTTTTTGGTATACCTTAGACAACGCTTTTTGGACTAAGCGCTGTCTAAACCCTATTTTATCGCTTTTTATTCAAATTACTGAAAAAAAGCGCTGTTTGTTTTATACAGTTTATATGCACCTGTTTTTGAACCACAATTTGCACCAGGTTTTCAACCACAATTTGCACCTGTTTTTCAACCACATTTTTGCACCAAAATATCATAAATTGGAGCTTCAAACCAATATATACTCACAAATTTTGTCTATTTATATATACAATTTTCATTCAACAAAACATTTTGCTTCAAATCTACATATTACTTATAGAAATGCTAAGCAAAAAGCAATGCACATCAAGATAACTCTATCTTCTACTTTGCACATATAACCTGAAACAACACAAAAAGATTGTAATTCAATTAAAACAATAATAAACAATGTCTATAGTTACAAAGTTACACATACTCAAAATTCTCATCAATAAGTAAGAGTACAATATACCTTATAAAACTCCGAGCTCAATAATGAATTGACACCAATCCTCTTTAATTTCATCCAAATGATCTCTTGAGTAATACGCACACTTGAATTCATCAAAGTACTACATAATAATATAACATAGTTTGATTTAGTTTCAACTATTTAATTATATGAGAAATATGTGTTAAATATTAAAATAACTCATAAGTTAGAAATACATACATCGGATGGAATCTCTATTCGATCCAAAAAAAGAGTTTCTCTCATAAACCTCAACATGAAATAACCGCAATCTATACCGTTACGTTGCCGAGGACACTACACATGAAAAGAAAATATGGATAAATCCTTAGTTTTATCAAGTATCATCACTAATATAATAAAAAATGTGATAATTAATATACCTTCACTCCAATCCATGTAATGTTGTTGGCTCTCCTCTTTGTTACTTGGATATCTCTTTGTGCTTGAAAAGCTTGTATAATGCTAATAAAATATAAATGAATATTTAGAACAATTCACATAAATAAATAAATAAATAGACACATGAATATTTAGAACAATCTAACTTACGTATCAATCATTTTCTTCATATCCGGGTATGTTGTCCAATCATTTCCTAACGAATCCAGATAATACACAACTTCTCTGATAGGATTAATCGCGATCAACAACCAATATCCACTGTAAGATTAAACAAATGTTAGATGGAAACTTTCTACACGACGTCAAAATACAAAAAAATTATAATAGATGAATTTAGAATGAAAATCTAACCCAGTATTAAACGGTAAAAAGAACAACTTTTCTGTATCTTTGTCGGCCATAAAGCGGTTGAGTACATACACCATGACATCATCTGGTTTATTTATGATTAGCCCTAAGTTGATACTCGCGGGACTTAAGAATGCGAATCTTTGCTCCAATCCACGTGGGCGCATCAATTTGTCATACAGAAACCTTAAATAAAAACATCATTAACATTAGACTATTCATTTGAAACATAAAGTAAATAAGTTGTTCAATTAATATAACAAAGTAGATCGGATATACCTCACGTATGCATTGACAACACTGACGCCTAATTCTTCATGACGAAAAACTTGCTCAAATTCCTCATTACCAATTGATTGTTCATATTGAAAGCCATAAATACCTTCCTCCATAGGTACAAGACGAATACCTCCATTCGGAATATCTGTCATTTCTAGAAATGTCTGAAGGCACGACCTATACTTGGAAGTAGGTTTTTTTCTAGGCGCGGTCTTCTTAGCAACAACCTTTTTTTGTGTGGAAACGTTGCTAATCTCTTTACCATGAAGCTATATATCATATAATTAGTTAGATGAAGTATAAGGTCACGAATTTAACATTTTCCATGCATGAATATCATATAATTGTGATGTACCTCTTTTTTTGAAACAACGGACTCGGTATGCTGCGGAATCCTCTTATCTTTTGCTTTGGATGTTGTTGGAGTCTAATTAACATTACCATGTAAAAAATGTACGTAAAATGCGCGTAAAAACTTTGAATACTCAAAGGTTCATAATGGTTTTAAGCATACCTCATATCCTACGCTAATGAGGCCTGACGGCCATGCAACAAACGAACCTATTGCATCTCCCACCAATGTTGCATCCGAAACATCGTCAGGATATGGTAATAATGCATCCATCTCTAAAGCAATATCAACCGAGACTTTCAAACATCCAGTAGGGAGCGGTTTAGTGTGAAGTAATTCTCACAAAGTGTTATACACTTTTCCCTTGCCAACCATCCGATAGGTTGGTGACGATAAGTAGAGGTGACAAGGGGAAATGCCCTAAAACCAATAATATATATGTCAATTAAATAATTTAAGCTAATAATTTAATTTCATAAAAATATATATAATTACCTCTGGAATATTAGGTTGAAAGTTACAGTTGATACTATCTTTGTCCGAAGCGTTATCTCTTTCTTTTTCCTTTCTTAATTCACGAACTTCAGCTTGCAGTGCTTCCAATTTTTGCTGAAGTTCTTTATTACTAGGAGCCTTTTGTTTTTTAATATTCAAGGACGTTGGAGAAATCCCAAAACCCTTACCCCTCACCCGACCAGAATACTCACGGACATCTAATGCCCGACTAAGTATGCTCCTGGAATCATTGGCTTCATCTGGAGATAAAGACTGAGATAGAGTCTCCTGAAAATCAGATGAATATCGAATATTTGTCAAATATTTGTTAATAAAGTTTTGATTTAATTAAAGAAATAATGTTAAACTTACACATTTCTCAAATACTTGTTGAACACCTTCTTTAACAACTCCATCCTTGCCCACACGGGCTTCCTTCCACAAAACATGTGCCGGAAGAGATGTTTCAGAACTATTCTCCTTTTGTAACTACACATTAATCCAAATAATATGATCAAATATAACTCATGATGAACAAGTATATCATTGAAATTTATTGATACTTACTATAGACTGTTCTAAGCGTCCATATCCAACACGTCCTTTTCTATATGGATAGGCGGGACTTGATGCTCTTTCCCGATTTGTTTCACTTACACTTTGAAATTCTGGGGTTATTCGTTTGGCTTTAAACGTGTCCCATTCTTTTTGTGAAATCAAAGCTCCATATTTAGATGGAAGCTCTGCATCTACAAAATTACCTTCTGCATCACTAAGAAACTTGGTTGATAAAAATGTTCTAAACCCTCTTAGTAGTTTTCCGGCCAATTTGAGACAAAAAGGTCTTCTATCATCATCAATGTTGAAACACCTCTAAGAAAAACATACCCATTGTGCGTTAGTACAAGTAATTTAAAAGACAGAATTAGTTGGCATAATTAAAGACATAATTATGGTACCTTTATCTCACTCCAAATTTTTTCTTTGGCTTCCTTCAACTCTTTATTTTTCCAATCATCACAAGTAATTGGAACCTCATTCCTTACAAGTGCACCAATAAAACTTGTCAACGTATAACCGTTAGGCTCAATAAGAAGGCCTTGTGGGCTCCAATGCACATCTAATATGATGCCTCGATCTCTATCACGAATCACTTTCTTCATAACTGTTATTCCTCTTTTAATTTCCTCTTCCGTATTAGCTACGTTCTTACCTCCATCATGAATAGAATCATCATGTGGGTGATCCTCATTAGTAGCCATCTAACTTGTAATAAAGAAAACAAGGATTAACAACATTATGAAATCGAATTGAAAACTAAATGAGATAAATAGAAAACCAAAACAGATCCGCAACCGACAATTGGAATTATTCACACAACAAAATGAACTGATACATAGTGATCAAAAGACGCATTCAATGGAGTAATTCGCACAACGCACAACTTAAATTGACAGGTTACCTAAACCTCAAACAAAGCAACAAATTGCAAAATCTCAGCAAGATAGTATTTACGTAATAGAATTTGTGACATGAATTGCAACAGCAACATCACATATTTATACTATTTATAAATATCAAATTGATTACAACTATCAAACCAAACCAAAATAGATGTACAAATTGGGCGCAGTAGTAACAATGTATCCATATCAGTACAAGACCATTACCAGTTTCTAAAAAATGAACATATCAATTCAAATATTTCCAATTTCCAAACAAAATTATCCTTTGCTCAACATACAGAAACAAACCATAAAACCAACACATCAGTACCAAGCTACATTCATGAGTAGAACCACTATTTATCATCTCTAACGTTAACCATAACAGAAAAGAAGAAAACATACCTAAACGGTGGAGAACGGTGGAGTACGGTGGAGGACGGTGGAGGACAATGGAGGAAGGAAGACGGCGAGACTGTAACCGAGACGGTGGAGGAGGGTGGACGACGGTAGCGAGAGCTGTTCTTCGTTCGTTCTCGTCGTTCGCAGTTCGCAACAGAGAGGGAAAGAATAGAGATATGAAAAATAGAATACTGATACTATTCCATTTTTTATTTTAATTAATAAGACCTTAGACAGCGCTTTTGAGAAAAAGCGCTGGCTAATATAGGCTAATGTGGGCCTTTACCAGCGCTTTAAAAAAAGCGTTGTCTAAGGTAGGCCTTTTAGCAGCGCTTTAACTCTTTTTCGTGTACAGTTTCCGTGTTTTATTTTTTATTTAACTTATAGAAGCGCTTTTTCATAAAAGCGCTGTCTAAGGTGCGCTAGTAAAAGTCATTTTTGGCGTACTGGATTGGGTTTTGTTGCAGAAGCTTTTCTTAAAGTCCCACTGTAGCGTCTCAGTTTTTTTTACGCGACCACAACCTCTTTTGGTGTTACTTTCTTATTTCTTTATTTATCCTATGGAGCTTAAAAGGAAGGGGAAGATATCTTAAACTAACCCTGCGTGCAAGTGTTTTCTTTAACAAATGCGAAGAGATCGGGGATCGGGGTTTGGTTATACAAAGGGAAACTATTAACACGCAGAGTATCTATAGTAATCTATAGGAACCTTGACTTACATATATTTTCTAACTGTTCGAAATGCATTCTTAAGTCTATCCGTTGTTGATCAGGGAAAGTTTCTCCTTTGTGAGGGTTGAGAGAATGTTTTTGTTGTTTTGGGGAAGGTGTTTGACCTAAGATTTTTGATTTGTGTGCTCGCTAAGATTTCACAATCTTATGCCTACGTATTCCCGTAAAGTGCTTTGGGAAATCAGAGAAATCGTAGTTCCTCCTATTCTATGGGAGGAAAAATGTTTGGTGTCTTGTTCAAAGGCCAAGATTGAAGCTAAAAAAGTATTTGTGTCTTGTTCAAAGCCCAAGATTGAAGCAAAAGGTTTGACTGAGAGAGAATTTGTCATTTTTAAAGGGAGATATCTCACCTATTCATCATAAATGATGAGTAATTAGTTATAAGGGAAGTTACTTTAACTGGGATGTGTGGAATCCAGCAATGCCATATCTTCCTTTATAAATCTTTACATGCTAAGAGAGGGACATTGACATAGATGTGTAGAATCCAGAGGCTTGCCACTTACATCAGCTAGATGAAAGAGAAATTTTAGCCATGATAAAGGAGGGACTCCAGCTGGGATTTTGAATCAACAAGTGTGACACTTACATCAATTATCTAGAAAAATGTGTTGATTGTTTTGTTTTGATATGTGATGCATAGAGGAAATGTCTTCCTATAGAGATGACTCATGGTCTCATTTGTGGGGATAATGGATTTTGTGCCTTGATCAAAGCCCAAGGTTGAAGCTAGAAAGGTTAGGGGATTGACTCCACTGGAGATGTTTTATTTGAGTATCTTGTTTGAAGCCCGAGATGATGAAGCTAAAGAGTTTGAGTATATCTTTAAAGAAGACTGACTCAAATGGGGAGTATGGTATTTGTCTTGTACAAAGCCCAAGATTGAGGCTGACTGGTTAAACATTATATGAAGCCTAAGAGGAGGCTGACTATTGTTGAGGATTATTTAAATCCAGGAGAGGGTCTAAACTGTTGAGGAATCTAAATGGGAAACTACTCTTGCTAGGGATTGGAGGAAAGTTGATTTATCAGATTCCATGAGGCTCTGATGCCTTTGGGGATTTTGTTGATGACAACCTGATCCTGGCTGGGGATTTTAAAGATGAAAACCAAGCCTTGTTGGGGATCAGAAAAGCTTTAGAGGATGATAGGCTTGAATTTCTTAGGGATTCTAACTCTCCTGGGGTATTGATAAGGATGATTAGGATTTATCCTATGTTCTTAGGAAACATGAGAGTTCTTGTATAAAGTCCTATAGGAGACTATGGGGATGGGGATGAGACTTTCCAAGTCTACTTGTATAAAGCCCAAGAGGAGGTTGAGACTACCCAAATCTCTTAAAAGAAGGCAGACTCTAGTTGGAGAAAGATCTTTGTATGATGCCCAAGAGGAGGCTGAGGGTTCCAGAAATGAAGATCAACTCTTAAATGATTGGATGTTCCAGAGTTTTGGACTTTCCTAAGGATTAAACTAGTGAAGATGACTAAATTGTGTCCTATGATTTTAGGAAACCTATGGGTCTTACACTATAGCTGAGGCCCAAAATTTATTTATGTACATAGGGGGTTGGGTCTTACACTCTAATAGAGGCCCAAGTGTGTTGAAATGAAGTTTTGAAAGATTGAATCCAAGAAAACCCTAATATCATTTTTCAAAGATAATTTTCAAAGAAAAATCAATTAAAAATGATAAAAAAAATCTCAAAAAGATTCAATAAACATGTTTTGAATTATGATTAAGGTTTAGAAAATGAAGTTTTATTCACATGATAATTTAAAATCAAATTGGTTTTGAAAAATCAAGAGAAAAGAAATTATTTAAAATGTTTAAAACAAATTAATATAAAATTCTTTAAAATATTCAAAAATATATTAAATAAAAATATTTTTTTGATTTTTTTGTGAAATAAAATATTTAAACATGTGAAGGATTTATGTTTAAAATCATTTGAAAAAAATTAAAATTGAGAGAGAAATTAATTTTTGAAAATAATTAACAAAATAATAAAAAATTCAAAATTTTGTAAAAGATTTGAATTATGGCGCCAACGTTCATCTTTTTCCTCGTGCGTGTCCTCCATGGCCGTTTTGCAAAACTTCTCATATCTCTCTCAATACGCAATGATTTTGTGCGATGTAAACATGAAAATTGTTTGTTTTTGAACAAGGATTTCAATGATACTAATTAATTGCATTTCTTTTAAGTGTAGAGTGAGATATCGTGTGAAAAATAGATGAACCCTAATTTTTGTAAGAACACTATGAAATCCTATACACGATTGATACATAGCAATTTATTGAGGGAAAACACTCTACATAAGTGCATAAACATGTTGGTAACTTGAAAACACATTTATGATGCATGGATCATGGAGTTTGAAGAGTTCAGGTTTACCTGTGCAAGAGGAAATCGAATCCTCAATTGTAGGTGTTAAAGAAGTGTTTTGGTGATCTGGACAGCTTCCTTGGACCTCAAGTAGTGTGTTGAGATGCTTGGAATGGATTGAAAACCTTTGGAGTCTTTGGGATGAGGTATGAACTTGATGAATTTGATGTTACATATGTTGTTCAAGTGTTTATATCACTCATATATAATGTATCACTACGGGAAAAGAGGGTGCTTGTTTTGCCCTATAAAAGGGCTTAAAAGCGTTGTCTAAGCATGCGCTGTCGTAGGTAAAGACAACGCTTTTTTATTTTTGAAAAAGCGCTCTCTAAAAGGGGACTTTAGACAGCGCTTTTAAAAGCGCTGTCTAAAGTATACGTTTAAAATTTAAATTTTTTTTTATATACTTTAGAAAGCACTTTTTCCTTCAAAAGCGCTCTTTAAAGGTGCTTTTAGACAGCGCTTTTGAAAAGCGCTATCTAATGTATACGGAAAATGATTTTTTTATATACCTTTAGAGAGCGCTTTTTCCCTAAAAGCGCTCTTTAAAAGGGACTTTAGACAGCGCTTTTGAAAAGCGCTGTCTAATGTATACAGAAAATGATTTTTTTATATACCTTTAGAGAGCGCTTTTTCCCTAAAAGCGCTCTCTAAAGGGGACTTTAGAGAGCGCTTTTTCCTTAAAAGCGCTCTCTAAAGTATATCTATAATTTTATTGGTTTTTTTCCTATACCTTTAGAAAGCGCTTTTTTCTCAAAAGCACTGTCTTTTGTCTACGTATAATTTTAAAGATTTTTTTTTAAAATCCCATTTTAACCATTTTTTTTAATGCAGAAACCTGCATAATTTCAAACCTGCATTTCTTATAGAATTTCTTGCAACAATAGAATTCTTATACATTTCAATAAATAGAATTCTTGCAACAACATAATTCATATACATTTCAATAAACACAGAATTTCCTTCTATTCACAAAACTAGAATTTACAACAGAATTCTTACAACAGAATTTACAACAGAATTTCCTTCTATTCACAAAACTAGAATTTACAACAGAATTCTTCTTGCAACAGAATTTCCTTATATTCACAAAACTAAAATTTACATTCACAAAACTATACATTCAAAGAATTCTTCTTAGAAGAAAGAATTCGCACAATTCTTCCGTAATATAATTCAATTGTTTCCTTGTGTAACAAGAACACGCCATATCTTCGAAATACTACATAACAAAACAAAATACGCATTATTTAGTTAAAAATAATAAATTATATGACATATCCGATAAATATTAAAATAAATCCTAAGTTATAAATCCATACATACCATGATAGGAATCTCCAATTGTTCCATTTGAATGATTTCTCTCATGAACCTCAAAACGAAGTACCCGCAGTCTATGCCATTACGCTGACGAGGGCACTACACATAGACAAACAAATTAAATAAGAAATAATATATAGATGTTTTGTGTTATCAAGTAGCATCACTAATAAGCAACATTGTGAAAATTAATATACCTCCACTTTGACCCATGTAACATTGGTTGCTCTAGCCCGTGCTACTCGAATCTCTCTTTGTACACGGTACACTAGTATAGCTCTATAAAAGAAAAACGTAAACTTAGAACAATGTCACAGAAATAATTAAATATAAAAATACACACGAATATTTCGAACAATCTCACTTACGTGTCAACCACATCCTTCATATTTTGATACGTGGACCAATCGGTATCCAATGAATTAAGATAATATACCACTTCTCTTACAGGATTAATGGCAACCAACAGCCAGTGTCCACTGTAAAATATAACAAAAGCTTAGATGGATAATTTCTACGCAAAAGATACAAATTAAAGATTAGAATGAAATTAGAATGAAAATCTTACCCGTTTCCAGTATTATACGGTAAAAGAAACAGACTTTCTATGTTGCTGGCCATAAATCTGTCAAGTAAGTGGTCTCTTACTTCTGCTGCATTCATATCAATTCTGGGTGCATTAACAATGTTGCAACAGAAGAAACGGAATTTGTTTGAAAAATCCGTCTCCCGCATGAATTTTTCATACATGCACCTTAAATAAAAACATAATAAACATTAGACTATTATCATTGAAATGTGTAAATAAATTATTCAACTAAATAAATAATAGATTGATTGGAGTACCAGATGTATAAATGCATAACACCGATGCCTAATTCAGTATGATTGATAACCTGCTCCATGTCCTCTTTTCCGATTATCTCGGAATGAGGAAAACCAAAAACACCTTCGTCCATGTTGATTTGACGAATAGCACCTTGCATCAAATCTGACATTGACATAAGTGTTTCTAGACACATCTGAAAGTGAGGTCTTTTTTCATTCACGGTCCTTGTAGGAGCTTTTTTCTTGCCGGTCTGTTGTGAAGGTTGAGCATGAACCTAACAATCATATAAGTTAGGTAAAGTAGAAAATCTTGAAACTTTTGAATTCGGATAATAGAATAACACTTAAAAGCTACCTCTCTGTGTGATTCAACAGACTCGTTTTGCCGCAAAACCCCTTTATTCTTTGCTGCGGGTTTTGTAGGAGTCTAACATTACCATGTAAAAAAAATGTAAGTAATGGTTCAGAATGATTTTCATAATCCTTCAGAATTGACATTTGAATACTAAGAGATTCGTAATGGTTTTCAACATACCTCATCACCTATGGAAATGAGGTCTAACGGCCATGCAACAAACGAACCTATTGCATCCCGCAGCAATGTAACCTCTGAAACCGAGTCTGGTATCGGTAGTAACGCATCCGTATCTAAAGCGATATCAACCGACACTTTCGGATAACCTTGTGGGAGCGGATGATGGTGAAGTAACGCTCCCACAAAGTTATGCACTTTTCCTTGCCAACCATGCGATAAGTCGGAAACGACAAATACAGCTGGCAAGATGAAATGCCCTGAAGCAATAATAAATATGTAACTGTTAATATGTATAAAGGTCAATTAAAATAAATGTGTTAATTTAATTAAAATAAATATGTGCTAATTACCTCGGGAATATTATTTGGAGAATTGATACTAGCTTTGTCACTAGCATCTTTCAAACCGGAACCGCGCCTTTCCGCCTCATATCTCTCTTTATCCTGCTGCAATGCTTGGACTTGCGCTTGTAGTGCCATCACAGTTTGCATGATTTCTTGGGTGGTGGGATTTTTTTTCTTTGATTGCTTATACAAGGATGATGGACTCACAAAAAATCCTTTCCCTCTCACCTGACCAGGATACTCAGGAACATTTAGCACTCGACTAAGAATGCTCCTGCAATCATCCTCATCTGCGGGTATGGATTTAGATAGATTCTCCTGAAATTCATTGACATATCAAAAATTATTAGTGGGGATTAAAAATTAATTATAATTTAATAAAATTTCAATTAACTTTGAGACATAATGTTATACTTACACATTCTTCATAAACATGTTGAACATCTTCTGTAACAGCTCCACCCTTACCCACACGAGCTTCCTTCCACAAAATATGTGCCGGAAGTGATGATTCTTCACTTTGACTCTCTTCTAACTATACATTTAGTTAAATAATAAGTTCATCAGTTATAACACAATAATACAATTAATAAAATCATAGTATTAATATATACTTACCAATTTTTGTTGTAACCGTGCATATCCTAAACGCCCTTTTCTGTATGGATACGCGGGCTTTGATGCTCTTTCGCGGTTAATAGCACTCAATTTCTGGATAAACAAGTTTAAGTCATATCAAAACAAACTAATGAAACAAATATATAATACAATCAATAGACATGACAAGATAACATTACATTGAATTCTTCGGTTTTCCGTTTGTCTACAAAAAGGCTTCATTCTTCCGGTGTAATCAAATCCGCATACAACGGTGGAAGTTCTCCTTCAACAAAATTTTTGTCTTTATCCCTAAGATACTTGTTTGATAACAAGGCTCTAAACCCTCTGTGTCTCTTTCCGACCAATTGAAGACAATACTTTTTCCGGCTTTCTTCAATATTAAAGGACCTCTACAAAAAAAAACATACACATATAAACATAAAGTGTGTTAGTATAAGTAAATTAAAGACTTAATCGTCAACAAAAATCTAATAACATCAATCATATTTGGTAAGTACCTCTATCTCGGTCCATATCTTTTCTTTACCGACATCCAACACTTTACTCCTCTAATTATCACAAGTGATTGGAATGTCCTGACGGACGAGTGAACCAATGTATGAAGCCAACATTGAACCGTTAGGCTCAACTAGTTGGTTCTGGTCACTCCAATGTACATCAAATCTCATCCCTTTATCTCTAGCACGGATGATTCTCTTCATAATGGTTTTTCCTCTTTTTATTTCATGTTCTACATTCGAAGCTTCATTCTGAGCTTCCTGTGTATCATGTGTCTCGTGGGTGTCTTCCTGGTTATTAGACATTTTACCTGTAAGAAAGAAAAAAACAAAAATTAAATGACAAATATAAAAATCCATAATCCATTGAATGATATAAGTTATATATAATTACAGTGGCGAGAGAGAACAACTAATTACCTTTAGAGATGTAAATTACATTCTAACAAATGTTTGAATCACATTCTAACCAAAAAAGGAATAACAGACAAATACCAACATTTAAAAGTAACAAAAGAATTAGTCAAATTGACTCAGCTATCATCATTCATATATGAAGAATCTATTTCGAAAATAAGCAGTATCACTTGTATAAGCGGTAACCAAATGTTTGAATCACATTCTAACCAAAAAAGGAATAACAGTCAAATACCAACATTTAAAAGCAACAAAAGAATTAGTCGCATTGACTCAGCAACACTGGAGCCAACGAATCACACTGGAAAAATATGCAACCACAACAAATGCAACATAATTGTTATCAAAGAATAGTGACTCATTCTTGATTAAAAACTAGACATTGGTTACATTCTTAAAACTATATTCATATCACAGTAAATACCCTAAGAATTCCCCTAATTTTCTCTGATTCTATAATTTAAACAAAACAAGGTTGCATATTATGGAAAAATAGAATGAAAAATACTATTAATATATATGACTGATTACATAACAAGTCATTCTCTGTGTGGCATTACATCAAACATGTGATATGCTTATCGTCCAAGTTACTGAGAAGCAACAGCAGTATCTTGAACATTTTTCTACGAAGGAAGTAATTCAAACTGAATATTGAGAACAAACAGAACATTTTTCGACAATATTATTATTATTTTTCTAACAATGACATTCAATAAGCTAGAGTTGTTAAATATTACTCACAAAGAAGAACGAAGGACAATAATGGGAACTGAAGAATACCTGAACTGAAGAACAAAGGAGAGTTTCGAACGGGAACTGAATGCAAGAACGACGACAAGTTTAGAAGAACAAAGAACGACGATAATGGCAACAGTGACGGTAACGGCAACGGAAACGGCAAAGAACGACGGCAATAATGGCAAGCAAGAACGACGACAAGGATTTAGAGAAACGGTCGAGAGAGAAAATGAATAGAAGTGTCTCTGAAAATGTTTAGAATTGTTTTATATTTTAATTAGTAAAGGACTTTAGAGGGCGCTTTTCCTTAGAAAGTGCTTTCTAAAGTGAAAATCAATTAGAGCCCTATAAGAGCGCTTTCTAAGGTGGCCTTTAGACAGCGCTTTTTAAAAGCGCTCTCTAAAGTAATACCTATAGCAGCGCTTTTTGGAAAGCGCTTTCTAAGGTGGTCTAAGGTGGCAGTCTTTTACAGCGCTTTTGAAAAGCGCTTTCTAAAGCCTTTCTTTTAAGGCGCTTTTTTTTAGCGAATTTTTTTTATTCTTTTTAGCAGCGCTTTTGTATAAAAGTGCTGTCTTTTAGGTGCTGTCTAAACATATTTTTGGCGTAGTGGATGTAAGGTGTTATAACCATTGGTTTGAGCTGAATTGCTCTCTATTTCAAAACAAGATTCTCACTTCTTTGAAAAATGGATTTTTGATGAACAAGAGGGAAATGGTGGAAAACATATGTTGTGATGTTTTGGAGTAGTTTGATCAACCAGAAATAACCTCTATTTATAGTAGAGGAAGTTTGTTTTGCAAGGAATAGTGAATGGGGGCTGGATCACCCTATTGTCCAATAGATATGGCTAGGTGTTCAAAGTCTCCTCTAGCCATTGACTTGAGCCAAACTTTGCAGGTTTAGGTCTTCTGATCCTTGGATAAATCTTGACTCATTTGGACTGATATGGCTTGGTTCGTGATACCTCAATGCATCCTTTCAATGCCATATGACAAAATTGGATTTTGGATTTGCAACATTGATGATCACATGCCAAAGGGATATGGTTCTTGACTAAATGGCCTCATGGTTCAGATTCTTCATCATTAAGGTTGATATTGGACATAAATTCAATGATGCAAGTGTCCAAAATTGGCTCAAGAAATCGTGGGATACAAGTCATGTGCAAATGCTGTCAAAAAATAGTTTGTATCAAGGCATATTGTGAGGTTCATAACTCCTTGCTCAAGTTGAATTAATGGGAGTTCTTGTACTATTTGGGAAGCTTGTATATCATACTTCAACTTTGATGTTTACATTTGGTTGTGATTCATCTTGGATCATAATGAAAAATGCCTCCAAAGTTGGACAAAACATGAGGCAGATTCTGCCTAAAATTTTTCTAAGTGTCAAAAGTTCAAATTTTATGAAACCCTAACTTTATGGTCTTATAACTCAAAATCTAGGCATTTTTTTACCATGGATCAGTAGGACACTTTTGTAGTATGTAATGAGAGCTTTCATTTGAGCTTTGGATGGAAGAAAATGGTTGCTTGGATCACAAGTTATGGCCTTACAAAGTTGGGTAAAAACCATTATTTTCCATAACTTAGTGAAATTTCAAGTTTCTCAAGGTTGCCCTTTTTGCAAGTAACCTTACTTTTCTTGATTTTTCTTGATTGATGATGATCCAAATCACAAGTTAAAATTGTTCTTGGCTTAAAGAAGCCATGTTTATCATAAAAAATCCCTAAAGTCAAACTTGGTTTTGATCACAGCTGACTTTTTGTATCTGGTGAATTTTAAACTTTGTGATCCTCTATGAAATCAAGTCCTTGGGCTAAATTGAACCTAATGTATGGATTCCATAGGTGTTTTAGAGTGTCTTGAATCATGTCCCAAGGTTTGAGATCATGTTTTGGTCAAAAGTCAAAGGTATGGTTGACTTTTTCCCAAAATCCTTAATTTGTGGTCCAGATGAATTGGAATCCTTATGTGGATTATGAACCAAGTTATTTGAATCAATTTCATATTGTGAATGGGTCAATATGATGTATTTGAGGTCCTTAAAACATGTCTTGAGGTCTTGGCTCATGCCTTGCTCCAAAAGTCAACTTGGGGATTAAATTAGGTCAAAACCCTAATTCCTGATTTTTTATGAATGCATCCCCTGAGGCTATTTTGAACTTATGAATGGACTTATGAGGTTCTCTTGAGCTTCTTGAATCATGTTTTGAAGTATTGGCTCATGCCCAGATGAAAAAATTTCTCTGGAGGCCTTGGTCGATCAAAACCCTAACTTGGTGACACTGATGATCTTGAGGTTTGATCAACTTGAAATGTTGCATTCTTGTGTTAGATTCTTGATGTGGAATACATCTTGATCCTTCATGGATGTTTGAGAGGTTTGACAAGTTGAAGATCATGGCAATTCTTGGTTGATCCTTTGCCTGAATGTTCTAACAGGGCTCAAAACCCTAATCCTTGGTTGAGTGAATACTCAACAAACCTTTGAGAGGATTGATGAGGTATAAAGGTGCCTCCATATTGTGGTGATGATTTGCACAATGATTTGAAATCTTGTGGTCAAAATTTAGGGTATGACACCAACATCGAATTTGCAATAACAATGTTGAGTGTTTATAAAGTACTTGTTCACACCTTATAATAAATCTTCATTAATGGGTTTCTAGTGTAAAGAGCATGGGCTTCAAGCCCAAATATTTTATCTCAAAGTTTGTGAAAATTAATTTAAATAATAATTCTGCCACCTCAGCTAGTTGCCACGTCCTTTCTGTCGCCAAATCAGCTGCCACGTCCTTTATTTCTAACACCTTTTATCAATATTTAAGAAAAAGGAGTTGTTTGATTCTGTTTGATAACGTAAGGGACCAAAATGGAACTTTTAAAAGAAAGAGGGCCAAAATGGACCCAAAGGTATAGGTAAGGGACTAAAAAGGGTATTAAGCCTTTCTTTTATTACTCTTAACCTAGAAAAATATTTTTTCTCTTTTGTCACATTAGGTCACCTTTTCCTTTTTTTCACATACTACACTTGTTAAAACAAAAGTTGATCACCTTTTTCTTTGGAATTAAGGTTTTCACTCATACTATTTTAAAACAAAGTTTAGTATATCAAAAGTACATCCAAAATTAATAATGGTAGAAGTTATTAAGGAGTTAATTTAATTCATATAGTACATGTGCTTCATATAACATAGTACACAAGAGAACAAAAATGAAAAAAGGTGCAAAGTATCTTTTGCCTTACAAAATACAAAGGGAAAGATGAGACAAAAAAGAAAAACAAAACAAATCTTTGCAACAAGGTTCCATACACCATCCTATGTGCACGCCATCATCATCAACATGAGTGACCATTATCACCATGTATCACCTGTAGAACAAAGCAACAACAAAAACATATCAAAAGCAGGCCATACAGTACAACACATGCCCATCACGTACATACACATAATCATACACAGGGCAGCCAGAAATTTCCAAATGAGAAAAAATGCATGACCTAATACATATCATACAACATACACATTTGGAAAAATCAAATAAAAAGGTACAAGGGCAGTCTCATACACGAGAATCAACAAGCATCATACATGATGGCCCACTGATAGCTGAGAGATTTCGACCTAACATAGGGAATAAAAAATGGTGAAAAGGCCAAGCAAGCAGTTCGACGCCGGGATAAAGAATGGTGAGGAAACCAAAGTTTGAGTCGACACAATCGAAGGGTGTGTCGCAAGGAGACATAGAGGCGAGGCTGTCGAAGGGTGTCAATTGGTGGCCTATGAAACCAACACAAAGCTGATAAGTCTTTGAGCGAGAAAATTTGAAAGCCGAGAACGTGGGAAGTTAGAAAGATAGTGGGTGACACGTGTCATAACCAGGGCCAATCTTGGGAGACGAACAGTTATTTTTTCATCCTATTTAAAGCTATAGTTATTTCCATTTTAGAGGTTGCATTTTGTAACATTGCAAAAGGGAAAACACTCTAAGTACCGATCGTTAAGAGAAACGAGTTTACTCCCGCAGAGATGTATGACAGCGTCCACACTTTTTATTTTAATGCAATTTATATGATTAAAGTTTAAGTTATCTTGTCATTTACTTATCGGTTTTTCACTTTTTGTTTTATTCATCAATTCGCAACCCTTTTATTTTTCAAATTGCTTACAACTTCTCTAAACTAAAAGTCATCTTATCAATAAGACTTACACTTCAGCCATTGTTATAGGATTCTGTGGCCGATCCCGCAAGCAAACCTGTGATAGGAGGCTACCGGTTGTTCGCGCCAGAATTCCGTGCGAACAAATTGGCACGCCTAGTGGGACGCGTTTTGAGTTGAGTGTGTGCATTTACATAGTGGTAAGTGTCGCAACTGCGAAAAAACAACCGGCGAGAAACTAGAATAGAAGAGTCACCACCGAATGATATTTATCCCGACGCATGGAAAGGAAACGATCGAAGAAAACCTGAAGGAAGGGAAAGACATGGTCATCGCAACCATAGTCCGGGTTCGGGAGTCGGTTACGCGAGGGGAAGGTATTAGCACCCCCACGAGTCCATCGTACTCGATGGGATCCAAGCTTGTTGTCTAATCAAATGGTGAGTTATCCTAAAGTCTACGACTTAATAGAAAAATGGGGAAAAGAAAAGAAAAAAGTGACTCGGTAGGACATCGTCGTCCTAGGCCTACGTATTCCCTTGTGCAATGGGAAAGTCAGAGTCAACGTAATTTGACGGACTACGCACTAATGGGGGAGGTTGCTCGCCAAGACATTGATGTCTTGTGCCTACGTATCCTCAATCTAACTAGAGAGGGGAAATCAGAGCAGTCGTAGTTCGACCTAACTAGGTCTTAGTGTTTTTTATGAGCGACGTTAAGTTCGCGTCCGGCAGTTAGGGTCGATGCCTGTTTGCAACTTGAACGGAAATAACGTGCTCTTTTCTGAAAATGGTTTGAAACTCAACAATCCTGAAGGATGAAAAAGGTTTGAATTTGGTTTTTGTTTTTTAGACATAAGTGAATTAAAGTTAGTTTGTAACTTGCATTGTACCGAAGTCTATGACATAGGAACGAATGCATAGCAAATCGTCCCAAGATGGGACAACCACTAAACACTCTAGAAAAAGGAGAGGAAACCCCTCATTTCTCATTTCCCATATACAAGGCTCATGCGCAATACACGTTACCTTTATTAAGTGTCTTAGAATTGTTATGAGATGAGAAGAGAAGACTCAAGTCGAAAAGAAAGCGCTACGGGAATTCTATCCTAATGTTGTCATGCAAAAGATGGCCCTAAGGTTGAGGTAAGAGGTGAAGGTTCTACCTAATGTTAGCATGCATGGTTTGAATCCTAATGTCTATCCTATTCCAAGCTTAATCAAAGATTAAGTTAGACTAGGAAGTCCTAAGGGAACAAGCAAGAGCAAGGCAAAAACCAAAGAAATAAACCAAAAACAGCGGCTACAACCACGCTCCAGCACCTACACAGTGGTAAAATCCAGCACATAGACTAAACAGCATTCAAAAGCTCAAGTTTCCAGCACAAAACGGGTGTAAAAAGCAACAGGCAGCAAAGCTATACAATTGATAGCATGTAAATTATTCAGAACAGTGGCTGTGAAAAGCAGGACAGCATGCAATGCATCCAAACAAATACTCAATCAATTCTCCAAGCAAGCAACAATTGCACACAAGCATACATATCTAGACAATTCGAGCATATAGATTGCAAGTATCAAGAATGAACAACAATGATCATGTTAACAAGTCAAGAACAATTACTCAACAAAGTTGCATAACTCAAACATTGATCAAAACATCATGCATAAGCAACCACGGAAACAAACAACAATCACGCATCACATGTCCAACAAGTTGAGCATCAATCAAGAATTAACACAATTCAAATGTGTGTGCATCGTGTTTATCGCCTTAATTAATCAACAATGCAAACATAAACATTCATTGATGAAAACCAAGAATTGTGTGTCGAAGAATCGTGTTCATGCAATGGTGTGAGGTGAAACAGCTCATGATTAATCCACAAATCATCAACATATTAATCCATGAAGTTTAGACATGCAAAGGATCTCAAACAAACAAGAAAATGCAAGAAAATCACATTCTGCAGCAGTGGTAACCGGTTATCAGATATGCTGTAACCGGTTACTCAGTTCAAAATAGCCAAAAATTACGCAGAAAACAACAGGGTAACTGGTTAGCAGATATGCTGTAACCAGTTACTCTGCAATAGAATTAAAAAAAAAACAGTGTCCAAAATCACTTTTCAGCAGCTTATCACTTCTCCAAACATCCAAATGATCATGCAATCAATTAATCACGAAATTCACATCAAATATCAGTAATCAAACACCAATTAGATCCAATAATCATCGACATTAAGAATCAAATTCAAGCAAAGTGGATCCAAATCAACAACAACCAAATATCTACATTGAATAAGTTGTAAATAAGCTAAATCAAGAATATATCTAAGGAAAACCAACCTAAAAAGCTGAGAATTGCTTTGGTGATTGTTGTAAACGAAAATTGATGAATCCAAGCAAGAAATCCAAGATCTATGCAAGAAACTTCAAGATCCTAGCAAGAAACTTCAAGATCCAAACAATGTGATGATTTTGCTTCAAGCTTTCTCCAAAATCAGTTCCAAAAGCTCAAATCCAAGAGTAAAACAGTAGCAAATTCAAGATTCTTTCAAGAATTGGTGAATGGATGAAGGTTTAGTTCCAAGATCAACAAATTTCAATGCAAAATTTGTTGAACTTTGATGAAGGAAGTTTGAGTGAGGGTTTTTGAAATGAGAGAAAAGTTGAGAGAAAATGGAGTGAGATGTGTAGAAAATTCAGAAAAATGAATCAAGGTTATGTGAGGTTTGGAATGAATTGATTAAAATAGAAGCTAGGTTAGGAATTCAAATGTGGTTTGGAGTGTGGGTTAATGAGTGCAATGGAGATGAGCAATGGAATTTGAAAAAAGAATGTGGAATTAGAGTGGAAAATGTTGGAAGGAATTTGAATTTTGGGTGGAAAATGATGAAAATAAATCAATCCTAGATCCTTCCCACACATGCACAAGCCAAGCACATGATCACAAATGATGCAAACTTAATTTTTTTCAACCTGCGCCCAGAGAAACCGGTTATCACATATGCTGTAACCGGTTACTTAGTTCAAGAAACCTGAAAATGTACAGAAAAACAAAGGAGTAACCGGTTATCACATATGCTTTAACCGGTTACTCAGTTCAAATTTTGAATTTTGGCGCCTTTTGGAGGGAAACTTGGAAAAGTGACCTCTAACAGCTGTTTTGAACCCCGTTAAGCCTCCGAAACTCAAAACTTGATATTGCTACTGAGTAACACCTGAAACGAAACACAAATTCTTGCTGACACCTCAGAATGTCCTGTTGAATTAATAATGTCTGATACCGAATCGTTTGATCAAAAATGACTGCCAGAGCTTCTGATTATCAAAACGTCTAATGAGCAAAATAAAAGCTCAAAAGACCTTGAAAGCTATCTGCTTGGCTCTGAATACTGCTGAAAATCATACTAGAACTGATAACGCCATGAGCTGCTGGAAAATACCTTGATCCCATGCCCAAAAGAAACATGCCAATGCAAAATGACGATGTGAATGAAATGAAACCTAAGCCAGTTAGAGTTAGAAACAAGGGGGCAAATTTTGGGGTGCTACAGCTGCCCCTATTCAATCAACTTGGACCTGAAAGGGTGATAGCAACGGCTTTCAAACATTTAAGGTCCATAGAGATTGAATACCGAAAGAACACGAAAATTTGCAAACTGTGGGGATAATGAAATTAAGTGTTTGCCAGCCGAAGGTGGACTATGGTGGGAAGACAAGACCGGCCGAAGGCGGGTTAACCAACAAAAGAATACGAGGAGGCCCGAAGGTGAATTCGAAAAGGAAGACCGGCCGAAGGCGGACTAACTAACAAAATAATACGAGGACGACCGAAGGCGAAATCAAAAGGAAAGACCAAGCCAAAGGTGGACTCTCAAACAAAGGATACGAGGACGGCCGAAGGCGAACTCGAAAGGAAAGACCAAGCCGAAGGTTGACTTTCAAACAAAAGATACGAGGACGGCCGAAGGGGAACTCGAAAGGAAAGACCAAGCCAAAGGTGGACTTTCAAACAAAGGATACGAGGATGACCGAAGGCGGACTCGAAAGGAAAGACCGAGCAGAAGGTGGACTTTCAAATAAAGGATACGAGGACGACTGAAGGCGAACTCGAAAGGAAAGACCAAGCCAAAGGTGTACTTTCAAACAAAAGATACGAGGACGGCCGAAGGCAAACTCGAAAGGAAAGACCAAACCGGAGGTGGACTCTCACACAAAGGACACGAGGACGGCCGAAGGCGAACTCGAAAGGAAAGACCAAGCCTAAGGTGGACTTACCAACAAAAGATACGAGGACGGCCGAAGGCGAACTCGAAAGGAAAGACCAAGCCAAAGGTGGACTTTCAAACAAAGGATACGAGGACAGCCGAAGGCGAACTCGAAAGGAAAGACCAAGCCGAATGTGGTCTTTCAAACAAAGGATACGAGGACGGCCGAAGGTGAACTTGAAAGGAAAGACCAAGCCGAAGGTGAACTTTCAAACAAAGGATACGAGGACGGACGAAGGCGAACTCGAAAGGAAAGACCAGGCCAAAGGTGGACTTACCAACAAAAGATACGAGGACGACCGAAGGTGAACTCAAAAGGAAAGACCAAGCCTAAGGTGAACTTACCAACAAAAGATACGAGGACGGCCGAAGGCGGACTCAAAAGGAAAGACCAAGCCTAAGGTGGACTTACTAACAAAAGAATACGAGGACGGCCGGAGGCGGACTCGAAAGGAAAGACCAAGCCGAAGGTGGACTTTCAAACAAAGGATACGAGGATGTCTGAAGGCGAACTCGAAAGGAAAGACCAAGCCGAAGGTGGACTTTCAACAAAATATACGACGACAGCCGAAGGTGGACTTTCAACAAAATATACGACGACAGCCGAAGGCGAACTCGAAAGGAAAGACCAAGACAAAGGTGGACTTTCAAACAAAAGATACGAGGACGGCTGAAGGCGGACTCGAAAGGAAAGACCAAGCCAAAGGTAGACTTTCAAACAAAGGATACGAGGACGGCCGAAGGCAAACTCGAAAGGAAAGACCAAGCCGAAGGTGGACTTACCAACAAAAGATACGAGGACGGACGAAGGCGAACTCGAAAGGAAAGACCAAGCCGAAGGTGGACTTTCAAACAAAGGATACGAGGACGGCCGAAGGCGAACTCGAAAGGAAATACCAAGCCGAAGGTGGACTTTCAAACAAAGGATACGAGGACGGCCGAAGGTGAACTCGAAAGGAAAGACCAAGCCGAAGGTGGATTTCGCTGGGGATAACAGGACAGCCAAGGGTAAAAGCAACAATTTTACGACCCTCGAATATATCTGGAATCAAATTTGGGGAAAAGAGAAATCTAAACAGACAACTTTGCAGGGGTGTACTAGAATGTACAACAATATGAAGGACGAATCCACTGTAGATCTCATTGGGGATAAAGTAAAACAAAATCTCTTGAGTTATGCCATTTCTGCTGAGGAAAAGTTTGGCAACAAATATCAAACCTGGCTTATGCTTCAAATGCCTATGTTTGAATTTTCCTATGGCGTAATGCTCCATACGAAATGGAAATGCTACGCGTTTGGGAGGATGTTATGCAAACGATGCTTATGCAATGCAACAAGAAACGCTCCAGCAAAATAAATGCTGAAAACGAAGGCAGCTGCACTGGGGATGACAAAATAAATTGTCCTCTGAGTCCAAGAACTCTGTTGAGAAGGATCACATTAAACCACTCATTTGATCAACAACTTCTACTGGAGATGAAATCCAGGAGAACATCCACTCCGCTGGGGATTAATAAATAACTCTTTTGAAAAAGGAAACCAAGACCTGAATCGAAAGAGTGCCAAATATCACTTGGACTTAAAACCTGTTGGGGATGTCAACCATCGCTGATCAAACCTGCTGCAAAGACTACCACCAAACTTTGCTTGGGGAGACAAATCACAAATACTAGACCTGCTGGGGCCACCGTTGAACTTAACCCGCTGCTGGGGAAATGACTTTGTCCTTATCCTGCTGAGGGTTGGATCATACTGTTGCTGGTGAAAACACGTTTCCTGACTGGCCGAGGGGAGTAGACACCAAGACTCTGTGGAAAAGACAACATCTTTGTCTTGGGAATACATTCCACAAATCTCCTGCTGTAATAAAACAACATCCACCCTAGAGCAATCCACTTTAAATGTTGGCTGGGGAACAATCTTCTGTACTCTGGATGGGGAGAGTGACAGTCTAACGAGGATGATGAAACCTCAATGCTAGGGAGAATAACTCTGCTGGGGAGAAAATTCAACGAAACCTGCCGAAGGATATCATTGAGCCTAACCTGCTATTGGAGGAAAGATTTTACCCTGCTGGGGATTAGAGCATGTCGTTGCTGACGGAATTACACTTCCTGACCTACTGAGGAAAGTGAGTACCAGACTCTGTGAAGAAAATAAAGTCTTTTCAGAGACATCCAACACATCTCCTGCTGGAGATACAACAACATCCACCTTGGAGCAATCCACTTCTGACTGCTTGCTGGGGAATAATAAACCAACCATGACTTCGGCTGGGGACACAATCCTCTGTACTCTTGCTGGGGAGAATAAGTTTTGCTGACGATGATGTACTTTCAGTGCTTGGGGAGAGAAACTCTACTGGGTAAAACAATTTTATTACCCTGCAAACACACAACAACAGAATATTTCGTATGTAAAAATGGCTACCTCGGTTACCATCCACAATGTTCGTTGCCTAAGCAATTTCCATTGTTTTCCATTATGCTCCACAAAGGTTAACGTTTTCACATGCAATGTTTATCAAAATATCGGACGTTTTCACAAACAAAACAGTAAAAGTAAAACCATAAATGGAAAGCTCTTTGAGTGAAATGAAAATTTTATTGAATGAATTGGCCTGTGAATAGGCATTTACATCTGGAAGCAATTCCTGAAAAGAGGTAATTTCCGAAAAGTAAAAAGAAAATACACATGTCGGCAATGTGGGAACAGATATCCACCATGATTCAATTCAGCTATGACCCGTATGCCTTTGCTTATCCGTAGATGCTTTGACCTTCGAAGAGACTGACTGGACTGATTCCATTCCTTCAAAATTCCCAAGTATCAAAAGTGCTCACAGATCGAACGCAGACCGCAACCTCTCGCTTTCAAATCCCTAACTTTTTCCTGGATCGCCCTTTTCGGGTTTTCAATCCACTGGGATACACATTTTTGCCATAGTTACCTTTTCAGGTTTTCAACTTTGCGGGTTTATTCTTCTCTTTTCTTTTTATCCCTAATTTTTGCCTGAACCTTTTTCTTTTTTATGGTTCACCAGGATGCCCTTTTTTGCCTAGATCTTCTTTTTATGTCCAGCAGGTCTCTTTTAGGCAAAGTATTTTTTGACTACGTCTGCGTTCACAGGGGACGTAAAATCTTCGGCCTAGCACGTACCCACTCAGCTTCATCAAGCTTCACATCTGCCAGAATTCTCAACGAAGGAATCTCAACCTCTAATGGTAGGACTGCCTCCATACCATATACTAGTGAGAAAGGAGTTGCCCCGATTGATGTACGTACTGAAGTACGATAACCATCCAAAGCATAAGGCAATATCTCCTGCCAGTCTTTATACGTTACCACCATTTTCAGCACAATCTTCTTGATCTTCTTGTCATCTCCTTCATCATCTTATTGTTCAAATTCGAACCATTATCAGTGATGATTCTCTCCGGGACCCCATAACGACAGATGATGTCCTTCTATATAAATCGGGCTACCACTTTCTTGGTGATGTTGGCATACGAGGATGCTTCCACCCACTTCGTGAAATAATCAATGGCAACCAAAATTAAACGATGCCCATTAGAAGCAGTTGGCTCAATCTTTCCAATCATATCAATGCCCCACATGGCAAAAGGCCAAGGAGATGACAATACATTCAGAGGAGTAGGCGGCACGTGCACCTTATCAGTATAAATCTAGCATTTATGGCACTTCCTGGCGTATTTGAAACAATCAGACTCCATAGTCATCTAGTAATACCCTGCCCTCAATAATTTTTCAGACATGGCATGTCCATTGGCATGAGTACCGAAAGAACCCTCATGAACTTCTTCCATTAACAGACCTGCCTCGTGTTCATCAACACAACGTAGCAAAACCATGTCAAAATTCCTCTTATACAACACATCATCTTCATTCAGAAAGAAATTGCCTGCTAGCCTCCTCAAAGTTTTCTTATCCTTGGTAGATGCCCCAGCTGGGTACTCCTGACTTTTGAGAAAACACTTAATGTCATGATACCAAGGCTTTCCATCTGATACCTCTTCAACTACAAATATAAAAGTCGGTCTATTAAGACACATAATTCTGATTTACGGTGTCTCATTCCACTGATTCACCTGATACATCGAAGCCAACGTTGCCAACGCATCTGCCATCTGTTTTTCCAAGCGGGGTATATGATGAAATTCAACCCTATCAAAGAACGGTAACAACCTTCTGGCATAGTTGTTGTAAGGCACCAGATTTTCCTGACGAGTTTCCCATTCTCCTTTAATCTGATTAACTACTAACGCAGAATCACCATATACCTCGAGGTTCTTGATTCTCAAATCAATTGCTTCTTCAAGCCCCATGATGCATGCTTCATACTCTGCCTCATTGTTGGTGCATATGAACGCTAATCGGGCGGTAAATGGTATGTGAGAACCCCTTGGAATTGTAATGATTGCCCCGATTCCATTACCATATGAGTTGATGGCTCCATCAAAGACTAGCTTCCATTGAGATCCAATGTCGGGTCCTTCGTCAGGCAAAGGCTCTTCACAATCTTTCATCTTCAGAAACATAATATGCTCATTTGGAAATTAAAACTTCATCGATTGATAATCCTCGATCGGTTGTTCGGCAAGATATTCTGACAGAACACTCCCCTTAATGGCTTTTTGGGGAACATGTTGAATATTGTATTCTGTAAAAACCATCTACCAACGGGCTATTCTCCCCGAAAGTGCTTGCTTTTCAAACACGTACTTAATCGGATCCATCTTTGAAATCAACAGGGTTGTATGGTTTAACATATACTGCCTCATACGCTTAGCTGCCCAAGCGAGTGCACAACAAGTTTTTTCCAGTATTGAGTACCTCGACTCACAATCAGTGAACTTTTTACTCAGGTAGTAAATGGCATGTTCTTTTCTACCTGACTCGTCGTGTTGACAGAGCACACACCCCATTGAGTTCTCAAGAACCGTGAGATACATAATCAATGGCCTTCCTGGTACTGGCGGCATGAGGACCGGAGGTTCCTGTAAATATTCTTTTATCTTTTCAAAGGCCTTTTGACAATTTTCATTCCACCTGACCTCTTGATCTTTTCTTAACAATTTGAATATTGGTTCACACGTGGCTGTGAGATGAGAGATGAATCTAGCAATGTAGTTCAATCTCCCCAAGAAACCACAGACCTCTTTTTCTGTTCTCGGCTCAGGCATTTCTTGTATGGATTTTACTTTAACAGGATCAACCTCGATACCTCTTTCACTAACAATGAAACTCAGCAATGTTCCAGATATCACCCCGAAGGTGCACTTGTTCGGATTCAACCTCAGTTTGAACTTCCTCAAACTTTCAAATAACTTCTGAAGGTTCACCAAATGTTCTTCCTCCGTTTATGACTTCGCAATCATGTCATCAACATAGACTTTTATCTCCTTGTGAATCATTTCATGAAAGAGAGTCACCATTGCCCGCTGGTAGGTTACCCCAGCATATTTCAATCCAAAGGGCATTACTTATAACAAAATTTTCCCCACGGTGTTATGAATGTCGTCTTCTCCATGTCTTCTGGGGCCATTCTGATTTGGTTATACCCAGAGAAGCCATCCATGAAGGAAAATGCAGCATATTGAGCAGTGTTGTCCACTAACACGTCAATGTGGGGAAGCGGGAAATCATCTTTCGGGCTTGCTCTATTCAAATCTCTGTAATCAACACACATCCTGACCTTTCCATCCTTCTTAGGTATAGGCACGATATTAGCAACCCACAGAGGATAATTCATCACAGCAAGAAAACCAGCGTCCAACTGTTTCTGAACCTCTTCCTTGATTTTGACAGCCATGTCCGGTTTTGTCCTTCTCAATTTCTGCTTGACCGGCGTACAACCTTCTTTAAGTGGCAACTGATGTACCACAATATCAGTGTCAAGCCCAGGCATGTCTTGGTAAGACCAAGCAGTGATATCCACATACTCTCAAAGCATCTCAATCAATCTTCCCTTAACAGTGTCTTCCAAAGCAGCCCCAATCCTTACTTCTCTTTTAGTGTCCTCGGTTCCCAGATTAATAGTCTCAATTTCCTCCTGATGAGGTAAAATGACCCTTTCCTCATGTCTCAGCAATCTGGCCAATTCTTCTGGTAAGTCACAATCTTCGTCAGTCTCTTCTTCAGCCTGATAGATGGCATTGTCGAAGTCATACCGAGCCATAGCTGAATCATTAGTGGTGGCATCTGAACAAAGAAACCTGCATGATTGATGTTTTATGTTTATTATGAATGCAACAAACAAGAAAACACATTGCCATTTTACTTTAAATAAATGCAAAAAGTAAAAACAGAAAAACAGGGATTAAAACATTTGAATGTGAAAAACGTCCTTTATTGATGATAAAGTAGTAAACAAAAACATCAAAGCCCTACAGACAAGTATCACTACGTCTTGGGTAGAACGTAGGATTTAACATGAGAGGAAAACAAAGGCAATTACTCTTGACGGGTCACTTGGATGACTTGCTCGGAAGACCAATTGCATAGACTTTGATCGAGATTGCAGGGGCGGATCCACTTATCCATGTCACAATCACTATCCCCCTCATCATCAATGGCATTAACCCAATTGAAGAAATACCCAGCACTTGTGAATTGAATTGAGCCAGCATACTTGGGAGGCTCCTGAAATTGTCTGGGTGGCTTGTACCCTAGCCCATAAGTATTCTGCTTCATCTGAACGTCAATGACCTGGCCCCACTTCTGGGAACTACCAGCTTCAACTAAAGCGCGTGTATCTTTGAAAGAAGACATCGAAACTTCTGACTGATTTACCACTTCGGGTTAATTTACCACCTCAGGCGTACTGACTACTCTTGGAGGTTCCTCAGGAATTTTCACAGCTTCAAAGGCTTGGCACAGAGTCTCATGTATCTCACCATCTACCTCCACATACTTGAAGGTTGATAGGTGAGTCACCATGATGTCTTCCTCACCACAGACTGTCACAACGTGGTCATCCACCATGTATTTCAGCTTTTGATGCAGCGTGGACGTTACTGCCCCAGCGTTATGGATCCAGGGGCGACCAAATAAACAGCTATAGGCAGGCTGAATGTCCATGATGTAAAAAGTGGCATCAAAAATCTCAGGACCAACTTTGATCGGCAATACAATTTCTACAAAGACAGACCTCTTAGAACCATAAAAAGCACGCACCACCAAGTCACTCGGCGTGCAAATCAACCCACGAGTATCTAACTTCATCAGAGCCTTCTTTAGCAACATATTTAAGGAGGACCCAGTATTAACTAAACATGTGACATTAAGGAGCCTCTACATTCCACTGAAATATGTAGAGCGTTGTTGTGATTCCTCCCAGCTGGAGTCAGATCTAGGTCTGTGAACCATAAGCCATTACCAGCATTCACATAAGCCACAACTCCTTCTAGCTGATTAACAGATATTTCTTGAGGTACATAGGCTGTGTTCAAAACCTTCAACAATGCATTCTGGTGCGCCTCGGAGCACAACAGCAGAGATAGGATGGATATTTTGGATGGCGTCTGATACAACTGATCAACAATTTTGTAATCACTTTTCCTGATTAATCTCATAAACTCTTCCACATTTTCTGAGAAAGAGTTGTCAACTTGTTTTGTTACGGAGTCATTCACGACCTGCTTCTGTACAGAATCGTCCATCACCTGTTTCCCTTTATCCTGTTTGGAACTGCCAACCTGATTATCTGACGGAATAAAGACTCTGCCACTTCTGGTGATAGCCCCTGCGCCAATAGTATTGCCAACCTCTGAGCTCACAGCCGAGGTTCCTAACAATTCTTGTTTCTTTCCATCAACAAATACCTCAGCCCCATAGTTCCACGGGACGACTTTGGTACTTTCATACGGGACAGGCCCAGGAACTGTAATGATGACCGACGCTGGTCTCGCCGGTGCTGATATAGTTATCGTTTTGAAAGGAATTGTTATAATGGCAACATCATTCTCTTCGTAAGTAGTTTTTCTCTTCTTATCACATTTATCAAACTGTAGTTGTTCTTCATTAATCAATCTCTGAATACCTGATTTCAACGAATCACAACCGTTCAATTGTAACATACATTCTGAACATCCCTCATCACAACCAGGGAACACCCCTCCCTTCAGCAATCTTCTTTCACCACACACAAGGGAGTCTTCAACTCATTCACATCTAAAATCAAGTCCAAGGATTCATTATCTTCAATAACGGCATTAACCCTTGGCCCACCGTGATTCGGCAATGGGTTCTGAATGACATTTGGAGTGTCATTGGAGAAATTGATGGCTTTTGAGTCCATCAAATCTTGGACCTTATGCTTAAAAGCTTTACAGTCCTCAATATGGTGCCCTGGCGCTCCAGAGTGAAATTCATAGTGGGCATTGGCGTCATAACTGGGAGGTGGATTACCGATAATGGGGCCAGAGTCCTCTTTTGGATCAATTGTAATTGTAGCAAATGTTGAAATGATTAGGAGTAAGGCAAAGGTGGAGTATCAAAATGCCTACTCTGTTTAGGCCTGTCCTGGTGTCTGCGAGGAGCCTGATTTTGCTGCTGAGGCGCTGCTTGTTGTTGAGGTGCTGCGGGAATAGTTACAGAAGCCACCTGCTTCTAACGATGTCTTCCTTTACCACAGTATGAAGAAATAGAATTTGTGTCTCCTTCTTTTTTCTTGTAATTACCGGCATACGACTTTTTCCCTCCTCTCGATAAGGATCCATCATTGATAACACTGAATCACACTACGTATTTGACTCAGATTGCACATGTTTCTTAGAATTTTATTGCTATTTTCTTGTGTTATGCTTGTGTTTTGTTTTGTTTTCAGGTTCTTTGTATTCCCAAAGCTCCTCGTGAAGAAATGAAGAAAAACGAGCAAGAAAACCAGTTTTTGAGGAAATTGTACACATGGCATCCACCATGGTGAGCACCATAGGGTAGGCCATGACTTGGATAGGAGTCAACTACTGTCAACTGTCACGATCTCCACTTCTTTTTCCCTTGGTTCACATGGCGGGCGCCATGAGGGGATGGCGGGCGCCACCTTTGTCGTATGGTTTCCCTCCCAAAAGAAGTTGGGGGGCACTTTGGTCTTTCCATATTTTTTCCTAGGCTTTAAATAGATGAGTCCTTGATCCTTTTTCTTCATCCAAGCTTAGTTTCAGAACTCAAGCCATATATTTTCAGTATTGTAAAGTGATAAACTTCTCACATCGGGGAGTTATCACACTGTTTGATCGAGTCTGTAATCGAGTTTGGAGCACTCTGGTAGAAGTTAATCATGCCGCCATTTTCATTTCCAGTCATTTATTTCCAGTTGTACCAGATTTAAAGCCTCCGATTTGGAGCAGGTTTCTATTTACTTTCTCGCACTATTTACTTTCTCGCACTATTTACTTTCCCGCACTATTTATTTTCTCGCACTATTTACTTTCCTGCACTATTTATTTTCTCGCACTATTTACTTTCTCGTACTATTTACTTTCCCGCACCATTTATTTTCTCGCACTATTTACTTAAAAAGAATCTACTTTAACATGATCTATTTCAACATTTCTATTTACATTTCCATGTTCGGCTAAATTTTAAAGGTTAGAATGTAAGGATCATAGTTAAAGTAGTATTCCATACAAGGTGTCAATAGAAATGCTTAGGGGTTATTCTGATTTTTAACACAAGTTTTCTGCACTTTATTTCTATTGGGTAAGATCGAAAGCCGTCCAACCTTTGGTTAAACTTGGTTATTCTTAACTGTTCAAAGGAAGCGAAAGCGCTTTGTTTAGTTAAGTAGAAGTTTTTAATACTTTAGAAAAACGATTTTAAAACTATTTTCGGACGCGTTTATGGGTTTAAAGTCCGGTTCGCATGAACCTCTTTTTGCTAAAAGTTCCAAGTCAAAATACTTTTCAACTGATTCAAGAAACTATATTTCTTAAAAATAGGTTTATTACTTTAACGCAATGCGCGCCTTTTTATAAGTGGCAATAAGAGGGTTCGATTAAGGGATAAACTCGGTTCTAAATACGCGAAAGCGACAGTTCCCGTTAAATTAGTTCTTTTCATAAGTAGAAAACATTACCCCATAAGTGGTTCTATTTACAAGCATTTGGAATACTATCCGACTGTGTGAATTACATTCAGGCCTATTATTTAAAATTGAATTTTATATCTACGTACTTTACTTTGCTTTTAATGTGCACTCACGAACTCCCGATTGATTTGCCTTAGATAAACATCGTAACAATAGAAACCGATAGATTGACGTTTGGTCTCTGTGGGATCGATAATCTTTTATATTACTCTTACGCGATTAGTATACTTGCGAAAACACCGCATCAAGTTTTTGGCGTCATTGTCGGGGACCAATTACGTCAAATTGCGTACCTTGTTGTTACACCGTCTAGACTAAGGCTTTACCTATTGGTCAATGCGAAGAACTCGCAGCACCGGTAGTCTTATAGATCCTTTAGCGAAACCTGAACGTTACGCTCGCGCACGTCTCTCACTTCGTAGAATTAAGGAAACTATGGCCGAAGACCGTAACCAAAGACCCCTTAAGGATTTCGCTCAACCATCCGATGACGAACCTAGTTCTAGTATAGTAAACCCTAATATTCCTACTAACAATTTCGAACAGAAACCCTCCCTATTACAATTAGTACAGCAAAACCAATTCTCGGGTCTCCCTTCTGAGAACCCAAATCAACATCTAAAAGTATTCATCCAATTAGCTGACACTTTTAAAACCAATGGTACTACTCCTGAGGCGATTCGTCTAAGACTATTTCCTTTCTCCCTCAGAGACAAAGCCCTTACATGGTTAGATCCCTTCCAGCCAATTCTATTACAACTTGGGAAGACCTTAGGAGAGTATTCCTTGCTAGATATTTTCCCCCAAGTAAAACTGTTGTTTTTCGAAACCAAATAACCAGATTCACTCAAAACCAAGGTGAATCACTCTTTGAAGCTTGTGAGAGATATAAAGACCTATTGAGAATATGTCCACATCATGGCCTGGAATCATGGCTAATCATTCATACCTTCTATAATGGACTTCATTATAACACTAAGATGACCATCGACGCTGCCACTGGTGGCGCTCTGATGAATAAACCTTACCTTGAAGCTTGCGCTCTCATCGAAGATATGGCTCAAAACCATTGTCAATGGGGAACAGAACGAGCAACAGTGGAGAAGAAAGAAGCCCAAGGAGGAATACATGAGATAAGTTCTATAGACATGATGCAAGCCAAAATGGACGCTTTGACCCTTAAGGTCGAACATATGTACGCAAACCCAGCTACTGCAGCAGCAGTCTCGTCAGAATGCGAATTATGTGGAGCCAAAGGACACCAATAAGCGGAATGCAATCTGTTGAATGAAACTAAATCAGACCAGGTCAACTATGCCTAAGGGAACCCATTTTTAAACACTTATAACCCTGGATGGAGGAATCACCCAAAATTTTCCTACAAAAACAATAACCCTATCCAAAACCCTGCACCTCCGAGACCACCCGGTTTTCAAGCCCAAAGACAAAACCAACCTATGCAAGTTGTGCCGCCCAAGCCGAACCTTGAGAAAATCATGGAAAATTTCATTTTGGCTCAAACCCAGCAAAACAAAGAATTCCTAAACCAAAACATTCATGTAAACGAAATGATTACCCAGTTAGGAACCAAGGTAGACCAAATAGTCACCCACAATAAGATGCTTGAAACCCAGATCTCTCAGGTAGCTCTCAAACAAGCTCCCGAAACCACACGTGGAGGACAATTTCCTGGACAACCTCAACAAAACCCCCGAGGACAAGCCAATGCAATTACCTTACGAAGTGGGACCGCTTATGATGAACCGTTTAACCCGGCATTGGGCAAACCCAAAACTTCTAAGAAAAGTGTTGTACCTACGGACGAAGTAGAGGAATCAGTGGAATCTGAAGAACAGAAAAAACCCAGATAAGGGAGAAACTATAGATAAAACTAATGAACCACCCCCACTATACAAACCTCCAATACCCTATCCACAAAGACTCAAACAAACCAAGATCAATAACCAATAACAGAAATTCATTAAAGTCATAGAGAAACTTCATGTGGAGATCCCTTTCACAGAAGCCATCACCCAGATACCATCTTATGCAAAGTTCCTCAAAGACATCCTTACCAATAAACGTAGACTTGACGATCCAAAACCTTTGGAATGCAATTACATTTCTGAGAATAAACTTGCCAAAAAGGAGAAAGATCCTGGAAATTTCTCCATACCTTGTGTTTTAGGGAGCCATGTCATCGATAAAGCTTTCCTGGACTTAGGAGCTAGTGTGAGCTTAATGCCTCTAGCAGTTTGTGAAAGGTTAAAACTAGGAGAACTGCAACCTACTAAGATGTCTCTTCAATTAGCCGATAGATCCATCAAATATCCAGTAGGCATATTAGAAGACGTCCCAGTTAGGATCGGTCAGTTGTTTATCCCTACTAATTTCATTGTCATGGACATTAAAGAAGATGATGACATTCTAATCCTCCTAGGTAGGCCATTCTTATCAACCGCAGGAGCCATAATAGATGTCAAGAGAGGAAAGTTGACTTTTGAGGTAGGTGATGAAAAGATAGAATTCATTTTGTCGAAATTTCTTATGGCACCAGTATTAGGAGACGCATGTTATGCCATATACATCATTGATGAATGCATTAGGGAACTAGATCAAGAAGAACCCATAGAAACAATCAAACTACCTTCAACCTTCATAAGGGAAGATGATGGATTTATGGAACCCTACATTGATGATAACCTTCACGAATGTTTATCCCTTACCCCCAATCCTATACCATGCCCCAAGAAACCAACCTTAGAACTTAAAGAACCACCCTAGAATCTAAGAAATGAGTCTTTGGACGAGGAAATGAACCGTCAAGTTATAGTCAGTGTTACCTTAAACCAAGAAGAAACAGACCAGCTCTTATATGTTTTGCGGAAATATCCCTCAGCCTTGCGATATAATATCTCTGATCTGAAAGGTATAAGTCCATCCGTGTGTATGCACTGGATTTTACTTTAGGAAGATTCGAAACCCTCCAGAGAACATCAGAGAAGGATAAACCCAATAATGAGTGATGTTGTTAAGAAGGAAGTTCTTAAGTTACTGGAAGTAGGTATAATTTATCAAATCTCAGATAGTAAGTGGGTGAGCCCTGTGCATGTAGTGCCTAAAAAGGGAGGCATCACAATCGTGCAAAACGAGAAAGGCGAACATGTAGCAAAACGGATAGAAGGAGGATGGCGTATGTGCATAGATTACAGAAAATTAAACAAAGCAACTAGGAAGGATCATTTCCCTTTACCATTTATAGACCAAATGCTGGAACGTTTAGCCAGACACTCCTATTTTTGTTATCTTGATGGATATTCGGGATTCTTCCAAATTCCTATTCACCCAGAAGATCAAGAAGAAACAACCTTCACATGCCCTTATGGAACCTTTGCCTATAGACGAATGCCTTTCGGCCTCTGTAATGCTCCAGCTACCTTCCAGCGTTGCATGATGTCAATCTTCGTTGATTACCTTGATGGAATTATGGAAGTATTCATGGATGATTTCTCGGTATGCAGATTTGATTTCAAAAACTGTCTCGTTAACCTTGAGAAAATCCTGAAAAGATGTGTGGATGTAAACCTGGTGCTAAAGTGGGAGAAATGTCACTTTATGGTTACCGAAGGTATAGTTTTAGGACACATAGTCTCTGAAAGGGGTATTGAAGTAGATAGAGCCAAGATAGAGGTAATAGAAAACCTGAAACCCCCTAAGACCATTAGAGAAGTCCGAAGTTTTCTTGGACATGTTGGTTTCTACCGGCGTTTTATCAAGGATTTCTCTAAAATAACCAAACCTTTAACTGGCCTCCTGATGAAAGATGTCGAATTTAATTTTGATGAAAAATGCATTGAAGCATTTAACCTTTTGAAACAAGCGCTAATTTCAGCACCCGTTATGCAACCCCCAGATTGGGCCGAACCTTTCGAAATCATGTGCGATGCTAGCGATTACGCTGTATGAGTTGTTCTATGTCAAAGAAAGGATAAGAAATTACATGTAATTTATTATGCTAGTAGAACCCTAGATGCTGCTCAGCTTAACTACGCAACCACTGAAAAAGAACTCCTTGCCGTGGTTTTTGCTATGGACAAATTTTGATCTTATCTAGTAGGAGCTAAAATTATAGTTTACACAGATCACGCTGCTATTCGTTACCTATTAAGCAAGAAAGATACCAAACCTAGGTTACTTCGATGGATCCTTTTATTGCAGGAGTTTGATCTAGATATTCGAGACAAGACAGGCACAGAAAATGTAGTTGCTGATCACCTTTCTAGACTTGAGTACCTGAAACCAGATTTAGTGCCTATAAATGATGATTTTGCCTATGACAGGTTAATAGCTAAGATAGGAGCTATTGAAGAAAATAACCTAGATCCTTATAAGAACCCTGAAAATTCTTTGGCGGTAAGTGGCGTACCTTGGTACGCCGATTTTGTTAATTACCTAGCCGCTGATATCATACCTCCTGACCTTAACTATCAACAGAAAAAGAAGTTCTTTAACGATGTAAGACAATTTTATTAGGACGAGCCACTTCTTTTCAAAAGAGGTACAAACGGTATTTTTCGTCGTTGCGTTCCAGAAGAAGAGGTAAGAAATATCATAGAACACTGTCACTCTGCACCCTACGGAGGACATGCTAGCACCTCCAAGACACACGCTAAAATTCTTCAAGCTGGCCTTTTCTGGCCCACAATGTGGTGTGATGTTCATGCTTATATAGTCAAATGTGACCGGTGCCAGCGCACGGGGAACATCTCCAGACGTGACGAAATGCCTTTAAGGAACATTCAGGAAGTAGAACTTTTCGATGTTTGGGGTATCGATTTTATGGGACCATTTCCATCCTAATTAGGAAATAAATATATCTTAGTGGCTGTTGACTACGTGTCTAAATGGATTGAAGCCATAGCCTCACCCGCAAACGACACACGAGTAGTGATTAAGCTGTTTAGGAATTATATATTCCCTAGATTCGGAGTACCCCGTCTTGTTATAAGCGATGGTGGATCGCACTTCATATCAAGGATTTTTTATAAACTTTTAAGCAAATATGGAGTTAAGCATAGAGTAGCAACACCTTACCATCCACAGACTAGCGGCCAATTAGAGGTATCTAATAGGGAGATTAAACAAATCTTAGAGAAAACTGTTTCAATAACTAGAAAAGATTGGTCTCAGAAGCTACAAGAAGCACTATGGGCCTACAGAACTGCCTTTAAAACCCCTATTGGAACAACTCCTTACCGATTGGTCTATGGAAAGTCCTGTCACCTACCCTTTGAGTTAGAACACAAGGCCTATTGGGCCATTAAAACCTTAAACTTAGATTATTTGACTGCTGGTGAAAAATGCATCCTTGACATTCATAAATTAGAAGAACTCCGCCAGTCTGCCTATGAAAATGCCATAATATATAAAGAAAGAACCAAAGCTTGGCATGATAAAAGAATTATAAAGAAAGATTTCAATATAGGAGATCATGTTCTCCTCTTTAATTCCAGGTTGCGACTTTTTCCTGGCAAGCTTCGTTCAAGATGGACAGGTCATTTCGAAGTTTCTAAAGTCCTAAAATCCGGAGCAGTTGAGATCAAGAACCATTCTTGTAGTCCATTCATTGTAAATGGGTAGAGGTTAAAACACTACGAAGGAGGTGACATTCCCATTGACTACTCCAGCCACACTCTGATCGATCCACCACTACCTACTTCAGCTACATGAGTTCTACTCGTCAAGCTAACGACGTTAAACAAGCGCTGCATGGGAGGCAACCCACAGTTTTATTTATTTTTCTTTATTTTTTTCTTTTATGTTTATTACTTTCCATGTCTTACATTTTGTTTTTATTAGTTTGTTTGTATATATGACCTTTTATAATGTTTATGTTTTCAGGTCCCATTCTCTAACCCTTCTTTTCAGGATGCAGACCTTCGACTACATGCATGTCGCTTTCAGAGATAACACACAGAGACAACGCTATTTAGTCCTTTATCAGTGCCCCATGGCACCTACCCGTTACCCTGACCAGGCTTGCATGGATGCCTTAGGCATCGAGCCCAGTATAAGGTTTCTATGTAGCCAGCTCCAGTGGGATGAGTATGCTGATGACATGCATTCGACCTACAGAAACCTCACCCTGGAGTTCCTCAGTTCATTTAACCATGAGCCATATGTTGGTCAGGACGGCAGCGTCATTTTCAGACTGTTTGGGACAGAGTACTCTTTTACCCATAAGGGGTTTGGTGATTTGCTAGGTTTCCAAACTTCCCCTGATGCCATTCCTGATTTACCTATGGGATACTTTATGAGTCGAGATATCGACAAGTTCTGGAGCGATATTACAGGTGGAGGAAGCCCTGATCCGTCCACCCAGCTATCTTACATTATCCATAACCCAGCTCTCAGGTATTTCCAGATGATCCTTGCCCACACCTTCCATGGAAAGGCTGATGCTGATGTCCATGTTAGTGAGGAGGAGATCTTCTTCCTTTTCTGTGAGAACCAGTCGCGTCCTGTGGCCTGTGGGAACTTTCTGCTTGACAACTTCACACTCACAGCCAGATCTTCTGAAGGAATCATCCATGTGGGAGGAACAGTTACTCAGATTGCTACCGCTTTGGGTCTTACTAGTAAGCTGCTTCACCTGACTCCTTACTGCGGGTATACCATGTTGGATATCGATTTCTGCTTAGACCGAGGATTGATGAGGAGAACTTCCTTTCACCCTAACCAGTTCAAGCTCTTGATCGACGGCGAAACCATCCATTACTTCACTTTACCTGATCCTATGATGACAAGTGTCCACGACCCTGCTAATTGGAGTTATGCTTTAGAGGGTTATGGAGAGACAGTTGATGAGCCTCGCACTCCACCGTTACCAGAGTATCACCCTACACCACCTTCTCCCAGGATTACAGTGTTGTCGAATAATCTTTCCTTGCAGAGACCTGACGTGTACACACAGCTAGCTGAGCTACATATGGAGACTGCCAGACTTCAGCAGGAGGTTACTGACCTTACCTTGCAAATCCAGGTGTCCGATCTGACTCACGCGATAGAGGCTGATTGCTTGTATCAGGAGATCACAGATCTACGCCACGAGTTAGCTGTAATTCGAGGTTCTGACCAGACCGAGGAGCATCCGGCTCCATGATGACACTACTCTCATTATCTTCTTTACCGTTTTATTTACTTATTTCCGTTTTTCAGACTTATATATATATATATATATATATATATATATATATATATATATATAAGCATTTTTATGTTTATTATTCTCTCATTTTATTTTATTAATTTATTTACTTATTTATTATTTGTATTTTTATTTTTAGACCTAACAAAAATATGCATGTACTAGAACAAGAAGGACGTGCTACCTGCACCACCCAAATAAAAGAGGAGAAGAAAGCCCAAGAAAGCAAAAATAAATTCGGCCCAGACTTTTCGTTAAGGTGGCGTCTGCCATATAGTCCATGGCGCCCGCCATGGGGTCTGGAACTATATGCGGGCCAGAACCACCAAAACCCCCATTTTCTCACCTTCAAACTCCCTAACCTCCATTTTTGCCCACCCGAAAACCTCCATCAACCCCCATAAAGTTCACAACTTTTTCATCTACTCACCATCCCATTAACCTCTCTAACCTCCATTTTTGCCCATCCATCAAAATCTCTTAAAAACCCACTTTTCACCACCTTTCTATAGAAACCCATTTCTCTCATTCTTCAACCTCAAAGGTGCATCAATGGAGTATGACGGTTACATCCTTCGCCAAGGCAAGTCCGGGGAAAGGCAAAAGAAACTTCTCGAGAGATTGCAAGCACGAGAGATTATCTCGACCCGGTACGTCGACGAAGACTGTCTCTATACTCTTGGTATTTATCATAGTGTTTTTCACATGCTAGATGTCTTGGGATTACACGATATTTTTGCTAGGAAAGATCCCACTTTTGAAAGGTTGACCCGGGAAATTTTGAGTTCCTTGATTTACATTGTTAGTCCTAACACTGCTAGCACAGTCGGTACGGTGAAATTTAGAATGTTTAATGTCGAATATGAACTCACCACCGACGAACTAGCAGAGAGATTAGGAATGCCTTTTGGGGATGGCGCTGTTTGTGAAGCACCTTTGGATTCCGATTGGTCGGTTGAGGCATTTTCCTTCTGGCACAGATTGTCAAATTTTATAATTACTTCTTTTGAAGGGATTCTTGCCTCAAGGATCCATAACCCGGTCATCCGTGTTTTTCGTTATATGTTGGCTTGTACTATTTTTGGCCGGGTGAATCCAAACAAAGTGAATGCAAAAGAACTCCTATTTTTGCAAGGGTGCCTCACAAATAGGAGGATTAATTTGGTTCCTTTTATGATTGCTCACATGACTGCTCCTATTAAGAGTACAGGGACTATTGCTTTTGGAGGTTTGATTACATCTATTGCTAGGGCTCTAAACCTCGACACTGAGATAGCCACCTTGGCACCTCTTCCTCCCCGCACAATTAATTTAAAATTTCTAAAAGATATGAAATTGTGTAAGGTAAGGAGAGAGAGAGGCTTTGACCTCATGATCCATGGAGTGGTTATCCCATCTGTTGTTTTGCCGTGCACTAGACGTACTGATGTATGTGTAGAGAGGAACTGGACCTATGATCTAGATGCTTCACCTGTTACGGGTCCACTGCCTCCTAATGTTCCTACTAGGGACGGGAACGACACTGATGACGAGTATGACCAGCGAGAGCAGTCTCCCGATCATCATATGTCACCCCACCATGTATCACCTGCACCGTCTTCTTCTCACCCTTCTGCAGGTGCAGCTCCTGGTTTCTATATTACTGAGCAGATGTGGCGCGACCAGCTGGCCAGAGAAGAAAGGCGTGATGGCTTGCTTACTGCCGTCCAGCAGTAACTGACCGACAACATGAGATTCATGCAAGAGTCACAGCAGCAGACAGACTGCTCCATTCAAAGTATCATGCAATCTCAGGCTGCTTTGACCACCAGATTTGACGAGTTCGCAGCTTCTCAGAGCGATCGTCGCCGCAGTAGATCTCGTCACCCTAGGCGCTCACCGCACGGTGGCGACAGTACCAGTAGCATGCCATAGGACTTCCAGGTTACTCTTTCCCTATCATATTTCGAAACATTGGGGACAATGTTCGATTTAAGTGTGGGAGGAGACTTTATCTATTTTACTTGCATTTTCTTTCCTTTTACTTTTTTATTGCTTTCTAGTTTATTTATCTTGTTTTTAGTTTGTTTTTAGAATATGCATGTGCTTGATGAGTCATCTGTGTAGTGTATCCCTATTTTCCCATTTCCTTAGCCTTGCCAAAAAAAAAAATTTTGACAAAAGAAAGTGTATTGTTCTGAAAATTTGGGCTTTGAGACAGGTTTGAGTTAGGATGCGGATGACTTGGGAAAACTTTTTTGAAACATCGGTATCGTTTTAACACCATAGGCTTCGTGATTATAGGAATCGACCCCGATACCCCATATACCATAGCCTTAATTATCTTTTTAGAGTAGGTATTTAGTAGTTTATCCTAGCAGTCAGCTCCGGCCTAAGCATGCTCTACGTAAGGGACCGATGAATATAAGTGAATGATCTGTATGTTGTGCTTCATAAAAATGCAACTCGGGTATAAGTAACCCTCACAAGGTCATTTAACCCAAAAAGTTGTAAAAATTTATTTATATATATATATATATATATATATATATATATATATAAGAGAATAAAATTTGCCCATTGTTGGTTGGTTCAGAGGTATCTGGTGCTGGACTTGGTAGGGTGGGTTACGATCCAATCCCCCACAACTACAATTGGGTCAATAAAAGGGGTTATACCAGTTTGTGTACCAGAGCCCCATGCTTGAGATCAGAATCACTAACCGGTCACTTTACTATGAGTATGTATGGATAACGGGCTTAATGTGATTGCACCGGAATGAAAAGGACCCAAAAGAGATGCAAAAGGTAGACCTTGGTACAGTGGGGTAGTATGGATTGGTTTGTATAGGATCGAAGTTTATGTCCGTGTCTGCGGAAAAGTGTCATTACGATATTCTTGGTTCACTTAGTTAGTACCTATCACTTCATCCTAGTTTGAACTTAGAAGCCCTTTTAGCCCAAAATCATTCGTTGATACCACCTTTTTCTGTCATGAGCTATAAAGTGTTTTGCTTGAGGACAAGCAAAGGTCTAAGTGTGGGAGAATTTGATAACACTGAATCACACTACGTATTTGACTCGGATTGCACATGTTTCTTAGGATTTTATTGTTATTTTCTTGTGTTATGCTTGTGTTTTGTTTTGTTTTCAGGTTCTTTGTATTCCCAGAGCTCCTCGTGAAGAAATGAAGAAAAACGAGCAAGAAAACCAGTTTTTGAGGAAATTGTACACATGGCATCCACCATGGCGGGCGCCATAGGGTAGGCCATGACTTGGATAGGAGTCAACTGCTGTCAACTGCCACGATCTCCACTTCTTTTTCCCTTGGTTCACATGGCGGGCGTCATGAGGGGATGGCGGGCGCCACCTTTGTCGTATGGTTTCCCTCCCAAAAGAAGTTGGGGGTACTTTGGTCTTTCCATAGTTTTTCCTAGGCTTTAAATAGATGAGTCCTTGATCATTTTTCTTCATCCAAGCTTAGTTTCAGAACTCAAGCCATATATTTTCAGTATTGTAAAGTGATAAACTTCTCACATCGGGGAGTTATCACACTGTTTGATCGAGTCTGTAATCGAGTTTGGAGCACTCTGGTAGAAGTTAATCCTGCCGCCATTTTCATTTCCATTCATTTATTTCCAGCTGTACCAGATTTAAAGCCTCCGATTTGGAGCAGGTTTCTATTTACTTTCTCGCACTATTTACTTTCTCGCACTATTTACTTTCCCGCACTATTTATTTTCTCGCACTATTTACTTTCCCGCACTATTTATTTTCTCGCACTATTTACTTTCTCGTACTATTTACTTTCCCGCACCATTTATTTTCTCGCACTATTTACTTAAAAAGAATCTACTTTAACATGATCTATTTCAACATGTCTATTTACATTTCCATGTCCGGCTAAATTTTAAAGGTTAGAATGTAAGGATCATAGTTAAAGTAGTATTCCATACAAGGTGTCAATAGAAATGCTTAGGGGTTATTCTGATTTTTAACACAAGTTTTCTGCACTTTATTTCTGTTGGGTAAGATCGAAAGCCGTCCAACCTTTGGTTAAACTTGGTTAGTCTTAACTGTTCAAAGGAAGCGAAAGCGCTTTGTTTCGTTAAGTAGGAGTTTTTAATACTTTAGAAAAACGATTTTAAAACTATTTTCGGACGCGTTTATGGGTTTAAAGTCCGGTTCGCATGAACCTCTTTTTTCTAAAAGTTCCAAGTCAAAATACTTTTCAACTGAGTTAAGAAACTATATTTCTTAAAAATAGGTTTATTACTTTAACGCAATGCGCACCTTTTTATAAGTGACAATAAGAGGGTTCGATTAAGGGATAAACTCGGTTCTGAATACGCGAAAGCGACAGTTCCATTTAAATTAGTTCTTTTCATAAGTAGAAAACATTACCCCATAAGTGGTTCTATTTACAAGCATTTGGAATACTATCCGAGTGTGTGAATTACATTCAGGTTTGTTGTTTTAAATTGAATTTTATATCTTCGTACTTTACTTCACTTTTACTGTGCACTCACGAACTCCCGATTGATTTTCCTTAGATAAACATCGTAACAATAGAAACCGATAGATTGACATTTGGTCTCTGTGGGATCGATAATCTTTTATATTACTCTGACGCAATTCGTATACTTGCGAAAACACCGCATCAATCATTGACCATTATTTTCCTAGTTTTAATCTCGCTCTCAACCTTTTCTCCGACTAACACTAAGTCAGCAAAACCACCAATCATACAACTTACCAATCGGTCATAATACGGCCCCTGAAGAGTGGCCATGAACATGTCAACCATCTCCCGCTCCACCATGGGAGGCTGGACCCTAGCTGCCAATTCATGCCACATCTGGGCATACTCCTTAAAACTTTCATTATTTTTCTGCGACAAACTTTGCAACTGTGTTCTGTTGGGAGCCATGTCGGTATTGTACTGATATTGCTTGACGAAAGCTTCAACTAGCTCACGCCAGTTACGAACATGGCATCTCTCTAACTGCATACACCATTCCAAAGATGCCCCAGACAGGCTATCCTGGAAAAAGTGCATCAATAATTTCTCATCATCAGAATAGGTAGCCATCTTTCTAGCATAAGCCCTGACATGAATCTTCGGACAAGTGACACCATTATACTTCTCGAAAGTAGGTACCTGAAACTTGTGAGGGATCCTAACACTGGGGACCAGTCCCAAGTCTTCCATATCCAATCCTAGGGAATTCTGATTGTCAAACGCTTTCAACTTCTCCTCAATCAATCAGAATCTTTTATCAATATTAGGTTGGGGGTCAGCATCCCCACCTGGCAGAAAGAAGACACCATCTTGTTGATCATCATAGCGACGACCGTGCACTGTATAAACACTGTTGCCTCCTCCCACTATAGAAGGAATCACAACATTCTCTCCTCTGCCCGGAGGGATGACAACAGAAGGGACATGAACACATCCGCCCGGAGGACCAACATGAATACCACTACCATCAACACCTCCGCCCGAAGGAATGACACCATTGTGAAGGCCACCATGAAGGATACCGTCTTCATCAACTCTTGCGACCAGAGGTTGGACCAGAGTCCTTAACTGCTCTTGACCTTGAGAAACACCTTGCATTAACTCCATAAACTGAGCCATGCGAGCTTGTATCACAATCATCTCAGCTTGCATTTGTTCCATGGCTTTTCGTTGATTCTGTCTGGTAGAGTATCGGTGAATGCGTTGATCAGCAATCCTGTCTAAAGAAAAGAACAAGATGAGCAAACCATAGACAAACACCTGTTATGCACAATGATTATGAATATGCAAATGCAAATGAACATGTTTGAATATTTGCAGGGCGATCCACCCCTTGATTCCAGTTTAATAACAAGATAGAACGGAACTTCTGCTCATACATTAAGAAAACCAAAGGATAATCATTTGTCAATAATTACAGCCCACGATACAGATAAAGGTCTGATAATCAAAGATCCTAACCAACAAGCTTGGCGGTGATCCAAACACGATAAAAGAGAAAGAGAAAACTATGGCATGTCATCGAAATCCACAAGTGTCAATCCTCCCCAACATTATGATGCTTGCTCCAGTCTTGCGCTTCTTTGAATAGCTTCTTGGTTTCGGGATGCCTCGGTCTCTGAATCAACTCCTGAATGAGGATATCTCTTCTGTGCATGATCCCTTTTAGGTATCGGCAGTGCAGCTCCCAAGCATCTTCGCCAAAAACACCATCCATGTTAGGACCCTCATTTCTAGGTCTCTTCACTTCTGCTTGAATCTTCAGCTCCTCTATAGTAGTTATGGCCTCATTGAGTTGATCTTCGACTGCTCATTTCTGGAATGTCCCTGATAGGATCTCTTCATCTTTCTTTTTGAGCTTCAATTTCAAACTCTCAATCTGCTCCACAAACTTATCTTCTTTCTGTTTGTTGGCAGTTATTGCAGTGTTTCGGTAAGCGTTAAACTTGTGAATTTTTTACAAAGCCTTGGCCAAGTCTTCCTTCTTAGACTTGAGAACCCTGCTAATACCCTTTAGAGCTTGCCCTACCTTCAGTATGGCTGTGACCTCGTCAGCTAGCTCCTTTTCCTTCTTGGCGAGAAGTTCTGTCTTCTTCTTGGCAACATGGACAGCTTCACCTCGCTCGTGCTTCAGCTGATAGATCTCTCTCTGTAGCTCACTATTCTCTTCTCGTAGCTTCTCCTTCTCAGCCCACAATTTGTTAAACTTCTCTATCTCAACTGTGGTGGGAGGCTCAATCATCAGTGGATACAATGGCGACTCTATCGATAACGGCAGGAGCTCTTCCTCTGCTCTCCTCCGAATCCACTCCACATACGGAGAGAAAGCTCTGTTGTTACACTTTCCAAAAGAGGTCTTTCCTTTCTTATCAATCTGTACCCAAGCGATCACAACTCTCCTCAACATATCTTGTTCTTCAATACCATTGAATAACAGGGACTCTCTAATATCTTGATCTTCAGGGGGAACTCTCAATGCATACCCAAACTGCCTGATAGTGAGGGAAGGGTTATAATTAATTCTGCCTTTCCTCCCCACTAAAGGTACGTTTGGGAACTCTCCACAGTTGAAAATGAGCCCTATTCCCGACAAACTGTGATTAAACCAAATGATATTATCAGCAGTCAATCCCATCAGCTTCTTGGACCACTTCAAAGAACCTCTGTATCCACAAATGCCCCAGTCTGAGGAAGATGACTCAAAAACCATGTAGATAGGAGTGGTGCGTAACAGCTTACACTCTTTCCTCGCCTATTCTCGTTCTTGTAGTGGACGGAATGGTATACATCACCAAGAAGAATAGGTACAGGATTTCTCAAGATAAAGATCCGAACCGCGTGCATATCAACAAGATCGGGGATGTTAGGGAATAAGACAATTCCATAAATGTAAAGAGCTAGTATAGCGTTGAAAGCGGACCAACTTCTCGCCTTAGCATATAAGCTTGCTTGATCAAACAAAAACTTCAAATGGAAACCTTTAAATCCTTGCTTGTCAACAATATTATCACTCAGAATGGATTCTCCAATGCGAAGAGCAGCTGCCATTTCTTCTAGGCCTGGATGTTCTTCAGAGAAGAAAGGTATCTTCGGCTTGATGGAGATTCCCAAAATAAATGAGAACTCTTCCAAGGTTGGAGCCAATATATAATCCGGGAAAGTGAAACAGCGCAAAGGAGGGTCATAGAATTGCAGGAGCGAATGAATGGCATCACGCTCGTTCTTTGAGATATTATAGACAACCTTCAATATCTTCCCATATTCATCTTTGAACTCAGTGCGGACCCCGGGATCAGTCATACTAATCATTTTGTGAATCAAATTCAGAGTTGGGTTTGGGAACGTGTACGCTACATTCTTCTTCCTCTGAGCATCCATGACGGGAAAACTTCGGCAACTGGAATCAAAGGTAAGATGCGAGCCCTAAAAAATGTCAAACATGTTAGAATGCAAGAGATGATGCAAATGCAAACATGGGATCAAGGTATCAAACTGCTCTGAACATCTATTATGTTGTTAACTGATCAAAGACCACAAACCCAGAAACCCATAATATCAGAACATCAGATCACTGAGATAACCAGAAAACCAGGTAGATAACTACACACTGACGAGAAACTCAGAAAACTAGGTAGGTTGAAGTTTAAGGTTACCTGCAAACCTGCAAACACCCATCCCCCCTCACATGTGGGTTCTAGAAAACTGAGGATCCTCAGCGTCGGATTCTCGATTTGAGAAGCAATAGTACATTCATCCCTCGGGGTACAATACTATCGCTAAACAAAGAGGTCTTCCACTGATGCCCCCAAAAATAAGGTCATCCTATGTAAGTCCCCAGCTTTGGGTCCTCGGATCAAGAAGTATAATGGGTTTTTCATTTCTGGTCTGCCATTACTACCTCTTGGGAGGAGTGCCTCTACTGAGTCCTCGGGTAAATGGTCGCCAGAGTCGACAGTTCTCTAGATCAACACCCCGAAATGCATAAGACGCGCACGTCAGAATATCTCCCAAGAAAACCTCGTCTGGATGTGAATTTCGTGAACACCAAACGTACCAAGATGGTGCATAGGTCCCACTACTTTCCACTCTAGTCCTACGTGTATACTCAAGCCTGTGTATTGGGCTTATCCCTCGTGAATCTAACCCACCCAACAGCACAACAGCAGCAGAGCAATATGATAACAGTAATCAAATGCAATAAAATTTAGTAAAAATACAGTAATATACAACAAAATAAAGCACAACAAAAAACACCCAATGAAATAAAAACAAACAAGTGCTAGGATTGACTCGCATAGGGGATGGACCAGCAAGAGGTCAACACTTTCCCCGGCAGAGTCGCCAGCTATCGCAACTGCGAAAAAATAACCGGCGAGAAACAAGAACAGAAGAGTCGCCACCGAACGTTATTTATCAATACGCAGGGAAAGGAAATAATCGAAGAAAACCTGAAGGAAGGGAAAGACATGGTCATCGCAATCATAGTCCGGGTTCGGGAGTCGGTTACGCGAGGGGAAGGTATTAGCACCCCCACGCGTCCATCGTACTCGATGGGATCCACGCTTGTTGTCTAATCAAAGGGTGAGTTATCCTAAAGTCTACGGCTAAACATAAAAACGGGGAAAAGAAAAAAAAAGTGACTCGGTAGGACATCGCCGTCCTAGGCCTACGTATTCCCTTGTGCAATGGGAAATTCAGAGTCAACGTAGTTCGACGAACTACGCACTAATGGGGGAGGTTGCTCGCCAAGACATCGTTGTCTTGTGCCTACGTATCCTCAATCTAACTAGAGAGAGGAAATCAGAGCAGTCGTAGTTCGACCTAACGAGGTCTTAGTGTTTTTTATGAGCAACGTTAAGTTCGCGTCCGGCAGTTAGGGTCGATGCATGTTTGCGATTTGAACGAAAATAACATGTTGTTTTCTAAAAATGGTTTGAGACTCAACAATCCCGAAGGATGAAAAAGGTTTGAATTTGGTTTTTATTTTTTAGACAGAAGTGAATTGAAGTTAGTTTGTAACTTGCATTGCACCGAAGTCTATGACGTAGGAACGAATGCATAGCAAATCGTCCCAAGATGGGACGTCCACTAAACACTCCATAAAAAGGAGAGGAAACCCATCATTTTTCATTTCCCACATACAAGTCTCATGCGCAATACACGTTACCTTTATTAAATGTCTTAGAATTGTTATGAGATGAGAGGAGAAGACTCAAGTCGAAAAGAAAACGCTACGGGAATTCTATCCTAATGTTGTCATGTAAAAGATGGCCCTAAGGTTGAGGTAAGAGGGGAAGGTTCTACCTAATGTTAGCATGCATGGTTTGAATCCTAATATCTATCCTATTCCAAGCTTAATCAAAGATTAAGTTGGACTAGGAAGTCCTAAGGGAACAAGCAAGAGCAAGGCAAAAACCAAAGAAATAAACCAAAAACAGCGGCTACAACAGCGCTCCAGCACCTGCACAGTGGTAAAATCCAGCACATATACCAAACAGCATTCGACAAGTCAAGTTTCCAGCACAAAACGGGTGTAAAAAGCAACAGGCAACAAAGGTATACAGTTGACAGCATGTAAACTATTCAGAACAGTGGCTGTGAAAAGCAGGACAGCATGCAATGCATCCAAACAAATACTCAATCAATGCTCCAAGCAAGTAACAATTGCACACAAGCATGCATATCTAGACAATTCGAGCATATAGATTGCAAGTATCAAGAATGAACAACAATGATCATGTTAACAAGTCAAGAATAATTACTCAACAAAGTTGCACAACTCGAACATTGATCAAAACATCATGCATAAGCAACCACGGAAACAAACAACAATCACGCATCACATGTCCAGCAAGTTGAGCATCAATCAAGAATTAACACAATTCAAATGTGTGTTCATCGTGTTTATCACCTCAATTAATCAACAACGCAAACATAAACATTCATCGATGAAAACCAAGAATCGTGTGTCGAAGAATTGTGTTCATGCAATGGTGTGAGGTGAAACAGCTCATGATTAATCCACAAATCATCAACATATTAATCCATGAAGTTTAGACATGCAAAGGATCTCAAACAAACAAGAAAATGCAAGAAAATCACATTCTGCAGCCGTGGTAACCGGTTATCAGATATGCTGTAACCGGTTACTCAATTCAAAGTAGCCCAAAATTACGTAGAAAACAACAGGGTAACCGGTTAGCAGATATGCTATAACCGGTTACTCTGCAACGGAATTAAAAAAACAGTGTCCAAAATCACTTTTCAGCAGCTTATGACTTCTCCAAACATCCAAATGATCATGCAATCAATTAATCACGAAATTCACATCAAATATCAGTAATCAAACACCAATTAGATCCAATAATCATCGACATTAAGAATCAAATTCAAGAAAAGTGGATCCAAATCAACAACAACCAAAGATCTACATTGAATAAGTTGTAAATAAGCTAAATCAAGTATAGATCTAAGGAAAACCAACCTACAAAGTTGAGAATTGCTTTGGTGATTGTTGCAAATGAAAATTGATGAATCCAAGCAAGAAATCCAAGATCTATGCAAGAAACTTCAAGATCCTAGCAAGAAACTTCAAGATCCAAACAATGTGATGATTTTGCTTCAAGCTTTCTCCAAAATCAATTCCAAAAGCTCAAATCCAAGAGTAAAACAGTAGCAAATTCAAGATTCTTTCAAGAATTGGTGAATGGATGAAGGTTTAGTTCCAAGATCAACAAATTTCAATGCAAAATTTGTGGAACTTTGATGAAGGAACTTTGAGTGAGGGTTTTTGAAATGAGAGAAAAGTTGAGAGAAAATGGAGTGAGATGTGTAGAAAATTCAGAAAAATGAATCAAGGTTATGTGAGGTTTGGAATGAATTGATTTAAATAGAAGCTAGGTTAGGAATTCAAATGTGGTTTGGAGTGTGGGTTAATGAGTGGAATGGAGATTAGGAATGGAATTTGAAAAAAGAATGTGGAATTAGAGTGGAAAATGTTGGAAGGAATTTAAATTTTGGGTGGAAAATGATGAAAATAAATCAATTCTAGATCCTTCCCACACATGCACAAGCCAAGCACATGATCACAAATGATGCAAACTTAATTTTTTTCAAGTTGCGCCCAGAGAAACCGGTTATCACATATGCTGTAACCGGTTACTTAGTTTAAGAAACCTAAAAATGTGCAGAAAAACAAAGGAGTAACCGGTTATCACATATGCTGTAACCGGTTACTCAGTTCAAATTTTGAATTTTGGCGCCTTTTGGAGGGAAACTTGGAAAAGTGACCTCTGAAAGCTGTTTTGAACCCCGTTAAGCCTCCGAAACTCAAAACTTGATATTGCTACTGAGTAACACCAGAAACGAAACACAAATTCTTGCTGACACCTCAGAATGTCCTGTTGAATTAATAATGTCTGATACCGGATCGCTTGATCAAAAATGACTGCCAGAGCTTCTGATTATCAAAATGTCTAATGAGCAAAATAAAAGCTCAAAAGACCTTGAAAGTTATCTGCTTGGCTCTGAATACTGCTGAAAATCATATTGAAACTGATAACGCCATGAGCTGCTGGAAAATACCTTGATCCCATGCCCAAAAGTAACATGCCAATGCAAAATGACGATGCGAATGAAATGAAACCTAAGCCAGTTAGAGTTAGAAACAAGGGGGGAAATTTTGGGGTGCTACAGCAAGATGGTGACACCACGTCCGAACGAAGAACCACCTTCGGCGGAAAGTATAGTTGTAATGCAAACAACTGACGTTGGCTCTGGGACTGTGTCTGCGGTTTCGACCGCCCATAGTGGGCCAACTGCGACACCACGTCGATCTGAACTAAGGCCGACGATGACAGGGACTACAGGGCAGCATGTGCCTAGTTTCACAATGCCCATCTCTCAATCTTTTGGGATGCCAACAGAGTTTATGTCGAGTCTACTTTCTAGTGGTCCGGTGTTTGGGGAAGGTTCGTCTCCAGTTCTCTCACCATACCAAGGCTTAGGGCCTTTGGTAAACCAAGTTACTTGATCCCTAGGTTTCAGTCTGTTATCCCAATCAATACCAAGGTTCACTTCAAGTTCCATCGCGGTCATGAGATAGCAGATGGATGAGAGTAATCAAGAAATGGTTCATATATTGACTCAATAAATGATTGAGACCATTAATACAAGATTTGACCCAGAGTAACCAATAATTGGCAACTTAGATGACACAAATAGGTAACTTCCTAGGCGCTCCTAGGACACCGGGTCGACAGACTCCTCCGCCTCGACCGGAGACACCAGTTCGTCAGGATGAGGTCTTCGACGAGACAATTGACCAACCCCATGAGGTTGAACAAACCGCTTGGGTGGCCTAAAGGCCTCCCGTTATGATGGTTCATAGGAACCAAGATCCAGACTATGTGGTCAGACAAGTTCGACGTGATGCCATGGTTGGCGAACCAAACTTAGAAGCAATGGTCGAACGGATCATGATCCGAAATGGGGCAAATCCAGGCCTTCGACGGCCAATGTACACGTCCCCACTACCAGATTTTGTCTTACAGACAGAATTACCTAGGGGGTGGAAAGTGCCAAAGTTCACCAAGTTCGCTGGAGAGACTGGAGAATCCACCGTCGAACACGTCGCCAGGTATCAAACCGAAGCTGGTGACATAGCAAATAATGAGAACTTGAAAATGAAGTATTTCCCAAGTTCCCTCACGTAGAATGCATTTACATGGTTTACCACGTTGCCCCCTCAGTCTGTTCATACCTGGGCACAGTTAGAAAGATTGTTTCAAGAGCAATTTTACATGGGACAGTCGAAGATTAGTTTGAAAGAATTGGCTAATGTCAAACGGAAGGCCACGGAGTCGGTGGACCAATATCTTAACAGGTTTAGACTTTTGAAAGCACGATGCTTTACTCAAGTCCCTGAACATGAGCTAGTCGAGATGGCAGCTGGCGATCTAGACTATTCCATCAAGAAAAAGCTAGACACGCAATATCTCAGGGATATGGCACAACTAGCTTATCAGGTCCGATAGGTTGAACGGTTGAAAGTTTTAAAAACTCAGACTAACAGATACCGTAAGAAAGAAAAAGTGTCATACGTAGTCGCTGACGAATATTCTTCTGACGATGAAGAACTTGTCGACGAAAGTGAGGTTAACGTGGCTGAACTCAAGCCAGGGCCTCCGTACACATGCAAATTATTAAAACCATCAAACGGGAAAAATCCAGTCGAAACTGGAAAAATAGAGAAATATGTTGCTAAAACTTATACTTTTGACGTGTCTAAGTGTGACGAAATATTTGATTTATTAGTTAAAAATGGTAAGATAATTGTTCCTCCTAGTTTAAAAGATCCCCCATTAGAACAAAAGAAGAAAAGGGGATTTTGTAAATTTCATAATTTCCTTGGTCATAAAACAGCTCAATGTGTTCTTTTCAGGGATCTGGTGCAAAACACTTTGAAGGAAGGTCGGCTTCAATTTGGCGAGAGTCCAAAGATGCAGGTTGATATGGACCCGCTGAAGGTTGAAGAGGCTTTGTACTCTGAGATGTACGATTGCGTGATGGTTGAGACTACTGAGGGTCTTAGCGAACAATTAACAACTGAATTTGTTGAATGCATGATGGTCGAAACTACTGACGGTTCCGACAAAAAAAACTGAGGAAGAACCCGAGGCAATTTACCCTCAAGCTGGCGAAAGCCTGGCGAATTTCCAAGAAAAATGCAGGGTAAGTGGGTCGAAGGTTGTGTTATGCCCTAGGTGAAACGCTGTCTTTGATGAGAAGGCTGCTGAGAAATACAAAACGGGCAAGAAAGAGATGCCGCGAGGTGGTAAGCCACCTGTCCCAAGGTTTGTATTCGGCCGGAATGGTGCCCCTCGTCAAAATGAGAAGTGCATGAAGTTGTTCCAAGAGGCACGACCTAAGACCTTTGTGCCACCATCGGACACTCCACAGGAGAAGTGGGTGGAACCAGTGAGTCAGAAAGGGAGCAAAAGGCTGAAATGGAAAATATTGGATTTGGAGAAGGAAGCAAAAGTCTCTGAAAAAAGTTAAACCTAGGGGCTATGTGGTATCCCCAAACCATAAAGGGAAGAATCCTATGACAAGGACTCAATGGAGAGGCTATCAGCTAAATAAGAAAGCTGAGAAAGAAGCTTCGACTTCACAGTTGAAGCCTGTCAGAACCTCTGGACAGAAACGACAATACCCAAAAGAAAGGTGGGTAGAGAAGGAAAAAGTCATGACAAACCAAACATTGGCAATGACTGTGGAAGCTTTAGGAGAGAAAGGGTTGGTCTCGACCCAGAGCTCGAAATGTACATTTGTGATTGAAAGCAAGAAAGAACCAGAATACACTCCCCAGTCAGATGAGGAAGAACTAAAGTATTCTCCCCAGTCAGACGAAGAGTATACCCCTTCACCTGATGGAGACTTCGACGAAGACATGTATGATGACACCTATGGTGAAGACTTCATCCTAAACTGTGTTATCGTGTCGATACTTCCAGCTGAGTATGATATGGTTTCGGAAGTCTCTGAGGCATAAGAGGATTTCGTGCCAGATGAAAATGCGGAGGATAAACCGCTATGTTAATATGTGATGAACACTGGTGTGGTTGAAGAACAAACGACCATGTTTGAAAGGCCCAGTCCTGGGATGATGTACCATTACCACTATTCATAAAAGCGAAGGTTGATGGAGTGGCGGTCAACAAAGTGTTTGTGGATGGAGGGGCAACTGTTAATCTGATGCCTCATAATTTATTTAAAAAGATTGGAAAGACTGAGGCTGACCTCCGACAACACAACATAGTTTTATCCAATTACGAAGGAAAGGCTAGCAACATCCTTGGAGTTGCCCAAGTAGACTTAGCAGTGGGTACAACCAATAGATCAACACTTTTTATGGTCATTAACTCAAAGACGAATTTCAACTTGTTGCTGGGTCGGGAATGGATCCATGGAATAGGGGCAGTGTCGTTAACATTACACCAGAGGTTAAGCATCTGGAGGAAGGATGGCATTTTCGAAAACATTGAGGCTGATCAGAGTTATTATAATATTGACGAAGCTAAGGGAAGTAAGAAATTCTTTGAGCAGCACCTAGCGAATGTGGCTCCTTGCGATGACGGATCGGGGTCTTATACCTCTGTCGACACGGGCCGCGTCTTGAATTTAGATCCTGACTATGGGTTTATTTGGGATGCTAATGATGAAACAATAGAGCCTACAGAAGATAATCCACCCACGGGGTGGCCAGTAGTCGGTGAAAATGACTGCTGAGTCAGAAAGCATGACTCGAATTTCGGGTTATTTGGCTGAAAACAAAAGAATGTCAGCACTAGAAGCAGAAGAACAACAAAAGACAGCTAGTGAAGCCGACTGTAATGCATAAGTCAATGGTCGACAAGGCCAGACAACAGCTTTAGAAAGTCGGAGGCTTGATTGTAACTATGACAATGAGCCTTTGGGGTTTAAGAAAGACCCAACCAATGAGATGGAAAGAATGCAAGCGCAGGATCCGTTCAAAGAGGTTGACTTAGGAGATGGGGTTACAAAAAGACCTACCTATGTGAGCACCAAAGTTGGGTCGAAGATGAAGGCCAAGTTGATCGAGGTATTGAAAGAATACAAAGACTGCTTCGCCTGGAATTATGGCGAGATGTCTGGCCTGAGTCGAAGCATGGTGGAGCATCAATTGCCAATTCAGCTAGGTAAAAGGCCAGTAAAGTAGCAGCCTCGACGATTCGCTCCAAAGGTTACTTCAAAGATCAAGCAGGAGATCGAGAGACTGCTCAAAAGTAGGTTCATCAGAACTGCAAGGTACGTCGAATGGATAGCGAACATAGTGCCCATTATCAAGAAAAATCGAACCCTTCGAGTCTGTATAGACTTTAGGGATCTGAACAACGCTACCCTAAAAGACGAGTATTCTATGCATGTGGCAGAAATGCTTGTCGAATCAGCTGTAGGTTTCGAATATTTGAGTATGATCTATGGTTATTCTGGCTATAACCAAATTCTCATAGCTGGAGAGGATGTCCCCAAAACTGCGTTTCGATGCCCTGGGGCTTTGGGAACATATGAATGGGTTGTAATGCCATTTGGTTTAAAAAACGTTGAGGCAACCTATCAAAGATCCATGAATGCTATATTCCATGATTTTATTGAGAATTTTATGCAGGTGTATATTGATGACATTGTGATAAAATCCTCATCGGAGAATGGTCACTTAAACCACCTTCGACGTTCATTCGAAAGAATGAGAAAATATAGATTAAAAATGAATCCACTAAAATGTGCTTTTGGTGTTCACGCAGGGGATTTTCTGGGATTCGTGGTCCACAAGAAAGCCATCGAGATAAACCAAAACAAGACAAAAGCAATCTTGGATCTCCAGCCTCCTTCGACAAAGAAGCAGCTCCAATCTTTGTTGGGGAAGATAAACTTCTTGAGAAGATTTATATCAAATCTAAGTGGCAAGACGAAGGTATTCTCGCTATTACTCAAAGCCAATAAGGAAAGTGATTTCTATTAGGGACAGGAGCAGGAGGAGGCTTTCGACGCTATCAAAGAATATATCACAAAGCCTCCCATTTTATTTCCACCTAGTATAAATAAAAACATGAAGCTGTACATTGTTGTGTCGGATACGACCATAGGAAGCATGTTAGCACAAGAGGATAGTAGTGTCGTCGAAAGACCCATTTATTACCTTAGTTGAATGTTATTAGATGTTGAAACTAGGTACACTATGATTGAAAAATTGTGCCTATGCCTGTACTTCTCATGTATGAAATTAAAGCTATATGTCAAACCAGTTGATGTTTATTTTTCGTCGCATTTTAATGTTATTAAGCATATGTTGTCTAAACCTATTCTGCATAGTCGAATTGGGAAATGGGCACTAGCATTGACTGAGTTTTCCTTGACATACATCCCTCTAAGGGCCATGAAAGGTCAAATAATGGCAGACTTTATTGTCGACCACGCAGTAGTCGAACCGTCGATATGTAGTGTCGACGTTGCCCCTTGGAAGTTATACTTCGATGGGTCGATCCATAAAGATAGGGCAGGTATTTGAATTTTAATAGTATCCCCGCAGGATATTCCAACTAAATTCAAATGTAAGGTTGATGGGAAATGCTCCAATAACGAGGCAGAATATGAAGCCTTAATTACTGGCCTCAAAATAATTAAGGATTTGGGTGCCAAGAAATTTGAAATAAAAGGCGATTATGAACAAGTGATTAAACAAATCAAGAGGGAATATAAGTGTGTCAAAGAGCATCTTTTGGTTTACTTCTCAATGGCGAAGCGACTTTTGGAACACTTTGAAGTTGTCAGCATTACGTACGTGCCCAGAATAGAAAATCAAGAGGCTAATGATTTAGCACAGATCGCCTCTGGGTACAAGGTGTCGAAAGAGAAGTTGAAAGACTTCATTGAAATTAAGGAGAAGATGTTGTCAAACCTGCTCCCACCATTAAGCCTGTCGATCCCAAAAGTTGTGGTGGTAAATGCCTCGACAGAAAGCTTAATCGAAGGTTTGGGAAATTATGAGGTTTTTGCTATCAGCAATCTATCACCGGCAGATTGGAGAGACCAATCATCGAGTATTTGGAGAATCCGGTGGGCAACGCTGATAGGAAGACTAAATACAGGGCTCTAAGTTATGTTCTGATGGGAAATGAGTTGCTAAAATACAGGGCCCAAAGATTTTGAAAAGAAAAGAGATGGGGCTTATAACACGAGGGTAGGCCCAGATGATTAGATTTTTGAACTGGCGATTGCGCCGAGATTTTTCTTTTAACTTAGAGGGACTTATACAATATCTGAGGCCCAAAATTGTTTTGGTTAAAAGGGGATTGGGTCTTACACTCTATTAGAGGCCCAAAAAGTTTGAAAATGAATAAAGATGGGTCTTATAGCTCAAGGTGAGGCCCAAAGAATTTTGTTAAAAAGGCGACAATCGTGCCAAACTTTTTGACGGTATCGAGACTTATACAATACACTGAGGCCCAAAATATTTTGGTTTTCAAGAGGGGTTGGGTCTTACACTCTATTAGAGGCCCAAAAAGTTTGAAAAATGATTTGTTTAGGGTGATTAAGATCAAAACCCTAAATTAATTTCAAAAAACATTTTAATTAAATAAGAATTTAATTAAAATTATCAAAATTATCAAACATGTAGTGAAAAACAAGTTGTGATCTTGGATTAATGTTTTAAAAATCATGTTTATATCCACAAAATGATTGGAAACCAATTAAATTTGGAAAATCAAGGAGGAAAAAATATTTTAAATGTTAAAAAATAAATAAAAGATTAATTCTTTGCAAAAATATCAAGTATATGAAATAATTAATATTTTTGGGAATTTTTGGCAAAATAAAATATTTTAACATTTTTGTGAATTATTAAAAAACGAAACAACTCAAAATCATTAAAACTCCGAGAGAAATTAATTTTTTAATCAATTAAATAAAATCACAAAATTCAAATATTCAAATATTCAAAAAAATGGCGCCAACAACACACCAAGAACACGCGCCACCCCTCTGTTTCTGCAGATTTGCATTTTCTCACAAATCGCACTGAATACTTGATGAAATCACACAATCTACATATCAATCTACTTATTTTCACCTCACGATCATGTTTATGGTCTTTAATTTCATTTATTTTAAGCATGGAATAAGAAATCAAGACAAAATCTCAAGAACCCTAAAATTTGCATGAAGACTGAGAATTTTGATACACGATTCAAACAAAGCAATTAATTGAGGGGAAACATTCTATGCATGATTATGAACATTTGGAAAAAGTATTGTGCGAGGAAATATGCATAGATTATGAGATGACCAAGTTTAGGCTTACTTGAAGGTCGTGACAGCAAGAGCAAAGTGATTTTTGAGTTGGAGGTGTTACAGATGAGTTGTGATGATCTGAACAGCTTCCCTACACCATATGGAATGTGTTTGAATGCTTGGAGTGATCTGAAATGGACTGGAACAAAGTATGGCACCTCAGCTGCAACTTGGTTAAAACCTTGAGTAATTGGCTGGTGATTTTGTGAAATTGGTGTTCCATATGTGGTTTAGGTGTTTGATCAGCTCACACATGATGTTTATGAGGTGTGTGTGTGATTAGTTTGGTTGGAATGGCTCTCAAACTCAAAACCCGATAGTGACTTGCTTTGGAAGGCAATTTTGGAGTGAAAGAAGAGATTTTAAGGAAAACATCAGTTTGATGGCTTTGGTGTACTTAAACTGAGCACAAATGTGCTCTATTTATAGTAGAGCGAGTTTGTTTTGTAAGCAATAGCGAATGGCAACTGCAACCGACCTTTAGCCAATTGGATCATTTTGGAATCTCAAGTATCCTCTAGCCATTGACTAGAGGTTAGAGCATAGGCCTTTGGTTCCCTAGTTCAGAGATCATCCTTGACTCATTCAGTTGGAAATGGCTCAGTTCATGCCACCTTGGTGCATCCATTGAATGCTCCAAAACAAAATTGGAGTCTTGTCCCCTCTTTAGGGTTTTTTAGGTTTGGCATGCTTTTTTTAGTTCTAAAGACTTGGGAGGCTTATGGATCAGTGTTTGTCCCTCCTTGGTCTCTCCCTGAGGTGTTCATATGGATAAACTTATTTATCATTTGCACAAATTGATCAAATCGAGCAAAATGCACAAATCTTCCTTGCCATGACAGTTGCAGCAAGGCATATTGCCATTGTCATAACTCTTAGCTCAAATGGGATTTGATGGAGTTCTTGGCCATTTTGGAAAGCTCTCATTTGATACAACATATGTGTGATCATAGTTTGTTTTGACACTTTTTGGATCTAAGACAAAAATGCCCTTACATTTTGAAAAAAGTGAAACAGATTCTGACTTAGTGAAAATTTCACTAAGTGTTGGAAAAAGTGGCATTTTCATGTTTTTGTCATTTTGGTCACTCCATAACTAAAAATCCGTGAAGAATTGGAGTGAGGTGTAGTTGACACTTTTAAAGTATGCCATGAGAGCTATAAATCCATCTTTGGATCAGCTAAAATGGTTGTTTGGATCTCAAGTTATGGTCCTTGGAAGTTGGTACCCTAGCCACTTTGTTCCATAACTTAGAAAAATTCTAAGTTTTTATGGTTACCCCTTTTACAAGTTATCCCACTTTTCTTGATTTTTCTTGATGAATGATGATTCCAATAACACATTAATATCATTTTAGGGTTAGGGGACCATAATTGATCAAAAAATCAAAAAGTTAAACTTTGACTTTTGGGCACAGTTGACTTTTTATCAGATGAAATCCAAACTGTGCGATCCTCTACGAAACCATGTCCTTGTGTAGCACCCTAAAATTTGCCCCTAATTTTTTCTAACCTTTCCTGACTTTCGCTTCACATTCATTTTGCGTATCCATTAGGTCATACTCATATTCATTCATTTGCATCAGGCTCCTAAGACGTGGGATCAAGGTAATATGTGCATGCTCAGAACTCTCTATTGTTGTGAGGTTCTCATCCTCGTTCAGGTTATCTGCTTTAAGTCATTTCATCAGTATCAGGGTATCTCAAAGAGGATTAAGGTTTTCACGACAGAGACCTCTGGCTGTTCAAGCTATTTTTATTTCATGTCTTGTCTTCATCTTCAAGTGTTTCAGGGATTTATTCCTGTGTGGAGGTTATTGGTCATAAAGGCTATGTACCCATGGACAGAGTTGAAAAGTGATAGGGTATGGTGCAAGAGATCAAATTGTGGGTCTGTTAACTAGGTTCATTGATTGAAGCAGAGATTTTATTGGGGATACAAGTTTGATTTAGATTTGAAGTGTTGGTTGGAATTCAGTCAGGAAGAGTACTTGAAATTCAAGTTACCAGTCCATCTTTTCTACCTAATAACCTTCGTCATGTCCATTTCAAGACATTCACTAAATAACCCTTTCAAACCCCAAAAGTTCATACCTAATTCTATATCCGTGAACCATTCCATATTCAAGTTGGTGCCCATATCCAACTACTAAACCAAGTACTTATTTTCATATCGTTAACCAAAACCGTCACCCAACATCTAAATTAACTCTCCCTGCAATAACCCTTTTGACCACTTTTATATCCACTTTTAGCTAATTCTCATATCAATTTAATAGTTTCGATCCACTGCCATCGCTGATTGTTACTGGACATGGTCCTGGAGTATCAATTGCTTCTCTTTTATTATATCACTATTGCATAGCATTGGTTCAGAAAAGAATCATTCACTTTACATCACCTTTGGTTCACCCCTTTGTTAGTGACAAGAGATGAGCCAAACCAAATTTTCTTAGTTACAATTTCTCACGTGCTCTATCTCTTAACAGTGGGTGTACTATATCAAGTTTTTCTTCTCATGGATCTGTGTAAGAGATTGTGCCATTTCAGAAGTCAGCTGACTAATATTTGGAAACCGTGACGCCATTAATTTTGCCGATCCAACCATTATTATGCTTTCAATTCCAATCACAATAGAAATTACCAGCAAAGGAGAACTCTTTTTCATTACAAATATACACCAGAAAATTCGATATCAGAAAAAAAAACTTCTAACTGTCATCACCACTAACCAAAAAACAATCAGAAAAACTAAACCTCTAACAGATTCATAGAATGATAACTGAATTTCTCCTAACCATTTTTTCTAACTGTCAATTCTCTCAACCTCCAATTTCTAACAGAAACTAACGGGAGACTCTTAACATGCTAACAGAAACTACTAACACACTCTCTGGACATCTTCTCTTCATCTTGACTTCACTCTCCATTTCTCTCGATCTTCTTCTTCACAAACCTTCATCTTCACAATTCTCCAACCTTCATCAAGTCATCATCATCATCAATCATAATCTTCTGCAACCTCCATCATCAATCAATAACCTTCATCACTCTCACCTTCATGCTTCTAATCTCCATAGCCTCCTCAAGAAAAGCTCACAACAAAAAACGATAACAGAATTGTAACAAATTACTTCAATCTTCGATCTTCAACTGCCAGAAACCATAAACAAGCGTCTTTGATCTTTGATTTTCAATCAACATCTTCAGTCTTCGATTTCCTCCGCATCATCCTCAATTCGTTTTCCTCAATTCTGCAATCAACATCAAGAACCTGCAACTCCAGAAGGCAACGATTATAATTGAAAGGCATAACAAAAAAAATCACGGACACGGAGGAGAAGAAGTGGAAGAAAAGTGCGTCGCAACAACATTACCTGGATATCATCGTCCCGTCGACGAAGTTTCTTCCGATTCAACACTTCATAACCTTCGTCTTCAATCGCTCCTCATCATCAAGAATGCTCCACAGCAACATCAACCATGAGCAAGGTTCAACGAATTCAGAAGCGACGCCAACACGCGAGGAAGAAATGAGGTAGGAAGAGCCAAGAGTGAATTGAACCTGAACTTTCGTTCGTAGTCTCAAATTGGCAGGTACATAATCTTCTCTGTCTCGCCGCAGCAAGCTCGTTGGCATTGCTTATTGTTGAGAGTGATTTTCTCTTTGCGTGTTATTTCTGTACCTCCGATCCGGTAGTTTGGCTGAGTCTTTGAAAAAACTGAGTGCAGATTCGGAATCACCATGAAATTTGAGTGAGGGTTTGTGTTAGAGTTTATTTGATTTGGTGGTGGTAGGTCGCCGGAGAAGACGGTGGCGCCGCCGCTGGCCACCGGCCATATGTGTTTTCCGGCGAGTGAAGAAAATATCATAGAGAGAGAGACGTGAGAGTGGGAGAGGTGTTTGAGAAATGGCATTCATGAGACTCTTAGGTAAAGATAATGGTAGAGGATAAGAGATGGTGGTGGCGGTCCACTCCGGCGGTGACACTTGTCACCGTCCGGTAGGACAACTTAGGTGATATATACTTACACTCCCATTGTAGTCACCGTGCCCCTTCATCAAGACCCTTGGTTTGATCTCAATGTTCCTTGGGCCTATCCTTTTATTGCTAATTGCACCCCTGCGCTTGAGCCCAATGAAGAATTTAAACTGAAGCTTTTACTTAGGCATACCCCCCCTGTTCTTCCATGTTTTCTTTTAATTGTCTTTTCATACGCGTTTCATAATTTGATACCAAAAAATAGTTTCATACCTCAGAAATTTCCAATAAAACTCATGTATATTCTGGGAGGTGTTAATTAATTTTTGGATATTTTTAATTCCATTTTGGGGGCTGTTTGATATTTTTCTTGGATTTTGGAAAGGAATGTGTTCTAAATGGTATATCTAGTGATGTAAGTGCTAAAATGTGATTTTCCCTTGACAATTTGGAGCTGATATTTGGTGCAAGTTTAGGCATTTGATTGTTTAATATCATGGTGATTGATTGGTGCATTGTACTTGAGTTTTGGGATACTTTTGAAGTTAACCTTTTGAGCCTTAATCCATATGATCATCATTGACGTTTGTGCTACGTTTGCAATTATTTGAGGGATTTTGGTGCATGATATGAATCCTATCGTTTGCATGTGATTACCTACTAGACTTGGAATGACTTGGTTGATTACCCATAATTTTCAAAGGCATTTTGCTATTCTTCACAAATTTTCCAATGTGAACATATTATGTGTAAGCATGCATAGAGATAGGTCATGTTTAGGACTTGTATGAGGGCACTTTGAGCCAACTTTGAATATGTGTTTTATCACATTAGTAAGTGTATTTTGATGCAATTGAGACATGCTTGAGTATTGCATTTGATCATTTCACATGCATTAAATGATGCCTACTTTGTGTGTATGTGAACTTGAATTTGTGTTTCACGTTGGCCACTTCTTTTGATGCCACTTGTATGCCATGTTCATGATTGTTTTTGAGAGTCAATTAGGACATTTTATAGGTCATTTGCCTCTGGTGTGTGAGCTTTAACATTGCCTTACCATGTCATTTCATTTGCCTTACTTGAGTGACAATTTTACATACTTGTATGAGAAGTTTAAATGTGACTTTGCTCATGGAATGAATCGACTTTGGAGAGAGAGTTTAATGCAAACCTTTGTGACACTTTGAGATTGGTTTTAAGCATGCGTATAAGGTGTTTCACTTCTGACCTTGGTCCATTTTCACGTTTTAATCCAATTCATCTAACTTGTAATGGCTTTCTTTTGTTGGTTTACCTTTAACTTCAAAGTAGATTAGTCTTGTAGCATAGTTGTAACTTGACTTGTAATTTCATAATCCTTTTAGGTCTTTCACTTTGACTAGTGTGACTCAAATGTACATAGTCATTAGACTTAGGTCTTTATGTTGTACATACACTCTCTTGTTATTACTAATGTCTTTGGTTCACGTGTGCAAGGAACATAAAGGAGACATTCCAAAGGTGGTTTAACCATTTCATTTTGTAAATAAAAACTTGTTTCTAGCTTGGTTTGCTATTTGTTTATAGGTGCTTTCGTGACTTGCTTTCTTTGCTTTGCTACGAATTCATATCCGTTTGGTAGGACTTCTTATCTCTTCACTTCTCTTTAATGCTTTCAAATGCCATGAGAAGTAGGAATAGTCGATGCCATGATAAGTAGGACTGTATGGAAAGTCCTCAAGTGAGGCCATAATTGTGCTTGTTTAATATTGTGCCTAAAGACCTCCAAAGAGGCATCCCATTCCCCATTTCCCCTTGTAAGACCTCCAAGGAGGCAATTGACAAAAGGTAGGGTTCGCAATCGACCCCTGTCATTCTGGTTGAGTCGTTCTTAGCTCTCATTACATGATTGAAGCTTTGAACATTACCTACTCTTGTTATCGAGTCGGTCAAGTGGAATGAGGGTTTAACAATCAAACCTCCACGCCTTGTCTATAGCTCGCATTGACCAATGCTGATGCTTATGTGATCTGATTCACATCTTCCCCTTTCTTACTCTGCTCTCCATGGTTCTTGATACCTTTGGGTGAGCACACCTATTTCCCACACCTAGCTTGTTTGCCTCTGTTGATATGACCCCTTGGCTAAAGCTCCCTCTTTCTTATTGTGATTGTGTGATATTATTGTTAACTGACACTGTTTACTCCTTAGTTGCTATTATTTCATTTTGTGATTGATTCATCCTGTGTTTACTTGTCTGATGACATGATCCCGTAGGATTCCTAGCTCCACTTAATTTTTTATTAAGTCGGAGGTAGGAGAGACATTAGGATAGCAATCCATGCATGACAACATTAGGTAGACTTTCCTCTTGATCCTGACCTTAGGGCCACCTTTGCATGATAACATTAGGACAAATTAGATTCCCTTTAGTGTTTTCTTTTCGACTTGAGTCTTCTCTTCTCATCTCATAATCTTTATAAAACACTTAATAAAGGATTAACATGTATTGCGCACGATCCTTATATGTGGGAAATGAGATAATGGGGGATCTTCCTTCACTTTCTTAGGATGTTTAGCATGCGTCCCGTCATGGGTCGATATGCGAGACAATCGATCCTATGTTGTAGACTTGGGTGCAATGTAAGTTATGAATAAACTTCAAAAACACTTCTTGTCTAAAAACACAATCCTTCGGGATTGTTAAGTTCCAAACCTCATTTTTAGAGAAGGGCACGTTACTTCCGTCTCGTCACAAACAGGCATCGACCCTAACTGCCGGACGCGAACTTAACGTCGCTCATAAAAAACACCGACCTTGTTAGGTCGAACTACGACTGCTCTGATTTCCTATTTCTGGTTAGATTGAGGATACGTAGGTACGAGACGGCGATGTCTTGGCGAGCACCCTTTCCCTTAGTTCGTGTCCGAACTACGTTGACTCTGACTTTCCCGTTCCCGAGGGAATATGTAGGCCTAGGACTCCGAGGACGTCCTATCGAGTCACTTCTTTTTCTTTTCTTCCCCGTTTCTCCGTCCTTTTCCGTTCTCGTTCCTTCTCCTTTCCAGTAGCAGTGGAGCTCCATATGACGACACCCTTTGATCGAAACAACAAGCGTGGATCCCATCGAGTACGATGGACGCGTGGGGTGCTAACACCTTCCCTTCTCTTGGTCGTGAGACCATGCATTTCCTTTCCCCTAGGTTTATGCAGTGTTTCCTTTCCCTCTCATGGGATAAATACACATTGCTGGCGACTCTGTTTCAGCGCCACTTTCACGTTTGTACTTGGATGAAAATCCCGGGAGCGACACCTTGACCTAAATCAAACTTGATGGATTGATTTCATAGGTGTTATATGGTGTATTGAATCATGTCCCACGGTTTGGGAGCATGTCCTGGTCAAAAGTCAAAGGCACAGTTGACTTTTTCTGCGAAACCCTAATTGTGGTTCTGATGAACTTGAAACTTGTGAATCAAGCTTCTTGGATCAATCCATTGTTGAAAATGAATCAATATAGTATATTAGAGACCCTCAAATCATCTCTTGAGGTCTTGGCTCATGTTTTGTCCCAAAAGTCAACTTAGGGGTGAATTAGGTCAAGAAACCCTAATTCCTGATTTTTTATAATGCATCCCCTGAGGCCAAATTGAATTGATGATTAGGTTTATGATGTCCCTTAGAGTATTTTGGGTCATGCTTTGAAGCATTGGCTCATGCCCAGAGGAAAATTTCCATCTGGAGGCCCTGGTCGACCAAAATCCTAATTTGGTGACACTGGCGATCTTGAGGCTTAATCCACTTGGAATGTTGCAGCCTTGTGCTTTATCCTTGATGTGGGAGTCCTCTTGATCCATTTTGGATGTTTGAGAGGTTTAGACCAGTTGAAGATCATGACATTCCTTGATTGATCCTTTGTCTAAGAGCTCTAAGAGGGCTTGAAACCCTAAGTTCGACCGTAGTGAATGCTCACCCATCTTTGGGGAGACTAATGAGGTATGATGGTTCATCCATATTGTGATGATGGTTTGAAAAATGATGGGATATCTTAGTGGTCAAAATTTGGGGTATGATAGATGCCCCTATTTAATCTTCTTGGACCCGAAGGTGTGAATGGCGAAGGTATTCGGGCATTCGGGGTACAAGAGGATTAAATATAGGAATACCCAAAATTTTGATGGTGGTTATGAATGTTAGTTTGCTCATCCATCTTCTTTTGCTAAGTAATGATGCTTAGAAAAGGTAGAAACTTCCCCTCGATCCTTGTCTTCAGCTAAGGAACTGGTCTAAGTTTCTGATATAAACTTCCCCTCGATCCTGGTTTTTAGCCTAGGAACTGGTCTCAGTTTCTGATATAAACTTCCCCTCGATCCTGGTTTCCTACCAAGGAACTGGTCTCAGTTTTTTTTGTCAATAAACTTTCTTGACAAGGGACGCTATTCGTAGCAGTTTTCCTCAAACTTCTCTTCGAATTTTCCTGGGGAGATGCCATTTGATGGAAAAAGTTTTGATGTCAGACTTGTTGGGGAACCCATTCATCTGAGTTGTAGAGGTGTTCAAACTTCTCTGTTGGAGACGCCATTTGTTGACTCTACTGGGGGAAACGAGTCTCTTGAGAGACTGTTTTCTGCTTGGGGATATTACATCATACTTTTCTTCGAGATCTTCTCGGAGGAAATTCCATGTGATGTAATCCAATTTGGAGGTGCTGATGACCTTTTCGTCAGCGAACTTTCCAAAGAAGAACTACTATATTGCTGAATCTTTGATTAAGAGGCTTTCTCTGGGGATTTTCCTTAATCCGGGAAAGCGAAGATATCATCTTCAATGGTGAAGAGTGACGTTTGTCGACAATTCTCTCATTTTTCAGAGGGTCAAGTTATCAAAGTGGTCAAGGGACCAACTTCAACCCAGAAATAAACTGGAGGAGAGGTTGTTCAGACACGAAGTTTCCTGACAAGGAAAGAACTAACAACTCGACTGGGAGGACTTTTATCACTAGGGGATAAGACCGACTAGCGTGATCTTGATGCAATATGAATATGAATGTAAATCTATAATGCATGATGTATGTATGTTTATGCTGACAAAACTGACGCGACATACAGACTAATAGATGAACACGACTGGATACTCGGCCACTGCAAGGGACGAAGAAGTATCTTCGGTTCAAAATAGCAATTCTGCCTTGCTTAGGAGAGATAGTCCCCGTGGGGAAAACCGTTGGTCGGGCTTAGGAGATAAGAACTCTGTCGGGGATGTCAGATGAAACATGGTCTCTGACACATCTGATCCTTCATTCAGGCACACTGGTTTAGAAGAAGTACTTTGATTCTACACTTTGAGGTTCGATTACTTCTGGAGAAGTGATCGATGTTCTTTCGATGTTCAACAATCAAAAGAATTGCCATCTTTATTTTAAAAGCAGAAAAAATTTTACAAGTAAATTCATTTTTGTTTTATTTCAAGAATCATTAATCACATTAAAACGTCATTCTGTAAGGCTAAAACAAATGATAATTGCAAACAAAAGCACTAGGGCTCAAATTTTATTGATAGGATGGAAATCAGCCAAGCGCGTGATTCCATGAAGTATTTACAAAGTTAGAAAATGGTAATTTAAGGGAAAAGGGCTACATTGAAATATAACGACCGCTATCCTTCTACCAACTTTGAATTCTGGACATCCTAAGCTTCTGTCGAAGATGACCTTGACTAGTTTTTTCTCGATGGATGGCATTACTGCTGCTGGGGGGATTTGCCCCTTTGTTAGATGTAGTTACTTGCCATTAACCCCTAATTTTTTCCTGGATTGTACTTTGAGATTTCCAATCCACCGGGATGTTTTTTTTTATTATGTCTCTAATTTTTGCCTGGACCGCCCTTTCGGGTTTCAATCCACCGAGACGTTTTCTTTTTTTTATTTAGGCAAAGTATTTCTTGACTACGTCAACATTTGTGGGGTAGGCAAATTCCTCTTCATCCATAGTTGCGAGTCTCAAGGCGCCGCCTAAGAAGGCTTTCTTGACCACATAGGGTCCATCATAATTCGGAGTCCATTTACCCCGGGAATCAGTGAGAAATGATTGTGTCTTTTTTAGCACAAGGTCTCCTTTCCTGAAGACGCGAGGTCGGACCTTTTTGTCAAACGCTCTCTTCATCCTTTGCTGATACAACTGACCGTGGCATAGTACCGCTATTCGTTTTTCTTCTATCAGATTCAATTCGTCATGTCAACTTCGACACTATTCTGCTTTGGTTAGCTTAGCTTCCATTAATACCCGGATTGACGGGATCTCTACTTTGATGGGGAACACTGCTTCCATGCCATATACTAGAGAAAAAGGGGTTGCCCCTGTTGAAGTACGGATAGATGTACGATAACCGTGAAGAGCAAAGGGTAGCATTTCATGCCAGTCTTTATAGGTTACAACCATCTTCTGAACGATCCTCTTGATGTTCTTGTTAGCCGCTTCTACCACCTCATTCATCTTAGGTCGGTAGGGAGATGAGTTATAGTGTTCGATCTTAAACTCAGCGTACAATTCTTTCCTCATCTTGTTGTTTAAGTTGGATCTATTATCAGTAGTGATCTAGCTTGGGACACCATAAAGGCAGATGATATTGTTTTTCATGAATCAGACCACCACTTGTCAGGTTACATTGGTGTATGACGCTGCTTCAGCCCATTTGGTGAAGTAGTCAATGGCTACCAGGATGAACCGATGTCTGTTTGAAGCTTTGGATTCAATCATGCCAATCATGTCGATTCCCCATACGGAAAAAGGCCATGGGGAAGAAAGAATTTTGAGATGCGTTGGCGGTACATGGATTTTGTCTGTGTATATCTGACACTTGTGACATCTCCTCATGTACTTGTAGCAGTCGGATTCCATGGTCAACCAATAGTACCCTGCTCTCAGAATTTTTCTCGCCATTGTGTGTCCGTTGGCATGAGTGCCAAAGGATCCTTCGTGGATTTCTTTTATCAGCATGTTTGCTTCTGGTCTGTCTACGCATCAGAGCAAGACCATGTCAAAATTTCTCTTATAGAGTGTATCACCGCTCAGGAAGAAGTTGCCTGCCAACCTTCTGAGAGTCTTTCGGTCATTTCTCAATGCCCCAGGTGGATACTCTTGTTTCTGAAGGAAGCTTTTGATATCGTGATACCAAGGTTTGTCGTCTATGACTGTTTCAATCGCGAAGATGTAAGCGGGCCGTTCAAGGCACATTATGTCAATCTTAGGTAAGTTGTTCCATTGACCTACACTAATCATGGAAGAGCGAGTGGCTAATGCATCAGCCATGTGATTCTCTTAACGAGGGATATGATGAAACTCGATTCTGTTGAAGAAGGTAACAACCTTCTCGCGTAGTCTTTATAATGAATCAATCCTGATTGGTATGTGTTCCAATCTCCTTTGATCTGATTGATAACCAGGGCTGAGTCGCCATATACATCCAAGTTCTTGATCCCTAAGTCGATTGCTTCTTCGAGACCCATGATACAAGCTTCGTATTCGGCCTCGTTGTTTGTAGACTTGAATGTCAGTCGGGCGGTGAAAGGAATATGGGTACCCTGAGGTGTTATGATGATTGCCCCAACTCCGTTTTCGTAATGATTGATAGCTCCGTCAAAGATAAGTCCCCATTGGGAACCTGATTCTGGCCCTTCACTGGGTAGCGGTTCATTGCAATCTTTCATTTTCAAGTACATAACATCTTCGTCTGGGAAGTTAAATCCGACTGATTCTTGATCATCAATCGGTTGATGAGCCAAATGATCGACAAAAATACTCCCTTTGACGACTTTCTGAGTGTGGTACTCCATGTCGTATTCTGATAACAACATCTGCCAACGGGCTATCCTTCCCGTGAGAGCAGGCTTTTCAAAGACGTACTTGATTGGATCCATTTCTGAGATTAACCAAGTAGTGTGATGAATCATATACTGGAAAAGGCGTTTGGCTGCCTAAGCTAAAGCGCAACAAGTCTTCTCAAGCATAGTGTACTGAGTCTCGCAGTCGGTGAATTTCTTGCTCAAATAGTAAATGGCAGACTCTTTCCTTTTCGTTTCGTCTTGTTGGCCAAGTACACAACCCATTGAGTCCTTCAAGACTGTTAGGTATATGATCAACGGTCTCCCCTCCACTGGAGGTGATAGAATCGGCGGGTTCAACAGGTATTCCTTGATACTGTCGAAGGTAGTTTAGCAGTCTTCTGTCCAAATGCAGTCCTGATTCTTTTTGAGTAATTTGAAGATCGGCGCGCATGTCACGGACATGAGGAATATGAATCTGGAGATGTAGTTCAAACATCCCAGGAATCCCCTGACTTGTTTTTCAGTCTTTGGAGAAGGCATTTCTTGAGTGGCCTTGACCTTGTCAGGATCAACCTCAATTCCCTTTTGGCTGACGATGAACCCTAAAAGTTTCCCTGACCGAACACCGAACATGCATTTGTTGGGATTCAAGCGGAGCTTATACTTCCTCAACTGCTCAAATAGTTTTGACAGGTGGGTCACATGCTCCTCTTCTGTCTTAGATTTGGCAATCATGTCATCGACATATACCTCTATTTCTTTGTGTATCATGTCGTGGAACAAAGTAGTCATGGCCCTTTGATAGGTTGCCCCGTGATTCTTCAATCCGAACGGCATTACCTTGTAACAAAAAGTACCCTATGGGGTGATGAACGAAGTTTTCTCCATATCTTTCGGTGCCATTTTTATCTGATTATAGCCCGAGAATCCATCCATGAAGGAGAAGACTTTTAACTTTGCTGTACTGTCAACCAGCATGTCAATCTGTGGTAAAGGAAAGTCATCCTTTGGACTAGCCTTGTTTAGATCTCTGTAATCCACACACATTCTGACCTTTCCGTCCTTTTTCAGAACTGGTACTATGTTGGCTAACCATTGAGGATATTCTGCTGTGGCGAGGAAACCCGCGTCAATCTGTTTCTGTACTTCCTCTTTGATTTTGATGGCCATGTCTGGGTGAGTCCATCTCAACCTTTGTTTTACCGTCGGACATTCCAATATTAACGGTAGATGATGTTCCACAATGCTAGTATCCAACCCTGGCATATACTGATAGGACCAGGCGAATACATCGGGAAATTCTTTGAGAAGTTTTGTCAAACTTTCTTTGACAGATGGACTGAGCAGTGCTCCAATCTTGACCTCATTCCTCTCCTCCTCTGAACCCAAGTTGACTGTTTCCAACGGCTCTTTGTGAGGTTTAATGGACCTTTCCTCTTGTCTGAGTAATCGGGAGATCTCCTCTGGAACTTCTTCATCATCTTCTTCTTCAGCCTCAAATACTGGGAATTCAAAGTTGGGAGAAGGCATCGGATCGTACATTTCAATAGGGTTTAAAACAAGCAATCTGCATGACATTATGATTGTTTTATAGAAGAGATAGAGAGAATGCAAGAGTGTGTGTAGTGTATTTTTTGAAAACTGCTTGTTTTTTTTATTGTTTTTTAGGATTACCATTTTCTAAAAAAAGCGAAAAGGAAAAACAACAATTAATGTGGGAATTACAGAATGGCGTTATTTTATTTATGAACTTGTTGATTCTTGAAACTACATCCCTATAAAACAAAACTCTGTCGCTTTGGGCGAAGTGAAGAGAGACATTTACAGAAAGTGAGCTATATCAAAACATCTGTTTCACCTGGGCAGGGTGAAAGGTTAAAGCAAAGACGGCAATTACTTAGAGTTATGAACGATCTTCGGAACATCGACTGCAACCCATTGGTGGTGAACTCCTCGGTGAATCACAAAGTCTAGTACCTTCCTTGATTTGTCTTCAGAAATAATGCTGATTCCTGGTGAAGCAGGATCATTGGAATCTATCTCCCAGACAGAGTTGTCGTAGGAGGATTCCTCAGTTGTACTTTGCATAGTATTTGTGCTCTTAGGCAAATCCCCCAATCCAGTTGGCTGGATGTCCTTGAGCTTGATACGAGAGCTTTCAGGAGCAGTGTACTTGACCAAGAAGTCGTACTTGCCACTCGGCTGTCCTAAGGTGTCCCACACTTCTTTGGAACTGGAGGAGTCATCTCTCTCGTTGACGTTGACTTCGGGAAAAGCATAGTTGATGAATTCTAGTCCTGCAAGCTTTACAAATTCATCGTCGTGCTGGATATTTTCTGAATGCCCTGATTGTTGATCCCATGACATGGTGGGGATGCAGGTATTTTTTCCAATGATGCTCAGCTGATTTTCATTGTTCGGATGATTTTCTTGCCCCAAGTCTCCTGTGTACGGCTTCCAGATAGGCATACCATCCATCGGGCCATAATAGTCGTGGTCAAAGTTGTCTTTCATCAGAGTGTCTTCCTCTAATGAGTTTGGTGGAGCACGGCATCCTTCCGGATCACAATCTCCGTATATCATTTGGACGTCTGACCTTGGTATAAATCTCGGACTCTGTGCGGGATAGCAAAATGGTGTAGGCACCTTTTCCTGAGACATATAATCGTCCTCGTTAAGATAGGAATTACATTCCTCATCTGTTTCGGAGGAATCTCCCTCGTTGATGGTATGTACTTCTTGAGATACTGGGTGAAGGAAACCTCCACTATGGAAGAAGCTCTGAATGGGATGAAGACTTTCATCGTTAGCAGCTATCTGGGTACAGTTTGAAGAAAAACCAAGACCCTTCTTTGTTTTGTTATCAGTAGGAATGACAAACTGTCCCCTTCCCTTTGCATTGTTACTTTTGATCACTTCGAGAGCATCTTTGTACAAGGATATTGATGTTCCCTTCTCTAATTGATTCTCACTACTTGCCGAAAGTGCCTGGAAGTGATAGGTTACTCACGATCAAGGCTTGTTCTCCACAGACTGTGGCGAGTTGGTCATTCTTGACGAACTTCAGCTTCTGGTGAAGTGTCGAAGTGACCGCCCCAGCCTGGTGTATCCAAGGTCTTCCCAACAAACAGTTGTATGTTGCTCGGATGTCCATAACCTGGAAAGTGACTTGGAAAGTGTGAGGACCGATAGTTATGGGAAGGTCGACTTCGTCGATAACCGTTTTTTGAGATCTGTCAAATGCTTTGACGATGACCTCATTGTCTCTCATCGGAGATCCTTTGAATGATAGTCGCATTAGAGTGGACTTCGGCATAACGTTGAGAGCCGATCCGGTGTCTACCAGTACGCTGGCTAAGGCATCGTCCTGGCAGTTAACTGTGATGTTGAGCGCCATGTTGTGGCTTTTGCCTTCTTCTGGCAATTCCTCATCACTAAACCCCAAGTTGTTGCAGGAAGTGATGTTAGAGACGATACTGTCGAATTGCCTTATCGACACCTCATGTTCCACAAAGGCCTGCTCTAAGACTTTCTGTAGAGCCTCTCTGTGGGCTTCGGAAATGAGTAAAAGAGATAACACAAAGATCTTTGAAGGAGTTTGTAACAGCTGATCAACAATGTTGTATTCACTCTTTTGGATGAGCTTCAGCATCTCATCATCGTTCTTTGAAAGGTCGGGATCACTGGATTGACCGGCCGGTTGATCAGGAATTTCCGTTTGAGGTTCCTTTTCTCTGTTAGGTTCTCCAACTCCTCTATTGAAGATTTGACTACTCTATTCTCAATTGTCCACTTCTATTCTCAATTGTTGTTGCACCGTATTTGTAAGGGATCGCCTTATCAGATTTGTACGGCACTGGTCCCGGTAGATAGATAACTACAGGAGCCTTCTGATTTTTCTGACTGTCGTAAGTAACTTCAATCAATTTTTGGTTAAGAACCTTCGATTCGTCAAGTAGAGGGATGATGGTACAAACATCTTTGGTCCTTTCGCGATCAAAGATCACGACAACATCCTTAATCTGATCAGCAAAATAGTCTGGCATCCAGTTGATTGATCCAAAACTTGGACACGGTCGAATCTCTTTGGGAGCCAACTGACTTTGAAGGGCTACTCGCACGAGGTAACATCCTTGATTATTTTTCGAGCAGACTCTACAATGCTCGTAGTTGTGTGGTGGCACCTGGCCACATCCACTTTGAATGCAGTGTAACCTTACCAGGTCTATTTCCATATATCGGACATCCTGACTTTAATGCCTAGTAGGGTTCCCGTCAGTAATACTAACTTGTTGCGTGTCTTCGTCTAAATAGATCGGAAGCCACCAGTGGTTTAATAAGTGTTGCAAAGTTCTTTGAACGAGAGCGCACCTTTGGTTACTCTCACAACATACTTTACAGTTCTGATAATTATGTGAAGTGAGAAAACCGAGTTGGACTTGCTTGGCGTGTAACTCCACCAAGCTGGTATTCATCAAACGAATATCGAAGATTTGAATCATGTTGATCGGATAAGGATTTCTATCATGGTAGTCCTGGATCCACCCAAGATCCATCTGACGCTGGAGGGCCTCTTGTACAAAAGTGCATCCCTGTTTGTTTACCGAGCAAATCAGACAGGAATTATAGTCGTGTCGCGGCAGATTCTGATACTGGCTTTGCCTTGAGTGCATTGCCACCAAGTTTACATTCATTACACGGATGTCGTAGTTCTAAATGATGTTGGAATTTGCATAAGTTATGTTAACTCCAAGAACTCGATGCTCTTGGATCCACCTGAGATCCAACTGTTCCTGTAGAGCTGATTGCACCACACAACATCCTTGATTGTTTTTAGAGCAGAAATCACACTGGTGATAATTATGAGGTGGCATATGGCTGTATCCACTCTATCTACAATGCATCTTGACCAAGTTGGCCCTCAATAAGAGTACCTTCTTTCAAATTTACCACAGCTTTCTCGTGTTGAGGCAGCGAGTTCGTGAGAACATTCGGGTTCGTATCTTTGAAAGATAAGACCCCGCTCCTAACAAGCTTTTGCACATCGGATTTGAAACTGAGACAGTTTTCTATGTTATGCCCTGGTCCTCCTTGATGGTAAGGGCAAGTCTGATCCGCTTTGAACCAAAAAGGCGGATTTTCCGGTACTGTAAGAGGAGACCTGGTTTGAACGTGCCCCTTGACCAGTAATAATGGAAACAATTCTGCGTACAACATTGGTATAGGGTCGAACCCTGGTGGTCGTGTTGTACGGTTGTTGTTATATGGAGGACGAGCCTGCTGAAGAGGCAATTGTATCCTTTGCTGATATTGTTGTTGATTCGGTTGGCTTTGAGTAACCTGAGGTTGATACGTAGGAACAGGCGCAGGGTTGATAGCAGGAGTTACAACTGTTACTGGTTGGTACCGTCGCCTTTGCTTTCAAAGAGAGATATTGCCAATATCTTGCTCTTTTTCCTTAGGGAGAGCACTACCGTATCTTTTGGTACTGCTTGATGATCCAGCGTCTTTAACTAAACGTCCTTCTCGGACTGCTTCCTCAAGACGAACTCTCATGCCTACCATTTCAGTAAAGTCACTGGGCGCACTGGCCACCATTCGGTCGTAGTAGAATGAACTCAAGGTCTTTAAGAAGATCTTTGTCATCTCTTTTTCCTTAAGAGGTGGACAAATCTGGGCGGCAATTTCACGCCATCTCTGAGCGTACTCCTTAAAGGTTTCCTTGTCCTTTTGTGACATGGCTCTGAGTTGATCTTTGTCTGGTGCCATGTCCAGTTTATACTTATATTGTTGAACGAAAGCAGCACCAAGATCTCTGAAAGTGTCGATCTTAGTGCGGTTTAAACCCAAGTACCATTTGAGTGCAGCACCGGTTAAACTATCCTAAAAATAGTGGATCACTAGCTAGTTGTTCTTTGTCTGAGTTGACATCCTCCGAGCGTACATCACCAAATGGCTTTAAGGGTAAGAGTTACCCTTGTACTTTTTAAATTCGGGCACCTTGAACTTGGGCGGAACTTTCACATTGGGGACCAAACAAAGGTCTGCGGCGTCCTTTCCAAATAGATCCTAACCACGAATAGCTTGCAGTTCCTTCTGCATCTCTAAGAACTATTCCTAGAACTCCTTCACTTTCTCATCCATACTTTCATTTCCACCCAAAGGTATCCGTGGAATCTGTCCTTCCAGGACAGTGTGTATCACGGGTGGTGATACAGTCATTACGGCTGTGACTCTTGGCGTCTCCCGAAGTTTGTAACCTTCAGGAATTGCTGTCATTCCCCTGGCATCTTCGCTTTCCTGAAGTTTGTAACCTTCAGGCCCAGCGGCTCCTGCTGTAGTTCCCTGATCTTCAGTGATCGGCAGAACATATCCTTCCGGGATATAGTTAATAGGCATGCCTCATGGACAATCTTTAGGCATGTTATACCAAGGATCATACTTTTCAACTATGGGCATTGATGTGATCTCTGAGATCACAGTCCTTTGTTGTTGCATCTGAGCTTCTGCTAGAGCTTGCATGTCGTTATGAAGCTTTCTCAGATCCTCTTTCAGAGTGTCAATCTCTTCCCTCAACTCTCTGTTCTCTTCCTCAAGATCATCCATCTTTTTCTGTCGATTGGCCCGAGTATTGTACGAATGAGACAATTTGACTCTAGAATCGAGACGTAAACGTGAGATTCGTAGGTAAGAAGGATGTGTTACGTGATAATGATGAGTGATATGCAATGATTATATTAATTATGTTTTTTGTTTAATCAAAATAAACTTCGACAATTGGATTGTAAATATCAAACAGTGGGGAAACCCCATTTTATTGAATTCAAAGATTGCAGAATGGGAATACAGTAACTTACATAGTGCTATAAAAGGAAATCTAACTTATGGGTCCCGAGTCCTCTCTGAGGAGAGCTCAGGTGCTGGTTCTGGAACTTTCATTTTCTTTGACTGAGGCTCTTGAGCCGTTGTCGGGTTGTCATCCCTTTGCCAAGTGAAAGGAGCGAGCAAATTCCTTTGGTCTTCTTGATTCTCAACAGCATGTTGCTCTAAAATCTCAATCAGAGCGTCTTTTTCTTTAAACAGTTGCTGTATTTTCTTACACTCCACATTGAGAATACGGTACTTGTTCTTCCAAGACCTCTTCTCCTGTTGAACTCTGTTGAGAGTAACCTGAAGTTTTTCCGTATCAGACATAAAGTAAAGGACAGGGTCCCTTAATGGAAGAACTTCCTGACGAGGGTAAGGCATCCTCATCTTGAGAGCTCTAGTTTGTACCCAGTGGAGATAAGGTTCCACCAAGACACAATCTGGTTTTCCTAGAGCCTCTCTTCCTTTCCTATGAACGTGTTTCCAGGCATGCACTATTTCTGTCTTTAGTGCCTTGTCATTTTCTCCTTCCTTGAAGAAAAGACCTTCCAGATGAGCATTACGCGGGACATGCCTCATCGGGTACCCAAATTGACGACGAACCAAAACTGGATGATAATTGATTCCTCCTTTAATTCCTATGAGGGGTACATTTGGGAAATTTCCACAACGGTCAATGATTTTGATCCCGTCATAGATTCGATTGTACCAATTGATGTCAGAGTTGGTAAGAGACATGATTCTCTGCGACCAAAGTAAAGTATTCTTTTGATCCCAAAATGCAGCAGACTTTGGCAAATGGGAAATGAACTATATGTACAGCAGGGGTACACAGCAGGTGATCATTCCTCCACTGTACAAATTCCTTAGGTGTACAGAATGATAAGTATCTGCGAGCAAGGTCAGTACAGGGTTTCTAATCAGAAAAATCTTAATGGCATTGATATCTACAAAGTTATCGATGTTGGGAAACAAAAATAACTCATAGGTGAGCAAAAAAAATGCTTTCGAAAGCGGCCACGTTCCCTATACTAGAAAAGTACAGAGCTTTCTTTATTAAGAATTGGGTTGTCAAACCCTGGATACCACCCTTAATGATCATGTGAGTCCTGACTTCTGACTCGTCCAAATAGATTGCTCTTGCAATGATTTGATCCTTTGGAATTTCTTCCAGTCCAGAAAAGGGAGCCTGGTCAGTAATATGCAAATCATTCAGATGAGAGTACTCCTCCAGTGTTGGTGCTAGTTGATAATCTGGGAATGTGAAACAGTGATAGACCGGATCGTAGAACTGGATTAACGTGGATTGGATTCCTTCAATTACATAGACCCTTAACAGAGACAGCAGTCCTCCATACTTAGCTCTGAAAGCCTCAGGGTTGGTTATCATCCTCTCCATACCTCTTAAATCCTCTAGTTTTGGAACCTTGAAGGTATACTCGTGAGTGTTCCTTCTACCGAAATCCATTAGCAATCTCTTTATCTGACATTTGCAATCATTGTCTTAGTTTAATTTGAAAAAGAGAGACTAGAAGAGAAGATTTTTCTTTGTTTAAAGTTTCTTTATGAAATGAATGCATGAATGCAGCATACAAAAACATAGAAAAAACATGGGGTCAAAGGGTCGGTGTCATGAAGTCATGGCTCTACCCATCCCCAAAGGTTTATACTGGTATTTTTTGTACCTGTCCTCAAAATCACTGACCCCTCTTGGGATAACGACAGCAAACGGATCGCCAGCGAGCTGTAGTATCTTAGAGTAGTCTCAAATGAGGGTAGTATCGCGTGACAACTATTTCTGAAAATCCTCAGCTTCTCAGATAACCCAATCGAACAATCTGTTTTCAACAACCTAAGTTGTATAGGCATTGAATCCACAAAGGGCATCTCCACTGATTTGATGGTCGACCGAGACCTCTTATCTGGGACTCACTTCCCATAAGATTACCCATATAATGCCATCACTTATCTTAGGTGTATACTCAATCTTTCCACATGCGGCATCACACGCATTCCCATTAGTAGAAAAATAAACACGGATATCAATTAGGAATAGCAGTATATATATTTGTCCTAACATCCTAGACCTCTATTCTTATGATCCTATACAGACAATGACTCCCCAGCAGAGTCGCCATTTTACTGTAGCGGGTGATTTTTGTCGGTGACGCGACCACCTTATCGCTGGAGTTTGGGTTTCCCTCCTCGTGGAGAAAGGGTGCTACTTTCTGATTTCTTATTTATCTCGTGAAGCTGGAAAGGAAAGGGAAGGTATCTAAAACTAACCTTGCACGCGAATGTTTAACTGAACAAATACTTTAAAAGAGATTGGGGGGGTCTGGGGTCAGGTTATACAATGGGTAGTTGTCAATTACCCATCCTATATGTGATTATCCACAGGATGTTAACTTTAGGTTTCGCTTTGTAATTGATAGTGTTTATCTACTGATGGGTTGAGAAAGTTTCTTGGGAAAGTATGACAGGGAGAGTGAGTTTTGTTTATCTTTTGGGTAAGGTACTGGACCTAAGCTTTTGATTAGTATGTTCGCTAAGATTTTGCAATCTTATGCCTACGTATTCCCGTTTAACGAAACAGGGAAATCAGGGCAATTATAGTTCCTCCTATTCTATGGGAGGAAAGAGATGTTTTGGTGTCTTGTTCAAAGCCCAAGACATGAAGCTAAAGGTGATTTATATCTTGTTCAAAGCCCAAGATGTGAAGCTAAAGGGTTTTGGCTGAGAGAGAATTTGTCATCTCTAAAGAGGAATTGTTGATGTTTGTATGCTGTGAGCAAAGCACAAATTTAATGCTAAAAGGTTGATTGACTCAACCGGGGGTTTCTTTATACAAAGCCTAAGAGGAGGCGGGAAGTTTGAATTTTCTGAGGGAAATGTTCTTTCTGCCTTGTACAAAGCCCAAGATTGAGGCTAAAAGGGATTTTGACTCTGTTGGGGAGAATGTATCTTGTATAGAGCCCAAGATGGAGGCTGAAAGGGTTTGACTCAACAAGAGAGTACTTTTATCTGTCCTGTATAAAGCCCAAGAAGGAGGCTAAAAAGGTTGACTCAACAAGAGAGTCTGATGGTTGATTGACTCAACGAGAGAGTCTTTTCTTCTCAATGGGAGAGTGATTTTTTGTCTCGTATGAAGCCTGAGATTGAGGCTAAAAGGAGATTGACTTAACAAAAGAGTCTTTTATACTCAACAAGAGAGTGTTTTTCTATCTCGTACAAAGCCCGAGATTGAGGCTAAAAAGAGATTGACTCAACAAGAGAGTCTGAAAAGGTTAGCTCCGCTGGGGAGAATCATTTGTACAAAGCCCAAGAGAAAGCTGTCTTACTGCTGAGGATTATTGAGATCCTGAAGCGTGTCCAAGTATGGGGAACTCTCATGAGAGAGATCGGGTTTATGTTGGAGATTGATCCAGGGTGATCGGTGTTTTCTTCTATGTTTGAAAGGAACTTGAGAATGTCTTTGAGACTCAAGAGGTTTAGATTGTCCAAGTCTAGAGTTTTATCTTTTGTACAATGCCTAAAAGGAGGCGCGGGCATTAAGGGATGAGTATCAACCCTAAAATGGCCGGAGTTCTTGACGCGAGAAAGACCGGTCTAGCAAAGGATGACTAAGTTCTGTCTTATACCTTTAAGAGGTCGTCAGGGTCCTTGTATCAAGCCTAAGAGAAGGAATGAGAACTTCTAAGAAGCCGAAGGGTCCTTGTACAACGCCCAAGAGGAGGCAGGGATGCTTTTAGGAAGCCTGTGGGTCCCCAAACCAAGAGAAATTCAAGAAATACAATTCACAGAGAAGAGATCATTCCAGGAAAGTTCGAGAATTTGGAAGAAACTCAAGAGATGCCATTCACGAAGAAAAGATCATCTCTGGGGAGTTAGAGTTTCTTTGACAATTTCTAAGGGTGACAATTTGAGAAAAGGTTCACCGAGAATACTGCCTTTCTCTTTGTTCCATATTGTTTAACCCCAAGAGAAGGGAAGACTGTATCTGGAAATCCTATGGGGATCTAGTTTTGTTTGTATTTAAGAGTGACCAACAAGGCTTTACCTAGTTCTAGACGTAGTTGCCGGGGAAAACTCTAAATAACTATACTAGTATTACACAGTGGATATGTGACAAGTATATAAAAGGATGTGAAAGAAGACTTACAGTGAAGCAGCCCCACAATACAGTTATATACATATGAAAGCGGTAAATGAAAGTGGATAAACACTTACCCGTTCTAAAGCTTCCATGTTGTTTTGTTAGTTGTTCAACAAAGAAAGTTTTGATAAAAACATATATTTGAATTCAAAATCAAAGGAGCTAGTGCTTTGAAAAAATTGTTGGGGCTTACAGCTCAAAGAGAGGCCCAAGTTTTGACGATGATCGCACCGTTGCTTTAAAAACTGTACAGAGGGACTTATATAATATGTGAGGCCCAAAATTGTTTTTATGTACAAGGGGATGGGTCTTACACTCTATTAGAGGCCCAAAGATTTTGAAAAGAAAACAGATGGGGCTTATAACACGAGGGTAGGCCCAGATGATTTGATTTTTGAACTGGCGATTGCGCCGAGATTTTTCTTTTAACTCGGAGGGACTTATACAATATCTGAGGCCCAAAATTATTTTGGTTAAAAGGGGATTGGGTCTTACACTCTATTAGAGGGCCAAAAAGTTTGAAAATGAATAAAGATGGGTCTTATAGCTCAAGGAGAGGCCCAAAGATTTTTGTTAAAAAGGCGACCATCGTGCCGAACTTTTTTACGGTATCGGGACTTATACAATACACTGAGGCCCAAAATATTTTGGTTTTCAAGAGGGGTTAGGTCTTACACTCTATTAGAGGCGCAAAAAGTTTGAAAAATGATTTGTTTAGGGTGATTAAGATCAAAACCCTAAATTAATTTCAAAATGCATTTTAATTAAATAAGAATTTAATTAAAATGATCAAAATTATCAAGCATGTTGTGAAAAACAAGTTTTGATCTTGGATTAATGTTTGAAAAATCATGTTTATATCCACAAAATGATTGGAAACCAATTAAATTTGGAAAATCAAGGAGGAAAAAATATTTTAAATGTTAAAAAACAAATAAAAGATTAATTCTTTGAAAAAATATCAAGTATATGAAATAAATAATATTGTTGGAAATTTTTGGCAAAATAAAATATTTTAACATTTTTGTGAATTATTAAAAAAAGAATCAACTCAAAATCATTAAAACTCAGAGAGAAATTAATTTTTGAATCAATTAAACAAAATCACAAAATTCAAATATTCAAATATTCAAAAAATGGCACTAAGAACACGCGCCACCCCTCTGTTTCTGCAGATTTGCATTTTCTCACCAATCTCACTGAATACTTGATGAAATCACACAATCGACATATCAATCTACTTGTTTTCACCTCACAATCATGTCTATGGTCTTTAATTTCATTTATTTTAAGCATGGAATAAGAAATCAAGACAAAACCTCAAGAACCCTAAAATTTGCATGAAGGCTGAGAATTTTGATACACGATTCAAACAAAGCAATTAATTGAGGGGAAACATTCTATTCATGATTATGAACATTTAGCAAAAGTATTGTGCGAGGAAATATGCATAGATTAAGAGATGACCAAGCTTAGGCTTACTTGAAGGTCGTGACAGCAAGAGCAAAGTGATTTTTGAGTTGGAGGTGTTACATATGAGTTGTGATGATCTGAATAGCTTCCCTACACCATATGGAATGTGTTTGAATGCTTTGAGTGATCTGAAATGGACTGGAACAAAGTATGGCACCTCAGTTGCAAATTGGTTAAAACCTTGAGCAATTGGCTGGTGATTTTGTGAAATTGGTGTTCCATATGTGGTTTAGGTGTTTGATCAGCTCACACATGATGTTTATGAGGTGTGTGTGTGATTGGTTTGGTTGGAAAAGCTCTCAAACTCAAAACCCGATAGTGACTTGCTTTGGAAGGAAATTTTGGAGTGAAAGAAGAGATTTTGAGGAAAGCATCAGTTTGATGGCTTTGGTGTACTTAAACTGAGCACAAATGAGCTCTATTTATAGTAGAGCAAGTTTGTTTTGCAAGCAATAGTGAATGGCAACTGCAGCAGACCATTAACCAATTGGATCATTTTGGAATCTCAAGTCTCCTCTAGCCATTGACTAGAGGTTAGACCACATGCCTTTGGTTTCCTAGTTCAGAGATCATCCTTGACTCATTCAGTTGGAAATGGCTCAGTTCATGCCACCTTGGTGCATCCATTGAATGCTCCAAAACAAAATTGGAGTCTTGTCCCCTCTTTAGGGTTTTTTAGATTTGCCATACTTTTTTTAGTTCCAAAGACATGGGAGGCTTATGGATCAGTGTTTGTCCCTCCTTGGTCTCTCCCTGAGGTGTTCAGATGGATAAACTTGTTTGTCATTTGCACAAATTGATCAAATCGAGCAAAATGCACAAATCTGCCTTGCCATGACAGTTGCAGCAAGGCATATTGCCATTGTCATAACTCTTAGCTCAAATGGGATTTGATGGAGTTCTTAGCCATTTTGGGAAGCTCTCATATGATACAACATTTGTGTGATCATAGTTTGTTTTGACACTTTTTGGATCTAAGTGAAAAATGCCCTTACATTTTGAAAAAAGTGAAACAAATTCTGACTTAGTAAAAATTTCACTAAGTGTTGGAAAAAGTGGCATTTTCATGTTTTTGTCATTTTGGTCACTCCATAAATAAAAATCCATGAAGAATTGGAGTGAGGTGTAGTTGACACTTTTAAATTATGCCATGAGAGCTATAAATCCATCTTTGGATCAGCCAAAATGGTTGCTTAGATCTCAAGTTATGGTCCTTGGAAGTTGGTGTTAAATATATATCATGATTGACATCTAACAAACTCTCCTCAACTAACTCATTGCTTGTCCCCAAGCAAAGTATGCCTCTCACGAGGATTTGCTCGAGGATTCAATTCAACCAAGACACGAAAAACGGCTCAACTAAACAACGATCACAACAATGCAACAATTACACAATTCAAGAACCCATAATGTAAAAGAACTTGACTCTTAAACAATTTCAACAATGTTTCAAGAGACAACTAACTCATCATACACATGTCATTCCACACTCCTCTTCGAAATAGGATTGAAGGCAAACGTGCATACAAGCACGGGACAATTACACTCAAATGACCAATGATGCAAATACTAAACAATTCATACCATACCTCAATGAACACCAACGAAATCATGGAAGTAAAAGATCACTAAGGACTTCATGGTTGTAGTTTGGTCGGTTAAACAAAAAAGGGACATTTCTAACGGTCTTTGAAACGAAATTGCCGACGCAAAAGAACATTCACTATACACAAATTCACACAATACACTTCATTTCACCAATTTTTCATTCCACCTTCACAAACTACCGTGCACAATTATTGATTCTATATTTTTTTCCATTCAAGCAAGCATTTTCTCATTTGTACAACATATTCCCACTCTTTTCTTTACATGCTTACTTGAATATTTTTTTCAAAATTTGGAGTAATGCACCCATCTTCTTTTTATTCTCCCCCACTCATTTTCGACTCAACCTAACGTGAATGTTCCTTGCTTTTTAAGGCAAGGAAGAAAAAGTATACAATTTCAAAGGTTCAAGAAGAAAATGTTATAAACTCAACAAATTTAATGATGAACCAAACTTGCAAATTATGGACATAAAACAAGTTCATCACTAAACTGAGTTCTAAACTGTTTAGGCTCAAAGGGGCTACCAAATGCTCACTCCTCACGGGTGAATTACTATATGGACATGGTTGTGCTCACTTTCAAAAAGTGCCTTGATCACTTCTCCTACTTCCACAAAATCACATGGTCACAAGATAAGGCATGAATTAAAAGTAAAAACAACATTCATCAACACTCCTTACATATAATAACACTTTGGAGGCTTCTCACTTTAATGGTTTTTGATCCTAAAATGACATATACATTCAAAAGAAGTTGTAACATGAAACAACATTTTCAATCGCCCAAGACACAAAGTTCTAAAACATACAAAATTCTCGAACTAGGTAACGATGTACCTTGTCGCAACACAATGCTTAAGGCACTATCATAGCCCTCACATCTTGGAGGAATCTTTCTTTAAAAATCAAGAGTCCAACCTACTCCCAAAATTCCATCATAAAAGAAGGAATATTAACATGAAAACATACTAACAATTAAAAACTAACAAATTATTAGTAAAAGCAAAACAAAAAATTTTAAACAAAACACTTAACATTACTCATAATAAATAAAGTGCTTGGTGTAAGAACACCTACAATATCCAAAATGGTACCACTAGGGTACAAGTACACCAATATCAAAATATTCCACTACGTGGATACATTAGACTAGTAAAAGCTGAAAAATACAAATAATAAGAAAACTTCACTTTGGAGACCAAAGGAAGTACACAAGTCTAAGAGCCATAAAAAGATCAATCCTCATCTGACACCTCAATATCCTCATCACCGCCAGCAGAAGTAGCCTCCTCCTCATCATCATCGTCACCAACAGTCTCTACTCCAACCTCCTCATCATCAGCATCGTCATCACCCCCTCCTTAAATTGGCCTGGCCTCAGGCCAACCAGCATGCACTAGGAACTGCTCCCTAGTCATCATCATGTGCTCAGTAGAAGGGTCTCGGATCTGTAATTGGAGAACCTGCAAAGAATCATGAATATCAGTCATGGAACGCTGCTGGGCAGCCATCCAATCCCAATTATATTGGCAGATCTCCTACTGATATGGATAAAAGGTCGGCGACGCCGGTTCAGAACCTCCACCAGTCTCAGCTGCATCATCAGCACCAGCCCTGGAAGACTCTCCAACAACCCCTCTAGCTTTACAGAACTTATCCACATACCGATCATCAATAGCAGATGGAATAGTGACCTGCCTGCGGGCTAGAATATCCACACCAGAGTGAGCACACAAGGTCATAATAAGACATGGAAAAGCAAGAGGGGCATTCTTGCGCACCGCAGCACCTCCCAAACCACTCAAAATAATAGCCTTGATTTCATCCGCAATGATGCGGACCATGTCAATCTGCACATTCATCTGAATGTTGTGAATAAGATGAGCCAGAGCAATAGGAATTATACTATGATGCGACCTGGGAGAAATGTTGGTGAGTACAAACAACAAAATGAGCTGAACTAAAGGTTGCATGTCCACCCTTCTGAATCTAATCGGCACCCCGGATGAATTCCGCTCAACTTCCTTACCTTCAAGAAGTAAATCCCGGATCATCTTTTCAATGTCACGGTGGAGATGCAAGTCGCGATGATATGCATCCAACTCAGTACCAACCAACGGCAAAGGATCTCCCAAAACAGTGTTGATCGTCCTACGATCAAATCTCACAACAGTCCCTCTAACCCATGAGGCCCAGCTAAGTCTTTCTCCATCATCCGGCAATGCATTCGCATAAAATTCCCGAACAATTTCAGCATTGTAGCCATCCAGAGGCATCATTAAACGATCCCATTTCTTCGCCACAAAAAAAGCATCAATTATCCGGTAACTTCCACGATCACTAAGTAGGAATCTTTTCTCTGCCAAGATGTGCTTTCTCTCAAGGGTTTCGTATCTAGCTGCTTGCTTAGCTCCCCTAAATCTGTCTTCATCAAAACGCTCGGGCACTTGTCTGGAGGTTGAAGCCTTTCGCTTCTTAGCCGCGTGAATTGCTGTTTTTGGTGCCATCTGCACATAACAAACAATAAAACCAAACAAAGACAAACAAACGCATTAGCGACTCAAAACCAACCAGCCAGAGACTTGCATTTCATAAAAAAAATGAAAATTTGCTTCTGTTCGCGCCAGGTTCGCTAGGCGAAGTTTGGCGAACACTCGCCCCAGATTCGCTAAGCGAATGCTGGCGAATGCTCGCGCAGGATCGCGAAGCGAACAAAGCAGTGAACCCGCGAATTTGCAGAAAAACAATCTCTTTTTTTCCAAATATCACCCTACTCATAATTCCTATGGAGTTTCAATCATGCAATTCATAAACAAAATGACAGAGGTTCCAAAATTTTCAAAACCCTAATTGCTCTATCATGAACATAACAATGCACAATGAAAAAAAAATGAAAGAGTGTGCAAACCTGAATTTCGCACGGTACTGGTGAGATTAGGGTGAATGGAAAACGGAAAGAGAAGTGTTGCTAAGCTCTTGAGAGGAAAGGAGAGGAAATTGAAAATACGGTGGAAAAATGGCAAAGGTGGCAAATGAATTAGGGTTTCCCCCCCTAATTCTAATTCAAAATGGGTCTTGGGCCCAATTGGGTGGCCCACCCACAATTCCTTCTTTTTTTTCTGATGTGGCAAAACTTGGGTTGGTCTGTCTCGCTGGGTTTGCGAAGCGAAGGCCAGCGAAAGCTCGCCCGAGCTCGCTAGGCGAACGCCAGCGAACAAGCCCAGAATTTTCAAAAATTTTGCCAAAAGTTACCACATCTTTTAAGGCTTCAAAATGCTAACCAAACACAATTAAAACAGAAATAAGCAGTAATACTTACAATGTTGGGGTGCCTCCCAACAAGCGCTTGTTTAACGTCGGCTAAGCTCGACGGTCCACCGCAATCTCACAGATCGCAGAAGGGAACAATGGCGGGATTTCGCTCGAAATCACCTCCAAGGTACACTTTCAGCCTCTGGCCATTGACAGTCCAATTCTCTTTGGTTGTTGTATCTTCTATTACGATTGCTCCATAAGGCTTTATTTCACGAATCCGAAACGGACCCGACCATTTAGACCTTGACTTTCCCGGGAACAATTTTAACCGAGAATTGAATAGCAGTACCAGCTGTCCTACCTCAAATTGCTTGATGATTATTTTTTTTCATGGTAAGACTTTACACGTTCTTTGTACAGTCTATTGGAATCGTATGCCTGAAGGCGTAATTCATCCAATTCCTGTAATTGCACTTTTCTTTTTTCGCCGCTTAGAGTGGGATCAAAATTTAAAAATTTTAAGGCCCAAAACGCCTTGTGCTCCAACTCCACCGGCAAATGGCAATTCTTACCATACACCATTTTAAACGGTGTGAGACCGATCGGAGCCTTAAAAGCGGTCCGATACGCCCACAACGCGTCATCCAATTTGTTGGCCCAATCTTTTCTCGAGGCCGAAACAGTTTTCTCCAAAATACGTTTTATCTCACGATTGGATACCTCCGCTTGACCATTAGCTTGCGGATGATATGGTGTGGCAACCTTGTGCTTCACACTATACTGCTCCAAAGCTTTGTCAAGCTGAGTGTTACAGAAGTGAGACCCTCCATCACTTATTAACACTCTAGGAGTACCAAAACGTGAAAAAATGTTTTTCTTCAAAAATTTCACAACTATTTTTCCGTCGGCTTTAGCACAAGCTATCGCCTCCACCCACTTAGACACATAATCAACGGCGACCAAAATATATTCATTGGAAAAGGAAGCAGGGAATGGACCGACAAAGTCGATCCCCCAACAGTCAAAAACTTCGATTTCCAACATATTCTGTAAAGGCATCTCGTGCCGCCGTGAAATTCCTCCACTCCTCTGGCACTTGTCACAACTAAGAGCATGTGCATGCGCATCTTTGAATAAGGACGGCCAATAGAAGCCCGACTGAAGGACTTTAGTGTCCGTTCTCAACCCATTAAAGTGTCCTCCATACGGAGAGTTATGACAGTGCCACAGAATATTCGTGGCTTCCTCCAATGAGACACACCTTCTTAAGAGGTTGTTGACACCAAGTTTGAATAAATAAGGTTCATCCCATATGAAAGACTTGGCGTCAGACAAAAAAAAAAATTTGTTGGTGCGTTAGACCGTCCGGTATTAATCCGGCGGCTTTGTGGTTAGCCATGTCGGCGAACCACGGTCTAACCTGCACTCTAAACAATTTTTCATCAGGGAACTCCTCTTTGACCTCAAATTCATTCTTGGTCACGTCAACGTTTACCAGGCGGGATAAGTGATCCGCCACCAAATTCTCGGATCCGTTTTTGTCACGAATTTCAAGATCAAATTCCTGTAACAAAAGGATCCACCGAATAAGCCTCTGCTTAGAATCAGGTTTGGTGAGCAGATACCTTATAGCCGAATGGTCCGTGTAAACGATGACTCGTGAACCAATCAAATAGGAACAAAATTTCTCCAACGCATACACTATGGCAAGCAACTCTTTCTCAGTTGTTGCATAGTTAAGTTGAGCCTCGTTTAAAACTTTGCTCGCATAATGTATAGCGTGGAAAATCGCTTGCATCGCAAAACAGCCCCAACCGCATAATCGCTTGCATCGCACATTAATTCAAAATCCAATTTCCAGTTAGGTGCAACGATTATCGGTGAGGTAGTTAAACTCTTTTTCAAAAAATTAAAAGCAAAAAGACAAGACTCGTCAAAGTCAAAAATATTACCTTGGACGAGCAAGTTGCTCAACGGCTTTGCGACCTTGGCGAAGTCCTTAATGAATCTACGGTAGAACCCGGCGTGTCCAAGAAAACTCCTTATGCCCTTGACATTCATCGGCGGTGGTAATTTCTCGATAACATCCACTTTGGCTTTATCAACTTCAAGGCCTTTTGAAGAAACCTTGTGACCGAGCACAATTCCCTCGTTCACCATGAAGTTGCATTTTTCCCAATTAAGCACCAAATTAGTTTCCACACACCTTTTCAACACCGTATCCAAATTTTTCAAGCACAAATCAAACGATTGTCCAAAAACAGAGAAATCATCCATAAAGACCTCAATTGTCTTTTCGATCAAATCTGAGAAGATAGCCTGCATACACCATTGAAAAGTCGTCGGTGCATTACATAATCCAAACGGCATCCTCCGATAAGCGAAGATTCCAAAAGGACATGTAAAAGCGGTTTTTTCATGATCCTCCGGGTTCACAATAATTTGGTTGTAACCCGAATAACCATCCAAAAAATAGTAGAATTGTTGACCGGAAAGCCTTTCGAGCATTTGATCCATAAAAGGTAGAGGAAAATGATCTTTTCTCGTAGCTTTGTTCAACCTACAGTAGTCGATACACATTCTCCACCCGGTAACTGTTTTTGTTGGAATGAGCTCATTTTTCTCGTTTCGGACCACCGTTAATCCGCCTTTTTTCGGTACCACATGCACCGGACTAACCCACGGGCTGTCAGAAATGGGATAAATCATTTTGGCGTCTAACATTTTCACCACTTCTTTCCTCACCACTTCTTTCATGATTGGATTTAACCGGCGTTGAGGTTAAGCAACCGGTTTAAAATCTTCCTCCATAAAAATATGGTGCATGCAATATGACGGGCTTATGCCTTTGAGATCGGAAAAAGTCCATCCCATTGCATCCTGATTTTTTTCAGCACTTGAATTAAGCGGCTCTCCTCGTTTTCAGACAAAATACTACTTATGATCACCGGTTTACTACCACCGTCATCGAGAAAAGCATACTTCAAGGTTGACGGTAACACTTTAAGCTCAAGTTTTGATGGTTCATCATTAACCACTTTTTTTAGAATTTCCTCTTCATACTCCCAAGGTTGCATTTCTTCCAAAGCTTCAAGCTCTAACAAACACTCTTCAAGAGCTTTCTCTTCTTCAACTGAGAATATTTCCAAGGAATCATCCAAAGCTCTTTGTAAAGGATCAATGACATGAATTTGCTTTGTAACTTCAAAACTCGCTTCCTCCTTTACATCGATTCGGAAACAATCACCTTTATCTTTCTTGTGCTTCATGGCATCATAAAGATTGAAACACACCTCTTCATCTTGGACTCTCACTTTCATGAGACCATCGTCCATGTCAATTGCCATTCGGACAGTTTTCATGAAAGGCCTTCCAAGAATCAAAGGTGCATCCTCATCCTCCTCCATTTCAATTACAACAAAGTCTATCGGAAACAAAAATTTGTCCACTTTGACCAACACGTCTTCCGCTACACCGTGAGGATGAGTAGTGGATTTATCGGCGAGTTGCAACGTCATTTGCGTGGACCTCAATTCCATATGTCCTAACCGTTTCACAATCGACAATGGTATCAAGTTGATGCTAGAACCCAAATCAATCAACCCATTGCCCACATACATGTTTCCTATCGTAACCGTCAATGTAACTCGTCCCGGATCATATTCTTTTCGCGGGAGAGTCCGTTGAATGATGGAACTACAGCTTGCATCTACCATAATCGTCTCCTGATCTGTATACCTTTTCTTCTTCGTGAGGATATCCTTCATGAATTTCGCATATTTAGGCATCTGCTCCAAAGCCTCGGAAAATGGAATATTTATTTGTAATTGCTTGAAGATATCCATAAACCGAGAATAGTGTCGTGCACTATCTTTCTTTGTAGGAGCATGCGGATATGGTAGATGTTGAATCGGAATATTGTTCATCGGCTCTTTTCCCTTCCTAGCTCTCTTCACTCTTTCTTCACTCTCTATTTTTTTCTCATTCTCACTTTTTTCCTTCTCATTTTCAACTAAAACACCCTCAACATTTTTTTCTACTTCAATTTCCTCACTCTCTTTTTCTTTTTCATTTTCAACTACAACCTCCTCCTCCACAACTCTTTTACCTACACCCATGTCAATCTCTCTTCCACTTCTCGTGAGAATTGCTTTGCAATCTTTAGGATTCGGAAGCGTATTTTCCGTAAAGTGTCCTTTTTGTTGGTCGGCCAATTGTTTTGATAATTGCCCGACTTGTGTTTCAAGATTCCTTATGGCGGCATCGGTGTTCTTTTGGTTGGAAATTGCCATTTGCATAAATTGTGTGAGAGTGTCTTCCATCTTCGTATTTCCAACGGGAGCTTGCGGAGGTTGAGTGTAATTTTGGTATTGTTGACGGTTTGATGGCCCGGCTTCTTACGGTCTCCATTGTTGTTGATAACCTTGATTAGGCCTTTGTTGGTAACCTTGGTTGCCTTGTTGATACGGAGGTCGGGATTGGTATCCTTGATTTCCCGCATAGTTTGCCTCCTCCACAATGGGAGGACAATAACCGGTCGGATGGTCACCTCGACATAATTCACACACTAACACTTGCACATTTTTACTTGAAGACTCATGCATCTCTTTGAATTATTGCGGAAACTTAGACATTTGCTTAGTTAACAACTCAACCTGTTGTGATAATAACTTGTTCTGCGCAAGGATAGCATCGCTTGTTCCCAATTCCAACACTCTCGGAGTACGTTGAGAAGGTCCACGGTTGTGACTACCTTGATGATCGTTCAAGGCCATCTTATCAATGATAGTTGTGGCTTCTGCTGCGGTTTTGCTTAACAAGGATCCACCGGCGGTGGCATCCAACAATGTTTTGTGTACAAGTTGCAGCCCATTTCTAAATATATGAATTTGTGAGAATTCATCAAAACTATGGCCTTTGCACTTTCCTAACATTGATTTGAACCTCTCCCAAGCTTCGTTGAGAGATTCATTGACTCCTTGTGTGAATACCGCGATCGCGGTCTATGCTTCCATAAACCGAGTGTGAGGGAAAAATCTCTCCAAAAATTTCTCTTTCAATGCATTCCAATCCGTCATTATGGTTGTTGACTGGTCAAGATAACATTCCTTGGCCTTCCCAATGAGAGAATGCGGGAATAGTCTCTTGAACAGAGATTCCTCTTCTGCTTCCGGTGCACCAGTCGCTCCCGCTATTTCATAGAATTTTGTAAGATGGGTAAAAGAATCTTCATGATCCATACCCGTAAATGGACTTTGATATAACAGTTAGAGAATTCCGGTCTTCATCTCAGCATGACGACCGTTGTGTGCGTGGCGAGCAAACTGAGCATTGTGTCTCGGACTATTTGTGCATGGCCTAGAAGCAGGTGGTGGTGGTGGTGGTGGATCTGCCTCCATAACTGGAAGTATCTGTGGAACTGGTGGTGTAGAAGTACTTTCCTCTTGTTCTCGCTTCTGTCTTGCTAGCTGCCTCCTTCGTCTAGTCCTGCTGTTGATTCTACGAGCGGTTCTCTCAATCTCAGGATCGAAAAGAAGTTGGTCCGCCGGTAGTTTCCCTCGCATGATATATATTTGTATGAATTATTTGGCATTTTTCATTTCTTTTCTTGTGGAATATGTTGATTTTAGTGTGGAATGATGTTGTTGTGCATTCATTGAAATATACTTATGGTGCTTGTAATTTGTGTGCTAATGTGCAGGAATAGGCATAAAAATATCAAGATTGTGATACACAAATATTGGAGGCAAGTTGTCATTGAAGGAAGAAATCAACAACAGCATTCGCTAGGCGAGTGTTGGCGAAGCTGCCAGCGAAGGTTCGCCTAGCGAACGTTAGCGAAGGTGCCAGCGAAGGGTGGCAGAAAGTATGCAAAAACCTACAGTAGGAAAACTGGGTAAATTTGCTGGGCGAGGAAGCCAGCGAATGCTCGCTGATGTGTTCGCGGGGCGAAGGTGCCAGCGAAGGGTGGCAGAAACTTCTACTTTTGAAAACACCCAAACTTCGCTGGGGCGAGTGTGGTAGCGAAGGTTCGCTTCGCGAGTGAATTGGTTCGCCTAGCGAACCCGCGATAATTCTTGTGGGCGGTTTAAGTCTGAGGCACTTAAAGTGCCATGTTTTAGTTCATTCGCTAGACGAAGGGTGCTGAGTTTTTATTTGTATAAATAGATTTTCAGTTGTTGTAAATAGGATCTTTTGTTCATTTTTCACTAGAATTCATAGTTTACAGTATTTTGATCATCAAAGAGTGTATTTTCGATTGGAGAAGCTGAAGTCGCATCCATTCTCGATTATTCGTCGTGGATGCTCATTCATCTCCTCTCTTTTCTTGTTATCCAATCTACCATGAGAAGTGGTAGCTAAACACTCAATGTTGAGGTTAGATGTAGTTGATCCTACTTTTATGTATTGCTTTTGATCTATTGGGTATGAACAAAGTCTTTGATCAATATAGATGATGTTGTTTTCTCTTAATGATCCATGTGTGATTTGTTTTGCTCTATACATAGATTCTACAAGTCATGACCTAACAATTTTATCTCTTAAAAACCAAACTCTAGACATAGATTTGGGATTTGCTATTCGCATTGTGTTGATCTGAATGATCGTTGTTTAGATTGTTAGCGTGAGACATCATCTAACGGTCTAAACAACGATACTCACGACTTTGCTTTAGACATAAACGTAGTCGGGAGGATACGCGGTTATATTGGTAGGAAACCGAGTTCATACGCTTGATTAATCGTTTATACGTGAAAAGGATTGGCGAAACTTAACCTTAACATGCTTTTTATAAAAACCTTTACAAAATCTTTGTCACATTAATCTTTGCTACAATTGAATGTTAACAACACTTGAGAAACTTTTGAAACTATTGAACTTAGAATATCATAACTATTGAAAGGCAAGCATCAAATATCAAACAATCCCTGTGGATACGATTAAAAATAACCCCCACTATTACTGTTCTAACAGTTGGTACCCTAGCCACTTTGTTCCATAACTTAGAAAAATTCTAAGTTTTTATGGTTACCCCTTTTACAAGTTATCCCACTTTTCTTGATTTTTCTTGATGAATGATGATTCCAATCACACATTAACATCATTTTAGGGTTAGGGGGCCATAATTGATCAAAAAATCAAAAAGTCAAACTTTGACTTTTGGGCATAGTTGACTTTTTATCAGATGAATTCCAAACTGTGTGATCCTCTACGAAATCAAGTCCTTGACCTAAATCAAACTTGATGGATTGATTTCATAGGTGTTATAGGGTGTATTGAATCATGTCCCAAGGTTTGAGAGCATGTCCTGGTCAAAAGTCAAAGGCACAGTTGACTTTTCCGCGAAACCCTAATTGTGGTTTGATAAACTTGAAACTTGTGAATCAAGCTTCTTGGATCAATCCATTGTTGAATATAGATCAATGTAGTGTATTAGAGACCATCAAATCATCTCTTGAGGTCTTGGCTCATGTTTTGTCCTAAAAGTCAACTTAGGGGTGAATTAGGTCAAGAAACCCTAATTCCTGATTTTTTATGAATGCATCCCCTGAGGCCAAATTGACTTGATGATTGGGTTTATGATGTCCCTTAGAGTATTTTGGGTTATGCTTTGAAGCATTGGCTCATGCCCAGAGGAAAATTTCCATCTGGAGGCCCTGGTCGACCAAAACCCTAATTTGGTGACACTGGCGATCTTGAGGCTTAATCCACTTGGAATGTTGCAGCCTTGTGCTTGATCCTTGATGTGGGATTCCTTTTGATCCATTGTGGATGTTTGAGAGGTTTAGACAAGTTGAATATCATGTCATTCCTTGATTGATCCTTTGTCTAAGAGCTCTGAGAGGGCTTGAAACCCTAAGTTCGATTGTAGTGGATGCTCACCCATCTTTGGGGAGACTAATGAGGTGTGATGGTTCATCCATATTGTGATGATGGTTTACACAATGATGGGAAATCTTAGTGGTCAAAATTTGGGGTATGACAATCATGATAATTTATATTTGCTTGACACAATAGCTACCTATGGTGAATCTTTGAATGTGGAATCACGTGGTACTAAGCATAAAATTGATTATAACAATTCAGGAGTACTATGGCACAAGCGCCTAGGTCACATCTCTAAAAATAGAGTTGAGCGACTAGTGTCCGATGTAATTTTGGATTCCGTTGACTTCACAAACCTTAAAGTTTGTGTTGAGTGCGTTAAAGGTAAACAGACCAAAACAAAGAAATTTGGTGCAAATAGAACTACGAATGTCTTAGAGTTGATATCTACTGTTAAAGCTACTCCAGCAGCTGTTGTACCTTTTATTGCTTATGAATTGACATCAGATTGGCTGGAGTCTATTTTGACTTGATTTTTTTATACTCCAATAGAAGGGAGAGGTTTTTATGATTATTTCCTTATGTTTTCTCACTTAATTATGTCTTAATGGTTTAATTCAAATATACATCATTAATTGATAGCATATATAAAAAGAGTCGCTTTATTTTATCTTTTGTTATAGAAATAGCTTATAAATAAATCTTTTTATATAAGCTTTTATGTTATAATCATTTACTGCATTATAAGCTTTTATGTTATAATCATTTCACGTATTTGCATTAGGAAACTACAAAAAAAATTCAGTATAATGGACTAATTAGAGTTAGGGATGGCAAAAAAATTCGTACTCGCGGATATTCGTGGATAAAATCTGTCACAGATATGGGGCGGGTAGCTTAATGGATATCCACGGATAAAATAAATGGATATTTAAATACCCGTTTGTAAATGGATATGGATATGGGTTTAATGATATTCATACCCGCGAATATCCATATCCGTTTATAAATTATAAAAATTATTTAAATATCATTAATTTATTATACCTTATCTTTTCATCTTCTAAAAAAATTAGTCTTCTTATACTTCTTTATTTTTTTTGAAATTTTCTTTGAAGAAAACCTTTCACTTTTCATTCAAATTCTATTAGCCATTTCATATTTAAACTCTTCGATACTTCATACTTCAATTCATCAATTTCACAGTCCAACAAACTAATATCGTCATTCTTCTATCGAACCAGTGTCTCCCTTCCTACTCCTTTGTCGTCCGATCTTCCATCATAACTCACAATCACAATTACTTTTATTTGTTTGGTTAAAAATGAAATATATGGCTAATATGTTTGGATCTAATTATGTTTTGGTGAATAAGAAGAAAATTAATGTGATGAAATTTTATTATTAAATTAAGAGTGAATTGTATGGATGTTATGTGATAATAATTTTTTGTGTCTTTAAAAGAAGTTAAAAATATTTATTTTTCAAAAGATAATTTTTATAAAAAAAAATAGTATCCATGGATATCTGTAAATATTCGTGGATACCGTAAAACCCGCGGATTACCCACTTAACGGATATCTGCATGGATATGGGGCAGATATGAATATCATATTTGTCTAACGGGGCGGATACGGATATCATAGTATATGTCCCCCATGAATATCCATTTACATCCCTAGTTAGAGTGGACGAAATTTATAACAAGTAGTACTAATAGATGTATGTGATACTATATATTACAAATTTATTTTTTTTATATTTATGTGATACTATATTATAAAATTGATTACAATTTTATTTTTTTTATATTTATGTGATACTATATATTACAAATTTATTAATAAACTACTACCTGATCGATCTCAATTTTATTTCAATTGAATCCTTAAACTATAAATGCTTACTTACACTTGTTAAGTATAGTTTTAACTATATGTTGGATGCAACAGAGAAAAATTTGTTATTAAACTTTGAAGTTACTGATCAAAATTTCGAATACTATAAATGCTTTCTACCCGCTTTTTTGGTTGGCCATATAGAATATTGAAAAAAAAATTAAACTTTGAAGTTATTGATCAAAATATTGAATATTAATGGGAACATGAAGTTTATTATCAAAATATTGAATATTAACGGGAACATGAAGTTACTGGTCAAAATATTGAATATTAACGGGAACATGAAGTTACTGATCAAAATATTGAATATTAACGGGAACATGAAGGTACTGATCAAAATATTGAATATTAACGGGAACATGAAGTTACTGATCAAAATATTAAATATTAATGGGAGCATTAAGCTACTGATCAAAATGTTGAATATTAACGGAAACATGACGCTACTGATCAAAATATTGAATATTAACGGAAACATGACGTTACTGATCAAAATATTAAATATTAACGGGAACATGAAGTTATTGATCAAAATATTGAATATTAACGGAAATATGAAGTTACTGATCAAATTATTGCATGCTACAATAATATCTATTTCTTTCAATCTGAAAAAGAAAAAACTATTGCGCGTTTTACATATATGAAATGGTTTGCTAATTTAACATACAAAATTCAATTAATTATTCATTCAATTATGCTATTAATTTCTATAACATAGTTTTCCATTAATTATGCATTCAATTAACTTTTTTTTAATAACCAAGAAAAATGATGACATTACGGTGTACCCCACCAGTACCCGTGCGTCTGCATGAGTATCCACTAGTTAATTCAATTGTAATAGATCCTTATTTGTCACAAATAGCTCATAGAAACATCCATGACATTGACCACTTGGTTCACATTTAGTCGTATAATTATTAGTGTGGCAAATTAATTTCTTTCTAATTTCTTCGAGATTCCGACATATCGCGATGTTTATGAAACTTGTCATGGCTTGATCATCTGACTTTTAGGTAGTTCAATATTTAGGATTTTTAATAGGGCAAACCTAGTCTATCTATTTATAATATAATAATATTATTATCATCTATCGTGGACTCTAAAGATTGAGTTTACACTTTTTTTACATAAATTAGAATTAGTGTTCAAAGCTCATTATATTATAGGGCTTAAGCATTCTCAAATGAATCACATTTACAAAATCAACTTATTTTACAAAATTAAAACTTGCAATTGATTGTAGTTGTTACGATATGTTGTGATTTATTCATTTATTGTAATTTAGTTTGTAATTATGTTAAGTTTAATTAGTCTTTATGTGTAATTATTCTATTTGTTTTTTTTTCTACAATCATATATTATAAATAGGAGCTTTTGCCTGCACTAAAGATAATACGTAAATATATCCATATTTTCCTGAGTTTTTACATGGTATCAAAACTTAGGTTCTTAATCACTTTTTCCTTTTGAGTTTTTTTTTTTTTAGCACTCTTTCTAATGCTTCCGCTCACAAACTGTGGGGGTTGTTTCACTATCGTGGAATTGTGATCGATGGGAGTCCCTGCTTATATTTGTGTTTTTTTTTATCTTAAACTTTATAGTTGATATGATGGAGAAATTTTAGGTTACTCACCCAATTACCATTATTCTCTATGGCTCTAATTATAATAAGTGGATTTTTGAAAAGTCGTCGACTTTAGCGATACGTGACATGCAATAAAAAGTGTCTAAAGAGAAGTTTCGGTGATCCTCCAGAGGCTTATGATGATAAATTAGAGGAATGAGATAACAAAAATCATCAAATCATTACTTAGTTTGGGAATACCTTCATTCCGAGTATTCATATGCAATTTGGGTGATTCGAGAATGCCAAAGAGGTATAGGATCATTTAAAACAATGTTATAGTATCTCTGATTTATTCCATCAATATCAATTATTGAAGGATCTTAATAATTTGAAACAAAAATCTGGTCAACTTGTTTATGAGTTTTTAGCACAGATGGAAGTTATTTGGAATCAGTTAGCCTCATGTGATCCTTCTCTGAAAGATGCTACTGACCTAAAAACATATGACTCATCGCAATCGTATTCATCTTATTTAGTTCGTAATGCCTCTCACTAATGATTATGGACCAGTTCCAGCTTCCTTATTGCACCAAAACTCTTTTCCTAGACTAGAGATTTCTCTTCCTTATCTCAAGTTTGAAGAAACTATATTGGGACTTGTTCGTCAAAAAGTTTATCATGCCTTTGTAGTTACCAATAAGCATACCAAATTTTGTTGTCGTTGTCGTAAGTTTGATCTTTATTTTTCTAATTGTCCCACAATTGAAGGTCATAACTACATGAAAAAGGGTCATATTTCTTCAAATTGTTATTGATACTACAAGACACCCAGACACTTAATTCAAAACGGTCCCACTCGTCCTCCACATTTTGATCAGAATAGAAATCAACATCGTCCCAACTCTTCAAGACATGCACTTGCAACTGCTACTGCAACCATTGAATATGTTAAGTCCTTTCAGCTAGCCTTATCCGTCAAAGATCTTGCGTCTCTTCTTAGATAACTTTTTCCTTCTGGTAATACTCTCCTGCTCTTTCAACCACATCAAGTAGTTCTAAATGGTATTTTGATTCTGCATGTTGTAACCACATGACATTTGCATCTAATTTATTGTCTTCCTTATCTAAAAAAAAAGGACATTACTTGTTCCATTCACACTGCTGATGGATCTCTATTGAATGTAAGCCATGAAGGTTATATCTCTCTGTCTAGTTTAAGTCTACCTGACACATATATCATTCCTAAATTAAACTTTAATTTTATCTTTGTTGTCCAATTATATGATCTTGGTTATGAATTTACCTTTTCTTCCTCTAGATGTCATGTGCAGGATACACGGACGGGACAACTCATTGGGACTAGATATAAGATTCGAAGGCTATTTAAGCTCACTCAACTTCATGTTCCTCATCATTCTAACATTTATGTCGCTTCCACAGATTCTTCCATTCAACTTTGGCATTGTCATCTTGCCCATAGTTCTATTAAAAAAAATCACATCCTCTGGAGTCTCAAGGTTATTTAGGACCTGTCACTAATGAATCCTTTGATTTTGTTGCTTGTCAAACTGCTAAACAATTAGCTTTATATTATTAATAAAAGTAGTTCTATTTTAAATGCACTATTTGATCTTGTGCAATATGATATTTGGGATCCTGTTGTCATGCCTACTATGGGAGGTTCTTGATATTATGTGTAATTTATTGATGATTATTCTCGGTTTACTTGGATATACATGATGAAAAAATGGCATGAGCTTCCTAAAATTTAAATTAAATTTGCCAAAATGGTTCAAACACAATTTTCTAAAGCCATTAAAAAATTTCGACGAGATAATGCCATGGAATACATTGACTCTAAAATCTTATCTTTTATTGGTGAGCATGGTACCTAGTCTGAACTTTCTTGTCCATACACATCTCAACAAAATGGTCGAACTGAGAGAAAGCATTGTCACATTCTTGACTCAGTTCGTACAATGCTTATCTCAGCCTCTTGTTTAGAACGCACTAGGGGTGAAGCAACTCTTACTGTTATCCATATTATCAATCGTCTCCCTTCTTCTATTCCTGGTAATGTTTCCCCTTTTGAGTGTCTTTATCTCACTACACCATATCACAAGCCACTTAAGGTGTTTGGTTGTGTTTGTTTTATCATCCTTCAGCCCCATGAATATACTAAACTTGAACCTTGTGCATGCCTGTATTGTTTTCTTGGTCATGGAATTGAACACAAAGGTTATGGAGGTTGGGACCCAATATCTCAGGGCATTCGCATCTCTCACCGTGTTATATTTTGGGAACACATAATGTTCTCCTCCTTGTCAAAATTTACCTCAATCATATCCACTTCCACACCTCTCTTTACTAAACCTGATGTCGATTACTTTCCTAGAGGCGGATATATAGTTTTTGAGACAAATACAGGTTCTTCTTGTGAGCTTTCAACCCCTTCGGATGTTCCCTTCACTTTTGGTGATGATGTTTCAACTGTTGTTCCTGCACCTACCACCGATGCGCTTCCTTCGAAGGTAAGAATTCCCCTAGCTATCTTTGTGATTATCACTGTTTTTCTACTATGGTTTGTAACACCCTATCACCCCCGCGTAAAGTAATTCAATTATCAGAGTAAAAATTCATAAAAATTCAACATATAGGATGTCACATTCACCACAAACCTGCTCATGCATATGACATGTAACACATAATTATCATTAACGGTACCAACAAAATCATACTTAAATATTTTTCTCATGTAGCAGCGGAAACTCAACTAAAAACATAACATGTTTAAACTCCGTAACCAACATCAATTAAACAAAAGTAATAACGGCAATGGAATAAATAACAACAAGTGTTCCATATCCCCAATGTTACACATCAGAGCAGACGCCGACTCAAAATATAAAGTGAAGGACTTCGTCTTCACTAACCGCAACTCCGCACTATTATTGATTCTGTGCACGTTACCCACGTGGAGGTAACATTCAAACAGAAGGAGTGAGATTCTCAATCAACAAAAGAAAGGCATAATATAAATATAAAAGCCTATAATTATTATGCAATTCACCCTATCATCACAACATCAACACAATTACAATTTTCTCACACAAGCAAACAATCATATAATCCATAACACAACACAACACAATTCGATGCAATGAGACTCACAACTCGACTCAATGCATGTGGTACCAATTCGATCCCTTTTTCATGAACATAATTCCCGTCGGAATTTCCATATGAGTCGCTCACACCCCACATGGGCACACGATTACCTCAACAACAACAGCAACATGATTATGTTTCAAGGAATCCAAATAAGGCGCTCACACCCCACATGGGCACACGACTTATCATACAACTTATGCAAACATGTTATGCATCAACAACAATATACAACGACCAATGCATATGACTATCATACAGCCAATACATCACACGACAACTGTCTAACATGCAGTATATACCTGCCAAAACATGCAACAATTGCAATCCACAGCTACAACACACATTCGCACAACTGAACTCAACATTTCAACGTTCAACACATCACAGCATACACAGAAACACAATTAACGCGTCGAATTGTTGAAATTCTGGTATTGAAAATAATTTTAACAGAAAGTACACGAAACCAGCTTTTCAACGATTCGAACGGCAACTAGAACGGACCTACGGATCAAAAGATATGAATTTTTAAAGTTTTAGAAAATTTTGTTCGTTCCAGTTCTGCTCGCCTCATGTTCGCCCAGCGAGACGCCAGGGAACTCTCCTTCGCCCGACGAAATTCTTTTTTCACCCACTCTTCACCCGGCGAAGCAGAAGCGAATTTCCTCCCCCATACAAATTCCAGTAGCCCCTACTTTCAACCCTTCACTCGCCTCTCAGTTTCGCCCAGCGACTTCCAAGTGAGATTGCTTCGCCCGGCGAGACACCCCGTTCTCCCGACGAAAATGTGCTAATCAGCAGCCCTGCTGTTGCGATTTTGCACAGTCAAAACCCTCCAACACCTTCTAATTCCAACAACATACATTCTGGGAATGCACATAGAATTCACATCAACCATCATACAACAGAACACACATGAATTATATAAAATCACAACTCAACCAAAAATCAATTTGCACCATTTACATGTTATTACGGGCACTGACACGCAACCAAGAATAACCAAACAATTAGAGAGATGCATAGAGATGAATCTAACGATTTACCCACCCTTATACATATATTATTCATCCCTTAAGTGATCAAAGAACCCCACTCTTACCTTAGTGACGATTCTTCGGATGTTCTCTAAGCCCTAGCTCTACTTCTCTCTCCCGTTCCTCTTTTCTCTAGAATACGGTCGTTCTCCAAAAATTCCCTCCTTCTAATTTTCTTCTTTTTCCTACTATAACCCTTGGACCCCTAATATGCTCTTCCTTCTTTATCCTTACTAAACATCATGAATGGACCACTTTGTTCTTACTATTTCTCTCCTCTTGTATTATCCACTTTTAATTAGTAAAATAATTATAACTAATTATTTAAATCTACTAATTCCAACTAAATTATTTAAATAAAATAATTATCCAATTATTATTACTAAAATTTTAAATTAATTGTTTTTAAATCTAAATAATCTAATTTAAATTATTTAAATTAATAGTAAGCCACAATACTCCTATAGCCCTACACTACCCAACACATGAACATACCAAAACACACCACATATCACATAATTCTTAAATACCCGAGATTAGACACAATTAATCATCAATCAAATAAATTATAATTGTCGGAGCGTTACATGGTTCACCTTTATGAACTACAATTTTATAATGAAGCCTCTATAGATCCATGTTAACACCAAGCTATGTAGGAGGAATTACAGGCATTGGAGAAAAGTCACACATGTGCCTTGTTGAATCTCCTTCTTATTAGCCTCTTATAGGATGAAAATGAATATATAAAATAAAGACACTTTTTTATGGATATATTGAACGAGACAAATCTCGTCTAGTGGCAAAAGGGTTCACTCAAGAGTATGGTATTGATTATGAAGAAACATTTGCTCTTGTTGTACGCATTACCTTTGTTCGAACTCTTCGTGCCATTGCAACCACTCGAAAATGGATTCATACACAAATGGATATCAAAAATTCCTTTCTTGATGGCGAGTTAGAAGAATAGGTTTATATGTGAATGAAATAACTTCCATCAACTTTCATATTCTCATGGTTTTATTCTCATGTGAAAAGGTGGGAATGTCCGTTTCTATAAAATTTTATAGAATTTTTTAAATAACTAGTAAAATACTTGTGTCTACAGACGAGTATTGGTATGTTATGAAATAAAAGAAAGATAAAATTGCTTAACCAAAAGAGTTTATTATTTTAAAAATAGATAATAAATATGTGCCTAAAATTATTTTTGTATATAAAAATATTTTAATCAACATTATATTTTTTCTTGTATATAAATATTATTTTTATTTTGAAAATATTTATAAAAATATTTGAAATAATAGTAAACTTGTTCCCATATATAAATTTTAATTTAAAATTCTTTTTTTGGAATATAGTAAATCTATTTTAAAAAATAATAAAACACATTAAAATCAATTATACACCTTTAAAATTATTATTTTTTTACATAAAAATTAATGACACACTTATCAAAATTTTGAAATATACATATTTTTAATCATTCATTTATTTCTAATTTATTATAACATAGTTTTTTTAATTCTAATTCTTAAAGTTAGTTCGATTTTTTTGAGTAGTTTTATAAGCATACTTTAAATATCATTCTGTATCATTTTGTGTCCTAGAAAAATATTTTGAATATCATTTTTAATTATTTTCTAGTTTTGTATGCACATTAGAAAAATAATCGATAATTTAAAAAAAAAAAAATAGTAGCGATTAAGTAGAAAAAAAAACCATACCTAAATTTGAGGAAAAAAAACCATACCAAAATAAAATAGTATTGTTTATAAAGATTTAGTTTCGAAAAACAATATTAAAATATTTAATAATCAAAATTTGAGAATGTGCCAAAAAAATGAAGAAGGAGCATATAACTAAAGAATTACCAAAATTAAATAATAGTTCATTTTATTTATTTCTTTGTGTTTGTACCAATTGCATAAAAATTGTAATTATTATTGTAATCATGAATTCATGATGAATATCAACGGTATAAAATAATATTAATCTTTTATTTATAAATTTTGAAATTTAATATTATTAATTATATTTCAATATGTAATATTTGTAATTTCAATTAATATATTATATTTTCAAATAATAAAGCATCAAATAAAATTTGTAAGTTATTGTAATATATATTGTGTCCATTGGGTTTTAACTGTTTTTTTTAAATATATATATAAATAGTTATCGATTTTAGAGTTTTTTTTAATATCAATTTTAGAGTTTAATGAAAGAATAATTATTATTTTATAAATGACATTTTTTATTATTTGTTGAATAGAGATATAAATGAATGTAAGTATAAGTGAATGATATTAAAAAAGTAGATAACAAATTTCATAAAGAATAACAAAAATTTTCAATATTATAATAATGATTTTATGGTATAAACAACACTAAATAATAATAATATAAATTTAAAATTTGAAACTATTGATTATGTTTTTGTTTCTATTAAATTTATTTTTATTAGTTTTTTTTTTTAATCAAAAGAGAAATATATTAATTCAAAAAAACAGCTCAATACAAAAGGTGATCCAAAGGATCCAACCCACCTAAGGACTAATTACATCATATAGTGAACTAAATCTTTTCTTATCTTTACATTTTGTCACCCTTTATACACATTGATATCAATAATGTTCTTAACTATCATATCACTATCTAAAACATTCTCAAACACAAAATTATTTCTATAGTTCCATGTATGGTATATAGTTTCAGCCGCAGCAATCTTGAACAAGGCTGTTTTCCAACCTTTCCCTTTTGCTCTATCATTAATCCACTTTAACTCATCACTCCAATGTGTAGGATTATGTTGAATGTCCATCCATTTCAACACAGCATCCTAAATAGACTTGGTCTTTACACAATTGTAGAACAGATGATCCATGTTTTCAATATCCCCCTGGCAAAGCACACATTTGTTATCATTGACAGACCCAAATTTCATCAAGTAGTCTTTGGTAGGGAGGCTTCTATGACAAGCCATCCACATACAATGCACAGCTCGAGGCCTGGACCTATTACCACAAATAATGTTTCTCCATTGAACCCTAGTTCCATCATCAATAGCTTCGTAGTAAAAAAATTGAAGATTTAAAATGTTTTCTATCAACAGCCTTGTTCCAGTTAACTTGGAACCTCTGAACCATGCTCCTTCATTGCATAATTGCCTTGAAAATCCAGGAGCTGCTAGATTTTATCACATAAGACATCACAGTACTCCTTTTAATATAGTAAATATGAATCCATCTGACCAAAAGATTATCACTCTTCATACAGATGTTCCACAAGCACTTTAGAAACAACACTTCATTCCAAACTTCAAGGTCAAAGATTTGGAGGTCACCTTGCACAACAGGCCTGCACATTTTCGTCCAAGAAACAGGACTTTTCTGCTGATATTCTCACTTCCAGTCCATATGAAACTTCTATAGATTGCATTGATTTTTCTAATGACAAATTTAGAAATGAGCAGACAACACATCCAATACTGCACAATTGCATTTTCATTCGATGTTCAATTTTTTTAAATTGATATTAAATCTATTAATTGGTTTTGCTCCATTATGATCAATTATAAATTAAAAAAAAAAAGGTGAGGTGATGTGTGTTAAATTTTTATAAGATTTGATCCCATCAAAAAAAAATTTATAAAATTTGATGTAGTGCAGCATAACATAACATTGCAAGTGAGTTGACCAGTTTAATTTTATTATTGTCTATCAATATGATGTGTATTAGGTTATCTATCAATGAGATAGTAAAAATAAAGCAAAAATAAAAAATAAAAGATATTGAAAGTTTAATTAAATTAAAGTTTTATTAGTATATTACTATAACATAAAAAAAATTTATATCAATTTATAAAGTAGATATTTTTAATTAATTGAAAAATGATGCATAATTTGATAGAGTGTAGAAATCTGCAGCTATCACCCAATTAGGGTTTTCACCATTGGACAACTAAATTAAAATAGACAACAAAATTAATTCTGAATAATACTTACTTTCTTCAATGCAGCAGCAGCATATAAATACTAGGGTTAAGTTTATACAATGGATAAAATAAAATGGGCCTAACATAAACCAAGTAAATGGGCTCAAGCCCTTGAAGGAAATACATAAAATACTAATGGCTTAATTGCAACTTTGGTCCCCTTATTTAGCATTTTTTTGGGTTTTGATCCCTCCATTTTAAAAACCACTATTTTGGTCCTTATTTTAAATTTTGAGTTTAATTTTAGTCCCCTTTCCATTTTAAATGTTATTTTTAATGATGTGGCACGTTCAATGATTATGTGGCAATGCCATGTCATTTAAAAATCCATCCTCATTATTTTTTTAATTTAACACATATTTAATGTATTTTGCTTTCATTTTCAAAAATAATAATTTAATCAATACATAAAACTTCTTGTTTATTAACCTCTCATCCTTAAACTTTCACCATTAACCTTCAATACATTGTCTTCAACATCACACCATAATCAATTTCATAAACCATAAATATTCAACAGACTCCTTAATATCACTTCACAAAATTTCAATCAACAACAACACCATCACTAAAAACCTTCAAATAAACCACCTATCAAAACTAAACCAAGATCACAACAACAACAATCCAAAAGCCTAAAAACAGAGGTAAAAGAAATCAACAAAAAGTGAATATTCAAAAGGGAAGAAGAATAAAGCGATTCAAAGCACATGACCGACCCATCCCGAGCTCGCGTCGACGACCCCCTGTCCGCAACCGTCGGACCTCTCCGGTGAAACCCGCCACGAACACTGCTCATACCCGTCCACCCCTCCATTTTCAAAAGCAACATGCTTCGATGAAATCACTGTCATAAAGGAAGGGGAGCGTTTTGTTGATTTCCATGAAGAAGAGTGTTCTTCATTTCCACTGCTTTGGTTTCTCACTCTGACTGTTGACCACATGGGGTCCAAACTAGTTGAACCATTTCTAGAGTTTAGGATAAGTTTGAATTAGAAATCTGTGCTTGGGTTGTAAAACACGATGAAAGTTGTGATGAAGAAAGTGGAAAAGAGGCTGTGAATTGCAAAAGGGAATTTTTAGGGTTTTATAACATTGCATTTTTTATGTATTGATTAAATTATTATTTCTGAAAATGAAATCAAAATACATTAAATGTATATTAAATTAAAAAAATGATGAGGATGAATTTTTAAATGATATGGCATTGCCACATAATCATTGAAGGTGCCACATCATTAAAAATAATATTTAAAAAGGAAAGGGGACTAAAATCAAACTCAAAAGTTAAAATAGGGACCAAAATAGTGGTTTTTAAAATGGGGGGATCAAAACCCAAAAAAATGCTAAATAGGGGGACCAAAGTTGCAATTAAGCCAATACTAATTAAAGAAACTAATATAAAATATTGTCTTTCATCCAAGCTGGCTGGGCTGATTTTCGTTTGGGCCTTGCATCATTACTATCCGGCCCAAAATAAACCTTGGCCTCAAGGTTAACATCATCAGTACTCGGCCCAGTTGTGGGAATTCCATTAGGGTTGCAAACATTAGTGGCTTGTGAAGTGTTGGGCGGCAGAAAAGTGTGGGAGACAGTTGTGGTATCACGTGGGGGTTGGGGTCCACAAGGCATGGGGAAGTTCACAAATGAGTTGGGTGGAATACACCTGTGGGCACGCGTGGCAGCTGGAGAGTGTGTGAGATCTATCCGTTGGGAATCGTACGGCTGCATGTGATCCTTAGAAGTCGTAGCCTTGAAACCCGTGTTTGGAGTGTTCAAGAAGCGTGCAGAGTTCTCAAGTACTTCAGTTTGAACAATAGAACTCTTTGCACTTGCCTTTGGTACTTCCTCTCTATCACTTGGTTGAAGTTCTTCCCAAACTTGTTTTGGAGTTTCCAATGGCTGTATTAATCCTTGTTTCTTTTTGGGCAGATACTTGTTGCATTGGCAGATGGAGCAACATTGCACGAAGGTTGTGATGTCTTTGTGTAGTCCTGGCCAGTTGAAAGATGTGGAAATGCGTGCCAGTGTTGGTTGGATCCCTGAATGACCACTAGCTGGCGAAGAATGGAATTCGTGGTGAATGGAATGTCGCACATCTGGGAGAGGAGGTATGTATAGTTTATCTTTGTAGAACATCAAATCATCTTTGAATTTGTATAAGACTTGCATATGTGGGTCAGAGTTGTACTTATTGACAAATTCTTGGCCTTGTTTGCTCTTTGTGTAGTACTCACGTAGCTGGTGTATGATGGCTGGAACTGGGGAAGAGATTGTCAGCAAGGCGGCTTCGTCTTCTGTGTGTATACGACTCAGCGCGTCCGCCACTTGATTATTCTTACCAGGTTTGTAAAAAATGTCAAAACTGAACCCTTGTAGCATAGAGGTCCATTTTTGTTGCTCTGGTGTCTGAATGGTTTGAACAAGCAAGTTTTTTAAACTCTTTTGGTCAGTAAAAATGTAGAAGCGTCTGCCAATCAAGTACTGACGCCATTTTTTTACAGCTTCTGTCATGGCGTACATCTCGCGGACATAGACGGAAGAGGCGCGCATGCGGTTGCACATTTTTTTACTGAAGAATGCCAAAGGATGGCCAGCCTGAGAGAGAACAGCTCCAATTGCTATAGCAGAAGCATCAGTTTCCAGCGTGAAAGTATTTGTGAAGTCAGGAAGGGCTAGCACTGGAGTTTCCGTTAATTTTTTTTTTCAATGTTGTAAAAGTTGTATCTGCCTCTGTACTCCATGTAAATTTATTGAATCGTAACAAATCGGTGAGAGGAGCGGCGTGAGAGGCGTAGTGACGAACAAATCGTCGATAAAAGCCGGTGAGGCCTAAAAAACCCCTGAGTGTCGTGAGTGATCGTGGCTTCGGCCAATCCAAAACTGCTTGAATCTTTGATGGATCTGGGGTTACACCTTTAGAAGATATAACATGACCTAAATAATCCACACTTGGAACAGCAAAAACACATTTTGACAGCTTAGGAAAAAATGATTAGTAGACAGTAATTCTAAAATCAATTTCAAGTGACGCACATGATCAGATAAACAAGAACTGTAAATGAGAATGTCATCAAAAAAAACTAACACAAACCGTCATAAAAAAGGACGTAACAGATCATTCATTGCCGCTTGAAAAGAACTAGGAGCATTAGTAAGACCAAAAGGCATAACTAAAAACTCATAGTGCCCATTAAAGGTTCTGAATGCTGTCTTATGGGTGTCTTCTGGTGAGACCCGAATTTGGTGATAGCCTGACCGAAGGTCAATCTTTGTAAACAAAGATGCAGATCCTAACTCATCAAATAGTTCATCAATGGTTGGGATTGGGAAACGGCCACAAATAGTTAGGGCATTGAGTGCGCGATAATCCACACAAAATCTCCAAGTTCCATCTTTTTTTCGCACAAGTAGAACGGGTGAGGAATAAGGGTTGTTGCTGGGTTTAATAATGCCATCTTTAAGCATGTCATGAATGGTGGTAGTCATGGCTTCCTTTTGGGAATGGGGGTAACGGTAGGGTTTAACATTAACAGGGCTAGAGTTTGGTTCAAGGAGAATGTGGTGGCCGTGTGGTCTTGAAGGTGGTAAGCCTTTTGGAGGTTGAAAAATGGATGAGTAGGAGTGTAATATGGTAGTGATTTCTGGTTGCGGTTTGGGTGAGAGGGAATCAATGGATTTAAGAATATCATGATTAGGGTCAAACGAATCATCTTGTGGTATTTGGTAAAGGAGTAGGTGAATGGAGGCTATTGAGTCAGTATGAAGTAGGTGGCAGAACTGATGAAAAGTGGATTGGGATGGGATTGAGTGTTACTCTCCAGTGATAGTGATATCCTTGTTGTTATGGTTAAAAGATAGTTTGGGAATTGAGAAATCAGCAAGGATTGGACCCAAGGTACGCAGCCATTCCATCCCTAAAACCACATCTGCCCCTTCAATGGGCAACAAATAGAGAGGAATGAAAAATAAGTGGTTTTGTAAGTGGATTGGAACTTGAGGACATAATCCACTACAATTCAATTGTGAACCATTGCCAACCATAACTGAGAAATTGGGAATTTGTTTGGTTGGTATTTTAAGATGTTGGGCAATTCTGGGTTGAAGGATGTTGTGGGTGCTGCCTGTGTCGATTAGGATAGTAACTTGCAAACCATTCAAAATGCCTTTGAATTTCAGGGTTTTTGGGGAAAATTGCCCACTAACGGCCTGAGGTGACAGTTGAAAATAAGTGTCTTCCAAATTTTGAATTTCTTCATTTGTCTCAGGTAGCTCAACCGCCATATCGGCATCACCAAAAACTTCATCATCATCCATAAGCAAAATAAATTTTCCAGCAGCACATTTGTGCCCCGGAATGAATTTCTCATCACAATTAAAACAAAGACCCTTAGCTCGTCGTTCTTCACGTTGAGCTGCGCTGATTCTACGAATAAGCAGACGGTTGGTGGGAGTTTGGACGGTTGAACTTGTTGTGGGCAGGGCATTTGGTGGGTTGTTTGTGGGGGCGGTGGGTGTTTTTTGGGTTGTGGTGTTTTGGCTGTAAGAATTAGGTTGGTAATTTGTGTTGGGTTTGCTGAATTTTGGCTTAGAGTCTTTGATTTTGGATTCAATTAACTTAGCCAAACCGACTGCTTGAGATAAGGAATAAGGTTGATGAATGGCAATCTTATTACGAATTTCTGGAATTAACCCAGATATAAAACAATTCAGCATAGCTTCAGATGGTAAACCAAGAACTTGGTTAGCAATTTTTTCAAAACTCGCTTGATATTCTACCACAGATCCGTGTTGACGCAATTTGAAAAGCTGGGCCTGATGATTCACATAGGTAGAAGGACCGAAACGGAGTTCTAAGGCTCTAGCAAAGCTGTTCCAATCTGTTAATTGTTGGCTTTGAAACATCCATTTATACCAACCTAGGGCTTCACCCTTCATGTAAAATGCAGCCATAGGAAGTCTTTGTTCCATTGGGACATTATAGAATCCAAAAAATTGTTCTGATTGGAATAACCAATCTAGTGCGTTCGTACCATCAAATCCATTTAGTTCTATTTTGGGGTTTCGTGGGCCATGATAATGGGGTGGTTGGTGATGGATGAAAGGAGGAAATGTTTGGGTGTTTTGTGTGAATGGTGGTTGAAAAGGGCTTATGGAAAAAGGTGTAAACGCATATTGGAAAAGTGGAGCAGTAGGTGTTGGTTAGTAAATTGTGTACGATGGTGGTGGGGGTGGTGTGGAGAGTTGAACATGGGAGGAAGAGGCATGGTATAGGGGTTGGCTGATGGGTAAGGGAACATGTAGGAATGGAACCGAAGTGCTAATTACAACACTTTCAGCACCGGTAGGCGTGGGTAGAGGGCTAGAAATACTTGAAGTTGTAGATCTAGTGTTTTGTAATAAAGGAATTGATGTATTAAGAACAACACTAGCAGAACTTGTTTGGGTAGAAATAGGGCTAGAAATACCTGAAGATGTGGATCTAGAGGTTTGCGCTGCTGCTGCCATGGCAGCAAATTGCTGTTGCAGCTGCTGTGTCATGAGGGAGCTAAATTCCGTGAAGCTCGCCTTCATTCTTGCATCAATGCTGCTGTCTAGCTGACCCAATTGTAGAGCAAGGGTTTCATTGTTGTGTTCCATTGTAGATTCAAGAGCTTTGTTTGAGAGGATGAGATCATCCAAACGGAGATTGGTGTGTTGAATGGATTCATCTAGGTCTTTAGGGGTTGGGTTGGTAATTTTTGGAGGCATTGAGGAAGGTGATGAAAGCACCAAATGATAGAGTGTAGAAATCTGCAGCTATCACCCAATTAGGGTTTTCACCATTGGACAACTAAATTAAAATAGACAACAAAATTAATTCTGAATAATGCTTACTTTCTTCAATGCAGCAGCAGCATATAAATACTAGGGTTAAGTTTATACAATGGATAAAATAAAATGGGCCTAACATAAACCAAGTAAATGGGCTCAAGCCCTTGAAGGAAATACATAAAATACTAATTAAAGAAACTAATATAAAATATTGTCTTTCATCCAAGCTGGCTGGGCTGATTTTCGTTTGGGCCTTGTATCATAATTTATAAGTGACACAAATTTTTTATCAATTCATAAAATAGACACGGTGTTTTCCGTGTGTTTTATTAAAGAAATTTTTAGAGACATTAAAAATAAAAGATATTGTTATATTATGTGATTAAATATATTATTTAAAATAGTAAAAGTGGATAATTTTATTGTATCCACTTAATTAGACTTTCTAAATGATGTTGATCTTGTAGAACCTACATTGACGTAGACCAAAACGTATTATCAAATGATGAATACCTAAAATAAATTTAATTAATGAATTTCTAGTCTTAATAACACAAAATCTTAATAAAACAAAATAAAACACAATAAAGTTTTGTAAACAATACATATCAATTATCCATTATTATAGAACATTCTGTTGGTAATGAATGACCTCCATAATTTCCCTCCTCCGTGAACTTAAAAATAAGCACTAGAAAACTTTCTCAATGTGAGAAAGAGAAAAACCACGAGACCCTCAGGCCTCTTAAACATCCACTATAATGATAATGAGAATACAACAACTTCACCCTTAGGTGGAACTCTTTACAAAGTATCTCTCAATTTGTAAGGAACACTCTCACAAATTGGCTCACTATTTCTCTCACAAGAAAAAATTCTCTAAGAAACAATTTTCTCTCTTGAGCAAAGCTCTATTTCTCTTGCTTCTTGTTTCTCTTGTGGTTGTGTGCTGAATGCTTGCTCTTGGTCCTATTTATAGAAGAAGCAAGCCAAAAAGGTCTTACATGCATGAAGACACTTGTTCTTTGTCTTTCATGCAAAACACCAAGTGTCTTTTTCCTTTCATACAAAACACCAAGTGTCCTCTTCACTATTCTACTTTTCATCATAACCAACCTCCAATTTTTCCAAATGAATGTTGGCTATGTAAAATGGTTAGACCCCACATTTCTCCCCCTCCAGCCATAGGGGAATGATCTTGGTTAGTTTGGAGTTGTTAATCCAGCAACTTGTTTGCAGAGCTCTATCTTCTCTTTTGGAAGAGGTTTTGTCATTATGTCTGCCCCATTCTCATTGGTGTGAATTTTCTCTACTTTCAACAATTTACTCTCCAACACATCACGAATCCAGTGATACCTTACGTCAATATGTTTTGACCTTGAATGGTATGTCGAGTTCTTGCTGAGATGGATTGCGCTCTGATTATCGCAATAGAGAACATAAATTCCTTGATTCTGACCTAACTCTTGCATAAACTTCTTCATCCACGTGATCTCCTTACAACCTTCAGTGATTGCGATGTATTCAGCTTATGTGGTACTCAAAGCAATGCACTTTTGTAATCGTGATTGCCATGAGACAGCTCCCCCTGCAAAAGTAATCAAATACCCAGAAATATATTTTCTTGAATCTACATCCCCTGCCATATCTGCATCTACATACCTAATGAGTAATTGCTTTTCATTGCCAAAGCACAAACACCGTTTGGCAGTTCCTCTTAGATACCTTAGTATCCATTTCACAGCATTCCAATGCTCATTTCCTGGATTCGACAGGAATCTACTCACCACTCCTACAGCATAAGCAATGTCAGGTCTTGTGCAAACCATTGTGTACATAAGGCTACCCACAGCTGAAGAATAGGGCACTTTGCTCATCTCTTCTTTTTCTTCTTCATTGCTTGGACATTGTGTCTTACTGAGTTTCAGATGACCAGGTAGTGGGACATGCACAGGTTTAGCATTATGCATGTTGAACCTCCCAAGGACTTTCTTGATATAATCTTCTTGTGACATCCATGTGAGGGATATTCTTCTATCTACTTTGTTTTAATGATGTCAACAAATATGTGAGAAATTAGATTGTAATTTGAGCGGTATCACTTCACGTGTCGGGCATATTGCGTCTAATCATTATCGTTCATGTGTCTAGATGTATAGGACCTTGTCTTTCCCATAAATAAATGTCCATTATCATTTTAGTAGTGTCTAGTATGTGTTTCTGAACTTGGTCAGGTGAAAATGCGCAGAAAATTGAATTTCCTGAAAAAATGCAGTTCATGCGCTGACCCTCCCAGTTCATGCGCTAACCTCCTAGTTCATGCGCTAACCTAGAAAAACCTGCGGGAAAGCGCATAACTTAAATGACACAAAAATTTGCATCTATGCGTCGAGGCATGGGGGTTGTAGGTCGACGCATGATTTCCTGAATCAGTGTTTTTCACTTAATTTTTTCTTCTGTTATTTCTGTTATTATTTTGTGTGGGTCATTTTATTTTCCTATAAATAGTTTTGGTCATCTCATTATTCAAAAACAGATAAAACAAGAAACGTGAAAAATATATGTCATTTCTCTCTTCATCTTCATCTCCTTCATTGAGTAAACAAACAATCACACATAATCATCTTTGTTTATGTCGTCCATTGATCGAAGTGATAACGTTCAGAATTTAGGAAGTGTGATCTTCATCTTCTAGGTTGAGAGTTTGGTAGGTGTTTCTTGAATCAAACCAGTTGGTTTTGTCCTCCAAGAATCAGACAGATTTTGGGGGTTTTTGTACAAACCGTCTCGTTCTACAGGGATTCGGTTGGGCGAAGGTAACCGGAAATTGGCGCAATTGTTCGGTTTAGTAGTTGTAATCAGAGGATCGTAGAAGAGATCGCAATTGATCGAGTGAAGGTAACCGAAGAACGGAGGCTTCTTTCGGTTTAGTAGCGTGGGACGGTAATTGGATCAACCATATTCGAAGGACTTGATTCATCTTGAATCAAGGTGAGAGAAAATTCTGCATCAATGATAGAAGACGTTCGAGGGTTTGGCTGTTCATAGTTTTCTCTTGTAATAAACAATTTGCAACAGCTACATATATATATATATATATATATATATATATATATATATCAATTCCAATTGTGGAATTGGGGGCAGAGGTACCCAAAGCGAGGACGATTGGGGAACTGCCTAATCAAATCTCGTTTGTTCTCTCTTTCCCTTAACTCTTTTACATTTCAGTTTGTTCGAATTTGTGAAGTCGCAATTTATCGAAATTTCTGTCGTAGTGTAATTTCGAGCTGAGAATCTATTTGTTAAATCGATACAATTCCTTGAATTGTATCTTGGAGCAACTCTATATTACATTCCATAGAAATTCTGCACTTAGTGTGTTTTACGCACACTAGGTGTTTGATAATTTGTTTCAAAGCAAAAATCGAACACATTGCTTTTAGTTGCTTATCATTTTACCTCATTGGTTTGGATTAAACATCAAGCTAGCGATATTTTGTTGACTGCATTTTTAAGTGTAGTAATCAAACTGAATTTTTCTCTTCCATACTCATTCTCGATATATTCGTGCATATTCGATCCTTTTAGTAGAAGGTTCGTTGTAGACGTTCTATCCAGTGGTATCTTCCATTAAACAATTTTTTTAAACTAAATTTTCGTAATCATTTGCGTGTAAAACTCAAGGGATCTATTCAACCCCCCTTCTAGATCCATAGCCATCGTCTAACAATCCACAACATTCTTTTGGGACGATCTCGAATGATCTTCATTCCAAGAATTTTCTTTACCGCTCCTAAATCTTTCATGGCGAAAGACTTGCTTAATGCCTTCTTTAGAGCAGCTATCTTTGTCTTGTCTTTCCCAACAATGAGCATATCATCAACATACAACAAAAGTATGATGGATTCACCATTATCATATTTCTTCACAAACACACAGTGGTTTGTAGATGTCTTTTTAAATTTATGTTGGGTCATGAAGAGTTCAAACTTCTTGTACCATTGCCTTGGAGCTTGCTTCAACCCATATAAACTTTTCTTCAAGCGACACACAAGGTGTTCTTTGGCTGGTTCTGCAAATCCTTCAGGTTGTTCCATGTAGATTTCTTCCTCTAAGTCTCCATGAAAGAATGTTGTTTTAACATCAAGTTGCTCTATCTCTAAGTCTAGCGTTGCAGCTAGACTAAGGATTGCTCTTATCGATGTCATCTTCACTACTGGTGAGAATATCTCTTCAAATTCTATGCCTTTCTTCTGATGGCACCCCTTCACGACAATTCTTGCTTTGTATCTGGGGTTTTGGTTGTTCTCTTTAGACTTGAGTTTGAACACCCACTTGTTTTTCAAAGCCCTTCTTCCCTTTGGTAATTTCACCAAGTCATACTGTCACACCCTAATTTTTGACCCTAAAATTTGGTACTTTTCCATGTCGCATATTTCGTAGCGATCATTTCAGTGTATTTGATTTATTTTTTTTCGATCACTTGCGCGTCCAATTTCTTATTTATTTGAGGTCCGTTTATTTTACTTTTTTAACTAATATTATTTAGAATAAATAATTATAATAATCAACATTTTATTTTAATTTTATTTTAAATATTTATTTTCATTTTTATTCTTATTTTTAATTTTAATATTATTTAGAATAAACAAATAGGATAATTTAGTATTTTGTTTCGATTTTATTTTAAAAAAAGCTTATTTTTATTTTATTTTAGATTTAACTAATATTTAGAAAAATAAATGGGATTTTATTTCTATCTTAGATTTATTTTAACTAATTAAGTTGTTTAAATTTTATTTAATTTTAATAATATTCATTTGGGCCTCAAATTGGATATTAGGGGCATTATTGGCAACTAATAGTTAACCCTAATTTAGTCCTTATAAATAGACATAGTAGCATTGCTGAGGGAAAAAAAAAAAAAAAGAGAGAACCGATACACGGCGGCTGTTCATTGGAGGAGACTGCATTTTTCCGACCCCGTTTGTATTATACCTATACATGTACTACTGCTTCGTTCAGGTGATGGGGTTAATACAACCAATATATATACACACACTTGATTGTCATGTTATATATAATTTTTTCCGTCGTCGTACTAATTTGCAGACCTATCAAATGGTTCTTTAATTTAAAATATGATGCATAGAATTGTACTTACGTTGTTTTATTTTAACATATAATATAATACAGTTAACACGTACTGTTTTAATATATATAATATAATCTAACGTTTTGTTTTAATATAATATATATAATCTAACGTTTTGTTTTAATATATATCATTTTTTTGGATTATTCGGATCGAATCGTGTCGATGCGCTGTTTATATATAGACGTGTATAATGCGAGACATTTCTGTTGATTTGATCCGGTTGCGATGACCGCACTTTCGCGTTAGCAACATTGTTGAGTTTTTACCAAATTTAATTTTGTTTTTCTTTTTTTGTTATATTTAGATCCGTACAATTCGGATCCGGTTGCGATGACCGCGTTTTCGCGATAGCAATATGGTTGAGGTTTTTATCAAAGTTAAATTTTTCTTTTCTTTGAGTTGCTTTTTTGTTATATTTAGATCCGTACAATTCGGATTCGGTTGCGATTACCGCGTTTTAGAGATAGCAATGTTGTTGAGGTTTTTTTATTTTTTATTTTTAATTTTCTTTTCTTTGTAATAATATTACAATTTTAAAACACTTTAAAATTTCTTTTTTATTTATTTTTTGTTTCCTTTTTTAAATTTAGATCCGCATAATTTGAATCCATTGCGATGACCACGTTGAGTGTAGCAAATCATTTGTCGATTTTCATCGGTTTTTATGCGGATTTATATTTGTTTATCGTTGCATCTCGATTTCAGAGTTAAAATCTAATTTAACCTTCGAGAACCGCTTGAGTGCATATAGTCATTTGCTCGGCTTCCCATAGAGTGATTCCTACGTGAATCCACTCTAACTTAGCTGCAGAGCTAAATTCAGTTGTCATTCGATTTCGGTTGGTCATTGGTCCCGCATTTACTTGTTTGATTGTGTAGTTTTTCAGTCATTTTCTTACTTCCCATTTGATAAAATGTATCCCTCACCCCCATGTGTAATTATTATTTGTTTTTACTGTCTCTTTTTCTTTAGATAGATAATTAATAAATTCATAAAAACAAAAAATAAAATAAAATCAATCTTTCATTAAAAAAATCAAAGAATTTGGTCAACACCAAGTTCCATTTTCAAAAATATTGGTCAACACCAATTGAACAATCAACCCAAGCTTTCCTTTAGCACATACCCTTAGCAAGCAAATAATAGATAACATAAATAAAACAAGAGGTTCCTGTAGAGTACTACAGACGTTTAGGATGTTAACACCTTCCCTAATCGTAACCAACCCCCGAACTTAGATTCTCTTAACTTAGGTTTTTCGATCTTTAACCCTTTCCTTTGGATAAAATAAAGACCGGTGGTGAACATTAAGATTTGTGATCCTAGTTAACATAATAGCTATGGTATCCGATTCTCACCACGACAGAAATGGCGACTTCACTGGGGACTTTCCGAGGGTTTCCCCTAACTTGTTTATATCTATGTTATTTATTTGCTTGTTTGCATGTATACCTTTATATCTGTATATATATCTGTCTGCTTGGGTTTTCTGTGTGCAGGGTTGCTACTTTGTGTGGTGAGATAAGTCCTAACCCGGACTTGAGAGCACATATAAGATAGGATCGTGGATATAATCGAGGAGATTTCGAGGAAGTAATTCCAAAGAAGTCGATTTGATTCCACACTCAGTTGAGGCCCTCTCGAAGGTGGTATTTGTTGAACGAGCTATCGTGAATACATTACTACTTTTGACCTAGGAGCCCGGGATATTGAGAACCGTAATTACCTTTAACCCAACTTGGCCTTTAGGATGTAGTGCGATGACTATGAGGGAGTAATTCCAAAATGGTTGATACGCGATACTACACTCAGACGAGATTCTCTTGAGAATATTGTTGGCTACCAAGTAATTGGGAAATCGATAATATCCGAAAGATGGGTTGTAGACTCTGGGAACTTTGTAAAACCCGTTCGGCAGGTACAAATAAACCTCTAGTACATACCTTGGGAAGGGTAGACCATGGCTTCATGCTCGTGATCTTCAAACCTAAGCCTTGGCTTGTTTACCTGTATATGTGTATATGTGTATATGTGTATGCCTGTGTTCATGCATCCATTTATGCATTCATGAATAACCCTTTGGTTTCAAGGAACTCAATTGTTCTCTCCCTTGCAAAATCAATAAAGTCTGGATTATAAAATAAAAACTTTTTTCAGTCTTTCCGAAATGTTTGCAACCTGCTTTTGAGCTCCTTGAAACCATTGCATTGCATTGCATATCATTTGCATACATCCGTTTGTCCAGCAACTCATTCCCAGCTGTCTCTATCTTCCAGTGTTACCTGTGAGTCGTCAAGCTGATTCCTCGACATCGATACCAGACTAGAGCTAACTACAGACGCATAATGGCAGAGCAAGAAGCACACAATGCTGAGATGCGAATGGAGATCGACGACCTTAAGTCAAGCATGGCAAAGCTCACTGAAATGCTCCAAGTTTTGATTGCTAGAGGAGAGCAACCCCAAAGGACTGTCATCCAGGAAGTTTCAAGCACTGATCCTCCACCGGTTCAAATGCCACCTTCCACTTGGCCAGAGTTTGGCTTACCTCCCAACTACTCTCCACCTCTTGCATCTACTGCTATGATTGGTCAGACTTCTAGACCAGTGTTTCAAGCTCCTGTTTTCACCGAACCTCAACCTATAGTTCAGACTACTCGGGCTCCTTTTGAGAACCCTCTCTATGAGTACAATGCTGCCAGTGCTCAGGGTGAAGACCGTGAAGACTTTGTTGAACCTGAGGTTGTCTGTGAACAGTTTCAGACTATAGACAAGAGACTTAAAGCTGTAGAGGGTACTGATTTCTTCAACATTGGTGCAGAAAACATGCACTTGGTTTTTGACTTTGTTATGCCTGCTAAATTCAAGACTCTTACTTTCGAGAAGTACAAAGGTGATTCTTGCCTAAGAGCTCATTTGGTCATGTATACCCGAAAGATGGTTGCTCATGCCAAGAATCAGAAGTTGCTTATCCACTGTTTTCAAGATAGTCTGAGTGGAGCTTCTCTCAAATGGTATATGAATCTTGAACAGAACAGCATTCACTGTTTCCAGGATCTTATTAATGCCTTCATGAAGCAATATAAATATAACCTTGACATGGCTCCTGATCGCCGTCAGCTTTAAAACATGTCTCAGAATGATAAAGAGTCCTTCAAGGAATATGCTCAACGTTGGAGAGAACTCGCTTCTCAAGTTGAACCTCCTTTGGCAGAGAAAGAATTAACTGGATTGTTTATGGACACACTGTCTCCATTCTACTGGGAGAAGATGATTGGTAGTGTTTCCTCTAATTTCACTGATTTGGTTACTATTGGCCAAAGACTCGAGGAAGGACTTAAGAAAGGTAAAGTGTCAAAGACTGCTGAATCTTCTAATAGTGCGAAGAAATCCTATGGGAACTTCCAGAAGAAGAGAGAAGATCATACTAATGCCGTCACATTTGAAACAAGAGGGCCTCGTCCCCAACCTCATTATGCTGATCACCCTGTTGTTGTTGTCGTTACTCCCGTGATTACTGCTCCACGACCGACTCAAGCTGCTCAAGGTTCGGCTGTTAGACAGAATCAGTACCGTAATATGAGTCATTTTGATCCTATTCCAATGACGTACACCGAATTATATCCTGGTCTGGTCCAGAAAGGTTTGATTACTACTAAGGATTTGCCTCCTCCTCCAGATCCACTTCCACCTGGATTCAGATCTGATCTCCACTGTGCATTCTATGAAGGTGTCGTCGGCCATGACTTAGAACATTGCTATGCACTAAAGGCTAGAGTGCGTGACTTGATTAAGGTCGGAATCATCAACTTTCTGACACCAATCCTAATGTCCAGACGAATCCTCTGCCAGAGCATGCCAAGTGAAGCTTCAGTCGACTTCAGCAGACTTCAGTGTTTTAGACAGGACAACTCACTCTTTGTTTCTGATTAGTCACTAGGCCATGTTTCTTGTTGTTTGCATTTTCCCTTATTTTGTGTTAGTTGTTTGCTTTCAAATTATGTTTGTACTTTCGTAATTAATAAAATGAGCATTGCAACTTTTGATTCAATTCATTTTGTCCATTATTTACATCTTTATACTTTCTTTTAAAAAAAAAACCAAAAAAACAAAAACAAAAAATATATTTTATCTCTTTTCCACTTTCTTCTGATTATGCAAAGATTGGAGGGAGGATGATGAATACAAAATACTCATAATTGTTGTCGGTATGCTTTCAAATCAAAAATTTGCTGAGGATGTAAGGCATTGTTTCAATTCCCAAACAATGGAGAAATAAGGAAGATAACCCTTTGTCTACCCCTTTGAGCCTTGAAGTAGGAGTTTCTTTTCTTTACAAATAAAAACCCGCCATCTTAACCTGGGGCAGGGTAGTTCTCAGTTAGCTTGATTGTTCATTCAAATACAAGAGTTTCATGCAAGATACCTTTCAACAAAATTTTATATTCACAGTTTTCCTTCGCATGCAATAAGCAAGTGTCGAAGATGTCTTTCAAGTCGAACGCCAATGATGGTTCACCGTAATCATTAAACCAGACAGTCACAAACTTTCAACTCTTCCAAATTAGATGAATAAATGTTGTACAAGTTGTTCCCAAAGCGATAAACGAAGAAGAATCCTTAAGAAATCTTTACTCAAAGAATGAGCCGAGTCCCTTTCGAGGCAAAAGCTAAGAAAGATGGGAAGCTCGTGATCTTACCTTCTACAAAGAGAAATAAGAACAAGCTTGTATGACAACCAAATATTTTAAGGAAGCAGTGACTGCCATATAACTTCTGAACCATCATCATTATCATTAGTGCAATTCCTAACCTATGGGAACCTGAGTGCATAGTCTGAATTAACTGAGCATAGGACTGAAGATCATTACGAAGATTGGGGGGTACAAATAAACTTTGAGCCTTTATCCTTTGTTTCTTAAACCGTGAACCAGGCCACATTATAACCCTCAAAAGACTTAATTGAAGCAAGGCTATTTTGAAAGCATACTACAGCAAGGTTGCGTAAACTGACTCCTAAAGATCTTTGCAGATCATTTGTTTTGGCGTTACACCTTTTTGCTTTACCTTTCACTTTTAATGTCTTGAACCGCCATGTTCTGACTAGTGACTCATATACTTTTTCATTTTTCAAAAATGATTTTGATTTCAAAGGTTGCATAAATTTTACATTTACTATGTTTGTATAAACCCTTTTGTTTGCAAACTGGCTTCCTCTTAAGGAATTTTCAAATAGTTGAGAAACTTGATCGGTGATCTAATCAGGGGCAAGTTCTTTCCATATCTTGTTGAAGAATCAGTTCAAGATTTGTTGCTCAGGTGCAAGTCCTTCTCCGATTTGGTTTATTCCGAAATTTTTCAAGACTCGTGCTGGGGCAAGCTTTCCAAGAGCACAGTAATTCAGCCATTTCCAACGTCAATCCAGCTGAAGCATTGAATAGTTTACCTACAACAGTTAGCTAACCTGGGGCAGTTTACTTGAGAATTTCCAAGCAGCTTTCCATCCTTCCTACAAGGATCAGCAAATTGATAGTTTACCAGTGTGGTAGAGGTGTGCTCAGTAGCAACATCTTTAGTCCAAAGCAGAATGGCAATGATCTCCGTGTTGAGGAATCAGTCTTCCAGTTTTGTCTTTTCCACAAAAGTGTTGAGCCGTGTCGTCGACATCTGTATTACATCTGCATTTACATTTGCATTTGAGCATATATCATCTGCATAATTCATATACATATGCATAGCAAGAGTGTCATCCATCATTTGCGCTCATTTGCATTCTCCATGGGTCGTGATGTTATCCATGTTTTATCTCGTGGTCAAAGTCCAACTTACTTGGCACCTACCAAAGAGATATTGTCGTACCTATCTGATGCTATTCCGGATATGTACTTTTGTTCTGACGTTCTTCCAGAACTCCCTCTGTGTCTATCTGACATTCTTCCAGATACGACTTTGTTTCTGATGTTTTTCCAGAACTTATCTGATGTTCTTCCAGATATTACTTTTGATTCTGATACTTTTTCGGAATCTATCTGATGTTCTTCCGGATATGTATATTTGTTCTGATGTTCTCCCATAACCTTCTTTGTGTCTATCTGACGTTCTTCCAGATACGACTCTCTACGTCTGACATTTTTCCAGATGTGTTTCTTGTTCTGATGTTCTTCCAGAACTTATCTGATGTTTTCCCAGATATACCTTTTGATTCTGATGTTTTCCCGAAATCTATCCGATATTTTTTCGGATATGTCTCTATTTCTGATTGAGTCTTTGTTATCTGATGTTCTTCCAGATATATCGCCTTGTTTATTCTGATGCTTTTCCGAAATGACCTTGCTTTTACCATCTGATGTTTTCTCAGATGTGTCTGCTCCTAATGTTTTTCCAGAGCCCCTTTATGTCTATCTGATGCTCTTTCGGATATGACCTTGTTTATCCGATGTTCTTCCGGATATGTGACTTTATTCTGACGCTTTTCCAAAACCCCTTTTGTGTCTATCTGATGCTCTTCCGGATATGACCTTGTTTATCTGATGTGATGTTCCGTATCTAACGTTCTCCCAGATATGTCTTCCAAATCTTTACCCGTACATTTAATGTTTTTCTAAATGTTTCGGGTATATCTTCAGGATCTCTGTCTTTCATTTCATATCATATCATAAGGCATCTTAGGGCCAAAAAATTGTGCATGTTTGTATTTAAGTCTCTCCTATCGCGTCGAGATGAATATTTCAATCTTCATATCTCCGGATAGAAGAAACTTAAATAGGGGCATCTGTCACACCCTAATTTTTGACCCTAAATTTGGTACTTTTCCATGTCGCATATTTCGTAGCGATCATTTCAGTGTATTTGATTTATTTTTTTTCGATCACTTGCGCGTCCAATTTCTTATTTATTTGAGGTCCGTTTATTTTACTTTTTTAACTAATATTATTTAGAATAAATAATTATAATAATCAGCATTTTATTTTAATTTTATTTTAAATATTTATTTTCATTTTTATTCTTATTTTTAATTTTAATATTATTTAGAATAAACAAATAGGATAATTTAGTATTTTGTTTCGATTTTATTTTAAAAAAAGCTTATTTTTATTTTATTTTAGATTTAACTAATATTTAGAAAAATAAATGGGATTTTATTTCTATCTTAGATTTATTTTAACTAATTAAGTTGTTTAAATTTTATTTAATTTTAATAATATTCATTTGGGCCTTAAATTGGATATTAAGGGCATTATTGGCAACTAATAGTTAACCCTAATTTAGTCCTTATAAATAGACATAGTAGCATTGCTGAGGAAAAAAAAAGAGAGAACCGATACACGGCGGCTGTTCATTGGAGGAGACTGCATTTTTCCGACCCCGTTTGTATTATACCTATACATGTACTACTGCTTCGTTCAGGTGATGGGGTTAATACAACCAATATATATACACACACTTGATTGTCATGTTATATATAATTTTTTCCGTCGTCGTACTAATTTGCAGACCTATCAAATGGTTCTTTAATTTAAAATATGATGCATAGAATTGTACTTACGTTGTTTTATTTTAACATATAATATAATACAGTTAACACGTACTGTTTTAATATATATAATATAATCTAACGTTTTGTTTTAATATAATATATATAATCTAACGTTTTGTTTTAATATATATCATTTTTTTGGATTATTCGGATCGAATCGTGTCGATGCGCTGTTTATATATAGACGTGTATAATGCGAGACATTTCTGTTGATTTGATCCGGTTGCGATGACCGCACTTTCGCGTTAGCAACATTGTTGAGTTTTTACCAAATTTAATTTTGTTTTTCTTTTTTTGTTATATTTAGATCCGTACAATTCGGATCCGGTTGCGATGACCGCGTTTTCGCGATAGCAATATGGTTGAGGTTTTTATCAAAGTTAAATTTTTCTTTTCTTTGAGTTGCTTTTTTGTTATATTTAGATCCGTACAATTCGGATCCGGTTGCGATGACCGCGTTTTCGCGATAGCAATGTTGTTGAGGTTTTTTTATTTTTTTATTTTTAATTTTCTTTTCTTTGTAATAATATTACAATTTTAAAACACTTTAAAATTTCTTTTTTATTTATTTTTTGTTTCCTTTTTTAAATTTAGATCCGCATAATTTGAATCCATTGCGATGACCACGTTGAATGTAGCAAATCATTTGTCGATTTTCATCGGTTTTTATGCGGATTTATATTTGTTTATCGTTGCATCTCGATTTCGGAGTTAAAATCTAATTTAACCTTCGAGAACCGCTTGAGTGCATATAGTCATTTGCTCGGCTTCCCATAGAGTGATTCCTACATGAATCCACTCTAACTTAGCTCTAGAGCTAAATTCAGTTGCCATTCGATTTCGGTTGGTCATCGGTCCCGCATTTACTTGTTTGATTGTGTAGTTTTTCAGTCATTTTCTTACTTCCCATTTGATAAAATGTATCCCTCACCCCCATGTGTAATTATTATTTGTTTTACTGTCTCTTTTTCTTTAGATTGATAATTAATAAATTAATAAAAACAAAAAATAAAATAAAATCAATCTTTCATAAAAAAAATCAAAGAATTTGGTCAACACCAAGTTCCATTTTCAAAAATATTGGTCAACACCAATTGAACAATCAACCCAAGCTTTCCTTTAGCACATACCCTTAGCAAGCAAATAATAGATAACATAAATAAAACAAGAGGTTCCTGTAGAGTACTATAGACGTTTAGGATGCTAACACCTTCCCTAATCGTAACCAACCCCTGAACTTAGATTCTCTTAACTTAGGTTTTTCGATCTTTAACTCTTTCCTTTGGATAAAATAAAGACCGGTGGTGAACATTAAGATTTGTGATCCTAGTTAACATAATAGCTATGGTATCCAATTCTCACCGCGACACATACGTCTAGTTCTCCTTCAGTGATTGTAATTCTTCTTGCATGGCTTGCATCCATTTGTCCTTATCATCCGTCTCAGTGGCTTCCATGAAACTTTAAGGTTCTCCTTCATCAATGAGAGTGACACACTCATCTGGGGAATATCTTTTTGATGGTTGTTGTTATACCCTAAATTTTACCCTTAGATCCTCTGATCTTTGTCATATCATTTTTAATCATCGTTTTTTTTTTACATTTTAATTAAACATTTCATTGATCATTAATCATGCATTTTCTAGCCGATCTTATCATTCCTTGTCATTTCTTGATTTCTTTTATTTAGTTCCTTATTTTATATTATTTAAATTTAATTGTAGAAATTTTTTAATTAAGTTTTATTTTGACTTAGTCTAATTTCAATTTTTGTTTATTTTGTTCATCTTTAATTTAATTTAACTTTAACTTCAATTTAAGTAATTTATTTATAATTTAATTTTTCTTATTAGCTATTGGTTTAGTTTAATTTCTTCCTTAGTTTAGTTTTAGTTTATATTTTAATTAGGTTTAATTTTAATTAGTTTATAATTCAATTTAATTAGTCTTTTTCTATTATTATTTCATTTAAGACATTTGTCTTATTTTAAAAATATTGATTCAAAAATATATAATAAAAAGTTCAAAGTCTTCATCATGACTCTCTACCACAATACTGTAACAACACGCCAAGTACTCTGCTCAACCGTACCAAAACTCTGCTCTCATCAAACTAACACCAAAACATGAAAACAACATCACACTGCACCACGCCTTCTTCATTTTAGCAACAAAAAACCTGCACCAAGAAAATGACTTTTAGAAGCAATTCAAAATTGAACAAATTCTGTCAATACAACCACCAACAACCTGTCAACCCTGCATGTGAAAAAGACTCATCATCAACAACAAGACAAAGTCTTTGTACCAGAAACTTAATTCACAAGTTTGAATTTGATTTTAAATAGAGGAAGACGAGTAACAGTAAGGGGGGAGAGGAAAACCGAAAAAAGAGACAATCCCACATCAAAAACTCTGTCCTCACTTCACTCCAAAACCATCGCAAACCTCCTCACCTTCAAAAGCCCTCCATCTTCCTTCAAAAACTTAAACAAATCGTGCACTGTGAGAAACTCCAACATCAAACATTCCATAACCATATCCCCTTAAAACTCATCTTTCAAAAACCTAAATCAATAACATTCACAAACCTTCATTCCAGACAGAACCTTCATCACCACCATTACGCCTCACTCTCGCTTCGACCTCCTCTCCATCACCTCCCTCCGATCCGCTCTTAACCCTTCGTCCCCAAATCAACAAACTCTCTCCATACAACCTTCGACCACATATGAACACAACCACCGCCACCACTACGTTTCTGCTTCATCTCAAATCACAAACCCTCTCAAAATCAAACAACACAAATCAGTCCGTGTTCAGAATAAGATGAAAAGAGAAGAGAGATCGAAATCGAAAACAAATCATAAACTCAAACCGGGAACAAATTGTAAAATCAAAAGTGAATTCGAGCGAGAAGAGACTATCGTTCGCGAAAAGGGCGCGATTTGCTTTTGTTTTGATCTGCTCTGTGTGGTGTAGATTCTTTGGTTTCGATGATGTTTTGTTGTTGTCGCCTGTGGCATGATGACGGTGAACTGATGCCTTGGTCCACTCGATTTTGACTCGTTTTTTTTCTTCTTGGCAAGAAATTGTGGCTGTTGTTGTTTTAAAATAAAGAAGTTTGAGTTTTTTTGGTAGTCTGCTTGGTGAGTGAGTTGTGTCTCACTTCAGCACCATGTTTTGTTCACACAGCCCCTTCATTTTGTGTATTGATTGGGCTTAAGGCCCGTTCTGGCTATCACCACCCTTTTTAAGAAAAAAAACAAACCGTGCATTTTTTGTAGAGAAGATAGGCTTTTCAGCCCATGTGAATCTATACCAACACACCCATCTATAATGCAGCGCCCCTCCCCTCTTTCAAAACTTTTTTTTTGTAATTTGTATTTCATTCTTTTTAAGTTTTTATAGAACTTTCAACCTAGATTTTATTTTATTAATATTTTGTAATTTTGGTTTGAATTTAATATGTTACTTTTTATTCCTAATTTATCATTTCCTTTCTTTTGGTTTCAATTTTCATTTTGATTTTATTTTCATTTTCTTTTTGGGCCAATGATATTACAAAAATCATGACTTTGTTGATTTATTTCAAATCACTAAAAACCTTGATAAATATGAGGCAATATTTCATTTTTATTTTATCGGTCAATGAAAATCAAATATCATAGATTATCGACTTCTCGATTAAATTTTGATTAAGACGAGACCATTTCGATTTCATTTCCATTTCCATTTCATTAAACAATTTTCAATGAACCTCAAACTATTTCACAAATTATTTTTAACTTATGAATCAAACCTCGATCAAGCATCGAGTGACTTTTAAAATTGAATGTTAAAATCTGTTTCTAAATAAATGCGAAAGAAGAGGATTGTTGGAATCTAGCATTCTAGCACAACCCTCGAATGATTAGTCCTAAGCCTTGCGCATTGGGGTAGTTATTCATTCTCCTCTTTCGTCTTCGAAACAATTTTCTCAACCAACTTGGACAAGTAAGGACCGTTAAGATCTAGCATCTTGACATAACCCTTTTGAGCGATTGATAGTATCAAGAGCTCGTTGTCCTCAAAACAATCTTAATCATAACTTGGACGAATAAGAGCCGTCAAGATCTAGCATCTTGGCACAACTCTTCGAACAATTGATTATCTTCAAGAGTTCATTGTCCATAAAATATTTTTCATTTCAACTTGGATGAATAAGAGCCGTCGAGGTCTAGCATCTTGGCGCAACTCTTGAATCATTTATTACTATCAATGTTCATTGTCCATTAAACATTTTTCATACCAATGTTGAGTGAAAAGGACTGTTAGGGTCTAGCACTCTGACATAACCCTTTGAATTATTGATCACCATCAACTGTTCGTCATTCTTAAAACATATTCAAGCCACTTTTAAACCACTAGATTTTCCAAGAGATGGCCATTAATCTCTTGTGATTTTTAACCATTCCTTTAACCTTCATAAGAGATAGCCATTAATCTCTTCTCCTAAACAATCAATCCTCACAAACTTTGCCTTCAAGCTTTTCACCCGTAGCCAGAACTACGGACGCTCTGATTTCTCAAGTTCATCTTGAGAATACGTAGGCATAGGATTGCGAGATCCTAGCGAGCCACCTTTTCTTTTTTCTACCTTTTCCTTTTTCCTTTACATCCAATGCCTTCTTGGATTCCACCTTTTCCTTTACATCCAATGCCTTCTTGGACTCCACCTTTTCTTTTTTATACCTTTTCCTTTTTCCTTTACATCCAATGCCTTCTTGGATTCCACCTTTTCCTTTACATCCAATGCCTTCTTGGATTCCACCTTTCCATTTTTCGTCGTAGCCCCGAACTACGAAGGCTCTGAGTTCCTCATTGCACTATGAGGATACGTAGGCACGAGATTGCAAAGTCTTGTCGAGCACCCTAATAATAAAACTTCTTTAAGTTCTCTTCCCTTTTAATATAAAAATCCAAAAACATTTCTCTCTCTCCCTTTTCTCAAGTAGAAGATTAGAAACAAACTTTAAGCTAACACTCATTTAACCCTAACTAAATGGTTCCCGTTGAGTACAACGGACGTGAGGGGTGTTAATACCTTCCCTTTGGGTAACCGACTCCCGAACTCAGACATTGGTTGCGATGACCATATCTTATCCTTTCTTTTTAGGGGTTTTATTCGATATTTTCCCTTTCCCTATTTGGGAATAAATAAAGATCGGTGGCGACTCTGTTAAGTCCATCCCGCGGGCGTGCGATTGCGCTTCGCGGGGTCGTTCTCATTTTTCGAGGTACGACAATTGTCTTACTTGCATAGATCTTCTCTCTTGAGGTTCTTGATCCCTCTGATCAACATCTATTATTTACTCTCCCTGTATTTCCTGACCTTGTTCTATCTGGTCAGGTTGCTCCATATGATCGTGTTCTACTGCCTGATCAGGTTCAATATCTCGTTGAGGAATCTCTCCCCCTGAGTTTTGTACCACAATAGTCTTTGACTTCTTAGATTGAATATCATGGATTGTTTGATCTTCATAAAATACCACATCTCTGCTTCGAACAATCTTCTTGTTTGCAGGATCCCATAGTCTGAAGCCAAGTTCATCTCTTGGAGAACCAAGGTATATGCACTCCTTCGTCTTAGCATCGAGTTTTGCTCTTTAATCTTTAGGAATATGGATAAATGCCTTACACCCAAATACTTTTAATTGACCGTAAGAGGCTTTCTTTCCATACCATACTTCATCCGGTATCTCTCTCTTTAACGGTCTTGAAGGAGACAAGTTTATCAAATCATTGGCAGTTATCACTGCTTCACCCCAAAATGATTTGGGAAGTTTTGCATGAGAAAGCATGCTTCTGACTTTCTCTGCAATCACTCTGTTCATTCTTTCAGCTACTCCATTCATTTGGGGAGTCTTCGGAGGCGTCCTTTCATGTCTTATCCCATGAGCTTTACAATATGCTTCAAATGGACCTAAGTATTCACCTCCATTGTCACTTCTTAAGCATTTCAACTTTCTTCCAGATGCTCGTTCTACAGAGGCGTGAAACTCCTTGAAAGCTTGTAGAACTTGATCTTTCTTCTTCAATGGATACACCCACACCTTTCTAGAGTGATCGTCAATGAAGGTAACAAAGTATTGTGCGCCAATAAGAGACCTTTCAGATGTGGAGCAGACATCTGAGTGAACAAGATCTAGGATTTTCTTTCGTCTTCTTGCATCATCTGATCTTTGAAAAGATACTCTGTGTTGTTTGCCTGCTAGATAGTCTTCACATGATTCAAGTGGTTGTCCCTTAATATTTGAAAGATGATCTTTAGCAAGAATCTCTAAGCCTTTATCGCTCATGTGGCTAAGTCGTTTATGCCACAATTCTTTGGTTGCGTCTTGAGAAACATTAGTTTCTCCCTCTTTTATCTTTCCCTGCATGATGTACAGGGAGCCTTCCTTTTTGCCACGAGCAAGTGTCATGCTCCCTTTGCTAAGCTTCCATCTACCATCTCCGAACTGGTTTATCATTCCTAGGTCATCCAACTTTCCTGCTGATACAAGGTTTAGACGCATTTCTGGTACATGTCTTACTTCCTTGAACACAAGCTTATTTCCATTCTCTGTGATCATGGTCACTTCACCAATACCAACAATCTTTCTTGTGACGTGGTTTCCCATCTTCACCGTACCAAAATCTCCTCTTTGGTATGATGAGAATAATTCTTCATGAGGTGTAACGTGGAAAGATGCTCCGGTGTCAATTATCCAAGTGCAATTATCGAATGCAACATTTAGATAATTGTCGTCTCCAAAAAGGAAAATATTCTCGTTGTTCGAGGCTACTGCAATTGTGGCTCCTTCTTCCTTATTCTTCTTTGGGTTTATCAAATCTGGATGGACTTTTCCAGCCTGTAGATCTCTCTTCAAGAATTTGTACTCAAGTCTTCTATGGTCAGGTTTGCCACAATAATAACAGCTTACTCTTGTGCGAGACTTGGATCTAGCTTGTGATCTCCCACGACCTCCTCTTTCATGATTCTTACTCCTTCCTCTGTTATCAACAATGTTGGCTTCGAACTGGTTGTTGAAGCCTCTTTCCCTCCGTCTTGATTCTTCATTTAGCAAGGAATCTGTGACAGAATCCAAGACAAGTTTTTCGTCTAGAGCAGAGTTACTAAGAGTGTCAACTAGAGTGTCCCAACTCTCAGGTAGAGAACTTAGGAGCAGAAGAGTTTGCAACTCATCATCTATCTTCATGTCAGCTTTTGACAGCTGATTCACGATACCTTTGAAGGTATTCAAGTGCTCGATCATATTTTGGCCATCTGAGTACTTCAATTTCACCAGTCGTCTGACCAGGTGTGCTTTATTTCTCGGTGTTTTCTTTTGAATCAAGGATTCAAGTTTGGTCCACAACTCATACGCATTTGTATAAGTTGACACATGCTCGAATAGACTCCTATCTATGTATTTTCTAATCATGGCAACTGCCTTCCAATTTTGGAGCTCTCACTCGTTATCTTTCTTCTCCGTTGGCTTATCCTTTTGAGAGATTGGCTCATGCAAATCTTTGCAATATAGGTGGTCTTCCATCATCGGCTTCCAATAGGTATAATTATCAGCGGTCAGCTTAAACATATCCCCTTCATAACTGATAGAACCATCCATTTTGAGAACACGGGAAAGTAGTTCCTTCAACTAGGAGATTTTCAAAAAATAGTGTCGTACTCTGGAAAAGTCACCGTAGTTTGTGAATGGCACAACTAGGAAGTTCCCAGGAAAGAGACGTGGGTCAATATTGACACGCTTAAATACCAAGTCTTTCCTTAGCCAGAACTTACCAAGACACACCTTCGCAATACAACGATTTAATTCCAACAATAATAGTTCTTTTCTGATGTGGAAGATCAAACAATGTTGCAACCACAGAGCATACTAAGAACTTTATTATAAGTACAACAACGTAGTATCACAGAGCCTAGCTCTGATACCACTGTTGGTAATGAATGACCTCCATAATTTCCCTCCTCCTGTCATACCCCAAATTTTGACCACTAAGATTCCCCATCATTGTGCAAATCATCACCACAATATGGGTAATCCATCATGCCTCATTAGTCTCCCCAAAGATGGGTGAGCATCCACTACAATCAAGCTTAGGGTTTAAAGCCCTCTCAGAGCTCTTAGACAAAGGATCAATCAAGGAATGACATGATCTTCAACTTGTCTAACCTCTCAAACATCTACAAGGGATCAAGAGGACTCCCACATCAAGGATTAAGCATAAGGTTGCTCCCTTCTAAGTGGATTAAGCCTCAAGATCGCCAGTGTCACCAAATTAGGGTTTTAGTCTACCAGGGCCTCTAGATGGAAATTTCCCTCTGGGAATGAGCCAATGCTTCAAAGCATAACCTAAAATACTCCATGGAACCTCATGGACCCAATCATCAAGTCAATTTAGCCTCAGTGTATGCATTCACTAAAAATCAGAAATTAGGGTTTCTTGACCTAATACACCCCTAAGTTAACTTTTGGGACAAATCATGAGCCAAGACCTCAAGAGATGATTTAAGGGTCCCTAATACATCACATTGATCCATTTTCTACAACGGATTGATCCAAGAAGCTTGAGCAACAAGTTTCAATTTCATCAGAACCACAATTAGGGTTTCGCGAGAAAAGTCAATTGTATCCTTGACTTTTGACCAGGACATGCTCCCAAACCCTAAGACATGATTCAATGCACCCTATAACACCTATGAAATCAATCCATCAAGTTTTATTTAGGTCAAGGACTTGATTTCATAGAGGATCGCACAATTTGGAATTCATCTGATAAAAAGTCAACTGTGCACAAAAGTCAAACTTTGACTTTTTGAGATTTTTCACAATTATGGTTTTTTAACCCTAAAATGATGTTAATGTGTGATTGGAATCGTCATTCATCAAGAAAAATCAAGAAAAGTTAGATAACTTGTAAAAGGGGTAACCATAAAAAACTTAGAAATTATGGAACAAAGTGGCTAGGGTACCAACTTTGGAGGATCATAACTCCTAAACCACAAGGCCATTTTTCCCCATCCAAAGCTGGATTTGTAGCTCTCATTACCCTCTACAAAAGCATCAACTACACCTCATTCCAATTCATCATGGATTTTGAGTTATGGAATGATCAAAATCACAAAAAGTGAAAATGTCACTTTTTTCCAACACTTAGTGAAATTTTCACTAAGTCAGAATCTGCCTTCACTTTTTTCCAAATGTAGGGGCATTTTCCACTTGGATCCAAAAAGTACCAAAACTAATTATGATCAAACAGTTGTTGTATCATATGAGGTCTTTCCAAAATGGCCAAGAACTCCATCAAATTCCACTTGGGCCATGAGATATGACAATGGCAATATGCCTTGCTGAAAACTGCCAAAGCAAGGCAGATTTTGGAGTTTTGCTAGATTTTCCCAAATGTTGCAAAGGGCAAGCAACTCTATCCATCTGAACACCTCAATTGGGGACCAAGGAGGAACCAACTTTGATCCCAAGCCTCCCAAGTCTTTGGAACCAAAAATAGCATGTCAAACCTAGAATTGCCTAAAAGAGGGACAAGACTCCAATTTTGGATTGGAGCATTCAATGCATACACCAAGGTGGCATGGACTGAGCCATTGCCAAGTGAATTCAGTCAAGACTTATCCAAGACCAAGGGAACCAGCAGCATGTGCCCTAACCTCTAGTCAATGGCTATAGGAGACTTGGATTCTCATTGCTCAACATTGGCCAAACCTATGCAGCAGTTGCCATTCACTATTCCTTACAAAACAAACTTGCTCTACTATAAATAGAGCTCATTTGTGATCAGTTTGAGTACACCAAAGCCATCAAACAGATGCTTTTCTCAAAATCTCCTTCTTCACTCCAATTTTGCCTTCTAAGGCAAGTTACTATCGGGTTTTGAGTTTGAGAGCTATTCCAACCAAACCAATCACACACACGCCTCATAAACATCATACAGAAGTGATCCAAACACTCACATAACATCTGGAACACCAAAATCACAAAATCACCAGCCAACTGCTCAAGCCTTTGACAGATTTGCAGTTGAGGTGCCAAATCAAGTTCCAGCTCAAATCAATCCACTCCAAGCATCCAGACACACTCTATAGCACCTAGGGAAGCTGTCCATAACCTTGGAACCAAGATGTAACACCTCTAACACAAAACACGATCACCAGCTGCAAGTGGTAAGCATGAGCTCTTCTAACTCTATGATCCATGCAATTTTTGTTGCACAATAATTTGGCCATATGTTCATAATCATGCATGGAGTGTTTTCCCTCAATCAATTGCATTGTCTGAATCGTGTATGGAATTTCTGAACCTTCATGCAAATTTTAGGGCTCTTGAGGTTTCTCTTTGATTTCTTATTCCATGTTTAAAATAAATTAAATTAAAGATCATAGACATGATCGTGAGGTTGAAACGAGTAGATTGATATGTAGATTGCATGATATAATCAAGTATTCAGTGAGATTGGATAGAAAATGCAAATCTGCAGAAACAGAGGAATGGCGCGTGTTCTTGCCATGTTCTTGGCGCCCTTTTTCAAATATTTGAATATTTGAATTTTGTGATTTTATTTAATTGATTCAAAAATTAATTTCTCTCTGAGTTTTAATGATTTTGAGTTGATTCTTTTTTTAATAATTCACAAAAATGTTAAAATATTTTATTTTACCAAAAAAATCCCAAAAATATTATTTATTTCATATAATTGATATTTTTGCAAAGAATTAATATTTTAATTGTTTTTTACATTTAAAATATTTTTTCCTTCTTGATTTTGCAAATTTTAATGACTTCTAATCATTTTGTAGGTCAAAACTTGATTTTTGAAACATTAATCCAAGATCACAATTTGTTTTCCACATGTTTAACAATTTTGATCATTTTAATTGAATTTTTAATCAATTAAAATACATTTTGGAAACAAATTAGGGTTTTTGATTAATTCAACCCTCATTGAAATTCTGGCACAGATATCAGATGTCCTATACGGATGTTGGGACACTGATATCCAACACAATGAACAAGATAACAATTAACAATAACAGTGCAGAAAGTAAATAACACAGCGATATGTTTACCCAGTTCGGTCTAACACACCTACTCTGGGGGCTACCAAGCCAGGGACGAAATCAATATACGATAGTATCAATTCACAGATCATACAAACACCGGATAATCTGCTCACTTAATCACTACCCTTCCTATGACTTCTACCTAAGACTCACCTAGGTATGAGGCCCTCCTCAAATCCCTCTACAACCACAACCCGTGATTGGTACCTTTCCACACAAGAAACAAAAACGAAAGACACACTTTCAAAACACACAATCGTCAATACTTCACAGCTTATGAGGATTAACACACAAGAAACTCAATGCTTAAAAGCTTATGAGTAACTTGACAGAACTTACAACACAAGAAATCAGTCCTTATACTGTTATCAGAATTATACCAGTTAGGCTCACAAAATACACTCGAAAACCCTAAAAACACAAGTAAGTTCCACACATAAAACTAGGTTTACATCAGTCAATATATAGCAATTAATCTGGACTAAATTGGGCTTCAAAAACGCAGCAATTAGACTGCTCACAAATCTACAAAAATAACTCCAACAAAATAGGTCTTCAATCCAAAGTTTCCTATTATGTCTCCATAATTAGAAACAGCAGCAAATCCGAAAACCACCAAATAACCACAATCCAAAAATGCTTTGGATGCCACATAGGATGACCAAATATTCCCAGAATATTCAGTAACAATTTAAACAAACAGAATCTGCATTAAAACTGAATTCACAGCGCGATGTCCTATGAGCAGTCATGGAATATCTTCATTCGACATGTTGAAAGCAGCCACTTAAAACATTAAGATTCAACATCTTGCTGCTATAATAGTTTTAGCAAAATAAATGCCAACCACAAAAGCACAGAAATAACAATCTCCCCCTTTGGCTTATTTTGGCTAAAACTATACACACACAAACAAACTTGTAAAGAAGCACAAACAAAAATATCCATAGATCAGACAGCAGCGAAAACAAAAAAAATCCAGCATAGCATAGCAGCACTCCTCTTCAGCTGTATATAAACACTCAGTACAGCAAACAACTCATCATAGCAGCATAAAAAAAACTCCCCCTCAACAGCAGCAACATTCCACATTCTCCCCCTCAACTACTGCAGCAACACAAGCACACAAGCACTCCCCACACAAGCATCCACACAATCCACACAACATACTACTCCCCCTTTTTAGCCATAAATATGACAAAGGTAAGTAGAACAAGTTAAGATAAAAATAAACCAGAGTAAACTGCATCAGCGAGTAGATGCACACCACATCACATGCCCAAATGTCATGCACAAACTTCAGCATTTTCCCTTCTTTCACACACTGTACCACCAGAACCTCCTTCAATCTGGCAGCCAGAAGGAACATTGATTGTTATAGTTCTTCATGAATGCACACCCCAAGTCTGCTCCTCAAGTTTTCAAACTGAGCTGCATCCAGAGCCTTGGTAAATATGTTAGCAAGCTGATTTTCTGTGCTCACATGCTCAAGAATTATGACTTTGTCCTCCACAAGTTCTCTGATGAAGTGATGCCTGATGTCAATGTGCTTAGTCCTGCTATGTTGAATGGGATTTTTGGAAATATTAATAGCACTCAATTTGTCACAAAATAGTGTCATGACATCTTGTGTGACATTATACTCAGACAACATCTGCTTCATCCATACCAGTTGCGCACAACTACTACCAGCTGCTATGTACTCAGCTTCAGCAGTAGAGAGGGATACTGAATTCTGCTTCTTGCTAAACCATGAAATAAGATTATTTCCCAAAAAGAAGCATCCTCCAGAGGTACTCTTCCTATCGTCAGTACTTCCAGCCCAATCAGCATCACAATATCCTACTAAAATAGGACTTGAGTCATGGGAGTAAAGCAACCCATAATCACATGTACCACTCACATACTTTAGAATTCTCTTCACTTGATTTATGTGACTGACCTTGGGTTCTGCTTGATATCTTGCACACACACCAACAGCAAAAGTTATGTCTGGCCTACTTTCTGTAAGATACAGCAGACTGCCAATCATACTTCTATACAGACTTTGTTCAACATTCACTCCCTTTTCATCTTTGGATAACTTCAAGTGAGTAGGAGCAGGAGTCCTCTTATGCTTGGCATTATCCAGTCCAAACTTCTTCACAATGTTCCTCGCATATTTGCTCTGACAAATAAAAATGGAGTCTTCCATCTGCTTGACTTGTAATCCAAGGAAGTAGGTCAATTCACCCACCAAGCTCATCTCAAATTCAGACTGCATTTGAGTGACAAAATGTTGGACCATTTCATCCGACATCCCGCCAAACACAATATCATCTACATAAATCTGAGCAATCATTAGTTTCCCATCCTTCTCTTTGACAAAAAGAGTTTTATCAATACCACCCTTCCTGTACCCATTGTTAACTAAGAACTCAGTCAGTCTTTCATACCAAGCTCGTGGAGCTTGTTTCAGCCCATATAGAGCCTTCTTCAGCTTGTAAACATGATCAGGAAAGTTTGGATCCACAAACCCTTTAGGCTGCTCAACATAGACTTCCTCATTAAGATAGCCATTCAGAAAAGCACTCTTGACATCCATTTGAAACAATCTGAATTTCAGCAAACATGCCACTTCTAGCAACAATCTGATGGATTCCAATCGAGCCACAGGCGCAAATGTTTCATCGAAGTCTACTCCTTCAATCTGTGTGTATCCTTGAGAAACTAATCTGGCTTTGTTCCTAGTAACAACTCCTTGCTCATCAGACTTATTCTTATACACCCATTTTGTTCCAATCACATTCGTTCCTGCTGGTCGTGGTACCAGTTCCCAAACTTCATTCCTCTTGAACTGACAAAGTTCATCTTGCATAGCACTTATCCAGAACTCATCTGTCAATGCTTCTTTGACATTCTTTGGTTCTATCTTTGACACAAAGCATGCATTTGACACAGTCTCCCTTGTTCTGGTTCTTACACCTTCATTCAGATCACCAATAATCAATTCCTTTGGGTGATCCTTCTGAATCCTTATAGAGGGTCCCCGGTTAGCATCCTCTACCTCTTCATTCTCAGGTCTAGTGTTGGTTTCTTGAGCACTATCTTCTACAGACTCAATGTCTTGAGAGATTTCATTGTTCATGGGCAGACATGCTCCAACATCATCTGGGACATCTTCATCTTTGCTAGAGTCATCAACCACCACATTTATGGATTCCATCATCACCTGAGTTCTGGAATTAAATACCCTATAAGCTTTACTGTTTGTAGAGTATCCCAAAAATATTCCTTCCTCACTCTTAGGATCCATCTTTCGCCTTTGCTCACGATCCGCTAAGATATAGCACTTGCTACCAAACACATAGAAATACTTCACATTTGGCTTTCTACCTTTCCATAGCTCATAAAGAGTGACAGAAGTACCTGATCTGATAGTCACCCTATTGTGTATATAGCAAGCAGTATTCATGGCTTCAGCCCAAAAATGATGTGGAAGCTTTTTGGCATGAATCATGACTCTTGCACACTCTTGTATAGTCCTGTTCTTGCGTTCCACCACACCATTCTGCTGAGGAGTGATTAGTGATGAGAATTCATGAGTGATTCCCTCAGATAAGCAGAACTCTTCAAACCTGCTATTTTCGAACTCTTTCCCATGGTCACTTCTGATTCGAACAACACCACAATCCTTTTCCCGTTGAATCCTTTGACACAACTCTTTGAAGGCTGCAAATACTTCAGACTTTTCTCTGATGAAACTTATCCAAGTGAACCTGGAGTAATCATCTACTACAACATAGGCATACTTCTTCCCACCAAGACTTTCAACCTGCATATGTCCCATTAAGTCCATGTGAAGAAGTTCCAGAACTCTAGAAGTTGTGGTAAGATGTTGAAGCCTCTTGTGTGACACCCTTGTTTGCTTCCCAACTTGACATTCCCCACATATTTTATCCTCATCAATCTTCAGCTTGGGAATACCTCTAACAGCTTCACTTGACATAACTTTCTTCATCCCTTTCAGGTGTAAATGACCCAATTTCTGATGCCACAGTTTGGTTTCATCTTCCTTTGACATCAAGCAAATAGACAAACTTGCAGGTTCTTGAGGATTCCACAGATAGCAGTTATCCTTAGACCTGGTTCCCTTCATAACAACTTCATCTTTCTCATTGGTTACTAGACATTCAGATTTGGTGAAATTTACTTTGAGGCCTACATCACACAGTTGGCTTATACTGATTAAATTTGCGGTCATCCCTTTGACAAATAGAACACAATCCAGATTTGGTTGTCCTGTGTAGTCCAGCTTTCCAACCCCTTTTATTTCCCCCTTTGATCCATCCCCAAAGGTGACATAATTGGTGGAGTGAGGCCTGATATCTGACAAGAACTTCTTCACACCAGTCATGTGTCTTGAACAACCACTGTCAAAGTACTAATCTTCTCTTGCATATGCTCTAAGAGAGGTATGTGCTATGAGACCAACCATCATTTGTCTAGGAATCCATCTTCTCTTCACTTTACCCCAACTCTGTCCTTTATTTTGTTGCTGAGCAGTTTTTGGATAACCGTGCAGCTTGTAGCAAAAGGACTTTAAGTGACCAATCTTTCCACAGTAATGGCATCTCCATGGTTTATACTTTGATCTACAAACTCTTTTCTGATGCTTCATCTGATGTTGAAACATGTGATTTGACATCCCCACTTCTTGCTTTATTTTCTGAGGAACAAACTTCAATACAAGCTTCTTGGAAGTCTCTGCTTGATTGTTAAAACCAAGGCCTTGCACATTCCCAGCTTCTTTCCCATTCTGAAGGATCTCATCCAGCTGCGTGGTACCATTATTCAGCATCCTTATAGATTTGGTCATATTGTCAAGTTTTGACTTTTTCCATTCAACTTCTTCCTTCAGATCAGCAATGGTTGATAGATGTTCTTCCTTCTCAGCTTCTAGTTGAGCTATCAGAATCTTCTGTTCCAATATTATCTGGCACCTTTCTTCATTCTTGATACACAATTCTGAAAACCCTGTGAATACTTCTTCCTTAGTGAGTTCTCCAACATAGGATTCTGTGTCAGAGTTAGATTCACAAGTAGTTTCTCCATCAGCCTTACAGATTCCAGTCAAAGCAGTCACCAATTTTGCTGATTCTTCTTCAACATCACTCTCAGACTCTCCTTCTGACCAAGACACAGATAGGCCCTTCTTCTGCCTTTTGAGATACGTGGGACACTCAGTCTTTATGTGCCCATATCCCTCAAATTCAAAGCACTGAACTCTCTTCCCTTGATTGGAGTCTTCTTCAGTTCTGGATCTTCTGCCTCCATCCTGGTTCTTAGTGATGTCGAGTGACTTGTTCTGAGCATTTGCTCTCGACTTCCAGTCAATCCTTTTCAACACTTTGTTAAATTATTTTCCAAGTAGTACCAGATCTTTAGACACCCCTTCATCTCTGACCAGGTCACCTTCATCTTTTGAGTTACCAGTATTTGACACAAAAGTTATGCTCTTCTTCTTTTCAGACTTCTCACTGATCCGTAATTCAAATGTTTGAAAAGATCCCACCAGTTCATCCACTTTCATCTTGTCTATATCCTGAGCCTCCTCTATAGCAGTCACTTTTATGTCAAATCTCTTAGGTAGAGATCTGAGAATCTTTCTGACCAGTTTGCTGTCAGACATCTTTTCACCTAGGGCATAGAGGCATTAGCTATCTCAATAATGTTCATATGAAAATCATGAATGCTCTTATCCTCTTTCATCTTCAGGCTCTCAAACTTGATAGTGAGAAGTTAAAGTTTGGACATCTTCACCTTAGAAGTCCCTTCATGAGCAACCTTTAAGACCTCTCACGCCTCTTTTGCAATGGTGCAGTGTTCAATCAACCTGAAGATATTCTTGTTAACACCATTGAACAAAGCATTCATGGCTTTGGAATTCCCTACGAATCCTTTGTAATCTGCATCATCCCAGTCTTCCTCTTCCTTCACCACATCAGTAGGGGTACCTTTTTCATCTTTAACCTTAGGGGGCTCTCATCCTTTTATAACAGCTTTCCATGCTTGATCATCCATGGATTTGATGAAAGCTATCATCCTTGGTTTCCAATAGTCATAATTGGAACCATCAAGCAGAGGTGGTTTGTTCAGAAATCCTCAATCCTTGTCCATTGTACCAAAAAGTACCTTCCCTGAATCTCACCCAGAACCAATTAAGGGTGCAAGCTTTGATACCAATTGAAATTCTGGCACAGATATCAGATGTCCTATACGGATGTTGGGACACTGATATCCAACACAATGAACAAGATAATAATTAACAATAACAGTGCAGAAAGTAAATAACACAGCGATATGTTTACCCAGTTCGGTCTAACACACCTACTATGGGGGCTACCAAGCCAGGGACAAAATCAATATATGATAGTATCAATTCACAGATCATACAAACACCGGATAATCTGCTCACTTAATCACTACCCTTCCTATGACTTCTACCTAAGACTCACCTAGGTATGAGGCCCTCCTCAAATCCCTCTATAACCACAACCCGTGATTGGTACCTTTCCACACAAGAAACAAAAATGAAAGACACACTTTCAAAACACACAATCCTCAATACTTCACAGCTTATGAGGATTGACACACAAGAAACTCAATGCTTAAAAGCTTATGAGTAACTTGAAAGAACTTACAACACAAGAAATCAGTCCTTATACTGTTATCAGAATGATACCAGTTAGGCTCACAAAATACACTCGAAAACCCTAAAAACACAAGTAAGTTCCACACATAAAACTAGGTTTACATCAGTCAATATATAGCAATTAATCTGGATTGAATTGGGCTTCAAAAACGCAGCAATTAGACTGCTCACAAATCTGCAAAAATAACTCCAACAAAATAGGTCTTCAATCCAAAGTTTCCTATTATGTCTCCATAATTAGAAACAGCAGCAAATCCGAAAACCACCAAATAACCACAATCCAAAAATGCTTTGGATGCCACATAGGATGACCAAATATTCCCAGAATATTCAATAACAATTTACACAAACAGAATCTGCATTAAAACTGAATTCACAGCGCGATGTCCTATGAGCAGTCATGGAACATCTTCATTCGACATGTTGAAAGCAGCCACTTAGAACATTAAGATTCAACATCTTGCTGCTATAATAGTTTTAGCAAAATAAATGCCAACCACAAAAGCACAGAAATAACACTCATCAAACTTTTTCAAACCCTTTGGGCCTCTATTAGAGTGTAAGACCCAACCCCTTTGTAAATACACCACTTTTTGGGCCTCAGTCTTTGTATAAGTCCCACTGTATTTTCAAAAACAACGGCGCGATCGTCGCCTTTTTTTAGGAAAATCATATGGGCCTCTCCTTGAGCTGTAAGCCCCACCACTTGTACAACAATAAATCATTGGGCCTCTAGTAGAATGTAAGACCCAACCCTTTTAGAAAACCAAAACCTTTTGGGCCTCAGTGTATTGTATAAGTCCTGATACCGTCAAAAAATTCGGCGCGGTCGTCGCCTTTCTAACAAATCAAACCCTTGGGCCTCCCCTCGTGTTATAAGCCCCATTCTTTTTCGTTAAACTATTTTGGGCCTCTAATAGAGTGTAAGACCCAACCCCCTTTTAACCAAAACTATTTTGGGCCTCAGATATTGTATAAGTCCCTCTGCGTTAAAAGAAAATCTCGGCGCGATCGCCAGTTCAAAAACCACCTTGGGCCTCTCCTTGAGTTGTAAGCCCCACCACTTGTACAAATATAAACCTTTGGGCCTCTTGAGAGAGTGTAAGACCCATCCCTTTGTACAGAAAATCTTTTTGGGCCTCAGTCACTTGTATAAGTCCCTGCACAAATTCCACAGTGCAATCACTGATAAAACTTTGGGCCTCTCCTTGAGCTGTAAGCCCCAATAATCTTTTCAAAGCACTTTCTCCTTTGATTTTGAATATAATATTGTTATCAAAGCTTTCTTTGTTGAACAACTAATAAAACAGCATGAAAGCTCTACAACCGAGTAAGTGTTTACTCGCTTTCTTTATCCGCTTTCATATATATATATAACTGTGTTGTGGGGCTGCTCACTGTAAGTCTTCTTTCACAAACTTTTATATATTTGTCAAATATCAACTGTGTAATACTAGTATAGTTATTTAGAGTTTTCCCCGGCAACTACGTCTAGCACTAGGTAAAGCCCCGTTGATCGCTCTTAGATACAGTCAAAACTAGATCCCCATAGGATTACCAGACACAGTTTTCCCTCCTCTTGGGGTTAAACAATATGGAGACGTGAAAGGCAGCATTCTCGGTGAACCCTTTCTCAGACTGTTACCCTTAGAAGTTGTCAAAGAGACTCTACTCCCCAGAGATGATCTTTTCTCCGTGAATGGCATCTCTTGAGTTTCTTCCAAATCCTCAGACTTTCCTGGCTTGATCTATTCTCTGTGAATGGCATGTCTTGAACTTCTCAGGGTTTGGGGACCCACAGGCTTCTTAAAAGCACCGTTAGAAATTGTCAAAGAAACTCTAACTCCCCAGAGATGATCCTTTCTCCGTGAATGGCATCTCTTGAGTTTCTTCCAAATTCTCGGACTTTCCTGGCTTGATCTATTCTCTGCGAATGGCATGTCTTGAACTTCTCGGGGTTTGGGGAACCACAGGCTTCTTAAAAGTATCCCTGCCTCCTCTTGGGAATTGTACAAGGACCCTTCGGCTTCTTAAAAGCTTTCATGCTTCCTCTTGGGCTTAATACAAGAACCCTGACGACCTCTTAAAGGTATAAGACAGAACTTAGTCATCCTTTGCTAGAGCAGTCTTTCCAGCGTCAAAACTCCGGCCATTTGAGGGTTAGTACTCATCCCTTAACGCCCGTGCCTCCTCTTAGGCATTGTACAAAAGATGAAACTCTAGACTTGGACAGTCTCAATACCCTTTGGATTTCCCATTTCCTGAAAGAACAGGAAATAACCCCGATCTTCTGATCAGTACCAAAGTATAACCTCACCTGGAATCAGTCTCTTTATAAGAACTTATTTTCTCTTTTAACCAACATACTGGACCTGTCACTCAACTGAAACAGTTACCGGCACCAATAGCCTCCTCTTGGGCTTTGTACAATGATTCTCCCCAGCGGAGCTAACCTTTTCACACTCTCTTGTTGAGTATAAAAGACTCTCTTGTTGAGTCAAAGACTTTTAGCCTCTATCTCGGGCTTCGTATGAGATACAAATCACTCTCTTGGTGAGTATAAAAGACTCTCTTGTTGAGTCAAACCCTTTTAGCCTCCGTCTTGGGCTTCGTACAAGACACATATTAAAACACTCTCTTGTTGAGTATAAAATACTCTCTTGTTGAGTCACTTCCCTCTTAGCCTCCATCTCGGACTTCGTACGAGATACAAAGACATTCGTACGAGATACAAAGACACTCTCTTGTTGAGTATAAAAGACTCTCTTGTTGAGTCAATCACCTTTGAGCCTCTGTCTTGGGCTTCGTACAAGACACATATAAAAGCACTCTCTTGTTGAGTCAACTCCTTTTAGCCTCTCTCTCGGGCTTCGTACGAGACACATAAAAACTCCCTCTTGTTGGGTCAATAGCCTCCTCTTAGGCTTCGTATAAGGAAAACCCCGGTTGAGGCAATCAACCTTTTAGCATCAAAATATGTGTCTTGCTCACAGGATACAAACATCAACAACTCCTTGCTGTAAGCGGCAAGCCTCTAGATTATTTACATCCACGCCACTATCCCTCTTTTAGCATGAGAAATTCCTAAGGAAAGATGGCATTGCTCTAAACTGAGTTAAAGTCTTCTCCTTCAGGTTAAAAATCCCCTATAAAGGAAATTATGGCATTGCTGGATTCACATATCCCAGTTAAAGTAATTCTCCTTTATAATCAGTCACCCAACAGTTGTGACAAACAGACCAAATATTCCCCTTTAGAGATGACAAATTCTCTCTAAAGTTAAAACCCTTTAGCTTCACATCTTGGGCTTCGAACAAGATACAAATAGACCCTTGAGCTTCACATCTTGGGCTTTGAATAAGATACAAACCACCTTTAGCTTCATGTCTTGGGCTTTGAACAAGACACCAAAACACCATTTCCTCCCATAGAATAGGAGGAACTACGATCGCTCTGATTTCCCTGTTTCATTAAACGGGAATACGTAGGCATAAGATTGAAAAATCTTAGCGAGCGCACTAATCAAAAACCCAAAATCCCATACCTTCATACATCAATCGAAAAGCATCAGTCCTAACATCCTACCAATAGTCTAAACCTTGTGTTCTTAACAAAATAACCTAAGAGAGACCCACAATCTTTGTAGCATCTGTAAACCAACAGTTATTTGTTTAAACTCAGTTTGCAAGCAGGGTTAATTGGAGACATCTATTTCCCTTTCTTCATCAGCTTCAATAGGATAAAAAATGAATCGAACTGTAGTGCCCCCAAAGCGATAGTGCTTCACAACCACACAAAAACTCGCGCTACACCTCCGTGAACTCAAAAATAGGCACTAGCGGAAACGTGAAAAATTAAGCAAAATGACACAAAAAGATTTTAGCGTGGAAAACCTTCTCAATGTGAGAAAGGGAAAAACCACGGGACCCTTAGGCGTCTTAAACATCCACTATAATGATAATGAGAATACAACAACTTCACCCTTAGGTGGAACTTGTGAGGGATATCCTTCTAGCTATCTTGTTTTAATGATGTCAACAAACATATTAGATTGTAATTTGAGCGGTATCACTTCACGTGTCGGGCATATAGCGTCTTACTGTTATTGGTCATGTGTCTAGATGCATAGGATCTTGTTCTCTCCAAAAATAAAGGTCCACTATTGTTTTAGTAGTGTCTAGCATGTATGTTTGACCTTGGTCTGGTAAAAATGCTCAAAAATTGAATTTCCTGAAAAATCTGCACTTCATGCGCTGACCCTTAAGTTCATGCGCTAACCCCAGAATTCATGCGCTAACCTCCAAAACTTGCGGGTAAGCGCACAAACCTGAGGACTCAAAATTCGTATCTTATGCGTCGACGCATGGATACTGGAGGTCGACGCATGACCTTTAATTTTGCATTTTTTCACTTAATTTCTTTTTTGTTATTTTTCTGTTATTATTTTTGTTGGTCATATTTTTCATATAAATAGTTTTGGTCTTCATTTTTCATAATAACAAGAAACGTGAAAAATATATGTCATTTCTCTCTTCATCTTCATCTTCTTCATTGTGTAAACAAACAATCACACATAATCATCTTTGTTTGTGTCACCCATTGATCGAAGTGATAACGTTCAGAATTTAGGAAGTGTGATCTTCATATTCTGGGTTGAGAGTTTGGCAGGTGTTTCTTGAATCAAACCAGTTGGGTTTGTCCTCCAAGAATCGAAGAGATTTTGGGGGTTTTTGTACAAACTGTTCATTCTACAGGGATTCGGCTTGGCGAAGGTAACCGGAAATTGGCGCAACTGTTTCGATTTAGTAGCTGTAATCAGAGGATTGTAGAAGAAGGTTTGGGTTCGAATTCTTGGAAGATTTCAATTGACCGAGTGAAGGTAACTGAAGAACGGTGTTTTCTTTCGGTTTAGTAGCGTGGGACGGTAATTGAATCAACCATATTCGGAGCACTTGATTCATCTTGAATCAAGGGAAGAGAAAATTCTGCATCAACGATCGAAGACGTTCGGGGTTTGAATGTTCATAGTTTTCTCTTGTAATAAACAATTTGCAACAACTACATATATATATATATATCTCAATTCCTTTTGTGGAGTTGGGGGCAGACGTACCCAAAGCGAGGACGATTGGGGAACTGCCTAATCAAATCTCGTTTGTTCTCTCTTTCCCTTAACTCTTTTTCATTTCAGTATTGTTCGAATTTGTGACGTAGCAAACTATTGAAATTTCTGTCGTAGAATAATTGTACGCTGATAAATTGTTTTGTTAAATCGATACAATTCATTGAATTGTGTTTTGGAGCAGCTGTACATTATTCTCCATAGAAATTCTGCACATAGTGTGTTTACGCACACTAGGTGTTTGATAATTTATTTCCAAGCAAAATTTGAACACATAGCTTTAAATTGCTTATCAATTAACCTCATTGGATTGGAATAAACATCAAGCAAGTGATAATTTGTTGTCTGCGTTTTTAAGTGTAGTATTCAAAACTGAATTTTTTCTCTTCCGTACTCATCCGTGATATATTCGTGCATATCCGATCCTTTCGGTAGAAGGTTCGTTGTAGACGTTCTATCCAGTGGTAGCTTCCGTTAAACAATTTTTTAAAATAGAATTTTTGTAGACTATTTGCGTATAAAACTCAAGGGATCTATTCAACCCCCCCCCCCCTTCTAGATCCATAGCCATCGTCTAACAAGTGGTATCACGAGCTCCGATTTATTCTGGTGCTTCGGTAAAACTTCTTGGATCATGGCGAACGAACCTAAGGGGGCTTATAATAGAGCTCCAGTTTTTACAGGTGAAAACTACAGGTACTGGAAGGATTGTATGCGCGTCCATATTAACTCCATAGATCGGAAGGTTTGGAACATTATTTTAAACGGTCCCATGGAAATTACTATGACTAACGCGGAAGGCATTGTCGTTCCTAAACCCGAAGCTCAATGGACTGAGGAGGACGAGAAAAAGTACAGCTATGATTGGAAGGCTCGTAATATGATTATTTCCTCCTTGGGAGTTGATGAGTATTATCGAGTCTCCCATTGTGAAACGGCCAAAGCTATGTGGGATGCTTTACAAGTAGCCTACGAAGGCACTAATGATGTTAAGATGGCTCGTATTAATACACTAACGCAAGAGTTTGATTTGTTTTACATGAAGCAAGGGGAAACCATTGTGGATATGCAAAAACGATTCACTCACATTATCAACAAATTGCATGTTCTTGGTAAACCAATTCCAAATGAGGTTTCTACAAACAAAATTCTGAGGTGTCTTAACAGGGAATGGAAACCGAAGGTTACCGCTATAAAGGAGGCCAATGATCTTGCTACACTAGACCTCACAGCACTCTTTGGTAAACTCGATGAGCATGAGCAAGTGCTCATTAGCTTGGATAAACATGAAAAGAGTATAAAGAAAGAGAAGGCAAAAGATACGGAGAAGAAGTCGATAGCTCTTAAGGCTTCTTGTTCAAAGTCCACACATCAAGAGCTAAGTGATGATGAAGCCAAAAATGACAAAGATGAAGAATCCGTTGATGATATGAGCTTATTTATGAAGAGATACAATAGATATATTCGTAAGAATGATATTCAACACTCGGACAAAAATCTAGTCAAGTTCAGGAAGCAATCTAGAAGTGAAGGAAATAAAAATGGCAAGGTAAAAGGGACGTGCTACAACTGTGGAAAATCCGGGCACTACTAGCCGGATTGTCCATCCCTAAAGAAAGACAAAGATAAGGATAATGACAAGAGTCGCTCAAACAAAAAGTCCAACAAGTCACGACGAGCATACATCGCTTGGGAAAGCGATAGTGAGTCAGAGAAAGATGATTCCTCAAGTGACGAAAGTGAATCCGTCAACCTTTGTCTTATGGCACGTCACAACAAAGCAAAAGAGGTAAAACACTCTAAATATGAAAATTGTCAAAATATGTCTCATGCTGAATTAAAAAGAGCTTTTGATACATTGCACCACGAAGCTAAGGAAGCATTTCAACGCTTAGCTTCGAATAAAAAGATCTTTTCCTATTTGGAGAAAAAGGTTTTCGATTCCCAAAAGGAATTGGAAGATCTTAAAAACTCCATGGTGAATGTATCAAAAACTAAGATCGATGAGAATAAATATCCATGGTTTAACTTTGGGGGTTGTGATACTTGTCATATTTGGCAAAGAGAGGTGAGAACCCTCAAAGCCAAGTTAGACAAGGCTCTCAAGCCTAAGATTACGTTTGTTATTGATCGATCACATTACCGTGGAACAATGAATAATCTGTATCAACAATACACGTATGTGATTCGAGATAGTGATAGCAAAGGTAAACTCCAAACGAATCGTGATTGCTTATATTGTTGTAAGCCCGGTCATACTATTGCTAAGTGCCGCTTTCGGAGATTTCTTGTTCCAAACGGCATTTATCAATGGTTGCCCAAAGGCAATATTGGTTTCACTTACCATAAAGGACCCAATGAGAATTGGGTACCTACTCTCCCTTGATTATTTTTGTAGGTACAAAGTCTTGAGACCACCGAAGGAAGATGGGTTCTGGATAGTGGCTGCTCAAGACATATGACCGGAGACATATCTCTTTTCATCGACTTTGTGGCGAAGAAAAAGGGGTTTGTCACCTACGGAGATAACAACAAGGGACATATTCTCGGCAAAGGTAGTATAGGTAACCCCTCAACCACTACTATCTCTGATGTACTTCTTGTGGAAGGCCTTAGACACAACCTTTTAAGCATTAGTCAACTATGTGACAAAAATTATAAAGTCTCTTTTTCAAAGGATTGTTGCGTAGTTGAAGATAGCGACAAAAAGAATGTGTTTAAGGGCTTGAGGGTGAACAACGTCTATATGCTAGACTTAAACGAGGTAGCTTTGGATGGAGACAAGTGTTTAGTCACTATGAATGAAGATTCATGGTTGTGGCATAGACGCTTGGCTCATATCAACTTTGATTTGCTTAACAAAATTGTCTCTAAAGACCTAGTCATCGGTTTGCCCAAAATTAAATTCACAAAGGATCATCTTTGTGATGCGTGCCAAATGGGGAAGCAAGCAAGGATCTCTTTTAAATCTAAAAACATTGTTTCAACTATGAGACCCCTTGAGCTCCTCCATATGGACCTCTTTGGACCATCTAGGGTTAAAAGCCTAGGTGGTAACTATTATGGGTTTGTTATAGTCGATGATTTTTCTAGGTTTTGCTGGACAATTTTCTTAGCAAATAAGAGTGATACCTTTTCGGCCTTTGAACGATTTGCTAAGTTATCTCAGAACAAGTTAAACACAAACATTGGGTCAATCAGAAGTGCCCATGGGGGTGAGTTTGAAAATCATTTATTTGAAGCATTTTGTGATTCCAACGGAATTGATCATAATTTCTCCGCACCACGTACCCCTCAACAAAATGGGGTAGTGGAATGTAAAAATAGAGTTTTGGAAGAACTTGGAAGGACTATGATCAATGATAGTGGATTACCAAAATACTTTTGGGCCGACGCCATAAGTACGGCTTGTTATGTTTTGAATAGGGTGCTCATCCGGCCTATTCTAAACAAGACACCGTATGAGCTTTTAAAAGGGCGTAAGCCAAACATCTCTCACCTTTATGTATGTGGTTGCAAATGCTTTGTGTTAAACAATGGGAAAGAGACTCTCGGCAAATTTGATGCCAAGGCTGACGAGGGTATTTTTCTTGGATACTCTCAGTCAAGTAAAGCGTATAGAATTTATAATAAGAGGTTACGTGTAGTTGAAGAGTCAGTTCATGTTACTTTTGACGAGTCTTATCCGAGAAATGTCGGAGAAGGTAGTTATTTTCATGGTGCAGGTGTACCTACTAAAGACATACTCAAGGACACTGATAAGGGAATTGATCAGCCTGAAGCAGTGCGTATTGAGGAGGAAAAGGATCACCAACCAGTGAAAAGTGAGGATGATCATCATGCTAATAAAGATGAACTTCCTCCAGCTTGGAAGTCTTCAAAAGACCATTCAATTGACAACATTCTCGGTGATATCTCTAAGGGAGTAACTACTCGCTCTAAACTTAGTAACTTTTGTTATTACTCTGCTTTTGTCTCCCAAGTTGAACCTAAAAACTCTAAGGAGGCGTTACTCGATGAGCATTGGTATCTATCAATGCAAGATGAACTAAATCAATTCTGGAGAAATGAGGTTTGGGACCTTGTCCCCCCTCCGCGAGATCATCGAGTAATAGGCACCCGATGGGTGTTTAGGAATAAACTTGATGAAAATGGAGTAATAACGCGTAACAAAGCTAGGATTGTAGCGCAGGGCTATAACCAAGAGGAAGGAATTAACTATGAGGAAACTTATGCACCGGTTGCCCAACTCGAGGCCATACGCCTTCTACTTGCCTATGCTTGCACAAAGAACTTTAAATTATTCCAAATGGATGTTAAAAGTGCATTCCTTAACGGATGTATAAATGAAGAGGTTTATGTAGCCCAACCTCCAGGTTTTGAATCACACGAATATCCTGATCATGTATATAAACTTAAGCGAGCTTTGTACGGACTTAAACAAGCCCCTAGGGTTTGGTATGAACGTCTAAGTAAATTTCTACTTGATCAAGGGTATTCAAGAGGAAAGGTTGACACAACCCTCTTTATTAAACGTCAAGGAAAACACTTAATTTTGGTACAAATTTATGTTGACGATATTATATTTAGGTCTACTAACATGACCTTGGTCAAGGAGTTTTCTAGTTTGATGCAGGGGGAGTTTGAAATGAGCATGATGAGGGAGCTCAACTATTTCCTCAGATTGCAAATCAAATAACTTGAAGAGGGCACATTCGTGAGTCAAACGAAATATTGTCTTGAGTTACTAAAACGTTTTGATATGCTGAACTGCAAAGCAATAGATACTCCTATGCCTACAAGTGCTAATCTTGATCGTGACGAAAAGGGTAAGGATGTTGAGGTAAAGAAGTACCGAGGTATGATAGGGTCTCTCCTTTATCTTACCGCATCACGTCCTGATATAATGTTTAGTGTATGCATGTGTGCGAGGTATCAGGCACATCCCAAGGAATCCCACCTGAAGGCAGTTAAGCGCATACTTCGATACCTCTCTGGTACTCCAAAGTATGGGTTGTGGTATTCGAAAGGTAGTGTTTGTTCCTTAGTTGGCTACTCCGACTCCGACTTTGCCAGGTGCAAGTTGGATAGGAAAAGTACTAGTGGCACGTGTCACTTTTTCGCAAACTCCTTGGTGAGTTGGCACAGCAAGAAACAGGTTTTCGTTGCTTTGTCAACAGCCGAGGCGAAATACGTTGCCGTCGGTAGTTGTTGTGCTCAAGTCTTATGGCTTAAACAACAATTACTTGATTTCAACTTAAAACTTGAACGTATTCCAATTTTGTGCGATAACACTAGTGCAATTAATCTAACTAAGAACCCTGTACTACATTCACGCACCAAGCATATCGAAATACGCCATCATTTTCTTAGGGATCATGTAGAGAAAGGTGATGTTATTTTTGAACATGTTGACACTAAGAATCAACTTGCTGATATTTTCACAAAACCATTAGCTACAAAGCCTTTCTTTCACATCCGTAGGGAACTTGGCATTCTCGATATCTCGGATCGTGCATAACATCCTTTAGAATAGTGATCTTCACATATATATATATATATATATATATATATATATATATATATATATATATATATATATATATATGTTTGCTTATACTAACAATACAAAGAGATATTTAGCCATATGTGAGGGATCTTACCGTTATGATGTTCAAGGTAATATCGTTCCAACTTATAGAGGTTTATCAACATTTTGTGCCATGTTACTTACTCTAATCTTGATGTTTGTTTTATTTTGTGCACTTATCATTCATGTGAATGTTTGGTTCTGTTTGTGTATATGTGTATTTATCTGGTTGGAACAAAATTTTTGCAAAATTTCACTTTTATAGGTCCATGCGTCGATGCATAGATTCATGCGTTGACCTATTAAACCTTCGGGATAGCGCATAACCACATGTTCAGTTTCTTGTTAAATTTTCAAGAATCATGCGCCGACGCACAGATTCACAGGTCGACGCATAAATGAACCGTTCAGACTTCTTCTTTACTGGGTTGCGTGCGCCGACCTAGTGGTGTTTACTTTCCCTACATTTTCTCATTGCAAATTAATCTATGATTATTGCATGTCATCTCATTAGTCTTTGTGGTCAATCTCTCCCTATTCTTCTCCTTTAAACCTCATCAATCTCAATTACTCTCCACTAAATCCTCATCAAAACCCTAATAAAACACAAAAAAAAAAAAAGGGAACACCAAGAGAAAATTCTCTATATCTCTGCTGCAAGGTCTTCAAAGTGTTTCACACATCTCCTCTTCCATCTCTGCGATAGTCTTTCTTCAACTCTTCTTCAACCATGGCTTCCCGAAGAAATCCTGGTACAAGGGGAACAAGAGGATCAACTTCACAACCAGCACCAACCAGAGCATCATCCTCACACCGGGTAACTTTTGAGTCTTTAATTTCTGAAAGGCTAGCTACTCCTTTTGGGGAATTATTCTCTAACCGGGCTGTTATAAGACAACATGGGTTTTATCCTCTGATGGGTCCAGATTTTCACATTCCTGAAATTTCTGAACTCATAATTTCGGTTGTTCTATTGTGGGATGAAGGGAAAATTCTGAATGAATTTGTAGAATGTGATGACAAGTATAGTGAAGATTTGACTCGGTTGTTCTATTGTGGGATGAAGGGAAAATTTCGTGGGGCTGAATTTAGATTCTCTATAAATAATGCAGAATTTCAGGTGACAAACGATGTATGGTCTACATTGTTTGTTTTGGACACTGATGACAATCTCCCAAAGGTTACTGATAAAACCTTTGTTCAGGACTATGAATTCAAAACTGCTCTGAATTCAATGTTGAGGGAACCATATCCAGCTGAGTTTGTGGCAAGTGAAGCATTTCCTAAGAGTGTCACTACCGGTCATTTAAAATTTGAAGAACGTATTCTTCAGTGGATTGTTGCTCGCATCTTGAGGCCTAAGAAAGGAGGCTACTCAAGAGTTGAGCAAGCAGAGGTGCATCTTATCTATATCCTGAAGAATAAGATCAAAATTAACTGGCCTTATTACTTTGCTTATAGGATGTTCACAACTCGTAGCTCCAACAAATTTCTGGCACTTGGTTATGCATCTGCTGTGGCAAATTTTTTGAATCACTTTGACATTCCTATTCCACAGATTTTTCATATTCATATTACTGCTGAACAACAGTTTCTGGCTAGAACCTTGTCCATGATGGGTTACCATTGGCAGCCACGTGAGCGCAGGTTCATCCATCGACAAAGAGCTACCCATCCTGAACATAATGAACCTGTTCATCTTGAAGCAAGTGAGGATGAAGGCAGTCAAGGTAATGCAAATCAAGTTGGTAATGACGAAAATGTGGTGATGCAGGAAGATGTTGTTATGCAAGACAATATGGATGTAGAAGAAGAAGACAATGAGGCATGGATGGGCTATCAACCGGAAGAAACCTCTGACAATCAAGGTTGGGGTCAGTGGCAACAAAACTGTTGGACTAACCTTGGTGTTGCGTATGTTCCTCCATCCTATGATGCGGACTATGAATGGCAGCATCCAGAAAATTCTGCTCCTCCAACTCCACCGTTTCAGCATGATCAACAATCCTCTGATGAAATTCTAGCAAGGCTGACTGAGTTGTCTCTGCAACATCAAGAATTCCAAGCGCAGCAGGAAACTCGATACATGACTCAGCAGGAACAGCTCACAAAGTTGTCTAACCAAATATCGTCTCATGCCACCAACTTCAACAATTTTGCCAATGCAGCTATGAATAGGTTCAATCAAATGGATGCCAATCTGACTCAGCAAAATCTATACTTGGCAAATAGCCTTGGTAACCTCAATAGCACCTTGATTGAGCTCAACCTTCAACTCAAGGAATTTCCACCACCAAGTCAACACCATAGGGGACGAGGTTATTCGTTTAGGGGGAGGAGACCATAAACCTTAGGGCATTATGTTTAGTTGTGCGTGAATTTGTGTTTTGTGGTTTGATTTTTTTTATTCTGACATGTGATGCCGTTATGTTTAAACTTTTATGGAGTGAATGTTTTTGCTTTTATGCCATTGTTCCGTATTTAATCATTATGTTTACATTAACGGTATCATATGTGGATGCTGGTAAATGTTTTGTTGTTGTAAATATCTGATGATCCACTACATATTTTAGTATGCTATTTTGACCACCGCCCTCTCTTCTTTTTGATGTTGTCAAAGGGGGAGAAGAATACAAGCAGCTGAAATGTTATATATATAAGAATACAAGCAGCAGAAATGTTACTAACCAAATGTCAAAGACAGGGGGAGCATTGATCATCTCAAATTACATCTCTCGTGACAATCAAGAAAGTGTTGCCATCATCAAAAAGGGGGAGTATGTGAGGGATATCCTTCTAGCTATCTTGTTTTAATGATGTCAACAAACATATTAGATTGTAATTTGAGCGGTATCACTTCACGTGTCGGGCATATAGCGTCTTACCGTTATTGGTCATGTGTCTAGATGCATAGGATCTTGTTCTCTCTAAAAATAAAGGTCCACTATTATTTTAGTAGTGTCTAGCATGTATGTTTGACCTTGGTCTGGTAAAAATGCTCAAAAATTGAATTTCCTGAAAAATATGCACTTCATGCGCTGACCCTTAAGTTCATGCGCTAACCCCAGAATTCATGCGCTAACCTCTAAAACTTGCGGGTAAGCGCACAAACCTGAGGACTCAAAATTCGTATCTTATGCGTCGACGCATGGATACTGGAGGTCGACGCATGACCTTTAATTTTGCATTTTTTCACTTAATTTCTTTTCTGTTATTTTTCTGTTATTATTTTTATTGGTCATATTTTTCATATAAATAGTTTTGGTCTTCATTTTTCATAATAACAAGAAACGTGAAAAATATATGTCATTTCTCTCTTCATCTTCATCTTCTTCATTGTGTAAACAAACAATCACACATAATCATCTTTGTTTGTGTCACCCATTGATCGAAGTGATAACGTTCAGAATTTAGGAAGTGTGATCTTCATATTCTGGATTGAGAGTTTGGCAGGTGTTTCTTGAATCAAACCAGTTGGGTTTGTCCTCCAATAATCGAAGATATTTTGGGGGTTTTTGTACAAACTGTTCATTCTACAGGGATTCGGCTGGGCGAAGGTAACCGGAAATTGGCGCAACTGTTTCGGTTTAGTAGCTGTAATCAGAGGATTGTAGAAGAAGGTTTGGGTTTGAATTCTTGGAAGATTTCAATTGACCGAGTGAAGGTAACTGAAGAACGGTGTTTTCTTTCGGTTTAGTAGCGTGGGACGGTAATTGAATCAACCATATTCGGAGCCCTTGATTCATCTTGAATCAAGAAGAGAAAATTCTGCATCAACGATCGAAGACGTTCGGGGTTTGAATGTTCATAGTTTTCTCTTGTAATAAACAATTTGCAACAACTACACATATATATATATATATATATATATATATATATATATATATATATATATATATATATATATATATATATATATATCTCAATTCCTTTTGTGGAGTTGGGGGCAGACGTACCCAAAGCGAGGACGATTGGGGAACTGCCTAATCAAATCTCGTTTGTTCTCTCTTTCCCTTAACTCTTTTTCATTTCAGTATTGTTCGAATTTGTGACGTAGCAAACTATTGAAATTTCTGTCGTAGAATAATTGTACGCTGATAAATTGTTTTGTTAAATCGATACAATTCATTGAATTGTGTTTTGGAGCAGCTGTACATTATTCTCCATAGAAATTCTGCATATAGTGTGTTTACGCACACTAGGTGTTTGATAATTTGTTTCCAAGCAAAATTTGAACACATAGCTTTAAATTGCTTATCAATTAACCTCATTGGATTGGAATAAACATCAAGCAAGTGATAATTTGTTGTCTGTGTTTTTAAGTGTAGTATTCAAAACTGAATTTTTTCTCTTCCGTACTCATCCGTGATATATTCGTGCATATCTGATCCTTTCGGTAGAAGGTTCGTTGTAGACGTTCTATCCAGTGGTAGCTTCCGTTAAACAATTTTTTAAAACAGAATTTTTGTAGACTATTTGCGTGTAAAACTCAAGGGATCTATTCAACCCCCCCTTCTAGATCCATAGCCATCGTCTAACAGAACTCTCTACAAAGTATATCTCAATTTGTAAGGAACACTCTCACAAATTGGCTCACTATTTCTCTCACAAGGAAAAATTCTCTAAGAAACAATTTTCTCTCTTGAGCAAAGCTCTATTTCTCTTGCTTCTTGTTTCTCTTGTGGTTGTGTGTTAAATGCTTGCTCTTGGTCCTATTTATAGGAGAAGCAAGCCAAAAAGGTCTTACATGCATGAAGACACTTGTTCTTTGCCTTTCATGCAAAACACCAAGTGTCTTTTGCCTTTCATGCAAAACACCAAGTGTCCTCTTCACTATTCTACTTTTCATCATAACCAACCTCCAATTTTGCCAAATGAATGTTGGCTATGTAAAATGGCTGAACCCCACACATTCAATATAATTAATACTTGAAAGAGTATCTAACACAAGTATTCCTATTAAAATTTGAACTTTCTTGTCAACAAAAACAACTGCACAAAGGGACATGTGATGGACAGTTTTGTTAAGCTTTGTTACCTACTTCTTTAATCTTGAATATGTGGCCTCTTCTTCTATTATTGATGAACAGTTTTGTTTAAATTTGTTTTTCCTAGCAATAGTACATTGTAACTCTTCATTATTCTCTACATTTTTTCCTTCATTCCCTCTCTCATTTTCTCTTCCATTTTTTAAGAGGAGATACAAAGTTTGTTCATTTCTACCTATCTGATATAATGATCTAGAAAGTGAAATTTGACTATGAAGACTCTACAATTCATTTCATATTATGGTTGTGGGTATGAAGAGATAACATGGAAATAAAACTTTATTGAATAAAAAATCGTGTCAAAATTATGATAAATAAAAAGTACAAATTTCATATAAAAATAACTAAAAGTAATAAATAAAATGTAAAAAATTTAGGCATTCTAAAAAGCAGAAAAATAACATTATTATTAAGATCAAATACTGAGAGAGAGGGGGGGGGGGGGGAGAGAGAGAGAGAGAGAGAGAGAGAGAGAGAGAGAGAGAGAGAGGGAACCCTAAAATTTATGCTTAAGTTTTTTTTCTTCTTGTAAATCTTCAATTTACATATTTCATTTACTTGTTTCTGCATGTAAAATTAAGAGAAAACATCAAACTTAAAGTTGGAAATAGAGAAACAAGAAGGAGTAAGTGAAGAAGAATGAGCCAGAATTATTAAATGTTCTTCTACATTGAAAGATAATATTTCTCTCTCGCACACATAAACAGATAATATCTCTCTCTTTCTCTCTGATCATTACACATTCTCTATTAATCAAATCAAATCATTTCTTGAGGCGAGAAAAATGTCTTCGTCTCAGATTCGAAATATAAAAAACAGACGAAGAAAGTTTGGCACATAAAGATGGAAGACGTTTTTTTTTTTTGCAATCTTAAAGCATAAATTCAAAGAAGTTTTTGGGTGAAATAGAAGCAGAAAAGATGGGTAAGAAGGAAGAAAAAGAAAACTATGTTGAAGAGATAAGAATGGAATAGTCGATAGAATGTAGATGGGTAAGAAAGAAGAAAAAGAAAACTATGTTGAAGAGATAAGAATGGAATAGTCGATAGAATGTGTGCTAAGAAATGAAACAAAATTTGATTGATTTGACATATCATTTCAGTTTAAATTTTAGTTAAATTGGAACCAGAAAACCCAAATCCAAGTGCAAATAGACTGATATGAAGAAAAGGTGAAATTGAAATAAACGAATGCTTTGAAATCAAACCAGATGACACATGTAGTTGAGAAAGTCAGATATTGGACCATAAATAACCCTACAATTGACAACTGGCAACGGAAGAAGCAGGGGTAAATTAGAGCTTTTCAGAACATTCAACTTTCTTATATTATAGATACATTGATGGGGCTAATTCTGAGGGTCAACACGAGGGAGAATTTTTACTTTGACGACTTTCTCTATGAGCAACACACCTTTGTGAGAGATGTAACACCCCAATTCCCATCGCGAATAAATAATACATAAATAAATCAGAGTGAATAAAAATTTATTTTTCGGACAGAAACAGGGATGCCACACTTAAAGAAATAAAATACAATCCCTGCTCAATATTTGATACATAGCATAAAATAGAATACCCTCAAAGGGGGAAACTTTTTCCAACAAAAGGAAAGGTCAATTATGGAATAAAACGGAAAGATCCATAACTGACTTGTTTTACAAAATAAATCATTTAGAACCTCTCCTATATATACAAAAGTACTACTAAATACATTCAACAAATGTTTACATATATATACATAATCGTTCCCCGACTCCCGTGCTACGTATCAGAGCAGACACCAAGACCGACAACAGAACGGAGGACTAATCTTCACAAAAGCCTCCAAGACACCAATCTGCAATGCCTCGTAGAGCATTATAAAACAGCAGAAGGGTGAGAAATAACAACTAAGTCAAGATTGCATAATAATATGCAAACACACATGAAAATCACATACACGGTTATTCTCACCTCACGCATCACATACCAATACATATAGCAAGCCACAGATGCATAACATATTTCTGACAAATTCGAACACATAGCATATATCAATTATGCCCACATACTAACATATTCACACATAATGCACACCAAAGTTATGACACATGGAACCACACCACCACATCACCACAAAACATATGTCTATACATAAAACATATTATCCACAACCAATGCATTTACCACATATGCACACCAATTCAACAATCCAATCATAAATCTCAACACATATTCAATCAATTCACAATTTCCCACACATAATCACATAATCAATCCATTCATGATTTTCCACACATAATGCATCCATTCACAATTCTCACACATAATGAATCCATGATTTATGCAAATGCACAGAGACCGACACAACGACTCTATGCAAATGCCATGCGGTACCGACTTCCAATGTTTCTCATCACTAGTTCACTCAGGAACTCTGCTGGAACCATCGCTCTTTACTTAGTGTAACTCCCCGTCGGGCATACGATGTTCCCCGTCGCTTTAGGTCCCCACATGGGCACACGACGTTTATGGATTGCTTTAGGTCCCCACATGGGCACACAATCCGATCGCTTTAGGTCCCCACATGGGCACACGATCGTCTATAACCATCGCTTTAGGTCCCCACATGGGCACACGATGTTATAGCAGATTCCCTCTGGAACCAAACCGTCACTCAGGACGTCACAACAATGCATATCATGATGCTTGGCATACAATGACTCATGACATTTAATATGCACACACATAAATTCATTCATAATCATGCATATATTTCAACTCATCAATTCCATACATTTACAATTCAACCATATGAATTAATCAACCTCATCACATTCATGCATTGCAAATCAATTCAAACAATGCATTTCACCACACAACAACGTCATTAATCGCGCATCGAAGTCTAATCCAAAACAATGCACATACTTGCCATAAGGATACAACCCATCATCACCACATTCCATCATGTATATTCACATCATATAGCAGCACACAAGCTACACGTTACATATCAAAAGCATATAGCATGATAACACATCAGTCGCACACAATTAACGCGATAAAAACTCGACAACCCGGCTATTTTTCAAAAAACACGAATTAATTAAATCATCTTTTACCCTACAAACCATCTTTAATAGAAAGAACTTTTCATTAGCTTTCCAACGCTTCAAACGGGGGGTCAAAACGGACTTACGGTTCAAAAGTTATGAAGAAAACAAAATCGGACATTTTGGAAAATTTTCGTCACTTGCGAGTATGCTCAGGTCGAGTCCATAGGTCGACGCAAAGCACTTTAGGTCGACGCAAAAGTCCTTCAGGTCGACGCATACTGCGCAGAATTTGATAAAAACTCAGTTTTCGATCGTTAAATGACTTCCGGACCTCCGATTTCGATTCCGTAAAAAGCTGCGGTCTCAGAATTCAACATACTACAATATTTTCACTATTAAAAAGCCATCTAACACATTTTCCATTTTTGAAATATTTTGAAACATAGTTTTATCAATTTACTCAACTCCAAACTTGCTCAAAACCACTCGAAAACACGAAAACAACCATTCCTGATTAATTCCTATCCTTACCCGATTAAATATCAACCTATACCAATGTTACCAGACATATCCAAACACTTTTACTCGATCACAACATCAATTTGCACAAAAACATCAATATATATCAAAAACTCAACAGTTACAAATTCAACTCGATTCAATCAAACGATTACACTAAATCACGACCCAACATCACTCGACTCTACTACGCAATTTATTCCGACTTTCGTCCGTAAAAACATCGATTTCTACTCATTTTTACCATTTCGACCTAAAATGAAAACTATAAGAAAATATCCAAAACAATCCAAGAAAACATACACATATACATACACAAGCAAGATATAATTGAAACTTCTCACCCTTACCCGATTATTCGCGCTTTAAACGGATGAATTCCTGATTTTCCTTCTTTTTTCCTCTTCTCCCTTTCTTTCTTCTCTTTTCTCTTCTTTTCCTTTTCTTTCTCTTCTTTCTCTTTTCTTTCTATTTCTCTCTCTCTTTTTCTATTTATAATATCTAACTACCCAAATGACCAAAATACCCCTACACTCAAATATCTCCCAAACGCTCTCAAAATGCGATAAAACATAAATATACCGATGAAATATATTTCGGAAAATAAAAGTTGAAAAGAAATTATAATTTAATACAATTATTTTATCTATCAGAGAAATTAACCAATTAACTCAATTAGCAGGTAAGATACAATAAATTCACACATTTCACAAAATTCACATAAATGAAATAAATAAATACAATTAAACAAATTGGGGCGTTACAAGAGACATACCACATACTCACCCAAAACCTTAAGATGATAGGTGTGTGGATTCTCCCACTTATAAATGCTCAAGTCTCCACATTTTTAACCAATGTGGGACTTCCCCACACTACTCACACTTGTAATTCTTTTTCAACACTCTCCCTCAAGTGTGAGTATATCCACAATACTCCCTCTCAAGTGAAAACTCTTTTATCCACATACATTTGTACCACCGTTGACACTACCTAGTAGGGAATTTCGATACAAATAAGTTGGTCCTTTCACTCTAACCAAAGGTTCATGATACCATTGTTAGGGCTAATTCAAGGGGATGAGGTCAACACGATAGAGTATTTTTACTTTGGGAACTCTCTTTATGAACAACACACATTTGTGAGAGATGCACCACATACTCACCTCAAACCTTAAGGTGATAGGTGTGTGAGTTCTTCTACTAATATATTCTCAAATCTCCATATTCCTAACCAATATGAAACTTCCCCCACACTATTCACACTCTGTAATTCTTTTTTAACATACATATCTATCAATATTTTTTAAAAAATCAATTATATGCCAAACATTTAAAATGAATACCTAAAAATTAAAAAAAATATATATATATATATATTTTATTCTCGAATATTTTTTTAAAAATCATGTATGAACCCTTGAAATAAACACCCCTTAAAATTTGCATCCAAAAGTTTGTCCAGTTAAAATTCGGGTTTATTATGTAGTAAGTATAACATTTTCTAAAATAACTCGTAATCCTAATAAAACGTGATACTTTTCTATTCTTAAAACTTGTATAACAAACATTCAAATTTTAGTTAAAAGAGTTATCAACATTTCGGTAGTATTTTAAATAATATTTTTTAAGTAAAAATATGCAAACAAGAAAATGTTTTCATTTTCTATTTTTTGTCAAATTTACTCTTCTTCAAATTACACGGTTCAGATGTATATTGTCCAAATCCGATGCGTTGATTTTATGCTCATCATCGTCATTCATTAGGTTTCCTGAGTATCGATCGGATTGGACAACCTAGATGCACAAACCAGATAAATCACAGCCACGTAAGTTTCTTTCAACTCTTTAATTTTCAAGCAATTCCACAAATAGCTGTTACTCAATCCAATTAAGATGAAAACAAGATTTCTTTAACATAACAAACGAATAGTATCTTTTTACAAATTCCTTAAAAACAATAATTGAGCTCCAATACCCAGGATTACCTATAAATACAAATACACATGCCTTCCACGAATTTATGGAAACCATCAAAAAATTACTCTCCCCTATTCGTAAACTAACATTTTCACAATAAAAACAACAAAAGGGGAAGATTTTGAGTATCAAGTTTTCCATGTAACGGTGAGCCAATACCTAAAATTACATATAATACATTTATTATGAATCCCAGCTGTGCAACAGTGAGTTATATACAGAATCACTTTCCACCAACCACAAGTGACTGGAAGGGCTCCTTCTTTATTTCCACAAATGTGGAGAAGTCCTTGCTTATCGGCTGTTTCCAAGGTTCTCCATCCATTTGCAAGTACGCATTTTTCCAACCTCCACCTCTGAGTTCTAATCGAATAGCTGCTGCCTGAAAGATGAAATGTAACCAGAAATTCAGCATTCAGAAGAAACAAGTTGAAATGGAATCTACAACAATAACAACAAAGCTTTATCCCACTAAGTGGAGTCGGCTACATGGATCAACTTCCGTCTTAATATTCTATCCAGAACCATACTTCTATCCAAATCGTTAATCTCGATATCTTTCTTAATAATTCTCTTATAGAAAAAGATTAATAGAAGGGTGAAAAGGTTTTATAATATAGAAAAAGGAGATTATTGTGTTTAAATCATGGAGATTGGTTCAATGGAGAAAATATGTGAATTTCGATGCAAAGAATCCATTTCCAAGCCACATTATAGGTTACACTGGGTAAGTCTTAATAAATTTCCAAGAAATTAACCAACTTTTTCCCCTTGCTTATAGGTTGCATTTGGCACTGTAGCACTTAGCCCATAACAGAACACTTTGCTTAGAGGGTTGAGATATCATATAGCACGAATTCTCTAGGTCAAGAGCTGAAATAGTAGACTACACTTACGTGTTGCCTTTATTGTTTGATCTTGCTATACTCTTATCAGCACCAACTAGAAAGTGTAGATGAGCAACAACACAAACACTAGAATTTTTAAATCAAAAAACTGAGGAACAAGAAAGTAGCACTGTTTAAGTAATTATGAATAATGTCTCCACTCTCATACACAGGCAGTGATGGAGTTTTCTAAAAACGCATTTGAGAATCAAGCAATCTACCTTACAACTCAATCAATAAACTGTGGTACCTGAGCAATGTGCTTCGCACTGATCAAATCAACCATGACAAATGATGCATGCCATCCTTGCTTTAAACCAAATATTTCCAAGAGCCCATCAGCTACATCAGCTTCAACAAAGCCTTTCTGAGGGAACATCAAAAAGCATATTCAGTCAAACATAGTTAAATTTGAATAACATTAGCAATGCCATCAAGTATGACAAGTATTATTCACTTATCCTCTTTATTGCAAATACTATTTTAGCCTAATGTGCCCCCATGCATTACCCATGTATATTACTAGTTTTTCAACAAACTGATATCTTAATACTAAAATTAACTATAAAATATAAGTCTGGCTAACTTGTGCCCTTAAAAAGAGAAATTTGTCATTGAAATAATGTAATATGTTGACTTTTAAAAAGCTGAATACACGGCTTTTAAGACAAATGTTTCTACATTTGGTTCTTAGATTGTGCCCAAAGTTAGCATTAGCCATAAAATAAACAACATTAACTAAAAGTGCAAACTTAAACTATTGAAAAAACTTTTAAATCTTAAATATGAGCTTAATAAACATACTGTTTAGGCCAAGTACTTAGTACATTAGTACTCATACCAGTGTATACACCCACAAAAGTTTGTGGGATGTTAATCAGGCATAGACCCTCCCTAGGACCCATTTGAAAGGTAAGAAACCTAGTTGTCGTCATGAGTAATTTTAACAGGTATCCATTTGTATGGGTTTAATTATCATCCCCGCATGAGCAGGAATGCTTTCCAACAATTACTTCAATCAGTATTAATTCAAGCTACATGAATACAATACCTTTTCCAAATACTCGGGTTTCGGTTTTCCCCATGGGTTTCTTCCACTTCCATAGCTATGAAGATTCAAAGCAACTATTGCCCTTACACTGAAAGGAATAAACAAAAACATTATCAAACCAAAAACTTCAAAAAAGATATTACTGCTCTATTACATTCAGAAGCAGTAAACTAAAGAATTTAAAATAGCATAACTAAAACAGGAAGCTAAAACCATGAGTAATGAATAAATGCACAATTACTAACAAACAACTACAACATGGTAAAAGGGTAATAATGCTAGTTTGGAAACATTGATTTGTTTACCAGTTGATAATAATGAACAATAAGTATGTTTAAGGATAAGAAACGCACCTTTTAGGAATTGGAACTTGCTCCCACTCTGAGTTATTGAGCCTTTTGATATGCATCCGCAAAATATTTCTAAGTCCCCTAATATCAAAAAGGATTTTTTTTAAATATACTAGTGAGGATATTCTAAGTAAGGTTATTGTCCTTACTATTTAAAATACATAACTCATCCATGTAGGAAAATGTTTTTCTTAAGGCAAAAACATACATTAAAAAAAACAAAATGGTATGTAAAGGCAAATGAGAGGCATCCCAACTATGTTGGCAGTTTGGCACCACTCCCACTATCCTGCAGTCTTACCCAGACTTTGCTGATAAAAAATTAAAAAAAGTACAAAATGTAGGGGACCATGAACCAAACCCATGAGAAAAAGACATTTACTTGGTTCTATGATTAGACAAATCATTCATATTTCTTAAAGCAGAAATACACATCAAAGAAGTGAAAACGAATACACATTATGAGAAGGTGAAATGCACATCAAAGAAGTGAAAACAAATGCATATTATGAGAAGCTGTATAAAGGATAAAGTGAAGGCAGAGGAAGGCTAAATTCATATATTCATGTTATATGGCAAATCCAAATCAGTTAGCACCAAACCAAAAGTTTTATGACAATTATCTGATAGGAACCCAGAATTAAGTGAGAAAATGAGATTGTATAATTTATTGGAAAAGGAAAATACTATAGAAGATAAAACCCTTGTAATCCCATAGCAAAGCTCCTTAGAGAAGATATGATTCTTCCTCTGCCTAACCCTAAGGTTCACACTGAACAAGATGATACCCTTCTATGCTTTCACATCCTCTTATTCTGCACGTCACATTCTTTCCCTCTCCTTTGCTATAGTTTCATAAAATCACTATTCACGTAATGGGCTTTGTGCAACCAATTACTTAATAGCCTATTTAGGCACACATACTCAATTGAGGTCCTAACATATCTCAGTTACTATATCTAAAATCCTCTTAAAAGAAGAAAATGAACAATTTCCCTGAAGGTAAATTTGATCTTGTCCGATGGTCTTCTTTCTGGACTTCAACCATATCAATTTCCCAATTAAGTCTTTCTTTGAATCTACCATAGAAGACATGACACTGCATGATATATGCTAAAGAAACCATCTCTTTAGTCATTTGGAAATGAGTTTCAACATAACTGACTAACAACTACGATAATCGAAGTTAATCTTTCATATCCACAAATTAAGATACCTTATACTACTAATACCCCATCGGGTCCCAAATCCTCTTAAAAGAAACAAATGATCAAATGGCTAGAGGGTAAATTTGATCTTCTCTAATAACTATATAGCCATAAAATTGACACATTGGCATATCCCAGCAGAATGCATATGTTCCAAAATTTGGCATGCGCAACCCATGTAAGGTGAAAAAACAAGCAAAATTCATCACAATAACTTTTTCCTTTTTCAGATTTATAGCAAGGATAAAACTACATTAGTTGCCATGTCTTACCTTAGACCTGGATCACTTGTGCAAGGTGTGAAGAACCATCCCTGAGTACAACTGTAACCAGAATAAATAATCTGCAACCAAAAGAAAAACATTGTTCGCAATCTTTTATTGAAAGAAATCTATTATATCATTTTAGGAGAAATAGTAGCTAATAGCTGTTTGACTTTTAACACCAATATTAAAATGTTCGTGGTAAACTAAGTCCACTGCAAAAAATATAGAGTGCTGGCTAAAAAATGTAACATCAAATAAACTAAAGAAAGCAAGAAGGTAACTGAATTTATAAGGGATATCTAATTGTTCCAGTGATCAAATACCTTATTTGCAATTGGACCACTTGCAAGGTAGGGTTTTTCATCACGTAGATGATGGAAGCCATAAGCAACTTGGGCATCCATTCCTGTACAACATAGCAAAAAATACTGAGACTGCTCAAAATACAGATTAAAGATATACATTTGAGGCATCTGAATATATTTCCATCCTGAATTAAGCCAAGAAAATTTGTCACATTTTAAGTCTCTTCACGTTACATACACACTCGCATACAGTTCCACACAGGCAGAGGAGGAAAAGCAAAACAACATAAAATCTCCGGTACAAGGAATTCCCATTTCAGTTCAGTGAGGAAATCCCAAAGGTCATCATGCCACAGCTTATTTAAGCTTTTGAAGCTGATGTTGCACAAGATATTTTAGTCTCCAAAAGCTAAACGTGGCAGATGAAAAATATGCCGTGTAGTAAAGGATGAAAAATATGTGTAGCCAGTTTGATAAGCCAGTAACTCCATTCTTGAAGTATTCTCCAGGATACATGATTGCCGGGAAGAGAGTAAAATGTCTTCAAAATAATGTTTCATGGGATTAAAATATAGCATTTAGTATATACTCATCATGTATAGTAACTTAATTCATGAATATCTATGATTATTCTCAACTAACATCTAAGGCACCAAAGTAGGCATGACATCAACTACCAAATATCCATTTCAGGCAGCAATACAACACAGGATGTAAAGATCAAAGTACCTATGCTGAAGTAATTATAGTACACGCCTTCATAACTTGTAACTTTCTCAGGCAGTTCTCCCTCAATTTCTATGCCCTGTGTAAAACAGACACACAAGAAAAACACTTCACAACACACGAAAAAAAAAACACTTCACAACACCAAAAAGCAAAAAAAAAATTATGAAAAATATATTACAAACTGATTGTAAAAACTGCATGCAGACTCAAATTAATGCCATATTAAACCAAACCCACAACCTGATCAAGAGTGAACTCTACCGCATGCTTCAAACAATGTGGTGGTTTAATGGGTGTGCCTTCAGGCATTGTAACGGAAAGTCGCCAACTACATTAAAGAGAGAGAAAAAAAATACATTAATTTATATATGAATTACATAGCAAGAAACTATTAAGAAAGGTCTCGAGATAAACGAATTGGATAAAAGCATGGTCTTGGCTATAATATTATGGTGGAATTTGGAATTTGATCCATGTAGCTGCCCTATTTAGTAGGATGAGGCTTTGATTGTTGTTTATGTATGAATTACATAGCAAAGAGAACTGATTCTATCTCCTTATGAAAATAAAAATTTTACAAATATATAGAGGTCTAATTGTGTTGCTATGGAAGTTGCAAAGGGAATTTTGAATTTACTATCCTCATATTTTCCATGAAACTGCTAAGACTAATCCATTTAATTCAGTGACTTCATATCCACCACCAAAATAAACTTGGTCAACTAAAAATAAAATATACTTTACCTATCCAAACTATGAATTGGCCCAGCACTAGCCTTTTGTAGAATTCTCTTGATAGCTGACCTCCAAGCAAAAGGAAATGAACCACCCTGATAAATATCAGAAAAAGAAATGAGCAGTAGACCCAACATGCATTTAACCAAATTATCCAAGCATATGTATGCTTACCCAATTAAAACTCCTAGAGAGATCATTGCCAGTCCCAAGTGGTACAATCCCGATCGGAGGAACTGGTTCTCGGCGTAGCTTGCGAAGTTCTGTAAGGCATCCTAACACCCAGCCAACTGTACCGTCACCTCCAGCAACCTGTCCAATCAACCAGTTTCTTTCATCCAATGTGACTGCTACAATAGTAATAGTAGTATTATGATATCTAATATATGAACTCATCACATACTAACGTGTCTCGCTAGTAAGGCTAACAATCATCTCTGAGACTCAATCTCATTTTTTTCAATTAAAAATAAATACATAATCATTCCCTTGTGAATCATATTTCATCTATCCCCCTTGTACTTAGAAAGGAAAAACAATAGAATAAGCTAAATAATCTTTCTAATTATAGTAAAACCCCAATTTTCTTAGCCTAAGTTTAGAATTCCTTAAGAATCACGGTCATGCCGCACGTTAGCTAGAAGCTAGCATTCTTATCTTTAGAAAAACACGGTACAGTGACCCGTACACTCGAGGTAGTGCACAGCAAACATACGCTTAATTAAGTGTGCACAACAAAGCAGGAAAAAATTGACTCAGAAGCCCAGTTTTATCACTAGCGCTGTAAATAATACTACGAGAGGAGCAAGAATCACAGTAACTTATCCAACTATGTAAACTGTACAGTGTACACTGTATTTTACAGTGTCACTGATCCTATCAACATACCATAACCCTAAGTCTTTGACGAATCTCATTAGCACAAGAATCACCAAGAGCAGCCAACATCTCCAAACAAGCCAATCCGTACTTTACAAATTCATGAGGCTTCACATCTGATAGATCAAAAACCTGCAATTATCAACCAAACATCAATCACAACGCAGAAAGAGTAACAAATTTCAGTGATAAAAAATTTGAACACAAAAACCACATGCAGCATATCACGGATTTAACTTCAATCATCAGTTCATCACTATCATAATCCTTCAAAACGAAACTTATAATCAGTAGTTTCAGAACTTCTTATACTAGATCCAACACCAACAATTTCATTCTTGACTCTGTTTACTAACAATCTATTCACACAAACACAAACAACAGAAATTGAAATTTCAGAGCAATAAACTTTACTTCAGTACCTGTTCTTCGCTCATGAGTTGCTGGAGCCTCGCTTTAAGAGCAGGACCGTGCCGGCCACCGCTACGTGAATTAATGAAAACTACCATAGGAGAAGAAGGAACAGTAGCATCCTCTCCTTGAGCACGATTCCGGTAGCGAGGCTCTCCGGCGGCGGGATCCAGAAGACGAATGGAATCACGCATTGCAAAGCGAAGATACTGAGGCATGGTAAGCTGCTTTTTCAAGTCTTCTTTGTCAATACGGAGGCCGGAGAGGCCGCAACGGCGAATCGAGTCGACGAACGACGACCTAACTGCTACTTTTTTGGTATCTTCCGTCGTTGATGGTGATTCCATCTTCTTCCACTCTGGCGTTGAGTTCGTTGGGTGGTTTGTTCTTTTCTGCGGGAGAAAGTAAAACCAGTTGTGCACAAATATTTTAAATAGAAAAAGAGAAATTTCTTTTTTTAATTTGAAAAAAATAAATTAATTGATATAGTGGCTGAACTAGAGAATTACAATTTAATTTTGCGGTTGAAATGGACCGAAATTATTTGATGTCAGATTTGATTCTCAAATCAGACAAATAAACTGTATATTGATACTTATACAGTTGTGCACAAATATTTTAAATAGAAAAAGAGAAATTGGTTTTTTTTTTAATTTAAAAAATAAATAAATTAATCGATTCAGTAATAATTGACGCTGCACTAGAGAATTACAATTTGATTCCGCTGTTGAAATGAATTGAAATTATTTGATGTCAGAATTGATTTTCGAATCAGACAAATGAATTGGATACTGATGCTACAAAAAAAAGTAATGAAAGAACGAACACTAAGAGAATCACAGTTCAATATCGTGATCGGAATACATTTAAAATTATTTGATGTCAGAACTTTCTTTCTGAATTAATCGGACAAGTGGACCGGAAATTAGACGCTAAAAAGAGAGTAATAAAGGAAGGAACAATGTGGTGTGGGTTTGGAAAGAGTCTTGGTGTCTGACTCTGACTAATTTTATAATACTAGTGGCATGAAAAGATTGAAGTCCAATACAGGAAGGAATTGTGGCAATTAAAGAAAAAGTTACAAGAGAGAAGTGATTTTTTATTTAATCGCTTTTTTTTTTCTAAAAGGGACCGCTGCCCCGCGTGCCGTTGTGATGTATACTGCTGTTATTACCAAAAGAGGATCAGCTATTACTCAGTCTGCCCCACCCACCACCCTCCACAACGTTTCAGTGGATCCAGTAAAGTACCATTCCTCGTTAAATCCGCAACTTTTTTCTCCCTGTACGAAGTTTAATTTCATGTCGATTAGCTTTTTCTTTTTTTGTTTGTTTCTTTTCTTGTTATTAATAGAGAAAATAGATGGTATATCAAGAGTCTAAAATTATTTTATATTATCATTTAATAAATGATGTGATTCATCATAATTTAAAATGATTTAAATGATTTGATTGATTGATAGTTTTTTATTTAATGACAAAACAAAATGTTTGGGAAGACAGAAAAAATAAACTAAATTATATTGTATATAAAATATTTAAGTTGTAATAATAATTAAAAAGTTAATTTACTAAGACTTAAAAATACCTTAAAATAATATATCAAATTAATTCTTGTATTAGTATTTCTTCTTATATAAATTGTATTTTGATCGATTTTAAATTTGCATCACTGCGGTTATGTAGTATGATCTGTTTTGAATGTAAGAATTTTCACAATTTTGTCTTTTGGAAAAGTCATCTTATAAAATTGAGGTATATGCATGTTATATATAAAATACCTTTAATTAAAAAATGTGAATTGACAAACCCAAAACAAATTGTGTTTTCTGTTTCTCAATTTGGTAATAAAAACAATATAATAAACTAAATAATCTTTCGAATTATTGTATTTGTAGCTGGAGTAACTTGAAAAATCATGGTAAGACCGGACAGTCTATAATCAAAATTTAAATTTAGTATATTAATAAATTAAGACAAAATACCATTTTTATTCTTTAATTATACTTTAGGATTTATTTTGGTTATTAATTTTGGAGACGACTCTTCCACTGCAACGCTGCTAGACCTAGGGCGTTGATGACACTTTGGTTGGCTAGTCATGGGAGATTGGCTACGAAACAAAGATTGCTCAGGTTTGGCATGATACCTAACAGCATTTGTTGTTTTTGTTTGATAGAGGAATCCATGAATCATCTGTTTTTTGAATGTTTAGATTTAAAAGCCATTTGGATTAAGGTCTTAGATTGGATTCAAGTGAAGCACACGCCCCATAATTGGGATGATGAACTTGCTTGGTTAATTCGGTGTTCAAAAGGTAAAGGATAGAGAACTTCTGTCCTAAAACTAGCTGCAGCTGAAACTATCTATGGTGTTTGGAAATACCGCAACGCTGTTTGTTATGGTAACACTGTAGATAACACTATGATAGCTAATGATATTATAGACATGATTGTTCATAGGGGTGGTATAATGTGAAACATAGAGTACACATAGCTAAGCTTATGATGTTTTAGTTTCCTATTTTTGTCTTTTTTGTCTTGCTTGAGGGCTGGATCCCTAGCGATCGCCTTGTACCTATTGTCTTTTTGAATTAATACATACCTCTATTTTGGTCATTAATTTAAAAAATATTTATATTGATTTTTTAACTTTTCAAAACATTCTAGCGACAAATTTAACTACTGATTTTTAAATTTTTCCGTTACTATTAGGATAAAAAGGATTGATATAAAATGTTTTAAGGAGTTAAGGGATCAATATAAACCTTTTTTAAATTATCGGAACAAAATAAATCTTGAAATATACTTGAGAGACAAAAAATGATATTTTACCCTAAATTAATAAATTATTCAAATAGTTAAAACATAAATTATTCATCACTATTTAATAAATTTTGTTTATTCAAATGCTCTAAATAAACTATTCAAATTATTCAAAAGTTAATAAATTATTCAAATTTGATGTTTGATAAGCATCGAAGGTGAAATTGAAAATATTCTTCTTTTAGACCATTGAAATTTATAGAATAATATTTTTTATTCAGAATACAAAAATTAAAAACTTTATATTTATCTTTAGAAAATAATGTAAAAGAAATGGGGCATTTGTTTCGCGGAATCAAAAGTTTATTCTCAAGAATTATTTATCCGAGAAAATAAAGATAGGAAATTTATTCTAAGAAATTTGTTAAAAAATTGTTTGGCAAACATTTTGATATTCTTTGAAAAAAAATAAGGTTTTAATAAATTTAAAAAAAAAAAAAGTTTATAAAATTTCATGGGAATCCACATTCTCATCCTTTTACTTGGGAATAATTTCATGGGAATATGGGAAATTACGAAAAGTTATTTTCTTTTTTGAAATCTTTATATTCAGGAATAATTATTTTCAATCTTGTAACAAACATGGTTATACTCATTTCTTATTCATATATTCCCAAAAATTTTATTTCTAAACTTGAAACAAACACCCCCAAAGAATTGTTTGTTCACTAAATTTAATATTCAATTATTATAATTTCAAAACTAAAATAGTATTTATTATAACTTTATCTTTTTTCTAAACGATAATGTCTAAATCTTAATGAATAAATTTTTTAAGAGGGTGTCACTTATTAACCTATGAATGGATTTTGGTATTATATTGTAAATATATATTTGCATATTTTAATTATAAACTGAGATTTAAAAAAATATATTTCAATTTGAGATTAAAAGTTATTTAAATTAAGTTTTTTTTTAAGAAGGTTTATTATAAAAATAAAAATAAAACACCTTTTTCATTTCTAATTGTATGCTTATCTTTGCTTGATTGTCCTATAAGTTGCACTTCCATTTTTCATGATAAAATTGAATCAAATTTATTTTTCACCAGCTATTAATAGTTGAATGTATTATAAAATACTTCCTAACTAATGTTGAACAAGTACTCAGTTATTAGTCATTCAAAATATGAATATCAAAATCAAAATATATGATGGTTATTATGGCCTTGGCCTTCCCCATTTATAACATGGCTCCACTATGAAAATATATGATGGTTATGGCCTTCCCCATTTATAACATGACTCCGTCATTGGTACCATGCATACTGCACTGAGATTGAGGAGAATTTTACCTGTCACCCCCCAATTAAACCTGACACTTCCCATATTTTTTAAATGGCAAAAATGTGTCTTAAATTTTTTCAAACAATCTCCGGACGAAATTTCCGGTAATGTTAAAAAAAAAATTCGGTATTGTCCAAAATTCCCGATAGTGTATTTGAAATTTCCGGTATACCGGTAATTTCAAATTCTCCGGTAAGTGGTAAAAATCCGGTAATGCCCTGAAAAGTACAGTTTGATACCGGAAATTTCACCCCATTTGAAATTCCCGGTAAATTCTCGGTAGTTATAATTTTAGGGTTTTATTTTTAAACGGTCGAGATTTTGCCGACAGTTTTGTATGGTTGTGATTGCACCGACACTTTGTGCGGTCCAGAATGGATGAACGTTTATATAAATAGGGGTTAGGTCTTGTGGTAAAACATATCTAAAAAAAATGGCTTTTCCCGCATTTTTTATTAAGTCAGAAGTTTACTTCCAGAGAGGTTCTTGTCCTGTCGAATTCATGCTTCCCGATGACACAACCTCCTTTGTCGGCCTAACTTCGAAGTTGAAGGGATTGTTTCCTGAAGGTGACAATAAAAAGGTGTCGAAGATCGAGTTTCGGGAGGATTGGGTGGATGGTAGTCTAAAATACAACCTAATTGAGCTGAAGGACGTTCGTCGTAGGCTAACAAGGGGTCCGATGGAGTTTGATGTGCAGCTTTCAAGATCAGTTGATGAAATAATGGAGATGCTGAAACGCCCTGAAGCATCTGGTAGTGTTTAGGTTTTTAACGTTGCTTAATTAAGTTGTTTATGTAATGTTAAGTGTTGATTTGTTTAAGTTGTTTTTTCATATCACTGCGATGTAAGAGTTTAATCAAAGGTATAATAATAATATATTATTCTGATATAATATACATACAACACAATAATATACATATGATACAATATATTGTTCTGACAAAATATACATATAATACAAAAATACATATACAATACTAAATAGGACCCCCACGGGCTAGGTGTGCAATCCTAGCTAATCCAGCAGAAACACTGCCATCAGGGTCTACCAAGCCCATGTGCTCATCCGCCATGACTGCAATCATCTGAAACCGCTGTGTGTCATCATGGTGATGTGCTGGAGGAGGAGGATGAGCTGTGTCATGAGAAGGTACACCCCCAGAAGGTGCATCCTCAGAAGGTGCTTCCTCAGCCGGCGGTGGAGTAATGCGTGGATGTGATACGGTGAGAAACCACTCCAAGTAGCCATCCTCACACTGTGAGGGATACTGAACCGGTGCAGATCGGGCTACAATGGCACGACCGGAGCTAAGGAAGTCCGTCTGAAACCACCGATCAATACCTTCAGAAGGTGTATCTGGAACTGGTGGTGGTATCCTCTGAATGTAGCCATACTGGCGCAAGCATCTCTCTAGAAGGTGCCTGGCAACCAGAGTCTCCCATCTCATATATCCGGAGTATAATAACGACTCCTCGAACTCACAGACGGGTATGTGCTCTTCGTAGGGTGTCCATATGACATCCTCTACGGTCAGCTCGTCCAGTCTCCTCCTGTACTCAAGTATGCCCCCCGGGTGTTTCTGCCTCGCCCTCCACCTCTTCTCCCGTGGCTCGCCCTGGGTATATGGCTGGAACCTCCTATCGCATATCATTGGGAAATGCTCATAGATCAAGCACTGAGATCGCAACAAACAATAAATTAGAAATAGAATTATTTAAATAAAAATAGAAGGACAAGTAAGAACATGAATTAAGATATACCTGCAACAAACTAAGGTACCCAGCAAGCTGCTTTGTCTCAAATCGGGTCGCCTCCCCGAGCGCATGATACAACTGAGTCAGGGCTGCACAACCCCATGCCCAGTTGTGCGTCTGCAGATCACTGAAGAGGCATAGGTAGCGAGCATCAACATACGTACCAGACTTGTCCGCAAAGAGAGTACATGCTACTACATGCAGCATGTACGCCCTAGCGGCAGCCTGGAACCTCCCAGCAGCAACAAGCTCGTCGTACCTATCACGAGCCACCGCATGCGTAGGTGATCGCCTCGTGTATCAGTGAACTCCTGATACACCACTGCCTCAGGCAGCTCCAGATCACGAACCATCAACGCATGTGCCTGGGACACACTCATGATCAGGGCCGTCCAGAATCTACCGCCGATAGGGAGGTGAAACAAGGAGGCGACATCATCTAAGGTCACAGTCATCGCTCCGAATGGGAGATGAAATGATGATGTCTCCTTGTCCCACCTCTCGACGAAGGCACTCAGCAGATCTGCATCGAGCATGGTGAGAGAGCAGTTCCCAAAATGCAGGAGGTCAAACTCCTCCACGATCCTCGTCACCGCAGCGGGGAAGGGAATACGCGGGAAGTTCTTCGTCCTCGCCCCGTGAGACTGGACCCTCAGTACAGGTCGTACCTGTGACACGAACCATTAAACAACTTTGTTAGTACAAAACAATTTATGTATAAGTTAACAAAACTTAAAATGAAACGCAAAAAACATATACCTGGCCCAGCCATAATCGCAATGCCACATGCTCACTGTACTCTGTAAGCACAGACATATCTATCGGCCCGCCAGGGAATCCTGGCTCAGTGTGCACCGATGGCTCGGTCGATGGTACCGTGACATCGGTCTCAATGGTCTCCTCGACCCCTACTGTTCCAGCAACCCCTGATGTGCCATCAACCTCTGTTGTACCAACTGCCTCTATTGTACCATCCGTCTCTCCTGTACCAGCCGCCTCAACCTCAACTGCCACTGTAAAATCAATCTCCTCTACCACATCCCTAACTGCAGTCTCCTCCGAAATAGCTCCAATAATAGCCTCCTCCGGCTGAAGAACATGGACGTCCTCATCTGTGGCCTGCACTGAGGAAAGACCTCCACGTCGCCTAACAGACCGAGGTGCCTAGAAACGCCCCCGCTGCTCGGCCATCCGCCTCTGGTGTGAACCGGTTGGGACCACCCGGTCTGCCCGTACATGTGCAGACTCAGCATCAGAATCTACTGTACCTCTACCCCTACCACCTCCCGCCAAATCAAGCGCCCTCCCAGCAATGTTACCATCACGACCTCTAGTTTTCACTGAAAAAAAAAATATTAAAAAAAATAACAAATATTGATAAAATACCGGATATTTTGAAATTCCCGGAAAAAGTAAAAATTTACAACTACCGGATTTTTTAAATCCCCGAAAAAAGGAAAAATTTACAACTACCAGATTTTTTGAAATCCCCGGTGGCGATTACCGGTTATTTCAAAATTCCCGGTAGGATGTTACCAGGATTTTTGAAATTACCGGTAATATTCACCGGTTATTTCAAAAAATTCGGAAATTCTTACTTGTTAATTCGAAATTCCCGGTAGGTGCTTGAAATTTCCGGTATCTTTTGAGAATTTGAAAAATCCGTGCCTCTACCGGATATTTGGAAATGGAAAAATGTTTTTTTGAGAGGGACTAATATGTCTTTTCACAAATAATGGGGGGGTGCCAGGTTTAATTGTGGGGGTGCCAGGTAAAATTCTCGGGATAGAGAGATGACTATGATACTACCTAGAAATTAGTATCGGTCTAACATACTTGGAAGCTTAAAACAAAATATTAAATAAAAATATATATTATAAAATTTAGATTAATTTTTAACATATCAAATTTATCAAATTAATCTTTAAATAAGATTAAAAAAATCATCAGGTTACTTTTTAACATTTTAATAGTGTTAATTAAATTATCAATTTTATGTACTTCTTAAGTTATATAATCTTTAAATAAGTTTTTTGTCCCTCTAAATATTACAGATTTCGTTTTTAGTCCCTTCAAAAAGGTGTCCCTTCAAAATTTTTCGTTTGCACAATTGATCTCTAACGTCAAATATAATTAACGACTGCTTATGTGGCAGGACAGGTGGATTTAATTATTAATTTTTTTTACTGAGATGGATTTCATTTACTTAGGTGGTATGAAACGTGTAAAATTACATGGTTTGATAAAAAGCCCTAATCAGAATCCTTACCCCTAATTCATTCATTCACTTCACTTTCACTCTTTGAAGAAGCTTGTGGTCCCTCTCTCCAAAAACTCATTCGTACTCCATAGCTTGTGGTCCCAACATTGTCGAAAGTTGTTGCAGTCCCAACAACAAGGTATGTACATTACACGTGCTTTTGAGTATTGTATTCTTGCGTTGTTTACCAGTTGCTATTGTTTATTTCCTTCAAAAATTCCATGTATGTTTTGTGCCCCACTTGTCTTGAATAACATGTTTGTTTTGCTTTGACTATGTTATGTGTCCCACTCGAATAACATGTTTGGTTTTTTGTGTTGATTGTAAACCAAACATCTAGGGTTTGTTATGCTTTGACTGTGATTGGTAGTCTTATTTACCCTTGTTTATTTTTGTAATGTATAGGATATGAGATTGTTCAAGGTTGTATTTTATACCAAAGGGGCATTTGTAAATGATGTATGGTTAAGATATGAAGGGGGATGTTTATGCTATAAGTGGGCAAGACTCTGATTTTTTGTCATACTTTGAAGTTTGTGACTTAATTAAGGGGATGGACTCTTCCTTTAACCTTGATGATGTGAAAATGTGGTGGAAGGCTGAGCATGGTTGTCTTGAAAAGGATCTAAAACCCTTTGTTAATTATGAGGATGCAACAATGTTAGCTTTGTGTGCTAAGAATAGTAAGTGTGATGTTGTGATATACACAGAGCCAAGATTATCAAGTGGTGAGAGGGCTTATATGGAGAGGTTAATATAGAAACATAAAAGGCCTGAATGTGTTAAGGAAAATGAGGGTGTTGAGGACAGTGAATCATATGAAGACTCTTTGGATGGCATACACTTTGAAGATAGTGAAGAAGAGAGCATGCACGGTTTTCATGAAGACATAGGTGAAGGTTTAAACAATGGAATGAACAATGGTAAGTCTAGAAGAAAGCCTATTAATGGTGTTGTTTCAGGTCAAGGGAAAAATAAAGGTTTTACTACAACTAAGATGGGTAGGGAACATGTAATAGAAGATGATTACATGACTAATGGCCTTGACAATGGGGTAGATGATGATAGTGCTGATGATAGGCATGTAGTGATAAGGTTTAATGAAGATGAAAAACTTAGAAAAGAATTCTTATTTAAGGTGGGAATGGAATTTTCATCTTTGAAGCAATTTAAGAAGGTTGTACTGGAACACAATGTGTTGAATGGTAGGGAGGTAAGGTTTGCCAAAAATGATGGGAATAGGTGTAGAGTTGTTTGTAAAGACAAAGAATAATGTGACTACACTATGTTATGTAGTAGAGTTTTGAGAACTACATCATTTAGGATCAAAACTTTGTTTCAGGAGCACAAATGTGGAAGAAAGTTCTTCAACAAGAATGCTAATGATGATTGGGTTTCTAGAATGATCGTTGACAAGTTGAGAACAATTCTGGTATGAAATTGAATGAAGTTGTTGCAGATGTAAGATTAAGGTTCGCTACTGAAATAAATGGATGAAGGGTTTTCAAAAGAAGGCATCTAGCTAGGAAGGTTATTGAAGGGGACTCAACCAAGCAATATAGTATGTTATGGTCATATGCAGCTGAATTGAGGAGGGCATCAAAAGGAAACACTTTCAAGCTAAACATCTCTGGCTTGCCACCAAGGTTTGAAAGATGCTACATGTGTTTTGACGGTACAAGGAAAACATTGAAGGTTGGATGTAGACCATTCATATGGTTAGACGGACGTCACCTAAAAACCAAATATGGTGGAATCTTGTTGATTGTTGTTAGTAGGGATGCCATTGACCAGTATCTTCCACTTGCCTTTGGGGTTGTAGAGACTGAAACTAGGGACTCTTGGAGCTGGTTTGCTAGGTTACTTCTTGATGACATTGGTTGTGATAGTAGGTGGTGCTTCATGTCTGATCAGTAAAATGTATGTGTAATGGTCCATTTTTAAGTATGTGTGATGTTACTACTTGATGACATTGTTGTTACATTTGTGCTATTTTGTGTACAGGGAATGGTGCAGGTATTTGAGGAAGAGTATCCAGAGTTTGAACACGGGTTTTGCCTAAGGCTTTTATATGCTAACTTTAAAAATAAGTTTGGAGGTGGTACATTATACAGAGATCTCATTATGGTTGCAGCAAAGGAAACCTTTTTGGAGGCACGTGAGGATAAGATGAATCCGATTAAGGAGGTGAGTTTAGATGCTTTTGAATGGCTAAATGTTATTCCTAAACAGTATGCATGCATTTCCCTTTTACTCTAAGTGTGATGTTCTGATGAACAATCTTAGTGAATCATTCAATGCAACTATTTTGATTTAAAGGGATAAACCTATTATTACCATGTTTGAGTGGATTATGAACTATCTTATGGGTATGTTTGCCACTCTTAGGGAGAAGGTAGAAAATTATAAAGGGGAGATCATGTCTAAACCACTTAGGAGGTTAGATAGGGAGATAGAAAAAAGTGCAAATTGGTTGCCAACATATGCAGGTAGGTTAACATTTCAAGTAACTCATGTTATGTTCACAGATAGTTTTGTTGTAGACTTGGCAAAGCATACTTATTCATGTAACTTTTGGGACTTGGTTGGGATCCCTTGTAGACATGCTTTTGCAGCCATACATAGAAAGGTTAATGATCTCATTAAGTATGTATTCAAGTGTTATCATAGGACTACTTATCTATCATGTTACAATGAAGTTATCACTCCCATTAATGGCCAAAACAAATAGCCAAAGACTGTTGATCCTGAAATATTGCCACCAAGTTTTAAGAGAGGTCCAGGGAGATCAAAGAGACTTCGTAGAAGAGAGCCAGATGAGGCATCCCAAACAAGATGGCAAAGGACAAACATAAGCCATAGGTGCAAGGCGTGCTTAGAATATGGGCACAATACAAGAACATGTAAGAAAAACAAACAACTTTTTGTTATTGATGGTGAATTGCTAAGAAATATTGAAACACCCACCCAAGGAAGCCAAACTCCAACTGTGGAGATAGGACCAAAGAAGAGGGTTAGTAACACTTGTTTGGCAACAAAGTTCAATTTATAATTTCATTTAATATTTCAATGACTTGTTTCAAATCTCTATGGTTGCAGAGTAGGCCAAAACAGACTACAAAGAAATGAGGCACAAGTAAAAAAACTAAGTCTACTGCACAAACTGAAGCTCCAGATGTTGCACAACCTGAAGGTCCAGATGCTGCACAACCTAAAGGTCCAACTATTGCAGAATCTGAAACTGAAGTTGTTGCATAACCTGAAGGTCCATCTATTGCACAATCTGAAACTGGAGTTGCTGCACAACTTGAAGAGACCCTTGCACAACCTGAAGTGACCCCTACTCAATCTGAGGTAAATCCTATTGCACAATCATCTGTAAGCTCTGGTGAGGCAATGAAAATGTACGGTGGTATAGATACTGATGAGTTGGCATCATTGTTGAATGATGATGACATACTAGACATTGAACCACTTAGTGTTTATACTAGTTCTGTAAAACCAACTGACAATGTCAAAGAGCCTGTAAATGATAACCTAACTAGGCCTGCTGTCAAAACTTTCTTTGGTCCAAGACCAAAAGTGCTAAAACCTGTTGTCAGAACCGTCATAGGTCCAAGACCAAAAATGCCTAAGCCTAATGTCAAACCAATGCCAACTGAAGCCAACAATCCAAGTATGAGTGATCTTGTAAATGTGTAACTTGTTCCACTAAACTTGTTTGGTTTTTTAATGTTTATTACCTTGATAACTTTATCTTGTCATAACAGGTGAAAATAATGATATCACCAAGGAAAAAATCCAAGAAAGTTTCAATTCCAAAAAGACAAAGTGACAGACTTAGGACTATGAAGACACGTGATATTGTGGGACCTGGGAGGGATCCAAATGTTCAATTTGTTATTCCTGAGGAAGACACAAGTGCTAGGGGAAGAAGACTTAGGATGACATCCAGAAGAGAATGACTTAGTGAAGACTTATGTGTTACCAGTGCTAGGAGTGAAACTTATGTAATATGAACCTATGTTTGGAACTTATGTAATATGAATCTAATGGGTTTTGTTTTGAAACTTATGTATTATGACTATGTCACCATTGCTCTTTTGATGTATTTTGAAACTTATGTATTATGACTATGTTGTATTTTGAAACTTATGTAATAGAGCTCAGCCTGGAGTACTCTTATGTCATCAATCTAAGGCATTTTGTATTCTTTCTAAATTTTGTCTGGAGTACTCTTAAATCATCTTGCCAATGTTACAACCTTTTAATGCCAACATTTTGCAAAATCTGTCACAACCTAATGTACTATAATGTCATTAATATAATGTTACAACCTTTTAATGCCAAAATTTTGCAAAATTTATCACAACCTAATGTACTCTAATGTCATCAACCTAATGTTACAACCTTTTTATGCCAAAATTTTTCAAAATCTGTCAAAACCTAAAATACTCTTATGTCATCAATCTAATTTACAACCTTTTTATGCCTAAATTTTGCAAAATTTGTCAACTTCATCATAACAAAATATATTGCAATAACTACTACATCACAAATTCTACATTGGAACATTTAGTACATCACAAATTTTGTCTAAAACTCATCACATTGCAACATTAATCAATTTAAACAACTACATTGAAAATTCAGTACATTAATCAAGTCAACAACTACATCACAACACTAATCAAGTTCAACAACAACATTACAAATTCAGAACATTACACCCAGTTCAACAACTACATTTCATAACAAAATACACATTGATCATAAAGGACATAGCAATAAAGAACATCTTCAATCTTCCATGAAATTTCTCTGTTTTCAACTTGGTCTTCAAGTTCTTATTCTTCTTCCTTGATTCTTCATACAAGGACTTCATATATCCCACAAATTCCATGACTTCTAACTCTGAGTTCGTAATGGCTTTATCTTCATTTTTCAGATTTTTCTGCAAGATCTTCATCCCATATGAAGAGATTACACGTATCAGCACTCCTCCAATAAGGACATCTCCAAAACAACCTTCCTTTATTTTGTCCTTTCTTACATTGATATGAGACCATACGAACCTGACACCCAAAAAACTTCCCCAATCGCGATTTCACAGAAGCATAAGACATTGGCTTATAAAGACGCTTGAAGAAGATAAACAAAGCAAGCAAGATGAACAAAGCAAGCAATAAACAGATGAACAAGGAACTTCACAATGAAGGAAGAAGATGAACAAAGGGGAATTGATTTAGGTCAAATGATAACATAATCATCTTTAAATTAGCTCATTGTACACGCTAGAATCCATCTCAGTAAAAAAAATTAATCCACTTGTCCTGCCACATAAGCAGTCGTTAGTTGCATTTGAAGTTAGGGACTAATAGTACAAACGGAAAATTTTGGAGGGACAACTTCTTGAAGAAAAATTTTGGAGGGACTAAAAACGAAATATGCAATATTTAGAGGGACCTAAAAGGTCATTAACCCTAAAAATAGTTACATATTATTTTTATATAATTTCAGAGTTAAATTAAAAGGTGGATATTATTTTAGAAATTTAATATACTTATTATTTTGGGTGTGTCCGCGCGCACGCGCGTTCGTGTGCATGTGCGTGTGTTTCTTTCAAACTTGTAATGAATCAGAAGAAAGCATGTAAAAAGAAAGTTTTCTGAAAAATTAAATTTTCTTTCTCAAGGATCATAAAAATGATATTTTTTTACCATCCAAGGAAAACACATATTCTAGGGCGAGATGACATCTTGCTACATTTTACTTGTGGATAAATAGCAAACAAAGTAAATAGAATAAAAATTTTTAAAAGAAGAATAATCAAAAAACGAGGCCAATTAAATCCCTCGTCGGTGGTACTTTAAAAGTATATCATTGGATATAATTTATAGTTCAAAAATGATGAAAACAAAAATGAAAGTATCTAGACATTTCCTTACTCAAATTTCCCTCTACTTATTTCCACTTCCACGCTAATTTTTTTCCTGCAATTTTTTTTCTCCGTAACCTTTATCACTTTCATCAAATTCTCCCATATATATACACATCAAATTATGCTACATATGAAATCTTGTCAGTGCAATTTTATTAAAGGATGATTATGTTCATTGTTTCTTATTAATAGCACCTTGTTCCTTTGATTTTTTCCAAACGTAGTAACAATATTTTGCTCATGAATTAAAAAAAGGGATGGAATTTCTTTTTCACAATTTAAACAAATTAGATAAACTAAACAAACATAAAACAATTTCTAATATGAAGATAAAGATGCAGCCCCAACAACCATATTTCCTTAATTAATTTCCTTTTATTTTTAAAATAGAAATTTCATTTTACATAGCATAAAGCTTTGAGATAACCATATTAGGTAGCAAAGTACATGAACCGAGAAGGGTTAATTATGGATGTAACTTTGAAGGGGTGAGAGAAAAAAGAGATATGAAAGAAGAAAACATTGAAAGGGAAGTTAAAAAGAGAAACAAAATTCCAAATGAACATGGTTGGGGCTTTTAAAAAATGTGGAGGTTGGAGAAGACGTGGAAGAAAGATTGTTTGTGAAAATGTATTTATGTTTTATTTTTATTTCTATTGAATTTAAACCATTGATCAAATCTAAGGATATAATTTTTAGATCTCACCAATGAGGGATGTTGTGATAAACGCCACACCAGGAATAAATAAAACTATAAAAAATATTGAGTTTATTTTACAAATACAAGAAACCCTTTTAAGTTTACGAAAGAGAGAGAAGAGGGAATGAGAAGAAGAAGAATTTGTTAAAACTATTTTTCTATTCACTTTTCCAATTAGGGCAAAAGGTTACAGGTGAATAACAACAACCAATGCTTAAACCGCTTTCAACAACCTGAGAGAGCAGTCTATTTATATACTACAAACTAACTTAACCAATAAGCTAACTTAAGCTGTAAGCAAACTTAACCAACAAGATAACTTATGCAACTCCATGCTAGAACATGCTTCGACTACAACACACACATCTTCGACTCCTTCATGCTTGAATAGACTTCGACTACAGTATGCATAACTTCTGTCGAAACATGAAGTTATCCATGTCGAGACTAGAGTTTGATCCAAAATACCACAAATTTCCACCTTGGAACAAACTCTACATCATCAAGGGAAAAAACTAGCTTTCATCTTGTAGCTTTATCAACTGCATACAGTGGAAGAACTTGCTACTTGGTAATTACTTTGTGATCATATCTACATCATTATGATCTGCTGAAACCTTCATCACTTTGGCTTTTCCACTTTCAATTTTCGCCCTGACGAAATGCAGTCTAACATCAATGTGCTTTGTTTTCTCATGATATGATGAATTCTTTGACAAATGTATGGAACTTTGACTATCACATTTAATTGTGATAACTCGACCTTGACGTTTCAGTTCCTTAACAAACCCTTTAAAACATAATTCTTTGTTGACAGCTTCAGTGGGGGAAATATATTTATCTTTAGTAGTTGATAAGGCAACAAAATTCCGAAGAGAAGCTTTTCAACTGATTGTTGTACCAAACAAAGTGAAAACATATTCAAAAAGAGAATTTCTAGTAACCATACATTCTGCATAGTCAGAGTCGACAAATCCTTCGACTTTGGCCTCGCCATCACTCATGGCTTCACCATAAACCAGGACCCTACTCAGGGATTCTTTTATGTATCCCAGAATCCACTTCAAAGCTTGCCAGTGTGCCTTTCCAAGATTGGTCATACACCTGCTTATAAGGCTCACTTCGTACTCTATGTCTGGCCTCGTACAGACCATAGCATATATCAAAGAACCTATTATACTTGCATACAAAATTTTATTCATATAGGATTGTTTGACTTTAGTACTAGGACTTTAAGTCATACTCAACTTGAATTGAGGATTTGTTTGTGTTACAACAGGGTTTGAATTTGACATATCAAATTTGCCGAGAATCTTCTTCAAGTATGTCTCTTAAGATAAGCATAAACTAGATTACTTTCAATTTATCTGGATGTCAATCCAAAGAATTGTGGTGGCAGCTTCCAGATCCTTCTTGTCGAACTCCTTATCAAGTTCAACATTCACCTTCATTACATCCTCGACATTGTTACTTGCTATAAGAATGTCCTCCGTATAAAGCAACAAAATGAAAAGTGAACTTCCAGGTAAAAAACTAAAGTAAACACAGTGGTCGAATTGACTTCTACTGAAACCTTTGTGTATCATGAAATTAGCAAATCTCATATTCCATTGTCGAGGAGATTGTTTCAGGCCATATAATGACTTATTCAACTTGTACACCTAATCACCCTTTCTTATTTTTTCATACCCTTCAGAATTCCTCATCAGGATTACTTCATCTAGATCACCATACAGGAAGGATGTCTTTACATCCGTCTGTTCAAGTTCTAAGTCGAACTTTACTACCATGGCTAATAACACTCTAATGATTATGCGTTTTACAACAGGTGAGAACACGTCATTGAAGTGACTCCTTATTTCTGAGTGAGCCCCCTAGAAACCAACCTTACTTTAAATTGCTTCGACGTCACTCCTTCGATTCCTTCCTTAACCTTGAAAATCCATTTACAATTGACTAACTTGTCTCCAACAGTTTTCTCGATCAACTCCCTAGTGTGGTTATCATGAATATATTTCATCTCATTATCCATGGCTTTCATCCATTCAGTCTTGTTTCGACTCCTCATAGCTTCCTTGTAATCTCTAGGTTCTTCACCAAGAACCTCACTTGCAGAGATTATGGCAAAAGTTATAAGATCTGCATAACCAAGTCTCTGAGGTGGCTTGGTGACTCTTCTAGACCTGTTTTTTTGCCAACATGTAGTCATTATCAGTCTCCTCATCTTCATTAATAACTTGTGTTTTTTCTTCGACTTAATCTGGGTTATACAATTCATCATCAATATGTTCCACCTCAACATGAATCTCTTCCTGTTTCAGATCCTATACAGAGATCTTTGTACTTCAAAAATTATCATCAGGTTTTTGAAAGCCATCTCAACTTCATTGAAAACTACATCTCGACTTGTGATACACCTCTTGTGACCTGGCTCTAGGCACCACAGACTGTAAGCTTTGAATCCTTCAGGGTATTCATGAAACATACATCTCAGAGTTCTAGATTCGACCTTATCTTGCCTAATATGAGCATAGGTTAAATAGCAAAATACTCTAAGTCTGTCGAGATTAGGTGGATGTCCTGGCCAGACTATTTCAGGCGTCTTCATCCCTAAGGCAGATGAGGGGCGCCTATTTATGAAGTATGTTGCAGTCACAGCAGCCTCAGCCCAAAACACCTTCTTCAATCTAGCATTAATCAATATGCATCGAACCCTTCCCAGGGTTGCTCGATTGAATCTCTTAGCCAGACCATTTTGCAGATGAGTACCCGCAGTAGTCTATGCCTTACAATGCCATACATACTACAGTAATTGTCAAAAGCTTCATTGTAGAACTCAAGGATACTATCGGTTATCAACCTCTTAATCTGTCAATAACTTTATTGACACATGGAGCTTGAATCTCACATATCTAAAACCTACAATTTTGCAAGCTTTGTTGTTTCCCAGCAGCGCTGATCCACCATCTTTATCACATAATTCCTCAAATAGGTCTTTATTTTGAGTCATGTGCCAAGTACAACCTGAATCCACAATCTATTTCATGCAATTATTGTTGTTCAAAACTACTAGGACATCATACGATTTACAATCATCTTAAACAATAGTTATGTTGCCATAATTCTTACCTTCATGATTATTCAGATGTTCAGGGCTCACATTTCTTGTGTGACACTTCTTTTTACAGTGGTAACACCTAGTTTTAGGAGCATCACCACCATAAGATTTTTGATCACCTTTACCCTTCTCTTTCTCAAAGTGTCCATCTTTCTTTAAGAATTTCCCTTTAACGGACAAACCTTTACCAACACACGATTGTTTATTCTCCTTTAGTTCATTCAAATCCTTATAGTACAAGGTGATTGAACTTCTTCAAAGGTCAGAGAATATATTCCATACAAGAGAGTTTCTTTGAAATTATCATGAGACTCAGTTAAAGAATATATCAATAACATCGCTTGATCTTTATCATCGATACTAACCTCGATATTCTCCAGATCAAGAATCAGGTTGTTAAACATATCCAATTGCTCTGTGAAGACTCTATCTTCACTCATCTTGAATAAATACTGAGTTTGCTTCAAGTGCATATGATTTATCATGTATTTTGACATGTACAACCCTTCGAGTTTGCTTCACACACCTGTTGTTGTCTTCTCCTTCGAGACTTGCCAGAGAGCTTTATCACCATGTTTATATGTGATGGCACTGTGTACTTTCTCGATCATTATTGTCTTCGCCTTCTCTATTAGAGAAGCATCCATATTCTTTTCCTTTCAACGATTCTAACAAACCCTGCTGAACCAATAAGGCTTGCATCTTCAAGTGATAAAAACAGAAATCATTCACATCGATGAATTTATATATCTCATACTTCATTGATGACATCTTGATCGACGCACCCTACACCAGTTTGTTGCGTCAAACGCCGTACTAGGAACTAATAAAACTATGAGGAAGATTGAGTTTATTTAACAAACACAAGAAACCCTTTTTGGTTTACGAAATAGAGAGAAAAGGGAAGAAGAAGAACAAGAATTAGTCAAAACTGTTTTTCTATTTACTTTTCCAATTAGGATAAAAGGTTACAAGTGAATAACAACAACCAACGCTTAACCCCCTTCTCAACTACCTGAAAGAGCAATCTATTTATAGATTATAAGCTAAATTAACCATTAAGCTAACTTATACAAATGCATGCTAGAACATGCTTCGAGTATAACACACATATCTTCGACTCCATCATGCTTAAACAGACTTCGACTACAACATGCACAACTTCTGTCGAAACATGAAGCTATCCTTGTCATAACTAGAGTTTGATCCAAAATACCACAGGGGACTTAATTGATACCTCGCCCTAGAAACAACCATTTTTCATGAGATAAACCTTATAATAACGAGTATAATCATCAATATACGGAACATAATATACCAGTCTTTGGTAAAAATTGGTGATGGACCATTTACTACCCAAATAATTCATGAATATGAAAAAATATGTTATTTTAGCATGGTTTAGTTGAAGAAACGCAATGAGATGTTTTTCGTCCTTTATAGTTTCATGTCTTACAAATGAGTAGACAACCAAAGGTAAGAACAAGGATGCTTGAGGTCGAAGTTTGACCTAAAGATATAATACTAATAAATTAAAATCCAACAAATAATAGATTAGTGAAAATATATCATACTAATAAAAAATTAAATACATGGATATATCCTTAAAGCAATATATCTGCTAGAGTATATGCTTAAAACAATTTGTCTAACAAAAAACTGATATATCCGCACGAGTATATCCTTAAAGCAAAATGAGTTAACCATAATATCCTTCCTAATTCAGATTTTTCATGCTTCGCAGTAACTTCTTCAAACCTTCAAACCTTGCCTGCTTGAGAGGCTTCGTCAAAATATTAGCTAATTGCAACTCAATTTTACAATGTTCAATGCTTAATATCTCTTTAATAACTTTGTCCTTAAGGAAATGGTACTTTATTTCCATGTGATTTCATCACTCATACGGTGGTTTTCCAAAACAATTGTTGTCTGACTGTCCACTAACAACTTGATTTGCTCACAGTTGCTCACATTCAACTCTTCAAGCAACATCTCCAACCAAAGTGTTTGACATGTTTCATAAGAGGTTGCGACGTACTATACTTCCCATGAATACAAATCTACAATTTCTGTCTTCTTTGAACTTCATAAGATTAGTGTTGATCCAAGCTTGAGCAAGAATCATGTTGTGCTCTTATTATCATCTCGATTACCACTCCAATCTGAATTAGAATAACCATACACCTTGGCATCCATTCTTGTGTTTTGTTGATTTGGAATGAGTACTTCATGGTCGGTTACACCTCTAATGTACCTTAGGATCCTCATTGTTGAAAATAGATGACACAACTTTGGTTTCTCCGAGAATCTACTAACCAATCCCACACTATGATAAATATTCGACCTTGTATTGCAAAAATACCTCAATGAGTCAATGACCTGCTTGTACAAAGTGATATCCACCACCTCATCATCTGACTCATTATTTAGCTTGTGAACCCATTTTACATCAATTGCTTTCTTGCATGAGTTCTCAACAAGCTCATGTGTCTGGTTCTTCTCAATTGCCTTGAGTTCCTCAACCATTGTAGATTTCCAATTTTCATCCTGCAAGGCTTGCACGTGATTAATTGGTTATAACTCAGATATCATTTCTTCTTCAATCAACTCACCATTTCCCCTGATTTCTTGATCAGGAAATCTCTCATAGTCATTCATCATAACTAATAAAGATCTACTTCTACTTGATCTTCTCACTCCTTGAGTTTGTGCAGGCTCAGATGGTGTAGGATAATCCTGACACAACTGCTTTGGCATTTCAATATTTGGAAGTCCATACATCATCTTCTTCATATGCATCAGACTAAGACTCATAAAATTGAGATGGCCAAATCTTTGATGTCAAACCCAATTTTTATCTTCAGTTGTAGTTGATGTAAGACATTGATGATCAAGCATATTGATCATGACCTTTAATGTCTTGTTGGTTGAAAAAGGTGCCCTCGAAGTTGGCTTAGATATTTTATCAAACACCTTGAGTTCCCTTCCTTCCAACTTCATTATGTAAATCTTGTCAAGTAATTAACTCAAATTGATCAAGTTACTTGCCATTAAGGGAACATACAAGATATCCCTTATGGTAGTTTCATGTCCATATTTCTTTTTCACACTAATGTTGCCCATTCCTTACTATGTCACCATGTTATTGTCTGTAAAACAAATTGATCTTCTAACTGATTCATCCAACTTGACAAACCAGTTCTTGTTGCTTGTCATATGATTGTTGCAGCCTGTGTTAAGGTACCAAACATTTGCTTTATGTGAATCCAAATGTGTTGCATCCATCAAGATAACATCTTCAAATTCACTGCTGCTATTATGAGCAAATTGAGCCACACCTTTTTCCTCATCATTGTTCTCGTTGTAGTAGCAATCTCTAGTATAATGACTAAACTTCTAACAACAATAGCATTGGACCTCCTTCATGCCAACCTTCTTCTTGACTTTTTTATTTTGATTTGCACCATTATTTCTAGTTTCACCTTAGCTTCTTGAAGCCTTACCAACATCACCATTTTCATTCAACTTCTTCTTCCAATTTTCTTTCACTTTGTTATTGCTTCAAGAATTTTCTTTAATCTTCTTGAAGAACTTTGTTTGCAATGCTTCTTCAGATACCTTTTCTAAATCTCTTTGCTTCAGGTTCATCTCATGCACCTTAAGAGATGCTTGCAATTCTTTAAGCTTTATCTCTGACAAGTCTTTAGATTCTTCAATTTCCACCACAATGTGATCAAACTTGACTAGAAGAGCCCTCAACACTTTCTTCTTCTTTTGCAATTCAGAGGTCTTTTCTTCACATGATTTCATCTGATTTGTCAAAGCCACCATCTTTGAGAATAACTCAACAATGGTTGCATCATCTTTCATCTGCAAGTTTACATATTGTTTCCTCAAAGATTATAGTTTCACTTTCTTTAACTTTTCATCTCTACCATATAGCTTCTTGAGAGTATCCTCAACCTTATTAGCCATTTCTTATTCGATAATCTTCTAAAAAAATATTCAAATCCACACACTGATGGATAAAGAATAAAACATTCCCATCTTTCTTGCTTAATTCACGATGAGCAACTCTTTGTGTCTCAGTAGTATTTGCCTCTAATGGCGAGAAACCATCATTCACGGTTTCAAGCACATTGTTGCGGTGAGAATAAGATATCAAGCTATTAATTAACTTGAATCACAAAACACGAATTTCACCACCGAGCTTTGATTTATCCAAAGGAGAGGGTAAAGATCGAAGAAAACCCTAATTGCGCTATGTAAAGACACAGCTAAGAGATCTAAGGTTCGGGGGTTAGTTATACCTAGGGAAGGTGTTAGCATCCTAGATATTTGTAGTACTCTACATGAACCTCTTGTTTATATTTCTGTTATGCTATGCTTGCTTTCTAAGGGAATCTGCTAAGGGTAAGGTAAAAACCTATCGTGAAGACCAAAGTGCTAAAGGTAAAGACCTAAGGGTATATACACTAAGTATGTTCGCCAAGACGTTGCATCTAGTGCCTACGTATCCTAAAAAGGATGGAATCAGAGCATTCGTAGTTCACCTAACTAGGAAAGAGGAACTCTTGATTATGATCAAGGTTCCAAGGGGAAATGAGTATTCATGATCATGAAACTCACATAGAGTTAAAGAACTCTCTAAGTCTAAGTTGTAAAGGGGAAGTGAATACTCAAGATGATGAGACTCACATAGAGTTTAAGAACTCTATCCTAATTCTAAGTTTAAGGGGTGAATGGCTCTAATAAGGCCAAAGGGAAAAGGAACATCATGATGATGATGCTCACATAGAGTTGAAAAACTCTAGGTGGATCCTAAGTTGTAAGGTAAGTGGCTCCAATGAGGCCAAGGGATTGATCCTAATGAGGTCAATGGAAAGGGATGTCTCTAATGAGGCCGAGAAAGATGATCCAAATAAGGTCAAGGAAATAAAAAAGGGAAGGTCTAAACTAACCAATAAATGACTCGTAAGTCAAAAAGACAACTTTCCTTTGGAATGAGGGACAAACTACTTGTAATTACAAGTGTTGGGATAAGGAGCTTTAAGATGAAGAGGATAACAATAACTACATCACATCATACTCAACATGTACAAATGTTCATGAACAAAGTCATACACATATCGACACAAGTGTTAAATGAACCAAGTAAGGTATAAACTCATGTCAAACATCACAAGTATCATGAAAGCAGACATCAAGTAATCAAGAACATGTATCAAGTAAATAGTAAGAGATGGAAAAATCTGACCAAAAAGATAGTTCATGACAAGCCTTCCCCTCTCTTGGATGGGTGAGCATCAGCAAACCAAGAACTAGCCAAACATCAGATGAAAGCAAAACATCCTAGACAAGTCTTCATGAGGACCAAGAACCAAATATGAACTTCATGTATCAGATGACTTTACTATCAAAGTGTCAACACCTGCATACAGAAAATTTCTCAATACAGACAAAGAACACAGAAGGACCAAGGTCTCCAAATTTCAACTCTAAGAGCATAGGGCAAAGGGTCCTAAATCTAAGTTCACAGTCCAAAACTCAAGGTAGTAACCGCAATCCACCAGTTAGCAATCTTTTAGGGTTTCGATATTTTTATGGTGTTTTTGTGTATTTTGAATGTTATGAACAAGATGACAGTATGAATATGGACAATGATAATAATATGAATAGTGATATATTAACAAGAATTAAAGTTAGTGGTTAGTGATTAATTAATCGGATGAATCGGGTCCAATGTAGTGCTAAACCATCGTAGCACAATCTATAAGGAAGATCATGCTATAAGAGGCCACACAAGAATAATGTTTGTGTTAAGACACGATGGAGAAATGATATTGAGGATCATTCTCCAAAGAAATCGTGCCACACGAAAAGAAAAGGTGACAATCTCGTCTTAATCACAAATTTGCATCAATTAATCGAAGGTAACCTATCATGATCCCAAAGTATAGAAAGTGATCTTGATGATCACTCACTACAGATTTGAAATAATGAAGCTTAACAACCTCGATAATTAATATTCGTGAATAGAAAGACTTCATCGATCGAAAATGAAAACGAAGATAGAAGAAAATGCGAAATAAAGTGAAAATCAAATTAGTCTCATCTTAATCAAGATTTAATCGAGAAATCAATAATCTATGATATTTGACTTTCATTAACCAATTAAAAAAAGAAAATGACCTCATATTAATCAAGATTTTGAATCGATTTGAATAAATCAACTAATCATGATTTTTATTATATCATTGGCCATTAACGAAATAAAAAAGAAAATAAACTAGAAATGATAATAAACAAGTGAAAAGTGTAGAAAATCCGAATCAAGAAATCTACACAAATTAACTGATAAAAACTTGTCTTTTGAAAAAATAAACAAAATTTTAAAGAAAAGAAAAATAAATACAATAAAAAATAAAAGGGAGGCGCATCATGTTGAGAGGGGGGTGTGAAATTCAAGGTGGGTTTAAAAGCCCATATCACATAGCCTTTATTAATAAAATAAAACATGGTGTAAAAAATATTGTGAGAGTGTAGGCTGGAAAAAATCAACACAGACTATGACCATAACACGATCCATTTCACATGTTGTGCCATGGCTTTGAGAAATAGACAGTAACATCAGGTCTATATCAACTATTGGATTATTTAAAAAATAAATTAAAAACAACACAGGGTCAGAAATGCTTCAAGAACAATTGAGCCATCAACATTAGAGAACAAGCAACTTATGAAAACGCAAAGCCATAGTCAAAGCAAGCATCATCTCGTTCAACCTTATTTCGCGCCTGTCTCTTTCAATCCGCCATTGTTATCTTGCTTACAATTTCGTCTTAGTGTATTCAGGTTCGCTCGTTCTCACTCTCTGTTTCATCTCCTTCTGTGTTTTGGTGTTTGTGGTTTGGGTTTGAGATTGGGTTTAGGGTTGAAGTGATGGTTTTGTGTTGTTGGCTGAAGTATTTTGCTGCGGAAAATGAAGAAGGAATTGGGATATGGCGGAGAGCTTCGTGGTTGAAGGTTTTGATGTTGTTAAAGAAAAGGTAACGATTGAGGAAAGAAGAAATAGGTGGTTGTTAGGTCGTGAGATGGTGGTTGAAAGAGTCAAGGGAGAGAAAAGTTTGAAGGTTGAAGGAGGTCTGAAGATGAGGTTGAAGAAGGTATGTCTTTGTTTCCAGGTTGGGTATTTATGGTTCACAGAAGAAGAGGAATCAAAGAGGAATTTTGAAGGAATTTGCACATGGTAACAATGGCTCTCAAGCTTGAGGAAAGTGAGGTAATAACGCTTGTTTTTTATAGAGTGGATTGGGCCAGTTTAATGTCGTTTTACGCGTTTTCGATTAGAATCATTTTTGTGGTTGAGGCAATGCGTTGTTGTTGTACCGTTTGCAGAACATAACTTGCAGCAGGTGTTGTATTTTGCAGCAGGAAATCAAGATTGCTTTTGAACTGTGGCAGGTCGTACAAGCAGGTCTTGGGGTAGAGTGCAGAACTTTGGAGTTGTGTTGATGGTTTTGGCGTGAAGTCAGTCACTGCTTGTACAATTTGTGGCCCTTTTGGAGCAAGTTTGTGTGATGTGGGAGTAAAACGTGGCAAAAGTTTTGGTCAACTTGCAAGTGATTGTATGGTTTTGCTTGGAGTGTTTTATGGCAATTTTGTTTGGTAAAACTCATGGCAAGAATTGTTGGCAATGGCTTTCTCTCTTTTGTTTTTGACTTAATAATAATAATAATAATAAAATAATGAAATAATATTAATAATAATGATAATGACAATGATAATAAATAAAAAAATAGTAATAAATGAATAAATGAATAAAAATAGTGATAATAATAATAAATAATAGTAAATAAATAATAAAATAATAATGATAACTAAAAATAGTAACAAACATAAAAAATAATAATAATAATAATAATAACTATTAAATTTAGTAACGACATAATAATAATAATGATAATTAATAACAATAAACATAGTGATAAAAATAATAATAATAAAATAATGATAATAATTATCATTATAATAATAATAATAAATATTAAAAATAATAAAAATAATAAATACTAATAATAAATAATAAGAATAATGATAAAAATAATAAATAATAAATAATAGTAAATAAATAAAAATAATAAAAAATAATAATGATAAAAAAGAAATTAATTTGAAGTTAAACTAGTGATTAAAAGTAATAAAAATAAAAACAAGATTTTAAAATAAAGCTCTAAAACTCATAAGAATAACTGACTAAATAATAAAAGGAAACAATAACAACAATTAGACGAAAAATGCATGACTATGATTAATGGACTATATGATTGTAAATGCTAAGACAGATGACCTAAGACGATATGACAATGATCAGAGGATCTGAGGGTAAATTTTAGGGTATGATAGTTGCCCCTATTTAAATATTTTCACCGGATGACACGAATAATGATAATCCCCGTGAAATCATGGTGAAAGATATATAAATATAGATAACCGAAAACTTTGCCCTTAGATACAATGATATGCAATGCTATGGACAAAACTAATCTATAATGCTGACATGCCATGAACGCTAGTATGATGACTATGATGGAATGCTAAACACAAGATGCAGACGAAAATGAAAGCAAACAGGGATAAAGCCAAAACAATGAGTAAGGACTCACTGGGGATAAAAAGGAAAATGTGGGGGACCCACAGATCTTCACCGGAGATGGAAATCAGAGAGGTGTTCTCCACTGGGGAAAGATCCAGGGAGATGGATGACAGGTTCAGATATGATCGGACGGTATTGGGGACAGCATAAAGGGTAGACAAACTCTCTACTAGGGATGAAACCAGAAAGAAGATATGATCTCCACTGGGGATCAATTTGAAATAAAAGGATAGACATCCAACAAACAGATTTTCTGGGGATTTCTTATGTTGAAGAGTTCAAACGGGATCTTCAAGAAAAACCAGAAAAGACAGAGACAAACACAAACTCTGCATGCACCAAATGATGATAACCACATGGACTTTCAAAGGATATTGGTGATGACCAAACTTAAGATGCCAATAATAATTAGACTTAGAAAACATGCCAGTAATTACTGGACTTAGGATACTGATAATGATCATACCTTCAACAAATGCCAGTAAACACTGGACTTTTACGGGGATATTGGTAATGACCAAACCTCTGTTGGGGATAAGATTGCAAGATGCCAATAATGATTGGACTTAGAAAAACACGCCAGTAATCACTGGACTTGAATACCAATAATGATTGGATGAAAAACATGCTAGTGAACACTGGACTTATACGGTACTGATAATGATCGGTATTAAAACATGCTAGTAAACACTAGACTTAACAAATACCAATAATGAAATCAAAATGGTCTTGTCTTAATCAAGATTTAATCGAGAAATCAATAATCTATGATATTTGACTTTCATTGACCAATTAAAAAAAGAAAATGACCTCATATTAATCAAGATTTTGAATCGATTTGAATAAATCAACTAATCATGATTTTTATTATATCATTGGCCATTAACGAAATAAAAAAGAAAATAAACTAGAAATGATAATAAACAAGTGAAAAGTGTAGAAAATCCGAATCAAGAAATCTACACAAATTAACTAATAAAAACTTATCTTTTGAAAAAATAAACAAAATTTTAAAGAAAAGAAAAATAAATACAATAAAAAATAAAAGGGAGGCGCATCATGTTGAGAGGGGGGTGTGAAATTCAAGGTGGGTTTAAAAGCCCATATCACATAGCCTTTATTAATAAAATAAAACATGGTGTAAAAAATATTGTGAGAGTGTAGGCTGGAAAAAATCAACACGGGCCTATGACCATAACACGATCCATTTCACATGTTGTGCCATGGCTTTGAGAAATAGACAGTAACATCAGGTCTATATCAACTATTGGATTATTTAAAAAATAAATTAAAAACAACACACGGTCATAAATGCTTCAAGAACCATTGAGCCATCAACATTAGAGAACAAGCAACTTATGAAAACGCAAAGCCATTGTCAAAGCAAGCATCATATCGTTCAACCTTATTTCGCGTCTGTCTCTTTCAATCCGCCATTGTTATCTTGCTTGCAATTTCGTCTTGGTGTGTTCAGGTTCGCTCGTTCTCACTCTCTGTTTCATCTTCTTCTGTGTTTTGGTGTTTGTGGTTTGGGTTTGAGATTGGGTTTAGGGTTGAAGTGATGGTTTTGTGTTGTTGGATGAAGTATTTTACTGCGGAAAATGAAGAAGGAATTGGGATATGGCGGAGAGCTTCGTGGTTGAAGGTTTTGATGTTGTTAAAGAAAAGGTCACGATTGAGGAAAGAAGAAATAGGTGGTTGTTAGGTCGTGAGATGGTGGTTGAAAGAGTCAAGGGAGAGAAAAGTTTGAAGGTTGAAGGAGGTCTGAAGATGAGGTTGAAGAAGGTATGTCTTTGTTTCCAGGTTGGGTATTTGTGGTTCACAGAAGAAGAGGAATCAAAGAGGAATTTTGAAGGAATTTGCACATGGTAACAATGGCTCTCAAGTTTGAGGAAAGTGAGGTAATAACGCTTGTTTTTTATTGAGTGGATTGGGCCAGTTTAATGTCGTTTTACGCGTTTTCGATTAGAATCGTTTTTGTGGTTGAGGCAATGCGTTGTTGTTGTACCGTTTGCAGAACATAACTTGCAGCATGTGTTGTATTTTGCAGCAGGAAATCAGGATTGCTTTTGGACTGTGGCAGGTCGTACAAGCAGGTCTTGGGGTAGAGTGCAGAACTTTGGTGTTGTGTTGATGGTTTTGGCGTGAAGTCAGTCACTGCTTGTACGGTTTGTGGCCATTTTGGAGCAAGTTTGTGTGTTGTGGGAGTAAAACATGGCAAAAGTTTTGGTCAACTTGCAAGTGATTGTACGGTTTTACTTGGAGTGTTTTGTGGCAATTTTGTTTGGTAAAACTCATGGGAAGAATTGTTGGCAATGGCTTTCTCTCTTTTGTTTTTGACTTAAAAATAATAATAATAATAAAATAATGAAATAATATTAATAATAATGATAATGACAATGATAATAAATAAAAAATAATAATAAATTAATAAATAAATAAAAATAGTGATAATAACTAATAAATAATAGTAAATAAATAATAAAATAATAATGATAACAAAAAATAGTAACAAACATAAAAAATAATAATAATAATAACTATTAAATTTAGTAACGACATAATAATAATAATGATAATTAATAACAATAAACATAGTGATAAAAATAATAATAATAAAATAATGATAATAATTATAATAATAATAATAAATATAAAAAATAATAAAAATAATAAATATTAATAATAAATAATAAGAATAATGATAACAATAATAAATAATAGTAAATAAAAATAATAATGATAAAAAAGAAACTAATTTGAAGCTAAACTAGTGATTAAAAGTAATAAAAATAAAAACAAGATTCTAAAATAAAGTTCTAAAACTCATAAGAATAATTGAATAAATAATAAAAGGAAACAGTAACAACAATTAGACGAAAAATGCATGACTATGATTAATGGACTATATGATTGTAAATGCTAAGACAGATGACCTAAGACGATATGATAATTATCAGAGGATCTGAGGGTAAAATTTGGAGTATGATACACATCTTGAAATTTAAATATGACTTTCATTTGTGCACACCATCTATCATAGTTTTCTCCCTTGAAAACTGGTAGATTGGTTGCGAATTTGTTGGAGGTAGTGCTTCCATTCGCCATGGCTAGAGATTGAGGACCGAACCAATGCTCTTGATAGCAATTTATTGGGTAACCTTTTATTTACCCTTAAATTTGGTAAACACCTGCTAATCTCTTTGAAAAAAGTTTACTTGAAAGATCGACTAGTGAATCTTGGGACATAGTGCTTGAATTCTCCATAAAATGGGTTTGATTCTGTTGTAATTGTAAAAGGACTTATAAATTTGCATAAAGGTAAAAATTAAACTTGTAAAAAGTAAGGAAGTAAAGGGGTTTCGATAGGGGTCAAAATCCTTGCAAAAATGAAGACGAAAAGTAAGTGGCAATTTAGGTAATAAAGGTAAAGAACAAGAAAGATAAAAAATTGCATCAAATATGTATATGGTGGTATGCAAAATCATACATTCTCTCAGTGACTCGTTTCTCGCTATCTCTTGGGTACTTTGTGCATTTGTATAATGAAATTGCCACCCTGAATCCTAACACTAGAATCCTTATTTATAGTAATACATAAATAGCTGCCTACAACGACTTTAATCCTATCAATTGACACATATCAATATGCTTGATTCCGACCTCCCTAGCCAATCTCCAATGTCTTTGCTGCATGGATAAGACTATCAGACAGTTACAAGATCAGGTTGCAACATTTTGCTTCAAGCTTCCTTCGTCGAACCTCCTGAGAACTAACTCTAAAAAATGTTCTAAGTCCTCAGCTTCAATCCAAATATGGACATTTCGACACCCTTGGACCCAAAAATCCCAACCGTCGAAATGCTAGCGTTTAGCTCCGTTTTTTTAAGCACTTTATCGGATCTTTTATGTTGAAATTGTGATGTAGAAATTCCATGTCAACACCTGTATCACAGGTTACTTGACAAATGATGATAATTGAGAGAAAATTAGAAAGTGATCGAGGAAAAAAAGTTTATTGAATGTTGTGTTGTGTTGTGCTGAGTTATATTTCAAATTACAGCGATGAGTGATATTTATAGACACACTAGCCACTCAAAACAAACTTAAAACAAACTGTCTAAAAATAAACTGATATACTTGCCAAGGTATATCCTTAAAACAATACACCCGCCCAAGTATATGCTTAAAATGGTCCGCCTAACAAAAAACGGATACACCTGTCCGAGTATAGCATTAAACCAAACTAAAATAACCACAATAAGTTGGGCTCCGAGGACTCATCAGAGTCAGGGCAAACCTCAATGCTAGGCATGACAACAGGGCAGGTCGAGGACAGTTTTTACCTCCCCTAAACCCAAATCTGAATCCCCAAACATTTCATGTTCCCCGTCCCAAACCCAAACGAGGATGGATAATAAAAATTCATACCCATTCCAAATGGGTTCGGGTTGGGTTCGGGTATCCTCTCCTCGCCACCATCCATTTAGTAAAATCAATTTTTTTAATAAAAAAAATATTTTTTCCAACATTAAATTACATTACAAATAATAAAATATAATAATCTCAACATTTTCATACATACATTTCAAATGTTTTAAATAATAAATACAAATCAAAATATCAAAACGTTAGCCACATATTTAATATTCTAAATTATTAAAACTAAATAATAATCTACATAATAAAGTGAATGAGTCGGGTTCGAGGTGGATTGAGGTGAGTACTAGTATCTCCATTACTTGATATGTCCTCATATTTTATAGTTGAAGAAAATTTAAACCCATACCCAAACCCCGTCAAAACGAGTTTTTCCTATCAACTTCGGGACAAGTTCGAGTGGATATGTGTGAGTATGAGGTATGTTGTCATACCTACTCAAGACTCAGAGAATGCTCATAGAAATACTTATACATCACTCGAGATCTCGAGATCCTCACATCATCAACGGAAGTTCAACCCAAGAATTAATTTGGATTTTAAAATCTCTAATATTAGAAGAATTGAGTAATCATTAAATATTGTTTTATTTTCTAAGTTAACAGCTAAATTGTCAAGAAATCGTTGAAATTAAGGGTGGACAAATTTGAGCCGACCGATTGAAACCGACCGACCCATTGTCTTTTTGGTGCAAATGGGTCGGGTCGGGTCGGGTCGAGTGTCGGGTTGATTCGGTTGCTTAATTTGGATAATATATAGTTGTTTCGGTCGGGTTCAGATGTTTATTTTGGACCCGACGAAAACCGAAATCAACCGAACTTAATTAATATATATATCTTATTTATTTTTATTACTATATGACCGACTCACTATAAAAATGAGATTTATAATGTTTGAGAATGTTATCATTTTTATAATTTAATGATGGTATTATATACTCTAAAAAATATAAGACATGTAATATAAAATTTTGAGTATTATTTAATTTATGATTTAAAATATGATAATGATTTTCAAATAATGTTGAAAATATTATCCCATAATAATAATTTTTCTTTTAATAATAAAAAATATTGTTCTATTTCAAAAAATTGATATTTTTTATAATAAATTTAAAAAATAGTCATTTTTATAAGATTGTTCTAATAAATATTAAACCGACCCGACTTAACCAAATCCGACGAAAACCGAAATTTAATCGGTCGAAATTGGACCATAAAATTAAAACTGTGGTTTACGTTGGATTTAAGTTTTGGGTCCGAAACCGACCGAACCCGACCGATTGTCCACCCTAGTTGAAATGCAAATAAATCTTTCTTAGTTTTAGTTGGGAAAAAAAAAATCAAGTTTTAGTTGATAAACTAGCTAGGGACCCTACCAACTTTTTTTTTTTTTTATTGGCCCTACCAACTTTATTACACCCTTAATTTATCGGTAACACTAACATGTAGTTGTTGGTAGTTATAATAACTTAAGGAATTGAACCTCAAAAATTCAATTCTGCTTTTAATATACTAATTATTTGTTTAATTAATGTGTGATGTTGAAGTTTTAACCATTTTTTAATGTAAAAGTTTAAATTACAGATGTTCTTAATTATTTACAAAAAAAATGTTTGAAGTACAGATGTCCTTAGTCACTTACAATTAAATTCTTTGGGAATAAAAATTTGTATAAAAATTAAAATGACAAAAATATGGTGAAATGATGAAGTTTTATTATGAAATGTGATCTTTTGAATAATAATTTTGAATAACTGTGAGAATATGATTATTTTTTTATTTTAAAAATAGTTAATTCATAAATAACAATAATTTATTTACCTTAATAAATAAACAGTATATTTATACTCATTTTAACTCAAACTATAATAAATTAATATTTTCATACAATTAGTCAATTACAATCACATATTATTAAATAAAGTTACAACTATTTTAATAGAAAATAAATATTGTTTTTATTTTTTTTCTGTTCAAAGAACTCAAAAATATTGATTCGGTTCCATACTTATTTTCATCTTAGCAAAGAAAACATACTATAATAAATGTCATTATTATTATTTCTAATTGTATTATCTATTATTAAATATTTTTTTGCTTGTCACTTTGAAATAAATTGGCTTCGATGCACAAGATTTAATAACTTTTGTAATTTTCATATTGTATAGCTTATACGGTTGTGGGGACAATTGAATTTATGTGGCAACTTATTAAGTTTTATTTAATAATGATATTTTAGTTAATTTAATTATTTATTAAATATTTTAATTTTTTAATGCATTTTAAAGTATAAACAACTCCATGCTTAAAAAATATAAACAACTCCATTAAACTTTTATTGTGGGTAAACTAGTAAGAGACCCGTGCCTTCGCACGGGTGTTTGTAGTTAGGTTTAAAATGAAAAAATATAAATTGAAATATTAAATAATTATGAACTTGATTTTTTATTGATCCATATGAGATACAATATCATTAATAAAAAATAAAGGATAAATAGAAAGATGGTGATGTAATATGCATAAAAATAGGGTTTAAAAATAATAAAGGTTATCTAATATAAGAAATGGGGCAAAAATATAATAAGAATAATAATATAAATCAATTATAATAAAGGGAATGCAAAATGAGTTTTTAATTAGTATAATAATAATAATAAAATCTGAAACGATAGCCCAATAGAAAAAATGTATTGTGGTGATAGTGTCCCGTGAAAATAATGAATTTTAGTGATAAAAGTTACAAGAATTTGGTAGATAAGCTTGTAATGAGTATTGGATATAATCCTTACACAAAATGAGTTGAAATCTAAATAAAATTGGTAGATAAATCATATTGCAACATAAATTTCAACCATGTTGCATCTAATCAGTCTTAGTAACTGTAGTGTAACCATTGAAGACGGACTTCGACTTTTTCGACACCCAAAAATGCAGCATCATTGTCTAGTGGTTCACCAGTGTACCTATAATATAAGTTTGTTGTTCTTCAATCTTGACCTTCTAATCTTTAAAATCTAGGTGGCAAGTTATAATGTGGATCTGGTCACCCTTTAACTACTGGATCTTCAACCCAGACATGAGAACCAACAATAATGTTCACTGGTGCAAACTGCAAAAACATATTCAACATGCAAAGGAAACAAGTGAGTTCACAAAAACACAACAGATATTCCAAAGAGTCAAACACATCTTCACAAGGAATGCATTAATTTTAAAAAATAACATTTTTAGATTGGTATTTAACAAAATTTATCATCGGCTAAAATTTATAAAATTTCTCATTGGAATATAAGTTAGATTTCTATAGTAAGTAATTGTAGCTACTAACAGAAGCAAACAGTTCTGTACAATCTACACCATGCTTCTATTTCTGTTAAACTCCACACTTGCATTGCATGCTTCATTTTCACTTCAAAAAAAAAATGCACCAAATCTAATCAAATTCCAGTAAAAAATTTCTTTGCCTTATGCCTATTCCTAACAGTTTGATAACTCCAAGATGAAAACTCCAGGATGTAGTTGTGATCTTGCAAGATGTAATTGTAGCATTATTTAGGTTCATGAGTTTGATTAGTTTTGAAGTTTCTTGTAATCTAAAGTACTAAAAATCACGTAATTGGTCATATATAGATCATTAGTTTGAAATTAATTTTCTTTCCCTGATTGAAACAAAGAAATGACAACCACCAAAATTATTAGAGTCCATTGAAATATTTAGAACAAAACCTTTTATTTCATTCAAATACATATGATCAAATTTCTAATGAACTGTTTTGAGTCAATGTGATGTAGTTGTGATCTTGTTCACCATGCATAAACTCATGATAATAATTTACCTTATAAGACAATTTCAAGAAGTGACCATGGTCCAAAACATGTATTTTAGAATAAAATCCAACTACATACATTAAAACAAATCACACATTTGAACAAATAAAGTGTTATGAGGCAGGACCTGAATCATCTGCTGTGGTCCCTCAGTTGGCTTCTTAAAGAAAAGTTTGACAATAGCAGTCAGCAATTGTAGTTGGACAAGTGCAGGTTCTTCAGGAAAACTTTCCAAGAAACTTTCAAGAAGCTCGTCAGCATTGTGAATTCTTTCCGCATATTCACCAATTATCCATATCATTGGTGCTTATCCATATAGGAAAGCGGACGAAAAGGTAAAAGCTTGATAATGTAAAACGTCAAATACAAAAGCACTCAGAGAACATATACCTTGGCTTCGGGCTCATCCAAGGTGTCTAAGCTCTCACAAAGACTTCCAATTATAGACTCATATCTGCGAAATGAAATAAATATTCGAATGAAGTTTGAAATATAATGTTAGTTCGCAACTTTTATAACTTCAACCCCCCCCCCCCCCACACACACAACAGACAAGGAAAAGATGACAATACGTGTTGAGGTATCGTCTAAATATGTCTTTGATAACAATGATTGCCTCTTGAACCACACAATTTAATTTTATCTTGATCAACTCAAGCAATACACTAATGCATCTTTCAGCTGCTCTCTCTAATTTGATGGAACAACGACCAATTGCACGAACAACCTTTCTAACAAAATCTACATGAACTTCAGTAGCATATTCCTTAAATTCCAATAAAATCTGCCAATATCATAACTAATAAAAAATGGCCCGTGATTAATAAGCATTTTTACAAACAGTTCATGTCTATTAGCAATAATTCAGATCAAGAAAGTGTTGCAGAAAACCCAGTAAAAAAGTTTAAAACTTTAAGCTAAAATATAGTAGAAAATGGGTAATGCAGAAAACTTAAAGTTAAAACTTATGCTTACAGGTAGACCAAGACCATCATCATCCAACTTTTCATAAGAACCATGCCTCATACACTGCAAAACAAAACTTGGTTATACAATGCCTCATCTCCAGGTCCCTATATTTATCGGCATCCAAATTTGCAATCACTACATCGTCCTCCGATCTAAAAACTGCGGCTACTTTTTCATAAATCTGATGGGAAAAAAAAAGCCCAGCCAAGTCAAACATATATTTCAAAAAATAAATGCATCAACTTTAAATTGATAAAAAGGAAACGAAAATATCTTGCAAACAGTTTAGACAAACGAAAATAGCACTTTGCATTGCAGTGGGTACAATGGCAGTGTCACACAACTTTAATAAACACACTGCAGTGGGTACAAGCAGCCATGAGTCACTTAAATTGAATAAAATGACTATACCAAATTCCAAATCTTAATCAAATGGCATACCTCTTCTGAAGGAAACTAAATTTTAGGAGAACGTTCATAATGTTCTTCAGTGTAAAGGGTTGTTTGGCCCAATGCAGGTAATAGAGTTTGCTCACCATATCCAAGGAACAACCCTTTCCTAAAAATAAACTCAAAAAAATATTGTAATTAGCAAACAGCCACTTAACTACGTATCGATAAATGTAGGGATTCATAAAAGTAATTAACAAACACCCACCAATAAATATTTATAAGAAGATGTTTCATAAATAAAAATTTATCAAACAATATTTGTGCTACACCTTGTGAAGAAAATGAGAATAAATATCATGACATGTTTACTCTTTCATTAAAACCAATGTCTGGAAACACATTCTCTTATTTGGAATGAGTGGTGACAGGAAGGCTCTACAATGTAGACTGCAACAACACATTAATATCAAACATGCTTTGAAGAACAAATTTAGTAAAATGTTCTCATTCCTTGTGAACAGCAACCAAAGGACCATCTTCCTCCTGCAACCTAACTTTGTAACTGAAACCACACATTTTCCACCACAGCGGCATTCAAAATCCATCTCATACTTGGTTCCATTTTTGTAAATAGTTGATTAGTATTTGAGGCATTGACATCTAATTGACACAAGAGTTATGATTAGAGAAACTCTTATGAACAAAAATAGAAAAAAAACTAATATGAGGTTTGAAAGAAATCAAATAATGAAGTGAAAGAAACAATATCTTAATGAGCTGTAATGAGGTAAAACAAAAAAGTTGCAGTAACATAAATAAACCCAAAAAGTAGAAACCACACTTAAAAAAGAAGTTTTTAAACCTAGAAAATAATGGAATGAACGAACCCACAATATGAAATAAAACCCATAACATTCAAAGAAAAAAATCCCGAGAGATATGAGATTGTTAGAACAACATAAAACATAAAACCAGAATTTTGAAGGTAGTAACAATGGTGAAAAGAAACTTGGGGAAGAAGATGAATTGAGAGAGAGAATTAGGGTAGAGAGTAATATTGATGAATCAAAAATGGCATTAACTTTGAATTGGGATTACAACAATGTATATATACACATGAGAGAATAGTACAACTAATAACAAAACCAACTAAAGTGTCATGCTGTTAAATTCGGTTACTTTTGGAAAACAAACAGCTGTAATCGATTAACAACAAATGGGTAATCGATTACGCTTGCAAAATTTCCAAAAATATCAGATTTTTAAATAGCTCACAACACACCACCTCACTTTAGTTGCTCCAAGTTCATCATGCTCAAGCTCTTCAACAGTCTCTTGAACAACTCATTTGTCACACCCTTGGTCAACAAATCCGCAACTTGGTCCTCGCTTCGGCAATAGCTCAATCTAAGCTTTCCATCACCGACCAATTCTCTCAAGTAATGAAACCGCATCTCAATATGCTTGCTCCTTCCGTGTGTAATCGGATTCTTCGCAAGATTTATCGCGGAAACATTATCCACAAACAGTGTGGTGGCATCATCATCACCACATCCCAATTCCTTCATAAGATTCACTAACCACATAGCTTGGCAAGCACTCAATGATGCCGTAATGTACTCGGCCTCACAAGAAGAGAGTGCTACAACCGGTTCCTTCTTCGAACACCATGAGATTGGTGTACTACCGAACATAAAGATGTAACCCGCCGTAGACTTTCGATCATCTTTATCTCCGCACCAATTAGAATCGGTGTAGCCAAGTAAAGTACATTTGTGACCCATATCTGATGTGGGAAACAAAATACCACAACCAAGAGTACCTTTCACATATCTAAGGATTCTCTTTACCGCCGCCAAGTGAGACACCTTAGGTCTCTCCATGAATCTACTCGCAATACCGACACTAAAAGCCAAATCCGGTCGAGTATTGCACAAATACCGTAACGATCCAATCAAACTCCGGTAAAGTGTTGGATCCACATCATCCTCATCATCACTTTTGGACAGCTGAACTCTAGCCTCACAAGGTGTATTAGAAGCATTACAATGTTCAATTTCACACCTTTTCAAGATATCTAGAGCATACCTTCTTTGATGCATAAGCAGCCCCACTTTTGACTTGTGAAACTCTATGCCAAGAAAGTATCTCATGACACCAAGGTCCGTCATCTCAAACTCACTCATGAGCTCCACTTTGAACCTTAAAATACTCTTGTCATTGCTGCCCGTAATCAAGAGATCATCAACATACAAGCAAAGTATAATGACACCATCAATAGTATCCGATCTCACATAAACACCATGTTTGGATACACACCGTTTAAAACCGATGTCAATAAGAAAGCCGTCTATACGTTTGTTCCAAGCTCTCGGAGCTTGTTTCAAACCATACAACGCCTTGTGTAGCTTGTAGTACTTCTTCTCTTAATTTTTAATCACGAAACCGAGTGGCTGTCCCACATAAACCTCCTCATCAAGAGGACCATTCAAAAACGCAGATTTCACATCCATTTGGTAAATCACCCAATTTTTGCTATGCGCAATTCCAACAACTAAACGAATAGTCTCCAATCTAGCCACCGGTGCGAATACCTCCTCGTAGTCTATCCCCTCACGTTGCAAGAACCCTTTGGCAACTAATCGAGCTTTGTACTTGATTACTTCACCTTTAGGATTTGCTTTGACTTTATAGACCCATCGCACACCAATCGGTTTCTTTCCATGTGGTAAATCAACCAACTCCCAAGTACCATTTTTTTTAATAGATTCCAGCTCCTCTTTCATTGCACATATCCATTTAGGATCACTTAAGGCTTCCTCCTCATTTACCGGTTCAGATTCGGCCATAAGTGCGAAATGAACAAAATCACCATCATTATTCACTTCATTATCTTGGAACCTCTCACAATCTCGGAGTCTATGAGGCAAGGCTCTTTGCCTCACTGGTCTACCATTATTCACAACATTATTTTCCGCTTCAGTAGGTGCAGGTACAACGGCATCGGAATTCTCTGGATCAAACAAATCAACAAACTGCTGCTGTTCAGCAGGGTGTAACCGATTAGCAACAATCGGGTAATCGATTACACCTGCTATTTCAACAGTTTTTATTTCATCAAACTGCACATCCCGGGTTATCACGATTTTCCGATTCCTCTCATCAAATAGCTTGTAACCTCCAGTAGAGTGATATCCAACAAATATCAATTTCTCACCTTTATCATCCAACTTCTTTCTAAGTTGATTCGGTACATGACGATATGCAATCGATCCAAAAACGCGCAAATGATTCACACTCAGTTTGAAACCACTCCAAACCTCTTCTGGTGTAATCTTCTCCAGCTTCTTAGTAGGACACCTATTCAACAAGTAGGTGGCTGTAGACACGGCCTCACCCCACAATTCCTTAGGCAACTTCTTCCCACAAAGCATACTACGCACCATGTTCATTATTGTACGATTTTTCCTCTCGGCAGCTCCATTTTGTTGAGGCGTATATGGAGGCACCACCTCACGCACAATACCCTCAAGATCACAAAACTTCCCAAACTCACTAGAGGTATATTCACCTCCACCATCCGTTTTGAGAATTTTGAGCTTCCGACCGCTTTGACGCTCCACCATGGATTTGAAACTCTTGAACACTCCAAATACCTCATCCTTCCTCTTGATAAGATATGTCCAAAGCTTCCTACTAAAATCGTCAATAAACGTAACAAAATATCGATTGTCGCCTTAAGTCTCTACTTGCATCGGTCCACAAACATCGGAATACACCACCTCAAGTAAGCCTTTGGTTCTTCGACCCGCATCCTTGCTAAACACATTCTTGTGTTGCTTACTCGTCACACATTCCTCACACAATTCTGTCGGAACACTAATATGTGGCAGACCCGTTACCATTTCACTTTGTTGCAACATTTTGAGATCCCTAAAATTAAGGTGACCAAGACGGTAATGCCATAACCACTAATCTCTACTTGTCGCGGTAGCTAAACAACGATGCTCCATAACCTTTAACTCAACCTTAAAAGTTCTATTGGCAGCCATCGGCGCTTTTAGAATCAACACACCATTTGAATCTAAAACGCGTAACATCTTGTTCTCCAACCGAATTAAGTAACCTCTTTCAAGTAATTGGCCAATGCTTAAAAGATTACACTTAATTCTCGGTATGTACAAGACATCTTTGATCCTAGAATGTCCACCATTCTTTCTTCCGATCAAAACATCTCCTACCCCTTCGGCTCTTAAAGTGGTGTCGTCGGCAAACTTGACTTTACTCTTTGCTGCTTGATTGATTTTCACAAACCAATCCTTTCGACCCGTCATATGTGTTAAACAACCGGAATCCAAGTACCACTCATCTTTACTATGAACTCCATCACGCATGGTAAGTAATGCATTTCGATCCGAACGCATTTTTCCACCACTTTCCGAAACAGTACAGTTGCTGTCCCGCAGACTATCACCACAGTAACTGCTGCCCGGAACATCAACAATGCCATAATTCTCTTCCGTAATCATCACAAGAAGGGTATCTTCATCATCTACCTCTTCCCTAGCAACCTTAGCCTCATCCGCATCCTTTTCCTTGCGTTTTGAGCGACATTCTTTCGCAAAATGCCCAAGCTTATGACAGTTATAACACTTCACGGAACTTTTGTCAAACAGTTTGTAGGCGCTTTGATTACCCTCTTTGGAGCTTCCTTCACCCTTTGAATTTTGTGGATCTTTTCCACCAAGATTCTTCTTACTTTTAGAAGTCCACTTCCCTTTCGATCTCTTGTTCTTCTCATGTAAACGCGCTTGCAAAGCGATCTCCGCTTTGGCTTTGTCGGCACCTCTCTCATCCATCCTTTGTTCATGCGCCTCTAACGAACTTTGCAACTCATCTTTGCTCAAAGTTGTTAGATCCTTTGACTCCTCAATAGCCACAACAATGTTATCGAAACGTGATGTTAACGAACGCAACACTTTCGATACAACATTTTGCTCAAGGATCGTTTCGCCACATGACTTGATTTAGTTGACTAACCGGGTAATGCGCGTGATGTAATCGTTGATCGTTTCTTTGTCCTCCATTTGCGTTAACTCGAATTGACGTTTGTAAGTTTGTAACCTTACCACCTTCGCTTTGACGGCACCGGCATACGCTTTCTCCAAGATTTCTCATGCTTGCTTCGCGGATTCACAATCACCAACCTTCTCGAAATTGTCGTTATCAACACACGAATGAATCAAGAATAGAGCTTTGTAATCCTTCTTCTTTTCTTCCTTGTATGTAGCCCTACGAGCATCGGTAGCATCTGCCCCTAACGGTGTAACTCCATTGATGACGATCTCAAGAACCTCTTGATAACCAAACAGCACCTTCATTTGTTTCGCCCATTTGTCGTAGTTCTTCGAATCCAGAATTGGGAGATTGGTGGGAATTCGATCATTGGAAACGGTACCCGTTGTTGTTGCAGCGGATTATGATCAATAACCAGAGCTCTTGATGCCAAATGTTAGAACAACATAAAACATAAAACTAGAATTTTGAAGGTAGTAACAATGGTGAAAAGAAACTTGGGGAAGAAGATGAATTGAGAGAGAGAATTAGGGTAGAGAGTAATATTCATGAATAAAAAATGGCATTAACTTTGAATTGGGATTACAACAATGTATATATACACATGAGAGAATAGTACAACTAATAACAAAACCAACTAAAGTGTCATGCTGTTAAATTCTGTTATTTTTGGAAAACAAACAGCTGTAATCGATTAACAACAAATGGTAATCGATTACGCTTGCAAATTTTCCAAAAATATCAGATTTTTAAACAGCTCACAACAGAGATTAAATAAAAATGTCAAATAAAACCCATAACATGAAAAGAATAAACACAGAAAAACATAGGAACACTGAAAGGAGTTAGAGCAATGAAAGAAATGACGGTTGAAGAAGAAGGAGTTGTAGAAAAATACCTGATATTGATGAAGAAGGAACTTGAAGAAGGTGGTGAAAATAGCGGCTGCGCTAGGGTTTGTGGAGAAAATAGAGAGAAGATAGAAAATGGTGAAATGAAACATACGGTTGGGAGATTGGGTCTTTTGGGAAAAAGTTTGAATTGAGAGAGAGAGAAATGAAAAGAGGGGAAAGCTATTTTTTTAGGATAGCCAAAGGATGAACGACACTTGGCATCCATTTGTGAAAAGAAACTATAGATTTTGGTTGACTTTGGTAGTTACTGAAATAACCTTGTGTTAGTGTAATTTTATTTTGAGAAAAGGGCAATTTGGTCAGTTTGGGCAACCTCTTAGTAATGGGTAGATAGTTGATAAGAATTCCCTGTAAATGTATTTGGTTGTTATTGAATATGATTGATTTTATATTTTATTTATTTGATTCTAAATTTATTTTAATGTTCAAATTTAGAATTATTAAATTATAATATTAATTTTAGATTTAAATTTATTGTTAAATTAAATTTTATATAAATATATTTAAATATAAATTATTTTAAATTTAACTCACTTTTATTTGATTAAATTTTTTGATAAAGTGTTTAATGAGACAATTGTTAATTCTCATAGTCATTGTTACATTATTGAGAATTTGTCTAATCTCCCAAAATGATTTTCTTACTTTTATTTAAATGATATTATCAGGATGTTGCAAATGAGAATGTTATCCATCATTATTAGTTAAGTTATCAGCTAATAATTACTATTTACTATTGTAATTGTCAAAAAGTATAGAATGCATCACACCCCTATACTAGTAGAGGTGACCAGAGGCTTTAGTAATTTTCTAGTGGGTTAGGGTTTGCTCACAGTGACGAGGGGCCCTTACTACTACGAAAACCCCTTTCATAATTGTTTGAAAAGGGGTACTATCACGCCTGATATACCGTTGTTAAGTAGAGTGTCGTTGTAAGTTCGATGTTTCTACAACGGCCTGGAAACCGTTATTGAAAGGCAGGACGCGCGCCATATATCACAACGGTTATGATAATAAATCGTTGTGATACATACACTTAGGTACTGGGTTCGAAACCCATCAGCAGCAAATTATGTAAAACATAAATTATCTTTGATCTCAGTTACAATAGATAACCATTGTTGAAAGTTCCCAGAGTTTATTATATTATCTTTGATCTCGATTACAATAAATAACTGTTGTTGTAAGTAGCCTGAGTTTATTATATTAAATGTAGATTGCTTGTTTTCCAAACATCTCACTAAAGAAATATACAAGGATTCAATTTGATGAAGAAGTCTATAATCTGCAAATTAAACTATTCTTGAAAACCAACTTAAACAAACCAATGTTTTCTGATTGCATTCGCCTCATCGTGCACTTCACGCTCTTTTACATATATATTGTGGTTTATTGGTCTGACTCCTTCGATATATCGCTATCTTCGATTATAGTTAAATTTCCATAAGAACAAGACATTGGATAATCTATCTCATCATCATCACTTATCATCATAATTTTTATAATCGGAAGTTTTACGATTATAAGTGTTGATGGAGAGGCAGATTAACTAATAATTTATTGTTAATGAAATTTAACTATAATGGAAGATAGCGATGCATCTAAGGAGCCAAATCATTATACCATAATCTATATATCAAAGAACGTGAGATGAACAATGAGAGAGATGCAATTCGAAAATATTGATTCATATAAGTTGGTTTTCAAATACAACTTAATTTGCAGATTATAAGTATCTATGTCAAATTAAATGAATGTATTTTAAGTGAGGGTTAGTGAAACAAACAATCTACATAAAATATAATAAACTCAAACAACATCCTATACCATAACCAAATATTATAAACTCATATAATACGCTTGTTACCACCAGCATCATCACCATGTATCATCCCCTTAACCTGTAAGGAAACACAACAAACTTAAAAAATGAGCATACTCAGTTGAAACCAAATCCTAAAACCATAATCCAGTGAAGAGTAAAGAGAGATCGAAAGAGATATATTATAAATTTCCAGGACGCACCTTTTAATGAAACTAATCGCGGAACAGGAATCAATTATGATATTCATCTAGTTTGGGAAGCAATGAAAAAGAAATACAAGGAGGAAGAAGCATACACAAAAGCTTTATACTTCTTATATTTCTTTTCATTGTTTCTAAAACTAGATGAAGTTTGTGACACTGTTGTTTCTTCATTTACTAACATCTTGTTTGCGAAGCTATGAAGAAGAAGTACAAGGTGGATGAAGTTTTCATCATAGCTTCATGCTTCTTGTACTTTTTTCCATATCTACAAAAACATTATGTACCATAGCCAAAGTATGGTCTTTGTTAAGGTAGTGAAGACGAATCTGAAAAAATGAGAACAATCAACAAAAACAATATGCAACAAACGAGATAATGGAAAATATCTAACAATAGATGGAAGAAGAAGAATACCTTAATGTATGAAGCACATGATTCACGGCTAACGGTGAAGACGAAGAGAAAAAATGGGTTATAGGATTTCACTGTGAAGGCAACGATGCTACTATCAATAAGTGAAAGTTAATTCACTTATATATGGGTAAACTATTTCACAACGGTTAACATTACCAACCGTATAGATAAGTCTTTATTTATTATAAATATATCACTACTGTTAACCGAAGAACCGTAGTGATAACCCTTTTATTTGTGAATTTTAAAATAAATAAAAAAGAAAAGGTGTGCCTTAACTTTAAAGGAATAAAATATTTTATGGCGCTGATGTTCGAACCGAGAAAGTTTGATTGTATCACAACGGTTGGTTCTGTAACCATTGTTATATACAAATAATTTTTAATAAAATATATATATATATATATATATATATATATATATATATATATATATATATATATATATATATATATATATGGTAGTGCCTTAGTTAAGATATGTCACCACGGTGTAGGGAAAAACAGTGGTGACCATGGAATTGTTGAATGCGTATTTTGTAGTGGTACCTGTTTGGTGGTGTTTACGATGATGAGAGAGCGAGCTCATGTGGGATGATAAACTCTGTAGATTTAGGGGGTGCCGTGTGTATTACGATGTGTCTCTTCTCGTGTTAGGGATGAGATATTTATAGAGGCTCTAGGGCCTATAGTTAAGGTTTCCTTGGGAACGATAATTGTCACTTAGTCAATGGTGTACTGTTGAATCCCTATTTTTTAGGGAGACATAGATTAGTATGTAGACCCTGAATTTTCTCTGACTGAAAAATGTCTTTTCCCATGTTTCTCGTGATCGGGCGAGTAGGGAGCTTTGGGGCAAGGTAATCCCTAATTGTGAAGGGAAAATGGAAGTCGCCTCTCACATGGGATTATAATTCTACCGACCTTAATAGGTCATTTACAATATATGACTACAATTATAATTTCTTTTGTGATTCAAATGATTATGTTAAGAAAAGAACTATACTCTTAAACTTTGGAATATTTTACTCCTCCACAAAGTTTTAAGTACACTTGTATTTTCTATGGCCTGCTAAATTAAAAACTACATTAGTCAAACGAAAGGCATAAAAATAAATGGACAAATTACAAAAATAAACTTGTTTTATCGAGTGTGTCAATTAAAATGTTTAAGTGTAATATTTATAGCCAACTTTAGTCCTACTAAATCAAAATAACAGAGCATACAAAAATAATTTTGTTTGACAATTTTTGTGGATGGTGTGTGATACTTCTTGTTGTTACGAATACATGGCTCTCCATGTTTGACTTATTTTCTCCTTTTTTTTTGTTTACTCTATCCACAAGTATATCTTTCCCTTGTAACACGTCTTCATGTAAATAGTCACTTTAATTAGTGACATTATAAACATTAAAGATGAGTAAAATGTTAATTTTTCAAGTTTCACTTAACTTAATTGTGTGTGTGTGTTTTTGTGCGTATGTCTGATGATTTTTTAATCAACACAAGTATTTGCTTTATAATGAATGTGGTTTATATGAATAATTCAACTTGGCACGTTGATAAGAGGTATGACATGACATCCTCGAGAAGTGTTTGGAGGTGAAATATTGCAGTATGACAATCCTAGTTCATATTGATGGCCTGAATGAAATATGTTTTAAGAATGACATGAGTAAGTTGCATATCTCTGACTATTGAAGACCAAAGATAATTCTTTTTAATTTTGCAAGGAAAGTGTTTTCTGCTTCAATTTTATACATGTAACCTTTCACAAAGTGTTTTAGAACAAGATTTTGGGTCTGCATATAATCTCTAAGTTTTGATGATAACAATGCATATATTTTATATGTAACAATTCTGCACTCTAATGAATTTTTCTGAAGTGTGCAGTCATCAATTTTTAAATTAATTATGAATAACTCTCATGAAGTTACATCAGAACCCTTCTGAAACGCCTCAAGAATTTAATTTGTTCGTCTCTAAAGAAACATCAGTAGTTCTGATGAATACTGAATGCCTCTGAAGAAAAAGAAAGTTACGCGACTCTGATACCAAGCTCTGATGACTCTAAAGACAAGGTTCTGTTGAACAAGTTCTGAAGACTCTGAAGACATTATTTATAAATAATTTTGAAGACTCTAAAGACTCTGATTCCACTCAGTCTTTCTTCTTCTGGACTCATCATAACTTCTCATAGATAAAGTTTATCAGAAGATAAGATCAAAGACAAAAATGTGTGATGAAAGAATACTTACAAAAGTTCATTCCCAATTCGGTATAAACTGATTTCACGTCAATACTGCAATATGGGATATGGTGAGACTTTACCACTATTATCTCTCATGGTCTTGTTATTACCGTTGCAACAACTGGCATCAAGATTTACGCTTGTATCCTTCAATATTCAATCATTCAGCTATATAAAGAAGTCTCTACCTCATTACTAAGTAGAAGCACAACGATTAATATTGCAAGTGAAATACGGTAAGTCTAGAAATTTCATAAAAACACAAAGAGTTGTTGCTCATATTTGTCTAATACTTTGTTCTTAAATTTTTGTATCATCTGCTTTATAGAAGCAATTTTGTAAACATTTTCTTTGTATCTTCTTTGATATCATTTTCCTCAAGTGACTAAGTGTTAGTCAGTGGACTTGAAAGGGCTAAGGTGTTTTTCTAAACACTTAGACGAACTTGTTGTAATTTTTCTAGATTATTGGATTAAGTCCTTTTTGAAGGTGAAATCACCTTGGTGGGTGGACTGGAGTAACTTTGTTAACAATGAACCAGGATAAAAATATTTGTGTCTCCCTTTTTCATTCTCTCTTGTTAATCTTTGTGCTGAAAGTTTTAAAAGGTTACGTTTGGTAAAAACCCAATTCAAACCCCCATTTCTTATGTTTTTCTCTACCTTCAAAGTGCTCATTGTAATTTATGATGATGTTAGTGCAAGCCACTTGACCGTGGACACATGAACAACTAGTATTTAACTTTAAAAAATGAAGAGGGTATTATGAAGTGCAAGTAGTTATGATACAGAATAATTGAACTTTGCATGTTGATAAGGTGTATGAGATGACATCCTCGAGAAGTGTATGGAGGAAAAATATGGCAGTATGACAATCCTATATCATATTGATGGTCTGGATGAACTATGTTTTAAGAATGACACGAGTAAGTTGCATATCTATGACTATTTGAAGACCAAAGATAATTCTTTTTTGTTTTGCAAGAAAATCCTTTCATGCTTCAATTTTATACATGTAACCTTTCACAAAGTGCTCATTTTAATTTATGATAATGTTAGGGCAAGCCACTTGACTGTGGACACAAGAACAATATGTGTCTACCTTTAAAAATTTGTGGGGGGAGGAGGAGGGAGAAGGAGGGGTCTTGAGAAGTGTAAGTAGTTATGACATTGAATAATTCAACTTGTCACGTTGAAAAGGTGTATGACATGACATCATCGAGGAGTGTTTGAAGGTGAAATATGGCAGTATGACAATCCTAACTCATATTGATGCCCTTAATGAAATATGTTTTAAGAATAACACAAGTTGCATATCTCTGACTATTTGAAGACCAGAGAGAATTCTTTTTAATTTTGCAAGGAAATCATTTCCTGCTTCAATTGTATACATGTAACCTTTCACAAAGTGCTCATTATAATTTATAATCATGTTAGTGTAAACCACTTGACTGTGGACACACAGCCAATATGTATTTACCTTAATAAAATTAAGGGGGGATGATTGTTGAGAAGTGCAAGTAGTTGTGACACAAAGTTTTTTCTCGAGATGCAAAAGAGTAATTTATCTCTTTCTCTATCTAATATTCCATGTTGATGGTTATAGAAGTGAGGTGCATACCAAGCTCGAATTCTTTAGAAATGACCAGTTTATTGTGATCCTTCCAATAAGTCTAAACCAAAACACTAAAGAAAGTTATCCAATGTGCGTTTATAGCTCCAATGTGTTTAGTAAGTCAAGGCTAAAAAACATTGCCCAATTATCCCGAATGATGAATTGATTCTAGAAATTTGGAGTGTCAACCTAAAATCACTCTCCTCCTTGAGACGATAAATCTTCTTTTAAAAAACTATATGACATTTACGCCCCATTTGAAAATAATTACTTTTAATTATTTTTTACTAATGTTAAAAATTTCTATTTAGAAAAGACATTAATATAGCATGAATCTAAATTCAACTTTTTTTTCTTTACATTTTCATTTTCATTTTTTTTGGTATGTCATTTTTTCATATTTAAATTGCATGTAAATTTAATAATTAGAATACTTATTTTTTGGTATGTCATTTTTTTAATAATATTAATATTAATTTATACCTTGTAATTGCGATTGTTTTTTGGAACTTGTGGGGTTGTAATTAGGCGTGCCAATTTGTTTACTGGTGTTTTTAGTAAACAATCGCGAGTTTTAGTTCACTTGTAGAATCAAACTCAAAAATTCTACACAATACTTTGTAAAAAAATGTTTTGAGATAATGTAATATTGCTGGAAGAATTTCTAATGCAAATAACAAAAGAAATAAAGTAAAAGTGTTTATAAATTTATTGGAATAATATAGGCAAGTGTGAGTAAGTGGGGAAATAGTTCCACATTGGACATGAATGTGGTGACTTGAACATTTATAAGTGAGAGAACTCACTCACCTATCACCTTAAGGTTTTAGGTAGACAAGTGGTGTGTCTCTCACAAAAGGTGCATAGTCCTACACTTAGGGGTGTGCAAAAAAACTGGTTTACAAGAACCAATTTTAAAAATATGGTGCACCGATTTTAAAAGTCCATATTATTTGGTTTAAAAACTAGTCCAGATCCATTTTACTAAAACCATAAAAAATCAGTATCCACTTTTGAAAACCAATACATAAATAGTTAATCAACTTTTCAAACATAGTGTATTATTTGTTTTGTCTTGTTTCATGGTCATATGTGACAAAATGAATTTTCAAATTAAATTCTATTCATTTTGTTTTTCCAACTGTTGAAGTATAACTTGTATTAAAACTTTGCTTCTGGAATAACTCAATTTTGTTTTTCTTGATTGAAAATTAAATTTTTTTTTTCCAATTTCTTAGTAGTTTTGTTTCATAATTATTACTTATTATTTCTATTCATTTTTATTGAGCTATGTAATTTTAGAAAATGTTTCGGTCGAGATTCAAGGCTTCATCGCCGACGAATGGTTATTGATTTAAAAAACAGTTGGATGGAGTGAATAATAAGTTGTTGAATTGAAAATTGAGTTTTAGTTGAAACAAATTTGAGAAAAATTTGGTTTTAAAATTGTTCCAAATAAAAACTGGTTTGTTGGTGCAAACCGGTTATTAACCAAACCGATCCAAACATAAACCGAATTTAGAAAAATAAACTAGTTTTGTCAAAGTGGTTTTAAAAACCAAACTGATCCATATATTTGGTTCAATTTGGTTTGGTTTAAGAACCGTGCACACCCCTACCTACACTATGTATCAAGCTCCCTAGTAAACTCCCCCAACAAATAGTATCATCTAGTCCTACATTATGTATCAATGCTCTCCAGTGTAAAACTCCTTTAACAAAATTAACATAAACAAGTAAATAAGTAAACAATAACAAAGCAGTCGAAATGCTCGAATTAACAATGGAACACACATTCATACATTTTTCACAAAACTCATTATCTCAGTGAATCGTATGTATGAGTTCTAAAGAGAACAAAAATGAAATGCAAACCTTGACTACCGAATCAAAATTCATTTACATACTAAGTACATTTCCAACTGCTAGTAATGGTTAACTTTCATAATTCTGACACGTACACTGCTGCGTGAGTCTTCTTCTTTAACAACCTACATGTATACTATGTCACAACTTTCGTCTTCTGACTTGTTTTCATGTGTCTTCAACAATTGAATCGTTCTAAATTACCATTGTTGTCGAAAAATACGAATTGGTTATATGCACTTAGCATTTCTATATCTCTTATCACACATTCATGTCGAAATGCCAAGTCAAAAATCTCATGCTAACAATAGATTAGGGTGGAAACAGTTTTTACGTTCCATGTTCTCAAATTTGACTATTTTATGAATACTCACTCACCATTCTGATTTTCGATTGAGATGAATAACTACAATTCAAAATCGTCCCAAACAAATTCGAATATCCCTACTCCAAATCTAAAATCCGCCTCAAACCCTAATTAACAATAACATACTTTACATATCAAAGTAAAACATTCTCAAAAAATTTCAAACATACGTTTTCATTATTTCAAATAATGAAATACATATAAAAAAATCAATGTATTTACCATTAGCAATACAATTAATATTCTAAAAAGCAAAACCAAATAATCTAAATCATCAAAACAAAAGTACAGTACAATTGATATTCTAAACTACCATCAAAACAACCATGCAATCAAGAATATTTTAAATTACTATCAAAATAATCACTTAATCAAGAATATTTTACTTCATTAATCATTGAAATTGTTATCACAAGTAGATAAGTCGGCAATTTTAAGATAAACGATGAGGAAATATTTCTCTGTAATCTGATTTTTACTAAAGAAGTGATCGACATCTTCACCATTGAACTTTTCTCTTTCCTTTATTTTGAAATTTATATGGTCAAAATTTCTTTCTATTTTAACTTTATGAGAGACAATTCATTTCCCAAACAAAATGAGCGTGGAGACGAGTTTAAATAGGTGCTATCATCCCAATTATCTAACTTGCCTCCACTTTTTAAAGCAAGAACTTTTTTTTTTAAAGACCACTAATATATTAAATAAAAATAAAGAGAGTATAAAATATCGAGGAGGCATAACATGACTCAATCAAACCATATCAAAAGTAGTTAGTGTTTCAAACAGAATACAACTATTAAACCAATTATTTAAAAGAAGTAAAAACACGTACAACAAGACACTACCTAGCGAGCTTGCATACAAGAACAAAACTATATAGAAAAAAAATGTTGTGTGAGTCTTCACAAACTTTAATTAATGGTGAGTGAATGAATTTGATCACTAACACGAACTATTGTCAAACTTGAAGCATATTTTTAAAGCAAGAAAAAAAAATTTAACCACTACTATATTAAATAAAAATAAAATTAGTACAAAATACTGAGGGTTAAAATCTGATTCACTCATATCATATCAAAAGTAGTTAGCATTCCAAATATAATACAACTATTACAACAATGATCTAAAAAAAATAAAACTACACACAAGAAGACATTATCAAACGAACTTGCGTACAATAACCAAACATTTTAAACTTATTTTAAACTAATTTTTCCTTCAAACAAGTACTAATTTTTCCTTCAAACACGTTTTGTTACTAGCTAAAGTGCTTAACCAACCAAGACAAATTTCAAAATCTTTATAAGTTGGAACAAAAGTAAAAGAAAAACAAACATTTGAAGTTTCTTTCTTTTCCCAATAAATAAACATTTGAAGTTGAAACATCCTAGTTTTGTTCAATGAAACTAGAAAGGTTGGTCCCGACTTTGACACTATTTGTGGGCCACCCATCATCATTTTGGACCGCTGTCTTTGGTTTACATTAAATTTGATTTTCTAGAACTCTATCATAAAAGAAAAATCAATTCTATTGAATTTAATTGACTTTCTAGATTGTCCAACGCTTTTTATGGCCAATTTATTTTAGTTTTAAAAAAATAACTTTTTTTTTTCGAAAATAGATTTTATAAAAATGTTTTTAAAAATATTATAAGTTTTTCTAAATTCATTTTTTATAAATTAAAATATTAATTTTAATATACTATAACATAAACATTCATTATTAATAAAATATAGTCAAAATCATAGTTTTTTCAAAAAATTGTATCTCAAAAATTATTTTTATAAAAAATTATTTAAAATAGCTTCAAAATTAATTGACTTTTTTTTTTTAATTTTGATATCCAAAAAAATTCAATAAAATAATAAAATACATAAAATAACGTTTTCAAAATAATTATTCAAACCAATTTTTCATTTAAAATTTTTATGAAAAAGTTTCTTTACAAAATTTTTTTACACTAAAATATGTTACATGCTTTTATAATCACTTTCTTACCTATCCAACTTATCATCAAGGAGATTCTATATTCCACTTCCACTATCTCTTTGATATTTGTATGGTTAAAAAGCCCTCTTAATGTTGGAAGCTTTTATAATCACTTTCTTACCTATCCAACTTATCATCAAGGAGATTCTATATTCCACTTCCACTATCTCTTTGATATTTGTATGGTTAAAAAGCCCTCTTAATGTTGGAAGCTTTTATAATCACTTTCTTACCTATCCAACTTATCATCAAGGAGATTCTATATTCCACTTCCACTATCTCTTTGATATTTGTATGGTTAAAAAGCCCTCTTAATGTTGGAAAGGATGGACCGTTAATTTCTAAAGGCGTGGAGGATAGTGATTGGAGGCCTATTAGGTTGTTTGGTTCAAAAGAATTGAGAAATGATCTTTATGAAACAACTTATAAAAAAAATTATTTACAAAAGCACGTGAAAAATAAAAAAGAATGAATTATCCCTTATTTTCACCAATGTGTTGGAAGTAGAAACTATTCATCATGTTGTGAAGAGATTATCCCATTGCTTTCGTTGTCTGGACTCACTTGGTTTGACTATATGTTAGTGTTAGCTCTTCAATAGTCCTCTCAATGACTGGTTTGAAGACAATATGTGTGGATGTTGGTCTCTTGTCTATGGTCAGTAATTATAATGAAGAAAAGTGAACTAAAAATGAAAGCATAATCAAGCCAAACATCATCTGAGCTTACGTTCTCCTGAATTTGCTATAAAAGAGAAAAAAAAAATACATTTCTATCAAAAGAAAAAGAAATTCAAATTTCATAAGGTTTAAAATGTAATTAGGCAGGTGATTGTATTTAAACAAAAAAATCAGGTGCAACAATAGAAATCACTGCATCCTGTCTTTCCATGTCAAGTAATTGCAAGGATTAATCTTTTTGTCAAAGACAGTAGAGGTTGATACCTTTTCTACAATGACATTACCATCCTCAGTAATTCTATAGTGGACATTAAGTCCCTCTAAAAAGAGGTGATAAACTACTTCGGATGAATTTAGAGAATTCTGCTCTCTTTCATGGACAATAGTTGTTTCATCTTGGTGCTCATCTACATCAGAAGTATCACCTGAGAGTTGATCCTTTTCTTGCATCGGAATAGCATCATGAGGCCTGTTTCGCTGACTCAATGACCGGATATCCCATGATAGAACCTGCTTTACTAAGCTTTGGAATTCATTTGGCGATGCATAGAGTGACTTCTTTTCCTAAAAGAGTAAAGGATGATCATCACTCAAATGATTAGTATAAGACGAAGATCAAGAAATTGAGAATTGTAAAGAAAAATGAAACAAATCAGATCATCAACAACATACTCATTAGATTAAATCGTTTTAATAGCTTTACTAAGCATTTTTTAGTCTTTCTCTACCTAATTTTAATGGCCTATGAAAAATATGTACCCTGGTAGGAAGTTATAGCCATGAAGAGTTAAATTATACTTAAGAACAATAGAGTTACATATTTTCTGGTATTCCAACCAAAGTTCAAACAAATAATAAATCAAAACTGGATTGAGTTTTAGTCGCTATATTTTAGGCCATGTTCATTTTCAGTCCCTGATTTTCTAACTTTAATTGACCCGCTTAATATACCATCTGTTTTCAATGTAATCCTCACTGTTAATTGTTATCCAGATGAAATAGTTAAGGGTTCACTAACATTCTGAATGTGTCAAGGTTGAATAAAGACCTTTTTGAGGGTCAGGAAAGATGGATATGATACAGAAACTCAATATTTCAAGCAAGAGAATGTCAACTCACTGCCATTATCCAGCAATTTTCAAGTGATGAAGTGAATTCCTCCGAAAAGCTAACAGAAGCTACTGAAAGCAAGTTATCCCCCTGAAAAAATACAAGTATATTTTTTAGAATGAGGTAGTCACTTATTAACATTCTATAAAAATAGGTGGAAGAAAATACAATAGAACCCATATATTTCTATGCTGACTTTTAATGTGGATCGTATTTTAATGATGCTAGAGTCAGAAAACCTAATAATAAAGTTTCAAGACTAGTAACAACTAACAAGTAATGCCGATTGTTTACTGAGTTATATTTCATTCTTCCCACATGGGGTGATTATATTTGTTATTCAGGTAAGAATTGCTTGAAGTTATCAATAATTATCAAGAATCAAAATGACAATCTATTAGAGATATTAAAAAAAATTGCACAGTCAAATATTTTGTAGCACCGAGTACCGACACCTCTGAATAAAGGTGTGTCTGGTGTCCAACATGTATTGGTGGTGTCCGACTCTGCCACACATGATTACTTTAATTTATTCACTTTTTAAAATTTTACTCGTGGCAACTTCTCAGTGGCGGTGTCTGTGTCTGGTGTCCGTATATGTGCTTCATGGGTCAAATAAAGCTAAAGGATAATGAAAAATTACCATAAGCCAATTTGGCACCACAGCATCTTGGATGCTGTCACAAAATGGTATATAAGGCTTGACATCAAGCACCGGCTGTTGATGAGAATCATAGAATTAGCATAAATCATCCAAAAGCAACATGCTTTCAGATTCATGTAAATTAAGCATAAAAAGCAGAGATCAGAAATGGAGACTTACAGTTCCATCAACCAGATCCACACCAGAAAGTAACACCATATCTCCCTGGACAGCCTCTACCTATAGTACACAGTTAAATCAAACAAAAGTTACAGTACTTAGTTCATCATTTTATCTTTGATTGATTGAAGACCAAAAGGTTGAAACTCTAAGGATCTGATGGAGAAGGCAACAGAGTACAACAACAACCAAGCTTTTTCCCACTAAGGATTAGATGGAGAAGGCGGCAAGAGAGTAACACAATAAAATATTGACCAAGGGGACAAGGGGTTAATTTTACTTTGTGAAGAGAAGGGGTTAATTTAAAGAACATTGGTTTATTTATATTTTCTGTAAATACGTGACAGTCAGTTTAGCAGTTTAAGCTTTATTACTCTACCTTGATATGTAAATCCCATACTTCTCCCATAACCCCATCCATTTTTATGAAGTGACGCGTGAGAGTCACATGTTTACACAAACCAGTGTCGTTGAAGTGTCTCAAAATATCAGTAATTTTATGTTGGATGTGATTAACACATGCATTTGATAATACAGTATTGTATGGATTAGTGTTATTAAGAGCGAATAGCGTAGCAGGCAAATTGCGGAAGCCGCAAAGCAGTTTAAATAAATAATTATATAAAATAAAGCATGTTGCACACAAATAAAAGCTACATAAATAGAAATTTAAAAAGTGACTGGCATAAAAGTATAAAACTCCAAATCTCAATAGTTCAAACAACTAACTAATAAAGCATGATGCATAGTTGTATAAATAGATGCAGAAAGCCAGAAACAGAAATTATAAGTGACTTAAAAAGAGATTAAATGAAGTATGAAGTGAAGAGAGAAGATGGAGAGGCAGAGACAGTTGTGAGAGGTTACCTAAAGTTGTGGGATTTAGGGGTTATATAAGATCCCATCTTAATACCAACTCAACTTTATTTTACTTTTAAGGTTTTTAAGAATATGTCATGTGCATCATATTTTTAATGTTTTTATTAGGAAAATAGCATAAAAGCAATAACTTCCAATATGCAAGTCATAACCGCTATCACCACTATTACAGTGGTAGCGGAACCGCAATATCGTATCGGCTTTCGTTGTGGTTGCTATTAATCCTGATATGTAATAGCTGTATAGTGGCGCTATATCGGTTATTTAACAACATTGGTATGGATTCTTGGTAACTATATAATAATAACAATTTGTACTAAATCCATACTTGTAGGGGTGAGTTTATTTAATGCATATAAATAAACATCATAAATGTTGACACTAAAATTATTTACTAAAAAGTACTGAATTACTTCATTCAAGACATAAAATGAAACATATATTTACTAACCATTGTTGGGGGGAGTTTACTACTTTGTGAGAGACACACCACTTGTCCACCTAAAACCTTAAGGTTTTGAGTGAATATGTGGTGTCTCTCTCACTTGTGTTGCTCTTGGCCTAATATTCAATGCTCCCTAGTAAACTCCCCCCAACTAACATGGTATCAGAGCCTTTGGTTCGAGAAAAGGACCGGTTTACTTGTATCGAAATGCCCAGGAAGTGGTGTTCTGTTGAAATCGAAATGCCCAAGGAAGAGGTGTATTCGAAATACCTAATAAGAGGTGCCTTGAAAAAGGTGTCAACGACGGTACAAGTATAAAAAGGGGGAACATTGTTGACTCACACTTGAGAGGGAGTATTGGAATAATATAAGCAAGTGTGAGTAAGTGAGGAAATAGTCCCACATTGGATAGGAATGTGGTGACTTGAGCATTTATAAGTGGGATAACCCACTCACCTATCACCTTAAGGTTTTGGGTGAATATGTGATGTCTCTCTCACTTGTGTTGCTCTTGGCCTAATATTCAATGCTCCCTAGTGAACTCCCCCCAACGGTGTGTAATCTCAAATTCTACTTTAATAAATGCCATAGGTTTGCAAATTTGAACAACCCAACAATGCCAAGAGAAACTACCACTCTAGAGAAAATAAACGATAAAGTGATATTTTCTGAAACGTTAAGGGCCAGTCTATTTTTAAAAACATTTCCAATTTTGCTTTCGCCATGGTATGGGTGGAAGACTGCTGCATTCAGCAATTGTGATGGAGAGAAGGAAGATGACTAACTAGGACGCGTGAAAAAAGGATTTTGGGGAGTTTCCAAATTTCTGGAAATATTGGATCTGTCATCCAGAATGCATCTTAAAAAAATGTATAAAATGCATTCTTCTATGCTTATTATTGCCAATGAAACTGAAAACAGGAACCAACTGAAGTAACCAGGTCCTATATTGATTGTGGTTTGCTGGTCTCTAAATTGAATAATATGCATTAAAACAGAGTGATATCAATCAAGAGAACGGTACAAAATACTATCATTTCTGAGGGCATGTCAGAAATATTCCACAGGGCTAACATGTGTCCTTACCTTTGCAACTGTAAGTCCAATGGGGCACGGACGATGTGGGGATCTCGTGCCAAACACTCCCACTCTTCCACCATTAAGTCTAGGGACCTTCACCTATCCATCCACTGATCCGTAAGAAAAAGTTACGGGGAAACAAATATTGAGGCAAGAAGATGATGATTCATATGATATATAGATAATATGACATCAATTAACACCAAAATCACTTTCACTCACACACCTTAGCCTTGATTCCCGATTTAGATGGATGCTTCCACATCTTTTCAAGATTGGTATTCAAATGAAACACATATATAATCCAGCAATGAGAATATTCGGATAGACCCTCAAGAGACGCTGGAGGAACACGGCTTGTATTGAAAACCAAACATGCTCTAGCAAGTGGTACAAGTAATGGCTGTCTCGGTGTCCCATTCCTACACTAATATAAAAACAATGGTTCATGAATTACAAATAGGACACTCTGCAGATAACAACTTCAAAAGATGATTATTAATTACTCCCTTTGTCTCACAGTAATGGAGTAATGGTCGCACTAGCTTATTTCTTGTATGTTTGGTTTAATTTTTGGAAGAAGCAAAAGCAGGTCTAGAACTGATTCTGGAATGATTTTGATGTGTTTGATTTTTCTAAAGTAGAATTGATTCTACTTGAAGCTAGAATTTATAGCTTTTGAGTTTAAACGTGATTTTAACATTAAAATTAATGTTCAATTCAATTTTGCATAAAGTTATCCAAACATAAATCACTTTAAATTCAACTCACTTTTAACCAAAATAAATTTTACATAATCAATTCACTCAAAATCAATTTGTTCACTACAAAACCAAACATACGCTTCATATAACCTAGAGTTATTAATAGCGGCCGCTCCAGGCGCTATCCCGGGATTCTCTCTCGGTGCAGCAACCTTTCGCTACGGAGGAGCGGCGCGCACCCTAGTTTTGGATAGCGGCCGGGAAAGCTGGGATAGCGGTAGCGGAGCGCTTCCCGGGCAGGAGCGGTTTTCTGCTTTTAGGGCTTTTTAGAGTGCAAATAGATCTTTTTACACTTAAAAAAAAAAATGGAAAATGTATTGTAGTCATTCATGTTTTCTCCTTTCTTATTCGCGTTTCCACCTTTCTCCATTGCGTTTCTTCTGTTCACTGCTTCTCGTGTTTTTCGCTAGCTGCTTCTCTTGCTCTATATCCTCCTCCGCCTCAACTGCTTCAAGCTTCTCTCTATTCTTCTTCTCTACTTCTGTTTTCTGCTTTTCGATTTTGTTGTCTATCCTATTCTTCTCTATTCATTGTTTTTCTATTCATTTTCAGGTTGTTTTTTCATATAATTAGTCCAAAAAATTATTTAATCCACATTAAATATATAGGTAGATTATTCATATAATTAGTCCAAAAAATTATCCCGCTATCCCATTTTTAGGGTCGGCCACTCCGCTCCGCTATCTAGGATTAATAACTCTATATAACCTATAAAACACGAACACCATAAACATGACACCGACATTAACACGTCGCAGTGGTAATAATTTGAAAAAAAAAATTATACATAATCATAAGAGTCAGTATCGGTGTCAGTTTCGGACAATGACAGGTCTTTTTTCAAAGGTGTTGGTTCTCTTAAGAGCATATAACATTTTACAAAATAAACTGAGAAATTAAATTATTATTAATTAACATTTAATAAACTAATTTTTGCAAATTAACCAAGTCAATTGTTGATGAACATTTTTTTTCCACAAATATTATAAAATTTGATAAAAATCAATCAAGAATAATGAAGAAAAATTGAACCTGGTAGAGAAACAAGATTGGATGGTGCCAATGGGGATCATAGGATAATAGGTGAGGTTTAGGTTTTCAGATTTAGGTCGAGTTAGTTCTTTCCTCAACAACTGCAAATGAATGAATTAATCATCATATGAATGAATTAATCAGTAAAATAATCAATTAAGAAGGAAAATTAAAAGAAGGAATGTAGAAAGAGACCTGTTGAGCCCTAATTCGGCCTCGGCGTTCGGAGGTGCATTGATCGGAGGAAGATTTGAGAGATGACTCGAGTTCGTGAACTTTGGATTTGAGAGCGTTGAATTTACGCTTGAATATGTATGCTGCGAAGTTGAATAATAGTAGGAATTAGCAATAATAGCGTGATGTAAGAGTAGCGAAAGTAGTGGTAGATGCATGCATACCGGAGATGGTAATGGCGGAGAGTGTTGTTATTGTTAGGGTTACTGCCAACCATCTTGCTTCTGAAATGCTGCTGTTGCGCATTGCTTCGCCGCCCTAACTTCAATTCAAACTGCGCGGCGTAGGGTATGCTCAATGAGTAACCAGTTATCTAGTAGATCTTTACTTTGATCTCTTTGTCTCCATTGAATTGAAAATTTACTTTATTTTTAAAAGGGTTGAATATCTTTTTAGTCTATATAAAAATCTCAAAATTTAATTTTAGTCCCCAATAATCGTCCTCGTCAAATTTAATGAAAGTCTACATAGACACTGCTATGACAATTTTATTTTTAATTTTGAAAATATATATTGCTGAATAAGCAGATGCCACGTATTTAAGTGTTGCTGAATAAATAGGTATTGTTGAAAATCCTAAAATAATCGTTCACTCTTTCGTGTTCAAGCGAAAAGTTCCTTCTCAATTCATTCCTTTCTTCTTCAAGCGCTTGCTTATTGCTTACAGTTCGTTCAACATAGTAGCAGTAATACGTTGTGTATTTTTAATTTGTTTGCAAAATTTTGTCTCCATTATTCATCGCGTTTGCTTTGTGGTCCCAGACTTGGTTTGAAATGTGCATGCTTGTGGTCCCTCGACATTGAAACTGAGGTAGGTTCACATGTTTAATTTTAGATTCTATTTTATTGAAGTTTGGTCTATAGTTTGTATTTTACTTGCAGTGTATTTAGTTAATAGGGTTTTCTGCACACAAGTGTATTTTGTGAGTTCATTGTTGATTGTCCTTTTCCATCCATCCATCCATTATGTAGGCATGGGTGTCTTTAAGGTATTATTTTACACAAAGGGTTGTTTTGTAAAATACCCAATGTTAAAGTATGGGGGTGGGGAAGTTTACACATTTAATGGTCAAGATACTTATTGTTGGTCCTTTTTTTAGGCGTGTGATTTAATTAAGGGAATGAATCCTGTATTTGAATACTATAATGTTAGGATGTGGTGGAAACATGGTAGTGGTACTTTAGAAACTAATCTAAAGCCATTTAGGAATAATGGTGATGCAATTGAGTTAGTTGTCTTTGTTCAAGACTACAAAGGTGAGGTTGAAATATACACTAAGCCTAAACCAACTACAAGGGATGCAACATTTATGGAGAATGCAAGAAAGAGAAATAAGGGGATAAAAGGTGAAGATGATGTTGATTCATGTACTGATGAGGGTTCTAGTGATGATTCTGTGAAAGATATCAAATTTGAAGATAGTGAAGAAGAAAGGCTGAATGGTTTTGATAAGGGTTTTGATGAGGCTTTTGGTGGTCAGCCCATAAACATACCTGCTGCAGATGTTGCAGGCAAGGTTGTCAAACTCACGAGTCTACTCAGACTCGCAAAGGGTCCATAGACTCGACTCGCAGACTCGACTCGCAAACTCGTACGAGTTTATAGAAAATTAAAAATGACTTTCAAATACCTATAAGGGACACATATATGACACACTCACTACTACGTAAAACCCCTTTAACAACGGTTGAAAAATATATATAATAACGCAGGTCAAGGCGTTGTTATGTAGAGTGTTGTGGTAAATGCCCTACTTATAATCACGGTCCTGGGACCGTTGTTGTATTCTAGAAAGCGCGCGGTATATTACAACAGTTATGCTTAACAACCGTTGTGATAGATAAGGTACTGGGTTCGAAACCCAGCAACAGCAAATTAATTACATTAGATGACGGTTAATGTAGACAACCTTCGTGGAAAGTACCCATAGTTTATTATATACAAGTGTATATTGCTTGGTTAACCATACACCTATTTAAAGAAATACAACCGTTCAAATTGGCAAAGAAATATATAATCTGAAAATTAAAATATTCTTGAAAACCAACTTAAACACATCAATTTTTTTCGAATTGAATCCGTCTCATTCAACACATTTTATGTTCTTTAACACATAATATACGATTCAATGGTCTGATTCCTTCAATGCATCGATATCTTTTATTATAGTTTACCTCATCATCGTCGCTTATCAACGCGATTGTAAATTATATCGATGAATTGAAGCAAACAGACCATTGAACCATATATTATGTGTTAAGGAACATAAAATGTGTTGAATGAGATGGATGTAATTCGAAAAACATTGATTGATATAGGTTGGTTTTCAAATACATCTTAATTTTCAGAATATAAGTTTCTATGTCAATATAAATGATTGCATTTTCATTAAAAGGTAAGTGAAACAAATAATATACATAGTATATAATAAACTAAACTTGTCAAACTGTATAAGAATTTAAAGAACAAAACATTGCTAAGTCACAAGAAGCCTTTATCTTGTGATTTAGCAATGTTTTGTTCTTGTTTTGAGAACATTTGTTAACAACAACAATGTAATACCTCGTATTTTTTTATAAACGCTCTGGATAATATTAGTTGAGACCAGTTGAGATCCAGTGTGCTCTGAGTATTTATCTGTTAAGATAATTAGAGCAACTGATGAACTCAGAGCTGATCAGATTAATATTATCTAACTCTAAGGTTTCATTAATTGGTGCATTTGAGAGAATTTGGACATTTAGTAGTGTTACTAACTAATGAGTATTTCCTATATCATTCTTTTTCCTCCCTTGCCAAACATAGAAACATTTTGAGAAAGAGAAGTTAGAAAGAAGGAAGAGGAAAGGAAAGAAAAGAAGAGAAAACCCTAGAAGCTCAAGATCAAGAATCATCCTCTACTCTTCATCAATTCATCTCATTTTCTTCATCATCATCCTCTAATCCAGGTGGGTTCTAGATAGAGACTCTAGTTGTAGAATTTCTTGAGTTCTAGAGCTAGGTTAGATATTGTGAGAAAATGAGTAATTTTGCTAAATCAAAGAATCTAATGGTTGAAATGCGATATAAACTGTGTAGTATGATCAATATATGTGTGGAATCATCTGTTGATAATTGTTATAGTGTTTGATTATGTTTTGAATAAGTTTGAGATGGAAAGGTATCAATTAAAACAAGCATTCTTTATTCTGCGCCCAGAGTAACCGGTTACCCTCTGGTGAGTAACCGGTTACCCTTTGAAAAATTGGTGTTTCTGCGCAGAAAATGAACTAAGTAACCGGTTACCCTCTGGTGAGTAACCGGTTACCCAAATGTGTCTCTAACTCTTATTTTGGCTCTGTGTGAACAGTACACACTGAGTAACCGGTTACCCTCTGGTGAGTAACCGGTTACCACTGTTTGATTTCCAAAAATATTTCTAAAATTCATATCTTTTGACTCGGGTGTCCGATTTAGACGTTCTTTATATCGATATGAATTTGTGAATGTATTTTATGCTAGGAAATATGAATATCTTGAGTATGATGTGGAATTTAATTAATTTTGTTAATTAAAGGGAATTAAAGGGGATTATGAAATTGTGATTTCTTTTACAAATAAAAGCTTCAAGAAGTGAGGAAGTGAGGAAACCTAAGATCAATGGAATAACCTAGAAATGTAACTAGGTCTTGATAGAGGTTTAGATGGCAATGCTTATACACCAATACTTGAAGTGTATCTTTGATAAGTAGTGATTAGTGGAGGTTCGAGACTTGATTTTTTGTGAGCTCCTCCGAATTAAATGTATGTCTTATCCCTTAATAGATATTAGTGACCGGTGTCGATATTCTCTTGTGTGGGATGGCCGGGGAAAGTATTTATTAAGTAAGTAGCCGTGACCCGTGTCGATATCCTCTTGTGTGGGATGGCCGGGGAAAGTTGCTTAGTGGGTGGTATTAGTGACCCGTGTCGATATCCTCTTGTGTAGGATGGCCGGGGAAAGTACCCGTGTTTAGATAATCGTGACCCGTGTCGATATCCTCTTGTGTAGGATGGACGGGGAAAGTTATTTATGTTAGCTTTCGCGACCCGTGTCGAGAACTCTTTTGAAGGGTTGGTCGGGAATGGATGTCTACATTTAAGGATCTGTGACCCGTGTTGAAACTCTCTTGAAGGGTTAGCCGGGGAAAGATGCCTTGGCATGTTTTGTCGATTAGTGGGGTTTGGAGTTGTTAAACTCAAGAGTTATTCTCTAGTGTGAAATCTATGAACTCGAAATCATTTCCCTTCCCTTGGACTTGAGTTAGGATTTGGTTAGAACCTTGTAAAGCCGAGAGAATCCATAAGATAGGGAACTCACTGAGATTTGTTATCTCACCCCCATGTTGTTGATTATATTTTAGGTACTTCAGGTTCCGCGAAGGGTAAGGATAAAGTCGTGTGATTATCCTTACTTGTTTGATGGCTTAGCTTCGGTTGTGGAGTTTATTTTGAGATCATTGTTGATATAGTTCTTAGTATTTATCTTTTGAACATCTTGTATACATTATGCCACCGTTTGTAGTACCTTTTGTATTTGGGCATATAATTTATACAATGTGTTTACTAGGAACTTATTGGTATTTCAGTACCAAAAACTTGGATTCATGTATAATATATGCTTTGATGTATGTTATTATATATGGGTGTTATAGTTGGTATCAGAGCAGGTCGTATCCTCGACCTAGCCTTGGAATATTACAAGTATTTCTTTCCGTTCATATGTGTGTTGTCGTCATTGGTCTTAAATGTTATAATTATGGTATTGAGTCTGATCAACTTAATCCTATCTGTATGACGCTTAGGAACATGACTGAGCACCGCAGAACCCGTGGTAGACCTAGTGCAACTACTCCAGCAGGAAATCCGTCGGGCGGCGATGGGAATGCTTCTTTGTATCAGTTTATGCAACAGATGCAGCAGCAGCAGAACCAATTCATGCAGCAAATGGTACAACAAATGAATTGAGGTCTTCATTCTCATGTGGTTGTTCCAGAAGTTGTAGGTGGGAGTTTCCGAGATTTCTTCCGCATGAATCCTCCAGAATTTCATGGCGGATTAGATCCTGTGAAGGCTCATGAATGGGTGTCTGGCATGGAGAAAATTTTTCGGATAGTGCACTGTAGTGAAGAGAACATAGGGGTGTTTGCTTCCCACTCATTGAAAGGTCCTGCTATGAGGTGGTGGGAGAGTGTTTCAGCTCTTATGACTATTCAGGGTGTGCCCAAGGTCTGGGAGCAATTCAAGGCAAATTTCATGGAGAAATACTTTCCTAACTCTTTGAGGACTCAGAAAGAGTTTGAATTCCAACAGTTAAGACAGGCTAGTATGATTGTGGCCAGCTATGCTGAAAAGTTTGAGGACATGGCTGCTTACTCTAGGCAGGCTATGTATGCTCCGGATGAAAGGTGGAAAATTGACCAGTTTCTTTTTGGACTAAAAGCTGAGATCTCTCATAGTGTGTCTCAGAGAGAGTTCACTACTTATGCTGAGATGCTAAGGCAATGCTATGCGGCTAAGCATAGTTTGAAGAAAGTGCAAGCTAAGGGTATTGCAGGTAGAATGACTCAGAGTGACCGAGGGAGGTCAAGTCAACAATATAGGCCTCGACCACAGGCCTTTAAAGGGAAGCAAGTGTAAAGTGCTAAACCTAACACTCCCCCTATGTGCCGGTTGTGCAACAAGTATCATTATAGGAAGTGTGCAGATGGAGCTCTTAAGTGTTATCATTGTAATGGAATGGGACATATGGCTAGAGAGTGTCCTCAGAATAGGAATCAGGTGCAAGGAAAAAGTACAGGAAGAGTTTATACTTTGGATGCAAGGAAGACAAAGAATGACAACTCCTTGATTGCGGGTACGTGTTTAGTAAACAGACATCCTTGTTTTGTATTATTTGATTGTGAGGCAACACATTCTTTTGTGTCAATGCGATGTATGAAGCGACTTGAGTTGCAAGCTATTCCTTTGTCTCCTCCAATGGTGGTCACTACCGCCATGGATGAAATGGTTGAGACACTGTTGATGTGTGAAAACTGTGTTTTGTCTGTGGATGGTAGAGTTTTTCAGATTGACCTTATTTGTTTACCGCTTAAGAAAGTTGATGTCGTTTTGGGGATGGATTGGATTTCTGCTAATTCAGTGTTTATTGGGTGTAAGGAAAAGCTTATCATCATTCCATCTGTTGAGGCTACCCCGAAGGATGTGTTAACAACTATTTTAGAAGGTACGGTTGGAATGATAAATTTCTTGTTTAAGAAAGAGAAATTTGTTCTACTGGTTCTTACTAAGGAGGAGAGTAGTGACCAGCAAGTGCTGAGTATTCCTATAGTCTGTGAGTTTCCCGAAGTTTTTCCCGAGGACGTCACTTCTCTTCCTCCGGAGAGAGAAGTTGAGTTCTCTGTTGACCTGGTACCGGGAATAGCTCCTATATCCGTTTCTCCTTATCGGATGACCCCGCTTGAATTAAGAGAATTGAAGGACCAATTGGAGGATTTAATGGCTAAGCATTTTGTTAGACCTAGCGTTTCACCGTGGGGAGCTCCAGTTTTGTTGGTAAAGAAGAAAGATGGTGGGATGCGTTTGTGTATTGATTACCGTCTGTAGCGCGATTTTTGTGGTTTCGAATCACTATCGCTTTGGTACTACAGTTTGATTCATTTTTTATCCTGTTGAGCTGATTAAGGAAGGGAAATAGATGTCTCCAATTAACCCTGCTTGCATACTGAGGTTAAACAATCAAAACTGTTGGTTTACAGATGTTATCAAAAAGGGGGTCTGTCTTAGGTTATTTGCTTAAAAACAGTGTCTAGACTATTTGCTAGGTTTCTGGTAAGGTGTTAGGTCTGATGCTTTTGATGGATGTATGAAGGTACGGGATTTTGGGTTTTTTTATTAGTATGCTCGCTAAGATTTTTGCAATCTTATGCCTACGTATTCCCGAAACAGGGAAATCAGAGCGATCGTAGTTCCTCCTATTCTATGGGAGGAAAAAGGTCATTTTAGTGTCTTGTCAAAGCCCAAGACATGAAGCTAAAGGTGGTTTGTATCTTGTTCAAAGCCCAAGATGTGAAGCTAAAGGGTTTTGGATGAGAGAGAATTTGTCATCTCTAAAGATAAGTTGTTGATGTTTGTATGCTGTGAGCAAGGCACAAATTTGATGCTAAAAGGTTGATTGACTCAACTGGGGATTTCTTTATACAAAGCCTAAGAGGAGGCGGGAAGTTTGACTTTTCCGGGGAAAATGTTCTTTCTGTCTTATACAACGCCCAAGATTGAGGCAAGAAGGGATTTTGACTCCGTTGGGGAGAATGTATCTTGTATAAAGCCCAAGATGGAGGCTGAAAGGGTTTGACTCAACAAGAGAGTACTTTTATCTGTCCTGTATAAAGCCCAAGACGGAGGCTAAAAAGGTTGACTCAACAAGAGAGTCTTGAACAGGTAATTGACTCAACAAGAGAGTCTGAAGGTTGTTTGACTCAACAAGAGAGTCTTTTATACTCAACAAGAGAGTGATTTGTTGTCTCATACGAAGCCCGAGATTGAGGCTAAAAGGAGATTGACTCAACAAGAGAGTCGTTTATGCTTAACAAGAGAGTGTTTTGCTGTCTCGTACAAAGCCTGAGATAGAGGCTAAAAGGAGATAGACTCAACAAGAGAGTCTTTTATACTCAACAAGAGAGTGTTTTGTTGTCTCGTACGAAGCCCAAGATAGAGGCTAAAAGGAGATTGACTCAAAACGAGAGTCTTTTATACTCAACAAGAGAGTGTTTTATATGTCTTGTACAAAGCCCAAGACGGAGGCTAAAAGGGATTGACTCAATAAGAGAGTCTGAAAAAGTTAGCTCTGCTAAGGGGAATCATTTGTATAAAGCCCAAGAGGAGGCTAACTTACTGCCGAGGATTATTGAGATCCTGAAGCGGGTCCAAGTGTGGGGAACTCTCATGAGAGAGACCGGGTTTCTGCTGGAGATTGATCCAGAGTGATTGATGTTTTTTCCTATGTTTGAAAGGAACTTGAGAATGTCTTTGAGGCTCAAGAGGTTTATACTGTCCAAGTCTAGAGTTTTATCTTTTGTTTGATGCCCAAGAGGAGGCACGGGCATTAAGGGATGAGTATCAACTCTAAAATGGTCGGAGTTTTGACGCTGGAAAGACTGCTCTAGCAAAGGATGACTAAGTTCTGTCTTATACCTTTAAGAGGTCGTCAGGGTCCTTGTATTAAGCCCAAAAGATGGCATGAGAACTTCTAAGAAGCCGAAGGGTCATTGTACAACGCCCAAGAGGAGGCGGGGATGCTTTTAGGAAGCTTGTGGGTCCCCTAACCAAGAGATGTTCAAGAAATGCAATTCACATATAAGAGATCATTCTAGGAAAGTTCGAGAATTTGGAAGAAACTCAAGAGATACCATTCACGGAGAAAAGATCATCTCTGGGGAGTTAGAGTTTCTTTGATAATTTCTAAGGGTGACAGTCCGAGAAAAGGTTCACCGAGAATACTGCATTTCTCTTTGTTCCATATTATTTAACCCCAAGAGAAGGGAAGACTGTATCTGGAATCCTACGGGGGATCTAGTTTTGTTTGTATTTAAGAGTGACCAACAAGGCTTTACCTAGTGCTAGACGTAGTTGTCGGGGAAAACTCTAAATAACTATACTAGTATTACACAGTGGATATGTGACAAGTATATAAAAGGATGTGAAAGAAGACTTACAATGAAACATCCCTACAATACAGTTATATACATATGAAAGCGGTAAATGAAAGCGGATAAATACTTACCCGTTGTAGAGCTTCCATGCTATTTTGTTAGTTGTTCAACAAAGAAAGTTTTGATAACAACATATATTTGAATTCAAAATCAAAGGAGAAAGTGCTTTGAAAATATTGTTGGGGCTTACAGCTCAAGGAGATGCCCAAGTTTTAACGATGATCGCACAGTTGTTTTGAAAACTGTACAGAGTGACTTATACAATATGTGAGGCACACACCATTTTGGTTTCAAAAAAGGGTTGGGTCTTACACTCTATTAGAGGCCCAAAGAAATTTAAAGAAAAGAAATGGGGCTTATAACACGAGGGTAGGCCCAGGGTGATTTGTTTGGCAACGACGATCGCGCCGAGGTTTTTGAAAACACAGTGGGTTTTATACAATATCTGAGGCCCAAATCATTTTGGTTTCAAAAAGGGGTTGGGTCTTACACTCTATTAGAGGCCCAAAGAAATTTAAAGAAAATAAATGGGGATTATAACACGAGGGTAGGCCCAAATGATTTGATTTTTGAACTGGTGATTGCGCCGAGATTTTTCTTTTAACGCAGAGGGACTTATACAATATCTGAGGCCCAAAATTGTTTTGGTTAAAAGGGAATTGGGTCTTACACTCTATTAGAGGCCCATGAGTGTTTTAAAATGATTGATGAGGGTGGAATCAATCAAAACCCTAATTTCATCATTTTTAAAAGTGAATTCTTAAAGAAAATCGATAAAAAATGATAAAACACCAAATAAGCTTGAATAAACAACTTGTGATTTTTGGTTAAGGTTTGAAAAATGAGGTTTTAATCACAAGATGAATAAAAAATCATTTGGTTTTGATTTTTCAAGATGAATATTCACTTTTAAAATGTTTAAAAATAATTAAAAATGAATTTATTCATAAAAATACCAACTATATTAAATAAATAATATAAATTTGATTTTTTTTTGTGGAATAAAATATTTCAACATATTTGTGATTTTTTGCAAAAAAAAAAAACAATAAATAATAATTAAAATTGAGGGAGTTATTAATTTTTCAAATCATTAAAAATAATAAGAAAAATAATAAAATATGAAAAAATGGTAAAAAAAAGGATCTGGGGCGAGGGGGATTCGAACCCCAGACCTCTTGTGTGCAGTGCGCGTGTCCTACCACTGGGGTGGTGATACATCCGTGTATCAAACCCCAGCCACAAATATACAAGGCTTGCCTTGTTTTTGGTCTGGCCAAGGCAAGGCAAGGCAAGATTTTTACCAAAAACGTGAAGCTTGTAACTTTCTCATTTCTCCATGGATTGGGACAAAATTTAGGTCTATCCTGCCTAGAATTTCACAAGGAATCCAATGGTGGTGGTGGTTTTCTCATATGAGGTCCCCATTTTAAAACCTGATAGTGGTTTTGAAATAGGCCTCCCTTTGCATTTTATGTGCTACCTCTTGTTGCAGGTATGAATTACATGATGAATTGGTTCAAACACAACATATATAACATGTAAAAGATGTGCATGATCAATGGACCTCAAAGCAATGCATATTTTAAAGAGTTCAAGTTGAGATGCTTACCTCTTTAGGAGTTTTTTGGGCAATCTGTCAAGGGCTTTGTTCCAGAAATGCTTTGATGCTTTGAACACCCTCAAATGATCCCTTAGAAGCTTTTAGGATGATTAGAATCAGCTGGAAACCTCAGGAATGGAAATTGGCCCTTTCTTGCAAAAGGGGGCAAAAGTGACCAAAATATCAACTCTCTCAAATGGTGTTCCAAATGTGGGGAACCATTTGGGACAGTTCAAGGATGATATTTGGAGTGTGTTTGAGGTTTTATCTGGTTTTGAAAGTGACTAAATCAAGACATGGCTTGAAAAATACAAAAAAGTCCTATTTTGAGGTTTTGAGATGGGACTTTGTGATTTTGGTGTTACAGGTCACTTGTGAGAGTTTGGACAGCTTAGATATGACATATTGGATGTGTTTGGATCATAAGATGTGATGGAATTGCTCTCTAACTCAAAAACTTAGAGTTACCTTGCTAAAGAAGGCATTTTTGCCTAGAGAAAGAGATTTTAAGGAAAGCAAGTGTTGTAGTGCTTTGGTGTACTTAAACTGAGCACAAATGAGCTCTATTTATAGTAGAGCAAGTTTGTTTTGGTTGCAATAGTGAATGGCAACTGCTGCAGAGGTTTGGAAAATGTTGATCAATAGGAATCCAAGTCTCCTCTAGCCATTGACTAGAGGTTAGAGCACAGGCTTTTGGTTCCCTAGTTCAGAGATCATCCTTGACTCATTCAGTTGGAAATGGCTCAGTTCATGCCACCTTGGTGCATCCATTGAATGCTCCAAAACAAAATTGGAGTCTTGTCCCCTCTTTAGGGTTTTTTAGGTTTGACATGCTATTTTTAGTTCCAAAGACTTGGGAGGCTTATGGATCAGTGTTTGTCCCTCCTTGGTATCTCCTTGAGGTGTTCAGATGGATAAACTTGTTTGTCATTTGCACAAATTGCTCAAATCGAGCAAAATGCACAAATCTGCCTAGTTATGACAGTTACAGCAAGGCATATTGCCACTGTCATAACTCTTAGCTCAAATGGAATTTCATTGGGTTCTTGGCCATTTTGGAAAGCTCTCATATGATACAACATATGTGTAAACATAGTTTGTCTTGACACTTTTTGGATCCAAGTGAAAAATGCCCTTACATTTTGGAAAAAGTGAAACAGATTCTGACTAAGTGAAAATTTCACTAAGTGTTGGAAAAAGTGACATTTCATGTTTTCAGCCATTTTGATCCAACCATAACTCAAAATCCATGATGAATTGGAATGAGGTGTAGTTGACACTTTTAAATTATGCCATGAGATCTACAAATCCATCTTTGGATCAGCCCAAATGGTTGCTTGGATCTCAAGTTATGATCCTTGGAAGTTGGTACCCTAGCCACTTTGTTCCATAACTTAGAAATTTTCCAAGTTTTTTATGGTTACCCATTTTACAAGTTATCCCCATTTTCTTGATTTTTCTTGATGAATGATGATTCCAATCACACATTAACATCATTTTAGGGTTAGGGGACCGTAATTGATCAAAAAATCAAAAAGTCAAACTTTGACTTTTATGCACAGTTGACTTTTTATCAGATGAATTCCAAACTGTGCGATCCTCTATGAAATCAAGTCTTTGACCTAAATCAAACTTGATGGATTGATTTCATAGGTGTTATAGGGTGTATTGAATCATGTCTCAAGGTTTGGGAGCATGTCCTAGTCAAAAGTCAAAGGTACAATTGACTTTTTCTGCGAAACCCTAATTGTGGTTCTGATGAACTTGAAACTTGTGAATCAAGCTTCTTGGATCAATCCATTGTTGTAAATGGATCAATGTGGTGTATTATAGACCCTTAAATCATGTCTTGAGGTCTTGGCTCATGTTTTGTCCCAAAAGTCAACTTAGGGGTGAATTAGGTCAGGAAACCCTAATTCCTAATTTTTTATGAATGCATCCCCTGAGGCTAAATTGACTTGATGATTGGGTTTATGAGGTCCCTTAGAGTATTTTGGGTTATGCTTTGAAGTATTGGCTCATTCCCAGAGGAAAAATTCCATCTGGAGGCCTTGGTCGACCAAAACCCTAATTTGGTGACCCTGGCGATCTTAAGGCTTGATCCACCTGGAATGCTGCAACATTGTGCTTGATTCTTGATATGGGAGTTCTCTTTATCCATTGAGGATGTTTGAGAGGCTTAGACAAGTTGAGGATCATGTCATTTCTTGATTGATCCTTTGCCTAAAAGCTCTGAGAGGGCTTGAAACCCTAAGTTTGATTGTAGTGGATGCTCACCCATCTTTGGGGAGACTAATGAGTGTCATACCCCAAATTTTGATCACTAAGATTTCCCATCATTGAACAAATCATCATCATAATATGGATGAACCATCATGCCTCATCAGTCTCCCCAAAGATGGGTGAGCATCCACTACTATAAAAAATTAGGGTTTCAAGCCCTCTAAGAGCACTTAGACAAAGGATTAATCAAGAAATGACATGATCTTCAACTTGTCTAACCTCTCAAATATCTACAAGGGATCAAGAGGACTCTCACTTTAAGGATTAAGCACAAGGCTGCTCCCTTCCAGGTGGATCAAGCCTCAAGATCGCCAGTGTCACCAAATTAGGGTTTGGTCGACCAAGGCCTCCAGATGGAAATTTTCCTCTGGGCATGAGCCAATGCTTCAAAGCATATCCTAAAATGCTCCATGAAACCTCATGGGCCCAAGCATCAAGTCAATTTGACCTCAGGGGATGCATACATAAAAAATCAGGAATTAGGGTTTCTTGATCTAATTCACCCCTAAGTTGACTTTTGGGACAAATCATGAGTCAAGACCTCAAGACATGATTTGAGGGTCTCCAAAATACCACATTGATCCATTTGTAACAATGGATTGATCCAGGAAGCTTGAGCAGCAAGTCTCAATTTCATTAGTACCACAATTAGGGTTTCGTGAAAAAAGTCAACTGTAGCTTTGACTTTTGACCAGGACATGCTCCCAAACCCTAAGATATGATTCAATACACCCTATGACACCTATGAAATCAATCCATCAAGTTTGATTTAGGTCAAGGACTTGAATTCATAGAGGATTGCACAGTTTGGAATTCATCTGATAAAAAGTCAACTGTGCACAAAAGTCAACTTTGACTTTTTGAGATTTTTCACAAAAATGGGTTTTAACCCTAAAATGATGTTAATGTGTGATTGGAATCATCATTCATCAAGAAAAATCAAGAAAAGTGGGATAACTTATAAAAGGGGTAACCATAAAAACTTAGAAAATTTTCTAAGTTATGAACAAAGTGGCAAGGGTACCAACTTTGGAGGATCATAACTCCTAAACCACAAAGCCATTTTCCCCATCCAAAGCTTGATTTATAGATCTCATTACCCTCTACAAAAGCTTAGAACTGGCCTACCTCCAAATTCATCATGGATTTTGAGTTATGGAATGATCAAAATCACAAAAAGTGAAAATGTCACTTTTTTCCAACACTTAGTGAAATTTTCACTAAGTCAGAATCTGCCTTCACTTTTTTCCAAATGTAGGGGGATTTTTCACTTGGATCCAAAAGGTATCAAAACCAAATATGATCAGACAGTTGTTGTATCATATGAGGGCTTTCCAAAATGGCCAAGAACATCACCAAATTCCACTTGGGCCAAGAGATATGACAATGGCAATATGCCTTGCTGAAAACTACCAAGGCTAGGCAGAATTTTGCATTTTTGCTCGATTTGGAAAAATCAGATAATTCCAAGCCTTGTCATCACTTTGGACACATCTGAGGATCAAATTTAAAGGGGACAAACACTGATCTAAGCCTCCAAAGTCCTTGGAACAAGAAGTAGCATGCCAAACCTAGAATTGCCTAAAAGAGGGACAAGACTCCAATTTTGGATTGGAGCATTCAATGCATACATCAAGGTGGCATGGATTGAGCCATTTGCAACTAAATTCAGTCAAGACTTATCCAAGACCAATGGAACCACAACCCTGTGCCCTAACCTCTAGTCAATGGCTAGAGGAGACTTGGATTCTCATTTGCCAACATTGGCCAAACCTCTGTTGCAGTTGCCATTCACTATTGCTTGCAAAACAAACTTGCTCTACTATAAATAAAGCTCATTTGTGATCAGTTTGAGTACACCAAAGCCATCAAATAGATGCTTTCCTCAAAATCTCTTCTTTCACTCCAATTTTTCCTTCTAAGGCAAGTCACTATCGGGTTTTGAGTTTGAGAGCTTTTCCAATCAAACCAATCACTCACACACCTCACATACATCATATTGAGGTGATCCAAACACTCACATAACATCTGGAACACCAAAATCACAAAATCACCAGCCAGTTGCTCAAGTTCTTGACAGATTTGCAGTTGGAGTACCATCTCAAGTTCCAGATCATTTCAATCCATTCCAAGCATCCAGACACACTCCATGGCACCTAGGGAAGCTATCCAGATCATTGGAACCTAGCTGTAACACCTCTAACACAAAACACGATCACCAGCTGCAAGAGGTAAGCATGAGCTCTTCTAACTCTATGATCCATGCAATTTTTGCTGCACAATAATTTGGCCATATGTTCATAATCATGCATGGAATATTTTCCCTCAATCAATTGCATTGTTTGAATCGTGTGTAGAATTTCTGAACCTTCATGCAGAAATTAGGGTTCTTGAGGTTTCTCTTTGATTTCTTATTCCATGTTAAAAATAAATGAAATTAAAGACCATAGACATGATCGTGAGGTTAAAATGAGTAGATTGATATGTAGATTGCATGATATAATCAAGTATTCAGTGAGATTGGATAGAAAACACAAATCTGCAGAAACAGAGGGTGGCACGTGTTCTTGCCCTTGTTCTTGGCGCCATTTTTTGAAAATTTGAATATTTGAATTTTGTGATTTTATTTAATTGATTCAAAAATTAATTTCTCTCTGAGTTTTAATGATTTTGAGTTGATTCTTTTTTTAATAATTCGCAAAAATGTTAAAATATTTTATTATATCAAAAAATCCCAAAAATATTATTTATTTCATATAATTGATATTTTTGCAAAGAATTAATATTTTAATTGTTTTTTACATTTAAAATATTTTTTCCCTCTTGATTTTGTAAATTTTAATGACTTCTAATCATTTTGTAGGTCAAAACATGATTTTTGAAACATTAATCCAAGATCACAATTTATTTTCCACGTGTTAAACAATTTTGATCATTTTAATTGAATTTATTATTCAATTAAAATACATTTTGAAAACAAATTAGGGTTTTTGATTAATTCAACCCTCATCAAACTTTTTCAAACATTTTTGGGCCTCTAATAAAGTGTAAGACCCAATCCTTTGTAAATACAAACCTATTTTTGGGCCTCACTTATTGTATAAGTCCCGTTGTATTTCAAAAAGTTCGACGCGATCATCATCCGTTGAAAAATAAACCTTGGGCCTCTCCTCGAGCTATAAGACCCATTCAAATCTTTTGGGCCTATATTAGAGTGTAAGACCCAACCCCCTTTGAAAACCAAACCATTTTGGGCCTCAATGCATTGTATAAGACCCGCCGCGTTTTCAAAAATCTCGGTGCGATCGCCATTTTCAAACAAATGACCCTGGGCCTCTCCTTGAGCTGTAAGCCCCACCACTTGTACAAAAATAAATATTTTGGGCCTCTATTAGAGTGTAAGACCCAATCCCCTTTTAACCAAAACTTTTTGGCCTCATACATTGTATAAGTCCCCCTGCATTAAAAGAAAACCTCAGCGCGATCGCCAATGAAAAAAACCAATCATCTGGGCCTACCCTCGTGTTGTTAGCCCCATTCTTTTTCTTTAAACACTTGGGCCTCTTGAGAGAGTGTAAGACCCATCCCCTTGTACAGAAAACCTTTCTTGGGCCTTAGTCACTTGTATAAGTCCCCCTGTACAAAACGACAGTGCGATCACTGATAAACCTTGAGCCTCTCCTTGAGCTGTAAGCCCCAACATCTTTTCAAAATACTTTCTCCTTTAATTTTGAATATACTGTTGTTTTCAATCTTTCTTTGTTGAGCAACTAACCAAACAACATGGAAGCTCTACAACCGAGTAAGTGTTTATATGCTTTCTTTATCCGCTTTCATATACATATAACTGTATTGTGGGGTTGTTTCACTGTAAGTTTTCTTTCATAAACTCATATCAACTGTGTAATATTAGTATATATATTTAGAGTTTCCCCGGCAACTACGTCTAGCACTAAGCCCTATTGATCACTCTTAAATAGACAAAACTAGATCCCCACAGGATTACCAGACACAATCTTCCCTCCTCTTGGGGTTAAACAATATGGAGATGTGAAAGGCAGATTCTTTTTGAACCCTTTCTCAGACTGTCACTCTTAGAAATTGTCAAAGAAACTATACTCCCCAGAGATGATATTTTCTCTGTGAATGGCATCTCTTGAGTTTCTTCCAAATTCTCGGGCTTTCCTAGCTTGATCTATTCTCGGTGAATAACATGTCTTGAACTTCTCGGGACTTGGGGACCCACAGGCTTCCTAAAAGCATCCCCGCCTCCTCTTGGGCGATGTACAAGGACCCTACGGCTTCTTAGAAGTATTCACAACCTCCTCTTAGGCTTCATATAAGGATTCTTCCTTCGGGAAGAGAGCCTCCTCTTGGGCTTCGTACAAATTGTCCCTCGGCTTCTTAAAAGTTTCCAGCCTCCTCTTGGACTTCGTACAAATTGTCCCGACGACCTCCTAGAGGTATAGGAACATAAATTAGTCATCTTAATAGAACAGTCTTTCAAAGAGTATAGATCATTCTACCGTGAACGTACTACTACTGTATAAAAGATAAAACTCTAGACTTGGACAGTCTAACCTCCTTGAGTCTCAAAGGAATTCTCAAGTAGGGAAAAACACCAGTAGACTCGGACAGTCTCCAATGCCCTTTGGATTCACCATTTCCTTAAAGAACAGGAAATAACCCTGATCCTCTGATCAATCCCAAAGCATAGCCTTCCCTTTAATCAGTCTCTTTATAAGAACTGATTTTCTCTTTTAACTACCCTACTGGACCTGTCACTCAACTAAAACAGCCATCCTTTTTAGCCTCTATCTCGGGCTTTGTACGAGATACTAAATCACTCTCTTGTTGAGTCAAACCCTTTTAGCCTCCATCTCGGGCTTTGTACGAGATACAAAAACACTCTCTTGTTGAGTACAAAAACTCTCTTGTTGAGTCAACCATTTTTAGCCTCCCTCTCGGGCTTCGTACGAGACACAAAAGCATCCTCTTGTTGGGTCAATAGCCTCCTCTTAGGCTTTGTATAAGAAAAACCCCGGTTGAGTCAATCAACCTTTTAGCATCAAAACTGTGCCTCGTTCACAGGATACAAACATCAACAACTCCTTTCATCTAATTGTTGTAAGCGGCAAGCCTCTGGATTATTTACATCCACGTCACCGCCCCTCTTTTAGCATGAGAAATTTCTAAGGAAAGATAGCATTGCTCGACACTGAGTTAAAGTCTTCTCCTTCAGGTTAAAACCCCCTATAAAGGAAATTATGGTATTGCTAGGATTCGCACATCCCGGTTAAAGTAATCCTCCTTTATAGTCAGTCACCCAACAACTGTGATAAATAGACCCTTCAGCTTCACATCTTGGGCTTTGAACAAGATATAAACCACATTTTCAACTTCACGTCTTGGGCTTTGAACAAGACACCAAAACACCATTTCCTCCCATAGAATAGGAGGAACTACGATCGCTCTGATTTCCCTGTTTCGGTAAACGGGAATACGTAGGCATAAGATTGAAAGAAAAATCCTAGCGAGCATACTAATCCAAAGCCCCAAATCCCGTACCTTCACATATCAAACGAAAAGCATCAGTCCTAGCATCCTAACAAAATTCCCCATGAACATTCCCGGTGTTTCGATCTAAACAAAATAAGAAGAAAGAGGCCCCACTTCCATATAGCATCCGTAACGTAACAGACCACTGTTTAACCTCAGTTTACAAAGCAGGGTTAATTGGAGACATCTATTTCCCTTCCTTCATCAGCTTCAACAGGATAAAAAATGAATCGACCTGTAGTACCCCAGAGCGGTAGTGCTTAAGAACCACGTCCAAAATCGCTCGCTACAGAAAAGTGGCGCCCACCGTGGGGCCTTTCTTTCTTTCTTTCTTTCCTTTTGTGGGGACTTTACTGGGGTTAAGACTTTTTTTGACTTCACTAGGATCTTAGGTCAAAACCTTTAAAGTTGGGAAGGTACCACAGAATGGCGACTCCGTCGGGGATCCATTTTTGTCAGGAACATAGGATTCATAGCTCTTTAAAGTCTAGGACTTTAGGACAAATATATATACTGCTTTTCCTAATTGATATCTGTGTTTATTTTTCTACTAATGGGAATGCGTGTGATGCCGCATATGGAAAGATTGAGTATACACCTAGGAAAAACCTCTTTTAGTAGTGCGGAAACTATTGGAAATGGTTGTCACGTGATACTACCCTCTTCTGATGGTTCTTCAAAAAACATCACCTAGCACGGTTCCCGGCCCGCTGGTGTTTTCTCGACAAGAACTGATGATGTTGAGAGACAGGTACAAAAATCACTAGTATAAACCTTTGGGGGGGGGGGTAGAGCCTTGACTTCATGACACCGACCCTTTGACCCCATATTTTTTCTATGTTTTTGTGGGCTGCATTCATGCATTCATCTAAAAAACATTAAAACAAAGAAAAATTTTCTCTTCTAGTCTCTCTTTTTCAAACTAAACTAAGACAATGATTGCAAATGTTAGAGAAAAAGATTGCGCTCATGGACTTCGGTAGAAGGAGAACTCATAAGTACACCTTCAGGGTTCCAAAACTAGAGGATTTGAGAGGATTAGCAAGGATGATCACTAACCCTGAAGCTTTCAAAGCCAAGTACGGAGGTCTGCTACCTCTGTTAAGAGTCCATGTGATTGAAGGAATCATGGAGACACTCATTCAGTTTTACGATCCGGTCTATCACTGTTTCACATTCCTGGATTACCAGCTCGCACCAACGCTGGAGGAGTATTCTCACCTAATCGATCTACACATTATTGATCGAGCTCCATTTTCTGGACTGGAAGAAATTCCAAAAGATCAAATCATTGTAAGAGCAATTTATTTGGATGAGTCGGAAGTCAAGACTCACATGACCACCAAGGGTGGGCTCCCAGGTTTGCCAGCCCTGTTCCTGACAAAGAAGGCTCTGTACTTTGCTAGTATAGGGAACATGACTGCTTTTGAAAGCATCTTTGTCTTACTCACCTACAGGTTATTTTTGTTTCCCAACATTAATAGCTTCATCGATATCAACGCCATTAAGGTTTTTCTCATTGGAAACCCTGTGCCAACTTTGCTCGCGGACGCGTATCATTCTGTACACTTAGGGAATTTGTACAGCGGATGAATAATCACGTGCTGTGTACCCCTGTTATATAAATGGTTTATCTCCCACTTACCTTAGTCTGCTGCTTTTTGGGACCATAGGAATGCCTTACGTTGGTCGCAGAAAATCATGTCTCTTACCAACTCTGACATAGATTGGTGCAATAGGATTTATGACAGGATCAGGGTCATTGACCGTTGTGGAAACTTCCCCAACGTACCCCTTATAGGAACTAAGGGAGGAATCAATTACCATCCAGTATTGGTTCGTAGTCAATTTGGATACCCGATGAGGCATGTCCCGCGTAATGCTCATCTGGAAGGTCTTTTCTTCAAAGAAGGGGAAAATGACAGGGCACTAAAGATGGAAATAGTGCATGCTTGGAAACATGTTCATAAGAAAGGACGAGAGTCTCTAGGAAAACTGGATTGTGTCTCGGTGGAGCCTTATCTCCACTGGGTACAAACTAGAGCTCTTAAGCTAAAGATGCCTTATCCTCATCACGGAGTTCTTCCGCCGAGGGAATCTGTCATGTACTTCATGACTGAAACGGAAAAACTTCAGGTTACTCTCAACAAAGTTCAACAGGAAAGGAGGTCTTGGAAGAACAAATACCGCACCCTCAATGTAGAGTGTACCAAAATACAGCAACTACTGAAAAATAAGGATGCTCTGATCGAGATTTTAGAGCAACATGTTGTGGATAATCAGGATGACCAAAGGAATTTGCTCGTTCCTTTCACTTGACAAAGGAATGACAACCCGACAACAGCCCAAGAGCCCCGGTCCAAGAAAAGGAAACTGCCAGAATCAGCACCCGACTTCTCCCCAGAGAGGACTCGGGACCCCTTAGCTTAGGTTTCTGTTTCCGCACCTTATAATCTACTGTATTTCTATTTTCACAATCCTTTGAATTCAATAAAACGGGGTTTCCCCACTGTTTGATATTTGCAATCTAATTGTCAAAGTTTATTTTGATTAAACAAAAAAAAAACAATTAATATAATCATTGCATTTATCATTCTCACGTCACGTATTCTTCTTACCTACGAATCTCACGTTTGTGTCTCGGTTCTAGAGTCTAACTGTCTCATTCGTACAATACTCGGGCCAATTGTCAGAAAAAGATGGATGATCTCGAGGAAGAGAACAGAGAGTTGAGAGAAGAGATCGACGCTCTGAGAGAGGATTTGAGAAAGCTTTGTAATGACATGCAAGCCATGGCAGAAGCTCAGCTACAAAGGACTGTGATCTCGGAGATCACCTCAACACCCATAGTGGAAAAGTTCGATCCTAGGTACAAAATTCCGAAAGATCGTCCCTGGGGCAAACCACTTAACTATATCCCGGAAGGATATATCCCGTTGATCAATGAGGATCAGGGGGCCGGAGCAGGAATCGCTGGGCCTGAAGGTTACAAACTTCGGGAAAGTGAAGGTGCCAGGGGCATGACAGCAACTCCTGAAGGTTACAAACTTCGGGAGGCACCGAGAGTCTCAGCCATAATGACTATACCACCGCCCGTGGTACACACTGTCCCGGAAGGACAGATTCCACAGATACCTTCTGGTGGAAATGACAACATGTTCGAAAGAATGAGTGAGTTCCAGGAACAGTTCCTGGGAATGTAGAAGGAACTGCAGGCCCTTCGCGGTCAGGATTTATTTGGAAAGGACGCCGCGGACCTCTGCTTGGTCCCCAATGTGAAAGTTCCGCACAAGTTCCAAGTACCCGACTTTAAAAAGTACAAGGGTAACTCTTGCCCTCAGAGTCACTTGGTGATGTACGCTCGGCGAATGTCAGCTCAGACAGAGAATCAGGATTTACTGATTCACTACTTTCAGGATAGTTTAACCGGTGCCGCACTAAAATGGTACATGGGTTTAAACCATGCTACGATTAGCACTTTCAGAGATCTTGGCACTGCCTTCGTCCAACAATATAAATACAATCTGGACATGGCACCCAACAGAGATCAACTCAGATCAATGTCACAAAAGAACAAGGAAACCTTTAAGGAATACACTCAGAGATGGCGTGAAATCGCCGCTCAAATTTGTCCACCTCTTGAGGAAAAAGAGATGACAAAGATCTTCTTAAAGACCTTAAGCTCATTTTATTACGACATAATGGTTCCCAGTGCGCCCAGTGACTTCACCGAGATGGTCGGTATGGGAGTTCGTCTTGAGGAAGCCGTCCGAGAGGGACGTCGTGTCAAAGACACTGGATAATCAAGTAGTACAAAGTGATACGGTAGTGCTCTCCTTAAGAAAAAAGAGCAGGATATTGGGAATATCTCTATCGAAAAGCAAAGACGACGTTATCAACCAGTAGCGGCTATGACTCCTGCTATCAATCCTGCGCCTATTTCTACGTATCAACCTCAGGTTGCGCAGAGCCAACCTAATCAACAAAGGACTCAACAGCCTCTTCAGCAGGCTCGTCCTCCATACAATAACAACCGTAAACGCGGCCACCAGGATTTGATCCTATACCCGTATTGTACGCGGAATTATTTTCGTTACTACTGGCTAAGGGGCATGTCCAGACTAAGTCTCCTCTTACAGTACCAGAAAATCCGCCTTTTTGGTTTAAGGTGGATCAGACTTGCCCTTACCATCAAGGAGGACCAGGGCATAACATAGAGAACTGTCTCAATTTCAAATCCGACGTGCAAAAGCTTGTTAGGAGCAGGGTCTTATCTTTCAAGGATACAAATCCTAATGTTCTCACAAACCCGCTGCCTCAACACGAGAAAGCTACAGTCAATTTGATAGAGGGAGAGACTAACAACATCTATCAAATTCATGATGTACTCTTGTTAAGGACCAATCTGGTCAAGATGCATTATAGACAGAGTAGATATGGCTATGTGCCACCTCATAACTATCACTAGTGTGATATCTGCTCTAAAAGCAATCGAGGATGTTCTGTGGTGCAATCAGCTCTACAGGAACAGATGGATCTCGGATGGATCCAAGAGCATCGAGTTCGTGGAGTTAACATGGTTTACACGAATTCTAACATCATTCAAAACCACGACATCCGTGCAATGAATGTCAACTTGGTGGCGATGCATTCCAGGCAAAGCCAGTATCATAATCTGTCGCGGCACGATTACAATTCCTGTCTGACTTGTTCGGTAAATAAATAGGGATGCTCTTTTGTACAAGAGGCCCTCCAGCGTCAGATGAATCTTGGATGGATCCAAGACTACCATGATAGGAATCCCTATCAAATCAACATGATTCAATTCTTCGATATTCGCTTGATGAATACCAGCCTGGTGGAGTTACATGCTAAACAGGTCTGGCTCGGGTTCCTGGTATCACATGATTATCAGAGCTGTAGGGCGGGTTACGAAAACGATCAAGGTTGTGCCCTTGTCCAGGAAACCCTTCAGCACTTGTTGAACCACTGGTGGCTTCCAATCTATATGGATGAAGACACCCAGCAAATCAGTATTACCAACGGGAACCCTACTCGGCATCAAAGTCGGGACGTTCGATCTGTGGAAACTGACCTAGTGAGGTTACATTGTATTCAAAGCGAGCATGGCTAGGTGCCACCACACAACTATGAACGTTGTAGAGTCTGTTCGGAAAGTAACCAAGGATGTTACCTTGTACGAGTAACTCTTCAGGGTCAGGTGGATCGTAGAGAGATTCGCCCATATGCGGGTTCCGGACCAATCAACTGGGCGCCGGACTACCTCACTGATCAAATTGAGGACGTTGTCGTAATCTCTGATCATCAAAGGGCTAGGTATGTTTGTACCATCATCCCTCTACTTGACAAATCGAGAGTTCCCAACCAGGAACGGATCGAAATTGCTTACGATGGTCAGAAAAATCAGAGGGCTCCCATAGTCATCTATCTACCGAGACCATTACCGTATGAATCAACTAAGGTTATCCCTTACAAATACGGTGCAACAATAGTCGAGAATGGAAAGGAAATTCCATTACCCTCCGTCGTGAATATTGCAGACATCAGTCGAGTAACACAGAGTGGTCGAATCTTCAACCGAGGAGTTGGAGAACTTAACAAAGAAAAGAAACCTCAGACAGAAGTTCCTAATCCACCAGTCGGTCAATCCAGTAATCCCGACCTTTCAAAAAACAATGATGAGATGCTGAAGCTCATCCAAAGGAGTGAATACAACATTGTTGATCAGCTGTTACAAACTCCTTCAAAGATCTCGGTATTATCACTACTACTTAGTTCAGAAGCGCACAGGGAGGCTCTACAGAAAGTCTTAGAGCAAGCCTTTGTGGAACAAGATGTAACAATCAGACAGTTTGATAGTATTGTCTCTAACATTACTTCCTGCAATAACTTGGGATTTAGTGATGAGGAATTACCTGAAGAGGATCGCCGTCATAACATGGAGCTCAATATCACGGTCAGCTGCTAGGGTGATGCTTTAGCCAGCGTACTGGTAGACACAGGGTCAGCCCTGAATGTTATGCCGAAGTCCACTTTGATGCAATTATCCTTCGAAGGACCCCCTATGAGAACCAGTGAGGTCGTCGTCAAAGCATTTGACGGGTCCAAAAAAATTGTTATCGGCGAAGTCGACTTTCCCATAACTATTGGTCCTCACACTTTCCAAATCACTTTCCAGGTCATGGACATCCGGGAAACGTACAGTTGTTTATTAGGAAGACATTGGATACATCAGGCTGGGGCGGTCACCTCGACCCTCCACCAAAAGTTAAAGTTCATCTAGAACAACCAGCTCGTCACGGTCTTTGGAGAACAAGCCTTGCTTGTGAGTAACTTATCATCATTTACTGGTGTAAAACCCGAGGAGGTTATTGGAACTCGGTTCCAAGCACTGTCGGTGAGCAAGGACAATCAATCCGAAGAGGGAACTTCCATTTCCTCATACAAAGATGTTATTAAAGCGGTTGAGAGTACCAATACGACAGGATGGCGACAGCTAGTCATTCCTACTGACAATAAAACAAAGAAGGGTCTTCGTTTTTCTGCAACCTGTACCCAGACAGCTACTACCAGCAATGAAAGTCTTTATGCCATTCAAGACTTCTTCCACATTAGAGGTTTCCTTCACCCAGTGCCTCAAGAAGTGCATACCATCAATAAAGATGATTCCTCTGATATGGAGGAAGAATGGGAGTCCTATCTTAACAAGGACGGTTATACGTCCCAGGAAGAGGTGCCTACGCCCTTTTGCTATCCCGCACAGAGTCTGAGATTTATACCCAGGTCAGACGTCTAAATGATATACGGAGATTTTGATCCGGAAGGATGTCGTGCTCCGCCAAACTCATTAGATGAGGACATTCTGATGAAGGACAACTTTGACCACAACTATTATGGCCCGATGGATGGCCTGCCAATGTGGCAGTCGTATCCAGGAGACTTGGGGTAAGGAAATCAGCCAAACAATGAAAATTAGCTGAGCATAATTGAAAAGAATACCTGCGTCCCCACCATGTCATGGGATCAACAACCAGGTCATTCAGAAAACGCCCAGTACGACGATGAATTCCCAATATTTGCAGGACTTGAATTCATCAACTATACTTTTCCCGAGGTCAACGTCATCGAGAGGGATGACTCCTCCAGTTCCAAAGAGGTGTGGGACACCCTGGGACATCCAAGTGGAAAATACGACTATATGGTCAAGTACACTGCTCCCGATAGCTCTCGTATTAGGCTCGAAGACATCCAGCCAACTAGATGGGGAGATCTACCTGAGAGCACAAATGCTATGCAAAATGTAACAGAGGAATCCTCCTACAACAACTCTGCCTGGGAGACAGATTTCAATGATCCTGCTCCACCAGAAATCAGCGTTATTTCTGAAGACAAATTAAGGAAGGTGCCAGACTTTGTGATTCACCGAGGAGTTCACCTCCAATGGGTTGCTATCGATGTTCCGAAGATTGTTCATAAGTCAAAGTAATTGCCGTCTTTAACCTTTCACCCTGCCCAGGTGAAACGAATGTTTTGATGGGGCTCACTTTCTGTAAATTTCCCTCTTCGCTTCGCCCAAAGCGACAGAATTTTGTTTTATAGGGCTGTAGTTTCAAGAATTGACTTGTTCATTAATAAAATAATGTCATTCTGTAATTTCCGCATTAATTGTTGTTTTCTCTTTTTGTTTTTCTCAGAAAATGGTAATCCTAAAAAACAACTCAATAATAAAAACAAGCAGTAAAAGAAATACGCTGCACACACTCTTGCATTTCCTCTATCTCTTCTAAAAACAAATCATACCGTCATGCAGATTGCTTGTTTTAAACCCCGTTGAAACATACAATCCGATGCCTTCTCCCAACTTTGAGTTCCCGGTATTTGGGGCTGAAGAAGAAAACGACGGCGAAATTCCAGAAGAGATCTCCCAATTACTCAGACAGGAGGAAAGGTCCATTGAACCTCATAAAGAGCCGTTGGAAACGGTAAACTTAGGTTCAAAAAAAGAAAGAAAAGAAATCAGAATTGGGGCACTGCTCAGTCCAACTGCCAGAGAGGGTTTGGTAAAGCTTCTCAAAGAATTCCCAGATGTATTCGCTTGGTCCTATCAGGATATGCCAGGGTTGGATACCAGCATCATGGAACATCATTTACCATTGAGATCGGAATATCTGCCAGTAAAACAGAGGTTGAGACAGACTCACCCGGACATGGCCATCAAAATCAAAGAGGAGGTACAGAAACAGATTGACGCGGGTTTCCTCGCCACGTCAGAATATCCTCAATGGTTAGCCAACATCGTACCTGTTCCAAAAAAGGACGGAAAAATCAGAATGTGTGTGGATTACAGAGATCTAAACAAGGCTAGTCCAAAGGACGACTTTCCTTTACCACACATGACATGCTGGTAGACAGTACAACAAAGTTCAAAGTTTTCTCCTCATGGATGGATTCTCGGGCTATAATCAGATAAAAATGGCGCCGAAAGACATGGAGAAAACTTCGTTCATTACCCCATGGGGTACCTTTTGTTACAAGGTGATGATGTTCGGTTTGAAGAACACCGGGGCGACCTATCAAAGGGCCATGACTACTCTTTTTCATGACATGATACATAAAGAAATCGAGGTATATGTTGATGATATGATAGCAAAATCTAAGACAGAAGAGGAGCATGCGACCTATCTGTCAAAGCTATTCGAGCGGTTGAGAAACTACAAACTCCGCTTGAATCCCAACAAGTGCACCTTCGGTGTCCGTTCAGGAAAACTCTTAGGGTTCATCGTCAGCCAGAAAGGAATTGAGGTTGATCCTGACAAGGTCAAGGCCATTCAAGAAATGCCTTCTCCGAAAACTGAAAAACAAGTCAGAGGATTCTTGGGACGTTTGAACTACATCTCCAGATTCATATTCCTCATGACCGCGACATGTGCGCCGATTTTTAAATTACTCAAAAAGAACTAGGACTGCATTTGGACAGAAGACTGCCAAACCGCCTTCGACAGTATTAAGGAATACCTGTCGGGCCCACCGATTCTATCACCTCCAGTGGAAGGAAGACCACTGATTATCTACCTCACAGTCCTAGAGGACTCAATGGGATATGAACTTGGCCAACAAGATGAAACCAAAAGGAAAGAGTCTGCCATCTATTATCTGAGCAAGAAATTCACCGACTACGAGACTCAGTACACTATGCTTGAGAAAACTTGCTGCGCTTTGGCTTGGGCAGCCAAACGTCTGCGCCAGTACATGATTCGTCACACTACTTGGTTGGTCTCTGAGATGGATCCAATCAAGCATGTCTTTGAAAAACCTGCTCTCACGGGAAGGATTGCCTATTGGCAGATGTTGCTATCAGAATATGACATAGAATACCACGCTCAGAAAGCCGTTAAAGGAAGTATTTTAGCCGATCATTTGGCTCATCAACCGATTGACGATTAGGAATCAGTCGGATTTGACTTCCCAGACGAAGATGTCATGTATTTGAAAATGAAAGATTGCGATGAACCGCTACCCAGTGAAGGGCCAGAACCAGGTTCCCAATGGGGACTAATCTTTGACGGAGCTGTCAATCATTACGGAAATAGAATTGGGGCAATCATTGTTACCCCTCAGGGTACCCACATTCCTTTCACCGCCCGACTGACGTTCAAGTGTACGAACAACGAGGCCAAATACGAAGCTTGTATTATGGGTCTCGAGGAAGCGATTGACTTAAGGATCAAAAACTTGGACGTATATGGCGACTCAGCCTTGGTTATCAATCAGATTAAAGGAGATTGGAACACATACCAATCAGGATTGATTCCTTACAAAGATTACGCAAGAAGGTTTCTACTCTTCTTCAACAGAATCGAGTTTCATCACATCCCTCGTGATGAGAATCACATGGCTGATGCATTAGCCACTCTCTCTTCCATGATAAGTGTAGGTCAATGGAATGACATACCTAAGATCGACATAATGCGCCTTGAATGACCCGCTTACATCTTCACGATTGAAGCAGTCATAGACGACAAACCTTGGTATCACGATATCAAATGCTTCCTTCAGAAACAAGAGTACCCACCTGGGGCACTAAGAAAAGACAGAAAGACCCTTAGGAGATTGGCAGACAGCTTCTTCCTGAGCGGTGATACTCTCTATAAGAGAAATTTTGACATGGTCTTGCTCCGATGCGTAGACAGACCAGAAGCAGACATACTGATCAAAGAAATTCATGAAGGATCCTTTGGCACTCATGCCAACAGACACACAATGGCGAGAAAAATTCTAAGGGCAGGGTACTATTGGTTGACCATGGAATCCGACTGCTACAAGTACATAAGGAGGTGTCACAAGTGTCAGATATACTCCGACAAAATTCATGTACCGCCAACGCATCTCAAAGTTCTTTCTTCCCCATGGCCTTTTTCCATATGGGGAATTGACATGATTGGTTTGATTGAGCCTAAGGCTTCAAACGGACATCGGTTCATTCTAGTAGCCATTGATTACTTCACCAAGTGGGTCAAAGCAGCGTCATACGCTAATGTAACCCGACAAGTGGTGGTCCGTTTTATCAAAAACAATATCATCTGCCGTTATGGTGTTCCGAGCCAGATCATTACTGATAATGGATCTAACTTGAACAACAAGATGATGAAAGAGTTGTGCGCTGAGTTCAAGATCGAACACCATAACTCATCTCCCTACCGACCAAAGATGAACGGGGCGGTAGAAGCGGCTAACAAGAACATCAAGAGGATTGTTCAGAAGATGGTGGTAACCTACAAAGATTGGCACGAGATGCTACCCTTTGCTCTTCACGGTTATCGCACATCTGTCCGCACTTCAACAGGGGCAGCCCCTTTCTCTCTAGTATATGGAATGGAAGCAGTGCTCCCCATAGAAGTAGAGATCCCATCAATCAGGGTATTGATGGAAGCTAAGCTTACAGAAGCTGAATGGTGTCAAAATCGACACGATGAACTGAATCTGATCGAAGAGAAGCGAATCACGGCTCTATGTCATGGTCAGTTGTATCAGCAAAGGATGAAGAAGGCGTTCGACAAAAAGGTCCGACCCCCCGTCTTCAGGAAAGGAGACCTTGTGCTAAAAAAGATACAATCATTTCTCACTGATTCTCAGGGCAAATGGACTCCGAATTATGAAGGCCCCTATGTGGTCAAGAAAGCTTTCTCAGGCGGTGCCTTGAGACTTGCAACCATGGACGGAGAGGAATTTGCCTACCCCACAAATGTTGATGTAGTCAAGAAATACTTCGCCTAAACTAAAAAAAAACGTCTCGGTGGGTTAAAAACCCGAAAGGGCGGTCCAGGCAAAAATTAGAGACTAAGTCAAAAAATCATCCCGGTGGATTGGAAACCTCAAAGTACAATCCAGGCAAAAATTAGGGATAATGGCAAGTAACTACGTTCGACAAAGGGGCAAGTCCCTCGGCAGCAGTTACATCATCCGTCAGGAAAGCTCCGGTCAAGGTCATCTTCGACAGAAGCCCAGGATGCCTCGAATTCAAAGTTGGTAGAAGGATAGTGGTCGTTATGTTTCAACATAGCCCTTTTTCCTGAAAATTACCATTTTCTAACTTTGTAAATACTCTATGGAATCACGCGTTTGGCTGATTTCCATCCTATCAATAAAATTTGAGCCCTTGTGTTTTTTGTTTATAATTCTCATTTGTTTTAGCTTTATAGAACGATATTTTAACATGATCAACGATTCTTGAAACGAAACAAAAATGAATTTACTTGTTAAAATTGTTGTGCTTTTAAAAATAGAGATGGCAATTTCTTTTGACGGTTGAACATCGAAAGAACATCGATCGCCTCTCCAAAGGTGTTCGAGCCTCAAAGTGCAGAATCAAAGTACTCCTTCTAAACCAGTATGCCTGAATGAAGGATCAGCTATGTCAGATGCGAATGCTCTATCTGACCTCTCCAGCAGAGCTCTTACCTCCTAAGCCCGACCAACGGTTATCCCCACAGGGACCGTTTCTCCTAAGCAAGGCAGAATTGCTACTTTTGGACTAGCGGTACTTCTTCGCCCCACGATGGCCGAGTATCCAGTCGTGTTCATCCGTTAGTTTGTATGTCGCGTCAGTTTTGTCAGCATATACATACATATATCATGCATTATTAATTTGCATTCACATTTATATTGCATCACTATCACTCCAGTCGGTCTTGTCCCGTAGTGGTGTCAGTCTTCTCAATCGAGTTGTCAGTTCTTTCCTCGTCAGGAAGTGAACCATCTAAACAATCTCTCCTCCAGTTTATTTTTGGATCAGAATTGGCCCTCGACCACTTTGATAACTTGAACCTCTGAAAGACCAGAGAACCTTTAACCAATGTCACTCTTCGCCATTGAAGATGTTATTTTCACTTTCCCGGATTAAGGAAAATCCCTAGAGGAAGCCTCTTAAGTAGAGATTCGGCAATACAGCAGTTTTTCTCCGAAAAAAACCGCTGATGAAAAGGTCATCAGCACTTCAAATTTGGATCACATCATATGGCGTTTCTCCGGGAAGACCCCGAGAAAAGTATGATGTACTATCCCCAAGCGTGAAAGAAGTCTCTCAAGAGACTCGTTTTCCCCGATAGAGTCGGCAAATGGCGTCTCCAAACAGAGAAGTTTGTACACCTCTACAACTCAGGCAAATGGGTTCCCCATCGAGTCTGACATCAAAATTTTTCTATCAAATGGCATCTCCCCAGGAAAATTCGGCGAGAAGTTTGAGGAAAACCGCTACGAATAGTGTCCCTTGTCAAGAAAGTTTATTGACAAAAGAAACTGAGACCAGTTCCTTGGTAGGAAACCAGGATCGAGGGGAAGTTTATTTCAGAAACTTAGACCAGTTCCTTGGTAGGAAACCAGGATCGAGGGGAAGTTTACATCAGAAAATGAGACCAGTTCCTTGGCACAAAGACCAGGATCGAGGGGAAGTTTATATTAGAAACTAAGACCAGTTCCTTGGTAGGAAACCAGGATCGAGGGGAAGTTTACATCAGAAACTAAGACCAGTTCCTTGGTAGGAAACCAGGATCAAGGGGAAGTTTTTACCTTTTATAAGCATCATTGCTTAACAAAAGAGTATGAATTTGTAAGCTACCATTCATAATCACCATCAAAATTTCGGGTATTCCGATATTTAATCCTCTTGCACCCTGAATGCCTGAATACCTTCGCCATTCACACCTTCGGGTCCAAGAAGATTAAATAGGGGCATCTGTCATACCCCAAATTTTGACCACTAAGATTTCCCATCATTGGGCAAATCATCATCACAATATGGATGAACCATCATGCCTCATCAGTCTCCCCAAAGATGGGTGAGCATCCACTACTATAAAAAATTAGGGTTTCAAGCCCTCTAAGAGCACTTAGACAAAGGATCAATCAAGAAATGACATGATCTTCAACTTGTCTAACCTCCCAAATATCTACAAGGGATCAAGAGGAGTCCCACTTTAAGGATTAAGCACAAGGCTGCTCCCTTCCAGGTGGATTAAGCCTCAAGATCGCCAGTGTCACCAAATTAGGGTTTGGTCGACCAAGGCCTCCAGATAGAAATTTTCCTCTGGGCATGAGCCAATGCTTCAAAGCATATCCTAAAATGCTCCATGGAACCTCATGGGCCCAAGCATCAAGTCAATTTGACCTCAGGGGATGCATACATCAAAAATCAGGAATTAGGGTTTCTTGACCTAATTCACCCCTAAGTTGATTTTTGGGACAAATCATGTGTCAAGACCTCAAGTCATGATTTGAGGGTCTCCAACATACCACATTGATCCATTTGTAACAATGGATTGATCCAGGAAGCTTGAGCAGCAAGTCTCAATTTCATCAGTACCACAATTAGGGTTTCGCGAGAAAAGTCAACTGTAGCTTTGACTTTTGACCAGGACATGCTCCCAAACCCTAAGATATGATTCAATACACCCTATGACACCTATGAAATAAATCCATCAAGTTTGATTTAGGTCAAGGACTTGATTTCATAGAGGATTGCACAGTTTGGAATTCATCTGTTAAAAAGTCAACTTTGACTTTTTGAGATTTTTCACAAAAATGGTTTTTTAACTCTAAAATGATGTTAATGTGTGATTGGAATCATCATTTATTAAGAAAAATCAAGAAAAGTGGGATAACTTATAAAAGGGGTAACCATAAAAACTTAGAAAATTTTCTAAGTTATGAACAAAGTGGCAAGGGTACCAAATTTGGAGGATCATAACTCCTAAACCACTAAGCCATTTTTTCCCATCCAAAGCTTGATTTGTAGATCTCATTACCCTCTACAAAAGCTTAGAACTGACCTACCTCCAAATTCATCATGGATTTTGAGTTATGGAATGATCAAAATCACAAAAAGTGAAAATGTCACTTTTTTCCAACACTTAGTGAAATTTTCACTAAGTCAGAATCTGCCTTCACTTTTTTCCAAATGTAGGGGGATTTTTCACTTGGATCCAAAAGGTATCAAAACCAAATATGATCAGACAGTTGTTGTATCATATGAGGGCTTTCCAAAATGGCCAAGAACATCACCAAATTCCACTTGGGCCAAGAGATATGACAATGGAAATATGCTTTGCTGAAAACTGCCAAGGCTAGGCAGAATTTTGCATTTTTGCTCGATTTGGCAAAATCAGATAATTCCAAGCCTTGTCATCACTTTGGACACATCTGAGGATCAAATTTAAAGGGGACAAACACTGAGCCAAGCCTCCAAAGTCCTTGGAACAAGAAGTAGCATGCCAAACCTAGAATTGCCTAAAAGAGGGACAAGACTCCAATTTTGGTTTAGAGCATTCAATGCATACATCAAGGTGGCATGGACTGAGCCATTAGCAACTAAATTCAGTCAAGACTTATCCAAGACCAAGGGAACCACAACCCTGTGCCCTAACCTCTAGTTAATGGCTAGAGGAGACTTGGATTCTCATTTGCAAACATTGGCCAAACCTCTGTTGCAGTTGCCATTCACTATTGCTTGCAAAACAAACTTCCTCTACTATAAATAGAGCTCATTTTTTATCAGTTTGAGTACACCAAAGCCATCAAACAGATGCTTTCCTCAAAATCTCTTCTTTCACTCCAATTTTTCCTTCTAAGGCAAGTCACTATCGGGTTTTGAGTTTGAGAGCTTTTCCAATCAAACCAATCACTCACACACCTCACATACATCATATAGAAGTGATCCAAACACTCACATAACATCTGGAACACCAAAATCACAAAATCACCATCCAGTTGCTCAAGTTCTTGACAGATTTGCAGTTGGAGTACCATCTCAAGTTCCAGATCATTTCAATCCATTCCAAGCATCCAGACACACTCCATGGCACCTAGGGAAGCTATCCAGATCATTGGAACCTAGCTGTAACACCTCTAACACAAAACACGATCACCAGCTGCAAGAGGTAAGCATGAGCTCTTCTAACTCTATGATCCATGCAATTTTTGCTGCACAATAATTTGGCCATATGTTCATAATCATGCATGGAATGTTTTCCCTCAATCAATTGCATTGTGTGAATCGTGTGTAGAATTTCTGAACCTTCATCCAGAAATTAGGGTTCTTGAGGATTCTCTTTGATTTCTTATTCCATGTTAAAAATAAATGAAATTAAAGACCATAGACATGATCGTGAGGTTAAAACGAGTAGATTGATATGTAGATTGCATGATATAATCAAGTATTCAGTGAGATTGGATAGAAAACGCAAATCTGTAGAAACAGAGGGTGGCGCGTGTTCTTGCCCTTGTTCTTGGCGCCATTTTTTGAAAATTTGAATATTTGAATATTGTGATTTTATTTAATTGATTCAAAAATTAATTTCTCTCTGAGTTTTAATGATTTTGAGTTGATTCTTTTTTTAATAATTCACAAAAATGTTAAAATATTTTATTTTACCAAAAAATCCCCAAAATATTATTTATTTCATATAATTGATATTTTGTCAAAGAATTAATATTTTAATTGTTTTTGACATTTAAAATATTTTTTCCCTCTTGATTTTGTAAATTTTAATGACTTCTAATCATTTTGTAGGTCAAAACATGATTTTTGAAACATTAATCCAAGATCACAATTTGTTTTCCACGTGTTAAACAATTTTGATCATTTTAATTGAATTTATTATTCAATTAAAATACATTTTGAAAACAAATTAGGGTTTTTGATTAATTCAACCCTCATCAAACTTTTTCAAACATTTTTGGGCCTCTAATTGAGTGTAAGACCCAATCCTTTGTAAATACAAACCTATTTTTGGGCCTCACTTATTGTATAAGTCCCGTTGTATTTCAAAAGTTCGACGCGATCATCGTCTGTTGAAAAATAAACCCTGGGCCTCTCCTCGAGCTATAAGTTCCATTCAAATCTTTTGGGCCTCTATTAGAGTGTAAGACCCAACCCCCTTTGAAAACCAAACCATTTTGGGTCTCAATGCATTGTATAAGACCCACCGCGTTTTCAAAAATCTCGGCGCGATCGCCATTTTCAAACAAATGACCCTGGGCCTCTCCTTGTGCTGTAAGCCCCACCACTTGTACAAAAATAAATCTTTTGGGCCTCTATTAGAGTGTAAGACCCAATCCCCTTTTAACAAAATTTTTTGGGCCTCAGACATTGTATAAGTCCCTCTGCGTTAAAAGAAAACCTCAGTGCGATCGCCAATAAAAAAAACAATCATCTGGGCCTACCCTCGTGTTGTAAGTCCCATTCATTTTCTTTAAACACTTGGGCCTCTTGAGAGACTGTAAGACCCATCCCCTTGTACAAAAAACCTTTCTTGGGCCTCAGTCACTTGTATAAGTCCCTCTGTACAAAATGACAGTGCGATCATTGATAAACCTTGGGTCTCTCCTTGAGTTGTAAGCCCCAACATCTTTTCAAAATACTTTCGTCTTTAATTTTGAATATACTGTTGTTTTCAATCTTTCTTTGTTGAACAACTAACCAAACAACATGGAAGCTCTACAACCGAGTAAGTGTTTATATGCTTTCTTTATCCGCTTTCATATACATATAACTGTATTGTGGGGCTGTTTCAATGTAAGTCTTCTTTCATAAACTCATATCAACTGTGTAATATTAGTATAGATATTTAGAGTTTCCCCGGCAACTACGTCTAGCACTAAGCCTTGTTGACCACTCTTAAATAGACAAAACTAGATCCCCACAGGATTACCAGACACAGTCTTCCCTCCTCTTGGGGTTAAACAATATGGAGATGTGAAAGGCAGATTCTTTTTGAACCCTTTCTCAGACTGTCACTCTTAGAAATTATCAAAGAAACTCTACTCCCCAGAGATGATCTTTTCTCCATGAATGACATCTCTTGAGTTTCTTCCAAATTCTCGGACTTTCCTGGCTTGATCTATTCTCGGTGAATAGCATGTCTTGAACTTCTCGGGACTTGGGGACCCACAGGCTTCCTAAAAGCATCCCACCTCCTCTTGGGCGTTGTACAAGGACCCTACCACTTCTTAGAAGTATTCACAGCCTCCTCTTAGGCTTCGTATAAGGATTCTTCCTTTGGGAAGAGAGCCTCCTCTTGGGCTTCGTACAAATTATTCCCCGGCTTCTTAAAAGTTTCCAGCCTCCTCTTGGGCTTCGTACAAATTGTCCCGACGACCTCCTAGAGGTATAGGAACAAAAATTAGTCATCTTAATAGAACAGTCTTTCAAAGAGTCTAGATCTTTCTACCATGAACGTACTACTACTGTACAAAAGATAAAACTCTAGACTTGGACAGACTAACCTCCTTGAGTCTCAAAGGCATTCTCAAGTAGGGAAAAACACCAGTAGACTCGGACAGTCTCCAATGCCATATGGATTCCCCATTTCCTTAAAGAACAGGAAATAACCCTGATCCTCTGATCAATCCCAAAGCATAGCCTTCCCTTTAATCAGTCTCTTTATAAGAACTGATTTTCTCTTTTAACTACCCTACTGGACCTGTCACTCAACTGAAACAGCCATCCGTTTTAGCCTCTATCTCAGGCTTCGTACGAGATACTAAATCACTCTCTTGTTGAGTCAAACCCTTTTAGACTCCATCTCGGGCTTTTTACGAGATACAAAAACACTCTCTTGTTGAGTACAAAAACTCTCTTGTTGAGTCAACCCTTTTTAGCCTCCCTCTCGGGCTTCGTACGAGACACAAAAGCATCATCTTGTTGGGTCAATAGCCTCCTCTTAGGCTTTGTATAAGAAAAACCCCGGTTGAGTCAATCAACCTTTTAGCATCAAAACTGTGCCTCGTTCACAGTATACAAACATCAACAACTCCTTTCATCTAATTGCTGTAAGCGGCAAGCCTCTGGATTATTTACATCAACGCCACTACCCCTCTTTTAGCATGAGAAATTCCTAAGGAAAGATAACATTGCTCTACACTGAGTTAAAGTCTTCTCCTTCAGGTTAAAACCCCCTATAAAGGAAATTATGGCATTGCTAGGATTCACATATCCCGGTTAAAGTAATCCTCCTTTATAGTCAGTCACCCAACATCTGTGACAAATAGACCCTTCAGCTTCACATCTTGGGCTTTGAACAAGATATAAACCACCTTTTCAGCTTCACGTCTTGGGCTTTGAACAAGACACCAAACCACCATTTCCTCCCATAGAATAGGAGTAACTACGATCGCTCTGATTTCCCTGTTTCAGTAAACGGGAATACGTAGGCATAAGATTGAAAGAAAAATCTTAGCGAGCACACTAATCCAAAGCCCCAAATCCCGTACCTTCATTTATCAAACGAAAATCATCAGTCCTAGCATCCTAACAAAATTCCCCATGAATATTCCCGGTGTTTCGTTCTAAACAAAATAAGAAGAAAGAGGCCCCACTTCCATATAGCATCAGTAACCTAACAGACCGCTGTTTAACCTCAGTTTGTAAAGCAGGGTTAATTGGAGACATCTATTTCCCTTCCTTCATCAGCTTCAATAGGATAAAAAATGAATCGACCTGTAGTACCCCAGAGCGGTAGTGCTTAAGAACCACGTCCAAAATCGCTCGTTACAATGAGGTATGATGGTCCATCCATATTGTGATAATGATTTGCACAATGATGGGAAATCTTAGTGGTCAAAATTTGGGGTATGACAGATGCCCCTATTTAATCTTCTTGGACCCGAAGGTGTGAATGGCGAAGGTATTCGGGCATTCGGGGTGCAAGAGGATTAAATATCGGAATACCCAAAATTTTGATGGTGGTTAGGAATGGTAGTTCACACATCCTTCTTCTTTTGCTAAGCAATGATGCTTAGAAAAGGTAAACTTCCCCTCGATCCTGGTTTCCTAACAAGGAACTGGTCTTAGTTTCTGAAATGAACTTCCCCTCGATCCTGGTTTCCTACCAAGGAACTGGTCTTAGTTGCTGAAATAAACTTCCCCTCGATCCTGGTTTCGTACCAAGGAACTAGTCTCAGTTTCTGAAATAAACCTCCCCTCGATCCTGGTTTCCTACCAAGGAACTGGTCTCAGTTTCTTTTGTCAATAAACTTCTTGACAAGGGACGCTATTCGTAGCGATTTTCCTCAAACTTCTCGCCCAATTTTCCTGGGGAGATGTCATTTGGTAGAAAAAATTTTGATGTCAGGGTTGCTGGGGAACCCAGTCGTCTGAGTTGTAGAGGTGTACAAACTTCTCAGTTGGAGATGCCATTCGTTGACTCTACTGGGGGAAAACGAGTCTCTTGAGATACCGCTTTCGCTTGGGGTATTACATCATACTTTTCTCGGGATTTTCTCGGAGAAATGCCATATGATGTGATCCAATTTTGAGGTGCTGATGACCTTTTTGTCAGCGGATTTTTTGGAGAAAAACTGTTGTATTTCCGAATCTCTGATTAAGAGGCTTTCTCTGGGGATTTTCCTTAATCCGGGAAAGCGAAGATATCATCTTTAATGGCGAAGAGTGATGTTTGTCACAGGTCTTCTTATTTTTCAGAGGTTCAAGTTATTAAAGTGGTCAAGGGACCAACTTCAATCTAGAAATAAACTGAAGGAGAGATTGTTTAGATGATTCACTTCCTGACGAGGAAAGAACTGACAACTCGATTGAGAGGACTTTTATCACTTGGGAATAAGACTGACCAGAGTGATAGTGATGCAATATGAATGTGAATGTAAATCAATAATGCATGATGTATGTATGTATATGCTGACAAAACTGACGCGACATACAAACTAGTAGATGAACACGACTAGATACTCGGCCACCGCGGGGGACGAAGAGGTACCACTGGGTTCAAAATAGCAATTCTGCCTTGCTTAGGAGAGATAATCCCTAAGGGGAACACCATTGTCCGGGCTTAGGAGATAAGAACTCTGCCGAGGGGTGTCAGATGGAACATTCGCATCTGACACAACTGATCCTTCATTCAGGTGCACTGGTTTAGAAGGAGTACTTTGATTCTGCAATTTGAAGTTCGATTACTTATGGAGAAGCGATCGATATTCTTTTGATGTTCAACAGTCAAAAGAAATTGCCATCTTTATCTTGAAAAGCAGAAATTTTTTTACAAGTAAATTCATTTTTGTTTTATTTCAAGAATCGTTAATCATATTAAAATGTCATTCTGTAAAGCTAAAACAAATGAGAATTGCAAACAAAAGCACTAGGGCTCAAATTTTATTGACAGGACGGAGATCAGCCAAGCGCGTGATTCCATAGAGTATTTACAAAGTCTAGAAAATGGTAATTTAAGGGAAAAGGGCTACATTAAAACATAACGACCGCTATCCTTTTACCAACTTTGAATTCTGGACATCCTGAGCTTCCGTCGAAGATGACCTTGACTGGAGTTTTCCTTATGGATGGCATTACTACTCCTGGGATTCAACCTTGTCAGACGTAGTTACTTACCATTATCCCTAACTTTTGCCTGGATTGTACTTTGATATTTCCAATCCACCGGGATGATTTTTTGACTGTGTCTCTAATTTTTGCCTGGACCGCCCTTTCGGGTTTTCAATCCACCGAGACATTTTTTTTTATTTAGGCGAAGTATTTCTTGACTAGATCAACATTCGTGGGGTAGGCAAATTCTTCTCCATCCATGGTTGCGAGTCTCAAGGCGCCGCCTGAGAAGGCTTTCTTGACCACATAGGGGCCGTCATAATTCTGGGTCCATTTGGCCCGGGAATCATTGAGGAATGATTGTATCTTTTTTAGCACAAGGTCTCCTTTCCTGAAGACGCGAGGTCAGACCTTTTTGTCAAACGCCTTCTTCATTCTTTGCTAATATAACTGACCATGGCATAGTGTCGTTATTCGTTTCTCTTCGATCAGATTCAGCTCATCGTGTCAACTTTGACACTATTCAGCCTATGTTAGCTTAGCTTCCATCAATACCCGGATTGATGGGATCTCTACCTCTATGGGAATGACTACTTTCATGCCATATACTAAAGAGAAAGGGGTTGCCCCTATTGAAGTGCGGACAGATGTGTGATAACCGTGAAGGGCAAAGGGTAGCATCTCATGCCAATCTTTGTAGGTTACAACCATCTTTTGAACGATTCTCTTGATGTTCTTGTTAGCCGCTTCTACCGCTCCGTTCATCTTGGGTCAGTAGGGAGATGAGTTATGGTGTTCAATCTTGAACTCAGCGCACAACTCTTTCATCATCTTGTTGTTTAAGTTGGATCCATTATCAGTAATGATATGGCTAGGAACACCATAACCGCAGATGAGATTGTTTTTGATAAATCGGACCACCACTTGTCGGGTGACATTAGCGTATGACACAGCTTCGACCCATTTGGTGAAGTAGTCGATGGCTACCAGGATGAACTGATGTCCGTTTGAAGCCTTGGGTTCAATCATGCCAATCAAGTCAATTCCCCATATGGAAAAAGGCCACGGGGAAGAGAGAACTTTGAGATGCGTTGGCGGTACTTGGATTTTGTCTGAGTATATCTGACACTTGTGACATCTACTCATGTACTTGTAGCAGTCGGATTCCATAGTTAACCAATAGTACCCTTCTCTTAGAATTTTTCTCGCCATTGTGTGTCCGTTGGCATGAGTGCCAAAGGATCCTTCATGAATTTCTTTTGTCAGCATGTTTGCTTTTGGTCTGTCTACACATCGAAGCAAGACCATATCAAAGTTTCTCTTGTAGAGTGTATCACCGCTCAGGAAGAAACTGCCTGCCACCCTTCTGAGGGTTTTTCTGTCCTTTCTTAATGCCCCAGGTGGATACTCTTGTTTATGAAGGAAGCACTTGATATCGTGATACCAAGGTTTGTCATCTATGTCTGCTTCAATCTTGAAGATGTAAGTGGGTCGTTCAAGGCGCATTATGTCAATCTTAGGTACGTCGTTCCATTGACCTACACTAATCATGGAAGAGAGAGTGGCTAATGCATCAGCCATGTGATTCTCTTCACGAGGGATGTGATGAAACTCAATTCTGTTGAAGAAGGGTAACAACCTTCTTGCGTAATCTTTGTAAGGAATCAGTCCTGATTATTATGTGTTCCAATCTCCTTTGATCTGATTGACAACCAGGGCTGAGTCGCCATATACATCCAAGTTCTTGATCCTTATGTCGATCGCTTCTTCGAGACCCATGATACAAGCTTCGTATTCGGCCTCGTTGTTTGTGCACTTGAATGTCAGTCGGGCGATGAAAGGAGTGTGGGTACCCTGAGGTGTTATGATGATTGCCCCAATTCCGTTTCCTTAATGATTGACAGCTCCGTCAAAGATAAGTCCTCATTGGGAACCTGGTTCTGGCCCTTCACTGGGTAGCGGTTCATCACAATCTTTCATTTTCAAGTACATGACATCTTCGTCTGGGAAGTCAAACCCGACTGATTCCTGATCGTTGATCGGTTAATGAGCCAAATAATAGGCTAAAATACTTCCCTTAACAGCTTTCTGAGCATGGTATTCGATGTCGTATTCTGATAACAACACCTGCCAACGGGAAATCCTTCCCGTGAGAGCAGGTTTTTCAAAGACGTACTTGATTGGATCCATTTAGGAGATTAACCAAGTAGTGTGACGAATCATATATTGGCGAAGACGTTTGGCTGCCCAAGCCAAAGCACAACAAGTTTTCTCAAGCATAGTGTACCGAGTTTCACAGTCGGTGAATTTCTTGCTCAAATAGTAAATGACAGACTCTTTCCTTTTCGTTTCGTCTTGTTGGCCAAGTACACAACCCATTGAGTCTTCCAAAACTGTTAGATATATGATCAATGGTCTCCCCTCTACTGGAGGTGATAGGATCGGTGGGTTCAACAGGTATTCCTTGATGCTATCAAAGGCGGTTTGGCAGTCCTGATTCTTCTTGAGTAATTTGAAGATCGGCGCACATGTCGCGGTCATGAGGAATATGAATCTGGAGATGTAGTTCAAATGTCCCAGGAATCCCCTGACTTGTTTTTCAGTCTTTGGAGAAGGCATTTCTTGAATGGCCTTGACCTTGTCAGGATCAACCTCAATTCCTTTCTGGCTGACGATGAACCCTAAAAGTTTCCCTGAACGGACACCAAATGTGCACTTATTGGGATTCAAGCGGAGTTTGTACTTTCTCAGCCGCTCGAACAGTTTTGACAGGTGGGTCACATGCTCCTCCTCTGTCTTAGATTTGGCAATCATTTCATCGACATATACTTCGATTTCTTTGTGTACCATGTCATGAAACAGAGTAGTCATGACCCTTTGTTAGGTTGCCCCGACGTTCTTCAAACCGAACGACATTACCTTGTAACAAAAAGTGCCCCATGGGGTAATGAATGAAGTTTTCTACATGTCTTTCGGCGCCATTTTTATCTGATTATAGCCCGAGAATCCATCCATGAAGGAGAAGACTTTGAACTTTGCTGTACTGTCTACCAGCATGTTAATGTGTGGTAAAGGAAAGTCGTCCTTTGGACTAGCCTTGTTTAGATGTCTGTAATCCACACACATTCTGACTTTTCCGTCCTTTTTCGGAACTGGTACGATGTTGGCTAACCATTGAGGATATTCTGATGTGGCGAGGAAACCTGCGCCAATCTATTTCTGTACTTCCTCTTTGATTTTGATGGCCATGTCTGGGTGAGTCCGTCTCAACCTCTGTTTTACTGGCGGAAATTCTGATCTCAACGGTAGATGATGTTCCACGATGCTGGTATCCAACCCTGGCATATCCTGATAGGACCAAGCGAATACATCGGGAAACTCTTTGAGAAGATTTGTCAAACTTTCTTTGACAGTTGAACTGAGCAGTGCCCCAATCCTGGCCTCTTTTCTTTCTTCCTCTGAGCCTAAGTTGACCGTTTCCAACGGTTCTTTGTGAGGTTCAATGGACCTTTCCTCTTGTCTGAGTAATCGGGGGATATCTTCTGGAATTTCTTCGTCATTTTCTTCTTCAGCCTCAAATACCGGGAATTCAAAGTTGGGAGAAGGCATTGGTTCGTACGTTTCAATGGGGTTTAAAACAAGCAATCTGCATGACATTATGATTGATTTTTAGAAGAGATAGAGAGAAATGCAAGAGTGTGTGCAGTGTTTTTCTGAAAACTGCTTGTTTCTATTTGTTGTTTTTTAGGATTACCATTTTCTGAAAAAGCGAAAAGAGAAAACAACAATTAATGCGTAAATTATAGAATGACGTTTATTTATTTATTTATGATTTTGTCGATTCTTGAAACTACAGCCCTATAAAACAAAACTCTATCGCTTTAGGCAAAGTGAAGAGGTATTTTTACAGAAAGTGAGCCCTATCAAAACATTCGTTTCACCTGGGCAGGGTGAAAGGTTAATATAAAGACGGCCATTACTTTGACTTATGAACGATCTTCGGAACATCGACTGCAACCCATTGGCGGCGAATTCCTCAGTGAATCACAAAGTCTGGTACCTTCTTTCTTGATTTGTCTTCAGAAATAACGCTGATTTCTGGTGGAGCAAGACCATTGGAATCTGTCTCCCAGGAAGAGTTGTCGTAGGAGGATTCCTTAGTTGTATTTTGCATAGTATTTGTTCTCTCAGGTAAATCCCCCCATCCCGTTGACTGGATGTCTTTGAGCCTGATACGAGAGCTTTCGGGAGCGGTATACTTGACCATGAAGTCGTATTTACCACTTGGTTGTCCCAGGGTGTCCCACACTTCTTTGGAACTGGATGAGTCATCCTTTTCAATGACGTTGACCTCGGGGAAAGCATAGTTAATAAATTCTAGTCCTGCAAACTTTGCAAATTCATCGTCGTGCTGGATATTTTCAGAATGCCCTGAGTGTTGATCCCATGACATGGTGGGGACGCAGGTATTCTTTTCGATGATGCTGAGCTGATAAGCATCATTGGGATGATTCTCTTGCCCCGAGTCTCCTGGGTACGGCAGCCACATAGGCAGGCCATCCATCGGGCCATAATAGTCGTGGTCAAAGTTGTATTTCATCGGAGTGTCCTCCTCTAATGAATTTGGTGAAGCACGACATCCTTCCGGATCACAATCTCCGTATATCATTACGACATCTGGCCTTGGTATAAATCTCAGACTTTGTGCGGGATAGCAAAACGGCGTAGGCACCTCTTCCTGAGACATATAACCGTCCTCGTTAAGATAGGACTTCCACTCTTCATCTGTATCGGAGGAATCTCCCTCGTTGATGGTATGTACTTCTTGAGACACTGGGTGAAGGAAACCTTCACTGTGGAAGAAGTTCTTAATGGGATGAAGACTTTCAGCTTTAGTAGTCTAGGTACAGGTTGAGGAAAAGCCAAGACTTTTCTTTGTCTTGTATCTGTAGGAATGACAAGCTGTCCCCATCCTTTTGCGTTGTTACTCTCGATTACTTTGAGAGCTTCTTTGTACGAGGAAATTGATGTTCCTTTTTCTGATTGATTCTCATTGCTCATCGAAAGCGCTTGGAACTGAGTTCCAACAACATCTTCTGGTTCTACACAAGTGGACAACGATAGGTTACTCACGATCAATGCCTGTTCTCCACAGACCGTGACGAGTTTGTCATTCTTGACGAACTTCAGCTTCTGGTGAAGTGTCGAAGTGACTGCCCCAGCCTGGTGTATCCAAGGTCTTCCCAACAAACAGATGTATGTTGCTCGGATGTCCATGACCTGGAAAGTGACTAGGAAAGTGTGAGGATCGATAGTTATGGGAAGGTCGACTTCGCCGATAACTGTTTTTTTGGACCCATTAAATGCTTTGATGACGACCTCACTGACTCTCATCGGAGATCCTTTGAATCATAGTCGCATTAGGGTGGACTTCGACATAACGTTGAGAGCCGATCCGGTATCTACCAGTATGCTGGCTAAAGCATCATCCTGGTAGTTGACTGTGATATTGAGCGCCATGTTGTGACTTGGGCCCTCTTCTGGCAATTCCTCATCACTAAACCCCAAGTTGTTGCAGGAAGTGATGTTAGAGGCAATGCTATCGAACTGTCGTATTAACACATCCTGTTCCACAAAGGCATGTTCTAAGACTTTCTGTAGAGCCTCTCTGTGGGCTTTGGAACTGAGCAAAAGCGATAACACTGAGATTTTTGAAGGAGTTTGTAACAGCTGATCAACAATGTTGTATTCACTCCTTTGGATGAGCTTCAGCATCTCATCATCGTTCTTTGAAAGGTCGGGATCACTGGATTGACCGACTGGTGGATTAGGAACTTCTGTGTGAGGTTCCTTTTCTCTGTTAGGTTCTCTAACTCCTTTGTTAAAGATTCGACCACTCCGTGTTAATCGACTGATGTCTGCAATATTTACGACGAAGGGTAATGGAGTTTCCTTCCCATTCTCAATTGTTATTGCACCATATTTGTAAGGGATAGCCTTAGTTGATTCATATGGTAACGGTCCTGGTAGATAGATAACTACAGGAGCCTTCTAATTTTTCTGACTGTCGTAGGCAACTTCAATCAATTCCTGGTTAAGAATCTTCGATTTGTCAAGTAGAGGGATGATGGTACAAACATCTTTGGTCCTTTTGCGATTACAGATCACGACAACATCCATGATTTGATCATCGAAATAGTCTGGCGTCCAGTTGATTAATCTAGAACTTGGACACTGTTGAATCTCTTTGGGAGCCAACTGACTTTGAAGGGCTGCTCGCACGAGGTAACATCCTTGATTATATTCCAAGCAGACTCTACAGCGCTCGTAGTTGTGTGGTGGCACCTGGCCACGTCCGCTTTGAATGCAGTGTAACCTTACCAGGTCTATTTCCATAGATCGAACATCCTGACTTTGATGCCTAGTAGAGTTCCCATTAACCACATTGATTTGTTGCGTGTCTTCATCCATATAGATCGGAAGCCACCAGTGGTTTAACAAGTGTTGCAAAGTTCTTTGCACGAGAGCGCACCCTTGGTTACTCTCACGGTATACTGTACAGTTCTGATAATTATGTAAAGTCAGAAAACCGAGCTGGACTTGTGTAGCGTGTAACTCCACCAAGCTGGTATTCATCAAGCAAATATCAAAGATTTGAATCATATTCACTTGATACTGATTGCCATCGCGGTAATCCTGAATCCATCCAAGATCCATCTGACGCTAGAGGGCCTCTTGTACAAAAGAGCATTCTTGTTTGTTTACCAGCAAGTCAGACAGGAATTGTAATCATGCAGTGGCAGATTATGATGTTGGCTTTGCCTTGAGTGCATTGCCACCTGTCATACCCTAATTTTTGACCATAAGATTCCACCATCTTTTGTGCATTATCTTGCATAACATCTTCAGGTCATGGGTCGTGTCCGCATGCTTTATTACTAACAGGTTTGTGCAGGTATATCGATTTCAAGTGTACTAGTTCTCTCAGTCGAGCTATCCAGGGCATGACCAATGGTTTCTAATTTTAATGGTCTTAGGGCTTCTATTTGGGTCAAGCACTGCTATTGGAACTCTTTCTTATCCTTGGGTCATTTCTTGGATCAATGCTCCGAAGATACCTTGGATGCTTTTGTGGCCACATCTCATTAAGATCAAGATCGAGTCTTGGTTTCTTATTATTCGAGGTTTAAAATTCAAGATCATTATTCAAAGTCACAAGCTTCAAATTCATCATTCATAAAGTCGAGCTCATTTAACTAAGGCAAAATAAATCCAAACGGACAAGAATGTTCATGGTTTACAAGTGATGGATTCACCGGTCAAGGGCTCGATTTACAAGTTCAAGTAGGTTTCTATATGATTTTTTTCAAGGGGGCACGATTTGTTTTTGAGATTCATATTCAAACTCTCCAAGATTCATTTCAAGCTACAAAATTCAAGAATTAAGAGATCACATTTTATTCCAAGAATTTCAAAGTACACAAATTTTCAATATCCTTTACCCGTTCTAAAATTCAAAATACAAGTAGCAAACATACTGGTCAACAATTCAAATGCATTGGAACTTCCAGAGAATTCAGTTTTGGCTTTTAATTGTCGTATGTTTTGGTGGGTCCATTTGGTGTTTCATGTTACTGCAAGCCTAATTTCTACCCCACTCAAAACAAGTAGCTGCTTGGATATCCGAAAAAATCATATTCCATGCTTTCCCAAACATCCACCGACCTGCTGAATAAAAAAGGAAAGGAATTAGAACATTTTTGAATATGTTGGAAATGAAACGGGATCGATATTATTTGTCATAAACACATGTTTGCAGCATCTATTATTAGGTTCCAAACCTCACAAAAAAACATCACGAGAGTTATCATCATTCATAAATTCGAAGAGTTTTGCAGCAAAAAATCACCTGTTCAAGAAAAATCGGAATTGATAGCCATGATTTTCTTTCCAAAATTCCCAAAACATGTTTAGACACGCTGAAGTAAAGAAGGAAAGAATCACAAGGTCCTTGATCACCATTACACAAAAAATCAGACAGCGGTTAAATTTTTCCACAATGGTTTTCGACATGTCGGTAACAGTTTCGGCAAGAAATCATCATTTCATCAAGAATATCCAACACAATCAAGCAGCATAAAAAACCAGTTCAATGTTTGTCGCAAGGATGTTCAGGACAAGCTTTAATACATTCCAAAACAAGAGTTAACAGAACAATCTTACGAATTCGAGTCGTAATCGGAGATTTAAGTTGTATAACCTATAAAAGAGGCTGCTTCATTCACACCAGTTCAGGAAAAAAAGAACCGAGACACAACAGAAAACATCAGTACTCATCAAAACCATTCACAAAAAACCAACAACGACGTTCACGTCAGCGAGCGAAACAAATTCTTTTTCACATAATAAGCTCATTACTCCCTCAAAGTGAACGCACACTTTCACCAGAAAATCACAAACATATCCCAGAAATATACACAAAACTCACAGCAGAGAAAACCATCACAAAAATAACAGCAACATGTTCACATAGCAGAGAAGAATCACCATCAAAAGAGATTTCACACCAGATTCACACAAACCATAAGCAGAACACGCACAAGGGAAGGTGATACACATACAGCAACAGAGTTTCGCTGCAATAGCAAGGAGGCAAGTTCAGAATATACACGCGCCAAGTGATCAGATATAGAGAAAGGACATACCAGTTCAGAAGCTTGAAAGCACACCGCGTATCCCAAATTGACGGCAACGAGACCAATTCACAGCCTCACGCCGGAGATAACTCATAGATGCTTTGCTTTCGCCGCGGAATCTTCAATTCTGGTATCGTTTTCCAACTCTTTGTGATAGTCCTGTGAAATTTGAATGGTTATTGTTTTTGGTCTCCAATGTTGTGTAACATGTGAATCTTGGTTGGGAATAATAGGAAATTGTGGTTGTTTATATAGAATAGGGTAAGATTTGAGTGATTTTCATTGTTGACGCGAGTTGTGTCGCGAGAGAGATGATGTGAAGCTACGAAAGAGAGTGAGAGCTGCAGAAAAAGGAATAGCGAAATGAGAGAGACGGACGATGAGCTGAGAGAGAGAGGGCACACGGTGAGAGGGAGACATTGAGGGTGTTGTTGTTTGTCAGTTGAAGATGGAATAGGGATAATGTTGGAATCCGATACCCTTTGTTTCCCATTTGTTTTTTTTGTTTTTTTTTTATGGTACTCATGGGTGGGCCTTGCTCAGCCCATGAGTTTATTTTTTTATTTTTTTTTATTTTTTTATTTTTTATTTTTTTATTAAAAAAATAGGCCCACTTGTTATTTATTTCAAAAGTTGATTTTTTTGTTTTAGTTTTTAATATGAGTTTTAATTTTAATTGTGATATTAGTTTTCTAGGATTAATTCTAATTGTCAATCTCATTTTAATTCAATATACTTTAATTTGGGAATAATTTTTAACTTAAGTCTATACTTAGCTTTCTCAATTAGTTTGTGACTAATTTAGTTAGTGATTAATTTTAATATGTGGTTAATTTTATTAGTTTTTTATTAACTTGTGGTTAATTCCTAAAAAAAAAAAATGTAGTTTTTAATTAGATTTAATTCTCAATTAGATTTTTCATTAATATTTAATTAGATTTTATTTTACCTAACAAATTCCCTTATCTCACGCCACCGCGCGATCGAGACTTTCTACCTTTAGGATAGGAGTCACCGCACTCCATACATGTGTTCTACCATGGACACTTAATCCTCCCTTTCAACTTAACTTTTACTTTAGAGTCACCGCACTCTATGTAGCATCTTGCCATAGACGTTACCTCCCCCTGGAACCTTGATCACAGTCAAGAGTTCCTCACCCTCTTTGAGGGGAACTACGAATACTCTGATTCCACTCCCGTCAGGATACGTAGGCACAAGACGCGATGTCTTGGCGAGTATACTTAGATACTAACCCCTAGGTCTTTACTTTAGCACATACCCTTAGCAAGCAAGTAATAGATAACATAAATACTAACAAGAGGTTCCTGTAGAGTACTACAGACGTTTAGGATGCTAATACCTTCCCTAGGCGTAACCAACCCCCGAACTTAGATTCTCTTAACTTAGGTTTTTCGATCTTTATCCTTTCCTTTGGATAAATTAAAGACCGGTGGTGAATTTCAAAAATTGTGATTCAAGTTAATCCAATAGCTTGGTATCCGATTCTCACCGCGACAGAAATGGCGACTTCATTGGGGATTTTTCGAGGGTTTCCCCTAACTTGTTTATATCTATGTTATTTAATTGCTTATTTGCCTATATATCTTTATATTTGTATATATACCTATTTTGCTTGGTTTTTCTGTGTGCAGGGTACTATTTGTGTGGTGAGACAAAGTCCTACACCCGGACTAGAGTGAAATTAAGATAGGAAAACAGTGAGACTTCAATGATACTTTGAGGGAGTCGATTCCTGGAAAAGTAAATTGAGACTTCACCACTCAGTCTAGGCCCTCTCGAATAAAATATTTGTCCAACGAGTTCATTCGTGAAGATGATATGGTTTCGATCTAAAGGCCCTCGGGACTGGGGACCGTAGTTACCTTTAACCCAACTTGGCCTATTAGGATGTAGTGCGGGGACTATGCGGGAGTCTATTTCTGCAATAGTCGCTACGCGATACTACACTCAGACGAGATTCTCTTGAGAATATTATTGACTACCAAGTGATTTGGAAAATCGATAATATCCGAAAGATGGATTGTAGACTCTGGGAACTTTGTAGAACCCGTTCGGCAGGTACAAATAAACCTCTAGTACATACCTTGGGAAAGGTAGACCATGGCTCCATGCTCGTGATCTTCAAGCCTAAGCCTTTGTTTGCCTATATATGTGTATACCTGTGCTTATGCATTCATTCATGCATTCATGCATAACCATTCGGTTTCAAGAAACTCAATTGTTCTATCCCTTGCAAAATAAATAAAAAATCATGGATTATAAAATGAAACCTTTTTCCGAAATGTTTGCAACCTACTTTTGAGTTCCTTGAAACCATTGCATCACATGGCATATCATTTGCATCTTTGTATGCGTCCGTTTGTCCAGCAACTCATTCCCAGCTGTCTCTATCTTCCAGTGTTACCTGTGAGTTGTCAAGCTGATTCCTCCACACAGATATCGGACTAGAGCTAACTACAGACGCATAATGGCAGAGCAAGAAGCACACAATGCTGAGATGCGAATGGAGATTGACGACCTTAAGTCAAGCATGGCAAAGCTCACTGAAATGCTCCAAGTCTTAATTGCTAGAGGAGAGCAACCCCAAAGAACTGTCATCCAAGAAGTTTCAACTGCTGATCCTCAACCTATTCAGGTGCCACCTTCCACTTGGCCAGAGTTTGGTTTACCTCACAACTACTCTCCACCTCTTGTATCTACTAGTATGATTGGTCAGACTGTTGGACCAGTTTTTCAAGTTCCAGTTTTCTCCGAGCCTAGACCTGTGGTTCATGCTGTTGCCCAGACTACTCGACCTCTATTTGAGAACCCTCTTTACGAGTACAATGCTGCCAGTGCTCAGGGTGAAGACCGTGAAGACTTTGTTGAACCTGAGGTTGTCCGTGAACAGTTTCAGACCATAGACAAGAGACTCAAAGCCGTAGAGGGTACTGATTTCTTCAACATTGATGCAGAAAACATGGGTTTAGTTTCTGACCTTGTTATGCCTGCTAAGTTCAAGGCTATCGATTTTGTGAAGTACAAAGGTGATTCTTGTCCAAGAGCTCATTTGGTCATGTATACTCGAAAGATGGCTGCTCATGCCAAGAATCAGAAGTTACTTATCCATTGTTTTCAAGACAGTCTGAGTAGAGCTTCTCTCAAATGGTATATGAATCTTGAACAAAACAACATTCACTGTTTCCAGGATCTTATTAATGCCTTCATGAAGCAATACAAGTACAACCTCGACATGGCTCCTGACCGCCGTCAGCTGCAAAACATGTCTCAGAAGGATAAAGAGTCTTTTAAGGAATATGCTCAGCGCTGGAGAGAGTTGGCTTCTTAAGTTGAACCTCCTTTGGCAGAGAAAGAATTAACTGGACTGTTTATGGACGCCTTGTCTTCATTCTACTGGGAGAAGATGATTGGTAGTGTTTCATCCAGCTTCACTGATTTGGTTACTATTGGTCAGAGACTCGAGGAAGGACTTAAGAATGGTAAAGTATCCAAAGCTGCTGAATCTTATAATGGAGTGAAGAAATCCTATGGGAACTTCCAGAAGAAGAGAGAAGATCAGACCAATGCTGTTATGTTTGAAACCAGAAGGTCTCGTCCTCAACCCCAGTATGTTGATCACTCCGCTGTTGCTGCTGTTACTCCTGTTGTTGCTGCTCCACGACCAGCTCAAGTTCCTCAACGTCCAGCTGTTGGACAGAATCAGTACCGTAATAGGAATAATTTTGATCCTATTCCAATGACATACACTGAACTTTACCCTGGGCTAGTTCAGAAAGGTTTGATTACCACAAGGCCTTTGCCTCCTCCTCCAAATCCTCTTCCAGCCGGTTATAGGGCCGATCTCCATTGTGCATTCCATGAAGGTGGTGCAGGTCACGACTTGGAACATTGCTTTGCATTGAAGGCTAGAGTACAAGAACTGATCAGAATTGGTATTCTCTCCTTTCGTGACACCAATCCAAATGTCAAGAACAATCCTTTGCCAGAGCACGCTAAGTGAAGCTTCAATTGACTTCAGCAGACCTCAGTGTTTCAGACAGGACAACTCACTCCTGTTTCTGATTAGTCACTAGACTTTTGTTTCTTGTTTGCATTTTCCTTATCTTGTATTAGCTGTTTGCTTTCAAATCATTTTTGTACTTTCATAATTAATAAAATGAGCATTGCGACTTTTGGATTCAATTCATTTGTGTTTGCTATTTACATCTTTATGCTTTCCTTTTCAAAATAAAAAATAAAAACAAAAACAAAAAAAAATCTCTTTTCCACTTTCCTTCTGATTATGCTAAGATTGGAGGGAGGATGATGAAAACGTAATACTCATAATTGTTATCGGTATGCTTTCAAATCAAAACTTTGCTGAGGATGTAAGGCGTTGTTTCAAATCCCAAACACTGGAGAAATAAGGAAGATAACCCCTCGTCAACCCCTTTGAGCTTAGAAGTAGGAGTTTCTTTCTTTACAAATAAAAACCCGCAATCTTAACCTGGGGCAGGGTAGTTCTCAGTTAACTGGATTGTGCATTCAAATACAAGAGTTTCATGCAAGACATATTTCAACAAAAAGGTTGCATTCTCAATTTTTCCTTCGCACGCAACAAGCAAGTGTCGAAGATGTCTTTCAAGTTAAAAGTCGATGATGGTTCGCCGTAATCATTAAGCCAAGCAGTCACTTTCTTTCAAAAAAAAAAAAGATAAAAAAAAAATCAAAAAAGGAAAAAGCCCGCTAAGTCGAAACCTGTGAAGGAGACTTAGGCAGACAAAAAACTGGGGCATCCCGCTGACTGTAAGATTCACGAGAAACAGTTCAGGCAAAAGTTAGGGATAATAAAAAGGAGAAATATTTAAATCCTTACCACGAAATCCTCAATGAAAAAATAACCAAGAGCTATAAGGAAGTAGTGACTGTCACCTCAAAAGTCCCTTAACTTCTGAACCATCATCATTATCATCAATGCAATCCCTAACCTATGGGAACCTGAGTACAAAGTCTGAGTTAACTGAGTGTAGGACTGGAGATCATCACGAAGATTGGGTGGGTACAAATAAACTTTGAGCCTTTATCCTTTGTTTCTTAAACTGTGAACCAGACCACGTTATAACCCTCAAAAGACCTAATTGAAGCAAGGTTATTTTGAAAGCATACTACAACGAGGTTGCGTAAACTGACTCCTAAAGATTTTTGCGGATCATTTTTTTGGCATCACGCCCTTTTGCTTTACCTTTCACCTTTAAATATCTCGAACCACTGTGTTCAGACTAATGACTCATGTTGTTTTGCATCTTTCCAAAAATGATTTTGATTTCAAAAGTTGCATGAACTTTGCATTTACTGTGTTTGTCTGAACACTTTTGTTTGCAAACTGGCTTCCTCTTAAGGAATTTTCAAACATTTGAGAAACTTGGTCAGTGATCCAATCAGGGGCAAGTTCCTTCCAGATCCTATTGAGAATCAGTTCAAGATTTTTTCGGTGCAAGTCCTTCTCAAAATTGGTTTATACAGAAGACTTTTTCAAGACTCATACTGGGGCAAGTTTTCCAAGTGCACAGTAATTCAGTCATTTTCAGCATCAATCCAAGCTGAAGCAATTATCAGTTCATATACAACAGTCAACTAATCTTGGGCAGTTTACTTGAGGAATCCCCATGCAGCTTTCCATTCTTCCTACAAGGATCGTCAACTTAGTACAGTTTACCAGTGTGGCAGGTTTGTGCTCAGTAGCATCTTTAGTTCCAAAGCAGAATGGCAGTGATCTCCGTGTTGAGGAATCAGTCTTCCAGTCTTGTCTTCTCCACAAGAGTCAAGCCTTGTCGTCTGCATTGCATCTGCATTTGCATTTGATCATATATCATAGCATAATTCATATGCATATGCATAGCAAGAGTGTCATCCTCATTTGCACTCATTTGCATCCTCTATAGGTCGTATTGTTATTCACGTCTTACCTTGTGGTCAAAGTCCAACTTACTTGGCACCTACCAAACAAATATTGTCACATCTATCCAATGCTTTCTTAAGTACATCTTTATTCGTATTCGTTCAATGCTTTCTTAGACGTTGTGGTTTCTTTATCTTGTTCACTTTGTCTGAAGCCATTATCAGATATTGTGATTATACCTTTCATTCAAAGCCATTATTGGATGTCTGGTTTCTTTACCATCTGATGTTCTTTCGGATGTGTCCCTCTTTCTGATGTTCTTCCAGATCGAGTCTTTGTTCACAATCATCTAAAGCCATTATTAGATATTGTGATTGTGCCTCTCATTCAAAGCCATTATTGGATGTCTGGTTTCTTTACCATCTGATGCTTTTCCAGATGTGTCCCTCTTTCTGATGTTCTTTCAGATCGAGTCTTTGTTCACTTATCTAAAGCCATTATTAGATATTGTGATTGTACCTTTCATTCAAAGCCATTATTGGATGACTGGTTTCTTTGCATTCAATGCCATTCTTGAATGTAGTCTTTATTCACAGTCATCTAAAGCCATTATTAGATATTGTGATTATACCTTTCATTCTAAGCCATTATTGGATGACTGGTTTCTTTACCATCTGATGTTCTTCCGGATGTGTCCCTCTTTTTGATCGAGTCTTTATCTCACATTCAGCTGAGCCCATGATCAGATACTGTGATTATACCTTTCATTCAAAGCCATTATTGGATGATAGGTTTCTTAGTCTTTGTTCATATTCATCTAAAGCCATTATTAGATATTGTGATTGTACCTTTCATTCAAAGCCATTATTGAATGTCTGGTTTCTTTACCTTGTTCACTTTCATCTGAAGCTATTATTAGATATTGTGATTGTACCTTTCGTACAAAGCCATTATTAGATGACTGGTTTCTTTGTGTCCGATGCCTTCTCGGATTACATCATTTTGTCTCATTCTCATCTGTTGCCTTCTTAGTTTACCTTTCATCCAAAGCCATTATTGGATGTTTGGTGCTTTTTTTCATCCAATGCCATTCTTGGATGATGTTTTCCAGATACTTTGCTCTGGTTCCATTCATTTCTGACATGACTGTAACAGTTTTCCCTTGTGACATCATCCCTCACAGGATCCTTGTCTTTGCATTCATCTCATTCCATATCATATCATGTCATATCATCTGCATTTGTGGCATCTTAGGGCCTAAAATTGCGCATGTTTGTATTTAAGTCCCTCCTATCTCGTCGAGACGAAGATTTCAATCTCCATATCTCCGAATAGAAGAAACTTAAGTAGGGACATCTGTCATACCCTAATTTTTGACCATAAGATTCCACCATCTTTTGTGCATTATCTTGCAAAACATCTTCAGGTCATGGGTCGTGTCCGCATGCTTTATTACTAACAGGTTTGTGCAGGTATATCGATTTCAAGTGTACTAGTTCTCTCAGTCGAGCTATCCAGGGCATGACCAATGGTTTCTAATTTCAATGGTCTTAGGGCTTCTATTTGGGTCAAACACTGCTATTGGAACTCTTTCTTATCCTTGGGTCATTTCTTGGATCAATGCTCCGAAGATACCTTGGATGCTTTTGTGGCCACATCTCATTAAGATCAAGATCGAGTCTTGGTTTCTTATTATTCGAGGTTTAAAATTCAAGATCATTATTCAAAGTCACAAGCTTCAAATTCATCATTCATAAAGTCGAGCTCATTTAACTAAGGCAAAATAAATCCAAACGGACAAGAATGTTCATGGTTTACAAGTGATGGATTCACCGGTCAAGGGCTCGATTTACAAGCTCAAGTAGGTTTCTATATGATTTTTTTCAAGGGGGCACGATTTGTTTTTGAGATTCATATTCAAACTCTCCAAGATTCATTTCAAGCTACAAAATTCAAGAATTAAGAGATCACATTTTATTCCAAGAATTTCAAAGTACACAAATTTTCAATATCCTTTACACGTTCTAAAATTCAAAATACAAGTAGCAAACATACTGGTCAATAATTCAAATGCATTGGAACTTCCAGAGAATTCAGTTTTGGCTTTTAATTGTCGTATGTTTTGGTGGGTCCATTTGGTGTTTCATGTTACTGCAAGCCTAATTTCTACCCCACTCAAAACAAGTAGCTGCTTGGATATCCGAAAAAATCATATTCCATGCTTTCCCAAACATCCACCGACCTGCTGAATAAAAAAGGAAAGGAATTAGAACATTTTTGAATATGTCGGAAATGAAACGGGATCGATATTATTTGTCATAAACACATGTTCGCAGCAGCTATTATTAGGTTCCAAACCTCACAAAAAAACATCACGAGAATTATCATCATTCATAAATTCGGAGAGTTTTGCAGCAACGGATCACCTGTTCAAGAAAAATCGGAATTGATAGCCATGATTTTCTTTCCAAAATTCCCAAAACATGTTTAGACACACTGAAGTAAAGAAGGAAAGAATCACAAGGTCCTTGATCACCATTACACAAAAAATCAGACAGCGGTTAAATTTTTCCACAATGGTTTTCGACATGCCGGTAACAGTTTCGGCAAGAAATCATCATTTCATCAAGAATATCCAACACAATCAAGCAGCATAAAAAACCAGTTCAATGTTTGTCGCAAGGATGTTCAGGACAAGCTTTAATACATTCCAAAACAAGAGTTGACAGAACAATCTTACGAATTCAAGTCGTAATCGGAGATTTAAGTTGTATAGCCTATAAAAGAGGCTGCTTCATTCACACCAATTCAGGGAAAAAAGAACCGAGACACAACAGAAAACATCAGTACTCATCAAAACCATTCACAAAAAACCAACAACGACGTTCACGTCAGCGAGCGAAACAAATTCTTTTTCACATAATAAGCTCATTACTCCCTCAAAGTGAACACACACTTTCACCAGAAAATCACAAACATATCCCAGAAATATACACAAAACTCACAGCAGAGAAAACCATCACAAAAATAACAGCAACATGTTCACATAGCAGAGAAGAATCACCATCAAAAGAGATTTCACACCAGATTCACACAAACCATAAGCAGAACACGCACAAGGGAAGGTGATACACATACAACAACAGAGTTTCGCAGCAATAGCAAGGAGGCAAGTTCAGAATATACACGCACCAAGTGATCAGATATAGAGAAAGGACATACCAGTTCAGAAGCTTGAAAGCACACCGCGTATCCCAAATTGACGGCAACGGCACCAATTCACAGCCTCACGCCGGAGATAACTCATAGACACTTTGCTTTCGCCGCGGAATCTTCAATTCTGGTATCGTTTTCCAACTCTTTGTGATAGTCCTGTGAAATTTGAATGGTTATTGTTTTTGGTCTCCAATGTTGTGTAACATGTGAATCTTGGTTGGGAATAATAGGAAATTGTGGTTGTTTCTATAGAATAGGGTAAGATTTGAGTGATTTTCATTGTTGACGCGAGTTGTGTCGCGAGAGAGATGATGCGAAGCTACGAAAGAGAGTGAGAGCTGCAGAAAAAGGAATAGCGAAACGAGAGAGACGGACGATGAGCTGAGAGAGAGAGGGCACACGGCGAGAGGGAGACATTGAGGGTGCTGTTGTTTGTCAGTTGAAGATGGAATAGGGATAATGTTGGAATCCGATACCCTTTGTTTCCCATTTGTTTTTTTTGTTTGTTTTTGATGGTACTCATGGGTGGGCCTTGCTCAGCCCATGAGTTTATTTTTTTATTTTCTATTTTTTATTTTTTTATTATTTTTTTTATTAAAAAAATAGGCCCACTTGTTATTTATTTCAAAAGTTGATTTTTTTGTTTTAGTTTTTAATATGAGTTCTAATTTTAATTGTGATATTAGTTTTCTAGGATTAATTCTAATTGTCAATCTCATTTTAATTCAATATACTTTAATTTGGGAATAATTTTTAACTTAAGTCTATACTTAGCTTTCTCAATTAGTTTGTGACTAATTTAGTTAGTGATTAATTTTAATATGTGGTTAATTTTATTAGTTTTTTATTAACTTGTGGTTAATTCCTAAAAAAAAAATGTAGTTTTTAATTAGATTTAATTCTCAATTAGATTTTTCATTAATATTTAATTAGATTTTATTTTACCTAACAAATTCCCTTATCTCACGCCACCGCGCGATCGAGACTTTCTACCTTTAGGATAGGAGTCACCGCACTCCATACATGTGTTCTACCATGGACACTTAATCCTCCCTTTCAACTTAACTTTAACTTTAGAGTCACCGCACTCTATGTAGCGTCTTGCCATAGACGTTACCTCCCCATGGAACCTTGATCACAGTCAAGAGTTCCTCACCCTCTTTGAGGGGAACTACGAATACTCTGATTCCACTCCCGTCAGGATACGTAGGCACAAGACGCGATGTCTTGGCGAGTATACTTAGATACTAACCCCTAGGTCTTTACTTTAGCACATACCCTTAGCAAGCAAGTAATAGATAACATAAATACTAACAAGAGGTTCCTGTAGAGTACTACAGACGTTTAGGATGCTAATACCTTCCCTAGGCGTAACCAACCCCCGAACTTAGATTCTCTTAACTTAGGTTTTTCGATCTTTATCCTTTCTTTTGGATAAATTAAAGACCGGTGGTGAATTTCAAAAATTGTGATTCAAGTTAATCCAATAACTTGGTATCCGATTCTCACCGCGACACCACCAAGTTGACATTAGTCGTACGGATGTCATGGTTTTGAATGATGTTGGAATTCATATAAGTCATGTTGACCCCACAAACTCGGTGCTCTTGGATCCATCCGAGATCCAATTGTTCCTATAGAGCTGATTGCACCACAGAACATCCTTGATTGTTCTTAGAGCAGATATCACACTGGTGATAGTTATGAGGTGGCACATAGCCGTATCCACTCTGTCTACAATGCATCTTGACAAAGTTGGCCCTCAATAAGAGTACATCATGAATTTGATAGTTGTTGCTAGACTCTCATTCTATCAAATTTACCGCAGCTTTCTCGTGTTGAGGCAGCGGGTTCGTGAGAACATTCGGATTCGTATCTTTGAAAGATAAGACCCCGCTCCTAACAAGCTTTTGCACATCGGATTTGAAACTGAGACAGTTTTCTATGTTATGCCCTGGTCCTTCTTGATGATAAGGGCAAGTCTGATCCGCTTTGAACCAAAAAGGCAGATTCTCGGGTACTATAAGAGGAGACCTGGTTTGGACATGCCCCTTGACCAGTAAGAGTGGAAACAATTATGTGTACAACATTGGTATAAGATTAAACCCTGGGGGTCGAGTCGTACGGTTGTTGTTATATGGAGGACGAGCCTGCTGAAGAGGCTGTTGTGTCCTTTGCTGATATTGATGTTGAATCGGTTGGCTCTGAGCAACCTGAGGTTGATACGTAGGAACAGACGCAGGGTTGATAGCAGGAGTTACAACTGCTATTGGTTGGTACCGTCACCTTTGCTTTCTGAGAGAGATATTCCTAATATCCTGCTCTTTTTTCTTAGGGAGGGTACTACCGTATCGTTTTGTACTACTTGATGATCCATCGTCTTTAACTAAACGTCCCTCTCGAACTGCTTCCTCAAGATGAACTCCCATGCCTACCATCTCGGTGAAGTCACTGGGCGCACTGGCAACCATTCTGTCGTAGTAAAATGAGCTTAAGGTTTTCAAGAAGATCTTTATCATCTCTTTTTCCTCAAGAGGTGGACAAATCTGAGTGGCAATTTCACGCCATCTCTGAGCATATTCCTTAAAGGTTTCCTTGTCCTTCTGTGACATTGATCTGAGTTGATCTCTGTCCGGTGCCATGTCCAGGTTATACTTATACTGCTAAACGAAAGTAGCGCCAATATCTCTGAAAGTGCCGATCTTAGTGTGGTTTAAACCCATGTACCATTTGAGTGCGGCATCGGTTAAACTATCCTGAAAGTAGTGAATCAGTAGCTCCTGGTTCTTTGTCTGAGTTGACATTCGTCGAGCGTACATCACCAAATGGCTTTGAGGGCAAGAGTTACCCTTGTACTTTTCAAATTCGGGCACTTTGAATTTGTGCGGAACTTTCACATTGGGGACCAAACAAAGGTCTGCGGCGTCTTTTCCAAATAGATCCTAACCGCGAAGGGCTTGCAGCTCTTTCTGCATCTCCAGGAACTGTTCCTGGAACTCATTCATTTTGTCGAACATACTTTCATTTCCACCAGAAGGTATCTGTGGAATCTGTCCTTCCGGGACAGTGTGTACCATGGGTGGTGGTATAGTCATCATGGCAGTGACTCTAGGTCCTTCCCTCTCCCGAAGTTTGTAACCTTCAGGAGTTGCTGTCATGCCCCGGGCATCTTCACTTTCCCGAAGTTTGTAACCTTCAGGCCCAGCGGCTCCTGCTGCGGTTCCCTGATCCTTAGTGATCGGCAGAACATATCCTTCCGGGATATAGTTAATAGGCATGCCCCAGGGACGATCTTTCAGCATTTTGTACCTAGGATCATACTTTTCCACTATGAGCGTTGATGTGATCTCTGAGATCACAATCCTTTGTTGTTGCATCTGAGATTCTGCTAGAGCTTGCATGTCGTTATGAAGCTTTCTCAGATCCTCTTTCAGAGCGTCGATCTCTTCCCTTAGCTCTCTGTTCTCCTCCTCGAGATCATCCATCTTTTTCTGTCGATTGGCCTGAGTATTGTACGAATAAGACAGCCTGACTCTAGAATCGAGACGCAAACTTGAAATTCGTAGGTAAGAAGAAGGCGTTATGTGAGAATGATGAATGATATGCAATGATTATATTAATTGTATATATTTTTTTGTTTATTCAAAGTAAACTTCGACAATTGGATTGCAAATATTAAACAGTGGGGAAACCCCGTTTTATTGAATTCAAAGATTGCGGAAATGGAAATACAGTATTTACATAGTGCTGCAAAAGGAAATCTAAACTTATGTGTCCTGAGTCCTCTCTGAAGCGAGCTCAGGTGCGGGTTCTGGTACTTTCCTTTTCTTTGACCGGGGCTCTTGATCCGTTGTCAGGTTGTCATTCCTTTGCCAAGTGAAATGAGCGAGCAAATTCCTCTGGTCATCCTGATTTTCTATAGCATGTTGCTCTAAAATCTCGACCAGAGCATCTTTATCTTTCAATAGTTGTTGTATTTTCTTACACTCCACATTGAGAATACGGTACTTGTTCCTCCAAGAACTCTTCTTCTGCTGAACTTTGTTGAGAGTAACCTGAAGTTTTTCCGTATCACACATAAAGTAAAGGACGGGGTCCCTTAACGGAAGAACTTCCTGACGAGGGTAAGGCATCCTCAGCTTGAGAGCTCTAGTTTGTACCCAGTGGAGATAAGGCTCCACCGAGACACAGTCTGATTTTCCTAGAGACTCTTTTCCTTTCCTATGAACGTGTTTCCAGGCATGCACTATTTCTGTCTTTAGTGCTCTGTCATTTTCTCCTTCCTTGAAGAAAAGACCTTCCAGATGACCATTACACGGGACATGCCTCATCGGGTATCCAAATTGACGACGAACTAAAACTGGATGATAGTTGATTCCTCCCTTAGTTCCTATAAGGGGTACATTTGGGAAATTTCCACAACGGTCAATGATTCTGATCCCGTCATAGATTCGATTGTACCAATCGATGTCAGAGTTGGTAAGAGACATGATTCTCTACGACCAACGTAAAGTATTCTTTTGATCCCAAAATGCAGCAGACTTTGGTAATGGGAAGTGAACCATTTGTACAGTAGGGGTACACAGCATATGATCATTTCCCCGCTGTACAAATTCCTTAAGTGTACAGAATGATAAGCATCAACGAGCAAGGTCGGTACAGGGTTTCCAATCAGAAAAATCTTAATGACATTGATATCTACAAAGTTATCGATGTTGGGAATTAAAAATAACCCGTAGGTAAGCAAAACAAAGATGCTTTTGAAAGTGGCCATGTTTCCTATACTAGCAAAGTACAGAGCTTTCTTTATCAAGAACTAGGCCGGTAAACCCTGGATTCCACCCTTAGTGATCATGTGAGTCTTGACTTCTGACTCGTCCAAATAGATTGCTCTTGCAATGGTTTGATCCTTTGGAATCTCTTCCAGTCCAGAAAAGGGAGCTTGATCAGTAATATGTAAATCAGTCACGTGAGAGTACTCCTCCAGTATTGGTGCTAGTTGATAATCCGAGAATGTTAAACAGTGATAGACCGGATCGTAGAACTGGATTAGTGTGGACATGATTCCTTCAATTACATGAACCCTTAACAGAGACAGCAGTCCTCCATACTTGGCTCTGAAAGCCTCAGGGTTGGTTATCATCCTCGCCAGACCTCTTAAATCCTCTAGTTTTGGAACCTTGAAGGTGTACTTATGCGTCTTCCTTCTACCGAAATCCATTAGCAATTTCTTTATCTGACATTTGCAATCATTGTCTTAGTTTAATTTGAAAAAGAGAGACTAAAAGAGAAGATTTTTCTTTGTTTAAATGTTTTTTAAATGAATGTATGAATGCAGCACACAAAAACATAGAAAAAACATAGGGTCAAAGGGTCGGTGTCATGAAGTCAAGGCTCTACCCATCCCCAAAGGTTTATACTGGAGATTTTTTGTACCTGTCCTCAAAATCACTGACCCCTCTTGGGATAACAACAGCAAGCGGATCGCCAGCGAGCTATAGTATCTTAGAGTAGTCTCAAATGAGGGTAGTATCGCATGACAACTATTTCTGATAGCTTCCGCACTACAAAATGGTTTTAGTCTACTAAAATCCTCAGCTTCTCAAATAACCCAATGGAATAATCTGCTTTCAACAACCGAAGTCGTATAGGCATTGAATCCGCAAAGGGCATCTCCACTGATTTGATGGTCGACCGGGACCTCTTATCTGGGATTCACTCCCCGTAAGATTACCCGTATAATGTCATCCCCTATCTTAGGTGTATACTCAATCTTTCCAGATGCGGCATCACACGCATTCCCTTTAGCAGAAAAATAATCACAGATATCAATTAGGAAAAGCAGTATATATATTTATCCTAACATCCTAGACCTCTAGTCTTATGATCCTATACAGACAATAACTCCCCAGCAGAGTCGCCATTTCTATGGTATTCGGTGAATTTAAGGCTTTCTACCTAAGACTGTAAGAAAGAAGAGCTCCCACTGTGGTCGGCACTTTTCTGTAGCGCGATTTTTTTTGGTTTCGAATCACTATCGCTTTGGTACTACTTTTTGATTCATTTTTTATCCTGTTGAGCCGATTAAGGAAGGGAAATAGATGTCTCCAATTAACCCTGCTTGCATACTGAGGTTAAACAGTCAAAACTGTTGGTTTACAGATGCTATCAAAAGGGGGTCTGTCTTAGGTTATTTACTTAAAAATAGTGTATAGACTATTTGCTAGGTTTCTGGTAAGGTGTTAGGTCTGATGCTTTTGATGGATGTATGAAGGTACGGGATTTTGGGTTTTTTGATTAGTATGCTCGCTAAGATTTTTGCAATCTTATGCCTACGTATTCCCGAAATAGGGAAATCAGAGCGATCGTAGTTCCTCTTATTCTATGGGAGGAAAAAGGTCATTTTGGTGTCTTGTTCAAAGCCCAAGACATGAAGCTAAAGGTGGTTTGTATCTTGTTCAAAGCCCAAGATGTGAAGCTAAAGGGTTTTGGATGAGAGAGAATTTGTCATCTCTAAAGAGGAGTTGTTGATGTTTGTATGCTGTGAGCAAGGCACAAATTTGATGCTAAAAGGTTGATTGACTCAACCGGGGGTTTCTTTATACAAAGCCTAAGAGGAGGTGGGAAGTTTGACTTTTCCGGGGAAAATGTTATTTCTGTCTTGTACAACACCCAAGATTGAGGCTAGAAGGGATTTTGACTCTGTTGGGGAGAATGTATCTTGTATAAAGCCCAAGATGGAGGCTGAAAGGGTTTGACTCAACAAGAGAGTACTTTTATCTGTCCTGTATAAAGCCCAAGATGGAGGCTAAAAAGGTTGACTCAACAAGAGAGTCTTGAACAGGTGATTGACTCAACAAGAGAGTCTGAAGGTTATTTGACTCAACAAGAGAGTCTTTTATACTCAACAAGAGAGTGATTTACTGTCTCGTACGAAGTTCGAGATTGAGGCTAAAAGGAGATTGACTCAACAAGAGAGTCTTTTATACTCAACACGAGAGTGTTTTGCTGTCTCGTACGAAGCCCGAGATAAAGGCTAAAAGGAGATTGACTCAACAAGAGAGTCTTTTATACTCAATAAGATAATGTTTTGCTGTCTTGTACGAAGCCCAAGATAGAGGCTAAAAGGAGATTGACTCAACAAGAGAGTCTTTTATACTCAACAAGAGAGTGTTTTATATGTCTTCTACAAAGCCCAAGACGGAGGCTAAAAGGGATTGACTCAACAAGAGAGTCTGAAAAGGTTAGCTCTGCTAGGGGGAATCATTTGTACAAAGTCCAAGAGGAGGCTAACTTACTGTCGAGGATTATTGAGATCCTGAAGCGGGTCCAAGTGTGGGGAACTCTCATGAGAGAGATCAGGTTTCTGCTGGAGATTGATCCAGAGTGATCGGTGTTTTTTCCTATGTTTGAAAGGAACTTGAGAATGTCTTTGAGGCTCAAGAGGTTTAGACTGTCCAAGTCTAGAGTTTTATCTTTTGTATGATGCCCAAGAGGAGGCACGGGCATTAAGGGATGAGTATCGACCCTAAAATGGCCGGAGTTTTGACGCTGGAAAGACTGCTCTAGCAAAGGATGACTAAGTTCTGTCTTATACCTTTAAGAGGCCGTCAGGGTCCTTGTATTAAGCCCAAGAGAAGGCATGAGAACTTCTAAGAAGCCGAAGGGTCCTTGTACAATGCCCAAGAGGAGGCGGGGATGCTTTTAGGAAGCCTGTGGGTCCCCAAACCAAGTGAAGTTCAAGAAATGCAATTCACAGAGAAGAGATAATTCTAGGAAAGTTCGAGAATTTGGAAGAAACTCAAGAGATGCCTTCACGGAGAAAAGATCATCTCTGGGGAGCTAGAGTTTCTTTGACAATTTCTAAGGGTGACAGTCTGAGAAAAGGTTCACCGAGAATACTGTCTTTCTCTTTGTTCCATATTGTTTAACCCCAAGAGAAGGGAAGATTGTGTCTGGAATCCTTCGGGGGATCTAGTTTTGTTTGTATTTAAGAATGATCAACAAGGCTTTACCTAGTGCTAGACGTAGTTGCCAGGGAAAACTCTAAATAACTATACTAGTATTACACAGTGGATATGTGACAAGTATATAAAAGGATGTGAAAGAAGATTTACAGTGAAGCAGCCCCACAATACAGTTATATACATATGAAAGCAGTAAATGAAAGTGGATAAACACTTACCCGTTGTAGAGCTTCCATGCTGTTTTGTTAGTTGTTCAACAAAGAAAGTTTTGATAACAACATATATTTGAATTCAAAATCAAAGGAGAAAGTGCTTTGAAAATATTGTTGGGGCTTACAGCTCAAGGAGAGGCCCGAGTTTTAACGATGATCGCACCGTTGTTTTGAAAACTGTACAGAGGGACTTATACAATATGTGAGGCCCACACCATTTTGGTTTCAAAAAAGGGTTGGGTCTTACACTCTATTAGAGGCCCAAAGAAATTTAAAGAAAAGAAATGGGGCTTATAACACGAGGGTAGGCCCAAGGTTATTTGTTTGGCAGAAAATTTTACCCCATACCCCATCATTTATTCCCCTACCCCTACATTATTTTTTTTTTTTACTAAAATATCCTCATATAAATAAGAGCAAAATTTTCTTAATTTAATTATTTGATCCATAATTTAATAAATAAATCTATCTTTAAAAGCTGCTTTATTAATATTTTCAGCAAATATGACAAGTATTATCTATACTATTATATAATCTTATAATGTCTCCATCAAAGATTTTCCGCTAAAACTTTTTCCTTTAATTAATTAATTAAATATAAATATATTTATTATTAACTCCATTTAAAACTTCCGACTAACTCATTCTTATATTTTAAATAAATATTAATTAACAAATGCAATAAGACATGTCTTAAAATTTTTTTAAATTGCAGCCACCAACCAAAAATTAATTAAATATAAATATATTTATTATTAACTCCATCATTTAAAACTTCTAACTAAGTCACATTATTATATTTTAAATAATAATTAATTAACAAATGCAATAAGACACTCTTAATTTTTTTTAAAAATGCAGCCACCTACCAATAATATGTTAGCATAGTAACTACCTAACATAACTTTTCTCTTCATTTTATTAATTAATCTTTTATTATTAAACGTTAAATATTATTATTAATTAAATGATAATTAAATTAAAATATTTAACATGTTTATTTCTCAAATTTCTCTCCGCTCAACACTCTTTATTTATATCATACAAACAATTAACATCTCTCAACTCATAATATCTCTTTAACCCCGCATTAATAGGACACATAGTAATATTAAATTAAAAAAAAAGACATATATTGCAAAACTTAAATTTACTTTATACAAAAATAAATTAATAAATATAATTCATAAAACGGTTAAAGTTTTTTATAGCCCCCACTAATTTCATTACTTTATTTCATTTTTTCCATAAAATTATCTTCCCACTAATCAAATTTATATCTCATCAATTAACCTCATTACTTTATTCCAATTTTCTCACAAAATTATCTTCCCACTAATCAAATTCAATTTATACATTTATTTTACTATTTACTAGCTTTAAAATAAAATTAGTGGGGGCTATAAAAAACTTTAACCGTTTTATGAATTATATTTATTAATTTATTTTTGTATTAAGTAAATTTAAGGTTTGCATTATGTGTCTAATTTATTTATTTATTTATTTTTTAATTTAATATTACTATGTGTCCTATTAATGTGGGGTTAGAGAGATGTTATGAGTGGAGAAAGGTTAATTTTTGTATGATATATATAGAGAGTGTTGAGCGGAGAGAAATTTGAGAAATAAACATGTTAAATATTTTAATTTAATTATTATTTAATTAATAATAATAATATTTAATTATTAATAATAAAAGATTAATTAATAAAATGAAGAAAAAAATTATGCTGGGTAGTTACTATATTAACATATTATTGGTAGGTGGCTGCATTTAAAAAAAAATTCTGGAGTGTTTTATTGCATTTGTTAATTAATAATTATTTAAAATATAAGAATGTGACTTAGTTAGAATTTTTAAATGATGGAGTTAATAATAATATATTTATATTTAATTAATTTTTGGTAGGTGGCTGCATTTAAAAAAAAATAGAACGTGTCTTATTGCATTTGTTAATTAATAATTATTTAAAATATAAGAATGAGTTAGTCGGAAGTTTTAAATGGAGTTAATAATAAATATATTTATATTTAATTAATTAATTAAAGGAAAAAAATTTAGAAGAAAATCTTTGATGGAGACATTATAAGATTATATGATAGTATAGATAATACTTTCCATATTTGCTGAGAATATTAATAAAACAACTTTTAAAGATAGATTTATTTATTAAATTGTGGATCAAATCATTAAATTAGGAAAATTTTGCACTTATTTATATGAGGATACTTTGGTAAAAAAAATATATAATGTAGGGGTAGGGGAATAAATGATGGAGTATGGGGTAAAATTTTTTGTTTGGCAAAGGCGATCGCGCCGAGGTTTTTGAAAACATAGTGGGTCTTATACAATATCTGAGGCCCAAATCATTTTGGTTTCAAAAAGGGGTTGGATCTTACACTCTATTAGAGGCCCAAATAAATTTAAAGAAAAGAAATGGGGCTTATAACACGAGGGTAGGCCCAAATGATTTGATTTTTGAACTGACGATTGCGCCGAGATTTTTCTTTTAACGCAGAGGGACTTATACAATATCTAAGGTCCAAAATTGTTTTGGTTAAAAGGGGATTGGGTATTACACTCTATTAGAGGCCCATGAGTGTTTGAAAATGATTTATGAGGGTGGAATCAATCAAAACCCTAATTTCATCATTTTTAAAAGTGAATTCTTAAAGAAAATCGATAAAAAATGATAAAACACCAAATAAGCTTGAATAAACAACTTGTGATTTTTGGTTAAGGTTTGAAAAATGAGCTTTTAATCACAAGATGAATTAAAACTCATTTGGTTTTGATTTTTCAAGATGAATATTCACTTTTAAAATGTTTAAAAATAATTAAAAATGAATTTATTCATAAAAATACCAACTATATTAAATAAATAATATAAAATTTGATTTTTTTGTGGAATAAAATATTTCAACATTTTTGTGATTTTTTTCAAAAAGAACCAATAAAAAATAATTAAAATTGAGGGAGTTATTAATTTTTCAAATCATTAAAAATAATAAGAAAAATAATAAAATATGAAAAAGTGGTAAAAAAGAGGATCTGGGGCGATGGGGATTCGAACCCCAGACCTCTTGTGTGCAGTGCGCGTGTCCTACCACTGGGGTGGTGATACATCCGTGTATCAAACCCCAGCCACAAATATACAAGGCTTGCCTTGTTTTTGGCCTGGCCAAGGCAAGGCAAGGCAAGATTTTGGCCAAAAACGTGAAGCTTGTAACTTTCTTATTTCTCCATGGATTGGGACAAAATTTAGGTCTATCCTGCCTAGAATTTCACAAGGAATCCAACGGTGGTGGTGGTTTTCTCATATGAGGTCCCCATTTTAAAACCCGATAGTGGTTTTGAAATAGGCATCCCTTTGCATTTTCTGTGCTACCTCTTGTTGCAGGTATGAGTTACATGATGAATTGGTTCAAACACAACATATATAACATGTAGAAGATGTGCATGATTAGTGGACCTCAATGCAATGCATATTTTAAAGAGTTCAAGTTGAGATGCTTACCTCTTTAGGAGCTTTTTGGGCAATCTGTCAAGGGCTTTGTTCCAGAAATGTTTTGATGCTTTAAACACCCTCAAATGATCCCTTAGAAGCTTTTAGGATGATTAGAATTAGCTGGAAACCTCAGGAATGGAAATTGGCCCTTTCTTGCAAAAGGGGCAAAAGTGACCAAAATAGCACTGTCTGAGAAAGCTTTCTTGACCACATAGGAGCCGTCATAATTCGGGGTCCATTTGCCCCGGGAATCAGTGAGAAATGATTGTATCTTTTTGAGCACAAGGTCTCCTTTCCTAAAGACGCAAGGTCGAACCTTTTTGTCGAACGCCCTCTTCATTCTTTGCTGATACAACTGACCATGGCATAGTGCCGTTATTCACTTTTCTTCGATCAGATTCAGTTCATCGTGTCGACTTTGACACCATTCAGCTTCTGTAAGCTTAGCTTCCATCAATACCCGGATTGATGGGATCTCTACTCCTATGGGGAGCACTGCCTCCATGCCATATACTAGAGAGAAAGGGGTTGCCCCTGTTGAAGTGCGAACAGATGTGCGATAAGCGTGAAGACCAAAGGGTAGCATCTCGTGCCAATCCTTATAGGTTACAACCATCTTTTGAACAATCTTCTTGATGTTCTTGTTAGCCGCTTCTACCGCTCCGTTCATCTTGGGTCGGTAGGGAGATGAGTTATGGTGTTCGATCTTGAACTCAGCACACAACTCTTTCATCATCTTATTGTTCAAGTTAGATCCATTATCAGTAATGATCTGACTCGAAACACCATAACGGCATATGAGATTGTTTTTGATAAAGTGGACCACCACTTGTCGGGTTACATTAGCGTACGACGCTGCGGTCATGAGGAATATAAATCTGGAAATGTAGTTCAAACATCCCAGGAATCCTTTGACTTTTTTTTTCAGTTTTTGGAGAAGGCATTTCTCGAATGGCCTTGACCTTGTCAGGATCAACCTCAACTCTTTTCTGGCTGACGATGAACCCTAAAAGTTTCCCTGAACGGACACCGAAAGTGCACTTGTTAGGATTCAAGCGGAGTTTGTACTTTCTCAATCGCTCGAATAGCTTTGACAGGTGGGTCACATGCTCCTCTTCTGTCTTAGATTTGGCAATCATATCATTGACATATATCTCGATTTCCTTATGTATCATGTCATGAAACAGAGTAGTCATGGCCCTTTGATAGGTTGCCCCGACGTTCTTTAAACCAAATGACATTACCTTATAACAAAAAGTACCCCATGGGGTAATGAACGAAGTTTTCTCCATGTCTTTCGGCGCCATTTTTATTTGATTATAGTCCGAGAATCATCCATGAAGGAGAAAATTTTGAACTTGGTCGTACTGTCAACCAGCATGTCAATGTGTGGTAAGGGAAAAACATCCTTTGGACTTGCTTTGTTTAGATCCCTGTAATCTATACACATTCTGACCTTTCCGTCCTTTTTTGGAACTGGTACGATGTTGGCTAACCATTGAGGATATTCTTATGTGGAGAGGAAACCCGCGTCAATTTGTTTCTGTACCTCCTCTTTGATTTTGATGGCCATGTCCGGATGGGTTCGTCTCAACCTCTATTTTACTGGCGGACATTCCGATCTCAATGGTAAATGATGTTCCACGATGCTGGTATCCAACCCTGGCATGTCCAGATAGGACCAAGCAAATACATCGGGGAATTCTTTGAGAAGCTTTATCAAACTCTCTTTGGCAGTTGGACTGAGTAGTGCCCCAATCCTGACTTCTTTTCTCTCTTTTTCCGAACCCAAGTTGACCGTTTCCAACGGCTCTTTGTGAGGTTCAATGGACCTTTCCTCCTGTCTGAGTAATCGGGAGATCTCTTCTGGAATTTCGTCGTCAACTTCTTCTTCAGCCCCAAATACCGGGAACTCAAAGTTGGGAGAAGACATTGGATCGTATGTTTCAATGGGATTTAAAACAAGCAATCTGCATTACGTGATGATTTATTTTTTAGAAGAGATAGAGAGAATGCAAGAGTGTGTGCAGTGTATTTTTTTATAACTGCTTGTTTTTATTATTTGAATTGTTTTTAAGGATTACCATTTTCTGAAAAAGCGAAAAGAGAAAACAACAATAAATGCGGAAATTACAAAACGACATTATTTTATTTATGATTGTCGATTCTTGAAACTACATCCCTATAAAACAAAACTCTGTCGCTTTGGGCAAAGCGAAGAGGGATATTTACAGAAAGTGAGCCCTATCAAAACATCCATTTCACCTGGGCAGGGTGAAAGGTTAAGATAAAGACGACAATTACTTAGACTTATGAACTACTTTCGGAACCTCGACAGCAACCCATTGGCGGCGAACTCCTCGGTGAATCACAAAGTCTGGCACCTTCTTTCTTGGTTTGTCCTCAGAAATGACGCTGATTTCTGGCAGAGCAGGATCGTTGGAATATGTTTCCCAGGCAGAGTTGTCGTAGACGAACTCTTCTATTGCATCTTGCATAGTATTTGTACTCTCAGGTAAATCTGCCCATCCAGTTGACTTGATGTCCTCGAGCCTGATACGAGAGCTTTCAGGAGCGGTGTACTTGACCAATAAGTCGAACTTTCCACTTGGTAGTCCCAAGGTGTCCCACACTTCCCTGGAACTAGAGGAGTCATCCCTTTAGATGACGTTGACCTCAGGAAAAGCATAGTTGATGAATTCTAGTCCTGCAAGCTTTGCAAATTCATCGTCGTGCTGGATAGGTTCTGAATACCCTGAGTGTTGATCCCATGACATGGTGGGGATGCAGGTATTCTTTTCAATGACGCTCAATTGATAAGCATCGTTGGCTGACTCTTTTGCCCCAAATCTCCTGGATACGGCTGCCAGATAGGCAGGCCATCCATTGGGCCATAATAGTCGTGGTCAAAGTTGTCTTTCATTAGAGTGTCCTCCTCTAATGAGTTTGGTGGAGCACAGCATCCTTCAGGATCACAATCTCCATATATCATTCTGACATCTGACCTTGGTATAAATCTCGGACTCTGTGCAGGATAGCAAAATGGCGTAGGCACCTCTTCCTGAGACATATAGCCGTCCTCGTTAAGATAGGATTTCCATTCTTCCTCCGCATCGAAGGAATCTCCCTTGTTGGTGGTGTGCACTTCCTGATACACTGGGTGAAAGAACCCTCCACTGTGGAAGAAATCCTGAATGGGATGACGACTTTCATCGCTAGTAGCAGTCTGGGTACAGGTTGAAGAAAAACCAAGACCCTTCTTTGTTTTGTTATCAGTAGGAATGACAAGTTGTCCCCACCCTTTTGCGTTGTTACTTTTGATCACTTCGAGAGCATCTCTGTATGAGGAAATCGAGGTTCCTTTCTCTGATTAATTCTCATTGCTCATCGAAAGTTCTTGGAACTGAGTTCTAACAACCTCCTCTGGTTCTACAAAAGTAGACGATGATAAGTTACTCACGAGCAAGGCTTGCTCTCTACAGACCGTGACGAGTTGGTCGTTCTTGACGAACTTCAGTTTCTCGTGCAGCGTCGAAGTGACTGCCCCAGTCTGGTGTATCCAAGGTCTTCCTAATAAACACCTGTACGCTGCCCAGACGTCCATGACCTGGAAAGTGATTAGGAAAGTGTGAGGACCGATAGTTATGGGAAGGTCGAGTTCGCCAATAACTGCTTTCTGAGACCCGTCAAAGGCTTTGACGATGACCTCACTACCCCTCATCGGGGATCCTTTGAATGATAGTCACATTAAAGTGGACTTCGGCATAACGTTGGTGGCCGATCATGTGTCTACCAGTACGCTGGCTAAGGCATCGTCCTGGCAGTTGACTGTGATGTTGAGCGCCAAGTTGTGGCTTTTGCCCTCCTCTGGAAAATCCTCATCACTGAATCCTAAGTTGTTGCAGGAAGTGATGTTAGAGATGATGCTATCGAACTGTTTTATTAACACATCCTATTCCACAAAGGCCTGCTCTAAGACCTTCTGTAGAGCCTCTTTGTGGGCTTAAAAGCTGATTAAAAGAGATAACATAGAGATCTTTGAAGAAGTTTGTAACAGCTGATCAACAATGTTGTATTCACTCCTTTGGATGAGCTTCAACATCTCATCATTGTTTTTTGAAAGGTCGGGATTACTGGATTGACCGACTGGTGGATTAGGAGCTTCTGTCTGAAGTTCCTTTTCTTTGTTAGGTTCTCCAACTCCTCGGTTGAAGATTCGATTGCTCCGTGTTACTCGACTGATGTCTGCAATATTCACGATGGAGGGTAATGGAATTTCCTTTCCATTCTCAATTATCGTTGCACCATATTTGTAAGGGATCACCTTAGCTGTTTCATACGGTAATGGTCCTGGTAGATAGATAACTACAGGAGCCTTCATATTTTTCTAACTGTCGTAAGTAACTTCAATCAGTTCCTAGCTAGGAAGTTTTGATTCGTCCAGTAGAGGGATGTTGGTACAAACATCCTTGTTCTGTTGATGATCCGAGATTATGACAACGTCTCTGATTTGATCAACGAAGTAGTCCGGCGTCCAGTTGATTGGCTCGGAACTCGGACATGGGTGAATCTCTTTACGATCCAACTGTCCTTGAAGAGCTGCCCGCACAATGTAGCATCCTTGGTTATTCTCCGAGCAGACTTTACAACATTCATAGTTGTGTGGTGGCACTTGGCCACGCCCGTTTTGAATGCAGTGCAACCTTACCAGGTCAGTTTCCATAGATCGGACATCCTGACTTTGACGTCGGGTAGGGTTTCCATTAAGCCCACTGATTTGGTGCGTGTCTTCATCCAGATAGATCGGAAGCCACCAGTGATTTAACAAGTGTTGTAAAGTTCTTTGAACGAGAGTGGACCCTTGGTTACTCTCACTGTATACTTTACAGTTTAGATAATCGTGAGAAGTGAGAAAATCGAGTTGGACCTGCTTGGCATGTAACTCCACCAAGCTGGTATTCATCAGACGAATATCAAAGATTTGAATCATGTTGATCTGATAAGGATTTCTATCATGGTAGTCCTGGATCCATCTGACGCTGGAGGGCCTCTTGAACAAAAGAGCATCCCTGTTTATTTACCGAGCAAGTCAGACAGGAATTGTAATCGTGCCGCGGCAGATTATGATATTGGCTTTGCTTTGAGTGCATTGCCACCAAATTGACATTCATTGCAGGGATTTCGTGGTTCTGAATGATGTTAGAATTCGTATAGGTTATGTTGACCCCACGAATTCGATGCTCTTGGATCCACCAGAGATCCAATTGTTCCTGTAGAGCTGATTGCACCACAGAACATCCTTGATTGTTTTTAGAGCAGATATCACACTGGTGATAATTATGAGGTGGCACATGGCCATACCCACTCTGTCTACAATGCATCTAGACCAGATTGGTCCTCAATAAGAGTACATCATAAATTTGATAGCTGTCGTTAGACTCTCCCTCTATCAAATTTACCGCAACTTTCTCGTGTTGAGGCAACGGGTTTGTGAGAACAATAAGATTCGTATCTTTGAAAGATAAAACCCCGCTCCTAACAAGCTTTTGTACGTCGGATTTGAAATTGAGACAGTTTTCTATGTTATGCCCTGGTCCTCCTTGATGGTAAGGACAAGTCTGATCCGTTTTGAACTAGAAAAGCGGATTTTCCGGTTCTGTAAGAGGAGACTTGGTCTGGACGTGCCCCTTGACCAGTAGTAACGGAAATAGTTCTGCGTACAACATGGGTATAGGGTCGAACCCTGGTGGTCGCGTTGTACGGTTGTTGTTGTACGGAGGACGAGTCTGCTGAAGAGACTGTTGTGTCCTTTGCTAATATTGCTACTAATTAGATTGGCTCTGCACAACCTGAGGTTGATACGTAAGAACAGGCACAGGGTTGATAGCAGGAGTTACAGCTGCTACTGGTTGGTAACTTCGCCTTTACTTTCCGAGAGAGATATTCCCAATATCCTGCTCTTTTTTCTTAGGGAGAGCACTACCGTATCATTTTGTACTGCTTGAAGATCCAACGTCTTTAACCAGACGTCCTTCTCAGACGGCTTCCTCAAGACGAACCCCCATGCCCACCATCTCGGTGAAATCACTAGGTGCATTAGCGACCATTCTGTCGTAGTAAAATGAGCTCAAGGTTTTCAAGAAGATCTTTGTCATCTCCTTTTCCTCCAGAGGTGGAGAAATCTGAGCGGCAATTTCACGCCATCTCTGAGCGTATTCTTTAAAGGTTTCCTTGCCCTTTTGTGACATCGATCTGAGTTGACCTCTGTCCGGTGCCATGTCTAAATTGTATTTATATTTTTGAACGAAGGCAGCGCCCAGATCTCTGAAGGTGCCGATCGTGGCGCGGTTTAAACCCATGTACCATTTTAGTGCGGCACCGGTTAAACTATCCTGAAAGTAGTGAATGAGCAGCTCCTGATTCTTTGTCTGAGCTGACATTCGCCGAGCGTACATCACTAAATGACTTTGAGGGCAAGAGTTGCCCTTGTACTTTTCAAAGTCGGGTACCTGGAACTTGTGCGGAACTTTCACATTGGGGACCAAGCAGAGGTCCGCGGCGTCTTTTCCAAATAAATCCTGACCGCGAATGGCTTGCAGTTCTTTCTGCATCTCCAGAAATTGTTCCTGGAATTCATTCATTCTGTTGAATATGCTGTTATTTCCACCAGAAGGTATCTGTGGAATCTGTCATTTTGGGACAGTGTGTACCACAGGTGGTGGTATAGTCATTATGGCCGAGACTCTCGGTGTCTCCCGAAGTTTGTAACCTTCAGGAGTTGTTGTCATGCCCCTGGCATCTTTGCTTTCCCGAAGTTTGTAACCTTCAGGCCCAGCGGTTCCTGTTGCGGTTCCCTGATCCTCAGCGATCGGCGGAACATATCCTTTTGGGATATAGTTGAGTGGCATGCGCCAGGGACAATCTTTCGGTATTTTGTACCTAGGATCATATCTTTCCACTATGGGCGTCGATGTGATCTCTGAGATCACAGTCCTTTGTTGCTGCATTTGAGCCTCTGCTAGAGCTTGCATGTCATTATGAAGCTTTCTCAGATCCTCTTTCAGAGTGTCGATCTCTTCTCTCAACTCTCTATTCTCTTCCTCGAGATCATCCATCTTTTTCTGACGATTGGCCCGAGTATTATACGAATGAGACAATTTGACTCTAGAATCGAGACGCAAACGTGAGATTCGTAGGTAAGAAGAATGCGTTTATGCGAGAATGATGAATGCAATGACTATTAATTATTTTTGTTTATTCAAAGTAAACTTCGACAATTGGATTGCAAATATCAAACAGTGGGGAAACCCCCATTTTATTGAATTCAAAGGATTGTAGAAATGGAAATACAGTAGATTACAAAGTGCTGAAAAAGGAAATCTAAACTAATGGATCCTGAGTCCTCTCTGAAGAGAGCTCAGGTGTTGGTTCTGGTGCTTTCCTTTTCTTTGACCGGGGCTCTTCAGTCGTTGTTAGGTTGTCATTCCTTTGCCAAGTGAAAGGAGCGAGCAAATTCCTTTGGTCATCCTGATTTTCTACAGCATTTTGCTCTAAAATCTCAATCAGAGCATCTTTTTCTCTTAATAGCTGCTGTATTTTCTTACACTCCACATTGAGACTACGGTACTTGTTCCTCCAAGACCTCTTCTCCTGCTGAACATTGCTGAGAGTAACTTGAAGTTTTTCCATCTCAGACATAAAATAAAGGGCATAGTCCCTTAATGGAAGAACTTCCTGACGAGGGTAAGGCATCCTCAGCTTGAGGGCTCTAGTTTGCACCCAGTGGAGATAAGGCTCCACCGAGACACAATCTGGTTTTCCTAGAGACACTCTTCCTTTCCTATGAACGTGTTTCCAAGCATGCACTATTTCTGTCTTTAGTGCCCTGTCATTTTCTCCTTCCTTGAAGAAAAGACCTTCCAGATGAGCATTTTGTGGGACATACCTCATTCTGTATCCAAATTGACGACGAACCAACACCGGATGATAGTTGATTCCTCCCTTAGTTCCTATAAGGGGTACATTTGGGAAATTTCCACAACAGTCAATGATCCTGATCCCGTCGAGTTTCGATTGTACCAATCGATGTCAGAGTTGGTAAGAGACATGATTCTCTGCGACCAACGTAAAGTATTCTTTTGATCCCAAAATGCAGCAGACTTGGGCAAATGGGAAGTGAACCACTTGTAAAGCAAGGGTACACAGCACGTGATCATTCCTCCGCTGTATAAATTCCTTAAGTGTATCGAATGATACGCATCTACGAGTAAGGTTGGTACAGGGTTTTCGATCAGGAAAATCTTAATGGCGTTGATATCTACGAAGTTATCAATGTTGTTAAACAAAAATAACCCGTAGGTGAGCAAAACAAAGATGCTCTCGAAAGCGGTCACGTTCCCTATACTGGCAAAATACAGGGCTTTCTTTATCAAGAATTGGGCTGGCAAACCTTGGATTCCACCCTTAGTGGTCATGTGAGTCCTGACTTCTGACTCGTCCAAATAAATTCCTCTTGAAATAGTTTGATCCTTTAGAATTTCTTCCAGTCCAGAAAATGGAGCTTGATCAGTAATGTGTAAATCAGCAGGTGAGAGTACTCCTCCAGCGTTGGTGCTAGTTGATAATCCGGGAATGTGAAACAATGATAGACCGGGTCATAGAACTGGATTAGCGTGGACAGGATTCCTTCGATTACATAGACCCTTAATAGAGACAGGAGTTCCCCATACTTGGCTCTGAAAGCCTCGTGGTTGGTGATCATTCTCGCCAAACCTCTCAAATCCTCTAACTTTGGAACCTTGAAGGTGTACTTATGAGTTTTCCTTCTATCGAAATCCATTAACGCAATCTCTGTATCTGACATTTGCAATCATTGTCTCAGTTTAATTTGAAAGAGAGAGACTAGAAGAGAAGATTTTTTTTGTTTTAATGTTTTTTAAATGAATGTATGAATGCAGCACACAAAAACTTAGAAAAAACATGGGGTCAAAGGTTCTGTGTCATGAAGTCAAGGCTCTACCCCCCAAAGGTTTATACTGGTGATTTTTTGTACCTGTCCGCAAAATCATTGACCGCTCTTGGGATGACAACAGCAAGCGGATCACCAGCGAGCTGATGCATCTTAGAGTAATCTCAGATGAGGGTAGTATCGCGTGACAACTATTTCCGATAGCTTCCGCACTACAAAATGGCTTAAGTCTACTAAAAACCTCAGCTTCTCAGATAACCCAGTCGACCACACTACTTTCAACAACCGAAGTCGTATAGGCAATATATCTGCAAAGGAAGTCTCCACTGAGTTTGATGGTCGATCAGGGAATCTTAACTGGGATTCAGTCCCGCAAGATTACCCGCATTGTCATCACCTATCTTAGGTGTCTACTCAATCTTTCCACATGCGGTATCACACGCATTCCCATTAGCAGAAAAATAAACACAGATATTAATTAGGAAAAGCAGTATATATATTTGTCTTAATCATCCTAGACCTCTAGTCTTATGATCATATACAGACAATGACTCCCCAGCAGATTCTCCATTTCTGTGACAACTTGTGAATTCAGGGTTTCTACCTAAGTTTAAAAGAGAAGACGGGCCCGACGGTGGGCGCCATTTTTTCTGTGGAAAATCTCTAAACTTTAAGGTTCTTCGGAAAATATGGGAGGAGAACAAGACCTTATACATCTCCCACTGTGGTCGCCATTCTTCTGTAGCGCGGTTTTTGTTGTTTCGAATCACTATCGCTTGGGTACTACAGTTCGATTCATTTTTTATCCTATTGAGCTGATTAAGGAAGGGAAATAGATGTCTCTAATTAACCCTGCTTGCATACTGAGTTTGAACAGCGGTTTGTTAGGTTACAGATGCGATTAGGATGTGGGTCTCTTTTCGGTTATTTATTAAGAATAGAGTGTTTGGACTATTTGTGAGGTTTTTAGTAAGGTGTTTGGATTTACTGCTTTTGGGGTGATTTGGTGGATACACTGGATTTTGGGTTTTTGATTAGTGTGCTCGCTAAGATTTTTTTAATCTTATGCCTACGTATTCCCGTTTAATGAAACAGGGAAATCAGAGCGATCGTAGTTCCTCATATACTATGGGAGGAAAATGGTTGTTTTGGTGTCTTGTTCAAAGCCCAAGACGTGAAGCTAAAGGTGGTTTGTATCTTGTTCAAAGCCCAAGATGTGAAGCTGAATGGTCTATTTGTATCTTGTTCGAAGCCCAAGATGTGAAGCTGAGGGGTTTTGGTTTGAGAGAGAATTTGTCATCTCTAAAGAGGAGTTGGTCTATTTATCACAACTGTTGGGTGACTGGTTATAAAGGAGAATTACTTTAACTGGGATATGTGAATCCAGCAATGCCATAATATCCTATATAGGGGATTTTTTAACCTGAAGGAGAAGACTTTAACTCAGTGTAGAGCAATGCTATATTTCCTTAGGAATTTCTCATGCTAAAAGAGGGACAGTGGCGTGGACGTAAATAATCCAGAGGCTTGCCGCTTATAGGAATTAGATGAAGGGGAAAAGGAGTTGTTGATGTTTGTATACTGTGAGCAAGGCACAGATTGATGCTAAAAGGTTGATTGACTCAACCTGGGTTTTCCTTATACAAAGCCTAAGAGGAGGCTAGTGACCCAACAAGAGGGTGCTTTTGTGTCTCGTACGAAGCCCGAGATGGAGGCTAAAAGGGAGATTGACTCAACAAGAGAGTCTTTTATACTCAACAAGAGAGTGTTTTGGTATCTCGTACGAAGTCCGAGATGGAGGCTAAAGGTGTGACTCAACAAGATAGTCTTTTATACTCAACAAGAGAGTGATTTGGTATCTCGTACGAAGCCCGAGATGGAGGCTAAAGGGGGTTGACTCAACAAGAGAGTCTTTTATACTCAACAAGAGAGTGATTTTGTATCTCGTACGAAGCCCGAGATAGAGGCTGAAAAAGGTGACTCAACAAGAGAGTCCTTTATATTCAACAAGAGAGTCATTTAGTATCTCGTACGAAGCCCGAGATGGAGGCTAAAAGGTTTTTGACTCAATAAGAGAGTCATTTAGTATCTCGTACGAAGCCCGAGATGGAGGCTAAAAGGTTTTTGACCCAACAAGAGAGTCTTTTATACTCAACAAGAGAGTGTTTTTATATCTCGTACGAAGCCCGAGATAGAGGATGAAAAGGCTTAACTCAACAAGAGAGTCTTTTATACTCAACAAGAGAGTGTTGGGAGAATCATTGTACAAAGCCCAAGAGGAGGCTGGCTGTTGGTGATTGTTTCAGTTTAGTGACAGGTCCAGTATGTTAGATAAAAGAGAAAATCAGTTCTCATAAAGGGAACGATTAAAGGTAAGGCTGTGCTTTGGTACTGATCAGAGGATCAGGGTTATTTCCTGTTCTTTAAGGAAATAGGAAATCCAAAGCGTATTGAGACTGTCCAAGTCTACTGGTATTTTGAGAAATCGATTCTCAGATAAGTGAATGATCTTTGTATGATGGCCAAGAGAAGGCTGGTATGTTAAGGGATGAAGGTGAACCCATTAACTGGTCTGACACTTGACTCAGAAAGACAGCTCTAGCAAATTGATGACTAGGTTCTGTTCCTATACCTGTAGAGGTCTTTGGGTCCTTGTACTAAGCCCAAGAGAAGGCATGAGAGCTTTTAAGAAGCCGAAGGGTCCTTGTACAATGCCCAAGAGGAGGCAGGAAAGTCTGAGAATTTGGAAGAAACTCAAGAGATGCCATTCACGGAGAATAGATCAACTCTGGGGAGTAGAGTTTCTTTGACAATGTCTAAGGGTGACAGTCTGAGAAAGAGTTCACAGAGAATGCCGCCTTTCACGTCTCCATATTGTTTAACCCCAATAGGAGGGAAGACTGTGTCTGGTAATCCTATGGGGGTCTAGTTTTGTTTGTATTTAAGAGTGACCAACAGGGCTTTACCTAGTGCTAGACGTAGTTGTCGGGGAAAACTCTAAATAACTATACTAGTATTACACAGTTGATATTTGACAAGTATATAAGAGTTTGTGAAAGAAGACTTACAGTGAGCAGTCCCACAATACAGTTATATATATATGAAAACGGATAAAGAAAGCGGGTAAACACTTACTCGGTTGTAGAGCTTCCATGTTGTTTGGTTAGTTATTTAACAAAGAAAGCTTTGATAACAATATTATATTCTAAATCAAAGGAGAAAGTGCTTTGAAAAGATTGTTGGGGCTTACAGCTCAAGGAGAGGCCCAAGGTTTTATCAGGGATTACACTGTTGTTTTGAATTTGTACAGGGACTTATACAAGTGACTGAGGCCCAAAAAGGGTTTTCTGTACAAAGGGATGGGTCTTACACTCTCTCAAGAGGCCCAAGTGTTTAAAGAAAAGGAATCGAGCTTATAACACGAGGGTAGGCCCAAAAGTTTTTCGTTTTGAAATGACGATTGTGCTGAGATTTCTTTAACGTACTGGGTCTTATACAATGCACTGAGGCCCAAAAAAAGGTTTTATCTACAAGGGATGGGTCTTACACTCTCTCAAGAGGCCCAATGATTTATTTTTATACAAGTGGTGGGGCTTACAGCTTAAGGAGAGGCCCAATTGATTTTAAAAAGGCGACGATCGCGTCATTGTTTTTGAAAATACAGTGGGACTTATACAATGACTGAGGCCCAAAAGGTGGTGTATTTACAAAGGGGTTGAGTCTTACACTCTAATAGAGGCCCAAATGTTGTTTAAAGAAAAGAAATGGGTCTTACAACACGAGGGTAGGCCCGGATGGTTTGATTTTGAACTGGCGATTGCGCCGAGGTTTTCTTTTAACGCAAAGGAACTTATACAATATCTGAGGCCCAAAATTGTTTTGGGTTAAAAGGGGTTTGGGTCTTACACTCTATTAGAGGCCCAAAGAGTTTGAAAAAAGTTTGATGAGGGTTGGATTAATCAAAACCCTAATTTGTTTTTCAAAATATATTTTAATTGAATAAAAATTCAATTAAAATGATCAAAATTGTTAAACATGTGTGGAAAACAAATTGTGATCTTGGATTAATATTTGAAAAATCATGTTTATATCCACAAAATGATTGGAAACCAATTAAATTTGGAAAATTAAGGGAGAAAAATATTTCAAATGTTAAAAACAAATAAAACATTAATTCTTTGCAAAAAAATCAAATATATGAAATAAATAATATTTTTGGGATTTTTTGGTAAAATAAAATATTTTAACATTTTTGTGAATTATTGAAAAAAGAATCAACTCAAAATCATTAAAACTCAGAGAGAAATTAATTTTTGAATCAATTAAATAAAATCACAAAATTCAAATATTCAAATTTTGAAAAAGGGCGCCAAGAACAATGGCAAGAACACGCGCCACCCTCTGTTTCTACAGATTTACATTTTCTATCCAATCTCACTGAATACTTGATTATATCATGCAATCTACATATCAATTTGCTCGTTTTCACCTCACGATCATGTCTATGGTCTTTAATTTCATTTATTTTAAGCATGGAATAAGAAATCAAAGAGAAACCTCAAGAACCCTAAAATTTGCATGAAGGCTCAGAAATTTCATACACGATTCAAACAAAGCAATTGATTGAGGGAAAACACTCTATGCATGATTATGAACATATGGCCAAATTATTGTGCAGCAAAAAATGCATGGATCATAGAGTTAGAGGAGCTCATGCTTACCACTTGCAGCTGGTGATCGGGTTTTGTGTTGGAGGTGTTACAGCTAAGTTCCAACGATGTGGATAGCTTCCCTGGGTGCCAAGTGATGTGTCTGAATGCTTGGAATGGTTTGAAACAAGCTGGAACTGAAGATGGTATCTCAACTGCAACTTGGTTAAAACCTTGAGCAGGTGGCTAGTGATTTTGAGAAATTAGTGTTCCAGATGTTGTTTAAGTGTTTGGATCACTTCTATATGATGTTTATGAGGTGTGTGTGTGTGTGATTGGTTTGATTGGAATTGCTCTCAAACTCAAAACCCGATAGTGACTTGCTTTAGAAGGCAAATTTGGAAGTGAGAAGGTGATTTTGAGGAAAGCATCTGTTTGATGGCATTGGTGTACTCTAACTGATCACAAATGAGCTCTATTTATAGTAGAGCAAGTTTGTTTTGGGAGCAATAGTGATTGGCAACTGCTGCAGAGGTTTGGACAATGTTGATCAATGAGAATCCAAGTCTCCTCTAGCCATTGACTAGAGGTTAGGGCACAGGCTGCTGGTTCCCTTGGTCTTGGATAAGTCTTGACTGAATTTAGTTGGAAATGGCTCAGTCCATGCCACCTTGGTGCATCCATTAAATGCTCCAATCCAAAATTGGAGTCTTGTCCCTCTTTTAGGCATTTCTAGGTTTGGCATGCTATTTTTGGTTCCAAAGACTTGGGAGGATGATGGATAAGTGTTTGTCCCTCCTTGGTCCCCCTTGAGGTGTTCATATGGATAGATTTGCCTTCCCTTTGCAAGATTTGAGCAAATCGAGCAAAACTCCCAAATCTGCCTTGCTTTGATAGTTTTCAGCAAGGCATATTGGCATGGTCATATCTCATGGCTCAAGTGGACTTTGATGAAGTTATTGGCAATTTTGGAAAGCCCTCATATGATACAACAACTGTTTGATCATAATTGGTGTTGTTACTTTTTGGATCCAAGTGAAAAATGCCCCTACATTTGAAAAAAAATGAAGGCAGATTCCGACTTAGTGAAAATTTCACTAAGTGTTGGAAAAAAGTGACATTTTCACTTTTTGTGATTTTGATCATTCCATAACTTAAAATCCATGATAAATTGGAATGAGTTGTGTTTGAAGCTTTTGTAGAGGGCCATGAGAGCTACAAATCCATCTTTGAATGGGGGAAAATGGCCTTGTGGTTTAGGAGTTATAATCCTCCAAAGTTGGTACCCTAGCCACTTTATTCCATAACTTAGAAAATTTTTTAAGTTTTTATGGTTACCCCTTTTACAAGTTATCCCACCTTTCTTGATTTTTCTTGATGAATGATGATTCCAACCATACATTAACATCATTTTAGGGTCAAAGAACCATATTTGTGAAAAATCTCAAAAAGTCAAAGTTGACTTTTGTGCACAGTTGACTTTTTGTCAGATGAATTCCAAACTGTGCGATCCTCTATGAAATCAAGTCTTTGACCTAAATCAAACTTAATGGATATGCTCCATAGGTGTTATAGGGTGTATTGAATCATGTCCTAGGGTTTTGGAGCATGTCCTTGTCAAAAGTCAAAGGCACAATTGACTTTTCTCACGAAACCCTAATTGTGGTTCTGATGAAATTGAAACTTGTTGCTCAAACTTATTAGACTAATCCATTGTTGTAAATGGATCAATATGGTGTATTAGAGACCCTCAAATCATGTCTTGAGGTCTTGGCTCATGATGTGTCCCAAAAGTCAACTTAGGGGTGAATTAGGTCAATAAACCCTAATTCCTGATTTTTTATGAATGCATCCCCTGAGGCAAAATTGACTTGATGATTGGGTTCATGATGTTCCATGGAGCATCTTAGGTTATGCTTTGAAGCCTTGGTTCATGCCCAGAGGAAAATTTCCATCTGGAGGCCCTGGTCGACCAAAGCCCTAATTTGGTGACACTGGCGATCTTGAGGCTTGATCCACTCAGAATGCTGCAACCTTGTGCTTGATTCTTGTTGTGGGATTCCTCTTGATCCATTGTGGATTTTTGAGAGATTAGACAAATTGAAGACATGTCATTCATTGATTAATCCTTTGTCTAAGAGCTCTGAGAGGGCTAGAAACCCTAATTTTGATTGTAGTGGATGCTCACCCATCTTTAGGGAGACTAATGAGGCATGATGGATTACCCATATTGTGGTGATGATTTTCACAATGATGGGAAATCTTAGTGGTCAAAATTTGGGGTATGACAGTAAGTAGTCATGACCCGTGTCGATATCCTCTTGTGTGGGATGGTCGGGGAAAGTTGCTTAGTGGGTGGTATTAATGACCCGTGTCGATATCCTCTTGTGCAGGATGGCCAGGGAAAGTACCCGTGTTTAGATAATCGTGACCCGTGTCGATATCCTCTTGTGTAGGATGGCCGGGGAAAATTATCTATGTTAGCTTCTGGGACCCGTGTCGAGAACTCTTTGGAAGGGTTAGCCGGGAATGGATGTCTACATTTAAGGATCCGTGACCCGTGAAGGGTTGGCCAGGGAAATATGCCTTGGCATGTTTTGTCGATTAGTGAGGTTTGGAGTTGTTAAACTCGAGAGTTATTCTCTAGTGTGAGATTTGTGAACTCGAAGTCCTTTCCCTTCCCTTGGACCTGAGTTAGGATTTGGTTAGAACCTTGTAAAGCCGAGAGAATCCATAAGATGGGGAACTCACTGAGATTTGTTATCTCACCCCATGTTGTTGATTATATTTCAGGTACTTCAGGTTCCGCGAAGGGTAAGGATAAAATCGTGTGATTATCCTTACTTTTTTGATGGCTTAGCTTCCGTTGTGGAGTTTACTTTGAGATCATTGTTGATCTAGTTCTTTGTATTTATATTTTGAACATCTTGTATACATTATGCCACCATTTGTAGTACCTTTTGTATTTGGGCATGTAATTTATACAATGTGTTTACTAGGAACTTATTGGTATTTCAGTACCAAAAACTTGGATTCATGTATAATATATGCTTTGATGTATGTTATTATATATGGGTGTTACAAATAACATACACCAAATCCATGCAACACAATAAATAAACATACATTATTTAAGCAACAAAACCCCAAGTCAGAATGTAACAAATCAAGATACATTGAGTCAATAACGCACCTCTTATTGAAGATAATCGTGGAACTGTAACAAATCAAGATATATCAAGTTCATCTAGTTTGTGAAGCAATGAAGAAGAAATATAAGGTGGATGAAGTTTATACAATAACTTCACACTTCTCATATTTTTCTTCATTGCTTCAAAAACCATATGAAACTTCACCATAGTATACGCTTGCTACCACCATACGCTTGCTACCACCATACGCTTGCTACCACCATCATCACCATGTATCTACAAGGAAACACAACAAAAATGAAACTTAACCCTAAAACACCAATAACATAATGTTTTCCACAACATCCTAAAACCAAACCCTAAAACAATAATCCTAGAAAGAAGAGAGCCGGAGAACATACCATCTTCGCCGTCGTAGGAGTTTACGCTGGATGTTGCTCCTTTCAGATATCCTTTAAACTTATTTTCTCCATTCACTTGTAATAGTATTTGTTAAGATTCATGAGAGGAGAGGGTTGTGTTAGGGTTTTCTTTAGAGAGAAACGACAGTTATGAACTGGGCAACATATAGTTTCCTTTATATATTAAAAACTATCACTTTTCGTTATGGTTTAAAACTATAACCGTTATTATATTTTATATTTTAAAATAATAGCAAACTATATCATGATGGTTACTCATAATAACCATAGTGATATCCATTATTTAAAAATAAATAAAAAAGAAAGGAGCGCCTTAACCTTAAATGAAAAACATTTTTGCTACAGCTGAGGTTCGAACCCATGAAAGATTGATTCTATCATATCGATTATACTTACAACCGTTATCGTACCCTATAAACTTTTAATTAAAAAATATAATATAAAGTTAGTGCCTGAGTTTAGAGATATCACCACGGTTTTTGGAAGAACCGTGGTGACTTGGGCATTGTTGTTTACGCGTTTTGTAGTAGTAACTCCTATGTTTTTAAACTTATAAATGTCTTGTATATGACACAAATATATAATAGGTCACCAATTAACATGAAATTTTAAATTTCTTACTCCATAATAAATTTCATAACAAAAAACTCGACAATAAAACAAACAAAATTGTAAAGTATGTAGTCAAAGACTTAAATTACTAATTTCTTCTTAATTAGCTACTACATCAAGCAAAAAAAAAATCATAAAACAGACATATTAATAGCTTCAAACATCCAAAACCCCAGTGAAATCACCACCATCAATATAATCACCATCATATTTATCTGTATCTTGAGTATCATCATCAAACTCTACCTCAGATGAAACACTTTCTTCATCATTAATCAATGTTGGATTGCTTGAAGTTCCACTACCACCTAATTTAACAACATTACCACCACCACTTTGCACAATATTAGTTACAACAACTTCAACTTCCATAATATTATTAACAATGACATTATCTTACTCAACATTAACTTCAATTTACACATTTTCTTCATTAGGGTCTTCAGTTAGCCATTCATCATCTGAATGACTATCTTCAAATGAAAGAACAACACTTTTTTATTTTCCTTTTCCACTTTTCAATTTTAAATTATACATGACATAAACCAAATTATTCAACTTTTTTTATGCAACCTATTTCTTCTCTTTGTATGAACCTAAAAAGTAAATAATAATTCAACTCAATATTTCTAAAAAAATTTAAATCAAGTCTATAAACAAACAAATAATAATTCATTACCATTTCAAAGGTATTCCAATTACGTTCACAATCAAAGGAGCTACAAGTTAAACTTAGAACACGAATTGCAAACCTCTTTAATTTTGGAGTCATATCTCCATAGAAATCCCATCCTTCAGCAGGTAAAATATCATTCTTAAACTATTTTCTGCCATAAATCATAAACTTTCTAAACTATTTTGTCACATGTAAATTGATACATGTGCATTGGGATCATTGGACCTGATTGGACAATGAGACATCACCTTTACACAAGATATCATACATGAGAAATATCCAAGTGGAACATATAAGAAAATACTTACATAACAAAGGATTGATTTATGGCCACGAACACGAACAAAGCAAGAGACACTCGTGCTGTGATGAAGGGAGTAAGAAACTTTACTGAACCAAGAGACTAAGAGAGAGACTTTCTAATTTGGGTACAAGCAAAAAAAATGATTTTTTTTTTAAAATTAAAATAAATCTTTTGGGGAATTTAGGCCTTTTTGGGCTTTAAAAAAATTCAAAAAAAAACCTTATAGACTTGTAAACTCGCTATAGACTTGCGAGTCTATACGAGTTTGTGCGAGTCTACATGATTCTACTCGAGTCTATCAAAAAATGATTCTATGCATGAGTCTACTCATTTATGCTTCCTAGACTCGTAAACTTGTACGAGTTTACGAGTCTACCCACGAGTTTGACAACCATGGTTGCAGACTCTAGTGAGGCAGTGAAACAAAGTTTTATTACACCAAAGATGGGTAAAAACATGTAATTGAATATGAGTATATGACTGATGAGCTTGATAGTGGTGCTAAAGAAGACAGTGGTGATGATAGGCCAAATGTTGTTAGGTTCATGAAAAGATGGGATTACAAAAGATTTTAAGTTCAAGGTGGGAATGAATTTTCATCATTACACTACAAGAAAATTGGCAAGTTGCGACGGTTAATTTTGGAAGATTACTGCGGTTCCAACCGTCGTAATTTGCTAGTCGCGATGGTTTTGTTTCTATCACAAAAACGTGTGTCACCAGGCTTTACTGCGACGGTTGCCAAAACCGCCACTCCAACTGTCGTTGTAAGTTACGACGGTTGTAAAACTGACGTAAATTGTAAAAAATGACGGTTTCAACCGTCGTAATTTTAATTACTAATTTTAAATATAATTTATGCATGTTGGGACGATTTTAAACGTCCTAATTTTAAGCACTAATTTTAAATATAATTTATGCATTTTGGGATGGTTTCAACCGTCGTAATTTTATTTTCTAAAGAATTTTTTTATAATATTTTTTTATAATATTTTTTTTATTTAAATTATTATCAACCATCTATAGGAATTTTTTTATAATATTTTTTTGGCTTAAATAATGTTTTCGTCCCTGTAAGTAGGCGAGTTTTTGGTTTTCGTCCCTGAATCTTTTTTTTTGTTTTAGTCCCTATATCTTATTTTTTGTTGGTGTTTAGTCCCTACAGAGATTTCCTGTGGATTTTTCTACGGATTTTCCTGCGAATTTTGTTTTTAAGAAAAATCTGCAGGAAACCTTCGGATTTTCCTGCGGATTTTGGCTTTAGGGACTAAACACCAACAAAAAGTAAGATATAGGGACTAAAACAAAAAAAAAAGATTCAGGGACGAAAACCAAAAACTCGCCAACTTACAGGGACGAAAACATTATTTAAGCCTATTTTTTTTATTTAAATTATTATCATCTTAATTTTTTAATTTAAATTAGGCAAAATACCCTTTTTGGTCCTTTAACTTTTACCTCGGGGTTCATTTTGGTCCCTTAACTTTTAAAAGTGTCATTTTGGTCCCTTAACTCTTCAAAACGTTCCATATTAGTCATTTTGTCTTATTAGCGACAAATTTAGCGACTGATTTTTGAATTTTTCTGTCGCTAATAAGACGAAAAGGACTAATATGGAACGTTTTGAAGAGTTAAGAGACTAATATGACACTTTTTAAATTTAAGGGACCAAAATGAACCCCGAGGTAAAGTTAAAGGACCAAAAATAGTATTTTGCCTTTAAATTATTATCAACTCAATTTTTTTATAATATTATTTTTTATTTAAATTATTATTATTTTTTATAATATTTCTATAATATTTTAATTTAATTTTCTACCACTTTTTAATATAATAAAATTTCAATCACAAACATCTAAAATCAAATAAATATTATAATATCAAAAAAATGCGAGTTTCATAATCATCTCATGTAGTAAAGTCTAATTTGTCTTTCTAGATGATCCATTATCGGTAATTCGATAATCATGTCATGTTGTAAAGCAAACTGAAAACATATAAAATCCTAATCTTATAATTATAAGCACTGTAATGCCAAAAATACATAAAAAAATTTATAATCTAATTAATTCATAGCAAAGTCTAAGTTGTCCTTCTAGATGATCCATTATCTCCCATTCAGTAGCTAGACTCAGAAGAACGCCTACCATCAATGGGTGATTCCAATCCCTGAAAAAAAAATTAAAATAATATACTCTTTAAAATAATACTCGTGATCTTTAACTTTTAATGTATCAAAAATAATATACATGTCTTGCATTAGAATTTCGCATTTGCCTTAAAAAATTAATTTTCTTCTTTCCTAGCATTGTCTCTTTCCTTTAAGAGTGGAACTTCCTCCATCAATATATCAATTTTGGAATTCTGTTGTATAAGTGCAATAATTTCTTCTTGCATTTCCTTTATTCTTTGATTTTCTTCAGAAGAAGACACTGATCTCGTAGATTTATTAATCTGAGATGGCGTAACTCCAAGTCTCATACAACGAATATATCCAGGATGTTCTTTTCCAAAGACCTTCAGAAATGCCTCGTTTTCAGACATAGAGTCTTCAATTGCAGCTTGTAATTTTTCCTGTACATGCAAAAGAGCAAATTGAGCAAGCAACATTGAGCAAACAATATGATTCTTTTACAATAACTACTACAAAGCATTGTATAAGAAATGCAACACAAAAAAAAAGTTTAGATATTTTTGTTAGCAAATGTGATAGTTATAACTTTTTAAAACGAAGCTAGAAAGACAAATTATAAATATGTAGAAAGTCCCTGCTCATGAGTAATAGTTTTTTAAAACGGAGCTAGAAAATTTAAAACAAATTATAAAGTTATAGTAGGGGACTAGCTGAGTATAAGTTATAGTTTTTTTTTGTGTCAAGAGCTTGAAAATTTAAAACAAATCATAAAGTTCTAGCTCCGTTTTGTGTCATGAGTAAAATTTAAAACAAATCATAATCATAATCATGTCATGTAGTAAAGTTATAGTTTGTAGAAAGACAAATTATAAATATTTAGAAAGTCCCTGCTCATGAGTAAAATTTATTGCCCCCACTATATGATTCTCATGTAGTAAAGTCTAATGTGATAATTATAAATATGTATGTAATATTGACACTTTTGGTAATGTGATTTTTGACAAATTTTAAATATGTATGTAATATTGACACTTTAAGGGATATGGTCTATTTCTACTGGATAAATGAGATTTCTACTCTTGTGATTCTGTTAGTTTATCAGAGGTGCAATAACAAATACTGGATGGTGTTACCTTAACCATTTTTTCAATAATTTTTTATGAAAGCAGACAACACACATCTTACATTGATGTGAAACAACACACAAAAATTAAATGACCCTTTTATGCATGGTGAACATTAACACAATTATTACCACACATACTTTTATGCATGGTGAGCATGAACATATACAATTATTAGTATTACCACCAGAACTACCAAAAATATTACCACACATGTTAGTCATTAATATTAGTCATCAATTCTAATTTTTCAAGAAGTAATAACATACTATTATTTTGCAGAGTTGAAGTGATACTAAGTTTTAAAGTCAGAATTTTCAACTCACGAGTTCACAAGTTGATGAATCTATAACATGAAACATAATCACAATTCTCAACATAATTTAACCAGTTTTGCGACAGATTCTCCCCACCTATAAGAGATGCCAAAAGGTCCGATCTTTTCTCAAACCTTAAGGAGATTGACAAATATTTCAAAAGAATTAACTTACACTTACATTATTATTGTATGCATCTTCATTGATAAAAGACCCTTCAGATTTTTTATGAGAAACGACATACATTTCTCCTCTGTTGTATGGTCGTCCATCTCTCAATTCCTACAAATAAGCACAAATGTTAATTATTTGTACTATTAGGTACACAATCAACAATATATAGATTTATACATACCAACTCATGTTGCTTCCTTGCAAGCGACTTAGATCCGAGTATATGCAGTTTCTTCAATTTTCCTCTATTTTGGGTTTTTTTTTTGCTATTTTCTACATTGGTAACAAATAAAAACATGCATTATAGATAGCAATAAGATACAATGCATTACTTATATATATATTGAAAATACAATTATACGAGTAAAACACTAATATTACCTGTGTTTCTTCTCTCCGCCTATATTGAACAAAAACAACCCAATCGTTTTCGTCAATGCCTTTTGAATAATTTGCAAGATTTTCCTCCAATGTGAGATCCCATCTATAAAATTTATGAAACAAATGATGTCGGCCATCCCTCCATTTCTTTGCAGCAGAAGCAAGTATGAAATCTTTGTCACGCCCATCATCAACAGCAAAATGAAGCTAACCATAAAAATAAAAATTAGTTAACAAAGCAAATAATAATCACCATGAAATTAATTTTAAAAATATGTAGTTATTTATTAATGATACCTTTATCTTTTCATCATAAAACTTTGTTTTTTTATCCGTTGAAATTTCCTTCCAATTGTCGAACATAATGGGCAAGTGTTTAAACATTCTAATAATTCGACCCAAATACCCTACTAACAAATGAGAAGCTGGTCCTACTGCACGATAGCTGTTATCCCATTCAAGTATTATCCATGTCCCATCAGACTCTGATTTTGCAACCAAGTCTTGCACACATAAACGTGTGTTTGAAATATGACCCGCCTCATCTATCACAAAAAAGTAAACAAAATAATGTCATATCTCAACTATGTAAAACATTTAAATCATTTAAAGATATTATGACCTTAAATTACTTACTAATGACATTTACATCCCAATACTCAGAACTAGGCACATGAATAGCATCTTCATTCTCATCTTCAACCACAACATCTTCAGCCTCATCTTCTACCACGTCATCTTCCGAGTGAGGGGATAAAATGTTATGTTAAGGAAATGTCTCGAAAGAAAGTGATGGTTCTGCAGTTTGGATTGACGGAGGGGTTATTGTAGTTTGGATTGGCGGAGGGGTTATTGTTGTTTGGATTGGCTGAGGGGGATTTGACTTTTGGATTGGCTGAGGGGGATTTGTAGTTTTGATTAGCTGAGGGGGATTTGGCTTTTGGATTGGCTTAGGGGGTTTGTAGTTTGGATTGAAGGCGGGGTTATTGATGATTTTGAAGTTGTCGTTGAACGTAGGCGCTTCTTGTTAACTTCAAGCTCTCCAGGTTGTACAAACCTTGGACGATCCTTCATAGACTAAATAAGATGCATAAGTGAATATCAGTCAATAATTGATTAGTATAGAGTAGTATTGAGAATTTATTACTAACCAATGATGCTTTTGAAGAAGCCGAAGATGGTTTGTAAGGGGATTGAGAGAGTTTAGTAAGATTGAGAGCCTGCATCTTTTTCTGATTCTCTTCAATTGTTTTGTGGCGAATATCCTCATATGATGAGTCCATTCTTTCACAACAGACTTTAACTGCAAGTTGTAGCGTGCGGTTTTTGTCGGTGACGCGACCACCTTATCGCAATGGATTTGGGGTGCAACTTTATGATTTATGTATTTATCCTATGAAGCTAGAAAGGAAAGGGAAGATATCTAAAACTAACCTTGCACGCAAATGTTTTCTTTAACAAATGCTAAGAGATCGGGGATCGGGGTCTAGTTATACAAAGGGAAGCTATTAACACCCAGTGTATCTATGGTAATTCAAAGGAACTTTCTTTTGCATGTATTTCTGTTAACTTAAAATGCTTTCTTGTGTTCCTCTGCTGTGGATTGGGAAAGTTTCTCCTTTGGGAGAATTGAGAGACTATTTTTGTTTTTTTTTTGGGTTTTCTGTTGTTTTTGGGAAGGTACTGGACCTAAAGTTTTTGATTTGTGTGCTCGCTAAGATTTCACAATCTTATGCCTACGTATTCCCGTAAAGAGATTTGGGAAATCAGAGCAATCGTAGTTCCTCCTATTTCTATGGGAGGAAAGATATTTGGTGTCTTGTTCAAAGCCCAAGATTGAGGCTATCGGAGTATTTGTGTCTTGTTCAAAGCCCAAGATTGAAGCTAAAAGGGTGATTGAGAGAGAATTTGTCATCTCTAAAGGGAGAAAGCTCACCTATTCATCACAATGTTGAGAAATTGGTTATAAGGGAAATTACTTTAATTGGGATATGAGAGATCCGACAATGCCATAATTACCTTTATAAGAGGGATGTCATGAAGGAAAAAAGCTTTAAACTCAGTGTAGAGCAATGCCACTTTTTCCTTATGGATCTTTCATGCTAAGAGATGGACATTAGCTTGGATGTTAGGGATCCAGAGGCTTGCCACTTACAGCTGTTAGATGAAAGATGGATTTTAGTCAGGATAAGGGAAGGACTCCAACTTGGATTTTAAATCAACAAGTGTGCTACTTACAACAATTATCTGGAAAAAAGATTTGATTGTTTGTTTTGAGATGTGATGTATAGAGGAAATATCTTCCTGCAGAGAGGACTCAAGATCTCATCTGAGGGGATGTTGATTTATGTGTGCCTTGATTAAAGCCTAAGGTTGAAGCTAAAGGAAACTGACTCCACTGGGGAGGGTTTTATCTGTCTTGTACAAAGCCCAAGATTGAGGCTGATTGGGGAAATCATTTTATGAAGCCTAAGAGGAGGTTGTCTCTTGCTGAGGATTTATTGAAATCCAGGAGCAGGTCCAAATTGTATTGAGGAACCCAAAGGGATTTAACTCTTGTTGAGCATCAGAGAAGAGTTAAAGTACCAGATGCCATAAGGCTATGATTCTGCTAGGGTTTTGTTAAGGTCAATCTGACCTAGGCTGGGATTTTCAAGGTGAAAGTTTAGCCTTATTGGGGGGTTAGGGGAGTTTATAGATGAGTTTGGAAACCTGTAAGGTATTCAATTCTACTGGAGACTTAGTGTATTGGTATAATGATTAGGGTTTTTCCTGTGCTTTTAGGAAGTCTGAGGGTCCCTGGTGTGAAATCCAAGAGGAGACTATGATAATGAGACTTTCCAAGTCTAACTGGTATGAAGCCCCAGAGGAGACTGAGATTGTCCAAGTCTCTTAAGAAGTGGTAGACTCTGGTGTAGAGAGAGATCTTTGTATGATGCCCAAGAGAAAGATATTGGTTCTTAGAGATAGAGAACAACTCCTGACTGACAGGATGTTCTGGAATTTTGACTCTCCTGGGGATTAAACTAGTAGAGATGACTAATTTCTATCATATGCTTTTAGGAAGCCTATGTGTCCTTGTATTGAACCTAAGAGGAGGCTGTGGGGAACTTCTAAAAAGCCTGTTGGTCCTTGTACTAAGCCCAATAGGAGGCTGGGGATACTTCTAGGAAGCCTGTGGGTCCAAGCCTAAGAAAAGTTCAAGAAAGGTTTCACCGGGAATTAATCCTTTCTTTGTTGAACAATTCTAAGGTTTGAAGAAATTCAGGAGAGGTTTCACCGGGAATTAATCCTCTCCGGGGGAAATGAATTTCTTGTATACACATATATCTCTAAGTTTTGACAGTCTTGAGAAAAGTTTCACCGGGAATAATGTCTTTCTCTGTTCCATATTGAATAAGCCCAAGAGGAGGCAGACTGTATAGGGAATTTCCTATGAAGGAACTAGTTTTAACTAAGTTTAGAAAGTAACTTCTGGTTTGACCTAAGTGTAGACCTAACTGCTGGGGAAACTATAAACAGACATGCACAAGTATATATACAGATAAGTAAACTGACAAATATATATATAAACAAATATGCATAAAAAAAGATGTTGGGACTTACATTCTGAGAGGAGGCCCAAGTGCATTGTATGATTAGGGTTTTAAGAAATTGAAGAAAGTTTTGAGAAAACTTTGAATTTGAATTAAAAGGAGTTTGTTTAAAAGAGAAGACTGTTTGGGGCTTATAACTCAAAGAGAGACCCAAGTGGTCTAAGAGCAGTTTCACCGGGAATAATGCTCTTCTTAGTACTAGTTTTAAAACAGACAGATGATTTTTAAAACAGAGGTATGTGGCTTACAACTCAAGGAGAGGCCAATGAAAGCTGTTTATTGTTTAAAACAAAGTTTATGTACAAAAGTTTTGGGGCTTATTCTCAAGGAGAGGCCCAAATGGCTTATTTGAAAACATTGGTTGCACTGCGATACTGAAAGACGTTGTGGGACTTATACTACAGTAGAGGTCCAAAATAATTTTTGTACAAAGAGGGGTTGGGTATTACACTTTTTTAGAGGCCCAAAAGTGTTTGTAAAGAAAGAAAAATGGGACTTATACTCAAGAATAGGCCCAGATGATTTCTTTGAAAAGGTGACGATTGCGTCGCGATTTTGAAAACCACAGAGGGACTTATTCAACGACTGAGGCCCAAAATATTTGTGTACAAGGAAAAATGGGTCTTACACTCTAATAGAGGCCCAAAAGTTATTTTTATACAAGAGTTGGGGCTTATAGCTCAACGAGATGCCCATATGAAAAACAACGATCGCACCGTTTATTGTATCGGGATTTATACAATGACTGAGGCCCAAAATGGTATATTTACAAAGGGGATGGGTCTTACACTCTATTAGAGGCCCAAAAAGTTTCAAATGAAGTTTGAAAAAAAATCAAAATTTAAGAAAACCCTAATTTTGATTAAAAAAAAACAAATTTTCAAAGAAAATTAAATAGAAAATGATATAAAATATCAAATATATTAAAAAACAAGTTGTAAACTTTGAAAAATGTTTTGAAAAATCATGTTTAATCACATGAAAACTTGGAATCCATTTGAATTTGAAAAATCAAGGTGGAAATTTCATTTAAAAATGTTTTAAAACAAATAAAATGAAATTATTTACAAAAATTCAAGCTATATTAAATAAATAATATAAATTTGATTTTTTTTGTAGAATAAAATATTTTAATATTTTTGTGAATTCTTAAAAAAAGAACCAATAAAAAATGATTAAAAATGAGAGAGAAATTAATTTTTGAAATCAATTAATAAAATATCAAAATATTCAAAAATTTGAAAATTTGAAAAAGGCGCCAAGAACACCTTATGTGGTTCGCGCGAACTCTGTTCTTGCAGATTTGCAAAACCTCACTTTTCTCTCTGATTACTCATTGGTTTTGTACGATTCAAATATCAATCTCACTCGTCAATGGTACCCATTAATTGCATTTATATTAAGTGTGGAGTGAGAAATCAAGTGATGAATACATGAACCCTAATTTATGCAAGAACACTATGAAATCCAATACACGATAGCTACAAAGTAATTGATTGAGGGGAAACACTCTACATAAGTGCAGAAACATGTTTGTCACTTGAAAACACATTTATGATGTATGAATCATAGAGTTTGAGAGTTCAGGCTTACCTCTTGCAAGAAGAAATCGAGTTATGTGTTGGAGGTGTTACAGATGTTGTTTGATGATCTGGACAGCTTCAATGGACCTAATGTAATGTGTTTGGAAGCTTGGAATGGATTAAAAGCATCTGGATCTTGTTGTGGTGCCCCAACTGCAAATAGGCCAAAAAGCTTAAGCAAATGGATGATGACTTAGTGATTCTGGTGTTCCATGAGTGTTTTGAGGTTATGGATCACTTATATATGACATATGTGAGGTGTTGGGATGGTTGGTTTTGATGGAAATGCTCTCTATTTGAAAATTCGAATGTTACTTGCTAAAGAAGCATTTTCTGGTTTTTTGAGTGTGAAAAGAAAGAAAGAATGAGTTGTTATGCTTTGGTGTACTCAAAATGATCAGAAAGAACCTCTATTTATAGTAGAGCAACTTTGTTTTGGGAGCAATAGTGATTGGAGGCTGGATCACTCCATTATCCATTGAACTTTGTCATGTAGCCAAAGTCTCCTCTAGCCATTGACTTGGGTCAATCTTGCAGGCCTATGGTCTTTTAATGCTTGAGTTTAACTTGAATCATTTGCAATGTTGTGGACTGATACATACCAGCTCCATGCACCCCTTAAATGCTTCATAACAAAATTGAAAGTTTTGGATTTTGAACTTTGAATGTCACATGCCTAAAGGATGAGGTTTTTGACTTGGTGGCCTTGTGATCAGATTCTTCATCATTCAAGTTGATTCTGGACAGAAATGAAATGATGCAAGTGTCCAAAATTGGTTCAAGAAATCATGGGAATCAAGTTATGTTTTCATGCCTTTGTGTGGGCAGGGTGAAAAATGCCATTTTTGGAGGCTTATAACTCCTTGCTCAAGTTGAACCATGAGAGGCTCTTGTACTTTTTGGAAAGCCCCTATAACATACTTCAACTTTGATGTTTAACTTTGGTCTTGATTCATCTTGGATCATAATGAAAAATGGCCTCAAAGTTGGTGGAAATCCAAAACAGATTCTGTCCAAAATTTCACTAAGTCTTGAAAAAGTGTCCATTTTCCATTTTTTGTGATTTTGATCAATCCATGACTCAAAATCCATGAGGATTTGGAATATGTTGTAGTTGACAATCTTGAAGTATGTAATGAGAGATTTCATTTGAGCTTTGGATGGAAGAAAAAGGTTACTTGAATCACAAGTTATCATCTTGCAAAGTTGGGTAGAAATTACTTTTTTTCATGACTTAGTGAAATTTCAAGTTTCTTAAGATTGCCCCTTTTACAAGTAACCCCACTTTTCTTGATTTTTATTGATGGATGGTGATCAAAACCATAAGTTAACATTGTTTTTTACTTAGGGAAGCCATGTTTGTCAAGAAATCCAAAAAGTCAAACTTAATTTTTGGGCACAACTGACTTTTTGTCAGATGAATTTCAAACTTTGTGATCCTCTATGAAATCAAGTCCTTGACCTAATTCAAACCTAATGGATGGATTCCATAGGTGTTTTAGAGTGTTTTGAATCATGTCTCAAAGTTTGAGATGATGTCTTGGTCAAAAGTCAAAGGTATGGTTGACTTTTTCTCATAAACCCTAGTTTAGGGTCCAGATGAATTTGAATCTTTATATTGCTCATGAACCAAGTTCTTTGTGTCCATTTGAACTTGTAATATATAAGATATTTGAGGTTTTCCAAACATTTATTGAGGGTTTGGCTCATGCATTTCTCCAAAAGTCAACTTAGGGGTGAATTAGGTCAAGAAACCCTAATTCCTAATTTTGGATGAATGCATCCCCTAAGGCTAAATTGAACTTATGATTGGATCCATGAGGTCCCTTTGAGCTTCTTTGATCATGTTTTGAAGTATTGGCTCATGCCCATATGAAAATTTCCCTCTGGAGGCCTTGGTCGACCAAAACCCTAATTTGGTGACACTGATGATCTTGAGGCTTAATCAGCTTAAAGTGTTGCATTCTCATGCTTATTTCTGTATGTGGGAGACCTATTGATCCTTCATGGATGTTTGAGAGGCTTGACAAGTTGAGGATCATGTCCATTCTTGATTGATCCTTTGTCTGAGTACTCTGAGAGGGCTCAAAACCCTAATTCTTGATTGTAGTGAATGCTCAACAATCTTTAAGAGGATTGATGAGGTATGAAGGTACATCCATATTGTGGTGATGATTTGAACAATTATGGGAAATTTTGTGGTCAAAATTTAGGGTATGACATAAGTATAAATGATAAACAAGTCAGTACACTAAAAGATAAATTATGAGTACGAATTTAATAAATATAACATAATCACAAAGAGTAACATAAATTATGACTACAAATTTAATAAACATAACATAAACACAATAAATTATGCCATAAAATATAGATTAACAATGTCATATCTTGGTACTTCATTTTTATAACGATGAATCAACATAAAAAGTAAGAATCTCATACATTAGTTAGGAATAAACAACAAAAAATATAAGTCTCACACAAGTTATTGTCATACCCCAAATTTTGACCACAAGAGTTCCCATCATTGTGAAAATCATTACCACAAAGTTGCAGCATTCCAAATGGAAGGAGCCTCAAAATACCCAGTGTCACCAAATTAGGGTTTTTTGTCGACTGAGGCCTCCAGAGTGAAATTTTCATAGGGGATTGATCCAAGGCTTCAAAATATGACTCAATATGCTAAAAATAACTCTAGGAGTCCCTTTGCAAAGTTAAATCACCCTCAGAGAATGCATTCCTCAAAAGTAGGGAATTAGGTTTTCCCTGCACCGAACCGCTCCGGAGCCAAAAGTCAAAACATGAATTTTTTGGAAAAAATGATCCTTATGACTCATATTTTCATAAAATATGATTTATAATGTCATTTTAACAAGAATTGATCAAGAAATCATGATAACTTGTAAAAGGGGTAATCTTGAAAAATTGAAAATTTTTCTAAGTTACTAAGTTTGGATGGTTTTGGTGCCAACTTCCAAGGACCATAACTTTTTATCCAAGTAGCCATTTTGAGTGATCCAAAGCCTGATTTGTAGGTATTCCTACATTCTACAAAAGCTTCAACTACATGAAAATATAATTCTTCATGGATTTTTGGTTATGGATGGATCAAAGTGGTGAAAAATCAAAGATTTAACACTTAGTACAAAACTCTCTAAGTTTCAGCCTTGAACATCAATGTTCATGGGGATTTTTCAACTAAGTCCAAATAGTTTCAAGATAAACTATGACCACACATGAATTGCACCATATAAGGGCTTTTTAAAAAGTACATGAGCGTTCCATAACTCCATTTGAGCAAGGAGATATGATCCTCCCAAGATGACACTTTCAAACTGTCTTGTACAAGACAGATTTGTACATTTTTGCTCGAATTGGTTAAGTTAGGCAATTGCTAGCCTTGTCAACCATTTGGACACCTCAGAGGATAACATCAAAGGGAAAATATCTGATCCACAAGCCTCCCAATTCCAAGGATCTACATGTAGCTATGTGTCACCTAAAATGGCTAGAAATCTCAAAGACTCCAATTTTGTTTCAATGCATTCAATGGATTCACAAGGTGGCAAGCATCAAGACATTGCTAACTGAATTGAGTTAAACCTTATCTCTGAACCAAAGGACTCATAGCCTGTGCCCTAACCTCAAGTCAATGGCTAGAGGAGACTTGAGATTCCATTTGATCACTATTGGCCAAGGGACTGTCCAAGCCTCCATTCACTATTGATGCCAAAACAAACTTGTTGCACTATAAATAGACATCAATTGTGATCAGTTTGAGTACACCAAAGCCTCAGAACACTGACTTTACTCCAAATCTCTCTTTCACTCCAAAAATGCCTTCATTTGCAAGTCACTGTCAAATTTTTCATTAGAGAGCCATTCCATCACCACCAATTGTTCTAACACATTCCATACATCATATATGAGTTGATCAAACACTCCTCACACTTCTGAAACATCAAGATCATCATCTCCATTTCTCACTTGGATCAATTGCAGTTAGAGTTGAGCCAGCCTATCCAAAGAGTTTCAAAACATCCTGAAGGTTGCAACACAATCCTTGAGGCCTAAGGAAGCTATCCAGGTCATTATTTCACTTCTGTAACACCTCTACCACTGAAATCGATTCCTTCTTACAGAGGTAAGCCTTAAACTTTCAAACTCAATGAATCATGCATCATAAACATGTTTTCAAGTTACCATTGTAATACTGGATGTTCATAGATCATTTTCCCTCAATCAATTGCTTCATATCTTGTGCATATGAAATTTCATTTAAAATTCTCTTTTTTAGGGTTCATACGATTTCAAACCAATTTCTTTCAATTCTGTGAATTTAAATAAAATTGAGTAATGCCATTCAATTCCTCGTTCAAAAATGGACAAGTTTCATTTTTGAATCATCCAAAACGGTTGAGTATTAAGGGAGATACGAATTTAAAAGCTTGAGGAAGATGATGAAGATGAAGGTGGTGGCCATGACACCATTCTTCAGAATCAAACTTAGTTTTAGTATATATTATACACTTGCCAATATATGTTTGAATTGACATTGCGCCCTAGTGGAAACACTAGTATTTGTGTGTGTGTAGCGAGCGAGAGGTCTAGGGTTCGAATCCCCCTCGCCCCAAACCTTTTGGTATTTTTTTAAACTATTTTCCAAAGGGAGTTTCACATATTATTCACTCTTGCCACACTCTATCAGCCAACACACTTGGCTCAGTTGGTAATGTTTTAAACCCTCCACCTCAAGGGCGTGGGTTCAAACCTTGGGAGGGCCATCCTATTTTTTTACCACTTGTTTTCTTTCACTTTTCTTCACTATTTTTTTAATAACTTCCAAAATTAATTTCTCTCTCATTTTTTATCATTTTTTATTGGTTCTTTTTTTAAAAAGTCACAAAAATGTTAAATTATTTGATTTTATAAAAAAATCCAATTTATATTATTTATTTAATATAGTTAGAAATTTTGGAATTAATTTTATTTTTATTTGTTTTAAACATTTTAAAATGAAATTCCCACTTTGATCTTTTCATTCCAAATGAATTTCAAGCTTTCGTGTGATTAAACATGATTTTTCAAAATGTTTTTCAAATTTTACAACTTGGTTTGAAATATATTTGATATTTTATATCATTTTTATTTAATTTCCTTTGAAAATTATATCTTTTAAATTCAAAATTAGGGTTTCGTCTAAAGTTTGATTTTTTCAAACTTCACATAAACATTTTTGGGCCTCTAATAGAGTGTAAGACCCATCCCTTGTCACACACAAACCATTTTGGGCCTCAGTCATTGTATAAGTCCCGATATGATTTCAAAAATCTCGACGCAATCGCCGCTTTTCAAACAATTTTCATCTGGGCCTCCCTTGTCTTGTAAGTCACATCTTTCTTATTTCAAACACTTTTGGGCCTCTAATAGAGTGTAAGACCCAACCCCTCTTTGTACATAAATAATTTGGGCCTCAGTCATTGTATAAGTCCCTGTAGAGATTTTCAAACTAACGGTGCGATCGTTGTTTTTCATCCGGGCCTCTCCTTGAGTTGTAAGCCCCATATCTTGTATAAAAATAAACGTTGGGCCTCTAATAGAGTGTAAGACCTAACCTCTTTTGTATATAAAATAAATTTGGGCCTCAGTCATTGTATAATTCCCTCTGTGCTTTTCAAAACTACGACGCGATCATCGCCTTTTCGAAAGAATAAATCTGGGCCTCTCCTTTAGTATAAGCCCCAAACTTCCTTTCAAAACAACTTCCCTTTTGATTTAGATTCAAATTCATAGTTGTTATCAAAACTTTCTTCAATTTCTTGAATAATTAACCATGCAACTGTGTTTATGACATTGGAAGCTTGCTCACCTGTAAGTTCTATCAGCTTTTTTTCATACTTGCTCATATATATATATATATGCTTAGAGTTTTCCCCGACAATTAGGTCTAGGATTAGATCAAGCCAGTGGTCACTCTTTCAACACAGTCAAAACTAGTTCCCCATAGGAAATTCTAGATACACTTTTGCCTCCTCTTGGGCTTATACAATATGGAACAGAGAAAGGCATTATTCCCGGTGAAACTTTTCTCAAGACTGTCACTACTAGAAATTTGTCTAAGAAATTAATTTCCCCAAGGAGGATTAATTCCCTGGTGAAACCTCTTCTGAATTTCTTCAAACCCTAGAACTGTTCACTAAAGAAAGGATTATTCCCGGTGAAACCTTTCTTGAACTTTTCTTAGGTTTGGACCCACAGGCTTCCTAAAAGCATCCCCAGCCTCCTCTTGGGCTTTGTACAAGGACCCTCAGGCTTCTTAGAAGTTCTCATGCCTCCTCTTGGGCTTAGTACAAGGACCCAAAGACCTCCTACAGGTATAAGACAAAACTTAGTCATCCTTTGATAGATAAACCCTCCCTAGATCTAGAATCTCAAAACATCAGATCAATTTAGGGTTGATTCTCATCTCTTAAAACATCAGCCTCCTCTTGGGCATCATACAAAGATAAACCTTTTCATACCAATAGACTTGGACAGTCTCACCTCCTTTTGGATCTCAAAAACCCTTAAGTTTCCTAAAAGCACAGGAAAAACCCCGATTAATCACCAGCAGAGTTAAGACCTCCACAGGTTTCAAAACTCAATCTTTAAACCCTTACTTTAAAATTTCCCTAGCTAGGGTCAAGTTACTCCCAGTAAAACCCTCAGAAAACTCACAACCTCATGGTCTCTGATATTTTAACTCTTCTGCAATCCCTAGCAAGAGTTGATTCCCCAATTTGGACCTGTCTCTGGATCTCAACAATCCTCAACAGAAGCTAGTCTCCTCTTAGGCTTTGTATAATGATCATCCCTCAACACTTTTAGCCTCAATCTTGGGCTTTGTACAAGACAGATAAAACCTCTCCCCAGTAGAGTCAATTCTTTTTTAGCCTCAATCTTGGGCTTTGTACAAGACAGATAAAATATTTTCCAACTGAGTCATTAACCTTTAGCCTCAATCTTGGGCTTTGTACAAGACAGAAAAAATATTCCCCGGAAGAGTCAATTCCTTCTAGCCTCCTCTTAGGCTTTGTATAATGATCTCCCCAAAAAAGAGTCAATTCTTTCCTTTTAGCCTCAATCTTAGGCTTTGTACAAGACAAATAAAACACTCTCTTGTTGAGTCAGTATTCTTTAGCCTCAATCTTGGGCTTTGTACAAGACAAATAAAACACTCTCTTGTTGAGTCAGTATTCTTTAGCCTCAATCTTGGGCTTTGTACAAGACAAATAAAACACTCTCTTATTGAGTCAGTATTCTTCAGCCTCAATCTTGGGCTTTAGATATAAAACACCCTAGTAGAGTCAACCTTTTAGCTTCAACCTTGGGCTTTGATCAAGGCACACAAAAAAAAACAACATCCCCTCAGAGGAAATCAAATTCTCTCTATAGGAAGACGTTTCTTTGTACAATCACATATCAAAATAGACAATCAAAACAAACCTTAATCCCAGATAACTGTTATAAGTGGCATACTTGTTGATTCAAAAATCCAAGTTGTAGTCCATCTCTTATCCTGGTAAATCCCCTTCTTTCATCTAATTGATGTAAGTGGTAAACCTCTGGATTATTTACATCCAAGCCAATGTCCCTCTCTTAGCATGAAAGATTCCTAAGGAAAAATGGCATTGCTCTACACTGAGTTAAAGTTTTCTCCTTCAGGACAAATCCCTTATAAAGGAAATTATGGCATTGTTGGATTCTATATATTCCAGTTAAAGTAATTCTCCTTTATAATCAGTCATCCAACAACTGTGATAAACAGATGAGATTTCTCCCTTTAGAGATGACAAATTCTCTCTCAGTCAAAACCTTTTAGCTTCAATATTGGGCTTTGAACAAGACACAAATAACCTTTAGCTTTAATCTTGGGCTTTGAACAAGACACCAAAACATTTTTTCCTCCCATAGAATAGGATGAACTACGATTGCTCTGATTTCCCTATTTTCTTTAACGGGAATACGTAGGCATAAGATTGCGAAATCTTAGTGAGCACACTAATAAAAAACCTTAGGTCCAGTACCTTACCAAAAACATCGAAAAATCCAAAAAACAACAAAAATACTCTCTCAAACTTTTCCAAAGAAGAAACTTTCCCAACCCATGACAGATAAACATCAGTAAGTAGATAACAGTAGAATTTGCTAAACGATCTATGGATAACCATATATAGGATGGGTAATTGACAACTCCCCATTATATAACCTGACCCCGGGCCCCCCAATCTCTTAGCATTTGTTAAAGAAAACATTTGCGTGCAAGGTTAGTTTTAGATATCTTCCCTTTCCTTTCCAGCTTCATAGGATAAATAAGAAATCAGAAAGTAGCACCCAATTCCAACCAATGCGGTAAGGTGGTCGCGTCACAAAAAAAATCGCACGCTACAGAAAAATGGCGACTCTACTGGGGAGTCTTTAGGATTAGAGTTCCTAAGAGGTCTAGGTTATTTAGCATTTTCTATACTATATACTATATACATTTACTGTTATTCCTACTTGATATCCGTGTTTATTTTTCTGTCAAACAGGAATGTGATTGATATGCATGTGGAAAGTTTGAGAGAACATTAAGATAAGGGTGGCATAGACAGGAGACACTTATAGGGGGTGAATCCCGAACAAGCTATCCTGGTAGCCCACCGAATCAGTCAAGGTACCCGTACGGAAGTATCGATGTTGAACGAGCGATTATCGTGAAAGCATTGTCTTTCCTAGTGTGGTACCCATGACCCTGAGGATTTAGTAGACATTAACCATATGACCATTTGGTAGTGCGGTGACTATCGAGAATAGTTGATACGCGATACTACACTCAAATGAGGTTTAGCCTAGGATATTACAGCTCGCTCGAGTAAATCAGCTTGCTATTTATATCCCTAGGGGGTCAATGACTTTGGGAACCTTAGAACCCGTTCTACAGGTACAAAAATTGACCAAAATAATACAACCTTTGGGGATGGGTAGAGCTTTGACTTCATGCTTGTGACGTTGAACCCTTGAACCCGTGTTTTTTCAATGTTTTTGTGTGCTGCATTCATGCATTCATCTAAAAAAAAACTCTTTCCAAACAAAAAAAAAATTTCAAAATAAACTAAACAATAATTACAAATATCAGAGGTTGCGTTATGGATTTTGGTAGAAGAAAGACGTACAAGTACACCTTCAAGGCTCCGAAACTAGAGGACTTAAAGAAGTTGGCAAAGATGATTACCAACCCTGAGGCTTTCAGAGCTAAGCACAGAGGAGTTTTGTCTCTATTAAGGGTCTACGCAGTTGAAAGAATCCTGTCTACACTGATTCAGTTCTACGATCCGGTTTACCATTGCTTCACATTTCCGGATTACCAGCTGACACCAACACTAGAGGAGTACTCTCATCTGATTGATTTACCTATCACTTATCGAGCTCCATTTTCTGGACTGGAAGAAATTCCATAGGAACAAACCATTGCAAGAGCGATCTCTTTGGACGAGTCAGAAGTTAGGACTCACATAACCACAAAAGGAGAAATCCTGGGTTTACCAGCTAAATTCCTGATGGAGAAAGCTCTATACTTTGTCAGTATAGGAAACATAACTACTTTCGAAGATATCTTTGTTCTACTCTGTAGCGTGCGATTTTTGTCGGTGACGCGACCACCTTATCGCAAATGGGTTTTCTCCTCACAATGAGGAGGAGTGGGGTGCTACTTTATGATTTCTTATTTATCCCGTGAAGCTGGAAAGGAAAGGGAAGCTATCTAAAACTAACCTTGCACGCGAATGTTTAACTGAACAAACGCTTAAGAGATTCGGGGAGTTTGGGGTCAGGTTATACAATGGGGAGTTGTCAATTACCCATCCTATATGTGGTTATCCACAGGTTGTTGGCAATCATAATTGTTTTCTACTTACTGGTGTTTGTTTATCAATTAGGAAAGTTTCTCCTTTAGGAGGGTTTGAAAGAGAGAGTTTTTTGTTGATTTCGGGTTTGGTTTCGATGTTTTTGGTAAGGTATGAAACCTAAGGTTTTTGATTAATGTATGAAGGTACTGGACCTAAAGTTTTGATTTGGTGTGCTCGCTAAGATTTCACAATCTTTTGATTTGGTTGACTGAGAGAGAATTTGTTATCTCTAAAGGGAGACATCTCGTCTGTTTATCACAGTTGTTGGGTGACTGTTTATAAAGGAGGATTACTTTAACTGGGATATGAGAATCCAGTAATGCCATAATTTCCTTTATAGGGGAATGATCCTGAAGGAGGAAACTTTAACTCAGTGTAGAGCAATGCCATTTTTCCTTAGGAGTTTTTCATGCTAAGAGAGGGACAATGGTATGGATGTAAATAATCCAGAGGCTTGCCACTTACAGCAATTAGATGAAAGAAAGGGATTTGTTTTGATTTTTGTTTGTGATCTGCAGAGAAACGTCTTCCTACAGAGAATTCTTGATTTCCTCTGAGGGGATGTTGGTTTTTGTGTGCCTTGATCAAAGCCCAAGGTTGAAGCTAAGAGGATGATTAACTCCACTGGGGAAGTCCTTATACAAATCCTAAGAGAAGGCTGGGAAAGACTGACTAAACAAGAGAGTGTTTATCTATCTTGTACAATGCCCAAGATTGAGGCTAAAAGAGTTGACTTTTTGGGGATATCATTATACAAAGCCTAAGAGGAGGCTAAAAGTTTGATTTTTCCGGGGAAATATGTTGTTTGTCTTGTACAAAGCCCAAGATTGAGGCTAAAAGGATTTTGACTCCGCTGGGGAGGGTTTGTATGTGTCTTGTATAAAGCCCAAGATTGAGGCTGAAAAGAGACTGACTCAGTGGGAAAGAAATCTTTAACTATCTTGTACAAAGCCCAAGATTGAGGCTGAAATGAGACTTTACTGACTCGGCTGAGGATATTTTAGGTGTCTTGTACAAAGCCTAAGATTGAGGCTAAAATGAGTTTTACTCTGCTGGAGAGTGTTATCTGTCTTGTACAAAGCCCAAGATTGAGTCTGAAACAGGATTGACTCTGCTTAGGAAAATTTATATGGTGTCTTGTACAAAGCCCAAGATTGAGGCTGAACGAGCTGGAGAAATCATTATACATAGCCTAAGAGGAGGCTAACTTCTGCTAGGGGAAATCATTATACCAAGCCTAAGAGGAGGCTGAAAAAAGATTGACTCAACAAGAGAGTGTTTTTATCTGTCTTGTACAAAGCCTGAGATTGAGGCTAAAAGGGTTGACTCAATAAGAGAGTATTGAAAGTTGATTGACTCAACAAGAAAGTATTGACTCAATAGAAGAGTCTGAAAGGTGATTGACTCAACAAAAGAGTCAGAAAGATGATTGACTCAACAAAAGAGTCAGAAAGGTGATTGACTCAACAAAAGAGTCTGAAAGGTGATTGACTCAACAAAAGAGTCTGAAAAGGTTAGCTCAGCTGGGGGGAAATCTTTGTACAAAGCCCAAGAGCAGGCTAACTGTGCCGAGGAAAGGAATGATCATTATACAAAGCCTAAGAGGAGGCTAGCTTTGCTGGGGGAGAACAAAGAAAGAAATCATTATACAAAGCCTAAGAGGAGGCTACCTTCTGCTGAGGATTATTAAGATCCAGAGGCAGGTCCAAATGGGGAATCAACTCTTGCTGAGGGTTTATAGAAGGGTTGAGATATCAGATGCCTCGAGGTTCTGATTTGAGATAGTGTTATACCAATAGTAAGCTGACCCTGGCTGGGGATTTTTAGGAGAAAGACTGGGTTTTAGAACCCATGGGTTTTAACTCTGCTGGAGATTTATTAAAAATGACCAGGGTTTTTCCTATGTTTGTAGGGAACTTGAGAATGTCTTTGAGATCTGATAGGAGATTAGACTGTCCAAGTCTACTGGTATGAAAGAATTTATCTTTGTATGATGCCCAAGAGGAGGCTGGTGTTTTAAGGGATGAGAGTCAACCCAAAAATTGGTCTGAGGTTTTTGACTCTAGAAAGACTGCTCTAGCAAAGGATGACTAAGTTCTGTCCTATACCTTTAAGAGATCTTCAGGGTCCTTGTATTAAGCCCAAGAGAAGGCATGAGAACTTCTAAGAAGCCAGAGGGTCCTTGTACAAAGCCCAAGAGGAGGCGGGGATGCTTTTAGGAATCCCGTGGGTCCCAAACCTAAGAAAAGTTCAAGAAAGGTTTCACCGAGAATTAATCCTTTAGTGAAAAGTTCTAGGGTTTGAAGAAATTCAAGAGAGGTTTCACCGAGAATTAATCCTCTCTGGGGAAATGAACTTCTTTGATAATTTCTAATAGTGACAGTCTGAGAAAAGTTTCATCGGGAATAATGCCTTTCTCTTTGTTCCATATTGTATAAGCCCAAGAGAAGGCAAGACTGTATCTGGAATCTTATGGGGATCTAGTTTTGACTGTATTAAAGAGTGACCAACTGGCTTTACCTAGTTCTAGACCTAGTTGTCGGGGAAAACTCTAAGTAGATATACAAGTATATATACAGTTGATATATGACAAGTATTTAAAAGGATATGAAAGAAGGAATTACAGGTGAGCAAGCTTCCCACAATACAGTTATATATATATATATATATATATATATATATATATATATATATATATATTGACATGTATTTAAAAGAATGAAAGATGGACTTACAGGTGAGCAAGCTTCCCACAATACAGTTATATATATAAAAGCTGATAAAAACTTACAGGTGAGCAAGCTTCCATAGCGTATTGTTAGTTGTTCGAGAAATTAAAGAAAGTTTTGATAACAACTGAATATTTGAACCTAAATCAAAAGAGAAGTTGTTTTGAACAGAGATCGGGGCTTACAGCTCAAGGAGAGGCCCGAGTTTTATTTTTGTACAAGAGGTGGGGCTTACAGCTCGAGGAGAGGCCCAAAAAGGTTTTGGTTAGAAAAGGGATTGGGTTTTACACTTCATTAGAGGCCCAAAATGATTTTAAGAAAAAAGAGTGGGACTTACAACACGAGGGTAGGCCCAGAGGTTTTTTGTTTAAAAGGCGACGACCGCGCCAAGATTTCTAAAATCGTATCGGGACTTATACAATAACTGAGGCCCAAAAAGGTTTTCTATACAAAGGGATGGGTCTTACAACTCAAGGAGAGGCCCAAAGTGTTTGAAAAAGAAAATAAATGGGACTTACAACACAAGGGTAGGCCCAGTTGATTTTGCTTTGAAATGACGATCCCGCCGAGATCTTTGAAAACACAGTGGGATTTATACAATGACTGAGGCCCAAAATTATTTATATTTACAAAGGGGTGGGACTTACACTCTATCAAGAGGCCCAAAGTCATGTTTTATGTACAAGTGATGGGGCTTACAACTCAAGGCAAGGCCCAAAAATAACAGTGATCGCACCGTTGTTTTGAAAACTGTACTGAGACTTATATAATGACTGAGGCCCAAAAAGGTTTATGTACAAAGGGGGTTGGGTCTTACACTCTATTAGAGGTCTAATGAGTGTTTGAAAAGATTTGAGAAAGATCAAAATCAAAGAAACCCTAATTTCATTTTTTAAAAGTAAATTTTCAAAGAAAATTAATTAAAAATGATAAAAACACCAAATAAGTTTGAATAAACAACTTGTGATTTTTGGTTAAGGTTTGAAAAATGATGTTTTAACCACAAGATGAATTAAAACTCATTTGGTTTTGATTTTCAAGATGAAAATTTATTTCTTGAAATGTTTAGAAATAATTAAAATGAATTTATTTACAAAAATATCAACCATATTAAATAAATAATATAAATTTGATTTTTTTGTGGAATAAAATATTTTAACATTTTTGTGATTTTTTGCAAAAAGAACCAATAAAAAATAATTAAAATTGAAAGAGAAATTAATTTTCAAAGTTATTAAAAGGATGGTGAAAGAAATGAAACAAAATGGGTGGTAAAAAAATTAGGAATGGCCCCCCAAGGTTTGAACTCACGCCCTTGGGGGTGGAGAGTGTAAAATTTTTCCATCTGAGCCATGTGCGTGGGTTGAAAGGGAATGGCAAGTGTGTATAATATATGAAATAAACCTTTGAAAATAGTTAAAAAAAATAAACCAAAAGGTCTGGGGCGAGGGGGATTCGAACCCCAGACCTCTCACTCGCTACACACACAAAACTAGTTGATCAACCGCTGGGGGGCAATGCCAATTCAAGAATAATATGGCAACTGAATAATATATAGAAAGGTTGGTTTTGAAAACCTGAAGAATGACGCCATGGCCATCTTCTTCCTTGAGCCAAATACGTGAAGTCTCTTATCTCACTCGTTTCTCAACCATTTCACATGATCCAAATATGAAAATCATGGGCTTTCAGACAAGGAATACAATGGCAATATTCAATTTTATTGAAATTAAGTGAATCAGAACATAATATGACAAAACCTGATGAACCCTAAAACTTGCATGAACTTAATGAAATCCTATACACGAACTGTAAACAACAATTGATTGAGGGTAAATGATCTACAAACATTCAGAAACACAATGGTAATTTGAAAATATGTTTATGATGCATGATTCATTGAGTTTGAGAGTTTAAGGTTTACCTCTGTAAGTGAGAATTGAATTCTGGTTTGGAGGTGTTACAGATGAGTTCCAATGATTTGGACAACTTCCTTGTACCTCAATGGATGTGTTTGAATGCTTAGGTTGATTGGAAAACCTCTGGATTGACCAACTTGATCCAACCTGCTGTTGCCTTATAATTTTGAGCAATTGATGTATGATTTGATGATTCTGATGTTACAGATTGAATGTAATGGTTAAGATCGCTCATATATGTTGTATATGAGGTGTGTGAACCATTGGTTTGAGTTGCATTGGTCTCCAACTCAAAACCCGATAGTACTTTCTCAAGAACAATGAAATTTGGTGTTTAAGAAAGAAATGAGAGAAAGCAATGTTGTAAGCTGCTTTGGTGTAATCTGAATGAAGCAAGGTGACCTATATTTATAGGTGATCAAGTTTTGTCTTGGAGAAATAATGAATGACTGCAAGATCAGATCATATTCAATGGCTTTGGCTTGGTGGCATTTCTTCTCATGCAAGGCAAACTAGCTTCTCCCAAAAGCAGGGCTATGTATTGACTAAATCCACATTCTTCAGATGTTTTAATTATTTTTTAAGTGAGCATCTTGACTGAGGAGAGTAACTTTATTGAAAGTGCACTATTGAACATAAATGCCTTTGAATTCAAGGCATAATGTGAGAAAAAGCCATTACTTCAAGTTGGAATTCCTTTAGGCTTCTTGACTCAGCTTTGCAGGTTGGATCAGATGGATCATGATCATATTGGATGACTGTGGCATACTGACCCTTGGCTTTGACTCAGAAATCGTGTAAAGCAAGAAAACATGCAAACTGGTTTTTTCAAAACAGTTGTAGCAACATGACTTTGGGTTGCCATATCTCTTGGTTTCCATGGAGTTTTTTCATGCTGCTGGACTCTTTGAATTGCTAGAAATATGCACAATAATTTTGATGTTTACACCTTGAATTGATTCATCTTGCAACTGTGTGAAAAAGTGCCTTAAGTTTTGGTGTTTCACTTGAAATCTGCCTTGGGCAGAATTTCTTCTAAGTGTTGGAAAAAGATGCATTTTCATGTTTTTGTCATTTTGATCCAATCATAACTTGAAATCCATGAGGAATTGGAATGAGATGTAGTTGAAGCTTTTGTAGAGTGTAGCAAGACCTACAAATCCAGCTTTGGATAACCCAAAATGGTTGCTTGTATCTCAAGTTATGGTCATTGAAAGTTGGTACCAAACCCACTTTTGTTCCATAACTTAGAAAAAATTTGGTTTTTTATGGTTGCCCCTTTTGCAAGTTACCTCACTTTTCTTGATTTTTCTTGATGAATGATGATCAATATCATACATTAACATTATTTTTGACTTGGGGGAACCATATTTGTGAAAATTTCCAAAAAGTCAAACTTGATTTTGTGTACGGTTGACTTTTTATTGGATAAAATCCAAACTGTGCGATCCTTTGTGAAATCAAGTCCTTGACCTAAATCAAACCAAATGGATGGATTCCATAGGTGTTATAGGGTGTATTGAATCATGTCCCAAGGTTTGGGAGCATATCTGGGTCAAAAGTCAAAGGCACAGTTGACTTTTTCCTCAAAACCCTAATTGTGGTCCCGGTGAAATTGAAACTTGTGAATCAAGCTTCTTGGATCAATCCATTGTTGTAAATGGATCAATGTGGTTTATTGGAGGCCCTCAAATCATGTCTTGAGGTCTTGGCTCATGTTTTTTCCCAAAAGTCAACTTAGGGGTGAATTAGGTCAAGAAACCCTAATTCCTGATTTTTTTGTGAATGCATCCCCTGAGGCTAAATTGACTTGATGATTGGGTCCATAAGGCCCCTTGGAGTATCATGGGTTGTGCTTTGAAGCATTGGCTCATGCCCATATGAAAATTTCCATCTGGAGGCCCTGGTCGTCCAAGACCCTAATTTGGTGACACTAGCGATCTTGAGGCTTGATCCACTTGGAATTGTGCAGCCTTGTGCTTGATTCTTGATGTGGGAGTCTTATTGATCCTTTATAGGTGTTTGAGAGGTTAGAAAAGTTGAAGATCATGTCATTCCTTGATTGATCCTTTGTCTAAGTGTTCTGAGAGGGCTCAAAACCCTAATTCTTGATTGTGGTGAATGCTCGATCATCTTTGAGGAGATTGATGAGGCATGAAAGTACATCCATATTGTGATGATAATTTGCACAATGATGGGAAATCTTGGTGATCAAAATTTGGGGTATGACAGATGCCCCTATTTAATTTTCTTGGACCCGAAGGTGTGAATGGCGAAGGTATTCAGGCATTCGGGGTGCAAGAAGATTAAATATCAGAATACCTGAAATTTTGATGGTTGTTATGAATGGCAGCTTGCTCATCCATCTTCTTTTGCTAAGCAATGATGCTTAGAAAAAGGTAAAACTTCCCCTCGATCTTGGTCTTCAGCCAAGGAACCGGTCTTAGTTTCTGATATAAACCTCCCCTCGATCCTGGTCTTCAGCCAAGGAACTGGTCTCAGTTTCTTCTTGTCAATTAACTTCCCCTCGATCCTGGTCTTCATCCAAGGAACTGGTCTTAGTTTCTGATATAAACCTCCCCTCGATCCTGGTCTTCAGCCAAGGAACTGGTCTCAGTTTCCTTTTTGATAAACTTCCCCTCGATCCTGGTCTTCAGCCAAGGAACTTGTCTTAGTTTGTGAAATAAACTTCCCCTCGATCCTGGTTTTCAGCCACAGAACTGGTCTTAGTTTCTGAAATAAACTTCCCCTCGATCCTGGTTTTCAGCCACGGAACTGGTCTCAGTTTCTTTTTTGATAAACTTCCCCTCGATCCTGGTCTTCAGCTAATGAACTGGTCTCAGTTTCGTTTGTCAATAAACTTTCTTAACAAGGGATGCTATTTGTAGCGGTTTTTCATTAAACTTCTCGCCGAATTTACTGTGGAGATGCCTTTTGACGGAAAAAGTCTTGATGTCAGACTTACTGGGGGTACCCATTCGTCTGAGTTATAGAGGTGTTCAAACTTCTCTGTTGGAGATGCCATTTGTCGACTCTGCTGGGGAAAATGAGTCTCTTGAGAGACTGCTTTGTGCTTTCTGCACTTTGAGGTTCAATCATTTTCGGAGAAGCGATCGATGTTCCTTTCGATGTCCAACAGTCAAAAGGAATTGCCATCTTTATTTTAAAAGCAGAAAAAAATTGACAAGTAAATTCATTTTTGTTTTATTTCAAGAATCGTTGATCATGTTAAAAAAGTCATTCTGTAAAGCTAAAACAAATAAGGAGTGCAAACAAAAGTACTAGTGCTCAAATTTTATTGATAGAATGGAAATCAGCCAAGCGCGTGATACCATGGAGTATTTACAAAGTTTAGAAAAAGGTAATTTAAGGGAAAAGGGCTACATTGAAACACAATGACCGTTATCCTTCTACCAACTTTAAATTCTGGACATCCTGAGCTTCCGTCGAAGATGACCTTGACTGGAGTTTTCCTGATGAATGGCATGACTGCTGAGGATTTAACCTTGTCGAACGTAGTTACTTGCCATGAATCCCTAACTTTTGCCTGAATTGTCTTTTGAGATTTCCAATCCACCGGGATGATGTTTGCTCGTGTCTCTAATTTTTTCCTGGACCGCCCTTTCGGGTTTTCAATCCACCAAGACATTTTTATTTATTTAGGCAACGTATTTCTTGAGTACGTCAACATTTATGGGGTAGGCAAATTCCTCTCCATCCATGGTTGCTAGTCTTAAGGCGCCTCCTGAGAAAGTTTTCTTGACCACATAGGGGCCATCATAATTTGGAGTCCATTTACCCCGGGAATCAGTGAGGAATGATTGTATCTTCTTGTGCCCAAGGTCTCCTTTTCTGAATACACGGGGTCAGACCTTTTTGTCAAACGCTTTCTTCATTCTTTACTGATACAGCTGACCGTGGCATAGAGCCGTGATTCGCTTTTCTTCGATTAGGTTTAGTTCATCGTGTCGACTTTGACACCATTCAACTTCTGTTAACTTAGCTTCCATCAATACCTAGATTGATGGGATCTCTACTTCTATGGGGAGTACTGCTTCCATGCCATATACCAGAAAGAAATTGGGTTACCCCTGTTGAAGTGCGGACAGACGTACGATAACCGTGAAGAGCAAAGGGTAGCATCTCGTGTCAGTCTTTGTAGGTTACAACCATCTTTTGAACGATCTTCTTGATGTTCTTGTTAGCCGATTCTACCGCACCGTTCATCTTAGGTCGGTAGAGAGATGAGTTATGGTGTTCGATTTTGAACTCAGCGCACAACTCCTTCATTATCTTGTTGTTCAAGTTAGATCCATTGTCAGTAATGATCTGACTTGGACCACCATAACGACAAATGAGATTGTTTTTAATGAAGCGGACTACCACTTGTCGGGTTACATTGGCGTATGACGCTGCTTCGATCCACTTGGTAAAATAATCAATGGCTACTAGGATGAACCGATGTCCGTTTGAAGCTTTGGGTTCAATCATGCCAATCATGTCGGTTCCCCATATGGAAAAAAGGCCATGGGGAAGAGAGAACTTTGAGATGCGTTGGCGGTATATGGATTTTGTCTGAGTATATCTGACACTTGTGACACCTCCTCATGTACTTATAGCAATCAGATTCCATGGTTAACCAATAGTACCCTACTCTTAAAATTTTTCTCGCCATCGTGTGTCCGTTGGCACGAGTGCCAAAGGATCCTTCGTGAATTTCTTTCATCAACATGTTTGCTTCTGGTATGTCTACACATCGGAGCAGGACCATGTCAAAGTTTCTCTTATAGAGTGCATCGCCGCTCAGGAAGAAGCTGCCAGCCAGCCTTCTGAGGGTCTTTCTGTCTTTTCTTAATACCCCAGGTGGGTATCCTTGTTTTTGAAGGAAGCATTTGATATCATGATACCAAGGTTTGTCGTCTATGACGGCTTTGATCGTAAAAATGTAAGCGGGCTGTTCAAGGTGCATTATGTCAATCTTAGGCATGCCATTCCATTGACCTACACTCATCATGGAGGAGAGAGTGGCTAGTGCATCAACCATGTGATTATCTTCACGAGGGATGTAATAAAACTCAACTTTGTTGAAGAATGGTAACAACCTTCTCGTGTAATATTTGTAAGGAATCAGTCCTGATTGGTATGTGTTCTGATCTCCTTTGATTTGATTGATAACCAGGGCTGAGTCTCCATACACATTCAAGTTCTTGATCCTTAAGTCAATCGCTTCTTCGAGACCCATGATACAAGCTTCGTATTCGGCCTCGTTGTTTATACAGTTGAATGTCAGTCGGGCGGTGGGAGGAATGTGGGTACCCTGAGGTGTTATGATGATTGCCCCAATTCTATTTCCATAATTATTGACAGCTCCATCAAAGATTAGTCCCCATTGGGAACCTGGTTCTGGCTCTTCACTGGATAACGGTTCATCGCAATCTTTCATTTTCAAGTACATGACATCTTCGTCTGGGAAGTCAAATCCGACTGATTCCTGATCGTCAATCGGTTGGTGACCCAAATGATCGGCTAAAATACTTCCTTTGACGGCTTTCTGAGCATGGCATTCTATGTCATATTCTGATAACAACATCTGCCAACGGGCAATCCTTCTCGTGAGAGCAGGCTTTTCAAAGACATACTTGATCGGATCCATTTCGGAGATTAACCAAGTAGTGTGACGAATCATATACTGGCGAAGACGTTTGGCTGCCCAAGTCAGAGCACAACAAGTTTTCTCAAGTAGTGTACCGAGTCTCGCAGTCGGTGAATTTCTTGCTCAAATAGTAAATGGCAGGCTCTTTTCTCTTTGTCTTGTCTTGTTGGCCAAGTACACAGCCCATGGAGTCTTCCAAGACTGTTAGGTAGATGATTAGTGGTCTTCCCTCCACTGGAGGTGACAGGATTGGTGGATTCAACAGATACTCTTTGATACTGTCGAAGGCGGTTTGACAGTCTTCTGTCCATACGCAGTCCTGATTCTTTTTGAGTAATTTGAAAATTGGCGCGCATGTCTCGGTCATGAGGGATATGAATCTAGAAATGTAGTTCAGACGTCCCAAGAATCCTCTGACTTATTTTTCAGTCTTTGGAAGAGATAGAGAGAAATACAAGAGTGTGTGCAGTGTATTCTCCGAAAAATGCTTGTTATTATTTTTGAGTTGTTTTTAGGATTACCATTTTCTGAAAAAGTGAAAAGTGAAAACAGTAATAAATGCGGAAATTACAGAACGACGTTTATTCATTTATGATTTTGTCGATTCTTGAAACTACAACCCTATAAAACAAAACTTTGTCGCTTTGGGCGAAGCGAAGAGGGACATTTACAGAAAGTGAGCCCTATCAAAACATCTGTTTCAACTGGGCAGGATGAAAGGTAAAAACAAAGATGGCAATTACTTAGACTTATGAACGACTTTCGGGATATCGACAGCAACCCATTGACGGCGAACTCTTCGGTGAATCACAAAGTCTGGTACCTTCTTCCTTGGCTTGTCCTCAGAAATAACGCTGATTTCTGGCAGAGCAGGATCATTGGAGTCTGTCTCCCAGACAGAGTTGTCGTAGACGAACTCTTCTGTTGTAGCTTGCACAGTGTTTTCATTTTCAGGTGGATCTTCCCATCCAGTTGGTTGGATGTCTTTGAGCCTGATACGAGAGCTTTCAGGAGTAGTGTACTTGACCAAGAAGTCGTACTTGCCACTCGGCTGTCCTAAGGTGTCCCATACTTCTGTGGAACTAGAGGAGTCATCCTTCTCAATGACGTTGACCTCAGGAAAAGCATAGTTGATGAACTCTTGTCCTGCAATCTTTGCAGATTCATCGTTGTGCTGAATATTTTCTGAATGCCCAGAGTAATGATCCCATGATTTGGTGGGGACGCATGTATTCTTTTCAATGATGCTCAGTTGATATGTATCGTTTGGATAACTCTTTTTCCCCAAGTCTTCTGGGTACGGCTGCCAGATAGGCAAGTCATCCATTGGGTCATAATAGTCATAGTCAAAGTTGTTTTTCATCAGAGTGTCCTCATCTAATGAGTTTGGCGGAGCACGACATCCTTCAGGATCACAATATCCGTATATCATCTTGACATCTGATCTTGGTATATATCTCGGACTTTGTGTGGGATAACAGAATAAGTATGCATTTCTTCCTGAGACATATAACCATCCTCATTGAGATAAGACTTCCATTCTTCATCTGTGTCGGAGGAGTCACCCTCATTGATGGTATGTACTTCTTGAGACACCGGGTTAAGGAAGCCTCCACTGTGGAAGAAGTCTTGAATAGGACAAAAACTTTCACCCTCTTTGGTTGTCTGGGTACAGGTTAAGGAAAAACCAAGACCTTTCTTTGTCTTGTTATCAGCAGGAATAACAAGCTGTCCCCATCCTTTTGCATTGTCACTCTTGATTACTTCGAGAGCGTCTTTGTAAGAGGAAATCGATGTTCCTCTCTCTGGTTGATTCTCTTTGTTCAATTATAGTGCTTGAAACTGGGTTCCAACAACCTCTTCGGGTTCTACACAGGAAGATGATGATAAGTTGCTTACTATTAAGGCCTGCTCTCCCCAGACTGTGACTAGCTTGTCATTCTGGATGAACTTCAGCTTCTGGTGAAGTGTTGAAGTGACTGCCCCAGCCTCGTATATCCAAGGTCTTCCTAATAAATAGCTGTAGGCTACCCGGATGTCCATGACCTGGAAAGTGACTTGGAAAGTGTGAGGACCAATAGTTATGGGAAGATCAACTTCGCCAATAACTGCTTTTTTGGATCCGTCAAAGGCTTTGACTATGACCTCGCTGCCCCTCATCGAAGATCCTTGAAATAATAGTTGCATGAGAGTAGATCTTGGCATAACATTCAGAGCTGATCCTGTATCTACCAGTACGCTGGCTAAAGCATCGTCCTGGCAGTTGACTGTAATGTTAAGTGCCATGTTATGATTTTTTCCTTCTTCCGGCAGTTCTTCATCACTAAATCCCAAATTGTTGCAGTAAGTGATGTTGGAGATGATGAAATTGTCTTATCGTCACATCTTGTTCTACAAAAGCTTGCTCTAGGACTTTCTGCAAAGCTTCTCTATGAGCTTTAGAACTGAGTAAAAGAGATAGCACATAGATTCTCGGAGGAGTTTGCAACAGTTGGTACACAATGTTGTACTCGCTTTTTTGGATGAGCTTTAACATCTCATCGTTGTTCTTTGAAAGGTCGGGATTACTAGATTGACCGACTGGTTGATTGGGAACTTCTATTTGAGGTTCCTTTTCTTTAGTGGGTTCTCCAACTCCTCTGTTGAAGATTCGGCCGCTCCGTGTGACCCGACTGATGTCAGCGATGTTTACGATGGAGAGTAATGGAGTTTCCTTTCCATTTTCGATGGTTGTTGCACCGTATTTGTAAGGGATAGCCTTATCTGATTTGTACGATATTGGACATGGTAAATAGATAACCACTGGAGCCTTCTGATTTTTCTGACCATCGTAGGCAGCCTCAATCAGTTCAAGGTTGAGAATCCTTCTACTATCTAGAGGAACTTTTGATTCATCGAGTAAATAGAGTATAGCACAAACGTCTTTGGTATGTCCATAATAGGAGATTATGACAACGTCTTTACTTTAATCAAGGAAATAGTCTGGCATCACGTTGGTCGACCCAGAACTTGAACATGGTCGAATCTCTTTGTGATCCAATTGTCTTTGAAGATCTGCTTGTACGAGGTAGCATCCTTGGTTGTTTTCTGAACAAACTATACAGAGCTCATAGTTGTGTGGTGGCACCTGGCCATGCCCGCTTTGTATGCAGTGTAATTTTACTAGATCTGTTTCCATCGAGCGGACATCCTGACTTTGACATCTAGTAGGATTCCCGTCAGCCATACTGATTTGTTGCGTAGCTTCGTCCATGTAAATTGGAAGCCATCAGTGGTTCAACAAGTGTTGAAGTGTTCTTTGGACAAGTGCACATCCTTGTTCGTCCTCACGACACACTTTACAACTTTGATAATCATGTGAAGCCAGGAAGCCGAGCCTGACTTGTTTAGTGTGTAGTTCTACCAGGTTGGTATTCACCAAGCGTATGTCGAAGATTTGAATCATATTGACTTGATGGCTACATCTATCAGGGTAATCCTGAATCCATCCAAGATCCATCTGATGTTGGAGGGCCTCTTGTATAAAAGAGCGTCCCCGAATATTTGTTGAGCAGATCAGACAGGCGTGGTAATCATTGCGTGGCAGATCATGATATTGACTTTGCCTTAAGTGCATTGCCACTAAGTTGACATTCATCGCACGGATGTCGTGGTTCTGAATAATGTTGGGATTTGTATAAGTCATGTTGACCTCACGGATTCGGTGGTCTTAGATCCAACCGAGATCCATCTGTTCTTGTAGAGCTGATTGAACTACGGAACACCCTTGATTATTCTTTGAGCAGATATCACACTTGTCATAATTATGAGATGGTACATGACCGTACCCGCTTTGTCTACAATGCATTTTGACCAGATTGGTTTTCAACAGGAGTACATCGTGAATCTGATAATTGCGGCTAACCTCTTCCTCTATCAAATTTACTGCAGTCTTCTCATGTTGAGGCAACGAGTTCGTCTGAACGTTTGGATTTGTATCCTTGAAGGATAAAACCCCATTCCTGACAAGCTTCTGCGCATCGGATTTGAAGCTGAGACAGTTTTCTATGTTGTGCCCTGGTCCTCCTTGATGGTAAGGGCAAGTTTGATCCGCTTTAAACCAAAAGGGCGGATTTTCCAGTATTGTAAGAGGAGACCTGGTTTGGACGTGCCCCTTGACCAGTAGTAGTGGAAATAATTCTGTGTACAACATGGGTATAGGGTCAAACCCTGGTGGTCGTGTCGTACGGTTGTTGTTGTACTGTGGATGAGCCTGCTGAAGAGGCTGTTGTGTCTTTTGCTGATATTGTTGTTGATTTGGTTGACTTTGAGCAACCTGTGGTTGATATGTTGGAACCGGCGTAGGGTTGATAGCGGGAGTTACCGCTGCTACTGGTTGATACCTTCGCCTTTGATTTCTGAGAGAGATATGTCATACCCCAAATTTTGACCACTAAGAGTTCCCATCATTGGGCAAATCATCATCACAGTATGGGTAAACCCTCATACCTCATCAATCTCCCTAAAGATGGGTGAGCATTCACTACAATCAAAATTAGGGTTTCAGGCCCTCTTAGAGCTCTTAGACAAAGGATCAATCAAGGAATGACATGATTTTCAACTTGTCTAACCTCTCAAACATCCCCAATGGATCAAGAGGACTCCCACCTCAAGGATTAAGCACAAGGCTGCAACATTCTGAGTGGATTAAGCCTCAAGATCGCCAGTGTCACCAAATTAGGGTTTTGGTCGACCAGGGCCTCCAGATGGAAATTTTCCTCTGGGCATGAGCCAATGATTCAAAGCGTAACCTAATATGCTCCATGGAACCTCATGAACCCAATCATCAAGTCAATTTAGCATCAAGGGATGCATTCACTAAAAAACAGGAATTAGGGTTTCTTGACCTAATTCACCCCAAAGTTGCCTTTTGGGACAAAACATGAGCCAAGACCTCAAAGAGAGGATTTGAGGGTCTCTACTATGCCACATTGATCCATTTGCAATAATGGATTGATCCAAGAAGCTTGAGCAACAATTTTCAATTTCATCTGAACCACAATTAGGGTTTCGCAAAAAAAGTCAACTGTACCTTTGACTTTTGACCAGGACATACTCCCAAACCCTAAGAAATGATTCAATACACCCTATAACATCTATGAAATCAATCCATCAAGTTTGATTTAGGTCAAGAACTTGATTTCATAGAGAATTGCACAGTTTGGAATTCATTTGATAAAAAGTCAACTGTGCACAAAAGTCAAACTTTGACTTTTTGAGATTTTTCATAATTATGGTTTCTTAACCCTAAAATGATGTTAATGTGTGATTTGAATCATCATTCATCAAGAAAAATCAAGAAAAGTGGGATAACTTGTAAAAAGGGTAACCATAAAAACTTAGAAATTTTTCTAAGTTATGGAACAAAGTGGCTAGGGTACCAACTTTGGAGGATCATAACTCCTAAACCACAAGGCCATTTTTCCCCATTGAAAGCTAGATTTGTAGCTCTCATGGCCCTCTACAAAAGCTTCAAACACAACTCATTCTAATTCCTCATGGATTTTAAGTTATGGAATGATCAAAATCACAAAAAGTGAAAATGTCACTTTTTTCCAACACTTAGTGAAATTTTCACTAAGTCAAAATCTGCCTTCACTTTTTTCCAAATGTAGGGGAATTTTTCACTTGGATCCAAAAGGTATCAAAACCAACTATGATCAAACAGTTGTTGTATCATATGAGGGCTTTCCAAAATGGCCATGAACTCCATCAAAGTCCACTTGAGCCATGAGATATAACAATGGCAACATGCCTTGCTAAAAACTGTTAAAGCAAGGCAGATTTGTGCATTTTGCTCGATTTGCCAAATTTGTACAAATAACAAAAACACTTATCCATCTGAACACCTCAGGGGGAGACCAAGGAGGGACAAACACTCATCCATCAGCCTCCTAAGTCCTTGGAACAAAAAGTAGCATGCCAAACCTATAAACACCTAAAAGAGGGACAAGACTCCAATTTTGGATTGGAGCATTTAATGGATGCACCAAGGTGGCATGGACTGAGCCATTTCCAACTGAATTCAGTCAAGACTTATCCAAGACCAAGGGAACCAGCAGCCTGTGCCCTAACCTCTAGTCAATGGCTAGAGGAGACTTGGATTCTCATTGCTCAACATTGGCCAAACCTCTGCTGCAGTTGCCAATCACTATTGCTCCCAAAACAAACTTGCTCTACTATAAATAGAGCTCATTTGTGATCAGTTTGAGTACACCAAAGCCATCAAACAGATGCTTTCCTCAAAATTAACTTCTCATTTCCAAATTTGCCTTCCAAAGCAAGTCACTATCGAGTTTTGAGTTTGAGAGCAATTCCAATCAAACCAATCACACACACACCTCATAAACATTATATAGAAGTGATCCAAACACTCACATAACATCTGGAACACCAAAATCACAAAATCACTAGCTAATTGCTCAAGTTCTTGACAGATTTGCAGTTGGGGTACCATCTCAAGTTCCAGATCATTTCCATTCATTCCAAGCATCCAGACACACTCCATAGCACATAGGGAAGCTGTCCATATCCTTGGAACCAAGCTGTAACACCTCTAACACAAAACACGATCACCAGCTGCAAGAGGTAAGCATGAGCTCTTCTAACTTTATGATCCATGCATATTTTGCTGCATAATAATTTTACCATATGTTCATAATCATGCATAGAGTGTTTTCCCTCAATCAATTGCTTTGTTTGAATCGTGTATGGAATTTCTGAGTCTTCATGCAAATTTTAGGGTTCTTGAGGTTTCTTTGATTTTTTATTCCATGTTTAAAATAAATGAAATTAAAGACCATAGACATGATCGTGAGGTGAAAACGAGTAGATTGATATGTAGATTGCATGACATCATCAAGTATTTAGTGAGATTGGATAGAAAATGCAAATTTGCAGAAACAGAGGGTGGCGTGTGTTCTTGCCATATTCTTGGCGCCCTTTTTGAACATTTTGAATATTTGAATTTTGTGATTTTATTTAATTGATTCAAAAATTAATTTCTCTCTGAGTTTTAATGATTTTGAGTTGATTATTTTTTTAATAATTCACAAAAATGTTAAAATATTTTATTTTATCAAAAAATCCCAAAAATATTATTTATTTCATATAATTGATATTTTTCCAAAGAATTAATGTTTTATTTGTTTTTAACATTTAAAATATTGTTTCCTCCATGTTTTTATAAACTTAATTGATTTCCAATCATTTTGTGGATAGAAACCTGATTTTTGAAACATTAATCCAAGATCACAATTTGTTTTCCACATGTTTAACAATTTTTGATCATTTTAATTGAAGTTTTTATTCAATTAAAATACATTTTGAAAACAAATTAGGGTTTTTGATTAATTCAACCCTCATCAAACTTTTTCAAACACCTTTGGGCCTATTGGTAGAGTGTAAGACCCAACCCTTTGTAGAAACCAAAATAATTTAGGCCTCAGTGTATTGTATAAGTCCCGATACCGTCAAAAAGTTCGGCACGATCGTCGCCTTTTTAACAAAAACCCATGGGCCTCTCCTTGAGCCGTAAGCCCCATCACTTGTACAAAAATAAATCATTGAGCCTCTAATAGAGTGTAAAACCCAATCCCCTTTTAACCTAAACAATTTTGGGCCTCAGACATTGTATAAGTCCCCCTGCGTTACAAGAAAAATCTCGGCGCGATCGCCAATTCAAAAACAAATCATCTGGGCCTACCCTCGTGTTATAAGCCCCCTTATTTTTCTTTAAACACCTTTGGGCCTCTTGAGAGAGTGTAAGACCCATCCCTTTGTACAGAAAACCTTTTTTGGGCCTCAGTCACTTGTATAAGTCCCTGTACAATTTCAAAACAACAGTGCAATCACTGATAAAACCTTGGGCCTCTCCTTGAGCTGTAAGCCCCAACAATCCTTTCAAAACACTTTCTCCTTTGATTTTGAATATAATATTGTTATCAAAGCTTTCTTTGTTGAACAAACTAACCAAACAACATGGAAGCTCTACAACCGAGTAAGTAACTACCTGCTTTCTTTACCCGCTTTCATATATATAACAGTATTGTGGGGCTGTTCACTGTAAGTCTTCTTTCACAAACTTTTATATACTCGTCATATATCAACTGTGTAATACTAGTATAGTTATTTAGAGTTTTCCCCGGCAACTACGTCTAGCACTAGGTAAAGCCCTGTTGGTCACTCTTAAATACAAACAAAACTAGATCCCCATAGGATTACCAGACACAGTCTTCCCTCCTCTTGGGGTTAAACAATATGGGGACGTGAAAGGCAGCATTCTCAGTGAACCCTTTCTCAGACTGTCACCCTTAGAAATCGTCAAAGAAACTCTACTCCCTAGAGATGATCTTTTCTCCGTGAATGGCATCTCTTGAGTTTCTTCCAAATTCTTGGACTTTCCTGGCTTGATCTATTCTCGGTGAATGGCATGTCTTGAACTTCTCGGGGTTTGGGGACCCACAGGCTTCTTAAAAGCATCCCCGCCTCCTCTTGGTCGTTGTACAAGGACCCTTCGGTTTCTTAAAAACTCTCATGCCTTCTCTTGGGCTTAGTACAAGGACCCAGAGACCTCTACAGGTATAGGAACAGAACCTAGTCATCAATTTGCTAGAGCTGTATTTTTGAGTCAAGTGTCAGACCAGTTAATGGGTTGACCTTCATCCCTTAATATACCAGCCTTCTCTTGGGCATTATACAAAGATCATTCGCTACCTGAGAATAGATTTCTCAAAGCACCAGTAGACTTGGACAGTCTTAATACCCCTTTGGATTTCCCATTTCCTTAAAGAACAGGAAATAACCCTGATCCTCTGATCAGTACCAAAGCACAACCTTACCGTTAATCGTTCCCTTTATAAGAACTGATTTTCTCTTTTATCCAACATACTGGACCTGTCACTAAACTAAAGTAGTCACCAGCACAATAGCCTCCTCTTAGGCTTTGTATAATGATCCTTCCTCAGTGAAGTTAGCCTCCTCTTGGGCTTTGTACAATGATCCTCCCCAACGGAGATAACCTTTTTAGACTCTATTGTTGAGTATAATAGACTCTCTTGTTGAGTCAAACCTCCTTTTAACCTCCGTCTCGGGCTTCGTACGAGATACAAAAACACTCTCTTGTTGAGTATAAAAGGCTCTCTTGGTGAGTCAATCTTCCTTTTAGCCTCCGTCTTGGGCTTCGTACAAGACACATATAAAAATGCTCTCTTGTTGAGTCAACATTTTTAGCCTCTATCTCGGGCTTCGTACGAGACACATAAAAACACCCTCTTGTTGGGTCAATAGCCTTCTCTTAGGCTTTGTATAAGGAAACCTCGGTTGAGTCAATCAACCTTTTAGCATCAATCTGTGCCTCGTTCACAGTATGCAAACATCAACAACTCCTTTTCCCCCTAATTGCTGTAAGCGGCAAGCCTCTGGATTATTTACATCCACGCCACTGTCCCTCTTTTAGCATGAGGAATTTCTAAGGAAAGATGGCATTACTCTACACTGAGTTAAAGTCTTCTCCTTCAGGTTAACAATCCCCTATAAAGGACATTATGGCATTGCTGGATTCACATATCCCAGTTAAAGTAATTCTCCTTTATAACCAGTCACCCAACAGTTGTGACAAACAGACCAAAAATCCCCTTTAGAGATGACAAATTCTCTCTAAAGTCAAAACCTTTTAGCTTCACATCTTGGGCTTCGAACAAGATACAAATAGACACTTCAGCTTCACATCTTGGGCTTTGAACAAGATACAAACCATCTTTAGCTTCACGTCTTGGGCTTTGAACAAGACGCCAAAACAACCTTTTTCCTCCCATAGAATAGGAGGAACTACGATCGCTCTGATTTCCCTGTTTCATCAAACGGGAATACATAGGCATAAGATTGAAAAAATCTTAGCGAGCATACTAATCAAAAGCCCAAACTCCAGTACCTTCAGATATCAACCCAAAAGCATCAAATCTAAAACCTCACCAATAGTCCAAACACTGTGCCTTTTTAACAAAATAACCTAAGAGAGACCCACAATCTTTGTAGCATCTGTAAACCAACAGTCATCTGTTCAAACTCAGTATGCAAGCAGGGTTAATTGGAGACATCTATTTCCCTTCCTTAATCAGCTCAATGGGATAAAAAATGAATCGAACTGTAGTACCCCAAAGCGATAGTGCTTCGCAACCACGCAAAAAACTCACGCTACAGAAAAAATGGCGACTCTGCTGGGGATTATGTTTCATTATGATCTTGTTCCTTTCTCATTTCTTAGGTAGAAACCTTAGATAGTGCCACAGCAGATCGGTGATCACGGTGGGAGGCATTCTTTCTTGCTTTCCCAAGGGACGAAACCCTAAATTCATGTCACAGAAATGACAGCTCGGCTGGGGAGTCATTGTCCGTATAGGATCATAAGACTAGAGGTCTAGGATGATTAAGACAAATATATATACTACTTTTCCTAATTGATATCTGTATTTATTTTTCTGCTAATGGGAATACGTGTGATGCCGCATGTGGAAAGATTGAGTATACACCTAAGATAGGTGATGGCAATGTGGGTAATCTTACTGGGAGTGAATTACAGTTAAGAGCCCCCGATCGACCATCAAACTCAGTGGAGACTCCCTTTGCAGATACATTGCCTATACGACTTCGGTTGTTGAAAGTAGTGTGGTCGACTGGGTTATCTGAGAAGCTGAGGTTTTTAGTAGACTCAAGCCATTTTGTAGTGCGGAAGCTATCAGAAATAGTTGTCACGCGATACTACCCTCATCTGAGATCACTCCAGGATACATCAGCTCGCTGGCGATCCGCTTGTTGTTGTTATCCCAGAGGGGTCAATGATTTTGCGGACAGGTACAAAAAATCACCAGTATAAACCTTTGGGGGGGGGGGGGGGGGGGTAGAGCCTTGACTTCATGACACCGACCCTTTGACCCCATGTTTTTTCTATGTTTTTGTGTGTTGCATTCATTTAAAAAAAACATTAAAACAAAGAAAATGTTCTCTTCTAGTCTCTCTTTTTCAAATTAAACTAAGACAATGATTGCAAATGTTAGAGAAAGGAGATTGCACTAATGGATTTCGGTAGAAGGAAAACTCATAAGTATACCTTCAAGGTTCCAAAGTTAGAGGATTTAAGAGGTTTGGCGAGAATGATCACCAACCACGAGGCTTTCAGAGCCAAGTATGGAGGACTGTTGTCCTTGTTAAGGGTCCATGTAATTGAAGGAATCATGTCCACGTTAATCCAGTTCTACGATCCAGTTTGTCACTGTTTCACATTCCCGGATTATCAGCTAGCACCAACGTTGGAGGAGTATTCTCACTTAACTGATTTGCATATCATTGATCAGGCTCCCTTTTCTAGACTGGAAGAAACTCCAAAGGATCAAACCATTGCAAGAGCAATTTATGTGAACGAGTCGGAAGTCAGGACTCACATGACCACTAAGGGTGGCATCCAAGGTTTGCCAGCCCAGTTCTTAACAAAGAAAGCCCTATACTTTTCCAGTATAGGGAACATGGCCGCTTTCGAGAGCATCTTTGTTTTGCTCACCTACGGGCTATTTTTGTTTCCCAACATCGATAACTTTATAGATATCAATGCTATTAAGGTTTTTCTGATTGGAAACCCTATATCGACCTTACTCGCAGATGCGTATCATTCGGTGCACTTAAGGAATTTATACAGTGGAGGAATGATCACGTGCTGTGTACCCCTGTTGTACAAATGGTTCACTTCCCATTTTTCCAAGTCTGCTGCATTTTGGGATCAAAAGAATACTTTACGTTGGTCACAGAGAATCATGTCTCTTACTAACTCCGACATCGATTGGTACAATCGAATCTACGACGGGATTAGAATCATTGACCGTTGTGGAAATTTCCCAAATGTACCTCTTTTAGGAACTAAGGGAGGAATCAACTATCATCCGATGTTAGTTCGTCGTCAATTTGGATACCCAATGAGGCATGTCCCGCGTAATGCTCATCTGGAAGGTCTTTTCTTCAAGGAAGGAGAAAACGACAGGGCACTAAAGACATAAATAGTTCATGCTTGGAAACACGTTCACAGGAAAGGACGAGAGTCTCTAGGAAAACCAGACTGTGTCTCACGGGAGCCTTATCTCCACTGGGTACAAACTAGAGCTCTCAAGCTGAGGATGCCTAACCCTCGTCAGGAAGTTCTTCCATTAAGGGACTCTGCCCTTTATTTCATGTCTGAGATGGAAAAGCTTCAGGTTACTCTCAGCAAAATTCAGCAGGAGAAGAGGTCTTGGAGGAACAATTACCGTATTCTCAATGTGGAATGCAGGAAAATACAGCAACTGTTGAGAGAAAAGGATGCTCTGATTGAGATTTTAGAGCAACATGCTGTAGAAAATCAGGATGACCAAAGGAATTTGCTCGCTCCTTTCACTTGGCAAAGGAATGACAACCCGACAACGGCCCTAGAGCCCCGGTCAAAGAAAAGGAAAGCACCCGAACCAGCACCTGAGCTCTCCTCAGAGAGGACTCAGGATCCATTAGTTTAGATTTCCTTTTTCAGCACTTTGTAATCTACTATATTTCCATTTCCGTAATCCTTTGAATTCAATAAAACGGGGTTTCCCCACTGTTTAATATTTGCAATCTAATTGTCGAAGTTTACTTTGAATAAACAAAACTAATTAATAATCATTGCATTCATCATTCTCATAAACGCATTCTTCTTACCTACGAATCTCACATTTACGTCTCGATTCTAGAGTCAAACTGTCTCATTCGTACAATACTCGGGCCAATCGTCAGAAAAAGATGGATGATCTTGAGGAAGAGAACAGAGAGTTGAGGGAAGAGATCGACACACTGAAAGAGGATCTGAGAAAGCTTCATAACGACATGCAAACTCTAGTAGAAACTCAGATGCAGCAACAACGGACTGTGATTTCGGAGATCACATCAACGCCCATAGTGGAAAAGTATGATCCTAGGTACAAAATGCCGAAAGATCGTCCCTGGGGTATGCCTATTAACTATATCCCGAAAGGATATATTCCGCCGATCAATGAAGATCAGGGAACCGCAGCAGGAGCCGCTGAGCCTGAAGTTACAAACTTCGGGAAAGCGAAGATGCTAGGGGCATGACAGCAACTCGTGAAGGTTACAAACTTCGGGAGGCACCGAGAGTCTCGACCATAATGACTATACCACCGCCCATGGTACACACTGTCCTGGAAGGACAGATTCCACAGATACCTTCTGGTGGAAACGAAAGTATGCTCGACAAAATGAATGAATTCCATAAACAATTCCTGGAGATGCAGAAAAAACTGTAGGCCCTTCACTGTCAGGATCTATTTGGAAAAGACGCCGCAGATATTTGCTTGGTCCCCAATGTGAAAGTCCCACACAAGTTCCAGGTACCCGACTTTGAAAAGTACAAGGGTAACTCTTTCCCTCATAGCCATTTGGTGATGTACGCTCAGCGAATGTCAGCTCAGACAAGGAACCAGGAGTTGCTCATTCACTACTTTTAGGATAGTTTAACCGGTGCCACATTAAAATGGTACATGGGTTTAAACCGCGCTACAATCTGCACGTTCAGAGATCTTGGCGCCCCCTTCGTTCAACAATATAAATACAATTTGGACATGGCACCAGACAGAGATCAACTCAGATCAATGTCACAAAAGGACAAGGAAACCTTTAAGGAGTACGCTCAGAGATGGCGTGAAATTGTCGCCCAGATTTGTCCACCTCTTGAGGAAAAATAGATGACAAAGATCTTCTTAAAGACCTTAAGCTCATTTTACTACGACAGAATGGTCGCCGGTGCGCCTAGTGATTTCACCGAGATGGTGAGCATGGGGGTTCGTCTTGAGGAAGCCGTCTGGGAAGGACGTTTAGTTAAAGACGCTGGATCATCAAGTAATACAAAAATATATGGTAGTGCTCTCCCTAAGAAAAAAGAGCAAGATATTGGGAATATCTCTCTCGGAAAGAAAAGGCGACATTACCAACCAGTAGCAGTTGTAACTCCTGCTATCAACCCTACGCCTGTTCCTACGTATCAACCCCAGGCTACGCAGAGCCAACCTAATCAACAGCAATATCAGCAAAGGACACAACAGCCATTTCAGCAGGCTCGTCCTCCATACAACAACAACCGTACAACGCGACCACTAGGGTTTGACCCTATACCCATGTTGTACGCAGAGCTGCTTCCATTACTACTGGTCAAGGGGCATGTCCAAACTAAGTCTCCTCTTACAGTACCGAAAAATCCGCCTTTTTGGTTCAAAACGGATCAGACTTGTCCTTACCATCAAGGAGGACCGGGGCATAACATAGAAAACTGTCTCAGTTTCAAATCCGACGTACAAAAGCTTGTTAGGAGCGGGGTCTTATCTTTCAAAGATACGAATCCAAACGTTCTCACAAACCCGCTGCCTCAATACAAGAAAGCTGCTGTCAATTTGATAGAGGGAGAGTCTAACAACACCTATCAAATTCACGATGTACTCTTGTTAAGGGCCAACTTGGTCAAGATGCATTATAGACAGAGTGGATATGGCCATGTGCCACCTCATAACTATCACCAGTTTGATATTTGCTCTAAGAATAATCAAGGATGTTCTGTGGTGCAATAAGCTCTACAGGAACAATTGGATCTCAGATGGATCCAAGAGCACCGAGTTCGTGGAGTCAACATGACCTATACGAATTCTAACATCATTCAAAACCACGACATCCGTGCAATGAATGCCAACTTAGTGGCAATGCACTCAAGGCAAAGCCAGTATCATGATCTGCCACGGCACGATTATGATTCCTGTCTGATTTGCTCGGTAAACAAACAGGGATGCTCTTTTGTATAAGAGGCCCTCCAGCGTCAGATGGATCTTGGATGGATCCAGGACTACCATGATAGGAATCCCTATCAGATCAACATGATTCAAATCTTCAATATTCGCTTGATGAATACCAGCTTGGTGGAGTTACATGCCAAGTAAGTCCAACTCGGTTTTCTCACTTCTCACGATTATCTGAACTGTAAAGTATGCATTGAGAGTAACCAAGGGTGCGCTCTTGTTCAAAGAACTTTACAACACTTATTAAACCACTGGTGGCTTCCAATCTATCTAGATGAAGACACACAACAAATCAGCGTGCTTAATAGAAACCCTACTCGGCGTCAAAGTCAGGATGTCCGATCTATGGAAACAAACCTGGTAAGGTTACACTGCATTCAAAGCGGGCGTGGCCAGGTGCCACCACACAACTATGAACGTTGTAGAGTCTGCACGGAGAATAACCAAGGATTCTACCTTGTGCGGGCAGCTTTCCAAGGTCAGTTGGATCGTAAAGAGGTTCACCCTTGTCTGAGTTTCGAGCCAATCAACTGGTCGCCAGACTATTTCGCTGATCAGATTAAGGATGTTGTGGTGATCTATGATCATCAACGGAACAAGGATATTTGTACCATCATCCCTCTACTGGACGAATCAAAGGTTCCTAGCTAGGAACTGATTGAAGTTACATACGACAGTCAGAAAAATCAGAAGGCTCATGTAGTTATCTATCTACCAGGACCATTACCATATGAATCAGCTAAGGCGATCCCTTACAAATACGGTGCAACAATAATTGAGAATGGAAAGGAAATTCCATTACCCTCCATCGTGAATATTGCAGACATCAGTCGAGTAATACGGAGCGGTCGAATCTTCAACCGAGGAGTTGGAGAACCTAACAAAGAAAAGGAACTTCCAACAGAAGCTCCTAATCCACCAGTCGGTCAATCCAGTAATCCCGACCTTTCAAAAAACAATGATGAGATGTTGAAGCTCATCCAAAGGAGTGAATACAACATTGTTAATCAGCTGTTACAAACTCCTTCAAAGATCTCAGTGCTATCACTTTTACTCAGCTCCGAAGCCCACAGAGAGGCTCTACAGAAAGTCTTAGAGCAGGCCTTTGTGGAACAGGATGTGTCAATACAACAGTTCGATAGCATCTTGTCTAACATCACTTCCTGCAACAACCTAGGATTCAGTGATGAGGATTTGCCAGAGGGGGGCAAAAGTCACAACATGGCGCTTAATATCACAGTTAACTGCCAGGACGATGCTTTAGCCAGCGTACTGGTAGACACAGGACTGACCATCAACGTTATGTCGAAGTCCACTTTAATGTGACTATCATTCAAAGGATCACCGATGAGGGGCAATGAGGTCATCGTCAAAGCATTTGACGGATCTCGGAAAGCAGTTATTGGCGAAGTCGACCTTCCCATAACTATCGATCCTCACACTTTCCTAATCACTTTCCAGGTCATGGACGTCCGGGCAGCATACAGCTGTTTATTAGGAAGACCTTGGATACACCAGGCTGGGGCAGTCACTTCGACGCTGCACCAGAAACTGAAGTTCGTCAAGAACGATCAACTCGTCACAGTCTGTGGGGAGCAAGCCTTGCTCGTGAGTAACTTGTCATTATCTACTTGTGTAGAACCCGAGGAGGTTATTAGGACTCAGTTCCAAGCACTTTCGGTGAGCAATGGGAATCAATCAGAGAAGGGAACCTCAATTTCCTCATATAGAGATGCTCTCGAAGTGATCAAAAGTAACGATACTAAGGGATGGGGACAACTTGTTATTCCCACAGATAGCAAAACAAAGAAGGGTCTTGGTTTTTCTGCAACCTGCACCCAGACAACTGCTAACGATGAAAGTCTTCATCCCATTCAGGACTTCTTCCACAGTGGAGGTTTCCTTCACCCAGTGCCTCAAGCGGTCCACACCATTAACGAGGAAGATTCCTCTGACACAGATGAGGAATGGAAGTCCTATCTTAACAAGGATGACTATATGTCTCAGGAAATGGTGCCTACGCCATTTTACTATCCCAGAGTCCGAGATTTATACCCAGGTCAGACGTCAAAATGATATATGGAGATTGTGATCTGGAAGGATGTCGTGCTCCACCAAACTCATTAGAGGAAGATACTCTAGTGAAGGACAACTTTGACCATGACTACTATGGCCTGCCTATCTGGCAGCCGTATCCAGGTGACTTGGGGCAAGAAAATTAGCTAAACAATGAGAATCAGCTGAGCATCATTGAAAAGAATACCTGCATCCCCACCATGTCATGGGATCAACACTCAAGCCATTCCGAAAATATCTCGTACGATGATGAATTAGCAAAGCTTACCGGACTAGAATTCATCAACTATGCTTTCCCTGAGGTCAACGTCATCAAGAGAGATGACTCCTCCGGTTCCACCAAAGTGTGGGACACCCTAGGACAACCAAGTGGAAAATACGACTATATGGTCAAGTACACTGCTCCCGAAAGCTCTCGTATCAGGCTCGAAGACATCCAACCAACTGGATGGGGAGATTCACCTGAGAGAATAAATACTATGCAAAATACAACAGAGGAATCCTCCTACGATAATTATGCCTGGGAGATAGATTCCAATGATCCTGCTCCGCCAAAAATCAGCATTATTTCTGAAGACAAATCGAGGAAAGTACTAGACTTTGTGATTCACCAAGGAGTTCGCCGCCAATGGGTTGTTGTCGATGTTCTGAAGATTGTTCATAAGTCAAAGTAATTGTTGTCTTTAACCTTTCACCCTGCCCAGGTGAAACGGATGTTTTGATAGGGCTCACTTTCTGTAAATTTCCCTCTTCGCTTTGCCCAAAGCGATAGAGTTCTGTTTTATAGGGATGTAGTTTCAAAAATCGACTTGTTCATTAATAAAATAATGTCATTCTGTAATTTCCGCATTTATTGCTGTTTTCTCTTTTTGCTTTTTCAGAAAATGGTAATCCTAAAAAACAAGTCAAAATAAACAAGCAGTTTTTTAAGAAAAAATACACTGCACACACTCTTGCATTCTCTCTATCTCTTCTAAAAACAAATCATCACGTCATGCAGATTGCTTGTTTTAAACCCCGTTGAAACATACGATCAGATGCCTTCTCCCAACTTTGAATTTCTGGTATTTGGGGCTTAAGACGAAGTTGACGATGAAATTCCAGAAGAGATCTCCCGATTACTCATACAAGAGGAAAGGTCAATTGAACCTCACAAAGAGCCATTGGAAATAATCAACGTGGGTTCAGAAAAAGAGAGAAAAAAAATCAGGATTGGGGCACTGCTCAGTCCAACTGCCAAAGAGAGTTTGACAAAGCTTCTCAAAGAGTTTCCCGATGTATTCGCTTGGTCCTATCAGGACATGCCAGGGTTGGATACCAGCATCGTGGAACATCACTTACCGTTGAGATCAAAATGTCCGCCAGTAAAACAAAGGTTGAGACGGACTCACCCGGACATGGCCATCAAAATCAAAGAAGAGGTACAGAAACAAATTGACGCTGGTTTCCTCGCTACGTCTGAATATCCTCAATGGTTAGCCAACATCGTATCTGTTCCAAAAAAGGACAGAAAGGTCAGAATGTGTGTCAATTACAGAGATCTAAACAAGGCTAGTCCAAAGGACGACTTTTCTTTACCACACATTGACATGCTGGTAGACAGTACAACAAAGTTCAAAGTTTTCTCCTTCATGGATGGATTCTCGAGCTATACCTCATGGGGTACCTTTTGTTACAAGGTAATGCCATTCGGTTTGAAGAACGCCAGGGCAACCTATAAAAGGGCCATGACTACTCTGTTTCATGACATGATACACAAAGAAATCGAGGTATATGTCGACGACATGATTGCGAAATCTAAGACAAAAAAGGAGCATGTGACCCACCTGTCAAAGCTATTCGAGCGGTTAAGAAAGTACAAACTCCACTTGAATATCAATAAGTACATATTCGGTGTCCGTTCAAGGAAACTGCTAGGGTTCATCGTCAACCAGAAAGGAATTGAGGTTGATCTTGACAAGGTCAAGGCCATTCGAGAAATGCCTTCTCTGAAAACTGAAAAACAAGTCAGAGGATTCCTGGGACGTTTTAACTACATCTCTAGATGTATATTCCTTATGACCGCGACCTGTGCGCCGATTTTCAAACTACTTAAAAAGAACCAGGACTGCGTTTGGATAGAAGACTACCAAACCGCCTTCGACAGTATTAAGGAATACCTGTTAAATCCACCGATTCTATCACCTCCAGTGGAAGAAAGACCACTGATCATCTATTTAACAGTCCTAGAGGACTCAATGGGTTGTGTGCTTGGCCAACAAGACGAAACGAAAAGGAAAGAGTCTGCCATCTATTATCTGAGCAAGAAATTCATCGACTGCGAGACTCGGTACACTATGCTTGAGAAAACTTGTTGTGCTTTGGCTTGGGCAGCTAAGCGTCTTTGCCAGTACATGATTCGTCACACTACTTGGTTGGTCTCCAAAATGGATCCGATCAAGTATGTCTTAGAAAAACCTGCTCTCATGGGAAGAATCGTCTGTTGGCAGATGTTGTTATTAGAATATGACATAGAGTACCATGCTCAAAAAGTCGTTAAGGGAAGTATTTTAGCCGATCATTTGGCTCATCAATCGATTGACGATCAGGAATCAGTCGGATTTGACTTCCCAGACGAAGATGTCATGTATTTGAAAATGAAAGACTGCGATGAACTACTACCTAGTGAAGGGCCAGAACCAGGTTCCCAATGGGGACTAATCTTTGACGGAGCAATTAATCATTACAGAAACGGGATTGGGGCAATCATCATAACACCTCAGGGTACCCATATTCCTTTCACCTCCAGACTTACATTCAAGTGTACAAACAACGAGGCCGAATATGAAGCTTGTATTATGGGTCTCTAGGAAGCAATTGATTTAAGGATCAAGAACTTGGATGTATATGGCGACTCAGCTTTGGTCGTCAATCAGATCAAAGGAGATTGGAGCACATACCATCAGGATTGATTCCTTACAAAGACTATGCAAGAAGGTTGCTACCCTTCTTCAACAGAGTCGAGTTTCATCACATCCCTCGTGATGAGAATCACATGGCTGATGCCTTAGCCACTCTCTCTCTTCCATGATTAGTGTAGGTCAATGGAGCGACCTACCTAAGATCAACATAATGCGCCTTGAACGGCCAGCTTACATCTTCATGATTGAGGCAGTTATAGACGACAAACCTTGGTATCATGATATCAAATGCTTCCTTCAGAAAGAAGAGTACCCACCTGGGGCACTGAGGAAGGACAGGAAAACCCTCAGAAGGCTGGCAGGTAGTTTCTTCCTGAGCGGTGATACTCTCTATAAGAGAAATTTTGACATGGTCTTGCTCCGATGCGTAGACAGACCAGAAGCAGACATGCTAATAAAAGAAATTCACGAAGGATCCTTTGGCACTCATGCCAACGGACACACAATGGCGAGAAAAATTCTGAGAGCAGGGTATTACTGGTTGACCATGGAATCCGGAGGCTACAAGTACATAAGGAGGTGTCACAAGTGTCAGATATACTCCGACAAAATCCATGTACCGCCAACACATCTCAAAGTTCTTTCTTCCCCATAGCCTTTTTCCATATGGGGAATCGACATAATTGGCATGATTGAACCTAAAGCTTCAAACGGACATCGGTTCGTCCTGGTAGCCATTGACTACTTCACCAAATGGGTTGAAGCAGCGTCATACACCAATGTAACCCGACAAGTGGTGGTCCGATTTATCAAAAACAATATCATATGCCATTATGGTGTTCCAAGCCAGATCATTACTGATAATGGATCTAACTTGAACAATAAGATGATGAAAGAGTTGTGCACAAAGTTCAAGATTGAACACCATAACTCATCTCCCTACCGGCCCAAGATGAAGGGAGCGGTAGAAGCGGCTAACAAGAATATCAAAAAGATTGTTCAGAAGATGGTTGTAACCTACAAAGATTGGCACGAGATGCTACCCTTTGCTCTTCACGGTGATCGCACATCTGTCCGCACTTCAACAGGGGCAACCCCTTTCCCTCTAGTGTATGGCATGGAGGCAGTGCTCCCCATCGAAATAGAGATCCCACCAATCCGGGTATTGATGGAAGCTAAGCTAACAGAGGCTGAATGGTGTCAAAGTCGACACGACGAACTGAATCTGATCGAAGAAAAGCGAATAACGGCACTATGCCACAGTCAGTTGTATCAGCAAAGAATGAAGAAGGAGTTTGACTAAAAGGTTCGACCTCGCATCTTTAGGAAAGGAGACCTTGTGCTAAAAAAGATACAATCATTTCTCATTGATTCTCGGGGCAAATGGACTCTGAATTACGACGGCCCCTATGTGGTCAAGAAAGCTTTCTTAGGCGGCGCCTTGAGACTTGCAACCATGGACGGATAGGAATTTTCCTACCCCACAAATGTTGAGGTAGTCAAGAAATACTTCGCCTAAAAAAACGTCTCGGTGGATTGAAAACCCGAAAGGGCGGTCCAGGCAAAATTTAGAGACATGATCAAAAATCATCCCGATGGATTGGAAATCTCAAAGTACAATCCAGGCAAAATTTAGGGATAATGGCAAGTAACTACGTCCAACTGGGGCAAATCCCCAGTAGCAGGCATGCCATCCATAAGAAAACTTCAGTCAAGGTCATCTTCAACAGAAGCTCAGGATGTCCGGAATTCAAAGTTGGTAGAAGGATAGTGGTCGTTATGTTTCAATGTAGCCCTTTTCCCTTAAATTACCATTTTCTAACTTTGTAAATACTCTATGGGGTCACGCGTTTGGCTGATTCCCATCCTATCAATAAAATTTGAGCCCTAGTGCTTTTGTTTGCAATTCTTATTTGTTTTAGCTTTATAGAATGACATTTTAACATGATCAACGATTCTTGAAATAAAACAAAAATGAATTTACTTGATAAAAATTTTCTGCTTTTAAAATAAAGACGGCAATTCTGTTGACTGTTGAACATCGAAAGAACATCGATTGCGTCTCCAAAGGTGTTTGAGCCTCAAAGTGCAGAATCAAAGTACTCCTTCTAAACCAGTGTGCCTGAATGAAGGATCAGCTGCATCAGATATGACTTTCTCATTTGATACCCCCGACCGAGTTCTCATCTCCTAAGCCTGACCAACGGTGTTCCCCGCATGGACTATTTCTCCTAAGCAAGGCAGAATTGCTATCTTGAACCGAAGATACTTTTCGTACCCGCATTGGCCGAGTATCTAGTCATGTTCATGTTCTAATCTGTATGTCGTGTCAGTTTTGTCAGCATATACATACATACATCATGCATTGTTGATTTATATTCACATTCATATTGCATCACTATCACTCTAGTCGGTCTTATCCCCTAGTGATAGAAGTCCTCTCAATCGAGTTGTCAGTTCTTTCCTCGTCAGGAAATATTGCGTCTGAACAATCTCTCTCCTCCAGTTTATTTTTGGGATGAAGTTGGTCCCTCGACCACTTTGATAACTTGAACCTCTGAAAGACCAGAGAACTTTCGACAAACATCACTCTTCGCCATTGAAGGTGATATCCTCGCTTTCCCGGATTAAGGAAAATCCCCAGAGAAAGCCTCTTAATCAGAGATTCGGTAATACAGCAGTTTTTCTCCGAAAAATCCACTAACGAAAAGGTCATCTGCACCTCAAAATTGGATCACATCATATGGCATTTCTCCGAGAAGATCCCGAGAAAAGTATGTTGTAATACCCTAAGCAGAATGCAGTCTCTCAAGAGACTCGTTTTCCCCAGTAGAGTCGACAAATGGCGTCTCCAACAGAGAAGTTTGAACACCTCTACAACTCAGACGATTGGGTCCCCCAGTAAGTCTGACATCAAAACTTTTTCCGTCAAATGGCATCTCCCCAAAAAAATTCGGCGAGAAGTTTGAGGAAAACCACTACGAATAGCACATCTTGTCTAGAAAGTTTATTGACAAAAGAAACTAAGACCAATTCCTTGGTAGGAAACCAGGATCGAGGGGAAGTTTATTTTGGAAACTGAGACCAGTTCCTTGGTAGGAAACCAGGATCGAGGGGAAGTTTAAATCAGAAACTGAGACCAGTTCCTTGGTAGGAAACCAGGATCGAGGGGAAGTTTAAATCGGAAACTGAGACCAGTTCCTTGGTAGGAAACCAGGATCGAGGGGAAGTTTAAATCAGAAACTGAGACCAGTTCCTTGGTAAGAAGCCAAGATCGAGGGGAAGTTTTTACCTTTTCTAAGCATCATTGCTTAGCAAAAGAAGATGAATGTGTAAGCTACCATTCATAACCACCATCGAAATTTCGGGTATTCCGATATTTAATCATCTTGCACCCCGAATGCCCGAATACCTTCGCCATTCACACCTTCAGGTCCAAGAAGATTAAATAGGAGCATCTGTTATACCCCAAATTTTGACCACTAAGAGCTCCCATCATTCGGTAAATCATCATCACAGTATGGGTAAACCCTCATACCTCATCAATCTCCCCAAAGATGAGTGAGCATTCACTACAATCAAAATTAGGGTTTCAGGCCCTCTTAGAGCTCTTAGACAAAGGATCAATCAAGGAATAACATGATCTTCAACTTGTCTAGCCTCTCAAACATCCCCAATGGATCAAGAGGACTCCCACCTCAAGGATTAAGCACAAGGCTGCAACATTCTGAGTGGATTAAGCCTCAAGATCGCCAGTGTCACTAAATTAGGGTTTTGGTCGATCAGGGCCTCCAGATGGAAATTTTCCTCTGGGCATGAGCCAATGATTCAAAACATAACCTAATATTCTCCATGGAACCTCATGAACCCAATCATCAAGTCAACTTAGCATCAAGGGATGCATTCACTAAAAATCAGGAATTAGGGTTTCTTGACCTAATTCACCCCTAAGTTGGCTTTTGGGACAAAACATGAGCCAATACCTCAAAGAGAGGATTTGAGGGTCTCTAATAAGCCACATTGATCCATTTGCATCAATGGATTGATCCAAGAAGCTTGAGCAACAAGTTTCAATTTCATCTGAACCACAATTAGGGTTTCGCGAGAAAAGTCAACTGTACCTTTGACTTTTAACCATGACATGCTCCCAAACCCTAGGACATGATTCAATACACCCTATAACATCTATGAAATCAATCCATCAAGTTTGATTTAGGTCAAGAACTTGATTTCATAGAGAATTGCACAGTTTGGAATTCATCTGATAAAAAGTCAACTGTGCACAAAAGTCAAACTTTGACTTTTTGAGATTTTTCATAATTATGGTTCCTTAACCCTAAAATGATGTTAATGTATGATTTGAATCATCATTCATCAAGAAAAATCAAGAAAAGTGGGATAACTTGTAAAAGGGGTAACCATAAAAACTTAGAAATTTTTCTAAGTTATGGAACAAAGTAGCTAGGGTACCAACTTTGGAGGATCATAACTCCTAAACCACAAGGCTATTTTTCCCCATTCAAAGCTGGATTTGTTGCTCTCATGGCCCTCTACAAAAGCTTCAAACACAACTCATTCCAATTCCTCATGGATTTTAAGTTATGGAATGATCAAAATCGCAAAAAGTGAAAATGTCACTTTTTTCCAACACTTAGTGGAATTTTCACTAACTCAGAATCTACCTTCACTTTTTCCAAATTTAGGGGCATTTTTCACTTGGATCCAAAAGGTATCAAAACCAACTATGATCAAACAGTTGTTGTATCATATGAGGGATTTACAAAATGGCCAAGAACTCCATCAAAGTCCACTTGAGCCATGAGATATGACAATGGCAACATGCCTTGCTGAAAACTGTCAAAGCAAGGCAGATTTGTGCATTTTGCTCGATTTACCAAATTTGTGCAAATGACAAACACACTTATCCATCTGAACACCTCAGGGGGAGACCAAGGAGGGACAAACACTGATCCATCAGCCTCCCAAGTCCTTGGAACAAAAAGTAGCATGCCAAACCTAGAAACACCTAAAAGAGGGACAAGACTCCAATTTTGAATTAGAGCATTTAATGGATACACCAAGGTGGCATGGACTGAGCCATTTCCAACTGAATTCAGTCAACACTTATCCAAGACCAATGGAACCAACAGCCTGTGCCCTAACCTCTAGTCAATGGCTAGAGGAGACTTGGATTCTCATTGCTCAACATTGGCCAAACCTCTGCTTCAGTTGCCAATCACTATTACTCCCAAAACAAACTTGCTCTACTATAAATAGAGCTCATTTGTGATCAGTTTGAGTACACCAAACCCATCAAACAGATGCTTTCCTCAAAATCACCTTCTCACTTCCAAATTTGTCTTCCAAAGCAAGTCACTACCGGGTTTTGAGTTTGAGAGCAATTCCAATCAAACCAATCACACACACACACACACACACACCTCATAAACATCATATAGAAGTGATCCAAACACTCACATAACATCTGGAACACCAAAATCACAAAATCACTAGTCAATTGCTCAAGTTCTTGACAGATTTGCAGTTGGGGTACCATCTCAAGTTCCAGATCATTTCCATTCATTCCAAGCATCCAGACACACTCCATAGCAGCTAGGGAAGCTGTCCATATCCTTGGAACCAAGCTGTAACACCTCTAACACAAAACACGATTACCAGCTGCAAGAGGTAACCATGAGCTCTTCTAACTCTATGATCCATGCATATTTTGCTGCACAATAATTTTGCCATATGTTCATAATCATGCATAGAGTGTTTTCCCTTAATCAATTGATTTGTTTGAATCGTGTATGGAATTTCTGAGCCTTCATGCAAATTTTAGGGTTCTTGAGGTTTCTCTTTGATTTTTTATTCCATGTTTAAAATAAATGAAATTAAAGACCATAGACATGATCGTGAGGTGAAAACGAGTAGATTGATATGTAGATTGCATGATATCATCAAGTATTCAGTGAGATTGAATAGAAAACGCAAATCTGCAGAAACAGAGGGTGGTGCGTGTTCTTTCCATGTTCTTGGCGCCCTTTTTGAACATTTTGAATATTTGAATTTTGTGATTTTATTTAATTGATTCAAAAATTAATTTCTCTCTGAGTTTTAATGATTTTGAGTTGATTATTTTTTTAATAATTCACAAAAATGTTAAAATATTTTATTTTATCAAAAAATCCCAAAAATATTATTTATTTCATATATTTGATATTTTTGCAAAGAATTAATGTTTTATTTGTTTTTAACATTTAAAATATTTTTTCCTCCATGATTTTCTAAACTTAATTGATTTCCAATCATTTTGTGGATAGAAACCTGATTTTTGAAACATTAATCCAAGATCACAATTTGTTTTCCACATGTTTAACAATTTTTGATTATTTTAATTGAATGTTTTATTCAATTAAAATACATTTTGAAAACAAATTAGGGTTTTTGATTAATTCAACCCTCATCAAACTTTTTCGAACACCTTTGGGCCTCTTGGTAGAGTGTAAGACCCAACCCTTTGTAGAAACCAAAATAATTTGGGCCTCAGTGTATTGTATAAGTCCCGATACCATCAAAAAGTTCGGCACGATCGTCGCCTTTTTAACAAAAACCCATGGGCCTCTCCTTGAGCTGTAAGTCCCATCACTTGTACAAAAATAAATCATTGGGTCTCTAATAGAGTGTAAGACCCAATCCCCTTTTAACTTAAACAATTTTGGGCCTCAGACATTGTATAAGTCCCCCTGCGTTTAAAGAAAAATCTCGGTGTGATCGCCAATTCAAAAACAAGTCATCTGGGCCTAACCTCGTGTTATAAGCCCCATTCTTTTTCTTTAAACACCTTTGGGCCTCTTGAGAGAGTGTAAGACCCGTCCCTTTGTACAGAAAACCTTTTTTGGGCCTCAGTCACTTGTATAAGTCCTTGTACAATTTTAAAACAACAGTGCAATCACTGATAAAACCTTGGGCCTCTCCTTGAGTTGTAAGCCCCAACAATCCTTTCAAAACACTTTCTCCTTTGATTTTGAATATAATATTGTTATCAAAGCTTTCTTTGTTGAACAAACTAACCAAACAGCATGGAAGCTCTACAACCGAGTAAGTAACTACCTGCTTTCTTTACCCGCTTTCATATATATATAACAGTATTGTGGGGCTGTTCACTGTAAGTCTTCTTTCACAAACTTTTATATACTCATCATATATCAACTGTGTAATACTAGTATAGTTATTTAGAGTTTTTCCCGGCAACTACGTCTAGCACTAGGTAAAGCCCTGTTGGTCACTCTTAAATACAAACAAAACTAGATCCCCATAGGATTACCAGACACAGTCTTCCCTCCTCTTGGGGTTAAACAATATGGAGGCGTGAAAGGCAGCATTCTCAGTGAACCCTTTCTCAGACTGTCACCCTTAGAAATCGTCAAAGAAACTCTACTCCCTAGAGATGATCTTTTCTCCGTGAAGGGCATCTCTTGAGTTTCTTCCAAATTCTCGGACCTTCCTGGCTTGATCTATTCTCGGTGAATCGCATGTCTTGAACTTCTCGGGGTTTGGGGACCCACAGGTTTTTTAAAAGCATCCCCGCCTTCTCTTGGGCGTTGTACAAGGACCCTTCGGTTTCTTAAAAACTCGCATGCCTTCTCTTGGGCTTAGTACAAGGACCCAGAAACCTCTACAAGTATAGGAACAGAACCTAGTCATCAATTTTCTAGAGCTGTCTTTCTGAGTCAAGTGTCAAACCAATTAATGGGTTGACCTTCATCCCTTAACATACCAGCCTTCTCTTGGGCATTATACAAAGATTATTCGCTACCTGAGAATCGATTTCTCAAAGCACCAGTAGACTTGGACAGTCTCAATACCCCTTTGGATTTCCTATTTCCTTAAAGAATAGGAAATAACCCTGATCCTCTGATCAATACCAAAGCACAACCTTACCGTTAATCATTCCCTTTATAAGAACCGATTTTCTCTTTTATCCAACATACTGGACCTGTCACTAAACTGAAGTAGTCACCAGCACAATAGCCTCCTCTTAGGCTTTGCATAATGATCCTTCCTCAGTGAAGTTAGCCTCCTCTTGGGCTTTGTACAATGATCCTCCCCAACGTAGATAACCTTTTCAGACTCTCTTGTTGAGTATAATAGACTCTCTTGTTGAGTCAAACCTCCATTTAGCCTCTGTCTCGGGCTTAGTACGAGATACAAAAACACTCTCTTATTGAGTATAAAAGGCTCTCTTGGTGAGTCAATCTTCCTTTTAGCCTCCATCTTGGGCTTCGTACAAGACACATATAAAAGCGCTCTCTTGTTGAGTCAACCCTTTTAGCCTCTATCTCGGGCTTCATACGAGACACATAAAAATACCCTCTTGTTGGGTTAATAGCCTTCTCTTAGGCTTTGTATAAGGAAACCCTGGTTGAGTCAATCAACCTTTTAGCATCAATTTGTGCCTCATTCACAGTATGTAAACATCAACAACTCCTTTTCCCCCTAATTGCTGTAAGTGACAAGCCTCTGGATTATTTACATCCACGCCACTGTCCCTCTTTTAGCATGAGGAATTCCTAAGGAAAGATGGCATTACTCTACACTGAGTTAAAGTCTTCTCCTTTAGGTTAACAATCCCCTATAAAGGAAATTATGGCATTGCTGGATTCACATATCCCAGTTAAAGTAATTCTCCTTTATAACCAGTCACCCAACAGTTGTGACAAACAGACCAAAAATCCCCTTTAGAGATGACAAATTCTCTCTAAATTCAAAACCCTTTAGCTTCACATCTTGGGCTTCGAACAAGATACAAATAGACACTTCACCTTCACATCTTGGGCTTTAAACAAGATATAAACCACCTTTAGCCTCACGTCTTGGGATTTGAACAAGACACCAAACCAACCTTTTTTCTCCCATAGAATAGGAGGAACTACGATCGCTCTTATTTCCCTGTTTCATTAAACAGGAATACGTAGGCATAAGATTAAAAAAATCTTAGCGAGCATACTAATCAAAAGCCCAAACTCCAGTACCTTCAGATATCAACCCAAAAGCATCAAATCTAAAACCTCACCAATAGTCCAAACATTGTGCCTTTTTAACAAAATAACCTAAGAGAGACCCACAATCTTTGTAGCATCTATAAACCAACAATCATTTGTTCAAACTCAATATGCAAGCAGGGTTAATTGGAGACATCTATTTCCCTTCCTTAATCAGCTCAATAGGATAAAAAATGAATCGAACTGTAATACCCCAAAGCAATAGTGCTTCGCAACCACGCAAAAACTCGCGCTACAAGATATTACCAATATCTTGCTCTTTTTTCTTAGGGAAAGAACTACCGTATCTTTGATACTGCTTGATGGTTCTGTAACTTTGACCAAACGTCCTTCTTGGACTGCCTCTTTAAGGCGTACTCCCATGCTTACCATCTCAGCAAAGTCGTTGGGTGCGCTGGCGACCATTCGGTCGTAGTAGAATGAGCTCAAGGTTTTCAAAAAGATCTTTGTCATCTCTTTTTCCTCAAAAGGGGGACAAATCTGGGTGGAAATTTCACGCCATCTCTGAGCATATTCTTTAAAGGTTTCCTTGTCCTTCTGCGACATTGCTCTGAGTTGATCTCTGTCTGGTGCCATGTCCAGGTTATACTTATACTGCTGAACGAAGGCAGCACCAAGATCTTTGAAAGTGACGATCTTGGTGCGGTTTAAACCCATGTACCATTTGAGTGTGGCACCAGTTAAACTGTCTTGGAAATAATGGATCAGTAGCTGTTAATTCTCTATTTGAGTTGACATCTTTCGAGCATACATCACCAAATGACTTTGAGGGCAAGAGTTGCCCTTGTATTTTTCAAAGTTCGGCACCTTGAATTTGTATGGTATTTTCACATTAGGGACCATACAAAGGTCTGCGGCGTCCTTTCCGAATAAATCCTGACTGCGAATGGCATGCAGTTCCTTCTGCATCTCTGGGAATCACTCCTAGAACTCGTTCAACTTTTCATACATGTTGTCGCTTCCCACTAGAAATTACTTATGGAATCTGTCCTCCCAGGACAGTGTGTACCACCGGTTGTGGTATAGTCATTACGACGGTGACTCTTGGTGCTTCCATGCCCCGAAGTTTGTAACCTTCAGGAGTTGCTGTCGTAAACCTTGCGTCTTCGCTTTCCCTAAGTTTGTAACCTTCAGGCCCAGCGATTGCTGCTGCAGGTTCTTGGTCTTTAGTGACCGACAGAATGTATCCTTCAGGGATGAAGTTGAGAGGCATGCCCCAGGGCCGACCCTTAGGCATGTTGTATCGAGGATCGTATGTCTCCACTATGGGTGTAGATGTGATATCTGAGATCACAGTCCGTTGTTGTTCTCCCTGAGTTGCTGCCAGAGATTGCATGTCACTATGAAGTTTTTTAGATCTTCTTTCAGAGCGTCGATTTCTTCTCTCAGCTCTCTGTTCTCTTCCTCGATATCGTCCATTTTCTTTTGTCGATTGGCCCGAGTATTGTACGAATGAGACAGCTTGACTCTAGAATTGTGACACGAACGTGAGATTCGAAGAAGAATGCGTTATATGATAATGATGAATGCAATGCAAAGTTATATATTTTTAGCTTTAATAAAAAACTTCAACAAAATAGATTGCAAATATCATACAGTGGGGAATACCCGTTTTATTGAATTCAAAGATTGCGGAAACGGAAATACAGTATTTCACAAAGTGTTGTAAGTAAAATAGCTAAGCCTATGGATCCCGAGTCTTTTCTGAAGAGATCCCAGATGTTGGTTTTGATATCTTCCTCTTCTTTAACCGGGGCTTTTTAGCTGTTGTCGGGTTGTCAGTCCTTTGTCAGGTGAAAGGAGCGAGCAAACTTCTTCGGTCTTCTTGATTTTCTACAGCTTGTTGCTATAATATCTTAATCAGAGCATCCTTGTCTTTTAATAGTTCCTGAATCTTGATACACTTCACATTGAGGATACGGTACTTGTTTTTCCAAGAGTTCTTCTCCCATTGAACTTTGTTGAGAGCGGCCTAGAGTTTTTCCGTGTCAGACATGAAATAAAGGACAGATTCCTTTAACGAAAAAACTTCTTGATGAGGGTAAGGCATCCTCAGCTTGAGAGCTCTAGTTTGCACCCAGTGGAGATAAGGCTCCATGGAGATATAGTTAGGTCTTCCTAGAGACTCTCTTCCTTTTTTGTGAACATGTTGCCAGGTATGCACTATTTCTTTCTTTAGTGCTCTGTCGTTTTCTCCTTCCTTGAAGAAAAGACCTTCCAGATGAACATTATGCGGGATATGCATCATCGGGTATCCGTGTTGACGACGAACTAAGATTGGATGATAGTTGATTCCTCCTTTAGCTCCTATGAGCGGCACGTTATGGAAATTTCCACAACTGTAAATGATCTCTATTCCCTCATAAATCTTATCGTACCAATCTATGTCAGAGTTGGTAAGAGACATGATCCTTTGTGACCAACGTAAAGTACTCTTGTGATCCCAAAAAGCAGCAGACTTGGGTAAATGGGAAATAAACCATTTGTAGAGCAAAGGTACACAACATGTGATCATTCCTCTGCTGTGCAAATTCCTTAAGTGTACAGAATGATAAGCATCCACGAGCAGAGTTGGTACGGGGTTCCCGATTAGAAATATCTTAACCGCGCTGGTATCAACGAAGTTGTCTATGTTGGGAAAGAGGAATAGCCCGTAGGTGAGCAAAACAAAGACGTTCTCGAAAGCAGTCACGTTTCCTATACTAGCAAAGTACAAGACTTTCTTTACCAAAAACTTGGCTGGTAAACCTTAGATTCCTCCTTTAGTGGTCATGTGAGCCCAAACTTCTGACTCGTCCAAACAAATGGCTCTTGCAATGACCTGATCTTTTGGAATTTCTTCCAGTCCAGAAAAAGGAGCTTGATTGTGAGAGGTAGACCAGTCAGATGAGAGTACTCTTCCAACGTTGGCGCCAGTTGGTAATTCAGGAATGTGAAATAGTGATAGACCGGATCGTAAAACTGAATGAGTGTAGACAGAATCCCTTCAACCACGGAGATCCTTAAAAGAGGCAGCAGTCCTCCATGCTTAGCTCTGAAAGCATCAGGGTTGGGAATCATCCTCGTGAGCCCCCTTAAATCCTCTTGCTTTGGAGTCTTGAAGGTGTACTTGTGCGTCTTTCTTCTACCGAAATCCATAACGCAATCTTTCTCTATGATATTTGCAATCATTGTTTTAGTTTAATTGAAAAAGAGAGAGGTAAGAAGCGAAAATTTTTCTTTGTTTAAGAGGTTTTTAGACGAATGCATGAATGCAGCACACAAAAACATAGAAAAAACATGGGTTTAAAGGTTCAGCGTCACGAACATGGAGTCATGGCTCTACCCATTCCCAAAGGTTGTATTCTGGTTAATTTTTGTACCTGTAGAACGGGTTGAAAGTTCCCAAAATTATTGACCCCCTTAGAGATAACAACAACAAGCTGGTTCACCCGAGCGAGTTGTAGCACCCTAGAGTAATCTCATTTGAGTGTAGTATCGCGTGACATCTATTCTCGATAGTTACTGCACTACCAAATGGTCATGAGTTTAAAGTCTATTAAAATCCTCAGGATCACAGGCACCGCATAGGAAAACTCTGCTTTCAACAACAATCGTGATCAGCAGGCAAAATCCTACAGGCCCTCACCTGATTTGGTGGTCTACCAGGTTCGCTTGTTCGGGATTCACTCCCTACAAGTTTCCCCGTCTTTGCCACCCCTTATCTTAGGTTTCTCTCAAACTTTTCAGATGCGACATCACTCGCAGTCCTATTGACAGAAAAATAAACACGGATATCAAGTAGGAAAAGCAGTATAAATATATATAGTATATAGTATATAGTATGTAATATGATTGCTAATAACCTAGAACTCTTAGGAACTATAATCCTAGTCCTAAACAGACAAAATGTCGTCCCCAGCAGAGTTGCCATTTTACTGTTGGAAAATGGGGACGATGATGACTAAGGTAAAACAAATCCCTATGGCACTCCCCAGCAGAGTCACCATTTTTCTGTTGGAAAATGGGGACAATGATGACTAAGGTAAAACAAATCCCTATGGCAGTCCCCAGCAGAGTCGCCATTTTACTATAGCATGTGATTTTTGTCGGTGACGTAACCACCTTATCGCAAATGGGTTTTCTCCTTACAATGAGGAGGAGTGGGTGCTACTTTCTGATTTCTTATTTATCCCGTGAAGCTGGAAGGGAAAGGGAAGCTATCTAAAACTAACATTGCACGCGAATGTTTAACTGAACAAACGCTTAAGAGATTTGGGGAGTTCGGGGCCAGTTATACAATGGGGAGTTATCAATTACACATCCTATATGTGGTTATCCACAGGTTGTTGGCAATCATAATTGTTTTCTACTTACTGGTGTTTGTTTATCAATTGGGAAAGTTTCTCCTTTGGGAGGGTTTGAGAGAGAGAGTTTTGTGTTGATTTTGGGTTTGGTTCCAATGTTTTTGGTAAGGTATGAAACCTAAGGTTTTTGATTGATGTATGAAGGTACTGGACCTAAAGTTTTGATTTGGTGTGCTCGCTAAGATTTCACAATCTTATGCCTACGTATTCCCGTTGAAGATAAACAGGGAAATCAGAGCAATCGTAGTTCCTCCTATTTTATGGGAGGAAAATATGATATTTTAGTGTCTTGTTTAAAGCCCAAGATAGAAGCTAAAAGAGTATTTGTGTCTTGATCAAAGCCCAAGATTGAAGCTAAAGGGTTGACTGAGAGAGAATTTGTTATCTCTAAAGGGAGACATCTCGTCTGTTTATCACAGTTGTTGGGTGTCTGTTTATAAAGGAGGATTACTTTAACTGGGATATGAGAATCCAGTAATGCCATAATTTCCTTTATAGGGGAATGATCCTGAAGGAGGAAACTTTAACTCAGTGTAGAGCAATGCCATTTTTCCTTAGGAGTTTTTCATGCTAAGAGAGGGACAGTGGTATGGATGTAAATAATCCAGAGGCTTTCCACTTACAGCAATTAGATGAAAGAAAGGGATTTGTTTTGATTTTTGTTTTTTATCAACAGAGAAACCTCTTCCTACAGAGAATTCTTGATTTCCTATGAGAGGATGTTGGATTTTGTGTGGCTTGATCAAAGCCCAAGGTTGAAGCTAAGAGGATGATTGAATCCACTGGGGAAGTCCTTATACAAAGCCTAAGAGGAGGTTGGGAAAGACTAACTCAACAAGAGAGTATTTATCTGTCTTGTACAATGCCCAAGATTGAGGCTAAAAGAGTTGACTTTTTGGGGATATCATTATACAAAGCCTAAGAGGAGGCTAAAAGTTTGAATTTTCTGGGGAAATATGTTGTCTGTCTTGTACAAAGCCCAAGATTGAGGCTAAAAGGATTTTGACTCCGCTGGGGAGGGTTTGTATGTGTCTTGTATAAAGCCCAAGATTGAGGCTGAAAAGAGACTAACTCTGTGGGAAAGAAATCTTTAATTGTCTTGTACAAAGCCCAAGATTGAGGCTGAAATGAGACTTTACTGACTCGGCTGAGGATATTTTAGGTGTCTTGTACAAAGCCCAATATTGAGGCTGAAATGAGTTTTACTCTGCTGGAGAGTGTTATCTGTCTTGTACAAAGCCCAAGATTGAGGCTGAAAGAGGATTGACTCTGCTTAGGAAAATTTATATGGTGTCTTGTACAAAGGCCAAGATTGAGGTTGAACGAGCTAGAGAAATCATTATACACAACCTAAGAGGAGGCTAACTTTTGCTAGGGGAAATCATTATACCAAGCCTAAGAGGAGGATGAAAAAAGATTGACTCAACAAGAGAGTGTTTTTATCTGTCTTGTACAAAGCCTGAGATTGAGGCTAAAAGGGTTGACTCAATAAGAGAGTATTGAAAGGTGATTGACTCAACAAGAAAGTATTGACTCAATAGAAGAGTCTGAAAGGTGATTGACTCAACAAAAGAGTCTGAAAGGTGATTGACTCAACAAAAGAGTCAGAAAGGTGATTGACTCAACAAAAGAGTCTGAAAGGTGATTGACTCAACAAAAGAGTCTGAAAAGGTTAGCTCAGCTGGGGGAAAAATCTTTGTACAAAGCCCAAGAGGAGGCTAACTGTGCTGAGGAAAGGAAGGATCATTATACAAACCTTAAGAGGAGGCTAGCTTTGCTGGGGGAGAACAAAAAAATAAATCATTATACAAAGCCTAAGAGGAGGCTACCTTCTGCTGAGGATTATTGAGATCCAGAGGCAGGTCTAAATGGGGAATCAACTCTTGCTGAGGCTTTACATAAGGGTTGAGATATCAGATGCCTTGAGGGTCTGATTTGGGATAGTGTTATACCAATAGTAAGCTGACCCTGGCTGGGGATTTTTAGGAGAAAGACTGGGTTTTAGAACCCATGGGTTTTAACTCTACTGGAGATTGATTAAAAATGACCAGGGTTTTTCCTATGTTTGTAGGGAACTTGAGAATGTATTTGAGATCATAGAGGAGATTAGACTGTCCAAGTCTACTAGTATGAAAGAATTTATCTTTGTATGATGCCCAAGAGGAGGCTGGTGTTTTAAGGGATGAGAATCAATCCAAAAATTGGCCTGAGGTTTTTTACTCTAGAAAGACTGCTCTAGCAAAGGATGACTAAGTTCTGTCATATACCTTTAAGAGGTCTTCAAGGTCCTTTTATTAAGCCCAAGAGAAGGCATGAGAACTTCTAAGAAGCCGGAGGGTCCTTGTACAAAGTCAAAGAGGAGGCGGGGATGCTTTTAGGAAGCCCGTGGGTCCCAAACCTAAGAAAAGTTCAAGAAAGGTTTCACTGAGAATTAATCCTTTAGTGAACAGTTCTAGGGTTTGAAGAAATTCAAGAGAGATTTCACCGAGAATTAATCCTCTCTGGGGAAATGAACTTCTTTGACAATTTCTAATAGTGACAGTCTGAGAAAAGTTTCACCGGGAATAATGCCTTTCTCTTTGTTCTATATTGTATAAGCCCAAGAGAAGGCAAGATTGTATCTGGAATCCTATGGGGGTCTAGTTTTGACTGTATTAAAGAGTGACCAACTGGCTTTACCTAGTTCTAGACCTTGTTGTCGGGGAAAACTATAAGCAGATATACAAGTATATATACAGTTGATATATGACAAGTATTTAAAAGGATATGAAAGAAGGACTTACAGATGACCAAGCTTCCCACAATACAATTTTATATATATATATATATATATATATATATATATATATATATATATATATATATATATATATATATATATATATATATATATATATATATATATATATATATATATATATATATATATATATTAGACATGTATTTAAAATAATGAAAGAAGGACTTACAGGTGAGCAAGCTTCCCACAATACAGTTATATATATAAAAGCTGATAAAAGAAAGCTGATAAAAACTTACAGGTGAGCAAGCTTCCATAGCTGTATTGTTAGTTGTTCAAGAAATTAAAGAAAGTTTTGATAACAACTGAATATTTGAACCTAAATCAAAAGAGAAGTTGTTTTGAACAGAGATCGGGGCTTACAGCTCAAGGAGAGGACCGAGGTTTATTTTTGTACAAGAGGTGGGGCTTACAGCTTGAGGAGAGGCCCAAAAAGGTTTTGGTTAGAAAAGGGATTGGGTCTTATGCTTCATTAGAGGCCCAACATGATTTTAAGAAAAAAGAGTGGGACTTACAACACGAGGGTAGGCCCAGAAGTTTTTTACTTAAAAGGCAACGACCGCGCCAAGATTTCTAAAATCGTATCGAGACTTATACAATAACTGAGGCCCAAAAAAGTTTTATGTACAAAGGGATGGGTCTTACAACTCAAGGAGAGGCCCAAAGTGTTTGAAAAAGAAAAGAAATGGGACTTACAACACAAGGGTAGGCCCAGTTGATTTTGCTTTGAAATGGCGATCGCGCTGAGATCTTTGAAAACACAGTGGGACTTATACAATGAATGAGGCCCAAAATTATTTATATTTACAAAGGGGTGGGACTTACACTCTATCAAGAGGCCCAAAGTTATGTTTTATGTACAAGTGAAGGGGCTTACAACTCAAGGAGAGGCCCAAAAATAACAGTGATCGCACCGTTGTTTTGAAAGCTGTACTGGGACTTATACAATGACTGAGGCCCAAAAAGGTTTATGTACAAAGGGGGTTGGGTCTTACACTCTATTAGAGGCCCAATGAGTGTTTGAAAAGATTTGAGAAAGATCAAAATCAAAGAAACCCTAATTTTATTTTTTAAAAATAATTTTTCAAAGAAAATTAATTAAAAAATGATAAAACACCAAATAAGTTTGAATAAACAACTTGTGATTTTTGTTTAGGTTTGAAAAATGATGTTTTAATCACAAGATGAATTAAAACTCATTTGGTTTTGATTTTCAAGATGAAAATTGATTTCTTGAAATATTTAGAAATAATTAAAATGAATTTAATTACAAAAATATCAACCATATTAAATAAATAATATAAATTTGATTTTTTTGTGGAATAAAATATTTTAACACTTATGTGATTTTTTGCAAAAATAACCAATCAAAAATAATTAAAATTGAAAGAGAAATTAATTTTCAAAGTTATTAAAAGGATGGTGAAAGAAAATGAGTGGTAAAAACTTAGGAATGCCCCCCCCCCCCCCCCCCCCCCCCCCCCCCCCCCCCCCCCCCCCCCAAGGTTTGAACTCAAGCCCTTGGGGTTGGAGACTGTAAAATTTTGCCATCTAAGCCATGTGCGTGGGTTGAAAGGGAATGGCAAGTGTGTATAATATATGAAACAAACCTTTGAAAATAGTTAAAAAAATAAACAAAAAGGTCTGGGGAGAGGGGGATTCGAACCCCAGACCTCTCGCTCGCTACACACACAAAACCAGCTGATCAACCACTAGGGCGCAATGCCAATTCAAGAATAATATGGCAACTGAATAATATATAGAAAAGTTGGTTTTGAAAACCTGAAGAATGGCGCCATGGCCTTCTTCTTCCTTGAGCCAAATATGTGAAGCCTCCTATCTCACTCGTTTCTCAACCATTTCACATGATCTAAATATGAAAATCATGCGCTTTCAGACAAGGAATACAATGGAAATATTCAATTTTATTGAAATTAATTGAATCAGAACATAATATGATAAAACGTGATGAACCCTAAAACTTGCATGAACTTAATGAAATCCTATACACGAATTGTAAACAACAATTGATTGAGGATAAATGATCTACAAACATTCAGAAACATAATGGTATTTTGAAAATATGTTTATGATGCATGATTCATTGAGTTTGAGAGTTTAAGGTTTACCTCTACAAGTGAGAATCGAATTCTGGTTTGGAGGTGTTACAGATGAGTTCCAATGATTTGGACAGCTTCCTTGTACCTCAATGGATGTGTTTGAATGCTTAGGTTGATTGTAAAACCTTTGGATTGACCAACTTGATCCAACCTACTACTGCCTTATAATTTTGAGCAATTGAGGTATGATTTGATGATTCTGATGTTACAGATTAAATGTAATGGTTTAGATCACTCCTATATGTTTCATATGAGGTGTCTGAACCATTGGTTTGAGTTGCATTGGTCTCCAACTCAAAACCCGATAGTGCTTTCTCAAGAACAATGAAATTTGGTGTTTAAGAAAGAAATGAGAGAAAGCAATGTTGTAAGCTGCTTTGGTGTAATCTGAATGAAGCAGGGTGACCTCTATTTATAGGTGATCAAGTTTTGTCTTGGAGAAATAGTGAATGGCTGCAAGATCAGATCACATTCAATGGCTTTGGCTTGGTGGCATTTCTTCTCATGCAAGGTAAACTAGCTTCTCCCAAGAGCAGAGCTATGTATTGACCAAATACATATTCTTCAGATGTTTTAATTGTATTTTAAGTGAGCATCTTGACTGAGGAAAGTAGCTTTATTGAAAGTGCACTATTGCACATAAATGCCTTTGAATTCAAGGCATAATGTGAGAAAAAACCATTATTCAAGTTGGAATTCCTTTTGGCTTCTTGACTCAGCTTTGCAGGTTGGATCAGATGGATCATGATCATATTGGATGACTGTGGCATAGTGATCCTTGGCTTTGACTCAGAAATCGTGTAAAGCAAGAAAACATGCAAACTGGTTTTTTCAAAACATTGCAGCAGCATGACTTTAGGCTGCCATATCTCTTGGTTTCCATGGAATTTTTTCATGCTAGTGGACTCTTTGAATTGCTAGCAATATACACAATAAATTTGATGTTTACACCTTGAATTGATTCATCTTGCAACTGTGTGAAAAAGTGCCTCAAATTTTGGTGTTTCACTTGAAATCTGCCTTGGGCAGAATTTCTTCTAAGTGTTGGAAAAAGATGAATTTTCATGTTTTTGTCATTTTGATCCAATCATAACTTGAAATCCATGAAGAATTGGAATGATATGTAGTTGAAGCTTTTTTAGAGTGTAGCAATACCTACAAATCCAGCTTTGGATCACCCAAAATGGTTGCTTGGATCTCAAGTTATGATCCTTGAAAGTTGGTACCAAACCCACTTTTGTTCCATAACTTAGAAAAATTTTGGTTTTTTATGGTTGCCCCTTTTGCAAGTTACCTCACTTTTCTTGATTTTTCTTGATGAATGATGATCAATATAATACATTAACATTATTTTTGACTTAGGGGAACCATATTTGTGAAAATTTCCAAAAAGTCAAACTTGATTTTGTGTATGGTTGACTTTTTATCGGATGAAATCCAAACTATGTGATCCTTTGTGAAGTCAAGTCCTTAACCTAAATTAAATCTAATGGATGGATTCCATAGGTGTTATAGGGTGTATTGAATCATGTCCCAAGGTTTGGGAGCATGTCTGGGTCAAAAGTCAAAGGCACAGTTGACTTTTTCCTCAAAACCCTAATTGTGGTCATGGTGAAATTGAAACTTGTGAATCAAGCTTCTTGGATCAATCCATTGTTGTAAGTGGATCAATGTGGTGTATTGGAGGCCCTCAAATCATGTCTTGAGGTCTTGGCTCATGTTTTGTCCCAAAAGTCAACTTAGGGGTGAATTAGGTCAAGAAATCCTAATTCCTAATTTTTTTGTGAATGCATCCCCTGAGGCTAAATTGACTTGATGATTGGGTCCATAAGGCCCCTTGAAGTATATTGGGTTGTGCTCTGAAGCATTGGATCATGCCCAGATGAAAATTTCCATCTGGAGGCCTTGGTCAACCAAAACCCTAATTTGGTGACACTGGCGATCTTGAGGCTTGTTCCACTTGGAATTATGCAGCCTTGTGCTTGATTCTTGATGTGGGAGTCCGCTTGATCCTTTATAGGTGTTTTAGAGGTTATACAAGTTGAAGATCATGTCATTCCTTGATTGATCCTTTGTCTAAGTGCTTTGAGAGGGCTCAAAACCCTAATTCTTGATTATGGTGAATGCTCGATCATCTTTGAGGAGATTGATGAGGCATAAAAGTACATCCATATTGTGATGATAATTTGCACAATGATGGGAAATCTTGGTGGTCAAAATTTGGGGTATGACATACTCATATATGGGTTATTCCTTTTTCCCAACATTGACAACTTCGTCGATACTAATGCCGTTAAGATATTTCTAATCGGGAACCCCGTACCAACCTTGCTCGCAGATTCTTATCATTTTGTACACTTAAGGAATTTATACAGCGGAGGAATGATTACATGCTGTGTACCGCTACTCTACAAATGGTTCATTTCCCATCTACCCAAGTCTGTTGCTTTTTGGGATCACAAGAGTACTCTACGTTGGTCACAAAGGATTATGTCCCTTACCAACTCAGACATAGATTGGTACAATAGGATTTACAAAGGGATAGAGATCATTGATAGATGTGTAAATTTCCCTAATGTACCCCTCATTGGAACTAAAGGAGGAATCAACTACCATCCCATTCTAGCTCGTCGTCAACTCGGATACCCGATGAAGAATATCCCACATAATGTTCATCTGGAAGGTCTTTTCTTCAAGAAAGGAGAAAATGACAGGGAACTAAAGAAGGAAATAATGCATGCCTGGCAACATATTCACAAGAAAGGCTGAGAGTCTCTAGGAAGACCAAATTGTATCTCCATGGAACCTTATCTCCACTGGGTGCAAACTAGAGCTCTCAACCTGAGGATGCCTTACCCTCGTCAAGAAGTTTTTCCATTAAAGGAATCTGTCCTTTATTTCATGTCTGATGCGGAAAAACTCCAGGTCGCTCTCAACAAAGTTCAACGTGAGAAGAGCTCTTGGAAGAACAAGTACCTAATCCTTAATTTAGAGTGTACAAAGATTCATGAACTATTAAAGAAAAAGGATGCTCTGATTGAGATATTATAACAACATGCTATAGAGTCAAGAAGACCAAAGAAATTTGCTCAATCCTTTTACTTGGCAAAGGACTGACAACCTGACAACGGCTGAAGAGCCCCGGTCAAAGAAAAGGAAACTACCAGAACCAGCATCTGAGCTCTCTTCAGAGAGGACTCAGGATCCATGAGCTTACCCATTTTCCTTACAACACTTTGTAAAATACTGTACTTTTCCTTGTAAAATACAGCAATCTTCGAATTTAATAAAAGGGGTCTCACCCCACTGTATGATATCTGCAATCTATTTGTTGAAGTTTCTTTTTTATTAAAACAAAAACTAAAAAAAAATATGTCATTGCATATCATTCATCATTCTCACTTACCGCACAAATTCAAGGTGCCTGACGTTGAAAAATACAAAGGCAACTCTTGCCCTCAAAGGCATTTGGTGATGTACGCTCGAAAAATGTCTACCCAGACAGAAAATCAACAGCTACTGATCCATTACTTCCAAGACAGTTTAACCGGTGCCGCACTCAAATGGTACATGGGTTTAAACCACACCAAGATCATTACTTTCAAAGATCTCGGCACAACTTTCGTTCAGCAGTATAAATACAATTTGGACATGGCACCAGATAGAGATCAACTCAGAGCAATGTCACAAAAGGACAAAGGAACTTTTAAAGAATATGCTCAGAGATGGCGTGAAATTGCCGCCCATATCTGTCCCCCTCTTGAGGAAAAGGAGATGACCAAGATCTTTTTGAAAACATTAAGCTCGTTCTATTACAATCGAATGGTCTCTAGTGCGCCCAGTGACTTCACTGAGATGGTGAACATGGAGTTCGTCTTGAACAAGCAGTCTGAGAATGACGATTGGTCAAAGATGCAGAGCCATCTAGCAGTACTAAGAGATACGGTAGTGCTTTCCAAAAGAAGAAAGAGCAAGAGATCAGTAATATCTCTCTCGGAAAGCAAAGGCAGAGGTATCAACCACTTGCAGCAATAACTCCCGCTATCAACCCAACGCCGGCTCCGACTTACCAACCTCAGGTTGCTCAGAGCCAACCAAATCAACAACAGTATCAGCAAAGGCTGCAACAGCCTCTTCAGCAGGCTCGTCTACCATACAACAACAACAATCGTACGACACGACCCTTAGGGTTCGACCCTATACTGATGTTATACGCAAAACTATTTCCACTTTTACTGGCCAAGAGGCACTTCCAAACCAGGTCTTCTTTTACAGTACCAGAAAATCCGCCTTTTTAGTTTAAAGCGGATCAAACTTGCCCTTACCATCAAGGAAAATCAGGGAACGACATTGAGAATTGTCTCAGCTTCAAGTCTGATGTACGGCAGCTTGTCAGGAACAGGATCTTATCTTTCAAAGATACCAATCAAAATGTCCAGACAAACCCGTTGCCGCAACATGAGAAAACTGCAGTAAATTTAATAGAGGAAGAATTTAGTCGCAGTTATCAAATTCACGATGTGCTCCTATTAGGAACCAATCTGGTCAGGATGCATTGTAGACAAAGCGGGTACAGTCATGTGCCATCTTTCAATTATCACCAGTGTGATACCTGCTCAAAGAACAATCAGGGGTGTTCCGTAGTGCAATCAACATTACAAGAATAATTGGATCTAGGCTAGATTCAGGATCACCGGATCCGTGAAGTCAACATGGCCCATACGCATCCCAACATTGTTCAGAATCGGAACATTCTTGCGATGAACGTCAATTTGGTGGCGATGCACTCAAGGCAAAGTCAATATCATAATCTGCCACGACACGATTACAACACTTGTCCGATCTGCTCAACAAGCAATCAGGGATGGTCTTTTGTACAAGAGGCCCTTCAACGTCAGATGGATCTCGGATGGATCCAAGACTACCGTGAAAGAAATAACCATCAAGTCAATATGGTTCAGATCTTTGACATACGCTTGATGAATACCAGTCTGGTAAAATTACATGTTAAGCAAGTCAGGCTCGGCTTTCTGGCTTCACATGATTATCAAGACTCTGAAGAATGCCGTGAAGATGACCAAGGGTGTGCGCTTGTACAAAGAACACTTCAACACTTGTTGGACCACTGGTGGCTTCCAATCTGCTTGGATGAAGCTACACAACAGATTAGTATGACTGGCAGGAATCTTGGTAGACATCACAGTCATGATGTCCTCTCAATGGAAACAGATCTAGTAAAGATGCACTGCATACAAAGCGGGTGTGGTCGGGTGCCACCCCACAATTATGAATGTTGTAGAGTTTGCTCAGAGAACAACCAAGGATGTTATCTTTGCGAGCGGCTCTTCAAAATCAGTTGGACCGAAAAGAGGTTCGACCATGTTCAAGTTATGGGTCGATCAACGTGATACAAGACTATCTCCCTGATCAAAGTAAAGACGTTGTCATAATTTCTGATCATGGGAAAACCAAAGACGTTTGTGTCATAATCCCTCTACTCGGTGAATCAAGAATCCCTCTTGATAGTAGAAAAGTTCCCAACCAGGAACTGATTGAGGTTGCCTATAACGGTCAGAGAAATCAAAAAGCTTATGTGGTTATCTACTTGCCAAGTCTAATACTGTACAAATCAGAAAAGGCTATCCCTTACAAGTACGGTGCAACAACCATCGAGGATGGAAAGGAAACTCCATTACCCTCCGTTGTGAACATTGCTGACATCAGTTGAGTTACCCGGAGCAGTCGGATCTTTAACAGAGGAGTTGGAGAACCTGCCAAAGAAAAGGAACCTCAAATGGAAGTTCCAAATTAACCAGTCGGTCAATCCAATAATCCAGAACTGGTAAAGAACAACGATGAGATGCTGAAGCTCATCCAGAAAAACGAGTACAACATTGTGGACCAACTGTTGCAAACTCCATCTAGAATCTCTAAACTATCTCTTCTGCTTAGTTTTGAAGCTCACAGGGAAGATCTGCAGAAAGTCTTAAAGCAAGCCTTCATGGAACAATATGTGATGGTAGGACAATTTGACAGCATCATTTCCAACATCACTTCCTGCAACAATTTAGGATTCAGTGATGAAGAACTGCCGGAAGAAGGCAAGAATCATAATATGGCGCTTAACATTACAGTCAATTGCCAGGACGATGCTTTAGCCAGCGTACTGGTAGACACAAGATCGTCTTTGAATGTTATGCCAAAATCGACTTTGATACGACTATCATTTCAAGGAGCCCCGATGAGAGGCAGTGAGATCATCGTCAAAGCCTTTGAAGGATCCAGAAAAACAGTTATCGGCAAAGTTGATCTTCCCATAATCATCGGTCCTCACACTTTCCAAGTCACTTTCCAGGTCATGGACATCCGGGCAGCATACATCTATTTATTAGGAAGACCTTGGATACACGAAGCTGGGGTAGTCACTTCGACACTTCAACAAAAGCTGAAGTTTGTCAAGAATGACAAGTTAGTCACAGTCTGCAGAGAGCAAGCCTTAATCGTGAGCAACTTGTCATCATTCTCCTGTGTAGAGCCAGAGGAGGTGGTTGGAACCCAGTTCCAAGCACTCTCGGTGAGCAATGAGAATCGATCAGAAAAAGGGACGTCGATTTCCCCATACAAAGATGCTCTCGAAGCAATCAAGAATAATAACGCAAAAGGATGGGGACAGCTTGTAATTCCTACGGATAACAAGACAAAGAAAGGTCTTGGTTTCTCTTCAACCTGTACCCGGACTGCCAAGAAAGATGAAAGTTTTCATCCCATTCAGGACTTCTTCCACAGTAGAGGCTTCCTCCACCCAGTGTCTCAAAAAGTACACACCATCAATAAGAGTGACTCCTCCGATACGGACAAGGAATGGAAATCTTATCTCAACGACAACGGTTATATGTCTCGGGAAGAAACGCACATGCCATTCTGTTTTCCAAAGCAGAACCTGAGATATATACCGAGATCAGACGTCTAAATGATCTATGGAGATTATGATCTTGAGGGATGCCGTGCTCCACCAAACTCATTAGAAGATGATCTAATGAAGGACAACTTCGATCAAGATTATTATGATCCCCTGGATGACTTGCCTATCTGGAAGTCGTACACAGAACACTTGGGGCAAAAGAGTCAGCCGAGCGATGCCTATCAGCTGAGTAATATTTAAAAGAACACCCACGTCCCCACCAAGCCATGGGATCATTACTCAGGACATTTAGAACATATCCAACATAATGATGAATCTGCTAAGATTGCAGGACAAAAGTTTATCAACTATGTTTTTCCTAAGGTCAACGTCATCGAGGAAGATGACTCCTCCACTCCCGCAGAAATATGGGACACCTTAAGACAGCCAAGTGGCAAGTACAACTTCTTAGTCAAGTACACTGCTCCTGAAAGTTCTCGCATCAGATACGAGAACATCCAGTCAACTGGATGGGGAGATCCGCTTGAGGATAAAAACACTAGGGAGGATACAACAGAAGAGTTCGTTTATGACAACTCTGCATGGGAGGAAGACTCCAACGATCCTACTCTGCCAATAATCAGCGTCATTTCTAAAGACAAGCCAAGAAGGAAAGTACTAGACTTTGTGATTCACAGAGGAGTTCGTCGCCACTGGGTTGCTGTCAATGTCCCGAAAGTCGTCCATAAGTCTAAGTAATTGCCATCTTTGTTTTAAACCTTTTACCTCGCCTAGGTGAATGGATGTTTTATAGGGCTCGCTTTTCTGTAAATGTCCCTCTTCGCTTCTCCCAAAGCGACAGAGTTTTATTTTGTACGGATGTATTTCAATAATCGACAAAATCATAAATAAATAATGTCGTTCTATCATTCCTGCATTTATTGTTGTTTTCACTTTCATTTTTCAGAAAATGGTAATCCTAAAACAACCCAAAATAAATTAAAAAAAAACACAAGCATTTTTCAGAAAAATACACTGCACACACTCTTGCATTCTCTCTATCTCTTCTAAAAAACAAATCATCACGTCATGCAGATTGCTTGTTTTAAACCCCATTGAAACATACGATCCAATGCCTTCTCCCAACATTGAAATTCCGGTATTTGAAGCTGAAGAAGAAGAGGACGAAGAAACTCCAGAAGAAATTTCCCGATTACTCAGACAAGAGGAAAAGTCTATTGAGCCTCACAAAGAGCCATTGGAAATGGTTAATTTGGGTTCAGAAGAAGAGAAGAAAGAAGTTAAGATTGGAGCAGTACTCAATCCAACTGTCAGAGAAGACTTGATAAGACTTCTCAAAGAATTTCCACATGTATTTGCTTGGTCCTATCAGGACATGCCAAGGTTGGATACCAGCATCGTGGAACATCATTTACCATTGAAATCAGAATATCCGTCGGTAAAACAAAGGCTGAGAATAACTCACACGGATATGGCTATCAAAATTAAGGAGGAAGTGCAGAAACAGATAGACGCAGGTTTCCTTGCCACCTCAGAATATACTCAATGGCTAACTAACATAGTTCCAGTCCCGAAAAAGGACACAAAAGTCAGAATGTGTGTAGACTACATGGATCTGAACAGAGCAAGTCCAAAGGATGACTTCCCCTTACCACACATTGACATGCTGGTAGACAGTATAGCAAAAGTCAAAATCTTCTCCTGCATGGATGGATTCTCGGGCTATAATCAAATAAAAATGGCGTCGGAAGATATGGAGAAAACTTCATTCATCACCCCATGGGGCACCTTTTGTTACAAGGTAATGTCGTTCGGTCTGAAGAACGCGGGGGAAACCTATCAAAGGGCCATGACGACTCTGTTTCACGACACGATGCACAACCAAATCAAAGTGTATGTCGATGACATGATCGCCAAGTCTAAAACAGAAGAAGAGCATATAACACACCTGTCGAAGTTATTCGAGCATTTGAGAAAATACAAACTCCACTTGAATCCCAATAAATGCACATTCGGTGTCTGCTCGGGAAAACTTGTAGGGTTCATCGTCAGCCAGAAAGGAATTGAGGTTGATCTTGACAAGGTCAAGGCCATTCAAGAAATGCCTTCGCCAAAGACTGAAAAGCAGGTCAAGGGATTTTTGGGACGTCTGAATTACATCTCAAGGTTTATATCCCTCATGACCGCAACATGCGCGCCGATCTTCAAACTACTAAGAAAGAATCAAAGTTGCGTATGAACAGAAGATTGCCAAAAAGATTTCAACAGTATCAAAGAATATCAGTTGAATCCTCCGATTCTGTCTCCTCCGGTGGAAGGAAGACCATTGATCATCTACCTAACAGTCTTGGAAGACTCAATGAGTTGTGTACTCGGCCAACAAGACGAAACCAAAAGAAAAGAGTCTGCCATCTATTATTTAAGCATGAAATTCACTAACTATGAAACTCGATACACTATGCTCGAGAAAACTTGTTGTGCTCTGGCTTGGGCAGCCAAACGTCTTCGCCAGTACATGATTTGTCACACTACTTGGTTAATCTCAGAAATGGATCAAATCAAGTACGTCTTTGAAAAACAAGCTCTCACGGGAAGGATTGCCCGTTGGCAGATGTTGTTATCAGAATACGACATCGAGTACCATGCTCAGAAAGCCATCAAAGGGAGTATTTTAGCCGATCATTTGGCTCATCAACTGATTGACGATCAGGAATCAGTTGGATTTGACTTCCCAGACGAAGATGTCATGTACTTAAAAATGAAAGATTGCGATGAACCGCTACCCAGTGAAGGGCCAGAACCAGGTTCCCAATGGGGACTAATTTTTGACGGAGTTGTCAATACTTATGGAAACGGAATTGGGGCAATCATCGTAACACCTCAGGGAACCCATATTCCTTTCACTTCCAGACTGACATTCAAATGCACAAATAATGATGCCGAATACGAAGTTTGTATCATGGGTCTCGAAGAAGCAATTGACTTAAGGATTAAGAACTTGGATGTGTATGGAGACTCAACCCTGGTTATCAATCAGATCAAAGGAGATTGAAACACATACCAATCAGGACTGATTCCTTACAAAGATTATGCGAGATGGTTGTTACCATTCTTCAACAAGATCGAGTTTCATCACATTCCTCGTGAAGAAAATCACATGACTGATGCACTAGCCACTCTCTCTTCCATGATTAGTGTAGGTCAATGGAACAACGTACCTAAGATTGACATAATACGCCTTGAAAGGCCCACCTACGATTTCACAAATGAAGCAGTCATCGATGACAGACCCTAGTATCATGATATCAAATGCTTCCTTAAAAAACAAGAGTACCCACCTGGGGCATCCAGGAAAGACAGGAAGACTCTCAAAAGATTGGCTGGCAACTTCTTCCTGAACGGCGATACCCTCTATAAGAGAAACTTCGACATGATTTTACTCAGATGCATAGACACACCATAAGAAAACATGCTGATGAAAGAAATTCACGAAGGATCCTTTGGTACTCATGCCAATGGACATACAATGGCAAGGAAAATTCTGAGAGCAGAATACTATTGGCTGACAATGGAATCCGATTGCTACAAGTACATGAGGAAATGTCACAAGTGTCAAATATACGCTGACAAAATCCATGTACCGCCAACGTATCTCAAAGTTCTTTCTTCCCTATGGCCTTTTTCTATATGGGTAATCGACATGATTGGCATGATCGAACCCAAGGCATCAAACAGACATCGGTTAATCCTGGTAGCCATTGACTACTTTACCAAATGGGTCAAAGCAGCATCATACGCCAATGTAACCCGACAAGTGGTGGTCCGATTTATCAAAAACAATCTCATCTGCCGTTATGGTGTTCCAAGCCAGATCATTACGGATAATGGATCCTACTTGAACAACAAGATGATGAAAGAGTTATGTGCTGAGTTCAAAATTGAACACCATAACTCATTTCCTTACCGGGCTAAGATGAACGGAGCGGTAGAAACGGATAACAAGAACATCAAGAAGATTGTTCAAAAGATGGCTGTAACCTATAAAGACTGGCATGAGATGCTACCCTTTGCTCTTCACGGTTATCGCACATCTATCTGCACTTCAACAGGGGCCACCCTTTCTCTCTAGTATATGGCATGGAGGCAGTGCTCTCCATAGAAGTAGAGATCCCATCAATCCGGGTATTGATGGAAACTAAGCTTATAGAGGCTGAATGGTGTCAAAGTCGACACGATGAACTGAACCTAATCAAAAGAAAAGAGAATGACAACTTTATGCCATAGTCAGTTATATCAGCAAAGAATGAAGAAGGCGTTTGACAAATGGACTCTAAATTATGATGGCCCTTATGTGGTCAAGAAAGCCTTTTCAGGTGGTGCCTTGAGACTCGCAACCATGGATGGAGAGGAGTTTATCTACCCCACAAATGTTGATGTAGTCAAGAAATACTTCGCCTAAATGAAAAAAAAACGTCTCGGTGGATTGAAAACCCGAAAGGGCGATCCAGGCAAAAATTAGAGACGTGAGCAAAAATCATCCCGATGGATTAAAAACCTCAAAAGGCAATCCAGGCAAAAGTTATGGATTTATGGCAAGTAACTACGTCTGACAAGTTCGACTCCTCAGCAGTAATGTCATCTGTCAGGAATACTTCAGTCAAGGTCACCTTCAACAGAAGCCTTGAATGTCTAGAATTCAAAGTTGGTAGAAGGATAGCGGTCGTTATGTTTCAATGTAGCCCCTTTTCCCTTTAAATTACCATTTTCTAAACTTTGTAATGCTCTATGGTATCACACGCTTGGCTAATTACCATTCTATCAATAAAATTTGAGCCCTAGTGCTTTTGTTTGCAACTCTAATTTATTTTTGCTTTACAAAATGACATTTTTTTAACATGATCAATGATTCTTGAAACAAAACAAAATTGAATTTACTTGTAAAAAATTTCTTCTACTTTTAGAATAAATATGGTAATTCCTGTTGACTTTGAACATCAAAAAGAACATCGATAGCTTCTCCGAAGTGATTAAACCTCAATTTTCAGAATCAAAGTACTCCTTCTAAACCAGTACACCTGAATGAGGGATAAACTGTTTCAGATGTAATGTCCCAGCTGACATTTCCGGCAGAGTTCTTACCTCTTTAGAACGATTGACGATTCTTTCTCCCCCATAGGGACTACCTCTCCTAAGCAATACAGGATTGTTATCTTGAACCGATGGTACTTTTTCATCCCCCGCAGTGGCCGAGTATCCAGTCGTGTTCATCCACTAGTTTGTATGTCGCGTCAGTTTTGTCAGCATAGACATACACACATCATGCATAATTTATTCATATTGCATTGCCATCGCTCTGGTCATACTCATATCCGAGTGATAAAGTCCTCTTATCGATTAAATTGTCAGTTTTCCTTTCCGCGTCGGATAAGACAAAATCCTGGTTTGAGTTCTTTCCTCGTCAGGAAATGTATCGTCTGAGCAATTTCTCCCCAGTTTATTTCTGGATTGGAGACTGTCCTCGACCACTTTGGTAACTTGAACCTCTGAAGGGCAAGAAGACATTTGACAGACACCTTTGGAACATCACTCTTCACTATTGAAGATGATATTTTTGCTTTCCCGAATTAAGGAAAATCCCCAGAGAAAGCCTCTTAATCGAAGACTCTCGACAATACGTCGACTTTTCTCCCAAGAAATTCGATGATTAGTTAAGTCATCAGCATCTCAAAATTGGATCACATCACATGGCATTTCTCCGAAAAGATCTCGAAGAAAAGTATGATGTAGTATCCCCAAGCGAAAAACAGTCTCTCAAGAGACTCGTTTTCCCCAGTAGAGTCAACAAATGGCATCTCCAATAGAGAAGTTTGCACAACTCTACAGCTCGGACAAATGGGTGCCCCCAACAAGTCTGACATCAAATTTTTCCATCAAATGGCGTCTCCCCAGTAAAACTCGGCGGGAATTTTGATGAAGACCGATACAAATAGCATCCCTTGTCGAGAAAAGAACCCGACAATAAGAAACTAAGACTAGTTCCATGGCTAAAAACCAGGATCGAGGGGAGGTTTACGACAAGAAGAAACTAAGACCAGTTCTGTGGCTAAAAACCAGGATCGAGGGAGGTTTATTACAAAAGAAACTAAGACCAATTCTATGGTTGAAGACCAGGATCGAGGGGAAGTTTTACCCTTTTCTAAGTAACTTTGCTTAGCAAACGAAGATGGATGAGCAAACTGTCATTCATAACCAGCGTCAAAATTTCGGGTATTCCGATATTTAATCCTCTTGCACCCTGAGTGTCCGAATATCTTCACCATTCACACCTTCAGGTCCAAGAAGATTAAATAGGGGCATCTGTCATACCCCAAATTTTGACCACAAGAGTTCCCATCATTGTGAAAATCATTACCACAATATGGATGTACCATCATGCCTCTTCAATCTCCTCAAAGATGGTTGAACATTCACTATAATCAAGAATTAGGGTTTCCATCTCTCTCTGAGCATTTGGGCAAAAGATCAATCAAGAAATGACATGATCTTCAACTTGTCCAAACTCTCAAACACCCATAAAGGATCAAGAGGACTCCCACATCAAGAATCAAGCACAAAGTTGCAGCATTCTAAGCGGAAGGAGCCTCGAAATACCCAGTGTCACCAAATTAGGGTTTTTTGTCGACTGCTCCAGAGTGAAATTTTCATAGGGGATTGAGCCAAGGCTTTAAAAATATGACTTAATATGCTCAAAATAACCCTATGAGTCCCTTTGCAAAGTTAAATCACCCTCATAGAATGCATTCCTCAAAAGTCGGGAATTAGGGTTTCTCCGCGCCGAACCGCTCCGGAGCTAAAAGTCAAAACATGACTTTTTTTGGCAAAAATGATCCTTATGACTCATATTTTCATAAAATATGATTTATAATGTCATTTGAACAAGAATTGATCAAGAAATCATGATAACTTGTAAAAGGGGTAATCTTGAAAAATTGAAAATTTTTCTAAGTTACTAAGTTTGGATGGTTTTGGTGCCAACTTCCAAGGACCATAACTTTTGATCCAAACAGCCATTTCAAGTTATCCAAATCCTGATTTGTAGGTCTTCCTACATTCTACAAATGCTTCAACTACATGAAACTCTAATTCTTCATGTATTTTTGGTTATGGATGGATTAGAGTGGTGAAAAATCAAAGATTTAACACTTAGTACAAAATTGTCTAAGTTTCAGCCTTGAACATCAATGTTCATGGGGATTTTTCAACTAAGTCCATATAGTTTCAAGACAAACTATGGCCACACATGAATTTTACCATATAAGGGATTTTTAAAAAGTACATGAGCATTCCATAACTCCATTTGAGCAAGGAGATATGATCCTCCAAAGATGACACTTTCAAACTATCTTGTACAAGACAGATTTGTACATTTTTGCTCGAATTGTTTAAGTTAGGCAATTGCAAGCCTTGTCATCCATTTGGACACCTCAGAGGATAACATCAAAGGGAAAAGATCTGATCCACAAGCCTCCCAAGTCCAAGGATCTACATGTAGCTATGTGTCACCTAAAAAGGCTAGAAATCTCAAAGACTCTAATTTTGTTTCAATGCATTCAATGGATTCACAAGGTGGAAAGCATCAAGACATTGCTAACTGAATTGAGTCAAGCCTTATCTCTGAACCAAAGGACTCATAGCCTGTTCCCTAACCTCAAGTCAATGGCTAAAGAAGACTTGAGATTCCATTTGACCACTATTGGCCAAGGGATTTTCCAAGCCTCCATTCACTATTGAAAATTATATCATTTAAATTCAAAATTAGAATTTCCTCTAAATTTTGATTTTTTCAAACTTCACATAAACATTTTTGGGCCTCTAATAGAGTGTAAGACCCATTCCTTGTCACACATAAACCATTTTGGGCCTCAGTCATTGTATAAGTCCCAATACGATTTCAAAAATCTCGGTGCGATCGCTGCTTTTCAAACAATTTTCATCTGGGCCTCCCTTGTGTTGTAAGTCCCATCTTTCTTATTTCAAACACTTTTGGGTCTCTAATAGAGTGTAAGACCCAACCCCCCTTTGTACATAAATAATTTAGGCCTCAGTCATTGTATAAGTCCCTGTACAGATTTTCAAAATAATGGTGTGGTCGTTGTTTTTCATCTGGGCCTCTCCTTGAGTTGTAATCCCCATCTCTTGTATAAAAATAAACTTTGGGCATCTAATAGAGTGTAATACCCAACCTCTTTTGTAAATACAATAAATTTTGGCCTCAGTCATTGTATAAGTCCCTCTGTGCTTTTCAAAACTACGACGCGATCATCGCCTTTTCGAAAGAATAAATTTGTGCCTCTCCTTAAATATAAGCCCCAAAATTCCTTTCAAAACAACTTCCCTTTTGATTTAGATTCAAATTCATAGTTGTTATCAAAACTTTCTTCAATTTCTTGAATAATTAACCATACAGCTGTGTTTATGACATTGGAAGCTTGCTCACCTGTAAGTTCTATTAGCTTTTTTTTTATACTTGCTTATATATATATATGCTAGGGATGGACAAATTTGAACCGACCGATTGAAACCGACCAACTCATTATTTTTTTTTTGTGCAAATGGGTCGGGTCGGGTCGGATGTCGGGTTGAATAGGTTTCTTAATTTGGATAATATAGGGTTGCTTCGGTCGGGCTCGGATGCTTATTTTGGACTCGAAGAAAACCGAAACCGACCGAACTTAATTAATATATATTTTATTTATTTTTATTACTATATGACCGACTCACTATAAAAATGAGATTTATAATGTTTGAGAATATTATCATTTTTATAATTTAATGATTGCATTGTGTACTCTTAAAAATACAAGACATGTAATATAAAATTTTAAGTATTATTTAGTTTATGGTTTAAAGTACGATAATGATCAAAATTAATGTCAAATAATATTGAAAATATTATCACATAATAATAGTTTTTCTTTTAATAATAAAAAGCATTGTTCTATTCTAAAAATCAGATATTTTTTATAATAAATTTAAAAAATAGTCATTTTTATATAATTATTCTAATAAATATTAAACCGACCCGACTTAACCGACAAACCGACTTAACTGAATCCGACGAAACCGACATTTAATCGGTCGAAATTGGGCCATAAAACTAAAACTGTGGTTTACGTCGGATTTAAGTTTTTGGTCCGAAACCGACCGAACCCGACCGATTGTCCACCCCTAACACTTGCTTAGACTTTTCTCCGGCAATTAGGTCTAGGATTAGATCAAGCCAGTGGTCACTCTTTCAACACAGTCAAAACTAGTTCCCCATAGGAAATTCCAGATACAGTCTTGCCTCCTCTTGGGCTTATACAATATGGAATAGATAAAGACATTATTCCCGGTGAAACTTTTCTCAAGACTGTCACTACTAGAAATTTGTCTAAGAAATTCATTTCCCCAAAGAGGATTAATTCCCGGTGAAACCTCTTCTGAATTTCTTCAAACCCTAGAACTGTTCACTAAAGAAAGGATTATTCCCGGTGAAACCTTTCTTGAACTTTTCTTAGGTTTGGACCCACAGGCTTCCTAAAAGCATCCCTAGCCTCCTCTTAGGCATTGTACAAGGACCCTCACGCTTCTTAGAAGTTCTCATGCCTCCTCTTGGGCTTAGTACAAGGACCCAAAGACCTTCTACAGGTATAGGACAGAACTTAGTCGTCCTTTGATAGTTCAACCCTCCCGATAGTCAGAATCTCAAAACATCAGATCAGTTTAGGTTTGATTCTCATCCCTTAAAACATCAGCCTCCTCTTGGGCATCATACAAAGATAAACCTTTTTATACCAATAGACTTGGACAGTCTCACCTCCTTTTGGATCTCAAAAACCCTCAAGTTTCCTAAAAGCACAGTAAAAACCCTGATCAATCACCAGCAGAGTTAAGACCTCCACATGTTTCAAAACTCAATATTTAAACCCTTACTTTAAAATTTCCCCATCTAGGGTCAATTTACTCCCAGTAAAACCCTCAGAAAACTCAGAACCTCATGGTCTATGATATTTCAACTCTTCTGCAATCCCCAGCAAGAGTTAATTCCCCAATTTGGACCTGTCTCTGGATCTCAACAATCCTCAGCAGAAGCTAGCCTCCTCTTAGGCTTTGTATAATGATCATCCCTCAGCACTTTTAGCCTCAATCTTGGGCTTTGTACAAGACAGATAAAACCTCTCCCCAGTGGAGTCAATTCATTTTTAGCCTCAATCTTGGGCTTTGTACAAGACATATAAAATATTTTCCAACTGAATCATTAACTTTTAGCCTCAATCTTGGGCTTTGTACAAGACAGGCAAAATATTCCCCGGAAGAGTCAATTCCTTCTAACCCCCTCTTAGGCTTTATATAATGATCTACCAAAAAAGAGTCAATTCTTTCCTTTTAGCCTCAATCTTAGGCTTTGTACAAGACAAATAAAACACTCTCTTGTTGAGTCAGTATTCTTTAGCCTCAATCTTGGGGTTTATACAAGACAAATAAAATACTCTCTTGTTGAGTCAGTATTCTTTAGCCTCAATCTTGGGCTTTGTACAAGACAAATAAAACACTATCTTGTTGAGTCAGTATTCTTCAGCCTCAATCTTGGGCTTTGTACAAGACAGACATAAAACTCCCTAGTAGAGTCAACCTTTTAGCTTCAACCTTGGGCTTTGATCAAGGCACACACAAAAAAAAACATCCCCTCAGGAAATCAAATTCTCTCTGTAGGAAGACATTTCTCTGTATAATCACATATCAAAACAGACAATCAAAACAAACCTTAATCCCAGATAACTGTTATAAGTGGCACACTTGTTGATTCAAAAATCAAAACTGTAGTCCATCTCTTATCCTGGTAAATCCCCTTTCTTTCATCTAATTGCTATAAGTGGCAAACCTCTGGATTATTTACATCCAAGCCAATGTCTCTCTCTTAGCATGAAAGATTCCTAAGGAAAAATGACATTGCTCTACACTGAGTTAAAGTTTTCTCCTTCAGGAGAAATCCCTTATAAAGGAAATTATGGCATTGCTGGATTCCATATATTCCAGTTAAAGTAATTCTCCTTTATAATCAATCACCCAACAGCTGTGATAAACAAATAAGATTTCTCCCTTTGGAGATGACAAATTCTCTCTCAGTCAAAACCTTTTAGCTTCAATCTTGTGCTTTGAACAAGATACAAATAACCTTTAGCTTCAATCTTGGGCTTTAAACAAGACACCAAAACATCTTTTTCCTCCCACAGCATAGGAGGAACTACGATTACTCTGATTTCCCTGTTTTCTTTAACGGGAATACGTAGGCATAAGATTGTGAAATATTAGCGAGCACACTAATCAAAAACCTTAGGTCCAGTACCTTACCAAAAACATCGAAAAACCCAAAAAACAACAAAAATACTCTCTCAAACTTTCCCAACCCATGACAGATAAACACCAGTAAGTAGATAACAGTAGAATTTGCTAAACGATCTATGGATAATCATATATAGGATGGGTAATTGACAACTCCCCATTGTATAACCTGACCCCGGACCCCCCAATCTCTTAGCATTTGTTAAAGAAAAGATTTGCGTGCAAGGTTAGTTTTAGATAGCTTCCTTTTTCTATCCAACTTCATAGGATAAATAAGAAATCAGAAAGTAACACCCAATTCCAACCAATGCGGTAAGGTGGTCGCGTCGTCGACAAAAATCGCACGCTACAGTTACAAACAAGCTAGAATAATTCCTTTATTTAATAAAGTAGTCACATGTTCAATTTTAATATTAATGCATGTATACAAAATATTATAGTATTGTAGCTGCAAATTATCTTGGAAATGTGGACATTAAAACTATCCATATCTAGCTTTGTGTTTACTTTGTTTAGAATGAGTATTAGTTAGTAAGCAACTCAATAGTCCATTGTGACATTATCTATGATTAAGGAGTTGAGAATTATTTAAGGATGTGTGAAGGTGTATATTCTGATTATCAAAGGAAAATTCATCTTTGTCATACACTTATCGAGGACCATCTTCAACCGAATAGCAAAAACTTTCAGAGGACCTAATTGTCGTTAATTTAAAGCAAAAAATATATAAATGTTTTGAAACTATTCTACACCAATAGTTGTACCCCTGCTGGACATTAATAGCAGGATTTACAAACAGATGTTTATGCACCAAGCACAAACTGCAAACTAACTAAAGCTGCCCAGAGACCACTTAACCAAAAATATGGGTGTTCGCGGTTCGGTTTGGATCGGTTTTGAAGCAAAATATCATCCGATCCAAAGGTAAATTTACTCACGGTTTGGTTCGGTTTTGGATGATTGGTTAAAAAAATCCGATCCGATCCAATCCATATTAATGCGGTTTAATTTGGATCGGTTTTTTGGATATCCAAATTACAAATTATATCCTTTATTAATATTCTAAAAGTACTAATAAATAATAAGTTTGACATAATATATAATATACTAAATCAAAAGTTAAAGTCAAAAGTTAAAGTTAATATTACAAGATGAAAATAATAAAAATAAATAGATTAAATCAAACTAATAAATATTATTTAAAACAATAAGTATCATCTAATATTAAATTAACACAACATATATACTAATAAAAATTAAATAAGTATAAAAAATATATACATGCGGTTTGGTTTGGTTTGGATCGGTTTTGAAAAATCAATCTGAAATCCGATCCGAACCGATCGGTTTTTACAAAATGACATCCAAATACATCCAAAAAATTTCGGTTTTTTGCGGTTTTCGGTTTTTTTGGATCGGTTTGCGGTTTTTATTTGGACTGGTTTGGATTTGAACACCCCTAACCAAAATTACAAAACAAGAAAAAAGACTACACACTAAACCTCTTCTACACCAAAACGACCGGATAAAGACGAATAATTTCCGGACAAACACTATCAAACCAATGCTTAAGCTCACTAATTAAAAGGTACAGATTATAACAGCAGCAGAGATAGAGGAACTAACAGCACCAAAAAGTTGCCTAACCCCAAAGAGGATACAACTACCCACTATCTTGCACTTGAGCCAAGAACCAGTGAAGAATTTCTCCACAAAGAGCACCACCTTTGAACCTTTAATGATGACTCTAGCTTCTACTTAGTGTTCTCTTCTATGCTTTCCAAAATTGCATATCGCCACCAACCGAAAGAAGAACTCACAGACTGATAAATCAGAGATAGACCATATGCCAGAAAAAATTAATATTTGCACCAGCAGGATGATGAGTCACCTGAATGGATGCTGAAGCTGAATACCAGGCGCGAAGCAGTATAAAAATCTGAACAGTAAAAGCAAAGCTGAATCCCAACATTTTGTACTTTTCAACAAGTGTAATAGAAAATACTGCACAACAAGCGATGCCACAGAAATTATGTGTCACTGATTAAAGGTTGATAGTATTTTCAAGTTCCCTCTCACTCAATTTAGGACAGTTGAAAATGACCAATTCTTTTCTGTTCTTATTTTTGCTCTTTCAAAGGACCTGATCAATAGAGTAGGAAAAGAAAGTTGAGGCAAAGATTCCAAGAGCTTGCAATGCTCCAAGTTTAAAAAAACAAGTTTGGAAATCTCCTTCAGACTAGGCAACGTTACAAGATTGTTTCCATCTATACTTAATTCTTCTAGCCAAAGTACATATCCAATTGCATCAGGGAGTTGGCTTAGACCACAAAAAATAATATCAAGTTCAACTAAGCTAAAGATATTGATGAAGAAAGGCAAAAATTTTCACTTATATTGTAGTTTGGTATGCTGGTTAGATTTTTGCAATCTTTCAAATTCAAGAAAACAAGCTTTTTTAGAACCCCAAAGCAATCTTATTTATAGCTGAGCAGTTTCCTTAGAAAGTAACGAACCACAGAAAATAACGCCGGTCAATTCAAAGGGAACATTAATCGAAGGAAATAACTCTACCAAAAGTGCACCGTCCAAGACTGCCTTGACTATTTCTTCTTTTAAGAATACCTTCCAAAGAACTTATTACATGCGAACATGTTTTATCACAAGGTCCTGACATCATGTCAGACATTGTCTTTTATCTACTAGCTTGTCTTCAGTCCTGACAAAGACTTCAAATATTGGCTTTTCAAGCAGAAACACACAGAATCATCTTCTTCCTTCCATAATCCATAAATAATTTCATTGATGATGAACTTTCAGTGATTCTGAATTCAGTCAGCAGAGAAAAATAAATTCTCCCAGACTAAACCAATGATTCTTAGGCATCTATCAAGAATCATAGAACTTGCACTGCCAAGTCTCCCCCTACTTGCAATGTAACACCCCAAATTTGTAAGAATATTTATTTAATTTATTTAAATATAATATTCGCGATTTTTGGCGAATTCTGGTGTTTTGGGCATTGTGTGGAATTTTGTGGAGTTTTGGTTATTTAATTAAATAATAGTATATAATATGGAATATATTAGTATTATTATTAATTTAAATAATATTAGAGGAATTAAGGGTAAGATGGACTTTTGAGGAGGATTAGTGAGGGTATTATGGGAAAAGCCCATGTGGAGGCCCAAAGGTTAAGTTTAACCAAAAAGGAGGAATTGAGAAGATTAGGATTCATTTTTGTGTTAGACCGTGAAAATAAGGAGAAAGGTGCAGAGCTCTGAGGAAAAAGGGAAAGGCGGGGATTCGAGAAGGTTTCCAAAGACTCAATAGATAAAGCTCTGAATCGACAATCTAAGGTATGGGGAGTATTGCCTTTCATTGTTTCAATATAGGAAGTGATGTGTTTAAAGTGGATTTTGGAAGAGTTTATGAGTTATTGATGATTTAGAGGTATTTCTGAGGATCGATGATGGATTATTAAGGGTTGAATTGATTCGGGTAAAAATAAGCCTTCGAGGCAAAACCTTCTTTGATGATATGTGAGATCTTGTATGAGAAAGGAGTTAAGGGGTTTATGGGAACCTTGAGAGTTTGTGAAGGTTTAGGTGATTTTGAGTTAGGATAGTGGGATTAACCGACCTAATAGTCGTAGGTTTTATGCCTTTGATCGCCTTGATGCTTTAGGATTATTTTAAGAGTGTTTTGGGGTGAATTGAGGTTGGAATCGTAAAGGTTTTTGGGGCTGGGATGCTACTGATGCGTAGCAGCGATTGCAGAAATCGCAGGTTCCCAAAGCGAACCATTCCTTCGCAAGGCGAACATTTGCCCAGGCTCGCAAAGCGAGCAACGCAGCGAATGTGCGATGATTTTATTGGTGAATACTTGATGAATTCTGAAGTGTGATTTCTTGCTCGCAGAGCGAATGTCCCAACGAGTGGATTCGCAAAGCGAATGAGGTGGCGAGCGAGAGACAGAATGGAAACTCTCTAGTTTTTGTGTGGGATTTTAGGGTTCGCGGGATGCTCGCAAAGCGAACAACCCAGCGAACTCTACAGCGAACGCCTGCTATTCGCGAAAATTGTTTCAAGATGTTGTGTTGTCTTGATGTTTTGATGCTGTGATTTTTCTGATGATTTACCATGATGTTATTGATGATCATGTGATGATGATTTCGTGATGTTTTGATGAAATATTTGATGATATGAATTATCGTGATGTATATTGATGATTATGAGTTGTTTATATATGATGTTTGATGGTTAAGTGATGATATGAATTACCATGAGTGTATTGATGATTATGAGTTGTTTATACTTGATGTTTGATGATTAAATACTGATGTGAATTACCATGAGCTATATTGATGATTATAAGATGATGATGCATTATGGTTTGATGAATAAATGACGATATGACGAATATGAGATTTTGACGAATGATGATGCACGTAATGATTTTATTGACGATGATGATTATTGACGTTGTGTATCATGCATTCATAGCATATTTTGATGATGATGTTAGGACTTCGGCCCAGTGATGATTATGTTTGACTTCGGTCTATTTTGGCTTTCATCCCATTGTGTGGATGTGAAGTGGTTTTTGACTCCGGTTCTTGTGTGGAACCGATCCTAATGACTAGGATCTTTGGAGGGTGATGGCCTAAGTGTCCATCGATTGTGACGATTGGTACCACATGCATGAGTCTTGTTATGCATTGCATTTATGTGGCATTTGTTGATATTTATGATGTTGTGTTTTGATGTTTGCCTTGTGATGACTCTGATGATGTTGTATATGATGATGACGCCATTTTATGCATATCTTGTTTTTATATTTATTATAATGAATTGTGATTACCCACCCTGCCTGTTTGAATGTTGCCTCCACGTGGGTAACGTGCATGTGATCAGGATTAGCCGTGGATGCTTCGAGGAACTTTTGAAGTATTATTTGCTTTTGGTCGATGTAAAGGGTCTTGCTCTGATAGTGTAACATCGGATTGGGTCATTGAGTCGAACCATGTTGAGTTTTATTTGGCTGTTATTTTGTTGTTATTTTGATGATTATGGTTTTGTTTCAAAAACCCTTTGGTGGGATTTTGTGATTATGGTGGATCTACTGCCCTTTGAGGCATTTTTTTAGTTATTTTGAGGAAAACCTGTTGTTTACGGAGCAACTTTTGTTGATTTGATTTTATTGAGAAATGTGCACCCTTTGAGGCGATGCTGATTTATTTAATGATTTTATGTTTAATCCGCTGCGATATTTGTGGGGTAGAAAAGGGTGTTACATTAGTGGTATCAGAGCAGGTCGGTCCGTCCGGCCAGGCTGTCTAATGTTGTCTAGTCCCTAGTGTTCGACATGTGTGTGAAAACACTGTCGATGCTTGTTTTGTTTTCCATTTGCAGGTTGGGAATGAAACAAGTGGGGGAGAAGATGGTGCTTCTCCAAGATGCTTCAAGTGTGGGGCGATAGCTAAGAGTGGTGTTGGACGCTACAATAGTTTGGTAAGATAGTTTGTATCACCTCATGATAGTCGGCTGTTATTGATAAATTGAGGAACTGATCACCCTTAATCTCTTGTTGATAATAGATGGGATCGTGTTGGATGGGATAGACGTGTCTTGCGAGCTTAAGTGGTGTGTACAATGAATCGTTTGGAGTTAAGCCAAGTGCTTACAGATGGTTTTGATGAGTCTATGCAGGATGGTGCTGAGATGTTTATGTTAAGGGTAACTTTGAGTACTGGTGAAGGTGGAGAAATGGGTGTTTTGCCTGGTGTTTGTGAAATTTCGGAAGTGTTTCCTGATGACGTAAGTGATTGGCCTCCAGAGCGTGAGGTAGAGATTGCGGCGGATTTGATACCAGGTATGAATCTGGTGTCAATGGCTTCTTACCGGATGTCTGTATCTAAGTTGGGAGAATTGAAGAAACAATTGGAAGAGTTGCTTGGGATGAAGTTGTCGACTGAGTGTTTCTCTGTGGGGTGCTCATGTGTTGTTGGTGAAGAAGAAAGATGGTATTATGAGATTGTGTGTGGATTATAGATAGTTGAATAAAGTGACAATCAAGAATAAGTATCCACTTCTGAGGATTGATGATTTGATGGATCAATTGGTGGGCGCTTGTGTTTTGGCAAGATTGATTTGAGGTCTGGTTATCATCACATTCGTGTTAAGCCTGATGATATTGCGAAGATAGCTTTCAGGACGAGGTGTGGTGACTATGAGTATATTGTGATGTCGTTTGGTGTATCTAATGCATCTGGTGTTCATGGAGTATATGAATCAGATTTTTCATGAGTATTTGGATCAGTTTGTGGTGGTTTTCATTGATGATATTCTGATATATTCTAAGTCTGAAGAAGAGCATGTTGAGCATTTGAGAACTGTGTTGCAAGTATTGAAGGAAAAGAAGTTGTATGCAAAGATGTCGAAGTGTGAGTTTTGGTTGAAGGAAGTGAGTTTCCTTGGCCATGTGATTTCAAGTGGTGGAATTGTTGTAGATCCTTCTAAGATTGATGTGGTGTTGCAGTGTGAGACTCCGAAGTCTGCTATTGAGATACGAAGTTTTCTGGGATTGGCGGGTTATTACCGCAAGTTTATCGAGGGCTTTTCTAAGTTGGCATTACCTTTGACTCAGTTGACTCGAAAGGGTCAAGCTTTTGTGTGGGATGTAGCTTGTGAGGAGAGTTTTGTGGAATTGAAGAATAGGTTGACGATCGCTCCAGTGTTGATTTTGCCTAATTCGAGCGAATCTTTAGTGGTGTATTGTGATGCGTCGAAGATGGGTCTAGGTGGAGTATTGATGCAGAATGGACAAGTTGTTGCTTATACTTCGAGACATTGAGAGTTCATGAAAGGAATTATCTTACGCATGACTTAGAGTTGGCCGCTGTGGTGTTGTGTTAGAAATTTGGAGACTTATTTGTTTGGCTCTAAATTTGAAGTGTTCGGTGATCATGAGGATTTGAAGTACTTGTTCAATCAGAAAGAATTGAATATGAGGCAGAGAAGGTGGTTAGAGCTGTTGAAGGATTTCAATTTTGATTTGAGCTATCATCCGGGCAAAGCAAATGTAGTGGCTGATGCATTGAGCAGGAAGTCATTGCATATGTCGATGCTTATGGTGAAAGAATTGGAATTAATTGAGCAATTCCGAGATTTGAGTTTGGTATGTGAAGCCACTCCCGACAGTGTGAAGTTGGGAATGTTGAAGTTGATGAGTGGCATTCTGGAAGAGATCAGAGTGGGACAACAATCTGACTTGAAGTTGGTTGACCAGTTGACATTGATCAATCAAGGTAATGGAGGAGAATTCAGGATTGGCGAGAATGGTGTAATGAAGTTTCGGGATAGAGTATGTGTCCCAGATGTTCCAGAAATCAAGAAGAGTATTTTAGAAGAAGGACACCGAAGTGGGTTGAGTATTCATCCCGGTGCTACGAAGATGTACCAGGATTTGAAAAAGTTGTTTTGGTGGCCGGGTATGAAGAAGGATATCGCAGAGTTGCTTATGCGTGCTTGACGTGTCAGAAGTCGAAGATTGAGCATCAGAAGCCTTTAAGTATGATGCAACCATTGAATATTCTAGAAGGGGGATGAGATAGTATTTCCGTGGATTTTGTGTCGGGATTGCCAAAAACTGAGAGGGGGAATGATTCTATTTGGGTGATTGTGGATAGATTAACTAAATCGGCTCATTTCTTACCGATGAAGATTAATCATTCTATGCAGAAGCTAGCTGAGATGGATATTGAGGAAATTTTGAAGTTGCATGGGATACCTTCGAGTATTGTGTCGGATAGAGATCCAAGATCTACATTGAGGTTCTGAAAGAGCTTGCAAGAGGCTTTGGGTACTAAGTTAAGGACGAGTTCTGCCTATCATCCGCAGACGGACGGTCAGACAGAAAGGACTATCCAATCCTTAGAGGATTTGCTGAGATCTTGTGTGTTGGATTATGGAGGATCTTGGGATAGCCATTTTCCGTTGATTGAGTTCACGTACAATAATAGTTTTCATGCTAGTATTGGGATGACGCTGTATGAAGCTTTGTGTGGAAGGAGGTGTAGGACTCCATTGTGTTGGTATGAATCAGGTGAGAGTGTGGTACTCGAACCTGAGATTGTGCAAGAGACGATCGAGAAGATTAAGATGATCCAAGAAAGGATGAGAGCGTCGTAGAGTCGCCAGAAGAGCTATCATGATAAGAGGAGGAAGACACTCGAACTCCAAGAGGGAGATCACGTATTTTTGAGGGTGACGCCAGTGACTGGTGTGGGTCGAGCTTTGAAGTCTAGGAAGCTCACTCCATGTTTTGTTGGTCCATATCAAATCTCGCAGAGGATAGGAGAGATAGCCTATCGAGTTGCTTTACCGCCGCCACTTGCAAATTTGCATGACGTGTTCCATGTGTCTCAGTTAAGGAAGTACATTCCAAACCCGTCGCATGATTCAGATGGATGATGTACAAGTGAGGCATAACCTGACAGTGGAAGCTTTACCTGTGCGGATTGATGGTTGAGAGATGAAGCGACTGCGGGGTAAAGACAACTTTGGTGAAGGTGTTGTGGGGCGGACCAGCTGGCAAAAGTTGGACTTGGGAACGTGAAGATCAGATGAGGGGGTCGTATCCGACTCTATTTCCTTGAGGTAATTTTCGAGGGCAAAAATTCTTTAAGTGGGGGAGAGTTGTAACACCCCAAATTTTTAAGAATATATATTTAATTTATTTAAATATAATATTCGCGATTTTTGGCGAATTATGGTGTTTTGGGCATTGTGTGGAATTTTGTGGAGTTTTGGTTATTTAATTAAATAATAGTATATAATATGGAATATATTAGTATTATTATTAATTTAAATAATATTAGAGGAATTAAGGGTAAGATGGACTTTTGAGGAGGATTAGTGAGGGTATTATGGGAAAAGCCCATTTGGAGGCCCAAAGGTTAAGTTTAACCAAAATGGAGGAATTGAGAAGATTAGGATTCATTTTTGTGTTAGACCGTGAAAATAAGGAGAAAGGTGCAGAGCTCTGAGGAAAAAGGGAAAGGCGAGGATTCGAGAAGGTTTCCGAAGACTCAACAGAGAAAGCTCTGAATCGACAATCTAAGGTATGGAGAGTATTGCCTTTCATTGTTTTCAATATAGAAAGTGATGTGTGATAAATGTTTTATTCATGATAAAATAACACATAAAATAGGGCATTTATCTTACTTGAATGACAAGATTCTAACATAAACACCTCAACTAATGAATGAAAGCAATATGGTGCAAAGTCTTCTTGGTTTGGTTTACATTTGTGCAGGAGAAGGCTAAAGAATGCATCAAAGAAAGAACAAAGAAAAGTTGTGCCCTGCAGACTTCGCATAGCGAAGCAAAGCGAAGCAGAAGCAAAAGCTAGTTCGCATAGCGAAGCAAAGCGATAGGAAGCGATGGACAGCGATAGGCAGCGATGCAAAACAGAACCAAACTGTCCTTGAAGCGAAGAACGCGAGAGGGAGCGACTAAGTTCGCGATGCGAACTTTCCTTCGCGTAGCAAAGTAAGGCGGCTTCACCATAGGCGGTTTGACAGCTCAGAGACTTAATGGAGAAGAAAGGCAAGTTCGCATAGTGACCATACTTTCGCTATGCGAAGTCAGGCGGCCAGAACTGCTATAAAAGGAGATCAAACTCAGTTCAAAGGGCATTCAGTTCTTATCTTTTGTAATACTTGGTAATAGATTAGGAAAGGAGGAATAGAGAGTTTGTAAGGAGAGGAGCTGGACACACATCAAGAGTCGGGAAATCGTCATTGATGTTGGTTCAACTCCATTCTTCCATTGTGTATCAAGCTACCATGAGTAGCTAAATCCCTCTCTTGTTGGGATTGGTCGTAGTTCACCGAAACAATATGTATTATCTTTAATCATGGCGTTATATGCAATTTATGTATGAATCGTTATTGATGTTATCTTCATTTTACCGTTTATTTCATGGATTGAATTGATATTGACAAATACAATTCCAATCTCGATCTAAGATAACATCTATTAAACCCTAAATGCTAGACATAGATTTAGGTTTAATATTCACAAAAAGTATCGAATCGTAATGCAACAGTATTGTTTAATAGGCTGAGAAATCGTCGATTAAACCGTAAGGTAGAACTCTCATCAAAGTTTAGACATGAACTTTGTTTGTAAGCGATACGTGATAATATCGAAATATGCTTAAATTGTGTATAACTGATTTGTGATATACATATTGAATCGGTGGATGAACACCAATTCCCAACAAGTCTATTCCTCTGAAAACTATCTTCATTTATCATACACATTTACTTTTCGCAATTTACAAACCAAACATCTTGAAACTTTTACTTAGAATCATAGAGAATATTGAACGGTTTTGATATCGCTCCAATCCCTGTGGATACGATAAAAACAAATACTTACATTTGATTGTACTCAACATCAAATTGGCGCCGTTGCTGGGGATTGGCGTTTAAGATATTAAAACATCGCAATAGTTTCTATACTTCTAAGTTGTTATATATTGTATATATTTGTTTTTCGCAACGTGTGTTTAATTGTTGGATAGGTGGTGAAACTTCTGTTTATGCTTCGAGGCAAGACTTCGGAAGAACAACTTCTTTTTGATCCCGAGATCGAAAGAACTATCCGAAAGAACAAAAGACAAAAGAAGAAACAGAAACAACTATCCAAGAAGAAAAGTCACAAAGGAGCTTTAGCATCAACTTCTTCAACAAATCCAACAAAAGAAACAATGGCTGAAGTTGTCAACAATGAACCATGTCGGAATAGTCCGAGACGATTGGCTCGTCTCACCATCACTCCAAACAACCGACGAGCTGAAATGAAAACGGGACTGCTACAACTTATTTATGCTAACCCTTTTGTAGGTTTAGATCATGAAGATCCATACAACCATCTCACCAAGTTTTACGAGTTAGCTGGTACATTAGGAGCACCGGAAGCTGAAGAAGAGGCAGTCTTCATGAGACTGTTCCCATACTCTTTAATCGGCAAAGCAAAGGATTGGTACTTGGACCAACCTACGGACATCATGACCAATTGGAATGTACTCGAAGAACACTTCCTGAATAGGTTCTTCCCACACAATAGGTTCATGGATGCCAAGGCAGCAATTGCCTCGTTCGCACAAAGTGCAACTGAAACTCTGCGCGAGGCTTGGGAGCGATACAAATCTATGTTGCGGAAGTGTTCTAATCACGAGTTTGATGAGCGTACACAAATCCACATTTTCAGAAATGGACTTTAACCACAACCCAAGATTTTACTCGATGCAACCGCAGGTGGATCTTTGTTATCTAAAAGCGCAGAGGATGCGGTATCTATCATCAACCGTATGGCCTTGAATGATCATCAGGTGCAGTATAATCGTAGCACAACACAAAGACAACCTGGAATCCTGGAGTTAGGTACCAATGATGCAATCTTGGCACAAAACAAAATACTCACTCAAACAGTGGAAGAATTAACAAAACAGCTATCCAAACTTCCACAACAGCTGAAGGAAATGCACGGTTCAACCAACAAACCACAACAAGCAGCCATGTGTGAACTTTGTACAGGAGACCACCCAACCGGTTTTTGTCCTCTGATTAATGAAGAGGTCAATTATGTGGGAAACCAGCAGCAGAGGCAGGCCCCGTACCAAAACAATCAAGGGTATTCCTACAACAACAATGCAAGCTATGGCCAAAACAGGCAGAACCAATACCATAGCTACACCCATCCAGACAAGCTTACAAAGATAGAAGATACCTTGAACCAATTTATGCAGATGTCCATGGCAAACCAGAAAAACACGGATGCATCGATTAGAAATCTGGAAACGCAAGTAGGGAAAATCGCAAAACATTTGAATGAGCAACAACAAGGACCATTCTCTGCCGCCACTCAGCCCAATCCAAAAGAAACATGCAATTCAGTCACAACAAAGATTGGGAGAGGGGATGAAACAAAAGTTGAAGAAAATACCAAAGAAAAAGAAAAGTTGGAAGAAGAAAACAATGCTGATCCTGGAAGCATTACAATACCTGTTACCATTGAAAAAATGAATTTTGATCAAGCTTTGATTGATCTTAGTTCAAGCACCAATCTTTTTCCATTCTCCGTTCTTAAAAAGATCGGTAACCCGGAAATGGAGCCTACAACAATGTTGTTACAACTTGCTGACAAATCCATTGCAAAACCAGTTGGAATGATAAAGAATATAATGGTTAAACTTGAGAGATTTATATTCCCAACAGATTTTGTGGTGATCAACGTTGAAGAAGATCATGACAGTCATCTGATTTTGGGGCAACCCTTCATTAAAACTGCCCGAATGATGATTGACATAGATAAAGGCAATATGAAAGTAAGGTACAAAGATGAAGAAGTCAACTTCAAATTGTTTCAACAGAAAGAGGATGACTATTGCAAGATTGAGGCTCCTGGTGAAATAGGCCTGAAATTGAAGAGAAAGAGAAACAAACAAAGGCAAGAAGATGGTGGCATAAACGCTTTGGCAAATTCATACAAGCCACCTTGATGTTACGCGAAACAGGCGTCGAGTTAACGACGTTAAACAAACACTTGTTGGGAGGTAACCCAACCTTTTTATTTGTTTATGTTTGTTTCCTATTGCATAACTAGTTTTAATGGTAGGAAGAAAATAGCATGAATGAGCCAAAACAAAATTCTGCATAAAACTGAATTCTGCAGATTTCGCATCGCGAAATATGCTTCGCATAGCAAAAGTAGCAGAATCAGCAAAAATGCCATTCATGCCATTCTCCTTCACTTTAATGTTTTTCTTTTAGTTCAGCTGTGGGTGTCATATGACCAATCCACATACTTGATACTTGTCCTCTAAATGAGATTGGAAAAGCAAAAGAGTGGATGATCACATTCACATGAATCAACAAAGGTACAATGGTAATGATACAAATTTTGGAAGAATCACACAATCCAAGGTACTTGTTTATTGCTTTCTTAGAACTTAGCATGATTATGACATGAGTAGTCTACATAAAATCAAGTCATTCAAGCTTATGCAATAACATGTTTTCATTGTGAATCACGTAGTTCCAAAACCAGAAAAAGTGAGGTAACCTTTCATTGATTACTATATGATTAAGAAACTGATACATTCTTGTTTTAACTCTTTGGTTCATGCTTAATCTTGCATTTATGTTAATAATTGTGGAGACATGGAAAGGATCAAGGCAATTCTTCAAAGTGAGCATAACTAGTAAACCAAATGGAGCCTCATTGTCCCTTGTGAGTGAGTGAGCATTTGCAACCCCTTTTGAGGCATATGACATTGTATCAACCATTGATGAACTGAGCAATGCATTAAGTAAACCACTTAATGGATATTGTTCCACATCTTGAAAATTCATAAAAGTTCATCCATGATTGATTCACAATCTTCTTGAATTAAACCCTTGAAACCATTGCCAGTTCTTGAAGAGCATTCAAAGTAAAAAGAAAGGTTTTATTCAAGTTGGGGAGAGGAAGAAAAATTCCTTTGTCAAGAAAAGAAAAATTAGAAAATGAAGAGATCAAGAAAAATATGAAAGAAAAAGAAAAGTAAGAAAAGAAAAAGGCAAATACCAAAAGATGGATAGATTCAAAAGAAAGAAACAAAGAAGGTTTGAAGGAGTAATATGGTACAAAGACTCAAATTCTATGAATGCTCTTCTAAAAAAAAGAAAGAAAAACTCAAAAACCACTTTGTTTCCACTAGCCTTAGAAATGACACTTCCTTGGTACCTTGGCCATATTACAACCTTAAAAAGACCTTAGTGATCTATGTTTTTGCTTATCGACATTTTGTGCTTAAGATGAATGCATGAATTAATCTAGATGTTAGCAAGTTTATCAAGTGAGAGTTCAAAAGACCTTGATATTTCCACTTGTACAAAAAGTGTGATAGTTGTGATTCATGATAAGACATGTTTATTGCTTGGACTGATTGATAAAGAACTTTAAGTGGAAAACTTGTTTCATAAACATGTCTAAATGCTTGGAAACTAGTAGTGCATAATAACTTGGATGTGGAATTCACCATGGAACCATGTACTTCATTGAAACATTTTTGGTTGATCATGTGACAAATAGAAACTCTTGCTTTTATATAGCTTTGATTGAGGACAAAAAAAGATTCAAGTTAAGGAGAGTTTGATAAGTGTTTTATTCATGATAAAATAACACATAAAATAGGGCATTTATCTTACTTGAATGACAAGATTCTAACATAAACACCTCAACTAATGAATGAAAGTAATATGGTGCAAAGTCTTCTTGGTTTGGTTTACATTTGTGCAGGAAAAGGCTAAAGAATGCATCAAAGAAAGAACAAAGAAAAGTTGTGCCCTGCAGACTTCGCATAACGAAGTAAAGCAAAGCAGAAGCAAAAGCTAGTTCGCATAGCGAAGCAAAGCGACAGGAAGCGATGGACAGCGATGGACAACGATAGGCAGCGATGCAAAATAGATCCAAACTGTCCTTGAAGCGAAGAATGCGAGAAGGAGCGACTAAGTTCGCGATGCGAACTTTCCTTCGCGTAGCGAAGTAAGGCGGCTTCACCATAGGCGGTTTGACAACTCAGAGACTTAATGGAGAAGAAAGGCAAGTTCGCATAGCGAACATACTTTCGCTATGCGAAGTCAGGCGACCAGAACTGCTATAAAAGGAGACCAAACTCAGTTCAAAGGGCATTCAGTTTATATCTTGTAATTTTACTATTTTAGAATACTTTGTAATAGGAATATAAGTGAGGTTTAGAGGAGAAGAGTGGATTGTGCATCAAGAGTCGGGAAATCGTCGTTGATGCTCATTCAACTCAAATTTTCCATTTTGCTTCAAGCTACCATGAGTAGCTAAATCCCTCTCTTGTTGGGATTGGTTATAATTCACTGAAATAGTATGTATTATCTTTAATCATGGTGTTATACGCAATTTAAGTATAAATCGTTATTGATGTTATCTTTGTTTTATCGTTTATTTCATGGATTGAATTGATATTGACAAATACGATTCTAATCTCGATCTAAGATAACATCTATTAAACCCTAAATGTTAGACATAGATTTAGGTTTAATATTCACAAAAAGTATCGAATCTTAATGCTGCCGTATTGTTTAATAGGCTGAGAAGTCGTCGATTAAACCGTAAGGTAGAACTCTCGTCAAAGTTTGGACATGAACTTTGTTTGTAAGCGATACGTGATAATATCGAAATATGCTTAAATTGTGTATAACTGATTTGTGATATACATATTGAATCGGTGGATGAACACTAATTCCCAACAAGTCTATTCCTCTGAAAACTATCTTCATTTATCATACGCATTTACTTTTCGCAATTTACAAACCAAACATCTTGAAACTTTTACTTAGAATCATAGAGAATATTGAACGGTTTTGATATCGCTCCAATCCCTGTGGATACGATAAAAACAAATACTTACATTTGATTGTACTCAACATCAATGTGTTTAAAGTGGATTTTGGGGTTTTGGGGTTTTTGAAGGGTTTATGAGTTATTGATGATTTAGAGGTATTTCTGAGGATCGATGATGGATTATTAAGGGTTGAATTGATTCAGGTAAAAATAAGCCTTCGAGGAAAAACCTTCTTTGATGATATGTGGGATCTTGTATGAGAAAGGAATTATAGGGTTTATGGGAACCTTGAGAGTTTGTGCAGGTTTAGGTGATTTTGAGTTAGGATAGTGGGATTAACCGACCTAATAGTCGTAGGTTTTATGCCTTTGATCGCCTTGATGCTTTAGGACTATTTTAGGAGTGTTTTGGGGTGAATTGAGGTTGGAATCATAAAGGTTTTTGGGGCTGGGATGCTACTGGTGCGTAGCAACGATTGTAGAAATTGCAGGTTCGCAAGGCGAACATTCATCCAGGCTCGTAAAGCGAGCAGCGCAGCGAATGCGCGATGATTTTGTTGGTGAATACTGGATGAATTCTGAAGTGTGATTTCTAGCTCGCAAAGCGAATGTCCCAGCGAGTGGATTCACAAAGCGAATGAGGGTGGCGAGCGAGAGATAGAATGGGAACTCTCTGGTTTTTGTGTGGGATTTTGGGGTTCGCGGGATGCTCGCAAAGCGAACAACCCAGCGAACAGGTTCGTACAGCGAACGCCTGCTGTTCGCGAAAATTGTTTCTTGATGCTGTGTTGTCTTGATGTTTTGATGCTGTGATTTTTCTGATGATTTACCATGATGTTATTGATGATCATGTGATGATGATTTCATGATGTTTTGATGAAATATTTGATGATATGAATTACCGTGATGAATATTGATGATTATGAGCTGTTTATATATGATGTTTGATGGTTAAGTGATGATATAAATTACCATAAGTATATTGATGATTATGAGCTGTTTATACTTGATGTTTGATGATTAAATACTGATGTGAATTACCATGAGCTATATTGATGATTATAAGATGATGATGCATGATGTTTTGATGAATAAATGATGATATGACGAATATGAGATTTTGATGAATGATGATGCACGTAATGATTTTATTGACGATGATGATTATTGACGTTGTGTATCATGCATTCATAGAATATTTTGATGATGATGTTAGGACTTCGGTCCAGTGATGATGATGTTAGACTTCGGTCTATTGTGGCTTCCATCCCATTGTGTGGATATGAAGTGATTTTTGACGTGCTCCGGTTCTTGTGTGGAACCGATCCTAATGACGGGGATCTTTGGAGGGTGATGGCCTAAGTGTCCATCGACTGTGACGATTGGTACCACATGCATGAGTCTTGTTATGCATTGCATTTATGTGGAGTCTGTTGATATTATTATGTTGTGTTTTGATGTTTGCCTTGTGATGACTCTGATGATGTTGTATATGATGATGACGCCATTTTATGCATATCTTGTTTTTATATTGATTATAATGAATTGTGATTACTCACCCTGCCTGTTTGAATGTTGCCTCCACGTGGGTAACGTGCAGGTGATCAGGATTAGCCATGGATGCTTAGAAGAACTTTTGAAGTATTATTTGCTTTTGGTCGATGTAGAGGGTCTTGCTCTGATAGTGTAACATCGGGTTGGGTCGTTGAGTCGAACCATGTTGAGTTTTATTTGGCTGTTATTTTGTTGTTATTTTGATGATTATGGTTTTGTTTCAAAAACCCTTTGGTGGGATTTTGTGGTTATGGTGGTTCTGCTGCCCTTTGAGGCATTTTTGAGTTATTTTGAGGAAAACCCATTGTTTACGGAGCAAATTTTGTTGATTTGATTTTATTGAGAAATGTGCACCCTTTGAGGTGATGCTGATTTATTTAATGATTTTATGTTTAATCCGCTGCGATATTTGTGGGGTAGAGAAGGGTGTTACATGCAACAGTACAACAATGTCAAGACATTCTTCTTAACATCTCATCCTCCCAGGATGGAAACATAGTCACAGCTTGCTTGACGCACAATACAAACTGGAACCTGAACTGTACCCCTGCAATAATATATCTTAGATCAAGGAGCAACTCCCCCTATCTAAGATAATCAGTGCTCCTCCAATGAACACTATGCTGATGGATGGAAAACATAAGACGCATCTTCATGTCTTCAAGAGCGCACCCTCTGTCCAACCTATCTGCTGAAACACAATCATCAACTCCACTTATTGCTTCTTCTGACAAGAACCAATAATCACTCACACATGAACACCATCATGCTTCCCGTGAGGACTCATTAGGATCACCATCCTAAATTAACAAACTCTTGGATTAAGATCAAAGTTCCATTGATCCCCCTCTTCCAGAAACTATCCATACACCAAATGAATTCCTCTTGAATTCTCATGTATAGATCTCCTTGTTCCCTGAGATAAAATCCAATTGATATGGAATGATCCACATTCCTCAAAGAGATACCATACCTCTTAGTTTGTTTTCTTCCAACGGTGTCAGATACCGTATACATGCTTCAGAACTTCACAGCTGCCAACCTGATCCACTTCCCTTTAGCATGACTAGCCAATAGGGGCATTATCCCCTCCAAAAGCTTTTCATTTGACCTTAGCAAGGTCAATACATGTGATAGACACCCTACAATCCAAGACAGACATTCCTTCATCATTCTTCCATATGATAACCTGGAATACTTCTGATCAACTGGTGAATATCTATATTCAGACTTCCATGCAATCAACACATGATCCACTTCAGTCTTCTCTATACCATCCTTCCAAGGTAGTTCTTCTATTCCATCATTCTCACGTATGACAAGATAGATACTCCTTAGACACGATGTAGGCAATAAGTTCCTAGACCAGAACTTAAGAATCCTCCTCCAAGAATAACCAACCCAAAAATGTTCTAACATCAATTAGGACATCCTTCACACATCATAGACACCACACACCATGGTTCTTGATATGCTCCAACTGAAGATCTTCAAACAACACTGCGCCACCAGCTTGAACAAAGAGAACTTCAGAAACCCAGAGAGAAATAAACTCTCATCCACCAAAAGAAGGCAATCTTTCATATATTGAGAACTTCTACCACAAGTTCCAAAATGAACTAGAACCTCCTTACATTTTCAACCAACCACCCTTCTTCACAAGAGCAATCAGTTTTAAGCATCCTGCTTGAATGCACAGTAAAGATCAACCAAATGCCACTATTTGACTGATCTCTCTCTTTTTCAGAACTCCCATAAGATACACTGATCCACCAATAAAATCTGATCTTCAAGTCACATGAACTACTTGCTCCATAGCAAGACATCTTGGATCCACCAAGCCTCTAGACATGTAACATCTTTTCAAACCACAACTCCCGTAAACTGTATGGGATAGACCTTTTTAAAGTATCCATAACTTCCATTCTCCTGTAGATCACCTTATCTTAAGCTGATGTGCCACATCACCAGCTGAGATCCTGATGTTAAGCTAGATGTCAGAACATTCTGATACGACATCCAACTGCTGAATTCAGCTCCTCCTTCTGCCACTTAGAAGAACCTCCTCCCTATTACTGAATAAGAGTTCCATGCTCTTATAGACTTGATTCAACAACCAAGTTTGAGTAGGCAACCTTCATCCTGCTTATCACAGATATTCCCTTCAAGCTCACACCTTGATGAATAACTGCTTTGAAACTCCAAAGACTTCATACCTGCCACGTCTGAATCTTCAGAAGATAAAGTAGTCCTAGACTACACCATAGCCGTACCAAAGAATGCCACTTTCCTTAGTAGAGCAGTCTGTAGAAAGTCAGAGTTAACTGTCACTTAACCTTGACCTTCAAACTGAACAAGATCCCATGCTCCCAAGTACCTAGATCAGAAATAAACTGATCCAAGTTGTGCCACCACCAGATGCTTCTAGTAACCACTTGAACACACCTGCTGCACTCCAATACTCTTAGATCAGAAATAAACTGATCCAAGAACTAACCATCAAGATTATGATGTCTTCATCTTCATCTTCAACGGCATCAAATTCCAGACCAGTTTCTTGCCAGGAAACTCTCCAGAGATCACATGCTTCTGTCATACCAGACTGATGCCCATTCTTAGGTCAACACCCAAGACTAAAACAGATGCTAAAGTGTATGCAGTACCCCTCCCATGATTCTGCACAAACTCTGATGATGAGATGTTCCAACACCTTGTTAAACATCAGCAATCTTGACTTTCAAGGATAATCATTTAAATACTTATGAATTACACAAATAGTAATTGATCTTAAATCCTTGTCCAATAACCCTTCTTCACTATTATAGCTAAGCTCCACCAGATCACTTCATGAACACTTATCAAGCATTCAATCTTTTTCAAGTATCTTCTTTGACACACAGTGTTGAGATACCAAGGCTACCACCCTTGACTCAAGTAACTAAGATTCTCTCTGAACAAATCCTATTTACCTCAACAATTCTGAGAACTCCAATCACATTGAATCCACCCTTAGGGTTAAGAGAGATTAATCCTTTCTTTCTGTTTTGGATAGTGAAAATAAATCACCTCCACTTTCTTCACATTGTGTTTCATAGAAACACCTTCTAGTCAGAAGAATAACTAGAAGACTCCAGATGCACGACTGAGACGCCTTTATGAGTGGACTTGAGAGAATTCTCAAGTATCTTTGATAACCTCGCCGATCAATAATTTATCAAACTCCCAGAGCAAGAACTTGATAAACTTAAACTCAACTCCTCTCCTCTTCAACTGACTTCACACTGTACCGCGGAACCAAGCTTCCAAGTACCAAGTCACCATAACAGACATCTTCTAACAACTCCCTTCATTCCATCGCTCCCGACTTTGGAATAAAAGAGTGCAGATATCTTCACATATAGAGGCCGACGATTGAGACCTTCCACCATCTGTCTTCAGTAACAACTCCAGAATCCCATAATTCTAGAGCTCTTCCATCAGAAACACATGTAGCGGAACCACCAAGGAACAAGTTCTGCTTGCCCTAATAAGATGTCAAAACATATTATAAGACTCCCCAACAAGAGAACTAGCCACTTCTCCTGCAGTTGTTGAGAACCTCCTCAGCAACATAAATAACCACCGGGTTGTTACCTTTGATCCAGAACATCCATCCCTTCCATTAAAACCCTTGAGTATGTCTGAGTTGATTGATCTGATCTTCAAGACTCCTCCTTGTTTAAACGCCAGAAAGTATCTCCCAAAGATCTCATCCAGAAATAGACAGGATGCCTGCTCTGATACCAATTGTAATTCTGGCCATGCAGACAGCAGATGTCCTAACACATGTCAAGACATTGTTCTGCATAAACATTTAAACGTAGAGGAACAACAGCAAACTGATACCTTGAATATCAGAACTGCAAAATCACAGATGTTACGACATCTGATCTAACATGTTTATCATGAATCCTAACAAAAAAGTAAATCTGCAGAATGATAAAGAACACAACAATTGTTAACCCAGTTCGGTGCAACTCACCTACATCTAGGGGATACCAATCCAGGAAGAAGACTCCACTATTTGTAGAATTGTTACAAAGCTAAACTCCCCCGTTTACAACTTTATATCCTAATCTCTACCCTTAATGAACATCTTTACCAAAGTTAAACTCCATCGTTTACAACTCTGATATGAGATACCTACTAACTTCCTTAATCATAACCTGTGATATCTCTGTCTTATGCCAATTCAGAATCTCTATCATGTTTTCTTGACCAACAAGTTATCTTAGACTTGCTTCAAAGCTTCGTCCAAGAACAATACACAAACCATTACCTAAAGGATTCTGGTTCTGTCCCTGTACCAATGTCTTCCACTCTGCATCTCAAGCTACAGAGGGAGACTTACAACTCCTAAGAAAGCCGACGACTCTTAAACCCTAAACCCTTATTTTTCAAAAGAGAACTAGGTTACAAAGTTACAAGTGATACAAAGGTACATTCGGTACATGCTAAAACCCTAGGTCTAAGTCTTCTTATATAGTCTTCTGTTGGGCTTTTAATCTTTGATCCTGTGATTCCTTGATCTGTTCCTTAATTTTTGCAACTGATTAACACCTACTAACTCAGTAAGTCAGCCAGGATGTCGAGTCTCCAAGCTGGGACATATTCTTCGACATATTTTTCTTCTGAGATTCTTCATTTATATCATTACTATGTTTTAGCAAAATTTAGTCAAACACCAAGAGCTTTCACATTCTAAATAGATGTCTAACCAAGAATATAGTCAAGAAGACACCTTATGAGGCTTGGACATGACTGAAGCCAAATGTTAGCCACCTTATAGTTTTTGGATCAATAGGTTTCACGCACGCACCTGAACAATTGAGGAAGAACCTAGATAATCGAAGTAAGGCCATGGTGCTCATAGGTTATCATTCGACTAGTGCATACAAGCTGTATTCGCCAAATAATGATAAACTAGTGTTTAGTAGTGACGTTCTGGTAGATGAAAACAAAGGGTGGAGTTAGACTCAGAGATCAGTTCGACATGAGCAAGATATAGTCATAATTGTGGTTGAAGAAGACCAACAAACTGAAGTCACAGCCAATCAAAATGAATAACCACCTGAGCAGAATGTTCGAAGATCGACTAGAATGAGAACCGAGTTGACAAGGCTAGCTGGATATGAAAGATTTTCATATCAAACAATCGGTTCATATGGTGACCTCATAAGAGAAGTGATGATGATGACTTAATATAACCAATTGATCTGGTTCAAGTCATGGATGATTCAAATTGGTTGGTAGCCATGTAAGAAGAACTCAGGGAAATCGAGAAGACCAAGACCTAGGAGCTTGTTGAAAAGTCAATCAAGAAGCCAATTGATGTGAAGTGGGTCTACAATTTGAAACTAAGACCAAATGGTGAAATTTCCAAGTATAAGGCAAGATTAGTGGTGAGAGGTTTTCTACAAAAACATGGTATTGATTTCGACAACGTTTATGTACTTGTTGTTGCAAGGCTGGAAACCATCAGGATTGTTGTCTCGATTGCAACATACAATGGATGGAAAATTTCAACTAGATGTAAAGTCAACATTTCTGAATGGACCATTAGATGAAGAGGTTTATGTCAGTCAACCACTAGGATTCGAAATCAAAGGACAGGAGCAGAAGGTGTACATATTGAGGAAGACTCTCCATGGTTTGAAGCAAGCCCCAGGAGTTAGGAGTAAGAGAATAGATAGCTTTTTGATCATGGCAGGTTTCACAAAATGTGTTTCAGAGCATGGGGTATATGTCAATAATTCAAGCAGACCCAGTCGAGTCATTATATACTTGTATGTAGATGACTTGCGGATTACTCGGTCAAACGAAGCCAAACTAAAAAGGGTCAAGTCAGAACTGATGTAGAAGTTTTAAATGTCCGACCTATGAAACTTGTCACATTTCTTACAAATGGAGTTTAAAGACATAAGTAAAGGATAGTTTTTGCACCAAAAGAAGTATGCCCAAGACATCTTGAAAAAACTTAAGATGAGCAATTGTAATGCAATTGTCACACCATTGGAGACTGGATCAAAATTTAGAAAGGATACAAATGATGAATTTGTAAGTGCAACATTGTACAAGCAAATAATTGGATTTTTAAGGTATTTATGTAACACCAAGCCAAATATCTGTCAAAGTGACGAGTTGTTGAGCAAATTCATGGAGAAACCTCAAGAATATCATTTGACTGTAGTTAAAAGAATACTATGATAAATGTACAATTGATCATGGTGCGTTGATGCCAAAACATAAGAATACCAGCACAAATGTAGGTACATGGCTACACTGATTCGGACTTCAGTGGAGATTAAGACGAGAAAAAAGTATTGCAAGCTACATATTCATGATTGGAGGCACTCCAATCTCTTAGAGCTCAAGAAAGCAAAGCATTGTGGCTTTGTCATCTTGTGAAGCTAGGTGCGTGATTGCATCATGTCAAGCAATATGGATAGAGATGTTGCTCGAAGAGCTAAAGATCATGGAACCTAAATGAAGCTCTTTGTCGATAACAAGTCAACTATCAACCTGACAAATCATCATGTGTCATGATCGAAATAAGCATGTAGAGAGAATGTATCATTTCCTTAGAGATCAAGTGAATAAAGGAAAACTTGAACTTGAGCATTACAAGTCAGAACGACAACTAGCTGGCATACTCACCAAGCCCTAAAAAAAATCAAGTTTGATGAGTTAAAAAGAAACACTTGGATAAGAAGCCTCGAACACATGAATTCGAAAGTGTGTTAAAAGATATTGTTTTAGTAAAAAAACTATATTTGACATATGTGTGTTAGACAACATAGTCAAAATAAGCTAAGTGAGAGTAAGATGTATTCGACGGAGTCTAATACATCATATATGTCGAAGTGTGTACGCAAGTATTCACATAGTCAAATGCTACATTTAACAAACTATATTTTGGTTACCTATATATACAAATAGCAATGTAAATCAAAAGAAACTATCTCCATAATAATTTTTTTTATAATATAGCTTGTCTCTTATTCTCTCTTTTTCTTTTGCGTTCTTTTTAAATCCCCTAATTATTCCAACAAAGTTGTTACTTACTATAATGCAAGGGATGTCACTAAATTTTTTTTTTTTCAAATGACTAGATAAAGATAAAGAGATAACATGAAATAAATAAAGTCTTAATTTAAGGGACGAGTATAATTAAGCCATAAATAAATAAATGCAACTATAATTGTTGAATTGAGAACCTAGATCACCGGATCTGTCTCAAAAGAGGCATCCAAGTTCGCTCTTTCGGTATGGTCAGTTACACTCGCATTCTTCTCACTCTCCCTTCGTTTCAATCTTTTTCTCTGCTTTTTATTCTCTATATACTGAAGTCAATGCATTTTGTGATTTGTATCTAAAAATCTAGATAGTTTATGCATTCTAGGAAGGTGATTTTGAAGCCATTTTGTGGCAAAAACCAATGCAAATCAAAACATTTCTATCTCACTCATTTTTCACATTTCCATTTTCCACTACTGGAACAAGTTTAGTTCAATCTTGGACCAATATTTTGCAGGAGATTGTTTCAAAACCCACCAACTGCACAAGTTTAGCTTTTAGGAATGGCAAACGACTGTCCTTTAAAGGGGCCACTGGTAGAAGAGTTAACTTTTCTTCAAGGCTCAGCTCCCTTCAAGAGCTGTCATGCTTCTACCATTGTTGAGGTTATTGAATCAAAATTTAAACTTTCCCTTATAAAAAGATTTTATCTTGGAAAAATAGACTCAATAACTACAATGCTGTTTGGTTTCTGCAGGTTGATAAAGACCATCTTTTGATTGCATATTTTGGGGGCTCATCAGAAGGAGCACCTGATGTCAAAATATGGTTGCAAACTTACAAGGTAAATAATGAGTGCATGTGTCAGTGTCAGTGTCAATGTCGTGTTTCTAGTGTCTGTGCTTCATAGGTCTTTGTAAGAGTATTTAGCTCTAACATTTTGGATGCTGCATTGAATTTCTGAATACAAATTTTGTGGATAGAATGGAAGATGGGAATCACCGGTAATAGCTGATGAGCAACCAAATGTTCCTATGTGGAACCCTGTGCTATTCAAACTTCCATCAGATGAGCTACTTCTGTTTTACAAGATAGGCCAAGAAGTTCAGAAGTAAAGCTTACAATTTTCTCATCTTACCGCATTCATTTGTTATGGCACCGTGTGAGTTTGAGTTTGTTATTTGTCTCCCTTTTATGTTAGTAATACTTAGTTTGTTCGATTTCAGATGGAGTGGATTCGTCAAACGCTCGTATGATAAAGGAATTACTTGGACACAAAGAGAACAACTTCCTCCTGGTATATTAGGACCTATAAAGAATAAGGTACAATACAATCTATTTCGATCTATTCGTCAAACGATCTATAGCAGGACTTTTGGAATTTGTAGCTATATATTACTTACTAGTGCTGAATTTGAGTACTACTTCTCAGCCAATTTTGCTAGAAAATGGCCAATTGATTTGTGGATCATCTGTTGAAAGCTGGAACTCATGGGGAGCCTGGGTGGAGGTTTTAACTTTACCAATCCTAGTTCTGCGGTTTGTTTCAATGATGCCCTGAAATGTTTGCCGACTGTCATTTATTGTTTTTTCATGTGCAATAGGTCACGGCAAATTTTGGCAAGTCGTGGAGCAAGCATGGCCCAATTTACATTGAAAACAAACCTCTAAGTGTGATTCAACCAGTACCTTACCAGACTGCAGACGGGAAATTACGCGTCTTACTACGATCCTTCGAAGGCATTGATAGAGTATGTATGTCTGAATCATCGGACGGTGGCCTGACTTGGGGACGCGCGAAACCTACTCAGCTTCCTAACCCAAATTCAGGTCAGTTTTGCTAGCTATATATCGCATGCTATATATTGGTAATGTATGTTTAGATTCATAACAAGATTCAACTCACGATTTACAAATGTTACTAGGTATTGACGGGGTTAAGCTTAGAGATGGTCGTATATTGCTCGTTTATAATACAACATCGAGGGGCGTGCTTAAAGTTGCACTCTCTAATGATGATGGTGATTCATGGTATGAAGCTCTCACATTGGAGGATTCATCTGGAATGGAATTCTCATATCCTGCTGTTATTCAAGCTAGTGATGGACTAATACATATCACCTATACATATAAAAGGACAGAAATTAAGGTACACTTTTAAAATTTTTATACTAGTTGTCTTTAAATTGTATGTTTCAGTTTAGGAAAATAGTTGAGTTTCTTTCTATAAACTAATGTGAGATTTCTTGTTTCTTTCTATAAACTGATGTGAGATTTCTTTAATGCATTTTCATTGGCAGCATGTTATTCTTGGGCCAAATTGATGTGGAGTAAATTGTTTCAAGTAAGCAGGAACAAGTAACCTTGTTATCTCTAAATATTGAATCAAATGCAGAAGTGTTATTGTTTATGTTATAGATGTTTGCAGAACATTTATGCTTCAGTCTTCATGTAAATTTTTGTTAATACTATTTCAAACGGGAGAAAAGGTTATCCTTACACATAGCACAAGAGACAGAGCTATAGACATGGACATAGTTGCAAAAATGGATTATTTATTCCCAACTATTAACTTTATTTATATTCTGAAAGAGTTGTTGATTGAAAAATTAATTTGTTTGAGAATGATTTAAAGTTAGTTAGAAGAGTTATTTATTTATTTATTTTCTTTTTAGCGTGAGTTTAGAAGAGCTGATTTTGGTTACATGATAAAATAGTACTTCCTCTATGCCTATTTACTAGTAGTATATGATAATTTAAGACTAATTCACTATGACCAAAGAAGCACTTTTGTGGAAGTATGTTCAAAAGTCAAGTGATCTAGGGGGAACTTTTTTCAACACAGTTGACCTTAGTCAAAAGTCAACTCATAGTCAAGACGCAACAAGTTGATTGGTCAACGGTTGATGAATTGACTAAGTTAATGGGTTGATTAGGTTAATGGTTATTGAGTTGATAGGCCAACGATTCCATTCATGGAAGACTTGAGCTGATTTATGGACCGGACTTGGATATCTGACCCATTAAGATTTTAGGATATTAGAAATATGAGTTTGTATATTTTTTTTTGGGTAGTAAGAGAAAATTATGCGTGATAATCTTAGTTAGAGAGGGAAGTGTAAATTTTTTTTGGAGTTCTTGAAACTCGCTAGACCTTTGGATGTATTTATTGAGATTGAAAAATATTTTGAGTTAATGTGATTCATATATAGAGCTGAAAATATTGAGAAACACTTCAAGTAGAAAATAGAGTCTGTTCTTAAAAATTTGAGAAACTATTTTTTTATAACTCATTTATAATTTATTGTAACAATTTTTGAAAGTATAGTGAATCGAAGAGTCTCTATCTCCTAGAGTAGATTGGTTTGGTTGAATTAGATAAATAAATTCTTTGTCTACTACTCTTTTATCTTCCTCTTTTTGTGGATTTGGTTACACTATTTTACAAGCAAAATTTTTCTTGAGACCATTTAGTTTGGTTGCCATTGTTTTTCTTTTTCGTATATCATTATTCTTGTTGTGAATAATATATTATTGTTGAATTTTCTAAAAAAAAAAATTCTTAATGTGGTTGAATCATTAAATTTCACAAGTGACGTCTACTATGGAAAAAAAGGTTAAGTTTAGAAGAGAGCACCATGGGTTCTAAATTAGACATCAATAAAAATTTTCAAAGACAAAGATTTTAGATTGTGGAAAGTGAATAAGCAAACAATCATAACTCAACGTAAGTGTGTACAAGCTTGAAGGGTAATACATTGATGCCACCAAAAGTATCATTATCTTGTTCCTCAGGAATTACATTCTAAGAAACAAAACTTGAATAATTGTATTTGACCAAGATTTTTAGCTTGCAAGTTGTGTCTTTAACAACAAATCTACTCATTTTAGAATGATATAGAACAAATCTATAGCGGAACAATTGACATAATTTCACAAAATCATTGATGATCCGGAGAATATTACGGTGAAGATTTATGATGAGAACAATGATATACTCTTGTTGAACTCATTACCCCGGTCATTTGAGCACTTCAAGGGTGCTTTATTTTATGATAAAGAATGTACTATTATTTTTTATGAAATTCAGACAACTATGAGATCCAAGGAATTTTTAAAGGTGATAGATTTGAAAATTAACAATAGTGGTGAGTACTTAAGTGTTTCAAGAGAAGGAAGTGAGCGTAGAGAGATGTCCAAATTCAGGAGGTTTGATAAGTCAGTGTTAAATTGCTTTATTTGTCAGAACAATAGATATTTCAAGAAGAATTGTCCCAAGAGAGAGGACAATGAAGGTTATGTTCAGATTGCAGTTGCCTCAGATGAGGTTAGTTATGCGAGTGTTGATGGTGAGCTAGTGTTGTCGAGCTTGGAGACTGAAAATAGTTAGTTGGATCATGGACTCAAGATGCTCTTATCGCATGTGTCTAAGGAAAAAAAATTTTAAACTTTGAGGTTGGAAAATGGCGAAGGCGTCCGACTCAGTTACAATCACGCTTGCAAGGTTCATGATGTTAGTACGATAGATCTTTATATATTTGATGGTCGTGACCTCCTTCTACACAATGTGAGAAATGTTCTCGAGCTTAAGCAAAATTGTTGTTCATAAGTATGTTTAATGATTAGGCTAGTACACTAGAGCTGGGCACGAGGCATTACAACTACGCTTGGTAGCAGTATTATGGCTAAAAGGTATAAAATATGTGGGTTATATATTTTAGCTGGTTCCAATGTTATTTGTCATTCATTATTAGCCAATGAAGACTTTCATGACATGAATAAGCTATGAGATTTAAAGTCAAGACATGATATATGTCTGGAAGTTGTTTTAGAGCACTTTAATAAATTCACAAAAGATAATGGATAAAAACGTATTTGACCGCTTCTGCAATGATGCTAGGAGCTTAGTTGCCAATGAGTTTCTAAGGTAAGTCTGGTGGCAAAAAAACTTACTTTATCAACATATGTTGATTCACAAGAATACATTTCTAGACACCAAAAGAAGTTTAGAGTAACAAATCTGTAGACTACTCTAATTTGAAAATCTTATAAACTTTTTCATTTGTGCAAATCAAACTAGACCAACTAGATGGTAAAGTTGTATAAGGTGTCTTAAATGGTTATTCAAAAGGTTGAAAGAATAATTATAAGTTGTGGTAAATGAAATCTAAAAGATTAAAGTTCATCATACACAAATGTATTATTTTTAGTGAGACCCATAAGGGGAGGAAGAGTAAAAACCTGAAGATGAAGGTTTTAAAATCTATGACGGAAAAGATTCAGTTTGAGGTGAAGGTTCCTGCTAGGGATACTAGTTCTATTGAAGGAAATTTTACACTGGCTTGTGATTATCATTTGACTCATGATAAGGTAAGGATGGAGATTGTACCATCTCAAGGATACATTTATGCTGGCCTTGATTGTTATGCTTTGAATGTGGCTCAAGAGTTGCAAGACTCAGAATCAGACCTTCAGAGAGGCACTCGAAAGGAAAAGGAATCAAAGATGCTTTGTGATGAGTCCAAGCCTTTGAGGTTGGCATCAATTTTGGTAAAACTAACTTGACAGCAAGATGTTGGACAAGATGTCCTAACATGGAGAACTAACTGAAGATCAAGATGCTGGACAAGATGTCCTATCATGACGATTCGACATCTTTGTCTGTTACTTTTTCAGTGTTTAATTTTGTTATTCCAGATTTCAGTTTATTATGGGATTATTGGTTTTTCCTAGGTGGCGTCCAAGATTGAGGAATCAGAGATTCTGATTATAATTTGAAGATGATGTTTCTAAGTGTGGAGACACTTTAGGAAACTTAGGATTGAAGAAACTATTCTAGAGGAGAATTAGTTGCAGATTCTGTGGAGCAGAATTGCTGCGTTTTGAAGTCTAAATGCATTTGTGTTTATGGTTATAAATAGGATGGATTTAACCTAGGAAAACTTTGGAAAAATATATTGTTGCCTAGTGAGTTTAGAGTTTGTATTTTGTGAGCCTCTCTTGTGTCGTGTTGATACTAAAGCTGGACTATTTACATTGAGTTGTAATTTCTCTCACCGCTGTGATTGAAAGGGAATTGACAAGGGCCTCATACCTAGGAAGTGTGTTAGGTAGAAATTAAGCACGGGTAGTGATTAAGTGATAAGTTGTAAACCAGAGGTGTTTAGCTTAGAATTAATACTATCTAGTGGATTTCATTCCTGGCTTGGTAGCCCACAGACATAGGTGTTGTTGTTCACCGAAATGAGTTAACAATTCTTGTGTGTTATTTTTTTTCTGCATTCTGTTTTCTGCTCCTTATTATCCTTGTGTGTGAAGCAGAGATCAAGTGTCTCGACATCTCTCAGGACATCTGAGATCTGCTATACCAGAATTTCAATTGGTATCAGAGCAGGCATCTTGCTCTGCATCTGGGTGAGATTCAGGGACGATACTTTCTGGTTCAATGGATAAAGAAGGAGGAATACTAAATAGACCACCCATTCTTGATGGTTCCAATTATGAATATTGGAAAGTGCGCATGCTGGAATTCATTAAGTCTATGGATGGCAAAGCTTGGAAGTCAATGGTCAAAGGGTGGGACCCACCAAAGGCCAAAGATAAGGATGGGAAGATCACTGATGAGTTGAAACCTGAGGAAGACTGGGATGATGAAGATGACAAGCTTGCTCAAGGTAACTCCAAAGCTTTGAATGCCTTGTTCAATGGTGTTGACAAGAACATCTCCAGGCTGATCAAAAATTATATTGTTGCCAAGGATGCATGGGAGATTCTAAAGACTGCGCATGAAGGAACTTCTAGGGTAAAATCCTCAAGACTTCAACTGCTCACCACCAAGTTTGAGAACTTGAGGATGAAGGAGGATGAAAGTATTCAAGACTTTCATATGAACATTGTTGATATTGCCAACACTTCAAGTGATCTTGGAGAGAAAATTCCAGAAGCCAAGTTGGTTCAAAATATCCTAAGGTCACTTCCAAAGAAATTTGATATGAAGGTGACTACTATTGAAGAAGCCCATGATATAAACACTATGAAAGTGGATGAACTCATGGGATCTCTTCAGACTTTTGAGATGGCAATCAGTGAGAAATATGAAAAGAAGAAAAGTATAGCCTTGGTGTCTAATAAAGAAGAATATGATCCTAATTCCAATGAGGAATTGTCCAGAGCTGTGGGGTTTCTTGAAAAATAATATAACCAACTGTTGAAGAAACTGGACAAGAAGTCAAGATCTAATGTCAAGGCTCAGTCTTCTGACATCTACAGAAGGAAAGATTTTGGAAGAAAAACTAATAATGATAAGAAATCCAACAGGGGAAAGGGAATCCAATATTATGAGTGCGGGGGGTTTAGACACACAAAAGCAGAATGTCCTACCTTTCTCAAGAAGGAGAAGAAAGGGTTATCTACGTCTTGGTCTGAAGATGACTCCTCGAGCAACGGAGAAACTGCTAAACATGTCTTTGCACTTACTGAAGTATATGATTCAGACAAGGAATCAGATGTTGAAGATCTCATTCCTGATGAATTAGCTGCCTCTTATATGGAGTTGTGCATCAGAAGTGCTAAAATATGTCAATTAGGGCAGGATCAGTAGAACCTTATTGCTTAAATTTGTGATGAAAAACTAAAGCACCTTGCCAGCATTTCTGATCTGGAGGATGAAGTTGTGTTGCTCAATTTAAAACTTGACAATATGACTAAGTACATAAGAATGTTCAATAGCAGTTCAGATGTGCTGGATGAAATTCTTAATTCAGGAAGAAATGCTGGAAATGGAAGAGGACTCGGTTGCAATGATCAAGTTGGGAATAAAGGACAAAGGCCTGGTGTAAACTTTGTTCAACAAAAAAGAAATCAGGATCAAACGGTGTCAAGTAGGATGTCCCAACATCGTCAAAGACCTCAGAAGAACACCTCAGGAAGAAAGAATCAAGACAAGAAGTGTCATCACTGTGGTAAGGGATATCACGTAACTATTTTTTTGTCAAACGACTAGATAAAGAGATAACATGAAATAAAAACTTAATTTAAGGGATGAGTCTAATTAAGCCATAAATAAACAAATGCAACTATAATCGTTGAATTGAGAACCTAGATCACCGGATCTGTCTGAAAAGGGACATTCAAGTTCGCTATTTCAGTGTGGTTAGATACACTCAACTTCTTCTCACTCTCCATTCTTTTCAATCTTTTTCTTTTTCTCTGCTTTTTATTATCTATATATTGAAATCAATGCATTTTGTGATTTGTATGTAAAAATATAGATTTTGATGCCATTTTCTGGCAAAAACCAATGCAAATCAAAACATTTCTATCTCACTCAATTTTCACATTTCCATTTTCCATTACTGAAACAAGTATATGACCTCAATCTTGGACCAATATTTTGCAGTAGATTGTTCCAAAACCCAGCAACTGGACAAGTTTAACTTTTAGGAATGGCAAACGACTGTCCTTTAAAGGGGCCACTGGTAGAAAAGTTAACTTTTCTTCAAGGCTCAACTCCTTTCAACAGTTGTCACGCTTCTACCATTGTTGAGGTTATGGAATTAAAATTTAAACTTTCCCTTATATTGGAAAAATAGACTCAAAAATTACAATGTTGTTTGGTTTCTGCAGGTTGGTAAGGATAATTTTTTAGTTGCATATTTTAGGGGGTCATCAGAAGGAGCACCTGATGTCAAAATATGGTTGCAAACTTGCAAGCTAAATAATCAGTGCAAGTGTTAATGTTAGTGTCGTGTTTCTGGTGTCTGTGTTTCATAGGTCTTTGTAAGAGTATTTAGCTCTAACATTTCGAATGCTGCATTGAATTTCTGAATACAAATTTTGTGGATAGAATGGAAGATGGGAATCACCGGTAATAGCTGATGAAGAACCAAATGTTCCTACGTGGAATCCTGTGCTATTCAAACTTCCATCAGATGAGTTACTTCTATTTTACAAGATAGGCCAAGAAGTTCAGAAGTAAAGCTTACAATTTTGTCATCTTACCATATTCATTTGTTATGGCACCATATTTTGAGTTTGTTATTTGTCTCCCTTTCGCGTTAGTATACTTAGTTTGTTCGATTTCAGATGGAGTGGATTCTTCAAACGCTAGTATGACAAAGGCATTACTTGGACACGAAGAGAATAACTTCCTCCTGGTATATTAGGACCTATAAAGAATAAGGTATAATACAATATAATCTATTTCAATCTATTCGTCAAATGATCTATAGCAGGACTTTTGGACTTTGTAGCTATATGTTATTTACTAGTGCTGAATTTGAATACTACTTCTCAGCCCATTTTGCTAAAAAATGGCCAATTGATTTGTGGATTGTCCGTTGAAAGCTGGAACTCTTGGGGTGTTTGGGTGGAGGTTTTAACTTTACCAATCCTAGTTCTGCGGTTTGTTTCAATGATACTCTTAAATGTTGGCTGACTGACATTTATCGTTTTTTTGTGTGCAATAGGTCACGACAGATTTTGGCAAGTCGTGGAGCAAGCATGGCCCAATTTACATTGAAAACAAACCTCTAAGTGTGCTTCAACCAGTACCTTACCAGACTGCAGACGGGAAATTAGGCTTCTTATTGCGATCCTTCGAAGGCATTAATAGAGTATGCATGTCTGAATAATCGGATGGTGGCTTGACTTCGGGACGCGCAAAACCTAGTCAGCTTCCTAACCCAAATTCAGGTCAGTTTTGCTAGCTATATATTGAATTGCTATATATTGGCAATATATCTTAAGATTCGTAACAAGATTCGATTCACGAATTACAAATGTTACTAGGTATTGACGGGGTTAAGCTTAGAGATGGTCGAATATTGCTCGTTTATAATACAACATCGAGGGGCGTGCTTAAAGTTGCACTCTCAAATGATGATGGTGATTCATGGTATGAAGCTCTCACATTGGAGGATTCATCTGGAATGGAATTCTCATATCCTGCTGTTATTCAAGCTAGTGATGGACTAATATATATCACCTATACATATAAAAGGACACAGATTAAGGTACACTCTTAAATTTTTATACTAGCTTTCTTCAAATTGTAGGTTTCAGTTTAAGAAAATAGTTGAGTTTCTTTCTATTAATTAATGTGAGATTTCTTTCATGCATTTTCATTGGCAGCATGTTATTCTTGGGCCAAATTGATGTGGAGTAAATTGTTTCAAGTAAGCAGGAACAAGTAACCTTGTTCTCTTTAAATATTGACTCTAATGCAGAAGTGTTATTGTTTATGTTATATATGTTTGTAGAACATTTATGCTTCATTCTTCATATATTTTTGTTGATAATATTTCAAACGGGAGAAAAAGATATCCTTACTCATAACACAAGAGACAGAGCTATATACATGGACATAGTTGCAAAAATGGATTCTTTTCTTCCAACTATTAAGTTTATTTATATTTTGAAAGAGTTGTGATTGAAAAGTTAATTTCTTTGAGAATAATTTTGTGAGTTTAGAAGATTGTTTTTACTAAGTTTAGAAGAGCTGATTTTGGTTACATGATAAAATAGTACTCTCTAAATTCCTATTTACTAGTAGGATAAGATAATTTAAGACTGAATCTAATAGACCAAAAAGTACTTTTGTGGAAGTATGTCTAAAAAAACTCGAGTGATTAAGAGCATCCACACATCATTCCCATTTAAATTCTTTAAATGAGATCTATTCAATTTTTTATATTATATTACACCTTCTCATTTTCTAAACAACTCTACTATGTTTTTCAAATATCCATACAACCTATAAAAAACTCTAAAATATGTCTCACCAAATCTCACAATATGCTCCAAATATATTTATTATTGTTGTTGGTTTGAATTCAAAGTAGTCGTTTTTTTTAAATAAATGAAAAACAAGCCACTTAATATGAAGAAGCTTGGTTTAGTCTCTGTACGTTTTTAATATGGCAGACAATGAAAAAAGTTAAATATCCAATGCATTCTGACATCATGGCTTAGGAAACTGTGAAATAACTTTCTAAAGAGACCGATATTTATGCTCTAAGGGGGAATTTTTTTTCAACACAGTTGTTTTTGGTCAAAAGTCAATGTTTGTTCAACGTAAAATAAGTTGATCGGTCAACTATTAATAGATTGACTAGTTCAATGGGTTGATTAGGTGAATGGTCATTAAGTTGACTGGTCAACTATTCAATTCATCTATGAGAGATTTGGACTAATTTGTGGATTAGACGATTCACCCATGAGAGGCTTGAGCTAATTTGTGGTCCGAACTTAGATATCTAACCTATTAAGGTTATGTGATATTAGAAATTGATGAGTCATAATGAGTAAAAACATTCAAATTGAGTTAAAGATTCACTCAAATAAGTGAGAGACACCATATATTCATCAAAAACCTTAAAACATTGAATATACGGGTCTTCTTACTTAAAAAGTGTTGAACCTTCATTTTTGCAAACAATGTGAGACTTACAACTCACACTTATTTATCAACAATCTCCCCCATAAGTGTGAGTCCATACACTAAGGCCCCTTAAGTGGAAGCTCTTTCATCTACATACTTGTATTGTCGTTGACACCCTTACCACGTCATAGACACTTCAACGAGACACGCCACCCGACCACTACCATGTCAGGAAGACTTTAGTTAAAGAAGACAAATCTTTATTCAAACCATCGACTTTGATACCACTATTGAAAAAGTAGAAAAAAATAAATATTCGCGCACGTAGAGGCATACCCACAAAAGAAGAAAAGGAACAATAAAAAAATTCAAAAAATAAATCTCACAAATTTATTATTCAACTTCTAATTTTAGAAGAACTAAAACTCACCCATACAATTGCAATTTTCAAGGAGAAAATTGCAATCATCCTACAATTTTTGAACTGAAAAAATTGCAAACCCTCTCTCAACTACAATTTTTGGAAGGAAAATTTGAAAACCTCGTCAAATACAATTTTTGGATGGGAAAATTACAAACTCTCTCAAATACAATTTTTAACGGAAAAATTGCAAATCCTCTCAACTTTAATTTTTGGACAGAAAAATTGCAAACTTTCTCAACTTCAATTTTTGTACGAAAAAATTGTCAGCTCTCTCTAAACCCTCACATGACACATAACTACCAAAACCCCATTACACTTACAAGGCTACATTTTGTTCCGGTGAAGAAAACTCAAATTAACTCTTTCTGTTTATATTAATACTGCAATTATTTTTTCCTATAGTAGATGTCTAGTAGATTGGTTTGATAGAAATCGATAAATAAATTCTTTGTGTACTTGTCTTTTATCTTCTTCTTGCTTGTTGTGGGTTAGGTTACACTATTTTGCAAGTAAATTTTTGCTAGAGACCATTTAGTTTGATTGTCATTGTTTTTGTCCCAAACATCAATATTTTGTGTGATTAATATTATTGTTAAATTTTCACAATGAAAAAGTCTTATGTACTTAAACCTTTCAATTTCACATCAAGTGACGCCTATTGTGGGAAAAAGGTTAAGTTTAGAAGAGAGCACCTTGGGTACATCGAGAAATTTTTAGGAGACAACGATTTTAGATTGTGGACAATGAATAAGCAAATCATCGTAACATAATAGAAGTGTGTAGAAGTATTGAAGGGTGATACATTGATGTATGCACAACTAACACAAGCAAAAAAAAAAGATTAAGATGATGGATAATGCCAAGAGTACCATTATCTTGTGCCTCAGGAATAAAGTTCTAAGGAAATTGTTAGGGAGAAGACAATGACTTCGATATAGACAAAACTTAAATAGTTGTATACAACCAAGTCTTTAGCTCACAGGTTGTGTTTGAAATAACACTTATACTCATTTTAGAATGACAGAACAAATATATAGTGGAGCAGTTGACATAATTTCACAAGATCATTGATTATCTAGAGAATATTAAGGTGAAGATTGATGATGATAACACGATTATACTCTAGTTAAACTTATTATCCAAATACTTTGAGCACTTCAAGGGTGCTCTTTTTTGTGGTAAAAAATGTATTACTACTTTGGATGAAATCTAGTCAACTGTGAGATTCAGGGAGTTTTTAAAGGTGATAGATTTGAATATTGACAACACTGGTGAATACTTAAGTGTTTAAAGAGAATGAAGAGAGTGTAAAGGGATGTCTGAATTTGGGAGGTTTGATAAGTCAAAGTTAAAATGCTTTATTTGTCAGAAAGACAGTCACTTCAAGAAGGATTGTCCTAATAGGAAGGACAATGAAGTTTATTTTTAGATTGCAGTTGCCTCATATGAGGATAGTTATGCGAATGCTGGTGGTGTAGATTTTGGAGATAAAAAAGAGATTGACTCAAGATGCTCTTATCACACGTCATGTTGGTATGATATGACTTAATACATTTGATAATTGTGAATTCCTTCTACACAATGTAAGGAATGTTCTCGAGCACAAGTGAAATTTGATGTTTATAAGCATGTTTAATGATTAGGTTACTGCACTAGAGTTGAACATGAGGTATTACAAATTTTGCATGGTGGGGTGATCATGGCTAAAAGGTATAAAATATGTGGGTTATATATTTTAGATGGTTCAAATGTTATTGTTCATTTATCATTAACTAGTGAAAAGTTTCATGATAAGACCGAGCTATGAGATTTGAGATCAAAACATGGTAGATGTTTGGAGGATGTTTTAAAGCACTTTAATGAATTTGTAGAAGACAAAGGTTAAAAACACATTTCACTGCTTCTGCCATGATGTTAGGAGCTTAGTTTCCAGTGACTTTCTAAGATAAGCTTGGTGGCAAAATAACTTATTTGATTGATATATATATATATATATTGTCATACCCCAAATTTTGACCACTAAGATTTCCCGTCATTGTGCAAATCATCATCACAATATGGAGGAACCTTCATGCCTCATCAGTCTCCCCAAATATGGGTGAGCATTCACTACAAACAACAATTAGGGTTTCAAGCCCTCTCAGAGCCTTAGACAAAGGATCAATCAAGAAATAACATGATCTTCAACTTGTCTAACCTCTCAAACATCCACAATGTATCAAGAGGACTCCCACCTCAAGAATCAAGCACAATGTTGTAGCATTTTGAGTGGATTAAGCCTCAAGATCGCCAGTGTCACCAAATTAGGGTTTGGTCGACCAGGGCCTCCAGATGGAAATTTTCTTCTGGGCATGAGCCAATGCTTCAAAGCATAACCTAAGATTCTCCAAGGGACATCATGAACCCAATCATTAAGTCAATTTTAACCTCAGGGGATGCATTCATCAAAAATCAGGAATTAGGGTTTCTTGACCTAATTCACCCCTAAGTTGACTTTTGGGACAAATCATGAGCCAATACCTCAAGAGAGGATTTGAGGGTCTCTAATAAACCACGTTGATCCATTTGCAACAATGGATTGATCTAAGAAGCTTGAGCAACAAGTTTCAAGTTCATCAGAACCACAATTAGGGTTTCACGAGAAAAGTCAACTGTGCCTTTGACTGTTGACCAGGACATGCTCCCAAACCTTGGGACATGATTCAATACACCCTATAACACCTATGAAATCAATCCATCAAGTTTGATTTAGGTCAAGGACTTGATTTCATAGAGGATCACACAGTTTGGAATTCATCTGACAAAAAGTCAACTGTGCACAAAAGTCAACTTTGACTTTTTGAAAATTTTCACAATTATGGTTCTTTGACCCTAAAATGATGTTAATGTGTGGTTGGAATCATCATTCATCAAGAAAAATCAAGAAAAGTGGGATAACTTGTAAAAGGGGTAACCATAAAAAACTTAGAAATTTTTCTAAGTTATGGAACAAAGTGGCAAGGGTACCAACTTTGGAGGATCATAACTCCTAAACCACAAGGCCATTTTTTCCCATTCAAAGCTAGATTTGTAGCTCTCATGGCCCTCTACAAAAGCTTCAAACACAACTTATTCCAATTCCTCATGGATTTTAAGTTATGGAATGATCAAAATCACAAAAAGTGAAAATGTCACTTTTTACCAACACTTAGTGAAATTTTCACTAAGTCAGAATCTGCCTTCACTTTTTTCCAAATGTAGGGGCATTTTTCACTTGGATCCAAAAGGTATCAAAACCAACTATGATCAAACAGTTGTTGTATCATATGAGGGCTTTCCAAAATGGCCAAGAACTCCATCAAAGTCCACTTGAGCCATGAGATATGACAATGCCAACATGCCTTGCTGCAAACTGTCATGGCAAGGCAGATTTGGGAGTTTTACTCGATTTGCTCAAATTTTGCAAAGGGCAAGCAAATCTATCCATCTGAACACCTCAAGGGGGGACCAAAGAGGGACAAACACTGATCCATCAGCCTCCCAAGTCTTTGGAACCAAAAGTAGCATGCCAAACCTAGAAATGCCTAAAAGAGGGACAAGACTCCAATTTTGGTTTGGAGCATTTAATGGATGCACCAAGGTGGCATGGACTGAGCCATTTCCAACTGAATTCAGTCAAGACTTATCCAACAACTAGGGTACCAGCAGCCTGTGCCCTAGCCTCTAGTCAATGGCTAGAGGAGACTTGGATTCTCATTGCTCAACATTGGCCAAACCTCTGCTGCAGTTGCCATTCACTATTGCAGCCAAAACAAACTTGCTATACTATAAATAAAGCTCAATTATGTTCAGTTTAAGTACACCAAAGCACTACAACACTTCCTTTCCTCAAAATCTCTTTCTCTAGGCAAAAATACCTTATTTAGCAAGGTAACTCTGAGTTTTTGAGTTAGAGAGCAATTCCACCTCAGCTCATGATCCAAAAACATCCAATATGTCATATCTAAGCTGTCGAAACTCTCACAAGTGACCTGTAACACCAAAATCACAAAGTCACCTCTCAAAACCTCAAAATTGGACTTTTGTACATTTTTCAAGCCATGTCTTGATTCAGTCACTTTCCAAACCAGATAAAACCTCAAACACACTCCAAATATCATCCTTGAACTGTCCCAAATGGTTCCACACATTTGGAACACCATTTGAGAGAGTTGCTATTTTGGCCACTTTTGCCCCTTTTGCAAGAAAGAGCTCAAACTTGTTCCTGAGGTTTCCAGCTGATTCCAACCATCCTAAAAGCTTCTAAGAGATCATTTGAGGGTGTCCAAAGCATCAAATCATTTCTGGAATAAGGTACTTGGCTGATTGCACAAAAGCTCCAAAAAGAGGTAAGCATCACAAATTGGATTCTTTGAATTATGCTTTCTTTCGATGTCCACTGATCATGCATCTCTTATACATGTTATATGTGTTCTGTTTGAACCAATTTATCATGTAATTCATGCTTGTACCAAGAGATAGCACAGAGAATGCAAATCATGGCCTATTTCAAAACCACTATCGGGTTTTTCAATCGGAGCATGATCTGAAAAAAAACACCGCCACCATTGGATTCCTTGTGAAATTCTAGGCAGGATAGATCTAAATTTTGTCTCAATCCATGGAGAAATGAGAAAGTTATGGCCTTCACGTTTCTAACCAAAATCTTGCCTTGCCTTGCCTTGGGTCAGGCCAAAAACAAGGCAAGCCTTGTGTATTTATGGTTGTGTTTCAATCAACGGATGTATCACCACCCCAGTGGTAAGGCGCGCGCCCTATACACAAGAGGTCTGGGGTTCGAATCCCCCTCGCCCCAAATCCTCTTTTTGCTATTTTTTCCACTTTTTATTGTTTTTCTTATTATTTTTTAATGATTTGAAAAATTAATAACTCCCTCAATTTTATTTATTTTTGATTGGTTCTTTTTGCAAAAAATCACAAAAATGTTGAAATATTTTATTCCACAAAAAAATCAAATTTATATTATTTATTTAATATAATTAGTATTTTTGTGAATAAATTCCATTTTAATTATTTTTTAAACATTTAAAAGTGAATATTTATCTTGAAAATCAAAACCAAATGAGTTTTAATTAATCTTGTGATTAATACCTCATTTTTCAAACCTTAAACAAAAATAACAAGTGGTTTATTCAAACTTATTTGGTATTTTTTATCATTTTATTTGATTTTCTTTTATTTACTTTTAAAGGAAAACAAATTTAGAGTTTATTTGATTTTCACCCTCACAAATATTTTTAAACACACTTGGGCCTCTAATAGAGTGTAAGACCCAACCCCTTTTTAACCAAAACTTTTTTGGGCCTCAGACATTGTATAAGTTCCTCCGCGTTAAAAGAAAAATCTCGGCGCAATCGCCAGTTCAAAAATCAAACCTTGGACCTACCCTTGTGTTATAAGCCCCACTCCTTTTCTTTAAAAGCACTTGGGCCTCTTGAGAGAGTGTAAGACCCATCCCTTTGTATAGAAAACCTTTTTGGGCCTCAGTCACTTGTATAAGTCCCTGTACCATTTCAAAACAACAGTGCAATCAATGATAAAACCTTGGGTCTCTCCTTGAGCTGTAAGCCCCAACAATATTTTCAAAGCACTTTCTCCTTTGATTTTGAATATAATATTGTTATCAAAGTTTTCTTTGTTGAACAACTAACAAAACAGCATGGAAGATCTACAACCGAGTAAATGTTTACTCGCTTTCTTTATCCGCTTTCATATATATATATATATATATATATATATATATATATATATATATATATATATATATATATAACTGTATTGTGGGGCTGCTCACTGTAAGTCTTCTTTCACAAACTTTTATATACTTGTCAAATATCAACTGTGTAATACTAGTAGAGTTATTTAGAGTTTTCCCCGGCAACTACGTCTAGAACTAGGTAAAGCCTTGTTGAACACTCTTAAATACAGTCAAAACTAGATCCCCCATAGGATTACCAGATACAGTCTTCCCTCCTCTTAGGGTTAAACAATATGGAGACGTGAAAGGAAACATTCCCGGTGAACCCTTTCTCAGACCGTCACTCTTAGAAATCGTCAAAGAAACTCTACTCCCCAGAGTTGATCTATTCTCCATGAATGGCATCTCTTGAGTTTCTTCCAAATTCTCAGACTTTCCTGGCTTGATCTATTCTTGGTGAATAACATGTCTTGAACTTCTCGGGGTTTGGGGACCCACAGGCTTCTTAAAAGCATCCCCGCCTTCTCTTGGGCGTTGTACAAGGACCATTCGGCTTCTTAAAAGCTCTCATGCCTTCTCTTGGGCTTAGTATAAGGACCCAAAGACCTCTACAAGTATAGGAACAGAACCTAGTCATCAATTTGCTAGAGCTGTCTTTCTGAGTCAAGTACCAGACCAGTTAATGGGTTGACCTTCATCCCTTAACATACCAGCCTTCTTTTGGGCATCATACAAAGATCATTCACTATCTGAGAATCGATTTCTCAAAACACCAGTAGACTTGGACAACCTCAATTCCCTTTGGATTTCCCATTTCCTTAAAGAACAGGAAATAACCATGATCCTCTGATCAGTACCAAAGCACAACCTTACCTTTAATCGTTCCCTCTATAAGAACTGATTTTCTCTTTTATCCAACATACTGGACCTGTCACTAAACTGAAACAATCACCAACAAAGTTAGCCTCCTCTTGGGCTTTGTACAATGATTCTCCCCACACTCTCTTGTTGAGTATAAAAGACTCTCTTGTTGAGTCAAACTTTTTCAGCCTCCATCTCGGGCTTCGTACGAGATACAAAAATATTCTCTTGTTGAGTATAAAATACTCTCTTGTTGAGTCAACCACTTTAACCTCCATCTCGGGCTTCGTACGAGATACCAAATCACTCTCTTGTTGAGTATAAAAGACTTACTTGTTGAGTCACACCTTTCAGCCTCCATATCAGGCTTTGTACGAGATACCAAAACACTCTCTTGTTGAGTATAAAAGACTCCCTTGTTGAGTCAAACCTTTTTCAGCCTTCGTCTTGGGCTTCATACAAGACACATATAAAAACACTCTCTTGTTGAGTCAACCCTTTTAGCCTCTATCTCGGGCTTCGTACGGGACAGATAAAAAACATCCTCTTGTTGGGTCACTAGCCTCCTCTTAGGCTTTGTATAAGGAAATCTCGGTTGAGTCAATCAACCTTTTAGCATCAATCTGTGCCTTGCTCACAGTATACAAACATCAACAACTCCTTTTCCCTTCATCTAATTGCTGTAAGCGGCAGGCCTCTGGATTATTTACATCCACGCCACTGTCTCTCTTTTAGCATGAGGAATTCCTAAGGAAAGATAACATTGCTCTATACTGAGTTAAAGTCTTCTCCTTCAGGTTAAAAATCCCCTATAAAGGAAATTATGGCATTGATGGATTCACATATCCCAGTTAAAGTAATTCTCCTTTATAATCAGTAACCCAACAGTTGTGATAAACAAACCAAATATCCCCTTTTAGAGATGACAAGTTATCTCTCATCCAAAACCCTTTTAGCTTCACATCTTGGGCTTTGAACAAGATACAAATCACCTTTAGCTTCACGTCTTGGGCTTCGAACAAGACACCAAAACGACCTTTTTCCTCCCATAGAATAAGAGGAACTACGATCGCTCTGATTTCCCTATTTCATTAAATGGGAATACGTAGGCATAAGATTGAAAAAAAATCTTAGTGAGCACACTAATCAAAAACCCAAAATCTAGTATCTCCACCAAATCAACCCAAAAGCATCAAATCTAAACACAGTATCAAAAACCTCACCAATAGTCTAAACATCGTGTTCTCAAGCGAAATAACCAAAGATTGGGCCCCACCTCCACATAGCATCAGTAACCAAACAGACCGCTGTTCAAACTCAGTATGCAAGCAGGGTTAATTGGAGACATCTATTTCCCTTCCTTAATAAACTCAATAGGATAAAAAATGAATCAAATCTGTAGTACCCGTGCGATCGTGACTCAGGACCACAAAAATCGCTATATATATATATATATATATATATATATATATATATATATTCACAAAAATAGATTTCTAGACATCTAAGGAAGTTTGGAGTTGCAAATCTGTAGAATTCTCTAATTTGAAAATCTTCTAAGCTTTTCAATTTGCGCAAATCAAGTTATTTAAAATTGTCTAAGCTGTCTTATATGGTTATTCAGAAGGTGAGAAGAGTTATAAGTTGTGGTAATTGGAACCTAAAGGATCAAAGTTCATCATAAGATGATGTATTACTTCACTTGTAAGGGGAAGAAAAACAAAAACTTGAAGATGAAGGTGCCTGAAACTATGACTGATAAAACTCGGTTTGACGTGGAGGTTCCTGCTAGGAATGCTAATTGTATTTGAAATTTTACAGTAGTCTATGATTATCATTTGACTCATGATAAGGTAAGGATGAAAATTGTACCATCTCAGGGACACATTAATGCTAACCTTAGTTGTTATGCTTTGAATGTGGCTGAAGGGCTACAAGACTCACAAACAAGGGCCTTCAAGAAGGAATTCAAAATTAAAAGGAGTCAAAGTTGGTTAAAGAACCATACTTGTGGGCTTGCTAGACTACCTAAGCAGGAAAAAGTGGTTGGGTGCAAGTGGCAAGATCAAAGTTTAAGGGTGACTTGAACTTAAAGTTTGTTAAATTATGATTCACCTTTGGAAAAACCAACATGGTTGATGGTTAAATTGACATCATAATCGATTTTTAGTCAACATGAAAATTTGTGGAAGCATGCCTAAAATACTCAAGTAATCTAAGGAAAAAAAATTCAACACTTAATTTTTTTTATCAAAGATTGACTCGATCTAACACATGTTAAAATAAACTACATAAATAAATTCAAAATAAAATAAAATAAAATGGATACTACTACTTGATTTGAACCATTAACTTTTAAACTAAAATGCATATATCTTCCAACTAAGCCACAGTACACAATACACTAATATTTTGAAGAGGATAAGTATATAACCACTTTTAGGGTGTGAAAGACATACTACAACACATGACCTCAAAATTCTCACATTTAAATTGTAGTTAAATAAGACCTTTTAATAGATTTGTCAGAGATAGATTATAGTTAAATAGAGTCATAATTATTTTGTTAAAGTTGATTAATGACTAATCTACTATAGATCTCCAAAACTTTAAGACAACACTTTCCTAATATATACTTACTATATTTGTTAAATTGGACCTCTCGTATAGACTCATATTTTATAATATTTCTATCATTAAAGCAAAATATAACATGGTGACTTACATTTGAAGTTGTGTTGTAGAGATAGTGGGCATGTTTGTTTTAGATTTTAATTGAATGAACTTTTTTTTGTATTTTTAAAAATGAATTTTATAAAATCGTTTTTCAAAATATTACAAGTTTTTGTATATTTATTTTTTCTATATTGAAAGATTAATTTTGACATTCTATAGCATAAATATACATTGTTGAAGATCAAAACATATTTAAAATCATAATATTTTTTAAAAAGTTGAATCTCAAAAACAATTTTTATGAAAAACTATTTGAAATAACTTTAAAATTAAGTGATTTTTTGAAATTTTAATATCTAATTTTTTTTAATAAAATGATGAAATATATAAAATAACATTTTAAGACTAATTATTCAAAGCAAATTTTCATTTGAAATTTTAAAAAATAAAATTCTTTGTAAATTTTTTTACACAAAATTATACTATACTGTAAAAATTATTTATAAAAAAACGAAAACAAATGGGGTCTAGTATATGAAACTTAAAATGAGTTTTCTAATAAATAACCATTTGAATGCCACGTCTATTCAAATTTAATTCCGTGTCTATTATGCACGTAACTAGCGTTCAAATGGGCATTCCGTGTCAGTTTATTTGCTTTTTTTAGAACACAAACGCATAAATATATAAACAAATATTTTTTATTTAATTTTTATTTTAGTAATAAACATTGTGATATGTTTTCTCTCATTTAAAAGATATATATTAAAAATTAAAAATATCAAAATAATATACTATTAAATTATGAAGACATGCTAAATAGGATTTCTTTAATACCAAAAACGACATTCATTCATTCAATTTGATAGAATATATCGAATAATACAAATTCAAAATCGCTATATACTGAAAAGGATGAATCTTAGAACAATCTCACAACATCCGCATTAATAGCATATAACGACAAAATGCCTACAAATGTGACAAAACCTACAAATATGAAAAAATTGAAATGCTCGGAATACTCATGTCTCCGAGCCTGCAACATTGAAGATGTCAAAATCATTGATTGAATATGCATTAAATTAAGACTAATCTGTCAATCATAATTGAACAAACATCGCGCCAAGACGGAAAAACAAAATAACGGCGCAGTTAGACGACGACCAACACAACGTCGCACTAAGACGACAAAAACATGAAAAAAAGACTAAAAATATATGTGAAATCACTTATTTAAAAGAAAAAGAAGGGAGGGACATCTATTATGATTAGGGCTGGAAATGAGTCGAGTCGAGTCGAACTCGCTTTAACTCGGCTCGACTCGTTATGAATTGGTTAAGCTCAAATCTCGGTTCGAGTTCAACACAAACTTTTTTTTAAGCTCAAACTCGACTCGTTAAAAGTTCACGAACTATTCAGTTCATCTCGTTAGGTTCATCTCGTTAGTATTAACTCACTTGCTTCACGGACTTAGAAGCCATTTTTTAAGTCTATTTTATTTTTATATATTTGACATTTTAAATTAATATTTTTTTAAAAAGAAAATATTGAAATAAATTAAAGGTTATGAGTACGAAATTTAACTTTGTTTCTAAAACCAACTAATTCAAAAAATACACAACTTTCAAGAGACACATTTGAAAGTCTAAGTCAAAAAACACTCTATTGAAATTTAAATTTATCTAAAAAATCTATAACTTCATCAAATATTTAGGAAACTTACAAATTTAATGAAATAGTATACAAAAAATTACTAAAAATTGATATATTTTCATCACAGAATGATTACACCACTTGCAACCTTCATTACACATGTTTTTTTTATATAATTACACATGTTATTTTAGCAAATGTCATAATGTCTCCAACAAGGATGACTCTAAATGCAATTGTCAGCTTTATTGTCATAACTAGTACATAAGGGACAATATAGGGTTAAAATTTGGAGTAAATCTTTAAACCTACTCTTAAAAATAATATAATCATTCTCATATATAATCGAGTTGACTCATGAACCTAACGAATCGAGCTATGTATAGTTCAAGTTCAGCTCATTTAGTTAACGAACATAATTTTTTGCTCATATTAAGCTCATTTGGTTCATGATCCTAGTTCAACGATTTAATTGCCGAACCGAATTCCGAACTATTCTCGAGTTGGTTTCTGTTCATTTACAGCCCTAATTATGATATATAGGATTTTAATCATTTTATTATTGTAAACATAGATTAAATGAGTGAACGGTTATCTAATGAAATATGATAGATGTTATTAATTTTTGTAATTATCAAGGTATATTTTTACGATACAATTAATTAAGGTTATAATACATCTTGACAGTTTTTTTAAATATTCAATCAATTCTTACCTCAATTATTATTCTACTTGGTAAAAATATAAAAATTTAATTTTAATCAATGAATAAAACTTCATTAATAATTGAATAGAAAATACATTTATTTTTAGGAAGAAAATAAAACCACTTACCCATATATATTCAAAAGATAAAAAAAGCAATAATAAGGGTGATTAAAAAAATTCAATAAAAAATACGAGATGTATTGACAGGGCAAAATAATTTATACGGTCATTCAATGAACGACGTGTATTCAATCATATTGTACTAATAATTTAAATCGACTTAAATGATTTAACAGATTTTCAAAACTCTACCCTCGAGCCCCTCTACCCGAACTAACTATATTAATTCATATAATTTATATTATTATTATGATAAAGGTTGTGCAGGTGGAATTGTTCAAGAGACTGAGAACTATGATGAATACAGATAATTTAAACACAACGAATTAGGTGGTGTATTAAATATGTAATTCTTTGTGTTAAGCATGTTTGTAAAATGCAGGATTCGACAGAGTCAAAATTCTATGTATTTGATAGAGCCGAATATAGTTAGTAGAAGTCGAATATGCATGTATTCGACAGAAAGTTGAATACAACCTGTAGCAGTTAAAATTGTGTGTATTCGACAGAGTTAAATACAGTATGTCGAAGTTAGTTAGTTGGTTAATTGTTTTGAGATTGTTTGATGTGCAAGTAATCTCATTATAAATAGAAAAACACACAAAAAATTTCAAAAAAAAAGTTTTATAACAGTTTGGTCAATAAACATTCTTCCTTTCACTTCCATACATTCTTCTTCTTTTCTCTTCCAAAACTATTACTTTATCAAATTTTCTTCTTTTATATATCGTTGTGCAAAGGGAATCATCTTGTAAATAAAGTGTGGTTGATTCATTCGAGCAAATCTAAACCAAATCGGAATCCAAACCATGGTGTTTGAGTCGAATATTTTTTTAGTTCGGAGAAAAATAGAACCAAATCAATGAAACTTGATGTTAATTGATTCGGGCAACTAATTTCCAAAATTCTACCCGCGAGCCCATCTACGCAAACCAACTATATTAATTTATATAATTTATATTATTATCATGAAATTTGGGTGCACCTTTAAATACAAAAATCTATAGGTTGATGATGAGATTTTATTATCATGAAATTTGGGTGGATGTTTAAATACGAATAGGGGTGGCAAAACGGGTCGTGACCCGTCGGGCCGGCCTGTGCACCTGCCAAAAATGGCGGGTTGGGTTGGGATTTTGGGCCCAACGCCCACCAAAATCTGCCCCGCTAAAGACCTTCATCCGCTAAATCCCGCCCCGCAAAAACCCGCCGCTTGAGAAAGCCCATCGCAACTATTCGTTCAACTTGTCCCTCCTTAAACCTGCCCTTTTTTAGTTAATTCTAGTAATTTCAATTCTTGAATATTTTATTTTATACATTTATTTGAGAATATATGCAATTTTTTGAAGTAAAATTTGTTAAAAGATGCTTTATAAAAATTGTTTTAAAAAATAAGTGAAAAATCTAATTGAAATGGAAAAACAAGCCTATTAATCTATTAAAAAAATGAAAAATAAATAAATAAAAAAGTAGGCAGGCAAGCCCGCCACCCGCCAATCTGCCACCTTAGCGGGGCAAGTTAGATTTTTATGCTCATTTCCACTTGACGGGCTTGTCCGCCCCGCATTTTTTATGGCGCACATAAGGCAGGATGGGACGAGCGGTCCGTTTTGCCACCCCTAAATACGAATATATATGGATTGATGATGAGATTTTGCACTATATGTATTTATGTATTTCTATAATAAATAATGCAAAAGAAAAGTTCCTAGTACTTATGTGTCATTCTATAAAATGTTATTAATTTATATTAATATACCTAGCTACTTACTACACTAATCAAAGTATTATATTTTTTCTAATAACACTATTGTTGTGAAAAACGATACCAGAATAACAAAGTATATTTGGTTTCTTGAACACCAAGAAATCCACAAGGGTAGAAAAGAAGGGAAAAACTTTAACAAACACACGAAACCCTATTAGGGTTCATAAAGGAGAAGAAAAGAGGAAGGAGAATAGAGAATTGGTTAAATCTGTTTTACTATTCACTTTCTCAGTAGGGTTCAAAGCTTACAAGTGAATACCAATAATTAACCTCTCTCAACCTAATAAGGTTTTGTCACACCTTAGGAAGAGAGACTAGTATGCTATTTATAATAAACCTAACATACTAAACTAATGGGCTTTTTAACAATTACCCATTACAAGCTAACTTAGGGTACAAGCTAACTTAAACAATTGGATCCATAACACAAGGCCCAATTCGATCTCCTACATACTAGAACACAATTCGACTACAACATGTAGGTCTTCGACAACAGCATATGAGCGGACTTCGACGGCATGCTAAAACTAGAGTTCGATCCAATATCTCACAAATCTCCACATTGGATCTAAATCTATATCCTCAAGAAATAAACTAGTTTTCTTCATGCAGCTTTATCAACTGCATACAATGGAAAAACTTGCAACTGGACAACGTCTTGGTGATCATATCAGCAACATTATGATCTGTCGAAACCTTCAGCACTTGGACTTCTCCATGCTCGATTACGCCTCTGACAAAATGCAGCCTCACATCAATGTGCTTGGTTCGCTCAGGATAGGCTGGATTCTTTGATAGGTGTATTGCATTTTGACTATCACATTTAACAGTGATAACTGGACCTTGAAGTTTCAGCTCCTTTGCAAAACCTTCAAGCCACAATGCTTCCTTTACAGCTTCAGTTAGGGTGATATATTTTGCTTCAATGGTTGATAAGGCAACAACCTTTTGAAGTGTTGCTTTCCAACTGATTGATGTCCCAAACATAGTGAACACATATCCAGAAATAGATTTTTTGGAATCCATACTACCTACATAATCAGAGTCGACATATCCTTTGATTGCTGCTTTACTATCTTCACCCAAGGCTCCACCATAAATTAGGACTCTATTTAGAGACCCATTTATATACCTTAAAATCCACTTCAATGCTTGTGAGTGAGCCTTTTCAGGATTCACCATGTACCTGCTTACAAGACTTACTGCATATGCTATGTCAAGTCTAGTACAGACCATAGCATACATCAAAGAACCCACTATATTAGCATATGGAATTCTATTCATATAAGCTCTTTCGACATCAGTATTGGGACACTGATCTATACTTAGCTTGAATTGAGGGTTTGTTGGAGTCACAACAGGCTTTGAATTCGACGTACCATACTTTTCGAGAATCTTCCGTAGGTATGCCTCTTGAGATAAGCATAATTTCGACTGCTTTCTATCTCTTCGGTTGTCAATCCCAAGAATCCTGGGTGCAGCTCCCAGATCCTTCATGTCGAACTCCTTATTGAGTTCAGCCTTCACCCTCATTACATCTTCGACATTATTGCTTGCTATTAGAATATCATCCACATAAAGCAACAAAATAACAAATGAATTACCAGGTCAAAATCTGAAGTAAACACAGTGGTCGAACTGACTTCTAATGAAACTTACGCGTGCCATGAACTTGTCGAATCTCTTATTCCATTGTCGAGGAGATTGTTTCAGTCCATATAAAGATCTCTTCAGTTTGCACACATAATCTTTCTTCCCCTTTTCGAGATACCCTTCAGGTTGTCTCATCAGAATTGTTTCATCTAGATCACCATACAAGAACGCAGTCTTCACATCCATCTGTTCCAATTCAAGGTCGAACTGTGCCACCATGGCAAACAACATTCTAATGGACCTGTGCTTCATAACAGGAGAGAACACATCATTGAAGTTGACACCTTATTTCTGAGTGAACTCCCTAGCGACCAATCTTGCCTTGTATGCCTTCGACGCCACTCCTTCGATTCCTTCCTTAACTTTGAAAATCCATTTACAGCTGACTAACCTGGCTCCCGCAGGTTTCTTGATCAGTTCCCATGTGTTGTTGTCATGAAGAGATTTCATCTCATCATCCATGGCCTTCAACCATTCAGTCTTCTTTCGACTCCTCAAAACTTCCTTATAGTCTCTAGGTTCTTCGTCGAGAACCTCACTTGCAGAGATTAAGGCATAAGCTATAAGATCTGCATACCCAAGTCTCTAAGGTGGCTTGATGACTCTCCTCGATCTGTCTCTTGCTAGCAGGTAGTCATTATCACTCTCCTCATCTTCAACAACATCTTCTGCTTCTTCTTCGACTTCATCTGTGGTACGTAATTCAGCATCAACATGCTCCACCTCAACAGGAGTCTCTCCCTGTCCCAGCTCTTCATCAGCATCATCAGTTTTCTTGAAAGCCATCTCGGCTTCATTGAAAACTACATCTTGATTGGTGATACGCCTCCCGTGACCTGGCTCTAGGCACCATAGCCTATAAGCTTTGACTCCTTCAGGGTATCCCATGAACATGCATTTCAGAGCTCTAGGTTCGACCTTGTCTTGCCTAATATGAGCATAGGCCACACAGCCAAATACTCTCAGTCTGTTGAGACTAGGTGGATGTCCTGGCCAAACTTCTTCAGGTGTCTTCATTCCGAAGACAGTCGAGGGACATCTATTTATCACATAAGCTGTTGTTGAAACAGCCTCTGCCCAAAACACCTTCTTCAATCCAACACTAACCAACATGCATCTAACCCTTTCAAGGATTGTTTAATTGAATCTCTTAGCTAAGTCATTTTTTTAGGAGTACCTGCTACAGTCTTATGCCTTGCAATCCTAGACTCAACACAGTAACTATCGAACGCTTTATTGCAGAACTCAAGGCCATTGTCAGTTCTCAACCTCTTAACCTTTCTTCCAATTTAAGTTTCGACCAGAACTTCCAACTTTTGAAATTCTCAAAAGTTTCATCCTTCGTCTTCTGAATGAATACCCATAACCTTCTGGAATAGTCATCAACGATGGATAGAAAATACCATGCACCTGAGTGTGAAGGATTTCTTGCAGACCCCCAAAGATTAGCATGAATGTAATCCAGGGATCCATGTGTTCTTTGCTTGCCTTTGTTAAACTTCGCCCTACAGGATTTATCAAATACACAAGATTCACAAAACTCCAACTTTTCTACTTTGTCACCGCCTAGCAGGTTCTTCTTCCCCAATTCGACCATGCCTCTTTCGCTGACATGGCCCAATCTCATGTGCCATAATTCTGTCTTTGACCCAGGTTTCGTGGATGCAATATTTGTCAAACCAATTACAACCTCAACCTCAAGCGTATACAAGCCTTGTTTCTTCACGCCTCTTAAGACTTACTTCGACCCCTTCATGAATCTTAGGATACTTTTCTCTCCTTGGAAAACATATCCCTTCCTGTCGAATTCACCAAGAGAAACCAAATTTCTCTTCAAATTAGGTACATACCTGACTTCAGTCAATAACCTTATTGACTCATCATGGAGCTTGAATCTCACAGATCCAATACCTGCAATTTTGCAGGATTTGTTGTTTCCCAGCAGCACCGATCCACCATCTTGATCACATAGCTCCTCGAACAATTCTCTGTTTGGAGTCATGTGCCAAGTGCAACCTGAATCCATAATCCACTATTTTCTTGAGTCGCCGCTTGAAACTACAAGGACATCTGATGAGTTGAAGTCATCTTGAACAATGGTTGCATTGGCATTATCCTTACCTCCATGATCTTTTAGGCGTTCAGGGCACACCTTTCTTGTGTGACCCTCCTTCTTACAGTGATAACATCGAATACTAGATGTTTCGCCACTATAAGACTTCTGCTGACTTTTACCTTTCTTCTTGTCGAACTTACCATCATTTCTCAAGAATTTTCCCTTAACGGCCAAACCTTCACCAACCGTCGAAGGTTTATGCTCCTTTCATTCATTCAGGTCTTTAGAATACAAGGCTGATTTAACTTCTTCAAAGCTCAAGGACTCCTTCCATACAAGAGAGTTTCTTTGAAGTGAGCATGTATTATGGGCAAAGCACACAACAACAACAATGTTTGATCTTCGTCATCGATCTTCACATCAATATTTTCAAGATCAAGAATCAGCTTGTTAAATATATCCAACTGCTCAGCCAAAAATTTGTCTTCACTCATCTTGAATGAATACAAAGCTTGCTTCAGGTAGAGTCGATTCACCATAGATTTGGTCATGTATAAACTTTCAAGTTTCAACCATAACCCCGATGTCGTAGTCTCCTTTTATACCTGTCGAAGAACCTTATCACCAAGGCTCAATAATATTGCGCTGTGGGCTTTCCCTATCATGGTCGTCTTTTCTTTTACCATTAACGCATCATCCATGGCTGCCTCTTCCTTCAACGCTTCCAAACAACCCTGTTGAACCAGTATGGCTTTCATCTTCAAGCGCCACAGACCGAAATCGTTCACTCCAGTGAACTTTTCAATCTCATACTTTGTTGAAGACATCTTCTCCACGCTCACCGCACCAATTTGTTGTGAAAAATGATACCGAAATAACAAAGTATATTTGGTGTCTTGAACACCAAGAAATCCACAAGGGTAGAAAAGAAGGGAAAAACTTTAACAAACACACGAAACCCTATTAGGGTTCACAAAGGAAGAGAAAAGAGGAAGGAGAATAGAGAATTGGTTAAATCTGTTTTACTATTCACTTTCTCAATAGGGTTCAAAGATTACAAGTGAATACCAACAATTAACCTCTCTCAACCTAATAAGGTTTTGTCACACCTTTGGAAGAGAGACTAGTATACTATTTATAATAAACCTAACATACTAAACTAATGGGCTTTTTAACAATTACCCATTATAAGCTAACTTAGGGTTCAAGCTAACTTAAACAATTGGATCCATAACACAAGGCCCAATTCGATCTCCTACATACTAGAACATAATTCGACTACAGCATGTAGATCTTCGACAATAGCATGTGAGCGGACTTCGACGGCATGCTAAAACTAGAGTTCGATCCAATATCTCATAACTATAAAGCAACAACTTCTACTGATAGTGGAAACTAAACACAATTATTCATTTTTTGTCTTGGTCAATCTCTATCCCTCTCCTTTTGCATTTTTATTTCAGTTTTGATTGTAATTTTTACTTTTATGCATTTTTGTTTTGCAGGATTTGCGGATAATGTCACTATAAAATCTTGGTAAAAGTTCAAATGGATTGATGACTAATTTCTGAACATGAGTGAAGTTAATTTTGTTTTGGTGAAGATGGTAATATATTTTAATATGTTAGCATGCAGTAAATTAAAATTGGTCATTAAAATGTTTTTATAAAATTGAATGCATTATCTTAGATACTACCTCCTTCATTTTAGGAAGATTAGAGGTACTCATGTTTATCGTGAAACTAGTTTGTGTGTTGATGCTCTTGCTAGAAAGAAATTATCTCTTTCTCAAGAGATTTGTATTTTCTGTTGTTGTTATTCTTTCGTTTCTCATTTGCTAAAAAGTGACTTATCAAGGATCTTTATCACACGATTAGTATCGGTGTAGTTTTTAGGGGTGTCCATGGTTCTTAGACCAAACCAAATTGAACCAAATATATGCTTCAGTTTGCTTCTTAAAACCATTTTAGTGAAACTAGTTTACTGTTTTAAAATCAGTTTATTTTTGGATTGGTTCGGTTTAAAATCGATTTATACCAAAAACCAGTTTTTAGTTGGATCAGTTTTAAAACCAAATTTTTCTCAAAATTATTTTGATTAAAATTCATTTTTCAATCCAAACAACTTCTTCCTAACTCTATCCAATCATTTTAAATCTGTTTTTGAAATCAATAATCTCTCGTTGACGACGAATCTTTAAATCTCAATTATGAAATTTCTGAAATTCGATCACAATTGTTTGATTTTCGAAAGAATAAAAAATAAATAAAAATAATAAGAAAGGGTAAGAAACATAATAATAAATCAAAGATGCATTGTTTTTGATAATCAAAATGTTTTACTGGAGAAATATTTTTTATTAAATACGTATGAGATAGTAATAAAAATCACATAGCTCAATAGAATATTAAATTGTATTAATAAATAACAATTATGAAACAAATATGAATTATTGCATAATACACAATCACATAATATGTATTCATCACCTCATCTCTTATTAATTTGTGTCTACTGTTTTTCTTTACTATGTTGCTTATTATTTTGTTTTTTTATTTATAAATTTTTTCATGGTAGAAATTGACAGCCACTATAAAAGAATCATAACTTAGATTTTAAAGACTACATTGAGTTTTTAGAGAATAACAATGAAACACTAAGGTTGAGATGAAATGGAGTGGGCTAGAGTGAATCGACGCGGTGGATACAGAAACAAGGGCCTCAAGAGGGATTTTTTCCAAAAGGTTACAACGTAACTAAGGTTGATGAGGATAAGATGATTTCCATTTATTTTTCTGAAATTCCTGACAAAGTTGGAGCAAAAGACATTTTCAAGTTGTTTGGGGAGCATGGTGATATTAAGGAAGTTGTTATTCCATAGAAGAGGAACAAATTTGGGAAAAGATTTGACTTCGCTCGGTTTGCTGGAGTGGAGGAGGAAACTCGATTAGCTTTAAAACTTGACAACTTGTTCTTAGATAACGTCAAGATTCATGCTAATGTCCCTCGATTTGGTAGAGCTTCTAAAGGTAACAACTTTGCTTCCTCAAAGATTAGGGGTAGAGAGTACGATTCACTTCATAAGGACAAGGTTGGAGCAATCCATAGGAATGGTTTCTATCAACAGAAGTTTAGGGGAAGAACTTTCGTTGATGTTGTCGGTAAAGCTCCCTCAGTGGCTTCCCACAAAGACACTGCGGCTCTTATGTTTCATGTTGAGGAGGAAGAATTAAAGAGATTTCAGAAGGCGTTCGTGGGAGTGGTAAATTGTCCAGGAATGGCGTATAACATCCAAAACAGTTTCGAGCTTGAAGGTTATTTTACGATAAAGGTCACCCCTCTAGAAGGGAATCTCTGTTTGTTAGAGGAAAGTGAGGAGGGAGAAATTAGAGGTATCTTATCTGAGGCTGAATCTTGATGGAAGCAGTGGTTTCAGGAGATCAGACAATGGAGAGAAGAAGACGTTAATAATATGAGGGTAACATGGCTCAGGTGTTATGGGATTCCTGTTGAAGAATATTTTGGGGGGTGTTTTATTGTATCCATAGGGATTGTGTGTTATCAATGCTTGCCGTTCAATAGTTTACCATTTTAAGTAAAGGGTTTTCAAATTGTTCTTGGTTGTGTAACATTAGTTTGTAGCAAAGAAGTAAATTAGAACAAAGATGTTGTAAGTTTGAGAAAAGTATGTCAAGAATAGATTTCGCTAATCCTTTTCATACATATCTGATTAATCAAGCATATGAACTTAGTTTCGATCAATACAATCGCGTATCCTCGCGAATAAGTTTATGTCTAAAGCAAATTCATGAGTATCGTTGTTTAAATCGTTAGATGATGTCTCACGCTAACAATCGAAACAACGAACATTGAGATCAATACAAAGCTAATATTAAACCCCAAATCTATATCTAGAGTTTGGTTTCTAAGAGATGAAGATATTAGGTCAAGATTTGGAAAATCTATGTTTAGAGTGATTCAAACCACAAATATACCATTAAAAGCAAACAACTTCATCATATATTGATCATCAACCTTGTTCATATACAAAAGATCAAAAGAAATACATACAAGCAAGATTAACTACCTCTAATCTTGACACAAAATGTGTTTAGCTACCCATTGTCATGGTAGCTTGATCAACAAGTAATGGACAAAGCTTTTGTTGCATCAATATTTAAAAATTCAAGGATTGAAGCATAAAAGCTTTGGATCCTAAGAAAAATAATAAAAGATGAAGTTTTTGAGCTCCAAAGAGGATTCTAGGTTACAATGATTCTTTCTCCAAGTGTTCTATCCAAAAATATCTACAAAACACCCTAAATACGACTTTCTTCCTAGACAAATTCGCCAGGCGAGCTCCAAAATTCTCCTAGCAAAACCTTTGAGATCAGCCACGTGACAGAACAATGCAAAGAAAGCTGGGAAAAATATCTGAATTCGCCAGGCGAAATTCAGCTTCGCCTGGCGAATCTCTTTCACTGCATCTTCGCCTAGCGAATCTTCCAGCGAAGCACTTCCAATAGCTACTGGAATTGAACTTCAAAATTTCCAGTTGGCTCGCCAGGATTTCGCCTGGAAAATCTCTCCTTTCGCCACCCCTTCGCCTGGCGAAGGTCCTGTAGCTTGCAGACAAGCGACTTTGCTCGTTTTATCGTGTTTTCTTCCGATTTTTGCTGCGTCCTTTTTACGAAAAATGCTGCAAAGCTAACAAAAACATCAAAGAGACCAAATATAGACATTGATTCAAAAATCACTTAAAAATAAGCTGTTTCGCATTCAGGCATTTGGAAAAGAGCTTAAAATTGCAATAAATTGGTCTAAAATTCATTTAAAACCAGACACTTATCAAACTCTCCCCAACTTGCGTCGTTGTTTGCCCTCAAACAGAATTAAGTTTCAACAAGCAGGAGCAAGATTTCCAAGCACTAAATCAACTTAAAAACACCAATGGTTCAAACTCGACAATCTCACGCACAAAGTGTTTTCACAAAGTTGTATAGAATCAAAACATGATTAAGAATTAAGTTCTAAACACAACATCATACAATGCAAAATCAAGTACATACAAGTTCAAGTTGAATCACCTAAATTCATTTATTATCAAACACACTATGTACATAATTTCACACAGGACAAAACACTCTCACAAGCAATCGTGCCACATCCAGAATCATTCATGCATTCATCTCACAGAGTTATCATAAAAATAATAGAAACAAAGATCACTAAGGACTTTTATGGTTGTAATTTGGCTTGGGTTAAAAACAAAAGTCATATCTACATTGCCATTGAACAAAAACGAGTAATAACTATGAATAGCATTTCTTTTTCAAATTTTTCATTCTTGTTCACCCTTTATTCCTTCCTTTCACAATGCATTATCTTCTTTTGATTTTCTTTTCTTTTTGTGCTTTTTGTTCTTTTTCTTTCTTTTTGTTTTCATTTTCTTTTTCTTAGAATGCATTGTATCACCGATTCCTTTTTCTCTTTACTTTCAAAGTAAACCATTCTCCCCAACTTCAACAATGCTATAAGCTTAGCTTAAAATGCTCTTCAAAACGGATTAAAATTCGGGTTCATGATTCACAATAGAAATTTTCTTTTTAGGCTCAAAAGGGTTTTCAAATACGCACACACTCACAAGGTTACTTGAAGTGTTTTTAGAATGGTGGTTTTTCTCATAGTACTAAAAAATATGCCTTGATCATTTCTAAGTTTCCAAAATTTAAAACAAACCCACAAGATTTAACACGAACAAAACGAGTAAAACAACTATTACTTGACTTTATTTTTGGTGAACAATGGAAAGTATCTCACTTTTGTGGTTTTGTCCTAATTGATTCACACATGAACAAGTATTTACAACACAATGCATTACCATAATTTTGTATAAAGCACTAACTCACAATCATGCTAAAATTCTACACAACAAACACTCACACTTTGATTGTGCACATTATTAAGAATTCTATCATCACCATCAGATGTTTAAGGCCAACAAAGTACTCTTTTTCTTCTTATGCTAACACACGAAATTTTCAAAAATTAAGGACAAACATCACTTTCTTTTCGCAAACACAACATAAAATAAAAATAGAATTTAAATTAAACAAAAATTTAACCAAACTGAAATTTTATAAGTTATGGTGTAAACACACCGAAGATGTACTTGCCGAAGCAACAAAATGCTACAACCAAAAATTCGCCGAAGCGACCCAAAAGTACTTGTTAATATTATAAAGCTGAAAAATAAAATACATGAAATAAATAACAAAACAAAACAGAAATTCTTCACTTTGTAGTCTCCTCTAATTAATCAAGTCGTTCAGATCATCTTGCATCTCATCACCTCCATCATCATTATCATCATCATCAGCTCCACCTTCACCATCAGCACCAACATCTCCAACTGCTCCTCCCCCTAAAAGAATGGTCGCCTGCCCACAAGCCAGTTTGCATAATTATCATAATCTGTCCGAGTAGGAAAAAGGACAACTTCCTGCGGTGTGGTCTGAAACTGGTACAGCTGTTGCATACAGTTGAAATTGAATTCTGATGATCTTTGGTATGCCTCAGCCATATCCCAAGAGTAATTGAATGCCGCTCGCATTCTAGGATCCCAAGTTGAAAAATCAAGAGCCTCAGTTTGCTCACTAGATTGCGAGCGGGATAATTGACCTACACTTACACCCTTCCTCTTCTCAATCAACTTATTCTTACAATACCGATCAATATAATCATCATTGATGAGCCCCCTCCTCTTCTCATTAATCACATCGGGCATCAGTATCCACTTTTTAAGATAAAGAGCGGTGACAAAACAAGGAAAAATGATAGGTAAGGCAGAATGTACCTCAGGTCTTCGGGTGTTCTCAATAAAATTTTTGAAATCACCCGAGCTACATCGACCTCTTTGTCTTCCAGGATGTAGTATAAGAGTAGGACAACATCAACCGGTATTGAGGAATGGTGCATCTTGGGTTTGATGTTATAGAGGATGAGAAGAAGAACGACTTGCACATCCGGAGGCATGTCTTCCCTCCTATACCGGATGGCTTCTCCTTAGTGGTTCCTTTCCACACTTTTTCCTTTGTACAAAATGGTCTTGGCAATTTTATCGTGATCTAGATGAGTGCCAAGTTCCATAGTGTAATCGTCCTTTTCAAACATCCCTAAAGAACTTGGTTTTCCAAACAGGTCATTTACGTCCTCACGATCGAATCTGATTTCCTTGCCTCGGACATACGTGACGAACCGGAACACTTGCATATCTCCTTGAGCTTGGGGATTTTGGAGAACATTTACGTAGAATTCGCGTACCAACTCGTAGCTAATTGCATCCAAAGGATTTATCAAATGCCCCCACTTCTTATTGTTGAAAATTTTAGCCAACTTCTTGTACGGCCCCTCGGGATTAATATCAAACCTTTTCTCAGACAGAAATTGTCGGCCTTCAAGCATGGTATATCGGGCAGCATAAGCATCACTTAAGAACCGAGTTAGATCAACCTCACTTTGTTGCCCGGAGCTGCTTCCAACAACAGTCTTCTGCTTTTTCCCACCGGTTACTCTGGTTTTAGGAGCCATCTGAAAAATTAGACAAGACACAAAGCAACGTAATTGTTTTCAATTGTTAGCAAAATCTAAACAGCAAAAACAAATTCAAAGCAAAAATTAAAACAAATAAAATAAGAAATAAACAGAACAAAATAAATAAATAAAAACTGTGAAAAGGTCATTCGCCCCACGCTCGCCAGGCAAAGCAGGGGCGACGTCTCGCGACACTCTCGCCAGGCGAAGCTGAAGCGAAAGCTCACCTCACGCTCGCCAGGAGAATTTCTGCGAACCCAGAAAATTTATTGCAGCAACCATACTGACCCTAAAAGTAGCAACCATTCAACAACAACTCTAATCTAATCAAAGTTCTAGGGTTTCAACAACAACCTTAAAAGTTATGAAATTCAAACCCTAATCTAACAAAAATGAACAAATTAAGTAAAAACAAAATTAAGAACAATATTGAGAATGAAAATATACCTCTTAGTAAGATTGAAAGTGAAGGTGAGTGAGGATTAGAGTTATGGAAGAGTGGGGTTTAGAGTAAAAAGTGTGTGAGAGAAAGAGTGAAATGAGTGAGAGTGAAATGAGAAAGGGTTAAAGTGAAAGTGAGAGGAAAGGAAAGATAAGGAAATAAAATATGTGGTCCCAAGTGGACCCTAAATAAAAATTATATTCTTTTCTTTTTCTTTTTCTTTTTATTTTTCTCTCTGCAAAATCCAAATCACGCTAGCTTCTCCTGGCGAATCAGTGGCGAGAGGCTGGCGAAATAAGGATTCGCCAGGCGAATTGCACCAGGAGCAGAATTCTCTGCTGTCAAGGATGTAATGCAGAATTTTTCAAAACTTTCCAAAATCACTACTATTTTCACACAATTCAAAACTTAACACAGCAGAGATGAAATACTTACAACGTTGGGGTACCTCCCAACAAGCGCTTTATTTAACGTTGTTTGAGCTCGACGGTCCAATGCAACTTCTGAAGTTGCTCATTTCGGATATTCGGTTACTTCGTTGTTTTGATGCTTTGCTTATACTTGTCGTTTAATTTGAGTTCTCTGGGTTATTAATCATCAATCACATGCTAGAGTACTTAATCCATGCATTTATTAAGTTGAATATGTGTTCTAGCTGTGTGAATTGATTCAGTGTGTTTCTGACTTGATTCAAAGCATTTTTGTGCTTCATGACTCGATTCAAGACTTTCATGACTCGATTCATGAAAGTGTCTCAAATGTTCAATTTGATTTTGTTTGCTCGAATCGATTCAACATTAGTTTTGAATCAATTCACGGGACTGGAAATTCCAATTTGAATTGATTCAGTAAGGGTTTTGAATTAATTCAGCACGCTAATTTGAATTGATTCATTTTCGAATTGACTCAAGTCACCTGCCCTAACTGAATCAAGTCATGGGAATTATGAATCAATTCGCGCTGCTATTTTTAACTAACTTTTTGCACTTTTCTCTTTTATCTATAAATAGAGATTTCATTCCCTCATTCAAAAAAAAAAAGAGAGATCAAAATTTTTCTAGAGAGAGAACCTTTGCAAAAACACATCTTCCTTCTCCATTTCAAATCTTCATCTTAATCATACCCATGGAAATCATTCTCTTGTGTGTGTGTGATGATTAATCTTAGGGAAACATTAGGGATCTAATTGTTTGTTGAAGTGTGTAGATTTGCAAGAGGTGTTTTGGTCTTGGAAATTTCTAGGGTTGAAATTTCATGAAGGAAAAAGAAGAAGAAGAAGCTTTTCTCCATTGTTGTGGAGTTTTTCTACAGATTTGTCAACTTGTTGAAGAAAGGGATTCAAGGCTTGGAATTTCAAGATTGGGTAAAATTTGGGAAATTCATCAAGAGAGGAATCCTTCAAAAGTTGAAAATCAAGATCTTGGGTAAAGATCAAGTTAGCAGTGGTAGCTAGTTACAAGCAAGTTCGTACAAGAAGCAAGAAAGAAGATTACGTGGATTGTTATAATTTGTCTTTTTGCTTTTGTGGATTGTTGTAACAAAGAACCAAAATTCAATATTGTTTTAATGGAAGAAATAACTCTTCGATGGTTCTCCGTCGAAGACTAGATGTAGGTGTCTGCGAGGACGATAGCACCGAACTAGATATATCCTGGTGCACTCTCTCCTTCTCTCTCTCTCTCTTTATCGTTTAAAATTGCATAGTTTTTTATTTGTAAAAAGTTTAGGTTTGATTAGATTTGTTCTTCTAAAGGATCCAGTTAATTGATTATTGTAAGAACATTGAATTTAGATTTGCCTTTAAAATTGAAGAATTGTTAAAGTCTTTAAGCATCTCGTTGAAACTTTAACCATTACTCAATTCAATGTATTCTACCTCATTACAAACCTTTGGTGTAAGTATAACGCAAATTCTCTTCCAATATCATAAAAACTTTTCTAAACAATATTTCACCATATCCGGTTCCGCTTGCGTAATCTGATTTTTTTTTTGAAAAGAAGGGATTTTTGTACTTGTCTATTCAACCCCCCCCCCCCTTCTAGACAAGTTACTCCATATTCAAACCAACAACCTCAAGGATCGCAAAAAGGCACAGCAGAGGGATTCCACTCGAAATCACCCCCGAGATAAATCTTCAACCTCTGACCATTGACAGTCCAACTCTCATTTGACTTTGTGTCTTCAATGACTATTGCCCCATATTGTTTGATCTCCCGAATCCAGAACGGACCAGACTACCTAGATTTCAATTTTCCAGGGAACAGTTTTAATCGAGAATTAAAACATAAGGCCAGATGCCCTACTTCAAACTGTTTGGTCACTATCTTTTTGTCATGGTAAGTTTTCACTCGATCTTTGTACAACCTGTTGGAGTCATACGCTTGGAGGCGCAATTCCTCCATTTCATGCAATTGTATCTTTCTTCTTTCTCCGCTTAAAGTTGGATCAAAATTCAGAAATTTCAAGGCCCAAAATGCCTTATGTTCCAACTCCACCGGCAAATGACAATTCTTACCATAGACCATTTTGAAAGGTGTGAGACCAATCGGAGCTTTAAAAGTTGTCCCACAAAGCATCGTCGAGCTTATTTGACCAGTCCTTTCTCGAGGACGACACCGTTTTTTCTAAGATCCTTTTAATTTCACGGTTTGATACCTCCGCTTGTCCATTGGCATGTGGGTGATATGGTGTTGCAACTTTATGCTTAACACCATACTGCTCCAAGGCTTTTTCTAGCTGAATGTTGCAAAAGTGGGATCCTCCGTCACTTATCAACACCCTCGGAGTACCAAATCGAGAAAAATGTTTTTCTTTAAAATATTTATCACAGTTTTTCCATCCGCTTTAGCACATGTTATTGCCTCTACCCATTTGGATACATAGTTAACTGCGACTAAAATATACTCATTGGAAAACGATGATGGAAAATGTCCAACAAAGTCTATTCCCCAACAATCAAACACCTCAACTTCCAACATGTTTTTTAACGGCATTTCATGCCGTTTTGAAATTCCACGACTCCTTTGACACTTGTCACAACTTTGTGCATGCGCATGTGCATCTTTGAATAAAGAAGGCCAATAAAAGCCCGATTGGAGGACTTTCGTTGCCGTTCTTAATCTGTTGAAATGCCCTCCATAAGGAGAGTTGTGACAATGCCAAAGTATGCTAGTGGCCTCTTCTTTTGACACACATCTTCTCAAAATGTTATCGACATCAAGCCTAAACAAATATGGTTCGTCCCAAACAAAAGACTTGGTGTCAGATAAAAATTTCTTTTTTTGATGATGAGTTAGACCTTCCGGTATTAATCTGGCGGCTTTGTGATTAGCCATGTCGACGAACCAGGGTCTAACTTGCACCATATACAACTTTTCGTCCGGAAATTCCTCATTGACCTCTAATTCATTTTTGGTCACTTCAACATTTACTAGGCGGGATAAGTGATCCGCCACCAAATTCTCAGATCCCTTTTTGTCACGAATTTCCAAATCAAATTCTTGTAACAACAGGACCCAACGAATTAGCCTTTGTTTTGAGTCTGGCTTGGCAAGCAAATACTTAATCGCCACATGATCCGTGTAAACCACTACTTGAGGCCCAATTAAATAAGACCGAAATTTCTCCAATGCGTACATTATCTCAAGCAACTCTTTTTTGGTTGTTGCATAGTTTACTTGAGTTTCATTCAAGACTTTGCTCGCGTAGTGTATAGCATGAAAAACTTTTATTCTCCGTTGACCCAATACCGCACCTACCGCATAATCGCTCGCGTCACACATGAGTTCAAAATCCATTTTCTAATTGGGCGCGATGATTATGGGTGTGGTAGTTAAACTTTGTTTTAAAGAATTAAAAGCGACCATGCAAGATTCATCAAAATCAAAGGACTTATCTTTGTTGAGCAAATTTCTCAAAGGCTTTGCTATCTTTGCGAAATCCTTGATGAACCTCCGATAAAATCCCGCATGTCCAAGGAAGCTCCTTATACCTTTTACATTCAACGGTGGTGGCAATTTCTCAATAACATCTACCTTGGCTTGATCGACTTCAAGGCCCTTTGAAGAAACTTTATGGCCGAGCACAATTCCTTCAGTCACCATGAAGTTACATTTTTCCCAATTGAGTACCAAGTTGGTTTCCTACACCGTTCCAAAACCGCTTCCAAGTTTTTCAAACAAATATCAAACGATTGCCCAAAAACCGAGAAGTCATCCATAAAAACCTCAATTGTCTTTTCGATCAAATCTGAGAATATTGCTTGCATACACCTTTGAAAAGTCGCTGGTGCATTACACAACCCAAACGGCATCCTCCTATACGCAAAGATTCCAAAAGGGCATGTAAAAGCAGTTTTTTCATGGTCCTCCGGGTTCACAACAATTTGATTGTAACCCGAATAACCATCCAAAAAATAGTAGAATTGTTGACCGGAAAGTCTCTTGTGCATTTGATCCATGAACGGAAGAGGGAAATGATCTTTTCTCGTAGCTTGGTTTAGCCTACGATAGTCAATGAACATTCTCCACCCGGTCACAGTTCTTGTTAGGATTAACTAATTTTTCTCGTTTCGGATAACCATCAATCCGCCTTTTTTCGGCACCACTTGTACCGAGCTAACCCATGGGCTATCAGAAATGGGGTAAATCATTATGGCATCTAACATTTTTACCACTTCCTTCCTAACCACCTCTTTCTTTAACTCTTCCGCTTCACATTCCCATGGTTGTAACTCCTTTAAAGATTCAAGTTCCTTCAAACACTCTTCAAGTGCCCTTTCTTCTTCATCGGAAAATATTTCAAATGAGTCATCAAGAGCTCTTTCCAAGGGAGATACTATATGAACATGCTTTGAAACTTCCAATATGGCTTCTTTCGTTGCATCAATATGGAAACTATCATGTTTATCTTGAGAATGCTTCATTTCTTCAAAGAGATTAAAACTCACTTCTTCATTTTAAACTCTTACTTTCATAAGACCGTAATCAACATCAATCATCATTCGAGCGGTCTTTATAAAAGGGCGTTCAAGAATTAATGGAGCATCCTCGTCTTCCTCCATATCAATAACAACAAAGTCAACCGGAAAGAAAAACTTATCAACTTTAACCAAGACATCTTGAGCCAATCCATGAGGATGAGTTGTGGATTTGTCGGCCAATTGTAACGTCATCCGAATTACCTTCATTTCAATGTTCCCAAGCCTCTTCACAATGGACAATGGAATTAAGTTTATGCTTGAGCCCAAATCAATTAAGCCCTTTCCAACATAGACATCACCAATGGTTATCGGCAAAGTAACACGCCCCTGATCGACTTTTTTCCTTGGTAGAGTTCTTTGGATTATAGCGCTACAACTTGCATCAAGGATAATTGTTTCTGGCTCCGAATATCTTCGCTTCTTTGTAAGAATATCTTTCATGAACTTAGCATATTTCGGCATTTGTTCAAGCGCTTTGGCAAACAGAATGTTGATTTGCAATTGTTTGAATATGTCCATGAAATGAGCATAATGCCTTTCATTGTCTTTCTTTGTGGGTGCATGAGGGTAAGGTAAGTTTTGAATAGGAATTGGATTCACTATCTCCTTCCTCTTTTTGACTCTTCTCTTCTTTTCTTCTATCTTTTCTTTGTCAAGGTTATCTTTTTTAACTAACTTCTCATTCTTATTTTCAACTTCTTCCTTCTCATTATTTTCAACTACAACATCATCAACTTTTTCTTTCTCCACAACCTCCTCAATTCTTACATAAACATTTTTCGCATTTTTTTCTCCTTCTCCCAACTCTCTCCCACTTCTAGTAACAATAACTTTACAATGCTCCTTTGGGTTATTTTGAGTATTGGCGGAGAAAGAAGGCCCCGCTTGTTGCTCGGCCATTTGTTTTGCAAGTTGCCCAACTTGACTCTTGAGATTTTTGATCGATGCTTCATTTGTCTTTTAATTAGTCATGGACATTTGAATAAATTGGTTAAGAGTTTCTTCAAGCTTGGAACTCCCTCCTTGAGGTTGATAAGGATTTTATCGAGTTTGATGATATCCTTGTCGATTTTGATAATTTTCTCTTGGTATTTGATTTTGATACCCTTGTTGATTCTGATAAGGTTGTTGTTGCCTTTGATAAACTTGTTGTTGGTTTTGATTATTCGTGTATTTTTCTTCTTCTTCAACCGGAGGACAATAGCCGGTTGGGTGATCACCTTTACATAGCTCACAAACTGCTATTTGCACATTTTTGTTCGGCAAATCTTGCATCTCTTTAATCTTTTGAGGGAGCTTCGACATTTGTTGCGTTAACAACTCAACTTGTTGAGATAGTAATTTGTTCTGAGCAAGAATTGCATCATTTGTCCCCAACTCTAGCACTCCCGATTTCTTTTGCGATTGACCACAGTTATGATTCCCTTGATGGTGGTTTAATGCCATCTTGTCAATGATAGAAATAGCTTCTTCGGCACTTTTAGTCATTAAAGATCCACCCAAAGTAGCATCTAACAACATTTTGTGAACCATTTAAAGACCATTTCTGAAAATATGAACTTGCGTAAGCTCATCAAAACCGTGCCCTTTGCATTTTCTAAACATGGACTTGAATCTCTCCCAAGCTTCATTGAGAGACTCATTTCCACCTTGAGTGAAAACTACAATCGCCGTTTTAGCTTCCATGAAACGATTGTGAGGAAAAAATTGTTCCAAGAACTTCTCTTTTAACATGTTCCAGTCCGTCATAATAGCAGTTGATTGGTCAAGGTACTATTCCTTAGCCTTCCCAATGAGGGAATGCGGGAACAATCTCTTAAACAAAGACTCTTCTTTAGCTTCGGGTGCACCAGTCGCGCTTGCAATCTCATAGAATTTGGTCAAGTAAGTAAAGGGATCCTCGTGATCCATACTGGTGAATGGATTCTAGTATAGAAGAGAGAGGATACCCGTTTTCATTTCAGAGTGCCGACCATTATGAGCATTACGTATGAACTATGCAGTATGCCTCAGACTATTAACACACGGTGTTAACGCAGGTGGTGGTGGTGGTGGTGGAGCAGCCATGGTTGGCGCTAACTGTGGTATTGGTGTTGAAGTTGAACTTTCGTCTCGTTCGCGTCTTTCCTTAGCAAGTTGCCTCCTCCGCCTTGTTCTACTATTAAACTTACGCGCAGTTCTTTCGATTTCAGGATAAAAAAGAAGTTGGTCTGCGGGTAACTTCCCTCGCATAAACAGAGTCTGAACACTTAGCCAAACAAATTAACAAGCACAAGAAAAAGTTAAACAAGCTTAAAACTTAAAAACTATTGCAATGCTTGCAATAACAAACAACAATCCCCGGAAACGGCGCCATTTTGTTGAAGAATATTTCGGGGGGTGTTTTATCGTATCCACATGGATTGTGTGTTATCAATGCTTGTCGTTCAATAGTTTACCGTTTTAAGTAAAGGGTTTTCAAATTGTTCTTGGTTGTGTAACATTAGTTTGTAGCAAAGAAGTAAATTAGAACAAAGATGTTGTAAGTTTGAGAAAAGCATGTCAAGAATAGATTTTGCTAATCCTTTTCATACATATCCGATTAAACAAGCATATGAACTTAGTTTTGATCAATACAATCATGTATCCTCGCGAATAAGTTTATGTCTAAAGAAAATTCGTGAGTATCGTTGTTTAAATCGTTAGATGATGTCTCATGCTAACATTCGAAACAACAAACGTTAAGATTAATACAAAGAGAATATTAAACCCCAAATCTATATCTAAAGTTTGCTTTTTAAGAGATGAAGATATTAGGTCAAGATTTGGAAAATCTATGTCTAGAGTGATTCAAACCACAAATATACCATTAAAAGTAAACAACTTCATCATATATTGATCATCAACCTTGTTCATATACAAAAGATCAAAATAAATACATACAAACAAGATTAACTACCTCTAATCTTGACACAAAATGTGTTTAGCTACCCATTGTCATGGTAGCTTGATCAACAAGTAATGGACAAAGCTTTTGTTGCATCAATCTTCAAAGATTCAAGGATTGAAGCATAAAAGCTTTGGATCCTAAGAAAAATAATAAAAGGTGAAGTTTTTGAGCTCCAAAGAGGATTCTAGGTTACAATGATTCTTTCTCCAAGTGTTCTATCCAAAAATATCTACAAAACACTCTAAACACCCAAATCTAATCAAAGTTCTAGGGTTTCAACAACAACCCTAAAAGTTATGAAATCCAAACCCTAATCTAACAAAAATGAACAAATTAAGTAAAAACAAAATTAAGAACAATATTGAGAATGAAAACATACCTCTTAGTAAGATTGAAAGTGAAGGTGAGTGATGAGAAGTCTCAACTTGAATTGAAGGTGTTGCCTTCTAATTTAAAATATGTGTTCCTTGATGACGGTTGTAACAAACCGGTTATCATTAGCAACATCTTGACCAACAAAGAGGAGGACCGTTTGATTCAAGTTTTGAAAAAGAATCAACTAGCTATAGGTTGGGTTATTTCCGATCTAAAGGGAATAAGTCCAGCTTATTGCATGCACAAGATTTTAATGGAAGAGGATTTCAAGTCGGTCGCTCAACCGCAACGCCGCTTAAATCCTACCATGAAAGAATTTTGTTGAAGAATATTTTGGGGGGTGTTTTATCGTATCCATAGGGATTGTGTGTTATCAATGCTTGTCGTTCAATAGTTTACCGTTTTAAGTAAAGGGTTTTCAAATTGTTCTTGGTTGTGTAACATTAGTTTGTAGCAAAGAAGTAAATTAGAACAAAGATGTTGTAATTTTGAGAAAAGCATGTCAAGAATATATTTCGCTAACCCTTTTCATACATATCCGATTAATCAAGCATATGAACTTAGTTTCGATCAATACAATCACGTATCCTCGCGAATAAGTTTATGTCTAAAGCAAATTCGTGAGTATCGTTGTTTAAATCGTTAGATGATGTCTCATACTAACAATTGAAACAACGAACGTTAAGATCAATACAAAGCGAATATTAAACCCCAAATCTATATCTAAAGTTTGGTTTTTAAGAGATGAAGATATTAGGTCAAGATTTGGAAAATCTATGTCTAGAGTGATTCAAACCACAAATATACCATTAAAAGCAAACAACTTCATCATATATTGATGATCAACATTGTTCATATACAAAAGATCAAAAGAAATACATATAAGCAAGATTATCTAACTCTAATCTTGACACAAAATGTGTTTAGCTACCCATTGTCACAGTAGCTTGATCAACAAGTAATGGACAAAGCTTTTGTTGCATCAATCTTCAAAGATTCAAGGATTGAAGCATAAAAGCTTTGTATTCGAAGAAAAATAATGAAAGATGAAGTTTTTGAGCTCCAAAGGGGAATCTAGGTTACAATGATTCTTTCTCCAAGTGTTCTATCCAAAAATATCTACAAAACACCCTAAATACCACTTTCTGCCCAGAAAAATTCGCCAGGCGAGCTCCAAAATTCACCTGGCGAAACCTTTAAGATCAACCACGTGATAGAACAGTGCAAAGAAAGTTGGGAAAAATATCTGAATTCGCCAGGCGAAATTTAGCTTCGCCTAGCGAATCTCTTTTGCCGCATCTTCGCTGGCGAATCTTCCAGCGAAGCACTTCCAGTAGCTACTGGAATTGAACTTCAAAATCGCCAGTTGGCTCGCTAGGCTTTTTCCTGGAGAATCTCTCCTTTCGCCACCCCTTCTCCTGGAGAAGGTCTTGTAGCTTGCAGACACGCGACTTTGCTCGTTTCATCGTGTTTTCTTCCGATTTTTGTCGCGTCCTTTTTACGAAAAATGCTGCAAAAAACTAACAAAAACATCAAAGAGACCAAATATAGACATTAATTCAAAAATCACTTAATAATAAGCTGTTTCGCATTCAGGCATTTGGAAAAGAGCTTAAAATTGCAGTAAATTGATCTAAAATTCATTTAAAACCAAACACCTATCAATTCCATGCCATGCATGGAATTTCCAGTTCTTTGAACTCATTGCAAAGACTGTGGGGTCCTATGTTTGCGTGGATGACAACACTTTGAAAGGGCAATGCATGCATGTGGCAAGAATCATGGTGCGTACAAACTGTGCGATTATCTTGAACGAGATCATCAAATTTCAAATCAATGGAGTTCAGTTCAGAATTAAAGTGGTTGAAGATAGTCACGACCCCTTAAGGATAGTGCAAAACCAGTTTTCCAAGAAAGATGTTGTTTCTTCTTCTTCAGTCTCTGAGAGTTCTTGGAGCAGGTTTCATGGTGACGAAGAGTTTGCAGATTCGGGAGATGATTTGGTTCAGGAAGAAGGGAAATTGAAGAAGGTATCTAGTCCGCCCTCAACTGATTTAGTTACTACCTCGTTGAATAATCTTAACGTAACTGGTGTGGTTGAGTAAACTCCCTTTAAGGCTATTGAGTTAACGTGTGTAGCTGAAGTAAATCAGAGGATAGCAGAATTTGATGAGGCCCTTTTAGCTGCAAAGGCAAAATCAGCAGGTTTTGACCGGTTAGCAGTTGGTAATGTTAGGTCTGTTGTTGGCTTTGATCAGGTCTTAGGTTCTGAAGCTACTTTAGGGTTCGAATTCGGGTCTAGTCGTATAGGCGGGAAATACCAACTCATTAAGAGAATAAAAACAAGGAAAATGGCAGATTTGAGTGGGCCAATCTGTATTAGTAAAACTAAGCCCAAGAAAAGAATATTGGGCCAGTTTTCCCCTGGGCTTAGAGACAGTTCTGATCCAATAGAACAGTTCTATTAAGCTTCTTATTTTGAAGCCTTTAAATCTAGGAGTTCTTCAAACTTGTCCTCTAAGCAGGTAGGTCCTTCTAGTCCGGATGCTTCTGGAAATACCTCAGCTGGTGCTGTGCTTTGCTGTGAGGCCATTTCAGATGGGGATGTTCGGTTATGTAATTCTAAGTTTGTGGAGAAACTAGAAACTAACGTGGGTTCAAAGATTTGGAGTGCTATCAAGAAATTGGGAGTGGTGGCAAATGAAGGGAACAAGAATATGTCAAGTAAGTTAGATGATCTTGAGGCTTTTGATAAAGCTATTTTGAATAGCAAAAAGGAGACAAACAAGGGTTATCAATGATTGTTGGATCCCTAAATATCAAAGGAGGAGGTAATTTCTCTAAACGTAAGAGAATCAATTACCTTATTAATTATGGACAAGCTAATTTATTCTTGATGCAAGAAACTAAACTTTCGATGGTTAATGAGAAACTGGTATCTAGTCTGTGGAACAACCAAGATGTTGGTTGGTCTTGTAGTAATTCTCAGGGTTGTTCTGGTTGGATCTTAACTTTGTGGAACACGAATTTTTTCTCTGCAGAATTTTCTTTCAAGGGTGAAGGCTTTTTAGGCATCAAGTTGAGTTGTAAAGAAGGGTCTTATTTTATGGTAAATGTGTACTTGGGGTGCTCTATAGGCTCAAAAAGGAGGTTGCAGAAGGATCTAGCAGAGGTGAAGAGGAAGTGGACAGACGGTTTATAGATAATTGGTGGCGATTTCAACGCTATAACCGATTTAACTGAAAGAAAAGGTGTGCTGCAGTATTCTAGAGGTCAAGAGATAAAGAAGTTTAATGATTTCATGATCAATTCTGAATTGGTAGATCTGCCAGTGATGGGAAATCGTTTTACTTGGTTTGGAGGCGAGGGCAAATCGATGAGCAGGTTGGACAGATTTCTTGTGGATTCAAATTTCATTGATAAAAGGGGTTTGATAGATCATAATATAGGTAAAAGGGAGTTGTCCGATCATTGTCCAATCTGGTTTAGTGATTATATCTTGAAAGAGAAATTGAATCTGCTAAGAGATTCTTTGAGGAAGTGGAACAAGGACACTTTTGGCTGGTATAATTTAAAGACTGAAGAGAGTGTGGATGAAATGAATAGAATGGACCAGGAGTTAATTATTGCAGATGCTGATGAAGTCGAAGACTTGGTGAAAATTAGAGCAGAGGCGTGCAGAGCTGTTTGGAAAAATATACAGATCAAGGACAATTTGTTACTTCAGAATTCGCGGGTTAGGTGGACTAGAGATGGTGAAAACAACTCCAAATTCTTCCATAACTATATGAAAGGAAGGGCTAAAAGTAGATTCATTGGGGAAGTCATCATAGAAAATGGCCTTGTGCATTCTGCTGTTGATGTCAAACATGCTGTTAGAGAGTATTTTTTACAGAAATTTGACAACAAAGAGGTGGACAGGCCTTTTCTTGAAGGCATTTCTTTTAATTCTCTTACTGCTTCGGATGCTAGCAGTTTAGAAATCCAATTTGAGGAGGAGGAAATAAGAGAGGCGCTATGGAGCTGTGATGGTTCGAAAAGTCCTGATCCGGATGGTTTTAGTTTAAGTTTCCTAAAAAAGTGTTGGCATTTTATGAAAGCTGATATTTGCAAGTTCGTAAAGGAATCTCATCGTCATGCTTTTTTTTACCCAAGGCGATTAGCTCTTCTTTCTTAACTTTAATTCCAAAAGTTGCTAATCCTATGCTCCTAAGTGAATACCGTCCGATATGTTTGGTAGGTAGTGTGTATAAAATTTTGGCTAAACTATTAGCGGCAAGGCTTAAGAAGGTGATAGGGGGTTGATTTCTCAGAATCAATCTGCGTTTGTGCCAGGCAGAAGCTTGTTGGATGGAGTTGTGATAGCAAATGAGGTGTTTGATTTAGCGGTTAGGGAGAAGACATAATGTGTTATGTTCAAGGTGGACTTCAAAAAAGCTTACGACACTGTTAACTGGGATTTCCTTAAAATGGTTATCATCAAGATGGGTTTTGGGAAACAGTGGTTTTGTGGATGGATGCGTGTATTTTCTCGGGGCATTTGTCTATTTTAGTCAACGGTAGTCCTACTCGTGATTTTGAAATTAAGAGAGGATTGATGCAAGGTGATCCGCTATCATTGTTTCTTTTCGTGATAGTGGCTGAGGGACTGACAAAAATGATTCAAAGAGCTGCTGAGATAGGTATTTTTGTAGGTTTTAAGGTCAAAGAAGATTTGGTTTTTGATGTTGTTCAATTTGCAGATGACACTTTATTGATGGGGAGTGGAGGTTGGAGTAACATATGGGTCATTAAAGCTATCTTGAGAGGCTTCAAACTCGTATCCGGATTGAAAGTTAATTATCATAAGAGTCGGCTTATCGGTTTAAATGTTAGCAACCATTTTTTGTTGGCTGCCTCAAATTTTCTCGCTTGTAAAATCGAACCAGGTGGATTCAATTTTCTGGGAATTCCTATAGGATGCAACCCTAGAAGAGTCGCGACGTGGAAACCGTTGATTGATAAATTTAAGGTGAAACTTGCTGTTTGGAAAGGTTGATTACTGTCTATGGTGGGTTTACCTATCTTCATCTTCTCCTTTTACAAAGCCCCTGCTACTGTTTGGAAGTTTGTTGATAAAATTAGGAGGATTTTTTTATGAAGTATCAATGAAGGAAAATCCAGAATTCATTGGTTGGATTGGGAACCGGTGTGCAGAAGTAAGTCGTTGGGAGGGCTAGGAATTAAGAGGATTAAAGAATTCAATTTAGCTTTGTTAGCTAAATGGAAATTGAGAATCCTTAATGATAATAACAGTCTATGGAGGAGGTTGATAGAGGTTATATATGGAAATGCTTCTTCTTGGGTCCTAAGAGATAATGCTTCTTGGAGGAGATCTTCCTCTTCTTGGTGGTATGACATTATAAAATGCAGCATGATATCTACTTGGGATGGCAAAATGGGCCGGAACCCGCCGGGATGGCCCACCACCCGCCAAAAAATGGCGGGCTGGGTAGGGATTTTGGGCCAGCCCACCCGTTTCGCCCGCCCTGCCAAAGCGAAAAACCCCGCGGGCAGAAGATATAATGGGGCGGGGTTGGCCCGCCAGCCCGTTAAAATAAATTAAAAAAAACTAGTTAAAAAATATTCATGCTGGCCCAGTAAAAAAAGGCTAATGAAATGAGGCCTTTATGCTATCATGACCTAGAATCCTAGATTTCTTTTCATTTGCCTCATGTACTTTCCTTTCCTTTATCTTCTTCTCACTCTCATTCTCACTATAAAATCAAAAAGAGAAATAAACTCGCCGAACTCGCCAATCCAAAAGGTTTAATCTTACCCTTTTCAATTTTCATTTTGTTTCTTTAGCCCCTTTCAATTGAAATATGTTATGGGTTGTCTTTTTCTTGTTAAAGTTTCGATTTTTGACATATGGGTTAAATTTTTTAAACTATGTTGTTGTCCTTGCTGAGTAAACGTATTGGAGGTTGATTCCAGTTTGTGTTTAGAAATTATTGGAGGTTAAACTATAGGTTTTATTTTAGAAATTATAGTTTGTGTTTAGAAAGTGGCTTGGTTTCATGGCAGGTGCCACCCATAGTGGCAAGCGCCACTTTTTTTCTTTTTGTTTGATGTGGCAGGCGCCACTCTTTGATGTGGCAGGCGCCACTCTACTTTTTGTTCTTTTTGTCCATCATAGAAATAATCATAATTGAATATTGGATTTTAAGGTGTTATGAATTCTTATACTGGATTTATGTCACTTCTGGTCTAGTTTGATATTTCAAATTTCAATCCCATATTGGTTGAATATTTTCCCCGAATAATTGAATATTGGTTGAATATTAATCCCATATCAGTTCTTGTATGTTGTCTGCTAGTTTGAAATTTCAATCCCATATTGGTTTAATATTAGTTTGATATTTCAATCCCATATTGGTTGAATATTTAATTTTGTGTTTATTGTGTTTTAGGACTTATTTGGATATGGATTTCTTAGCTCCAATTGATGAGAGTGATGATGTAGATTTGGATCTAACTGTTAAACAAGATTGTGAGTCGGTTGAACCTAATAGTAATGTGTTAGGGGAACTTAGTAAAATGAAGAACACTAAGAGAAAGCCGAAATCTCAGGTGTGGAAGTTTTTTACTATGATAGAAGGGTTGGATAATGAGGGAAGGCAAAGAGCAAAATACAATGCATGTGGTACATCATATGGATGTGGAGGAAAACGATATGGGATAACTTCTCTAAAACGTCATCTTGAAGTTTGAAAGAAAGTTAATTTTGGAGATGTTGGTCAGATGATGTTAGACATGCAAGGAAAACTAAAATCATCAAAGGTTGATAATTTGGTATCTCGTGAAATGTGTGCTCGACTAATTATCAAGTGGGATCTTCCATTTAAATTTGTTGAGTTTGAAGAGATTACAACTTGGCTTCAGTACTTGAATCCTGATTACATTCCTATAACTAGAAATATCGCCAAGGCTGATGTTGTGAGAATATACAAAAGGGAAAAGGAAAAGATTAAGATAGAAATGGCCAACACTCCTTGTAAGATTTCTTTAACTTCTGATTTATGGACATCAATTAATACTGAGGGTTATATTACTTTAACTGCTCATTATGTTGATAAAAGTTGGAAGTTAAATAGTAAAATCCTCAACTTTTGTCACATGCCTCCTCCTCACACTGGTTTTGAGTTGTGTAAGAGAATATTTGAGTTTTTGACTGATTGGGGAATAGAGAAGAAAGGTTTTACCATTACTTTGGATAATGCTTCTGCAAACGATGTCATACAGCAAACTTTGAAGAGTCGGCTAGCCTTGTAAAATTGGTTGTTATATGAAGGGGAGTTATTTCATGTCCGTTGTTCTGCACATATCTTAAATCTAATTGTGCAAGAGGGTCTTAAAGTAGCTTCCAGTGCTTTGCAAAAGATTAGGGAAAACATCAAACATGTGAAGGGTTCAGAGAGTATGATGGTAAAATTTAAGCAATGCATTGATATGGTTGGAAACATTGATGTATCAAGTGGGTTGGTTACAGATGTGCCTACAAGATGGAATTCAACATATTTGATGCTTAAAAGTGCTCTTAAATATCAACGTGTATTTGAAAACCTTCATTGTTGTGATGCAAATTATACAAGTAATCCTTCAAAGGAAGAGTGGGTGAGACTTGAAAAAATGAGTAGGTTCTTGTTGCCATTTTATGAAATTACCACTTTGATGTCCGGAACAAGCTATCCCACTTCCAATTTGTACTTCTTGCAAATTTGAAAAATTCAACGTCTTTTGATAGACAACCAAAAAGAGGTAGATGAAGTTATAAAAAAATGGCTGAAAGCATGATTTTGAAATTTGAGAAGTATTGGGATGAATATAGTGTTGTTCTTACATTTGGGGCTGTCTTAGATCCAAGAATGAAGTTGAACTCATTGGGCTATTGTTATAAAGTGACTGATCCACTAAATTGGGAATTGAAGTTGGAAAACATAAAGCTGAAATTGTACAAGCTGTTTGCAGAATATTCTATTTCTTCTTCCAATGCTTCAAGTACTCCTCTTACTACCTCTTCAACTATGTCAACTGAGCCAAGCCTATTTGATGTAAGTTTGTTGTTTATGATTTACTAATTGGTTTTTTCCTAATAATATGAAAGCATGATTTACTAATTAGTTTTATTTAACTTTATGTTATTTTTCATTGTCATAATTTTAGGAAATTAGATTGGGTAGACAACAATCTAATAAGGCTAAAAGAAATGGTCAAAGTCAACTTGACATGTATTTAGAAGATCCGGCACTGGATCTTGATTACACAGAACATTTGGATGTACTACAATGGTGGAAGAACGCTAGACAAAAATTTCCCGAATTTTCGGTAATGGCTCGAGACTTGTTAAGCATTCCTATTACCATTGTTTCATCATAATCTTCCTTTAGTATTGGTTCTAGAGTGCTTAACAAGTATAGAAATCGACTATTGTCTGAAAATGTTGAAGCATTGCTTTGTTCTCGCAATTGGTTGCATGCCTTTGACGATGGTTATTATTTTTAGTATGAATATAGTTATCTAATATTTTTTTTAATATATTGTTTAGTAACCATTGAATTTATTTCATTGTTTTGTAATGTAGATGGAAATGATGATGACAATGAAGATGAAAAAGAGGGTCCAACTTGTTCTAAGAGTGCATCTAATATTCTTGACTTTGATGATTAAGATTTAAATTTTAGAATGCTTCACTCTTGTTTTGTTAGACAATATTATTATGGTTTTGGTTGGTTGAACTTAAACTTTGATGTTGTACTTAATACTTATTATGATTTTGGTTGGTTGAACTTAAACTTTGGTTGCTTGATGGTAAAGTTCATGATTGCTTGAAGTTTGAACTTGATATTTATTTTGGTTGGTTGGAAGTTAAAACTTATTGATGGTTGTATTGTACTTGTATATCTAAATGTTGGTTTGATATCTAAATGTTTCTTGATACTTTCTTATTGAAATGTAAAAAAAATAAAGCATTTTAATTTATTTAAAAAAATGGAAAAAAAATTAAAAAAAGAAGGCGGGCCGGCCCTCCGCCCGCCAACCCGCCACCTTGGCGGGGCGGGCTAGAATTTCATGCCCATTTCACCTTGGCGGGTATGCCCGCCTCGCACTTTTTTTGGCGGACTTTTGGCGGGGCGGGGCGGGGCGGGCGACTCGTTTTGACACCCCTAATATCTACTGCAGGTGCATTTTGATTTTCTGATGCAGTTCAGTTTGAATTGGGAAATGATAAGTCTACTCCCTTTTGGAATGCTTGTTGGAAGGGATCTATTCCTTCTGCTCAATCTTGTGCAAGTATTTATCGGTTGAGTGCGAAGAAGGATGCAATGGTGGCGGAGATGGGGGAATGGTTGGGTGGGAGTTGGAGGTGGAATAATCTGGGAGTTTCGATGCAGTAAGCTGACCCGTTGTGGTTCGAGTTTCAGAATCTCAAGTGTTTTGTCTCTGATACGGTAATGTGTTTGGACATTCTTGATGTCATCTCGTGGAAGACCGATTTGTTTTTTGTTTTTTCTGTCAAAGAAGTATACAATAAGCTGTTAGGGCAGTATGAGGGGTCTGGAATGGAAGAGGAAAATATTACTTGCTTCAATTGGATTTGGAAAGTTAAAGTGCCAGAAAAAGCAATTGGATTTGGCGGTTGTGTGGGCAATTTGGTTGGAAAGAAATGATATTTTGTTTAACGAAGGCAAAGCAATTGTAGGTAATATTTGTTGGAGGGCAAAATTATTAGCGTGGAAATGGAGTAGTTGTTGGGAGATTCCTTATTCCAACTCATCTTTCTATGATTTTTGTTTGAAACCTTATTAGTAATAGGGTTGTGTTGGTGGGGAATTTTCTTTCTCTCTTGTGTAAGGATTAGAATCCTCCTAGTATTCTCTTTAATTCCATTTGCTTTTAAAAATAAAACTATAAAAGAATTATATTCTCAAAAGGAGACTTCAATTTTAGAGGATAAACGAAGACATTTACAAAAATGATGGCAATGCACTAATATGTATTTAAGTTTTGCCTTGATATCTATATCGATAATCTATAACCATTAAAAAAGAGACAATGTAAAGAGTACATTGGTTAACCATTTATGAATTGGTTTTAAAAAATGATTACCGATTTTTTGTAATTTTACCAAAATGAATTTGGACCAATTTTTAAACAAAATAATATGGACTTTTAAAATAGACGCATCATCTTTTTTAAAATGGTTCTTGTAAACTAGTTTTTTGCACACCCCTAATAATTTTTCTTCTCTTATATCCTCCTCTTAATAAAAAAAAACTTACTACAAGAATGAAAATAATAAAATTAAGGATACCCCAAGTACTCTTTCTTTCAATTGTTCAATTTTTATTTTTTATTTAATGATTGCATTATATATAGGGGTGTTCATGGGTGCGGGTCAATCCACGAACCCATTGACCCAAACCAACCCAACCCATAAATTACCCGAACCCATTCATTTACGGGTATACCCAATCTAACCCATAACAACCTGTATAGTTTTGGGTCGGGTATCGGGTTTGAGTTTTGCATCCCGCAGACCCATCGACCCAACTCATTAATGTGGCTTTAGTAACTTTTATTATTTTTATTTTTATTTTAAATAAAAATATAATACTAGTATCTCACTAACAACCATAATTTTTTCAAAAAAATTTATTCTCCACCAATAATACTACTAGAAGAATGAGTTTACGTAATTCTAATATTAAATGTTCTTTCTTATTTTCTTTTGTATCATTTCCAATTTACCTATTTTATGGAAGTAACGTGTCTTGTTGAATTTTATACTAATATCAATGTTATATCGTGTTGATGAATTTTATAAGATATTATATGATGCGTTTCATCGAATTTGAGTATTATAAATGAGTATGATTGTATTGAATTGTGTTACACGTTTTTAAAATCGACAAAAAGAATCATAAAAAATACATATCTTTTATTTGAAACCCAACCCGCGAACCCAACCCAACACAACCCATAAATGAACGGGTCGGTTCGGGTCGGTTTTGACAATGAAATTGCGGGTTTGACGAAGAATCCAACCCATTAAAGTTTGGACGGGTTGGGTAACGGGTTAGGCCAAATCCGGTCCAACCCAACCCGCGTACACCCCTAATTACATATATTAATTTTATTTCTATTCTTCTATTGTAATTTTGTATTTTATAAAAATTTTGTTTTTATAAAAGCAAAAGTATTTTATTGAGGACTTAGGATCTATTTGCTACAGTTTTATAAAATTAAAACTGTTTTCAAAACACTTTTAAATTGACAATCTTAAAAACTCAACTAAAAAAATAAAGTTTTCTTTTCAAATTTCAAATTAGGTAAGCAAAACAAAAACAAATAAAACACAGAAAAAACATTTTTTATTATTAATGGTGATATAGTAATTAATTGACAACACTTTTATTTTATTTTATTATTCTAATCATCGACATTTAATCATTTCTATTGAGTTTTGAAAATTTGTTGAATAAAAATGTTTGTTTCAATTGTTTTAATATTCAGTTATTTGAAATCGATTTATTTTTTATTTGTTAATTACTTCTTTTTGGTACATTAGTTTTTATTCCATTATTACCCCTAAAAATAATATTTCATACCTTACAAAATTATGCAGTGGTGGTTTTATATATATATATATATATATATATATATATATATATATATATATATATATATATATATATATATATATATATATATATAGAGAGAGAGAGAGAGAGAGAGAGTTAGAGTTTTAACTTACTCCAAATCATAACCTTTGAATTGATTTGTACTTTGGGTCCAGTGGAACAAATTTGAGGTGGATTGGGTCTTGATCAAAGTGGCATTCAGCCGGTCCAAAACAATGCCAATTCTAGCAGCATGACCAGAAAGGAGTTTCACCAACGAAAAGATGAATCTGACATGGGAATACATGTTCAGTACGATAAGTACACTCCTATGAATGCATCACAAAAAAAATTATAAGGAGTGTGCTAACATGGGGTTTTGAAAGTGAGGAATCAAGACTCCATTTCCTATCAAATAGTCATCCTAGACAGACAAGATAAAGTACAGTCGCTTCCACAAGGGTCACGACCATAACACAAATGATTATATTAAGTAGGTTGACTATCCGAATATGCTAAGGGAAGAAAAAGAGAAAAATAAGAGTCACACAAGAGTAAGTCCCCCTCAAACGCCATAGATACTAGTAAAGGGAAACACAAATACATCGCTGCTATCACGGGATGGGCACTCTGAGAAAACATCTTGTCCAAGGGGATGATGGAAAGAATGACTGTCGAGATGCTGACTGTCCACAAGAAGGATGGCGGTACATCGGAAAAAAAAACCGATCGACCAATGCTTAGGTTTCAGGACTGTGAGAAAGTCGGCGGAACCCCAAATGAAATATTCCCGTTAGTTATTATAGCAATGATCAGACTTTTCGATGTATCCTGAATTATGATTGACGATTATAGCTCGTGCAACATCATGTAACATGAGTTATTTAAAAGTATGGGTCTTGAGAGAGGAAGTGTAATGCCCCGACTTATTTTATTTATTTTCTGTATTTTGATTATGTGATAATTATGGTTGTGTTGTGTTGTTGATGTGTTTGAGCTACCTTGGTGTTTGATAGTGGCCTTAAGAATATACTTTAAGGGTTGAGGGTGTGTGAACAAATGTGTAGAGATTGGTGGTGTGGTGAGAATGACTAATTAAATTATATTTGTAATATTAGTTGAATATTGCTAAATTAAATAATTAGTGATTATTATTATTATTATTATTATTATTATTTTTATTTTTATTAGTGGAATTAGTAATAATAATAATAAAAATATTATAATAAAAGAGAAAAAGGGAAGTTGAGAGAGGGAGTTGTCAGAATGTGTTTTAGAGAAAAAGAGATAGAGAGAAGAAGAGATTAGGGCAAGGAAGAGAGAAAACTCAATTATTGTGAAGCTTTTTGCAAGAACTCTAAGGTAAGGGTGGAGTTCTGATTATCTAAGGGTTAACATGATGATGGTGGGTAGATTATGCCATGTAAGGTTTGTGTTTTTCTTCTCTTTATTCACAATTTTGATGAATTGGTAATTGTTGGATTCGATGAATTTCTTGATGAATGTTGTGGGTGGCATGTTGATGTTGTGACTGATGTTAGTATGATGCATTGTTGTAATTGTTGTTGTTGAAATCATGTGATTAATGAATTGTGTGATGTTGATGTTGTTCGTTGTGCGTGAATCGCGAGTCAGAGTTGGAACAATGTTATGAATAATTTTAATGAAAAGAAATTGGAGTTTGGAATTATAGAAAAGTGTTTTTTCGTATAAATGTACCACAATTGATTCATGAAAAATGGGGTTTTGGGTTGGCTTAAGAGTGGTTTTCGTTTCAAAAAGTTGCAGAAAAGTGCTTCTGCGCACAGTGTAATCGGTTACCAGATTTGGAGTAACCGGTTACACTGCTTTTAAAATGTGTTTTTGGACATTTTTGTGAGGGTGTAATCGGTTACCCTGATTGTGGTAACCGATTACACCATGAGGCAGTAGTGAATGGTGGCTGGTTACAAGGGGTGTAACCGGTTACCTAATTTTGAGTAATCGGTTACACTAGGACCATTTTTGAAAAATCTTTAAAAATTCATAACTTTTGTTCCGGGTGTCTGATTCGAGTGCCATTCGAAGCGTTAGAAAGCTGACGCGACGAAATTTAATCTAAAAATGGTTTCTGTACCAAAAGTTTAATAATTTTGCTCTATAATGGTGTTAAATGCATTATTATCGTTATGTTGTGGTGTGACATAATGGTAAATGCCTTTGTAGTTGCTTGCTATGATATATGTCGATGTTGTTGGGCTGTATGGAATGTTATGTTGTGGCCTGTAGTGGCAAGATGCATTTTTTAGATGATGGTCATTTTTGTTGTTGTTGTCATGCATTTCATGATTGCATGAGTTGTGAGATAAGTCGTGTGCCTATGTGGGGTGTGAGCGTCTTATCCGGATTCTAGTTGTAGAATCGTGTTGCTATTATTGTTGTTGTTGTTAAGGTGGTCGTGTGCCCATGTGGGGTGTGAGCGATCAAGGAGGTCGTGTGCCCGTGTGGTGTGTGAGCGACGTAATAGAAATTCCGACGGGAATTGTGATTCTGAAATAGGGATCGGGTTCTAAAATAGGAACATAATGGTACCACATGCATTGAGTCAAGTTGTGAGTCTTAATGCATTGCATCTTGGTTGTATTCGTTGTTGTGCTTGGATTTTGGTTGTGTTGGTTGTGTGGATGTATGTTGTGGAATGGGTGTTTGTGCATGTGATAATCTAATGCTTGCTTATTATCATGTTTTCCTTTATATAATTTGATATCTCACCCATTCGGTTTGAATGTTACCTTTACATGGGCATCGTGCAGATAACTCGCAGTAGAGGAGTCGATGTGAGTGGAAGATGAAGTCTTCCATTTTACTTTTAGTGTCGGCGTCTGCTCTGAGGTGTAACACCAATGTTATGGAACGTTATGTCTTTTATGTTTGAAAGAGATTTTTGGATATCTCTAGATTTGTGGTTGGTTATGTTTATTTTGAAAACATAGTATGTTCTGAATAATTATTTGATTTTGATGCTTCCGCTATTTCAATAAAAGTTTGTGTTTCAAACATGTTGGGTTGTTATAAATAAATTTTTTAAAAGTTGCATGTGTTACATATCATGTATAAGAGCAGCTGTTTTGTGGTTTTGTGTGACATCCTAAATATTATTTGATTCAATTTTCTCTGATATTTAATTAAATACGCGACGGGGTATATTTGGGGTGTTATAGGAAGTTTATGGCCATAAAAAGGCTAAGATGTTTAGGTTTTCAACGGTATGACGACCCGTCCAAGGGGGTATATCGAATTAATGATATCGGTAGGAAAGGGGAAAGACGCAGGGTCCGTCAGTTTGCAATTCCTTATAGCCCCATACATAAGTGTTTACAATTACATTCTCATAATGCCCTTTGCAGCCACCTTGGACATAATAACCTCATCAGTCTATCCCAAGCTCAAATACCATAATCTTGAAGGAGTGATGGTCGCAATTAACGCCAATCTTGAAAGAGAAAAAAGAATATATCAAGTGCTCCAATAAGACCAATGAGAGGTCAAGGCAATGGAAATCAATGTGACATCTCTAACCAACCAGCTCAGAAGCATGAGCGTCCATCCTCCAAAAAGTGGTTGATCTAATAAGAAACAAAATAGGAAGAATAAGCGGTGTCCAGTCCACTTGGTTGTGTTTTTAAATTTACGTTTGACTTTACTTCTGTATAATCAACTTTCTCGTATGTAGGATTAATTCCTAATTATTAATCAAATATTGCAAGTTTTGAAATATTTATTTCTTTATGCCTGTGTAAAGTAACAATGAGTCTGGGGTATGCCAGAAGGGATCGAACTCTCAATACGAAGACTCAGGGATGTTGTCATAAACGTGTCTGCTCACACACACACACACACACACACACAAAGAAAGTGAAAAAACCACTAATAGAACAATAATAGTCCACCCCTATAACAATTAGCCATTCTAGAGGCCGCGGTGGGTTGGCCACACGTCGATCTCAAACTGGGTTTTTACCTAGGCGGGGGAAAGGGAACTTACAGTTTGTCGGGAACGTCCCTAGAGACGTCCAGTGAACTTCGAGGGAAAACCTCATAAGTTCGCACAAATTCTCAAACTATGCATCCGGGGATCAAACATTCATACCTCAAATAAGTACAAACAACAACACATTTATTTCCTCATTACAAATATACTTTACACACAGGATGTGACACAAAAGAAAAGGAAAAACGGTAGGCTATCCCAATAGGGAAACACACTTCCCATCTTTGAGCATTTGATCTGGCCAAACCTGTAACACCCGAGATCGAAGAGGGCGGAAAGTGGTTGCATGTAACACCCGAGGGCGAGTGAGTGGTTATTGGTGCACGAGGCATGTCAATGAGACACTCCTAGTAGCTTCTAGGGTAAAACTAAATTCACATTGGAATGAGAGGGATCCTGAGGTTGTGTAGGGATGAGACTACATGGTTGAAGGAAGACTTATAAGGATTGATTGGTACTACCTATACAAACAAGATGCATCTTCTTTTCGGTAGCCCGTTCCATAAGAACTCCGTAGTTAACTGTGCTTGAGTTGGAGCAATTTTGTGATGGGTGACCTTATGTAAAGTTTCTCGGAAAGTGTGTGAGTAAGGACAAAGCATGCTGAAAAGACCTGTGTTGTTTTGTGGGGTCAGTCGGTAATCCTGAAAGCAGTCTGAGGTGTTACAGAACATGCTCCCTCAAAATACACAGAGGATTATGGAAATGATCCACTTGCTACAAAGCATTCTCAAAAGACTCCAAAATGGCCGCAAGGCTAGCAGTAGAACACTCAGTTAAGCTTTGAGTTAAAGAGGCATTTTCAAGACGCAAAACCTCTAGATCTCTTTGAAGCATCGAAAGTGACGACTGGGTAGATGTCATAGTTTCCCAGATAAAGGCCAAAGATTTGTCCTTCCTCTCTCCACCATCCATTAAAAGAGTCACCTGGTCGACAAGAGAGCCAGAAAGATTGAGGGGGCGGAGAGCATCACTTACTACGGTAAGAGAAACATAAGCTTTATGTATTTATTGCATCTATGTATCATGTTGAAGCGTCAGTCTACAAACATTTTGTCTCGCAATCGTTTTTTTTCATGTTGTTAGTCATACCAGAGAGCGTCCCAACGACCAACACCACCAATGGCCAGAGCACCACATGGCCTCTGAGTGTAAATTTCCAGAGTCGCCAATTATTCCTCCAGGGAATGCCCAAACATGTTAGCTAAGTATGAGAAGTCCTCCCTTGAAGAAGGAACTCGACGTTCTTTAGAAAGGAAAGGGGCCGACCCCGTCAAATGCAAAAGATTCAGAGGACCCGATGCACCCAACGAACACTAAGGAGCATTCGAAGCAGTAGCATCCCCTGAGGGATCGAGAGTACTGGAAGGACCCGCTACAATTCACCTTGACTATATTCCTCACCTTAAAAGATGAAGCACTTTCTCATCCTTCATTGAATCTTCATAAAATCATTACCATAATAAACTTATCATAAGTAAGCAAGTTGAAGGCGTAGAAGCCAAGGCCATTTGATACTTACCAAAAAAATATTCCTTTATACAATAACACGAGCTTCCATACATAAGCAGATGTCGATGAGTCCTTTTGACCATTTTTTAGAAGCTTCATCCCCTTTGTAGATGTACAACCTATTTCCAATCAGGAAATGACCTTCGTTCTAGTACTTGGGAAAAAATTTGATACATTTCCCCATGCTCTGTCCCCGGCGGTGCATACTTTTGCATGAGCCTTTTGTCGGATAGGGGTTGTTAGAACAAGATTTGTTCATGACATAATATCCTTTGGATTTTGATGATAACAAAGTATTGAAAGAACAATGGTGTTATCTAATGTGTGTTCCAAGTATGCAGACTTTAAAGCTTAAAAAGAATGCATTCGAAATCTGATATAAGGACGCACTTGAGAGGACCTGAGTTACTAGCTTCTGGTGGATCAGAATCTGAAGAACACTCTCTAAGTGATGTCTGACGTAGACTCTGAAGCTGAATGCCTCAGTATCAAAAGAGCAACATACTGTCTCTACACTAAATTAATGTATCAGCTTCTGGTGAACATGCAGAGTTAGTAATAAAGCCTAAATTATCCATACTGCAAAAAGCAAGCCGCATTGTCAAATCAGTTTGTCAGCTAGAGTCTATGTTCACAAGGCTCAAGAAGAGTTGACATGCTTTACGGATATCTACTCTTAACGGATCTATAGTACAAGATTACATGAAAGACACAATGGTTAAACATGTTACACAATGGATTAAGATATTTTGGTGTATCTATCTTCAACGTCTCTTGTACTATGGAAAAACAAAGACATTTATTTACGTTATCTCTTCCAACAGCTAGTCTTCTACAACTTCTATATAAGCTGCTGAAGATTTAAACTAAATCTTCAACAAGGAACAAGGAGCAAATAGAGAAGGAAGGCCAAAAAGGATATGAGTGTTCTACACTTCTATCTGGATGGAGGAATAACAAAATCAACAATAAACAACACAATCGAGTATGCAGAAATTCTGTTATTTGTTGTAAATTATACAAAGCCTTAAGATTTCTTAAACATTGAATATCTTAGAAATATTAAGTGCTTAAGGTCTTTGTTATGGTGATTACCCTCTACCTCTGATTTGTATCAAGTACACCTTGTTCTCTATTCTGCTAAACATATTGTTTAGTAATTTAGATAAAGTATCTTGCTATGTGCTTTAACATCAAAGTCTCTTGCTGAGAAGCTTGAGCCAAGTAAGTCTCCTGCTATATGCTAGATTATTGAAAGTCTTGATCAATTTTTGATTGAGCAAAAGTCTTGGGTTCGTGGAACTTAAGTAAGAAAGTCTTGGACTGTGAGTCTGAGAAGAAGTATTGAGTTCGTGGAACTTAAGCAAGGAAGTCTTGGGTCTGAGGGGCTTGAGCAAAAGTCGTGGGTTTGTGGAACCTAAGCAGGAAGTCTTGAACCTGAGGGGTTTAAGCAAGAAGTCTTGGGACTAAAGGGCTTGAGCAAGGGAGTCTTGGATTCGTGGAATCTAAGCAAAAGTCTGGGACCTGAGGGGTTTAAGCAGGAAGTCTCAGGCTGAGGATCTGAGCAAAGAAAAATCTTATGCTTAAGTGCATAAGCAATTGTAATCATGATTTGATTATAGTGAAAAATATCTTGTGCTGTAAGGGGACTGGACTACTCTCAGTTGGGAGGAACCAGGATAAATCTGTGTGTTCTTTATCTTTTATTTGCTTGTGTTAACATTCCGGTACAACGTATTAATCAGAATCTGAACATCAGTTTGGATTCTGAACTCTTATCATAGGCAAAGTTAAGAAACAGAAAACACAATTCAACCCCCCTTCTTGTGTATTTTTCTCACCATCGGGGCTAACCAGGAAGAGTTGGTCTTTAAAATGCTTCAAGTTCTCTGAAAAAGCACTAAAGCCATGGACAGTCGGCACAAGGGAAACTAAACTACGACCCTGTGTCTGAGTCACCAGGCCACATTGGACTTTGAAGAGATGGAAGAAAAGAGTCAGAGAAGTTCTCCCATTCAAATATTCACACCAATATTAGAAGACTTTTACATATGCCAAATTCACAGGATACACCTGTGACATAACGACCATCAGGTGTTTACGAACTTATATTTTCAAGCCATTTAAGGGAACTCGAAGGCCCATGATTGAGAAAATACATTCATACAAACGTATGGCATGACCACCATACTTGTGCACGTTCTTTCATTTTCACTAGGGGTCAATACACACCAATCCGAAGATGGACCAACATCTAGAAATGCCCCTTCAAGAATACTCTCTTGGGCGAAGATAAAAATATTTGAAGAGTAAGAAAAATCCACCCACGAAGCACGAGCATCTTCTTTTGACTTTTGACTCATGTGATGCGAAACTGAATCTTTAAAAATCATGTGATGGCAAAATAGACCTCATCAATGCTTCAAGTCACTTACATGCAACACTTAAGTGTTCCAGTTTCCAATGGTCATTATGAGGGTACCTCCGAAATGACATCTGAAGCGTGGAGCATAAAGGCGCAAATTCCCAAGAAATGCTAACGCCTTCTCTTGAACTTCCAGGGTAGTTGAAAATGATGGTCGGAAAACGAGGAAAATACGAGAAACAGTTGAATTGCCATACAAGACAAAGGCTTTGGGGGGACTATTCCGGATCGACCATAACAGTCATCGACCAACCACTCAGAAAGATATATAATTCGTCTAAAACATTGACGGCACAGGAGAATCACCCTACAAGAAAATACAGGTGATCCAAGTCCCAAAACTTCTGACGGCTCCCCGCATTACACGACTAGCGAATAACGAGTTGTTATAACCTTCCATTATTTAAAGAGAAAATGTGCCAGTTTCAGGTAGACAATTTTAAGTTCAATTTCCATTCGCTCATCTCCATTACATACAGACTTAAGCGTCAGAGTGCTAATCTTGCAGGTCAGCCCCTCCTCCACTGCACCGGAAGCTCTAATCAATTGTTGTCCATCACAACCACCGATTCATCAACCAATTCTGGTTTCGCAACGAAACAATTTTTTCCTTCCTCACTCTTTACTCTATGTTTATGAATTGTTAAAGCGTCAACTTCTCCCTTATTTTTCTACTCGTTGAATTTTTCGAGTATTTTCTTAAATTCACTTTAAAGAATTATTAAAAATTCTGCATGTTTAAGAAATTATCAATTATTTTTTTGAATTCTCTTTGGAGAATTATTTTAATTTTTCATTGTTTGAAAAATTATTTTGAGTGATCAAACAATTATTATTGATTTTTTTTTGGAGAATTATTTGAATTTCTCATTATTTGAGAAATGACTACGTCTGATCTTTATAGTTTATACCATACATTAAGAGTGATATTTATATCATATTTGCCTACTCTTTGTACTATCAAATGGTGCATTACTAAATCGGTTATCTACCGCGCAAATACAATTCGTATAATATAAAACTGAGTTGTTTTATCTTTGAGGTGTTGTGGTTGATCCTCTGCTTTACACGATTTTGAATAATATCGTGAAACATTTTAAAGAAAACTGTCTACGAATGGAGTCGATGATTTTTTCTGTAACATGTTTAAAATCAAATTTTAAATCGAAAAACAACACTTTAAATTAAATTGAGTTGCTACCCATCATTCAATTAAATAATAATATCGACCAGGAGTGGGGGATACAGCTTTTCTTTGTCAACTAAACTATTTTAATAATGCCCATCTCTTCAAAGCAATCAACAAGAGATATAAATTCTTTCTCCAAGAAATCATGTTTGTATAATATCTCCTAAATAATTATTTTTCAAAACACAAACCCAGGCTAAATACATGGACGAAAAGGCAATTAAGTTTCAAGAAACGTGTCTTTATATGCATACCAACCAAACAAATGAGTTAAGTATTTGACTTTATTTCACTCCAACGTTTGTGTCACGGGCGACAAACTGGAACCAAACCAAACCAATCATCAACCATGTCTCTGTTTCTTTCCTTTCTCCCTTTTGTCTTCTTCATTCATATTGCTTACTCTTTTTCTAGGTATATATCTCTCACATTGCTAATCCATTATCTATCAAATTTTCCTTCTTCTTAATGTTTTCTGTTCTGTAGGCTGAACTCCACAACAGTTGAAGGGCCTTTAGTACAAGAATTCACTTTTCCTGCAAAATCAGTTCCCTTTAATAATTGTCATGCCTCTACCATTGTTGAGGTCATAAACTACAAACTAGCTTTTTCATGTTCCTTCTTTTTTAAGGTAATGAGTTTATATTTGATTTCACCTGCAGGTTGGGAAGGGTCATTTTTTGGTTGCATACTTTGGGGGCACATCAGAGGGTGCTCCTGATGTCAAAATATGGTTGCAGACTTACAAGGTATGTATATCTATCTATCTATGTAGTGGAGAGTTAGAGATTGTTAGGAAAGAGGTTTTTAGTCCACTCTTACCTGGACGCAGACACTAGATACGACAATGATACGTCGATATTAATAATTGTTTAAAAAAAATGAATAAATTAACACTATCACAACTGTCTGTCTATGTCTGTGTCGGTGTCTGCTGACGTTTTTTTTAGAGGTGTCGGTGTTACAGAGATTTTTGACGAGTTGTTTTAATATTGTATATGAAAATTTGATTGGCAGAATGGAATATGGCACCCACCTATAATTGGTGATGAAGAACCAAATGTTCCTATGTGGAACCCTGTACTCTTCAAACTTCCATCAAATGTGTTACTTCTTTTCTACAGAATAGGTCTAGATGTTCAAAAGTAAACTTTCTATCCTTACATTCTTCATACATATATGCATCTGTTTAAGCAGTTGAGGATTCATTATGATTCTTTTGCTTTAGATGGAGTGGATTCATGAAACGGTCGTATGATAAAGGAATTACATGGACAGAAAGAGAACAACTTCCACCTGGTATATTAGGACCTATCAAGAATAAGGTGAAACAATAAATAAACCATTGAATAGTACTCAAATTTGTTATCTTAATTAGTATTGAAAATCCTTTTGTTTTTTGTTTAGCCTCTTTTGTTGGAAAATGGTGACTTACTTTGTGGATCTTCTGTTGAAAGCTGGAACTCTTGGGGATCATGGGCAGAGGTTACAACAGATTCTGGAAAGACATGGAGAAAGTATGGTCCAATTTACATTAAGAATAAGCCTCTAAGTGTGATTCAACCTGTACCGTACCAGACTGCAAATGGGACACTGCGCGTTTTGCTTCGATCCTTTACTGGTCTCGGTAGAGTTTATATGTCAGAGTCCTTCAATGGAGGCAGAACTTGGGAATATGCAAAACCTACACAGCTCCCTAACCCAAACTCAGGTTAAGCTTTTTTGATATATTTGTGTTACTTTGTATTATATACTGACAACGATTCATATACCTGATGTCTTAAGATTTGTCTGATACTAACGTCAGATGACATAGTTAGTATGATACTGATATAGATGACTGGTCTTGATATAATCGCCACGTAGGTTTAGGCCTCGTCTTATATTGGACCGATCTGCATTGATAACTTATGACATAAGTTTCCTTTTGTTGTATTAGGTATTGATGGGATTAAGCTAAAAGATGGTCGTTTATTGATTGCATATAATACAATTTCAAGAGGTGTACTTAAACTTGGTCTGTCTGAAGATGATGGTGATTCATGGCATGAGGCACTTACATTGGAGGATACTGTAGGAATGGAATTTTCATATCCTGCTGTTATTCAAGATAGGGATGGGAGAGTTCATGTCACCTATACATATAATAGGACACAAATAAAGGTATGTGTGTAATGTAATGCACTTTCATTTTTTTGATAATTGATTTGTCTAACTTTTTTTTTTATGTTTTAATTTGGACAGCATGTTGTTGTTAGGCCAAGGTGATGATGCATAAGATAGAGAAGCAGAAAAAACAAGACATCTTATGCATGACATTTTTCTATTAGCTTTTGATTTTTGTCTTTACTTACCATGAATGTTATTATAGAATTATCTATTATATAGATACACATGTAAATTGATGGGTTGTTCTACTACTACCAAAAGATTAGGGTTTACTAGAGAGACAAAATAAAAATGAAAGATAAAAATAACATCATTTAATTTCTTACTCAAAGAGTAGAGCAGCCAAAGCTTAAATACAGAAATATCTTAATGGGCCTAAAGCTGTGGATTAACCCACTTGAAGGAAAGAAACTAAAAATAACATGAATAAAATTATATCAGCCCATAATAAAGTCTTGCTGCCAAATTGGTTTCTTTGTAATTCTATTGGGTCTATTCAACCCTCTAACACCACTATCCGGCCCAGCAATAACCTTGTCCGCAAGGTTAGATGTAGAAGAATGTGGCCCAAAATTGTCCAAACCCAGTCCATTAAGGGGAGAAGAAAAGGGAACCGGTGCTAATTTGTTACTGAGTTTGAACGAGGGAGTAGGAGGAATTGGTGGGAAAGTGGCATGTGGGTTGGAATCTTGAGCAGTGTGCCCACTGTGTATGGTCAAGTCATCCGGCTGTAAAAGAGAGGGTGGGAAAACGTGTGTGGGACACGTGTTGGCAGATGGGGCGGGTGGAAAAAGCCGTTGGGGAATGGATGGTGTGATGCAAGGCGTGACTTTTTGGGTTGGGGACAAAACTGAAGGGTCACGTGGGTTAGGTGGGAAAGGTAATAAAGGTGAAGCAGCTTCCAAAACCGTGGGCACTAGTTGTTTAACATAAGCGGATTTCAAATGGGGAGAAAAAGAAACAAGTGGGCTTTGAGAACCCGTTGGGGACACGTGGCTGGTTATTGAGGGTGCAGATTTGGTGGGTGAGGGATTAAAAGGATCCAACGGCTTATGAGTGGCTGAAGGAAAAATAAGTGGTAATTGATCCAGATAAATAGAGGTGTCCGTCAACTGCTTTGCACTTTCACTTTCACTTCCATTTTGTACCTCAGTTGCACAAGTTTTTTTTCTCTTGTCTTCCGATTTTTTTTCAAGTGCAATCTGAACATCTTGAGCCATTTCTGATTCCTTTGCACCTTGACCCGTTTCTGATTCCTGAGAAACTTCTTCTAACTGAACATCACTCCAAGAATCCAAAACTTCCGTAGCATCAGAAAGTGGAACCAGATCATGATTTGGATTACTGCCATAATAACGACGCAGCTGGGAAACGTGAAACACCGGATGTATGCGAGACGAACTTGGAAGGTCGAGTTCGTAGGCCAAAGATCCTACGCGACGCAAAATGGCGAACGGTCCAAAGTAACGTTTTGATAGCTTCTGCGATTTTCGGCGGTGAACAGATGTCTGACGGTATGGTTGTAGGCGGAGCCACACATAGTCACCCACAAGGAAGGTACACTCTTGTCTTTTTTTGTTAGCCTGGTGTTGCATGATTTGTTGACTTCTTGTGAGGTTGATCTTTAAGTTGTTAAGAATCACTTGTCTTTTGTGCAGGGAGAGGTCTAAAGAATGGATGTTAGCCTGGCCTCTGATGTAGTCTTGTGTAGTAGGCGGTTCACGACCATATAGAGCCTCAAAGGGTGTCATCTTGATTGCTGAATGGAATGTGGAGTTGTGCCAGTATTCTGCAAGATGTAGATATTTGAACCAAGTCCGCGGATGATCGCTTGTGAAACAGCGCAGGTATGTCTCTAAACTTCGATTCACTACCTCTGTTTGTCCGTCGGTTTCGGGGTGATAAGCCGTGCTATATTTCAGGAGTGTTCCTTGCACACGGAATAATTCCTTCCAGAAAGCACTTAAGAACAAAGGATCGCGGTCAGAGACAATGGATCTTGGTACTCCATGTAAACGACAGATTTCTACAGCAAAACGGCGTGCTAAGTCTTGAGCGGCGAAGCGGGTCGGCAGAGCAACAAAATGGACAAACTTGGTGAGTCTATCGCATATAACCCAGATGACAGTGTGGCCAAACGACTTCGGAAGATGTGTTATGAAGTCCATTGAAAGGTCTTCCCAAACTCTCTGTGGGATCTCAAGGGGTTGTAATAAGCCTTGCTTTTTTGTTGGCAGGTACTTGTTTTGCTGACATATCAGACAAGATTGAACAAATTGTTTGACATCCTTATAAAGGCCAGGCCAGAGAAAAGTAGCTGATATGCGGTTCAACGTGGGTTTTAAACCAGAGTGACCTGCTGTTGGTGTGTTGTGGAATTCCTGGAGGATGTTGGTGCGAAAATCATCTGCCCTTGGTAAGAAAATCCGGTCTTTGAAATATAATAGTCCATTTGTGAAACGATAGACTACCTGCATTTTGGAATCACTTTGACATTTGTTAACAAGATCTTTCCCTTCACTTGTTTCAGTATAGAACTGTTTGAGGCGGACAATGAGGTCAGGGATTGGAGTTGAGAGAGACAGCATGATGGAAGCATCTTCGGAGTCTCGACGACTCAAGGCATTGACGACTTGATTCGTTTTTCCAGGTTTGTAAAATATCTCGAAGCTAAATCCCTGCAACTTGGTTGTCCATTTCTGCTGTTCTGGTGTTTGAATTGTTTGTGCGAGGAGGTTCTTTAAACTCTTCTGATCTGTGTAAATATAGAAATGTTGACCAATAAGATACTGACGCCATTTCTTGACAGCCTCTGTAATGGCATACATTTCTCGCACATAAACTGAAGATGCTTGCATGCGGGGACACATTTTCTTGCTGAAGAAGGCCAGGGGGTGTCCATCTTGGGAGAGTACTGCACCAATTGCCACTGCCGAAGCGTCTGTTTCAACAGTGAAGGGTTTGCTGAAGTCAGGAAGAACAAGAACTGGAGTTTCTGTCATTTTTTTCTTTAATATTGTAAAAGTTGTATCTGCCTCGGTGGACCATGTAAACTTATTGAAACGTAATAAATCGGTGAGAGGAGCGGCGAGTGTGGCGTAGTGATAGACGAAACGTCTATAAAAACCAGTGAGACCCAAAAAACCCCTGAGCATCGTGAGTGAACGTGGCTTCGGCCAATCGATGATTGATTGAATCTTGTCTGGATCAGGGTGAACTCCATGTGATGAAATAATATGACCTAGATAATCAACCTTAGGAACTGCAAAAACACACTTAGAAAGTTTTGCAACAAAATGATTTGAAGCAAGTAAATCCAAGATTAAAGTCAAATGAAGTAAATGATCTGAATAACAATTGCTGTAAATGAGAATATCATCAAAGAAAACCAGAACAAACCGTCGTAAGTATGGACGTAAAAGGTCATTCATTGCCGATTGAAAAGTACTAGGAGCATTAGTCAAACCAAACGGCATAACTAAAAACTCGTAGTGCCCATCAAAGGTTCTAAATGCCGTTTTGTGAGTGTCCTCCAGTATGACCCTAATTTGATGGTAGCCCGACCTTAAGTCGATCTTTGAAAACAAAGTAGCAGAACCCAACTCATCAAAGAGCTCGTCTAGGGTAGGTATAGGGAAACGATCGCGGATAGTGACTGCGTTTAGGGCGCGATAATCCACACAAAAACACCATGAGCCATCTTTCTTTCTAACTAGTAAAACGGGTGAAGAGAAAGGGCTAGTACTTGGTTTTATAATACCCTCCGAAAGCATATCATGAATGATTTTGGTCATTGCTTCTTTTTGTGAATGAGGATAGCGGTAAGGCTTGACATTGATTGGAGAAGTGTTTGGTAAGAGGGGAATTTGGTGATCATGTGGTCTGGTAGGGGGAAGTCCATGGGGTGTTTGGAAAACAGTTGGGTAAGTATTTATGAGGTCAGTTATTTCAGGTGGGTAATCAGAGGTTTTGGGGTAGGAAGTTGGGCTGTGGTCAGAGGTAGGTTGGCATAAAAGGAGGTGAATGGATGCAATAGAATCAGTGTGTAAGAGGTGGCATAGTTGGCTGAAAGTAGAAGGAATTGGGTTTTGGTTGGGGTCACCTGAAATGGTGATGTTTTTGTTATCATGGTTAAATGTCATTTTTGGGATAGAAAAATCTGCCATAATAGGACCAAGCGTTCTAAGCCACTCCATGCCCAACACAACATCAGCACCTTCAATTGGGAATAAATGGAAAGGAATGAAGAATAAATGTGTATGTAAGGTGATAGGGACTTTAGAGCATAAACCAGCACAATGTAGTTTGGAGCCGTTTCCTACCATAACAGAAAAATTGGGGGTGGTCTGATGGGGAATTTGTAAATGGTGAGCGATGCGGGGTTGAAGGATGTTGTGAGTGCTGCCTGTATCAATTAGGACTGTCACCGGTAAGCCCTCAATTAATCCTTTAAATTTCAATGTTTTGGGAGAGAATTCTCCACTTACAGCTTGTGGAGATAACTGAAAATATGTTTCAACATTATCTTGAGGTAGAGGTGTGCTTTCCACAACTTCAGAATTTTCCAAAGTGCTTTGTGGAATATTAGAATGTGACTCATCATCCTCCACAAGTAGAAGGAATTTTCCGGCTGCACATTTATGGCCAGGAATAAATTTCTCATCACAATTGAAACATAGACCTTGTGCTCTACGTTCTGCTTGCTGAGCTGGTGAGATCCTGCGTATAGGGAAGCGAGTTGAGGGTTGGGATGTTGGGTGTAGGGGCACACTTGCTGTTAGAGGGGGTACGCTTGCTGTTTTAGGGGTGGCAGATTGTGAAGTTAGGTTTTGATGGGTTGTGTAAGGGGGTTTGAACTTGGATTTGGAGTCTTTTATTTTGGCTTCAATGAGTTTTGCCAAACCAATAGCATGAGAAATTGAATGTGGTCGTTGGACAGCCAATTCATGTCGAATTTCTGGAATTAAACCAGAAATAAAACAATTTAAAATAGCTTCAGGTGGTAATCCGATCACTCTATTGCCAAGTTTCTCAAAATTAGCTTGATATTCAGAAACTGTTCCATGCTGTCTTAATTTGAATAACTGTGCTTGGTGATTCTCGTAAGTTGAAGGACCAAAACGTAATTCCATAGCCCTAGAAAATGCTTCCCAAGTACTAAGTTCATTACTTTGAAACATCCACTTATACCAACCAAGAGCTTCACCCTTCATATGAAATGCTACCATTGGTAAATGGTTTTCAAGAGGGATATTATAAAACGCAAAATATTGTTCAGCTTGGAAAAGCCATTCCAAGACATCACTTCCATCGAAAACATTCAGCTCAATCTTTGGCTGTCTAAAATTCATATTTGGCATTGTGTTTTGTTGTTGATGGTAAGGATAGGAATATGGGTAATGAGGGTAAAGGGTTGATTGTGTGAGTTGGCTGTTTGGGGGAAAAGTAGTGTAAATGTGGGGTTGTGTGAGAATGTGTGGTGGCTGTGTGAAATTTGGTGGAAATGGGGATGAGAAAGGTTGAAATGCAGAATTTAAGGAATGAATTGTAGGTGAAGATCTTGTAAAAGAAATGGGTGGTGGTGGTGGTGGTGTGTATAGTTGTGTGGAACATAGGGTTGAGTTGATATGTGAAAGAGGTAATGTTAGTGGAATAGTAGAGTTACCTACATCAGATCTGGAGGTAGAAATCGTGCTAGATCTAGCTGCTGCTGTAGTAGATGTAGTTGCTGCTGTAGTTGCAGATCTGGAAATAGTGGCAGCAGCATTCATGGCTGCAAATTGTTGGGTCATGAGAGCTGTTAGAGCTGCAAAATTGTTGTTCATGGCAGATTCCAAGTTGTTGTGATTAGTGTGGATCTGACCAAGTTGTAAAGCAACAGCTTGGTTGTTAGCTTCCATGGAGGATTCAAGGTTCTCATGGGTATTAATGAGGTTTTCAAGGCGTTGATTTGTGGCTTGTAGGGTTTCATCTAGGTCTTTGGGGGTGGGATTTGTGAGTTTAGGAGGCATTGAGATTAATGAAAGCACCAATGATGGGTTGTTCTACTACTACCAAAAGATTAGGGTTTACTAGAGAGACAAAATAAAAATGAAAGATAAAAATAACATCATTTAATTTCTTACTCAAAGAGTAGAGCAGCCAAAGCTTAAATACAGAAATATCTTAATGGGCCTAAAGCTGTGGATTAACCCACTTGAAGGAAAGAAACTAAAAATAACATGAATAAAATTATATCAGCCCATAATAAAGTCTTGCTGCCAAATTGGTTTCTTTGTAATTCTATTGGGCCTATTCAACTCTAACATAAATAGCACAATTACTATACATGATGAAGTGATCAAGTTTCAACAAATCATGTTCCCGAGTTTCTTCAAAACTATACATAGTTTAGAAACACAAAAAAGACAGTTTTTCTGATGTAGTACACATTTGAACGGCATAAAAACTGTTTTTTTTAAGGATGTGTCCTTTCACTTTCACTTTGAGGGTGGGAAGAATTCCTCCCACGGCATATGAGACTTGCAATGCATCATTTTATTTTTCTTCCTTATTTTGGTTCTGCTATTAAAAACAATGTGAAATTATTTTTCTCCGATTTTTTTTCAGAAATCTCTTAAAAATTTAAAATATCATTTAAATTTTAATCTGGAAATGATAAAAGAAACAACATAATTAGTTATATTAAGAATTAATAACGTAAATAATGGTATCAAAATATCATTTTATAACTATGTTTCGTTTAAGGAACTAGAAATGATGGATCTGAGATCGTAAAATCAATTTGTGGAGTGGAGTTTGCTCTCTGATGCGGCAAAACAGGGAGGAGAACTTCAAGATTAACACTCAAATGTTCAAGTCAGTCGAATCTAAGTAATGAAGCAAGTTACGGTTAAAATGTACTGGCAGATTTGTCATTGGATACTTTATAAATAAGAGGCGGTTATAACCACCCCACATTTCTTGGCGTGGAATGCAGGGGTTCCTTAGAGCATATCTAATGGTGGGTAGGCGCAAGTGGAATTGATCGAGTATAAGTTCAATAGTTGTAGGTGCATAGAACCCTCAACCCTTTCATGAATATGTTTTTGGGCAAAAAGTGCTATAAAGCTTGCCAGAGCACAACAATGAGATGTTTTATAGAACACCGAGCCGTTGTTGTCTTAGATCGGGGAGTTTGTGTTGGGCTCTCTGTTTGCAAAAGTGGAAAAGATTTAGGGAGTTAGAGTGAGTGGCCTTGGTATTTGAGTGCATTAAAGGGTAGTCTTGTCACTGAAACGTCTTCGCAAGATTGTTCTTACCTATGGTCCTAGGCCCCTAGGATAGGGTGGAGTATTACTCTTTAGGATTTTCAAGTGCAATCGAGTGTCATTATGATCCCAAGGTGAATTAGACCATTGATTTTCGTCTGTCTATCTTCCTTTATTTTTGGTCGTCAATTTATCTGCCTCATAATACTATATGATGGTTAATTCTCTTTTCAAACTGTGTTTCTCTCTTTATGCAAACTGTCTTTATCTTTTTTTCTCATGCCAATTGCAATTATTTCTCCATGAGTTTCAGTGGTGTATTGCTTTGTCTGTCTGTTTCTCCTTTTGGGTTTGCAACTTCCTTTTAATGACTTTGAAGTGGAAGTATTGAACCAATTGAGAATCACTTTGTCCCAATTGCATCCAGTAGTGTGGACTTTTGTTAAAGCGTTCCAGTATTGGTATGAGTATTATAGTGGAGGCAATGGTTGTTATTGCTCCGTCAGTCGAAGAAGGCGTGTGATGTTTACCTTGATAGTTGGAAGAATTTTAATGATTGTTAATTCTTGGTCACTCCCTAAAGTCAATAAGCTCATTCCAGCTTTTGGGTTCTTTCCGAAGACAATTTTTCTTCTTCTTGTCCCCCTTGTTCGGAACCGACCAAATGTGGAAACATAATTTAGAAATGTTGGTTTCACGACCACTTATTTTTGCCTCTATAAAGTATGAATTTTATTATGAGTCTCTGACTCCGGAAGAATGGGTGTTGAAGGAAGACTTATTCACTTTTTAGGAGATCTTGGGCTATGAGAACAGAGTCAACCCCTATGATGTGCTGCCTACTGATCAACAAAAGAGGTGGTATATTAACACACAATCGGTTGTAGAAGTAAATAATGCTTAAGAAAGAAAATATCTTTTTAGTGAGAGGAGGAATTCGTCTTTTAATTTGTCTTTAGGGTTTTTTTAGTATTAGTCATGATTGTCTTCTTCACTTTGTCTTGCAGATAATATGGGGTTGGTTCGTGACATCTTTAAGAGGAAGAAGGCCCAAGAAGAGAAGAACACACCTCTGTTTTGCATTCCAAATTCCACTTCAAACACAACTAAGATGAGGATAGTAGCCTAGGAGGGGTATAATGCCCTGCTTGTTGGGCATACACAAATGGCACAATTCGAACATACGAATTTTCGAATTTGTCAGACTGGAGGTGTTCGTCTTCAAAAAGCCGAAGAAAAAGGTCACATGTCCAGTCTAAGTATTCGACTTGCAAAACTGCCTAGAGAGATTGTGATAAGGGTCCAGATCTAGAGAAAAATTATGCAAATAAGTGTAAACCCTCAAGGCTCGTTCCTAAGAAAGTTGTTATGGGCGGAAATTAGAGCACCCCTCGTGCTTTTTCACTTCTTAGGTTTTTCTTGACCCGGGGCACCACACAGATAAGGAAGTGCGGTCTTGCAACTTGGAAGGTAACTATGCATATATTTTGAATCTATCTGATGTGTTCAAGTTAGAATTGGTAGAAGAAATGACATTCTAGATGTATCGGTATGCCTCCTTGATGTTTATAGCAATCGGTGGCTGCAGGAAATTGTTGGCACCCGAAAATCTTGTGAAGAAGAATGGGCTTCTGAAGGGTCAGTATGACCTCGTCCTTTATGAGCAGAATAAACTCCATAAACAACTCGGTGATCTTCAAATGACACATAGAAGCATATTATTCCTTCCAAACATTCTCAGAAGGTCACCCTTCTAGAGAAGTCACTGGCACATAAGAAGTGTTGAATGTAATTCAAGATTTAAATTAGTTTAGTTTTGAGTTTCATTTACATTTAAGTTTACATTTGAATTTGAATTTGAGTTTACATTTAATGTGCATTTGAGTTTTGGGTGAATCTATATAAGTCCAAAGCAAGTTGAATTAGTAGCAAAATTGTGAATTAGAAGTTTGAGAAATTAGTTACAAATTTCCTCTCTCTCTTTCTCTCATGCATTATTAATGAAGGTTCATTATTGAACTCTAACAAGAAAAAGACAATAGGGGAGATTTAAGCTTCTTTGGTTAAAACAAATAAAGAATTGGGAGAAGTTCGAGAAACCCTAACTTATTCTTCCTCCAAGGTTGTGGAGGCTGAGGTTGCCCTTCAAAAATAGGACGACCACTCTAGGGAAGTGAAAGCCTATGAGGATCGTCTAACAGAGTTGAAGAAGGAGCTTGAAGGCTCTCATATGATAGCTTTAATGCTATATACATGTCGCTTTTTAGAATGTTTTCAACCAAATGAATTTGTTCTCTCCAGGCGTGGAGATTCCGCGGGAATTATTGAACACGGAATAACGAAATGATGGAAATGAAGTTGGCCAATAACAATGAATGAGCTTTGTTGCTCTGTATGATAGTTTTTCATTCGCTGTCCATTTTAACATTTTTTTTAAACAACCAAAAGAAATAATATATATTATGAAAGGGCATAAGAAATTCCATTGATACAATAGTACTACATCATGCAAAATAGAAAAGGCAGGCATACCACAAAGAAACAAAACAGACAAAGAAAAAAATCAAACAAAGAGCAGCACCAGACATACCACCCACAACACCCCTAAACCGAGTAACCAAAACAAAACCCTTTGCTGAAAACAAAAATAGCAGCTGCATACTCGCCCCCCAGCATCATAACCGAACACGGGCTACAACTGCAACACAGCTAAAACATATGCTCTAGAAAAATAACAGAATGCTGCAGAAAAATCAGATGAACCACTTAATCGAAAAATCCAAGCCAGCCGCAATGTTAATAGATCACCAGAGAGCCAAGCACTATACTGATAGAAGTTTCATAGGCTAACATAAACCCACAGACAAGGCCTAAACTCCAAAGACAAACCTCTCCCGACGATCCGATAAACCAATTGCCACCAAGAGAAACTGCCACTAGAAGAGACTTCACCTAGGATTGCAGTTGATAATGAATGCTAGCCTTGAAATACCTGCACCCCACAACTGCACCTCACACAAGAACGCCTAAGCATGCCTTTGAGTTTAACCACCAACTTGCATAATCTTCTGATATCCTCTTTGATTTTAGGGTTAATTATACGATTCCCCTTGCCATTAGGGCGAAATTTGGTTTTGCCCCCTAAAATATTTTTTTTTAATGCCCTCTTATAAAACCAAAAATAAATTGTTACCACACCCTATCCCTTATTTGGGTGACTGTGTATTTTTCAATTAGGGTGAAATTTTTTGTCATTCCTTACCTTCTATATACACCAAACACACGCACACCGTATCACCCGAATTTTAACCTTTTTAATAATATGGTGTGGCTTTTGAGACCCCTATATTATATATGATTCAAAATAAACGCTCACTCTTAAAGATTAAAATCAAACATAAATAATATCTAATGAACAATTCTATAAAGTCTACAAATAATTCAGACATTTTAATCTCATCTTTCATACTTTAATTTAAAAAAGAAAATATACATGTTCTAGATATTTCAACTTGGAAATGTCTAATAATGTTTACATTCTCAGTTTTTAAAAATCTAGAAAATGCTGCAAATTCAGGTTTTATTTTAAATAATTCGAAATGTACTATTTAATGCATTCAAGAGTTTTAGCCGTACTTAAAAAGGTGAAAAAAATAAAAAGTTTTTTAAATTGTAACCCTCTCTAAATTATGATAAATGTTCTGATTTATACTCCATTTATTTCAAAATAATAGTTATTTAAGGTTTTTGCACATATATTAAAAAATATAATAATATTGTTATAAAATATTTTTTTACTAAATTAATATTATAAATGTATTAAAAGTAATGTACAAAAAAATAATTAAAAAACATAATTAAAAAAATAACAATTATACATTAAAAAGTAAAAATAACATTTATTTTAAAATAAATTTTATTTGATAAAACAACAATCGTTTTAAAACATAGAGAGTACATTATATTCTCCACATGTCTAATTTGAAGAATAAAAAGTGGTAATTTTTTTAAATATATAGGTAAATCTATTTTTTATGGGAGCGTAGAGTTTACAAATTAGGGGTGCTGTTAGATTGCTCTCACTCTCCAATTGAGAATGGACTTAGACCCCTAACTCTTCCAAAGTGCCACTACATTTTCTGGGCTAAAAAACTGGTTTCTTATCTTTTTTAAATAATCCTATTTACACCACTAACCCTTTACACGTTTTATAATCTTAATTTATTACAATTATTTATAAATATGATTTAAAAGTAATTAAAATTAAAGTATTTTATAAATAAATTTGACTGTTATTATTGTATGATAATATAATACTTTTTTTTTAATATTCTAATGGTCAAACTTCACTTTTTAAAAGTAACTAAAAGAGATGTTGATGATTTAAAATTATTAAGATCTTAAGTCTTACATTGGTTAGACATAGAGTTTGAAAAGAATTTAAAATAAAGTGACACCTTTCATCTTACAAATCGGTTTTAAAATGATGAGTTATGTCAAATTTTAATATGGTGTCAAAATCTATCGATCGGACAATGGACTGTTAAAAAAATTTGAACGTGAGAGAATGTATTAAGAAGATCCTAAGCCACATGTTGGTTAGACTTAAAGTTTGAAAAGAATTTAAATAGAGTGACACCCTGATTTTGAACAATTTAATCATACCAGTTACATTTGGTAGAAGTTGTAATGTGATGTTCTGTCAAAGTAGTTAGTCGAGGTGTATGAGTCAGTTGTATTCGACTGAGTCGAATACAACATATAATTGTTATGTTGAAATGTAACTTGTAATTTTGTACTTTGTATTTTGTATGTTTTGGGCTTGGATCAATATCTATAGTTTTGGGTATGTGCTTTAGTTGCCTATATAAAAGCATTGTATGATGTAAATCATAACAACTACACTCAATAATATTTTCTCTTTTAAAATTCAGTTTCTCTTTTTTCTCTCTTTTTTTCTTCTCTCATCTTTCTTAAAAACCCTTTTGTTCCAACAAATTAGTATCAAGGAGCTTTGGTTGTGATTCAGAGAGAAATTGTAATGGCAAACGAAACAACAACATCAACACAATTTCCAGCGAATCTACCGGTTTTCAAACGGGAGAACAATGAACGGTGGGTTGCGCAGATGGAGGTCGTATTCAGATTTCAAGATGTGTATGAAATCCTGAATGATGGAGTACCAGCATTGAAAGAGAGTGCAGATGATGTTCAGAAAATCGCGTACAAGGATCAAAGGAAGAAAGATGGAAAAGCGATGTTCTTGATTCACCAGTGTGTGGATCCTAACGTGTTCAAGAAGATAATTGAAGAAGAAACGACTAAAGGGCGTGGAAAAAGTTGAAGAGCTTGTACGGAGGAGATGAAAAACTGATAAGGGTGAAGTTACAGATGTTGAGAAAGCAATTTGAGATGACTCATATGAAGGAATATGAATCAGTCTCGGAATACCTTTCATGTATGGTGTTGCTGACAAACTAGATGAAGGCGTGTGGTGAATCAATCAACGATTTGCAGAAGATTGAGAAAGTGTTGAGATTTATGACTGCAAATTTTGATTACATTGTAGTTTCAATTGAAGAATCCAAGAACCTAGGTGAGATGAAGTTAGAAGAACTTCAAGCTTCACTAGAGCCTCATGAGATAAGGCTGAAGCAGAGGAACTCAAAAAGGGAGAAGATGGCAGAACAGGCACTACAAGTAAGATTCATCAATAAATATGGGAAAGAGAAGGTGAAGCAGAGAAAGAATCTTGAAAATGATGAGAATTCAAGCAAGAACTCAAAGAATCACTCGGATTTAATCAAGAAAGGCATGGGCTACAAGTATTCTAGAAAAAGAAATTGACATAAAGGAGGTGCATTGTTACAACTGTCAAGGATTTGACCACTATGCTCGAGACTGACGAAGAAAGAAGGAAGCAAGAGCAAAAGATAGTGATGAAGTGCAGTATGCACATGCTAAAGATAGGGATTTTGATGATGTGCTACTCATGGATTTAGGATGTAGTAACCACATGACTGGTAATAAAACCTGGTTCACCAAGCTAGATGGATCAATTGAGAAAGTGATAAAGTTTGCAGATTATAAGCGCATCACATCAGGTGGAAAAGGAGATATCACTATTGTAAAAAAGGATGGTCGAAAATCCAGCATCACTGACGTGTTGTATGTACCTCTGATGACAACCAACTTGATAAGCGCATGTTAACTACTCGCAAAAGGGTACAACATGAAGATAGAAAAGAATCAGATGATGGCCTGATATCCGCTAAAATTCTGATATTCAAATGAGTCAATAAATAAGATAAGAGATAATGTTTTTAGGTTTCAAGAATATGTATCTTGATTTGGTGTTTGTCACCCCTTATATAGATGTCCCCTAGGGTTTTTGGAGACTAACAACCTTTATCATTGTTCAAGTGAATAAATATTAGAACATTATTTGTTTTGTAATTTGACGGTACTCCTTCAACCATCTTTCTGAATCAGAGACTTTTCTAGGCAAGTTCATGCTTGTTCCTTAGGGTGTAGATTATTATTTTTGATGATAGACATATGATTGACATTTTCTCTTCTAACATTACTGCCCTGAAGGCATACCATCGTAAATATATTTTTTATTGGACTTCAAAACTAAGACCGATGAGAAACAATCTTGATCTTTTATTGTTAGTTAATTATTTTTCCACAACCCAATCCCATATTGAGATGATATTCTTTATGTCTCAGTTTAGGTAGAAACAATAAGTCTTAATTCATGTTGGGGTCCCTTAACTGAATTCAAGATTTCACGTTGACCCCTTGACTAATAAATATTGCTTTTAAGTCCCTAAAAAATATCAGCGTTAGTCAATTTGGTCTACAATATTAAATTTTAATTTTAAATATATTAGATGAGATAATATTGTTGAGTACCAGCATAGACTTTATTAATTTATTTAATATTAACAATTTAATCATTTTAACAAATTTCACACATTTAATTTTTGATGTTCTATTAATTCTAGCAATACACCGTAAACACCTAATCCTCTTTAGACATTTTTTATCTTCTTCATCTTCATCAAAATCCCATAAAATTCTATAAAAATTAAAAAAAAAAATCACTAAATTAATTTCTATTTTTCCAACAAATCGTCACCTTTTCCAGCACACCAGATCTTACCTTTCCAACAATATAATACTCCCTCGTCCCAAAATATAAGAGAAAAAAAGTGCATTTTTCTTGTCCCATAATATAAGAGAAAAAAATAACTTTCATTTTTTTTAAGATAAAATTAAATGCAAGTTGCATTTAATTTGCTTTCTCTCTCATCTTTTCTATAGCTAACAATCAATTAGAATTAGTTTTACATATTTCAAAATAATTTTTTTCAACAAAATCTTAGTCAAACTATTATACTTTTTACTTTTCTTAATAAATGTGTTTTTAATTTTTTTCTTATATTTTGAAACGGATGGAGTATTCCTTTACAACCCTAAAGTGAAACAAGGCTTTAATAGCAGCCAAGTTAACATTAATAGGAATTGCTAAGAACAAAGTCGTTAACATATATAGGTATGAAAAATGGCTTGTAAAAGGGGCGTCATCATCATATTCCATACCTATTTATTTCCCAGGAATTAGGATTTGTGCATAAAAAAATATGGACGAGTTTGTGTTGTTAGATTTTGGAAATTAGGTTTTATAAATAAACTTGCTACAAAGGATAGGATGTCAGATCCAACATAAGATATATTTTTGGATATGAAGCAGACCATATGAGACCAGAACTTTTGAACGGGAAACAACTAACTACTACAAATAATACATTTCATGATAACGATTTTACCTCACTTATCAAAAAATCGGAGGTATAATTCTTGGATGCACCCTGTTTTTTTAAATATATAGGTTTAAATAATCTATTGGTCCCTGTAAATTAGCGAGTTTTTGAGTTTAATACCTGTAATTTATTTATTTTATATCTCAGTCCCTATATCTCAATTTTTGCGTGTGGTTTAGTCCCTAAAGTCAAAATCTGCAGGTTTCCTGCGGATTTTAGCTTTAGGGATTAAAACACACGCAAAAAGTGAGATAAAAAGACTCTGACCAAAAAAATAAATTACCGTGACTAAACTAAAAAACTCCCTAACTTACAAGGACCAAAATTACATTTAAGCCATATATATATATATATATATATATATATATATATATATATATATATATATATATATATATATATACACACACACACACACACACAAAAAAAAAAAAAAAATATTTTGTCGGTTATTTTGAAAATCGATGGCTGAACTTATTTAGTGTACATGCTTCGAATCCCAACAACCTCAGTTTATATTTTTATCTCTTTAAAAGTGACACATTCTTGAATATTTTATTTTTAATTTAAAAATACGCTACTTTTCACCTTGGTTTTTTTCCAACCAAGGTGAATATGTTTCTTTGATATATATATATATAGCTTGTAGAATTTAGTTTCACTTGTCTAAACAACACAAATAGAACCCTAACGAAGAACCCTTAACAAAAGCGCTCTAAACAATGAGAGCCATAAACACATACGAAGATGTTATGTGCTTAGTGCTCTCGTTTATTCTTCAGAGATCCAAATCATTTTCCTTTACTTCTTCTTCAGAGATCTAATAGGTTAAACATCACTACTCATATTGTTGTCATATTGTTGTTGTTGTTGTTGTTGCTGTTGTGATCTGAAACCCTAGAGGTTTTATTGTTGTTTTTGTTGTTGTTGTTGTTGATGTTGTTTTTGTCGATGTTGTTATTCTTGTCATTGATGTTGGAATTCAACCACAACCTATGGTAATTCCTCTACAATCTTGATCTCAAGATTGATAACAAACCACACAATACGCAATGGCAATGATAAAGATGAAGAACAAAACAACAAGAAAGAAACGAGAGAGAGGAGAAATATTTGGAGAAAAATGTTACCTACTAACTGTGGGATTTCTGAGTTTTATTCACTTGCTAATCTGCAACTGTGAATGCTCTACAACAAAATACAAGGGATTCTCCCTATTTATAGATTTAGATTTACAAAGGCCCAAAACTCTAAAGGCCCAAAATATCTATTTGAACTAAATCAAATCTAATCTAAATCATATCAAATCTTAAAACCAAATTTGTGTGAAACAACTGTTTCAACACACTACTTCGACACTTCGACATTTCCTTGCTTTGACACTTCGACACAAGGAATTACAATTTAACACACCACCTAATTCATTGTGTCTAAGTTGTCTACATTCATCATGGCTCTTAGTCTTCTGAAGGCTTCGACCTGCACTCCATTCATCATGATATCTGCAAGCTGATTCTCAGTTCTGCAGTGTTCCAAATTCATCTTCCCTTCTGCTACCTGCTCTCGAAGATAATGGAACCTCATTTCGATGTGCTTGCTTCGACTGTGAGCTATTGGATTCTTTGCCAAGTTGATAGCTGACATGTTGATGATCTTCATGGTGATTTCTCCATGACTCTTCCTTGTAATCTCTTCGACCAAGTTCACCATCCAGGTTGCTTGACATGCACAAAGAGAAACAGCTATATATTCTGCTTCACATGATGACAATGCCACTACTGGCTCCTTTCTCAAACTCCAAGCAACTGGTGCACCACCTAACATAAACACGTATCCAGCGTTGGATTTTCTATCCTCAACATCACTACACCAACTAGAGTCGGTGTATCCCGCTAACTTGCATTCTTTCCCTTCATCAGCTGCAGGAAAAAAAATGCCATAGTCAAGAGTCCCTTTCAGATACCTAAGTATCCTCTTCGTCGCTGTTAGGTGTGATACCTTTGGCTTCTGCATGAATCTACTTACCATACCCACACTGTATGCTAAGTCAGACCTTGTATGACAAAGGTATCTAAGTGAACCAATAAGTCTTCTGTATTGGGTTGGGTTGACATCATCTTCCTCTGAATCCTTCGACAGTTGCAGTCTGGTCTCAGCTGGAGTCGAAGTTGGGTTGCAATCTTGCATCTCAAATCTCTTGAGTATTTCGCCTGCATATCTTCTTTGGTGCATCATCAAACCTCTACTAGTCTTGTAGAATTCAATGCCAAGGAAATATGAGAGATTTCCCAAGTCTGACATTTCAAACTCCTCACTTAGGTCATGTTTGAAATCTTCGATCTCCTTCTTGCAACTCCCTGTTATCAACAAATCATCGACATAGAGGCATAGTATAAGCAATTAATTATTGCTTCTCCTTACATACACTCCATGCTCAGTGGTACACTTCACAAATTCCTTCTCCCTTAAGAAGCTGTCGATTTTCTTATTCCAAGCTCTTGGAGCTTGCTTAAGTCCGTACAGGGATTTGTGCAGCCTGTATACCTTTCTTTCTTCGCCTCGTTTCACATACCCAACTGCTTGTGCGACACAAGCTTCTTCATCTAAGGGGCCATTAAGGAACGCACACTTCACGTCCATCTGACATGTGTGCCAATTGTTCATATTTGCTAGACCAACAACTAACCTGATTTTTTCGATTCTAGCAACAGGTGTAAACACTTCATCGAAGTTGATTCCTTCCTTCTGAAGAAATCTTTTAGCCACAAGTCTCGCCTTGTGTCGAGTTACTTCTCCTCTAGGATTCACTTTCACTTTGCAAACCCACTTCACATCAATTGCCTTCTTGCCTTGAGGCAATTCGACAAGTGACCAGGTGTTGTTGACTTCGATGGATTCTAACTCTTCATTCATCGCTTTCACCCACTTCGAATCTTTCAATGCCTCAGCTGGATTGACTGGTTCGACATCTGCGTAGAAAGCATAATGTACCAGCTCACCCTCTTCATCGACCACCTTCTGAACAAATCTTTTCGCCACAAGTCTCACCTTGTGTCGAGTTACTTCTCCTCTGGGATTCACTTTCACTTTGCAAACCCACTTCACATCAATTGCCTTCTTGCCTTGAGGCAATTCGACAAGTGACCAGGTGTTGTTGACTTCGATGGATTCTAACTCTTCATTCATCGCTTTCACCCACTTCGAATCTTTCAATGCCTCAGCTGGATTGACTGGTTCGACATCTGCGTAGAAAGCATAATGTACCAGCTTACCCTCTTCATCGACCACCTTCTGAAGAAATCTTTTCGCCACAAGTCTCACCTTGTGTCGAGTTACTTCTCCTCTGGGATTCACTTTCACTTTGAAAACCCACTTCACATCAATTGCCTTCTTGCCTTGAGGCAATTCGACAAGTGACCAGGTGTTGTTGACTTCGATGGATTCTAACTCTTCATTCATCGCTTTCACCCACTTCGAATCTTTCAATGCCTCAGCTGGATTGTCTGGTTCGACATCTGCGTAGAAAGCATAATGTACCAGCTCACCCTCTTCATCGACCACATCATCTGATGTAACTACACATTCTTGCAACCTTGCAGGCATGTGTCTTGTTCGTCGAGGTCTGCTTGAACCTGCTTCATCTGCAACTGGTTCCCGTCAAACTTCTCTTTCGAATTCAGTGGCTGGTTCTTCACAAGATATTCTCACTGAATCCTTCTTGGTATTCTCAGTCCAATCCCATTCTTTAAGCTCATCTATGATCACGTCTCTACTGATCACTACCTGCTTATTCACTGGGTCGAACAACTTGTAACCTCCAGTCGAATGATATCCTATCAAGATCATCTGATTTGACTTATCATCAAGCTTCCTTCTCAACTGATCTGGCACATGTCTATGTGCTATAGATCTAAACAGTTTCAGGTGACCGAGGCTAGGCTTGACACCAGACCAACATTCTTCTGGTGTGATACCTTCAAGCTTCTTCATCGGACATCTGTTCAAAATATATATTGCTGTCGAAACCGCTTCTCCCCATAATTCTTTGGGTAGATGCTTTCCATTCAACATACTTCTCACCATATTCATGATGGTTCTGTTCTTTCGTTCTGCAATTCCATTTTGCTGTGGTGTATAGGGTGGCACCACCTCATGCATAATCCCTTCTTTTTCACATAATGTATCGAACTCTTTCGACACATACTCTCCACCACCATTTGTCCTCAGAATTTTCAACTTTCGACCACTCTGTCTTTCGACCATGGATTTGAATCTGGAAAATACCTCAATCACATCACTTTTCTTCTTGATGAGGTAAGTCCACAACTTTTGACTGAAATCATTTGTAAACGTGACAAAATATCTATTGCCACCAATCGAATCCACCTGGATTGGACCACATACATCAGAGTATATGACTTCTAGAATTGCCTTCGACTTCCTTCCTGCATCCTTGCTGAAGCTATTCTTGTGTTGTTTCGACTGAACACACTCCTCACAGACTTCACTTGGAATGTTGATTTCTGGTAATCCTGAAACCATATTTCTTCTCTTCAGCTCTCTGATGTCATTGAAGTTGAGATGGCCTAGTCGAAAATGCCATAACCATTCATCTATACTGGCTGCTGTTGCTAAAAACTTGTGCTCCATCACCTTGAGTTCAATCTTGAAGGTCCTATTCTGAGACATTGGAGCCTTCAAGATCAACCTACCACCTGCGTCGAGAACTCTCATCATCTTGTCTTCGACAACTACCTTGTAGTTCTTTTCGACAAGCTGCCCTATACTGAGCAAATTACTCTTCATGCCTGGTATGTACAACACATTGGAAATTATTGACCTTTTGCCATTTTTCCTCATAATCAGAACATCACCAATACCTTCAGCTGCTAGAGTGTTGTCATTTGCAAACTTCACAGTGTTCTTCGACGATGGCTTCATGTTGACAAACCAATCTTTCCTTCCAGTCATGTGTGATGAGCATCCTGAGTCCAAGTACCACTGATCTTGGAATCTTTCTTCATCTTTTGTTGTGACCATCAGCAACGTTTCTTCTTCTTCATGTTTCGCCAGATTTGCATCAGTTTCTTGATTTCTCTTCTTTTCTGGACAATCACTAACATGGTGACCATACTTCTGATAATTGAAACATTGAATGTGACTTTTGTCTGGCTTCCGACCACGACCTCTTCCTCTACCTGCAACACCACCTCTTTGGTTTCCTTGGTTCTAGAGTTTCTTCTGAGTCGAATTGTAGCCTCATCTACCTTTCTTTCCATTCACGTTTCCTTTGCCTTTCTTTTCCTTTTCTGACTGCGCCTGCAAAGCCATATCACTTTTCAATTTTCCTGTAGCTCTTTCAGCCATTCTTTGTTCATGAGACTCAAGCATCCCTTGAAGCTCTTCCTTCGTCAATACTGACAAGTCTTTTGAATCTTCTATGGCTACTACCACGTGGTCGAATTTTGGAGCCAATGGCCTCAAGATCTTTGCAACAACTGATCTTGATGTCAACACCTCTCCACATACCTTGATTTGATTCACCAACTTTGTAACTCTGGTGAAGAAATCTGTAATACTTTCATTGTCTTCCATCTGAAGCAACTCATAGGTTCTCTTGTGAGTTTGTAACCTCACCTCTTTCACCTTCTCTGCACCTCCAAACGACTTTTCAAGAATCTCCCATGCTTCCTTTGCTGATTCTGCATCGCTAACTTTTTCAAAGTTATCTGGATTAACACATTGATGGATTATAAACAGCGCTTTATAATCTTTCTTCTTCAACTCTTTGTGTGCAACCTTTTCTTGATCCGTCGCGTTCTCCCTAAGCGGTGCTACTCCTTCCTTCACAAGATCCCAAAGATCTTGATAACAGAAAACCACCTTGATCTGCTTGCACCAATTCTCATAATTATCTTTCTTGAGAATTGGTAGGGTCGCCGGAAAGTGCCAATTTGAATGATTCATAGCCATCACGATTTTCCTCCTTGAATCGCAACCGGAGCTCTAGATACCAGATGTTGGAATTCAACCACAACCTATGGTAATTCCTCTACAATCTTGATCTTAAGATTGATAACAAACCACACAATACGCAATGGCATGATAAAGATGAAGAACAAAACAGCAAGAAAGAAACGAGAGAGAGGAGAAATATTTGGAGAAAAATGTTACCCACTAACTGTTGGATTTCTGAGTTTTATTCACTTGCTAATCTGCAACTGTGAATGCTCTACAACAAAATACAAGGGATTCTCCCTATTTATAGATTTAGATTTACAAAGGCCCAAAACTCTAAAGGCCCAAAATATCTATTTGAACTAAATCAAATCTAATCTAAATCATATCAAATCTTAAAACCAAATCTGTGTGAAACAACTGTTTCGACACACTACTTCGACACTTCGACATTTCCTTGCTTCGACACTTCGACACAAGGAATTACAATTTAACAATTGAGACGTTAAACCCTAGAGGTTTTTTATCAACATTGTTATTCTTGTAGTAGTTAATTTTTTGTGTTGTTGTTTAATGTAAGTTGTTGTTTTTTAGTTGAGTTTATTAAATCTAGATGTTGTATTTTAGTTGTTGTTAATGTGTTTGCGTTTGAGATTGATATTGATATTGAGATTAAGTTTTTTTGTGATTCTTTGTGCAACTCTCATCTTGTTCTATCGAATTGAGTTTATTATATCTAATATTATTTTTCACTAACCCCACTTTGATTATATAACCTATTAAATTGATTTTGGAAATAATCATATGTAAAGTTATGTTGTATCTGAAACTTATATTACACTGATTAATGATTTTCTAGCATTCTAGAATTCATCATTTATTCTTATGTTGTTTTATCGTTAAAATCTTTTCAATGCTTCTAGTTTTCGTTCAAATTTCTTCCATACTTGTTCATTTTTCAAGGCATCAAATTTTATGCTTTCGAGAATGAATTAATCGAAAAGGAAGTGTTGAATAAAGAACTTGAGACATTGCAGAGATTTGAATCATAAAACAGCGTGAGATGAATGATGAGTTGTAAGATGCTTCAAACTCACTAATCAATGTAAGTTGTTCTTCAAATATAACACAATTGTTCATATAATTATTTTCCTAACCAATTTTGAGAAGTTATATGTTCAATATATGGTTTAGTGAAATAAACAATCCACATTAGATTAATAAACTCAAAATTGTTTTACCCTTTAGTTTTATGAGATAACCGAGGTAAAAATGTGGTATATCCGTCAGTGAAATGACAAAACCGATGGGACATGTATTTTTGCCATTTCAAAATTTCAAAAAGGTTTCCCTAGGGATCGAACCCATGCCCTTTACTAATACTCTTATTTTTTATTTTTTAAATCGAGAGGTAGAGTGTGCACTTTTCATGACGCCCTTCGTTACCTCGTTTTCACAAACGAGGTAAGACTTTTTTTTCAACCAAGATAAATGTTGTTTTCTGCTGTAGTGACCGTTGCCTAAAACATTCATAGAAAGGGTATAAAGTTTTGTGTGTATTTGCATATGACGTGATTCATATACTAATTTCTTTCTTCTTCTTTTTTTTAATATCAAGACTTTTTGATGAAGTTAAATTTTTATATATTATAATTTAGAATTTTCAATTCAGTAATTTTGAATTTTTGAGTTTTAAATTGAATATGACGAAGGTTTAATAGAAGATGATGAAGATGAAGAAAGATATAAGGAAATAAGATGAATAAATAGAGAAAAAAAATTAATTGTCTAGTGTTCATTATTAGATACAGTAGTACAAAAATATTTAATCATCTACTTTTTCACAAAAAGATCAAACAATTAAGATTATAAATTTATAAATATTATCGAGGATTTCTTTTTCCACCCTAAATGATTCATATGTATCATGTGAACTTCCACATATGTCTCCTGATTCTGGAGATACATCTTCGGATGCACCCCATTTCCAAGTAAACGTTGATAAATTCGGGAGATACATCTCCGGAACAATTTTAAACTTTAAGCATTCAGAACTTGTCACCCATATCCCATTTACATTTGAATTATTCCAGAGATGCATCTCCAGTAATATTCCGGAGATACATCTCCTAAGTGTATCATAACAGGTTTTTTTAATGATGAGATATGTATTTGTTTTCTGATGAAAAAATAGACGTACAAATTAATAAAAGACTAATATTGTATGTGTCGAAAATAATATAACAATACAATAGTAAGATGTCGTACAACATGAGATCCAAAATATAGTAACAATGTCAAGAATAAACTACAAACTATAATACAACATCAAAATAATAACATACAACTACTGAGTGTGCCTGAAAACCTCTCATGTACCTCCTCTACCTCCTCGGCCATCAACTACCCGTCCTCCTGCGATGTCTATGGTACAACAACGCTCCCTGTGCCTCTGCCATAATGGCATTCAGGACTCACCTGACAACAGACCCTCAGGGAAGATACCCTCATTAATGCATGCCCGTGCAATTTCCACTATGCGACGACACGGAGGCAAGACATCCTCAGTATGATCAAGTTGAGTCTGTTGCTCCTCTAAAATCTCCTAATTAGCTGGTATCAGCGGATCTCTTAGAGCAGTCGACACCATGTACGGATGTGAGACCCTGAAGAACCACCTGATGTATTCGTCAACGTAGCTCCAGTCATTCGACGTTATGGTAGCCCAAGCCTCCTCCGGTACCAGGTGACTCTCATAATCAGAAACATGCCCTCTATTTATATAGGAGACAAGGCACGAGGAGCATAGACAACATGGTGTATGGGGATGGTCTAAGTGTACCTGAAATGTCGCATGACACACTTAGACAGATGAGGAGCGATGATATGTGATCCACAGGCCAGCCATCCAGAGTATAGAGATATGTCGTCAAATGGCCACGTTTGACGGTGATCTACATAGTTGTTGAAGTGGATGTCCTCAGCAACCACACAGTCAAGGTAGACTCTGAAAGGCTTAACCGCCTGGTTCCCTCTCAGTGGGATAAAAGCATAGGCACGAGGTCAGTTCTCAGTGTACTCATCCACACTCGGCCAGGCAGAGATGTGCGGGAAGTGTTGGAGGATCCAAGTCTGAAATGAAAATCAAAATAAAAAGCATTCAGGGATCAAGAATTATCAAAAATGGTTTCGGAATTATGAAATAAAAAACATTCAAGTATAAAAAATTATTACCACCAGGAGTTTCGTACTACCAGTGACCTGCTTCGTCCTCCACCGACATCCATATCTCAACTTCAAATACATATAGGCCAGGCAAGCCGCCCCTAGTTGTACTCATGGATCCGAGTGATATTCAAGAAGTATCGGAGGTATGCAATGTCAGTATAGGTGGAACTCGTGTCCATAAAAGTGCAAGTGCCAAAAAAAAAAAAGAAAATATGCCCTCAAAGTACGAGTCCTGTGTAAGGCCACTTGCTCAGTATCACCACCATCCACCTCTGCAGCAAAGATCTCCTTAGCATATCTGTTCTTTAGGAACTCAAATCTAGCATGAGCGCCCTTGGTCCTATTCACCTCCTCCATCGCCTTCTCGGGATCAGCCCTCAGATGCTCAACCATCATCTCGACTGCCTCGTCTTTAGTCATCCTACCATGATCGAGGAATCTCCCCCTGATCGAAAGATGCAACAAACATGAGACATCGTCCAGTGTGATAGACATACCACCATTCCGGAGATGAAAAGAAGACGTCTCAGAATGCCATCGCTCCACGAATGCATTAAGCATCCTGTGGTTGACCAGAGTGTAATCAATCATGAATAGATCCCTCAATCCAGATAATGTCAGAACCGACTGAAACCACTCCTCATTCGGCTGAGCTAAGCTAATAATCTTCCTCCCGTGGTTAAAAAACTTTCGGGGATCACGCACCTGCGATTTTCCAGAAATAATTAATGCCAATAATAATCAATGTTAGAAATAATCGATGTCATCAATTTAAATTAACGTAAAAAATAAATAAAAAATCAGACTAATGCTACCTCTCCGTCCTAGATATATCTGGCAGTGTGGTCTGGATACAGAGGAAGTAGGGACATATTAGATGGACCTACTCCGAATCCCTCTGGAAAAGCATCTTCACCAACCTCACCCTCCGAGGGTGGCACTGGATCAGCAGAAGGTGGCACCAGATCAACAGGAGGTGGCACTAGTGCATTCTGACGCCTGCGGGAGGATGGTGGAAGTGACGCGTCAGCTGGTGAATCCTGTCTCCTACGGAAAGAAGACGAAGAAGAAGGTGGAGTGGCCTCAGATAAAGGTGGAATGGCATGAGATGAAGGTGGAGTGGCCTGAGATGGAGTGGCTTGAGGTGAAGGTCGAGCCCCAGGAGCAGATTGCGCCCCTGAAATAGACGTCTATGCCTGACGAGATGCACCTGCTGCCTCCAGAACCTATTGCCTCCGCTCCCGCCGAACGGATGCGTGTCAGGCAATCCGACCATGTCTCAGTCTGTCGACTCTGACAACCATAATACATGTAAGGTAAATTACGTCGTATCATTAGTGCATACAACACAAACAAACAAGCAAATAAAAAAACAGACTACAGGATATTCCAGAGATACATCTCCGAAAACACCTTAAATCTTTTTACTTTGAATACTTCTAGAGTTGCATCTTTGGAAATTCCCAAAGTATCTGAAACATTGAAAAATTTCGGAGATGTATCTCCGGAAAATTCTGATATTCTGAGATCGCGACAATAGCGTCCTTTACTACTTGCATCATAAAAATTAAACATTTGATTGTCCATTTGAGCCAACAAACAATGCACACACTAACTCTAAACTATGTTACATATGGTTTCTACACATTTCTACCCCTAACAATTTATTCCTACTCGTTTACACTATAACTCAGATATTTAGCGAAAACTCGAAACACATACCCGAAATTTATGATTTGGATGATGTAGAATGATGAAATGGATAATGTTTGTTGTTTCCTTGAGCCTCCTATTGATGAAATCTGATATGGTGAAGTTGGAGAATATTGAAAATGAGAAGAGTTGAAGAGTTATGTTTGAAGAAAAATGAAAAGTGTGGGAGGAGAAGAGTCAGAGATATATATCCGAAATCAGGAACATAGAATTTCAGATGATACAGTAGAAATACATAAAAAGAAATTCTCATATTATCGAACTCGTTGATGTATCATCAATAATATTGGTACACCTTAGATTTTTAAAAATTAACAAAATTGACCAACATAATTAACGAAATTAGATTTAAATGACTAAAACTTAGATTTATTAGTTAAGGGAGTAGAGGTGAAACTATAAATAAAGTTAAAGACCAAAGTTTAATTAAGTAAATAAAAATATAATTGTATATTAATTAAAAATCAATTAAATGTAATTAGTTATTGAAAATTTATGTTAAATTTATTAATAATGTTAAATTTATTTATGTTATCAAAAGTTAAATTTATTAACAGAAATTGTATTAATATTTTATAGATAAATTTGTCGCAGTAGAATTTTCATTTCTTTGTTGGTTCAAAAAAAGTATGTCTATTTTCTTCTGGGTAGTTTATTATTAGAGTTATACTATTTTTCATTAATGCACAGATTTAGCTTTCTCTAAAATAAATAAATAAATTTCGTCAAAAAATAATAAATAAACGCTGTTATTTTTGAAATATTTGATAATTGACATTAACAAGTGAATATTAAAAATATATATAGTATATATTAAGTAAATGTAACATCACAAAACCAGATCATAAAGAAAGCTTAGACAACTACATTAAACTGTGAGAACATGTGAAAAAGTGGTGAATAAAAAGATGAAATTAATGATGTAGGTAGAGGGACAATGACATAATTAGCTTGCACAATATTTATAGTCAATTCATGTATACCTATAGTAATTAATACCACCTTGTTAGTACAAGAAAATTAGGTTGTGAGTACAAAGCTTTGTCCATCATTAAAGTTAGGTTCCAAGCAACAAGAAAATGTAGTATTGTTACTAATTGTGTTTTTGATTGGGTAAGGGGCAAGGGCCCATACCCTATGGATCTTTAATATAACATGTTCTGCTTTATTGTATTTTTGCGGCATCTCTAAAGTTTTAGATGAAGATATGGTATTTTTTTCTTTAGTATTGAGTTTTGATATTACGTTAGTCTTTTTATACTTGAAAGTGAATATGTAACATTTTTCTCTTATAATATGAACATTGGTATTTGATATTACTCCAGTCTTTTTATATTTTCACACAAGATAATAGAGCTTCCAGTTCAGCTAGGGAAGTGTAACACAGTTGTCCTTCATCAAATTTACTTTTATGAGCTAGCTTTAAGTCCAATGTCACATAGGCAGCTAATGATTGTTCATTATATATAAATTAGAGATGACAAACGGGTATATGTCTGTTTCGTTTAAATCTGACTAAAAAAAATGAGGCAAGACAAGACAGACATAGTTGAGGATGTGCTCCTAAAACCTAGACACGTCTTGCGAAAAAGTGAGAACTGTGCGGAGAAAGCTTGCGAACATTGCACATTTTGGACATAAAAATACAAAAATTTATGTAAATGTCCGCGCACGTAAAATTCTGTGAAAAAAATGAGACGGGACGGGACAGACATATTAGAAAGTGAAGGTCTAAATTCTTGAACCGCCCGCACTAAAATGTCGGTAAAACGGACATCCCCAATTGGCTGGGTCTATTTTACCATCCCTAATATAAACCACCGAGCAAACAAAGATTATATATGATTATATTTGAACGTTGAAATGCTAATCTTTTAGATTTACTCTGTGCTACCATAATAGAATAGTCTACGCCACCCATCAAAAATTTATATCACCAATTCTAATTCCCAATTAGAACCAACTTTGGCAGTCATGACTATGTCATGTGGAAGTATGAAAAAGGCATCAAATAATATATATGCCTTGAGCCTTAAGGACAAAGCAAAATGATGAAGAGGAAGTTTTAAAGAAGAAACCAAACAATAACATGTGGTAGTATGTACTTTTCAGAGATCAAGTAGTCACCACAATGTTGATGCCACTGTGGCTATTTGAATTCCTATTATTTTTAAAGTTAGATCGTTTATTTATGAGAGCTAATTAGTTTATCTCTCTATCACTATTCTTATCCAAATATATTGTTACAAGGACAGGTATATATGCATTAAACACAATTAGGTTTTGTGTTTGTGAAATTAATTAATAGGTTGTTAAATTTATTGAATGATTTTTAAAGGACGTTGACCCCATCTTGAAGATGACATTCTAACCAAAAGAAATACAGTACTAGTACGAGTACTCCATAATCTTACTTTGACCTAGCTAGTTTTTCGTATCTATGTCATAACTCATCATAATCTTTAAAAAGCTCCATTTGTACATATTTCTGAGTTTGAATTACCAAACGCGGGTTTGCCAAACAAATTAGCTTTTAATTGAATGTTTTTCTTTATGTGAAATACAAATTGATAGAATAGAATATTTTTCTAGTTAGGTATGGAATTGAATTTAGTTAAGTCGAACTCAGCTTAACTCGATGTGATTTGTTTAAAATTGGTTCAGTTCAAATTTCAATTTAAATTTGACATGAATTTTTATAAGTTCAAATTCGACTCATTGTAAATTTATGAACAACTTAGTTCAACAGGTTTGATTCAGTTTGTTTATTTCACGAACTTAAATTATTTTCTTAAGAAACAGTATTTATATCATGTTAATTTTATTTGTATAAAAAAAATTTTAAAAAATATTTTGCTTATTTAAAAATATAAATAATCAATTAAAACGTTAGATTATATATATATATATATATATATATAAGGCTAAGATTTAGAGTAAATTTTTAAACATATTCTTATAGACAATTATTTTCATATATAATTAAGTTGACTTATAAATTTAACGATTCAAATTATGTATAGTTAAATTCAGCTCATTTAATTAACGAATTTAATTTTTTTCTTTATGTTCAGTTTATTTGTTTCATAAATCTAATTCAATAATTTAATTGTACAATTAAATTTTAAATTATATTCGAGTTAATTAAGTTCGTTGTCAGCTTTACATATCGTTAACTATAATTACAAATATAATTATACTTAATGACAAGAATTCTCTATCCTATCAGAAATCATTTAGACTTTATATAATGATTTTTTTACAGACATTAATTATCATGAGCACGTGCAAATGTTATTAATTTGAAAATAATATCATGAATAAAATCTGTAATTATTTTAAAATTACTTATTGATATTTAGAGTAGCAAGACTATAGTACTAATTATATTTGAAATGTGTTTGGCTTAATATAAATAAATGAAACAATGTTAACATTAGCTATTAATTGATTTGAACAACCCAATGATGTTTTATTGTCTGCCTCAACGATCCTTGCTAGTATTAAATATTCCACCTAAATCCGTAGATATATTCGACAATGGTGGTGGCAAAAGAACAGAAAATATCGAAGATGCAATTATGAGTTTAGTTGGAAGTAGTTTTACTTTCAATATATATTCCATGCATTTTTAATGCATAGGTCCTAATAATAAAAATGAATGAGAATAAATGATAAGGGTAGCTTCTTCTTAAATACAAAGCATGGTGCATAGTTTTACAGACATACACCCTCCGTCCCATATTATAAGCAAAAGTTACTTTTTAGATACATTAAATAATTAATGTATCTGACCTATATATAGACCAGATACATTAATTATTCAATGTATCTAAAAAGTAAATTTTGCTTATAATATGGGACGGAGTAGTAGGTCACTAACTTCTTAAATACTACTACTAGTATTTGGTTTGATGCCAATGTTTAACAAAAAAAAAAAAAATACTATCTCTGTTCCTTTTAATAAGAGACAAATTATTTTTTAGGTTTATTGAATAATCAATGTATCTAGTCTATAAACTGATCAAATACATTAATTATTTAATGAATTTAAAAAATGAGTTGTCTCTTATATATAAGAACGGAGGTAGTACTATTTTAGAAATATTAGGCACAACATGAATAAAAACTTTTTAGATAAATTCACAATGATTTTTTAAGCAGTAAAAAGAAATTTTCTTAATAAAAAATTAAATAAAAAGGTGGAAAAGTGAAAACAAAAGTGTTATAAATCGTTCGCGAGATCAACACCCAAAAACAAGCGAGTTAAAAGAGACGTGAGGTATGTAGATTCTCGTCATAACCCGAAGCAGACAATTGTGTCTTCCAACACATCAATCATCATCCGACCAAATCTAACGATTGTCTATACCGAACGCTGCATTATATGTGAGCAGTTTCAACCATTCTTAGTATATAACGGTAAAGTATGTCATTTTCGATAATCAAATACATTCGCACTCACACATTACTTCTGATTTTTCTCACTAACTTTAGTGTTGGAGTGCTAATCTTACAGGTTATTCTCATCTCCATTGCATCAGAAGTATAGATCCATCGCAACAAGATACAACTTCGATACCTCACATTTCATTTCTAGTTCTTAAACGAACAATGACACCGTTTGTGAAAAATGATTTCAATTATAATCATTAATTTAATTCCATGAAAAATCATCATTTATCCACCAAAAATCTTTTCTTGAAGTTTCAATGATCTTCTTCTTTGAAGTTTTAAACTCCTCCTCCAACAGACCTATCATCAAATTCATCAAGCATTATGACATCCAAAGTCATTCGATCTGTCGTTCAATGACAAGCTGTCGTTGAAGCTGCTAGAACTCTACCTCTTCTTCCCCCTTCTCTGATAGAAGACAGTTCAGTTGTGTAAAACAAGAAAACTGTGCTTTAGCATCGGTCATAAACCCTTTCTAAAAGACAAAAAACAAACACTAAAGAGTGTTAGCGTCTACCTAGCGTTGCGGTTGGGGGTGGAAGCCTCAAAGCTAGAAGCTAACAGTAGAGTTCAGTCGACGCTACTTAGCATAGGGTTTCATAAATGTTAGAGGGAAGATAATACATGGGTAGATAGGCTAGAAGATAATATATTTTATGATAGTGTCGGTCTTGAGCGATGCTATCTCGTTACATGTGTTTATTTAACGTTGACAACACTGATCTATTTTAGGACGTATCACAACCTAATTAGAATCCTACTTTTAAGTAAAATACCAACTTAAAAGGCCAGTTCTTAAGAAGTGGGCCATTTACACATTGGATGAGAACAAAAATTAGTCATCTACACATGAAATTTTGTAGTGTGAAAAATACTTCAACTTCAAACTAAATCACAAAGACATATTCAACTAAAAAATTGAATATTTGTCATGCTTTTGTTCTTATCAAGAACTTATTCATTATATAGCCAAAAACTAAAAGAATGATAGTTAGTGAAAACAAAACAAAGAGAATGACCTTTTAATAATGCTTCAATTCTTTAACTTCATTTTTCTTCGGAAATCATACATGCCTTCCTTGGCAAGTTTGCATTTCAATAAGAAAAAATCATTCACACTCTATTCATTCAGTTCAGCAGTTTACAATATATTTATAACATACAACTAACTGAACAAGCCATAATACAATGTAACAAGTACTAACTATGAAGCTAAATGTTACGTTTCACTGGCTTCCTGTAGAAATTTTATATGGTCCGGTAGCATCAACAATAAGAAAATTTGCACGGTTGCTTGGAATAAAGCGTGTTGGCCCACTGCTAGTGGTGGGATGGGGATCAGATCGCTTTTAACTTTGAATGAGGCTACCAACATTAAACTTCTTTAGGATATGATGAATTCCAATGAGAATTGGGCTGCTCTGCTGAAAAACTGTATTTCTCGTCCTCATGGTTTCGTTAAACATCATATCTCTTCGTCTATTTGGACTAGCATCAAGATGGAAGTTTCTACTTTGTTTAGTAATTCATGTTGGTCCCTTGGCTCCGTGAGGTAGGTTTATTTTTTGAAAGACCCCTGGGCTGGTGAACCTCTTATCCTCATTGCTGGTTCAGAGCTGCTGTTATAGAAAGAGGTCGATCCAAATTCTTTGGTTGCTGAATTTGTGCTTCATAGGGAATGGAATATCCAGAATCTTTGGTTTGTTTGGTTCTCATTCCTTCGGAATTTGGTGGACACGATTGAGTTAAATCATGACGGTGAGGATTTCTTGTTCTGGTGTCACAATGACAATGGTATTCTGAATTTGAAGGATGCATATTAGTAAAAATATGGCTCGTACCCTTTGGTTCCTTGGGCTAAAATTATTTGGAACACCGTTATTCCACCCAACCGTGCTTATCTCCTTTGGAGGATGATTCAACAGTGTCTCCCAACGGATGTTCTCTTAATTAAGAGAGGTATTTCTTTGGTTTCGAGATACCCGTTATGCAATGTTGCTGCTGAATCGTTTCATCACATCTTTTTTGAATGCTCAGTTGCTCAAATAATTTGGAACTAGTTACACTTGAAACACAACATTTCATTTATCCCGAACTCGGTTGCTAAATGTCTGTTGCTTGGAAATCACCTTTCCTCTCCTCAAGCAGGGTTGGTATTCCAAGCTGCATTCATTAACTCGATGGCTCTGATTTGGAGATGCAGAAATGATCGTAAATTTGGTACCAGAGCTGCACCTTTGAAGCTTCAGTTAAATTAGATTTCCCATCAAGTTTTGCTTTCCGGGAATGCTTGCTCCAAATCTTTGTTGATTAATATGCATGATTTCTCAATTATAAAAGCCTTTGACGTTCGCACCAAGCCTCCTAAGGCTCCGTCCATCAAAGAAGTTCTTTGGGAATCTCGACCCATGGTTTTGATCAAATGTAACACTGACGGTGCCTTTATCCGCGACACTTCCTTGACTGGTGGTGAAGGTATTTTTAGGAATCACCTGGGAAACTTCTTATTAGCTTTTGTGGAAAAACTTCACTGCGACTCTCCCGCTCATGCAGAATTTAAAGTTGCCAACAAATCCATGGAAATTGCTATTTTGAGGGGTTGGTCTAAGCTTTGGCTAGAAACGGATTCTACTTTGGTGGCCAAAGCTTATCACAACCGCGACGTGGTTCCTTGGAAATTTAGAAAGTGTTGGAATTTCTATTTTCTCCCTAGCAATTTTTCTAACTTAATCATCACTCACATATATAGCATTTTTTCTTATTAGCAATTTTTCTAACATACCCATTTCAATTGGAATAAACTCTGGAATGTTTTCTTTGACAACTGGAATCTCATATATGGCCTTGTAGCAGCGAAAAATTTCAAGATATTCATTGTGGGAATAATACCTTGAAGATAGATAGAAAATCAACATAAAAAAAATTAGATATCAGGATCAATATAAAGAAATATCAAGAACTAGGTACTTGAAAAGTATTAAATTGACATGCACTCTTCTATTAAGGCAAAACAATATCATGGACACGATTTATATCTTTTATGACATGTTTTTACTTCTATGAAATGGAAAAACACATAAGAAAGAGGTGGTGGACATTTTTGTGATTGAATTTTAATACAAAAACAAGTTTTAGAGTTTTGGAGCAAAGATTTTCATCATCGAAAACCAAATTCTAACTAGAATTTTATGTACCGCTTCTTTATTATTACAGTTATGACTCATATTAGTATGAGTAGCTAAGTTTTATTAATTAGGACTTGTTAAATGAACCTATTGGGTCATATGTCTGTGTTTTGTACTATTTGTTTATTTAATTAATTCAGTATTATTATTTAATTTAATTTTGTGTTCATTGCTTTATATGTGTGTACGAATTCATATAATGATCTAGACTCGTAGTGATTATTGATCATAACTTTATGAATATGAACTAAATTAACCTGTTTAACTTAGTAATTGATTAGGGATAAGAAATTATAAGTTGTGATTTAGGGTTTAACACACCAGATATTGTTTGTCCTTACTATCCAACTGGCCTAAGGGATTAGGGTATATATGTTGGAATTAACCCAAAACCTTTTTAGAATTCCAAATCAATCTTTATGAACAAGAAAGAAAGATTACCAAGAAAGAAAGTTAGGGTTTGACGAAAATAAAGGAAGAAGAAAATGATTTCAACTGCGGAATCTCCGCCCACAAACTGTGGAAAACTTACTAATATTGCAACTGCAAGTGATTACAAGACTATTACAAAATAGGGGTTACTGCCTCTATTTATAGTTGAGAAAGCGCAAAATTACAAAAGCCCAACATTTCTATTTTGCTCTAAATCGAAATTATGTGTCAAGCAACCTGCTTCGACACTTCAACATCTAAACAACTCGACACATACACAAACATTAGGCTAATCCGACTAATCCTTATTTTTGCCGAGCTACACTGCTTTGACACAAGGAATTACATTCTCAACATACCACCTAATTCATTGTGTCTAAGCTATCTATATTCATCATAGACCTTAGCTTCTTGAACACTTCAACTTGCAGTCCTTTCGTCATGATATCTGTAATCTGATTCTTAATTCTGCTATGCTCCAAGTTTATCTTCCCTTCTGCTATCTGCTATCTGCTCTCAAAGATAATGGAACCTCATTTCGATGTGCTTGCTTCGTCCATGTGCTATTGGAATCTTCGCCAGATTGATAGCTAGCATATTGTCGATCTTCATGGTAATTGCTCCATGATTCTTCGTTGTAATCTCTTCGACCATGTTCACCATCCACTTTGCTTGACATGTACAGAGAAAAGAAGCTATGTATTCTGCTTCACACAACGACAATGCCACTACTGGCTCTTTTCTCAAACTCCAAGCAACTGATGCGCCACCTAGCATAAACACGTAGCCAGTTGTGGATTTTATATCCTCAAAATCACTACACCAATTTGAGTTGGTGTATCCCACAAACTTACATTCTTTTCCTTCATCAACTGCAGGAAACAAAATATCGTAGTCGAGAGTTTCTTTCAGATACCTTAGTATCATCTTCGTTGGTGCTAGGTGTGATACCTTTGGCTTCTACATGAATCTACTTACCATACCCACATTGTATGCTAAGTCATACCATGTATGACAAAGGTATCGAAGTGACCCAATAAGTCTTCTATATTGGGTTGGGTCGACATCATCTTCATCTGAATCTTTTGATAGTTGCAATCTCGGCTCAGCTGGAGTCAAAGTTGGGTTGTAATCTTGCATCACAAATATATTGAGTATTTCGCCTGCATATCTTCTTTGGTGCGTCATCAAACCTCTACCACTTTTGTAGAATTTGATGCCAAGGAAATATGAGATATTTCCCAAGTCTGACATTTCAAACTCCTTAGTTAGGTCATGTTTGAAATTTTCGATCTCCTTCTTGCAACTTCCTGTTATCAACAGGTCATTGACATAGAGACATAGTATAAGCAATTCACTATTCCTTCTCCTTACATATACTTCATGCTAAGTCGTGCACTTCACAAATTCTTTCTCCCTTAGAAAGTTACCGATCTTCTTATTCCAAGCTCTTGCAGCTTGCTTAAGTTCATATAGGGCTTTATGCAGCCTGTACACCTTTTTTTTTCTTCGCCTTGTTTAACAAACTCAGCTGGTTGTGCAACATAAACTTCTTCATCTAAGGGGCCATTTAGGAATGCACATTTCACATCCATCTGACACGTGTGCCAATTTTTCATGTTTGCTAGACCAACAACCAACCTGATTGCTCTGACCTAGCGTCAAGTGCAAAAAATTCATCGATGTCAATTCCTTCTTTCTGAAGAAATCCTTTCGCCACAAGTCTCGCCTTGTGTCGAGTTACTTCTCCTTTAGGATTCACCTTCACCTTGTAAACCCATTTCACATCAATTGCCTTCTTGCCTTGAGGAAATTCGACAAGTGACCAAGTGTTATTGACTTCGATGGACTCTAACTCCTCATTCTTTAATTTCATCCACTTTGAATCTTTCAATGCCTTAGTTGCATTACTGGTTCGACATCTCCGTAGAAAGCATAGTGTACCATCTCACCTTCATCATCGACCACATCATATAATGTAATCACACATTCTTGCAACCTTACAGGCATGTGTCTTGTTCGTTGAGGTCTGCTTGGGCCTGCTTCACCACTGACTTCTTCTTGTCGAACTTCTCTTTCGACTTCACTAGCTGGTTCTTCACATAAGATTCTGATTGAATCTTTCTTAACATTCTCTGTCCAATCCCATTCCTTAAGCTCATCTATGATCACGTCCATGTTGATCACAACTTGCTTATTCACTGGGCCGAACAACTTGTATTCTCCAGTCAAATGATCTATTTGGATCATTTGACTTGACTTGTCATCAAGCTTTCTTCTAAACTGATCTGGCACATGTCTATGTGTTATAGATTCAAACACCTTCAAATGACTTAGGTTAGGCTTGACACCATACCAATATTCTTCTGGCGTGATTCCTTCTAGCTTCTTCGTCGAACATCTATTCAAGATGTATGTTGTAGTCGACATAGCTTCTCCCCGTAATTCTTTGGATAGATGTTTTCCTTTCAACATACTTCTCACCATATTCATGATGATTCTATTCTTCCTTTTTGCAGTTCCATTCTGCTGTGGAGTGTAGGGTGGCACCACCTCATGCACAATCCCTTATTTCTCATATAATGCATCGAAATATTTCGACACATACTCTACACCACCATCAGTCCTCAGAATCTTTAGCTTTCGACCACTCTGTCTTTCGACCATAGATTTGAATTTGGCAAATACCTCGATCACTTCACTTTTCTTCTTGATGAGGTAAGTCCACAGTTTTCAACTGAAATCATCTATGAATGTGACAAATTATCTGTTACCTCCAATCGAATCAACCTTGATAGGACCATATACATCAGAGTATATGACTTTAAGAATTACCTTCGACTTGCTTCCCGCATCCTTGCTGAAGCTATTCTTGTGTTGTTTCACTCGAACACATTCTTCACACACTTCAATTGGAATGTCGATTTCTGTTAATCCTGAAACCATATTTCTTCTCTTCAAATCTCTGATGTCTTTGAAGTTGAGACGGCCAAGTCGATAATACCATATACATTCATCTCTGTTGGCTGCAGTTGCAAGGCACTTATGCTCCATGACATTAATCTCAATCTTGAACGTTCTATTTTGAGACATAGGAGCCTTCAAGATTAACCTTCCTTCTAAGTCGAGAACTCTCGTCATCTTGTCTTTGATTGACACTTTGTAGTTCTTTTCGACCAACTGCCCCATTCTGAGCAAATTACTCTTCATGCTTGGCATGTACAATACATTGGAAATTACTGACCTCTTTCCATCTTTCCTCATAATCAGAACATCGCCAATACCTTCAGCTGCTAGAGTATTGTCATTTGCAAATTTCACCATGTTCTTCATTGAGGGCTTTATGTTGACAAACCAATATTTCCTTCCAGACATGTGTAATGAGCTTCCTGAATCCAAGTACCATTGGTCCTGGAATCTTTCTTCATCTCTTGTTGTGACCATTAGCAACATCTCTTCTTCTTCATGTTTCGCCAGCTTTGCATCAGTTTCTTGATTCTTCTTCTTTTCTGGAAAATCACTAAAATAGTGAGCATACTTCTGACAATTGTAACACTAAATGTGACTTTTGTCAGGTTTTCGACCACCACCTCTTCCTCTACCTGCATCACCACCTCTTTGGTTGCCTTGGTTCCATGGTTTTCTCTTATTCAACCAGTTTCCTTATTGATTTCGACCAGTCGAATTGTTGTAGCCTCTTCTGCCTTTGTTGCCATTCCAACTTCCTTTACCTTTCTTTTATTTTTCTGACTGCGCCTGCAAATTTATATCACTCTTTGTCTTTCCTGCAACTCTTTCAGCCATCTTTTTTTCATGAGACTCAAACGTCCCTTGAAGCTCTTCCTTTGTCAATGCTGACAAGTCTTTCGACTCTTCTATGGCTACTACCACGTGGTCGAACTTTAGAGCCAATGACCTCAAGAACTTTTCAAGAACTGATCTTGATATCAACACTTCTCCACATACCTTGATTTGATTCACCAATTTAGTAACCCTAGTGAAAAATCAATTATGCTCTCACTTTCTTCCATCTGAAGCAATTCATACGTCCTTTTGTAAGTTTTTATCCTCACTTCTTTCACCTTCTCTGCGCATCCAAACGATTTCTCCAAGATTTCCCATGCTTCTTTCGCTGATTCCACATCACTAATCGTTTCAAAATCGTCTGGATCAATAAATCGATGAATTATGAAGAGAACTTTATAATCTTTCTTCTTCAATTCTTTGTATACAACCTTTTTTTGATGCGATGCGTTTTCTGCAGGCGGTGTTACTCCTTCCTTCACAAGATCCCAAAGATCTTCATAACAAAAAACCACCTTCATCAGCTTGCACCAATTCTCATAATTCTGACCCTTCATAATTGGGAGACTCGCCAGAAAATTCTCATTCAGATGATTTAACGCCATCGAGATTTTCTTCCCACGAATCACAACCAGAGCTCTAGATACCAGATGGAATTAACCCAAAATCAATCTTGATGAAAAAGATTTTATCAAATGATCAAAACCCTTGTTCTTCACTCTTCACTTAAGTGAAACAATCACACCTTGATTACAAGAAAGATTATGCGCAACAATTATCAATGGAAGAAGAAAGAAAAATTGACAAGAAATAAAGTTAGGGTTTGACGAAAATAAAGGAAGAAGAAAATGATTTCAAATGCAGAATCTCCGCTCACAAACTGTAGAAAGCTTGTTAATATTGCAACTGCAAGTGATTGCAAGACTATTGCAAAATACGGGTTACTCCCTCTATTTATATTTGAGAAAGCCCAAAATTAAAAAAACCAAAAATTTCTATTTTGGTCTAAATCAAAATTCTGTGTCAAGCAACCTGCTTAGACACTTTAACATCTAAACAACTCGACACACACACACACATTAGGCTAATTCGACTAATATTGTTTCTGTCGAGCTACACTGCTTCGACACAAGGAATTACATTCTCAAAAATATAGACACCAACATCAACTGTGACATACAGTGGATTCCAAGCAAGGTTGAATCGGCGTTATCTGGTCAATTTTTCCAACAATTTTATTTGTGCAATTTATTTTCTCGAATCAAACCTTAACCCCCTCCCCCCCCCCCCATTTTACTTTGTACAACACGTGAATTGCTTTGTTATAATAAAACAATCCTTGTGGATACGAACCTATAAATTTTATTACTTCGGTATGTTTATTACACTTTCTAAATTGTCATTAGGTAACAAAGCTATCTTACAAGTAGTTGTTTAAATAAAGTGCTAAGTTAATTGAGGAAAATAAGAAGGTTAAAAGCGTAATTTAGACCTTAAGTATTATCTTAAGTTTCTTGAAAAAGGTTATGAAACACTTAAGTTCGAAACTGCTAATATTAGAAACTCAGCTTGAACAAGTGAGACTTTTGTCTCAATGGAAAAGAAAGTAACAGACTTGCGTGAAATCCTAAGTAAATTTACTAAGGGAAACAATGTTGACTTGATTCTATAAATTTAAATAACTTCCACAAATAAAACTGGATTAAGGTTCAAATCTGGTATATCAGATTGTAAATAATTAAATAGGAAGAAAATGGATCGACGTGTTTATAAACGCTTTCATTGATAGATTTGGCCACGTGGAGACTTTTTGTATTGATAAATTGAAAAGGCCTAAAGTTAGTAACATTATACCTTCTAGAACTACTAATGCACCAAGACCCAAGAAAAGTCGGGTGAAATAGGTGAAACCCTAACACGTTTTATAGGGGCTTTTCAGTTTTTATGAAGCCTTATCACATATTAAATGAAGATGAGCAAAGCAAAGAGTATATAGTCGAGTATATAGTAGCTTTAATGGGAAGCTTATGATCTAAGGATGTTCGCTGATGGTGTATATCAACGATGGTGATCAAAGCCAATCTTCTGTTGAGGATTGTATCAGCATCTCTAAGCTATGATGACCTGCTAAACTCGAAATAGGTTAAGAAGATACGTTAGTGGTGAACATATTTGTCTTATGGTTTAACCAACCCTTTTATCCAACGATTCATAGAGAAGGACATGCCACAATATGTTGGCATTCCCTTGAAAGGGGGAGGTTTTATCAAGGTTACTTGGTAATCATGGTAGTACACTATATTGAAGTTTGAACATTTGGAAAACTACTAGAAATCCTTTAAAATAGTGCGTCTAATATTTGCCCATCATTTAAAATATTTTTGCTAGCCAATCAAATGAGCTTGTTAGTTTTTTATAAAAATGGGTGCAAATAAGTTGGCCAGGGGTGAAAAAAAATGAAAAAGCCAAAGCAAAATTCAGCACAAGGCCCAAAAAGGACCAAGGAATCTGAATTGAAAATTCCCAATTGATCGGGGCCTTAAGCCAGTCAATTGGAGAACCTTGGCGCTTCAAATTTCAAATCAAATATAATGGAAACTTAGCCTCCAAGTCAATCATATTTGCGAATTAATGGAAATTGCAAAAGATCTCTAAAAATTTGATCATCCAATTAATTAGAGCCCTAACCAAATCGATTGGAAATGCAATTTTGGAAAGATTTGGTTTTGATCTTTATTGTGCATAATCCTCATTGATTTTGTGCAGGTTTTACACGTCCAAAATTGTCAGAAACTCTGTTATAAATAGGTAACCCTTTTGCATTGCTTTTCATCTCATATTTTCTTTCTGTCTCGTTGTGTGTTGGATTATTACTTGAAAATATCCATCATCATCATCATGGCTCCTATGAGGATGAGATTTTCCTATAACCCTTTCATCGATGATTTCACATATCAACAACAAGGAAGGTTCTTCCAATACTTTACAAATAGAACAGTCTTGAGAACTCACATGTTAAATTATAGAGGTGTTCCACCCCAAATTTTACCCTTAGATTTTCTGATCATTTCATATCATTTTAAGTCAGTCATTTTTTGCATTTTTTGTTAAAACCTATCATTAATCATGCTTTTCTTTTTATTCGACGTCATTCTTGATTTTATTTACTTACTTATTTTTATATTTGCTTAATTATTTTCTTTTGAATTATTTAAAATCAATCTAGTTTTATTTTGAATTTAGTTTAGTTTATATCTTTTAATTCATTTTAATTTTTAATTTAGTTTTTATTTATCTTAAGTTCAGTAATTAGGCTAATTTTAATTCAATTTACTTTTAACTTTAATTCGATTAGATTAATTTTGTTAATTTAACTTAGTTTAATTTAGTTTTTAATCTTAATTTTTTACTTTAATTTTAATTGCAATTTAAGTTAGTTTTTAATTAGTTTCATTTAATTATTTTCTTTTGTTCCTTAAACCGTGAACCAGACCATGTTATAACCCTCAAAAGACCTAACTGAAGCAAGGTTATTTTGAAAGCATACTACAGCAAGGTTGCGTAAATTGACTCCAAAGATTTTTGCAGATCATTTGTTTTCACATTACACCTTTTGCTTTACCTTTCACTTTAATGTCTTGAACCACCGTGTTCTGACCAGTATCCCATATACTTTGCACCTCTTTCAAAATGATTTTGATTTCAAAAGTTGCACAACCTTTGCATTTACCATGTTTGTACAAATACTTTTGTTTGCAAATTGGCTTTCTTCTTAAGGAATTTTCAAACAATTGAGAAACTTGGTCGGTGATCCAATAAGGGGCAAGTTCCTTCCATATCCTATTGAGAATCAGTTCAAGATTTGTAGTTTAATGGCGACTTCTCAGAATTGGTTTATTCAGAAGATACTTCAAGACTCATACTGGGGCAAGCAATCCCAATGTACAGCAAAAACAATCATCTTTCAAGACTTAGACTGGGGCAAGCTTTCCAGGAGCACCATGAGACGGTCATTTCCAGAATCACACAAACTGAAGTGATGATCAGTTCATCTACAACAGTAAGATAATTTGGGGCAAGTCACTTAAAGAGTCCCCATGCAACTTTTAAGCAGTTTTTCATTATTCCTACAAGGATCATCATTTGATACAGTTTACCAGAGTGGCCGGGATGCGTCCAGTATTAGCATCTCTAGTCCCCAAGCAGAATGACAGTGATCTCCGTGTAGAGGAATCAGTCTTCCAATCTTGTCTTCCTAAAGAGTCGAGCGGTGTCGTCAACATCTGCATTTGCATTTGATCATATATCATCCGCATAATTCATATACATATGCATAACATGAGTATTTCATCCTCATTTGCATTTCTCCCGAGGTCGTGTCGTTGTCTACGTCTTACTTACCTATCCTTTTCATTCAGTGCCATTCCTGGATGTTGTCATTCTCTTGCGCATCTAATCTTGTGGATGGATGTTGGTCTTCTTTCATTCCAGTGATATTCCTGGATCTCTATATTCTTTCACTCCAGTTCCATTCCTGGATGTCCGTCTCTTGTGATCTCCAGTGCTATTCCTGGATATCTTATTCCTCTTGTTTCTCCCAGTGCTATTCCTGGAAGTTTTGCCTACCTTCTGTAACCACAATCAAATTTGCTTGGATATCTTTTAGTGTTATTCCTGAAAGTCTTATTTGTCCATTCAGTGCCATTCCTGGATGAGTTTTCTCCTTTTCATTCAGTGCCATTCCTGGATGAGTTTTCTCCGTTGCATTCAGTGCCATTCCTGGATGTCTTTCTCACTATCATTCGATACCATTCCTGATATAGTGATTTACCTTTACTTCCAGTGCCATTCCTGAAAGTTCACTGTCATTTAATGTTGTCTTGGATACTGTGATCCCTTTTATCCAATGCTTTCTTGGATCTCTACCTTTCTCACGTTTATCTGATGCTTTCTCAGATGCCGCGATTTGTACCTTTCGTTCAAAGCCATTATTGGATGACTGGTGTCCTTTCGTCCAATGCTTTCTTGGATTCTTACTGTTCACATTCATCAAAAGCTATTATTAGATATTGTGAGTCATACCTCTCATTCAAAGCCGTTATAGGATGTCTGGTTTTTTTACCATCCGATGCCTTTTCGGATGTGTGTCTCTTTCTAATATTTTACCAGATCGAGTCTTTGTTCACTTATATCTAAAGCCATTATTAGATATTGTGAGTTATACCTTTCATTCTAAGCCATTATTGGATGTCTGGTTTCTTTACCATCTGATGTCTTTCTGGATGTGTCTCTCTTTCTGATGTTTTTTTTCCAGGTCGGGTCTCTGTTCACTTTATCTAAAGCCGTTATTAGATATTATGATCTATACCTTTCATTCAAAGCCAGTATTGGATGTCCGGTTTCTCTACCATCTGATGCATATCCCGATGTGTCTCTCTTTCTGATATTTTTCAGATAGAGTCTTTGTTCACTTTATCTAAAGTCGTTATTAGATATTGTGATTTATACCATTTGTTCAAAGCCATTATTGGATGACTGGTTTCTTTGCATTCAAAGCCATTCTTGAATGTAGTCTCTGTTCACATTCATCTAAAGCCATTATTAGATATCGTGATTTGTACCTTTTATTCAAAGCCATTATTGGATGTCTGGTTTCTTTTGTCATCTGATGTTTTTCTGGATGTGCCTTTCTCTGTCTTTTCTGGCTTTTCTTGAAGATCCCGTTTGAACTCTTCAGTATAAGAAAATCCCAGAAAATCTTTTGTTGGTGTCTATCCTTTTATTCCAAATTGATCCCGAGTAGAGATCATGTCTTCTTTCTGGTTCCATGCCCAGTAAAGAGTGTGCTTTTATTTTCCCCAGTGTTCCCTCAGAGTCTCCCCATTAAGTCTCTTATGTTGGTTAGTCTGTATCCCTAGTGAATTTTCCTTGTGGTTACTAACCTCCATCCTTCCCCAGTGATGCTCACCTGGGGGTTGTTTGACCTTTATCTGTTGGTGTTTTGTTTGTCTGCACCTTTGCATCTATCATAACATCACACTATCATATTAGAAATTCATGGCATGTCAGCATTTGCATATCTGTTGTTTGTCCTTAGCATCTGCATTCCATCTAAGGGAAAAAATTTCGGTTTGCTATATTTAAACACCTTTCACCTCAATCTCTCGAAGGATTTCCATCCCTCGTGTCGTCCAGTGAAACTATTTAAATAGGGACAACTGTTGCACCCCAAATTTTACCCTTAGATTTTCTGATCATTTCATATCATTTTAAGTCAGTCATTTTTTGCATTTTTTGTTAAAGCCTATCATTAATCATGCTTTTCTTTTTATTCCACGTCATTCTTGATTTATTTACTTACTTATTTTTATATTTGCTTAAATATTTAATTTTGAATTATTTAGAATCAATCTAGTTTAATTTTGAATTTAGTTTAGTTTATATCTTTTAATTCATTTTAATTTCTAATTTAGTTTTTATTTATCTTAAGTTTAGTAATTAGGCTAATTTTAATTCAATTTACTTTTAACTTTAATTCGATTAGATTAATTTTGTTAATTTAACTTAGTTTAATTTAGTTTTTAATCTTAATTTTTGACTTTAATTTTAATTGCAATTTAAGTTAGTTTTTAATTAGTTTCATTTAATTATTTTCTTTTGTCTAAAAAATCATTAAAAAAATATATACTTAGAAGTCCTCTTTTTTTTTATTCATGATATATTAAAATACAAAAGATTTCAAAAGAAAAAGAAAATAGCAATCTCCCTACATCCCAACTTGCTACAAAAGCTTCATCTCAGATCACAACGTACTGCTACTTAACTTGCCGTACGAATACCCTAGCCTACCCCAAAATCCTGGAAGGCTACTACTCCCAATTCAACATCATCTTGTATTTAAAAATTGGAAAAATAGAAAAAAAGAACAATACACATACTTCCTTGACCCTTTTTTTTAATAACACATAAAAGGACAATATCATAGACTCCTTTTTTTTCTATTTTTTTTTAACTCATTGTATACAAAAAAGCAGAGACATTTCACATACACACATGCTGCTGGCGCTGCATAATAAAAGGTGGATCTTAAAGAAACAAAACCAGCAACACAAGCAAGTATGCACTTGGCTCAAGAATATCAGTGGAAAAGAGTATGCGTGTAGCAGCCACTTTGCCTCCTTTCTCCCTAAAATAAGACTGTTATCCTCTGTTTTTTCAATGCCAATGTCCAGCCTGCTCTCCTATAAAAGGAGTCACGTTCTCATTTCATTTCTCACCAACAATCACCAACACTTCTCATACTCATTTTAAGAAACCTCACAGCAAGAATTTAAAAGCAAAACTCTATCCACAAAACTTCATCACAATCACCATCATCCTCTCTATCCTCGCCTACCTTCATATTCTTAACACACAAGTCATAAACCTTCTCCCTTTCACTTTCCATACTCACTAAACAAGACTCCTTCATTCCATGCAATACAAACATGGTGTATCTCTCGCCTGCTTCCACTGAAATCTAAACCAAGCTTCGACCAACATAACATTTTAAACAACCTCCACTGTTTATATTCGAATCTCCACGTAACACCACTCGGAATAAACAACCGACATCCAACACTCACAAAGCCAAAACCGTACTGCAACTCCGACAACAGCAGCGACGTCGCAAGAGACGCGAATAGGAGTGAAAAGAGACGCGAGCAGAGAGAAAACGAGGAATAAAGTTTCAAGGTTTTGCTTTCTTATTTCCTTTATTTTTACTGTATTTTTTGTTACTATACTCTTTAATACTTTATATTGCTTCTTGCTTTTGTTTAATGCAACCTATGCGTGTGTAGTAGTTTGAAGAGTATACTGTCATTTAGATTTGCATGTTTTGGTTTTGAAAGTAAAAAGGTGTTATAGTTGTATAGATTTTAAGTTTAACTTACTTATTGATACTGTATGTTATTATTAGAACCTAATATCATAATGCTTGAGTCTCGATTTGGTCTTGTCATGTGTTCTTGGAGTTGTGTTTATGTGTAGTTCGTATATATGTGTAATATATGTTGTTTAGGGCTAGTGTGTCATATGTCTTGTCATGTTGTTGTTGCTATAGTTAAGCCAAACACTTCTTGTTTTGAATTTCTGATAGTGGGTGTATATATATTGGGTTTGTAATTTAGGTTGGTCACAATAGGATTGTTACTAATACGATTAAATGTTGTTGTTGTTAGTAATATTTCCCTGAGACATAAAACAAAACCTGATCATGATAAGATAAGTGTCTGGCCCATGTTGCTCTTGTGGTTTTGTTTGCTGAGAAAAATCCGATTTACACTGTGTTATACTTTACTGATGTATATTATTTTTTCTAAGTTTGAAAAGTCCTAACAATTTTTTGTTTTGTTTATTGTTTCTGACTTTACTTGTTAGATTTAATGCTGCCAATACAATAGTACTATATTAAACTTTATTTTTGTATAATAATTTGATCATTTACTTTAATTTTGTTTATGATAAATAGATATGTTTATATTAAAATTAGACAACTTTTACTTTAGTTTTGTCTTTCATGTGGCTGTTTATAGTAATGTATTTTGGGCTAAAATAGCATCATGTGCTTTGGTCAACATTTTGATTAAGACAGATTTGAATGAACCGTATGATTGACGTGATTTGGCTTTGGATTTTACACTAATTTTTTGTCAGGTTTTGGTCATTGTGAATGCTTCGTAAATATGTAAATAATTTATGTGGTTTCTATTACAATGCTTACATTGGAGTGTAAACATGCTGGATTTTAAACGTGTGCACACTACTGCTATTTGGATTTTCATGAAGAGGAAAACAAATGTAATTTTTTTCCTTAAAAAAACCATTTTGTTTTAATTTGAAAATACTTTAAAGAAAACCTAAAAAAAATTTAATCTTTATTTAGAACCTTTAGTTAATCATTCCAATAATAATTTTAGATTTAAGTTATATTTTATAGTTTAATTAATTAGTTTTTTTAGAAGATTAGTTTAGGTTTAATTAATTTATTTTAATTAGATTTAGATTAGTTAGTTTTTATTTAGCTTTAATTAGATCTTATTCATTTAGACTTTATTTATTTTTAACTTTATCTTGACATTTTCCTATTTTTATCAATTCCTAATATTCATTTTCAATTTAATTCTTATTACATTCACTGTATATACGTTGCTTTTCATTTTACTCTTGAGACTCGAGGTCTTCCTCCTTGCCCCTCTGGTTGCCTGTTTCTCATACCTCATTCCAAAGGAAAGGATCGTTCCCATTGACTGCCATGTCATAGCCCTGTCCATCATTCCCTTTTAACCTACACTTCTCAAGAGATAGCCATTAATCTCTTCCCCTTCACCAACTTTTAACCCTTCACAAACCTTTCACTAGAGATAGCCATTAGTCTCTTCCCCAAAACAATCAATCTTTACAAGCTTTGCTTTCAAGCTTCTCACCCTACTTTCCCTTGGAACCTTTACCACAATCAAGAGTTCCTCACCCCCATTGAGGGGAACTACGAATGCTTTGATTCCATTCCCGTCAGGATACGTAGGCACGAGATGCGATGTCTTGGCGAGCATAGTTAGTGTATATACCCTTAGGTTTTTTTACCTTAGCATTTTCCTTCAACAAGCAAACTTTAATATAACACAAATACTAACAAGAGGTTCCCGTAGAGTACTACGGACGTTTAGGGTGCTAATACCTTCCCTAGGCGTAACCAACCCCCGAACCTTAGATCTTCCCCTTTAGGTTTTTCTAACGATCTTGAACCTTTCATTTGGATAAATCAAAGTCGGTTGTAAAAGAAAATGATGCAAATTAATTAATAATTTGTTATCCGATTTTCACCGTAACAGAAATGACGACTCTGCTGGGGAAACTCCCTAAGAGGGTTAAGCCTATCTTGTTTGTATTTGTGTTATTTACATGTTTGCTTGCTTGTACATTTGTATATTTATATCTGTATATATACCTGTTGTGCTCGAGTTTTTCTGTGTGCAGGGTTGCTACCTTGAGTGGTGAGATAAGTCCTAACCCGGACTTGAGAGCACTTATGATAGGATCGTGGTGTAATCAATAGTCGGTTGTTGGCAGTAGTACCAACAATTTATGGCATATAATGACCACACTCAGATGAGGCCCTTTGGGATTGTTGATGTCTGATGTGAGCAGTCACATTGATATTACTTTTTCAATTGAGTGCCAGGGATTCTGAGGACCGTAGTTACCTTTACCCCACTTGGACTTTATAGCGTAGTGCGGTGACTATGAGGGAGCCAGTCCCGAGTAGTTGTCACGCGATACTACACTCAGAAGAGTTTATCTTGAGAATATTATTAACCCGTGTAAGTAGTTACATGGGCCGATAATATCCGAAGGATTTAAGTAGACTCTGGGAACTTTTTAGAACCCTGTTCTACTGTTTATGAACCCTAGTACACACCCTGTGGTTGGTTCCCTACCCAGACTCCATGCTGTGATCTCGAACCCTTGATCCTGCTATGTGTGTTTTGCATCCTGTTTGCATTGCATTGCATATCATTTGCATCTTTGCATGATTCATTACATACGTCTGTCTGTCCAGTGACTCATTTCCAGTTGTCTCTATCTTCCAGTCGTCAAGTTGATTCCTCGACACCGATACCGGACTAGAGCTACTTACAGACGCAAGATGTCAGAGCAAGAGATACACAATGTTGAGGTCCGAATGGAGATCGATGACCTCAAATCAAGTATGACTAAACTCACTAAGATGCTTCAAGTTTTGCTTGCTAGAGGAGAGCCTCCCCAAAGGACGGTCATCCAGGAAGTTTCAAGTGTTGATCCTCCACCAGTTCAGAGGCCACCTTCAACCTGGCAAGAGTTTGGTTTACCACACAACTATTCTCCACCTCTTGCATCTACTGTTATGATTGGTCAGGCTGCTAGACCAGTGTTTCAAGCTCCTGTTTTTGCCGAGCCTCAACCTATAGTTCAGACTACTCGAGCTCCCTTTGAGGATCCCCGCTATAAGTACAATGCTGCCAGTGCTCAACGTGAGGACCATGAGGACTTTGTTGAACCCGAAGTTGTCCGAGAGCAGTTTCAGAGCATAGAAAGAAGACTCAAAGCCGTTGAGGGTACTGATTTCTTTAATGTAGATGCAGACAACTTGTGCTTAGTATCAGACCTTGTCATACCTGCTAAGTTCGTAACTCCAGATTTTGTGAAGTACAAAGGTCACTCTTGCCCAAGAGCTCATTTGGTCATGTATCTTCGCAGGATGACTGCTCATGCCAAAAATTAGAAGCTGCTTATCCACTGTTTTCAAGATAGTTTAAGTGGAGCATCACTCAAATGGTACATGGGTGTTGAGCAAAACTCTATCCACAACTTCCAAGACCTCACCAATGCCTTCATGAAGCAATACAAGTATAACCTTGACATGGCTCTTGATCGCCGTCAACTGCAAAACATGTCTCAAAATGATAAAGAGTCTTTCAAGGAGTATGCTCATCGCTGGAGAGAGTTGGCTTCCCAGGTTGAACCTCCTTTGGCTGAGAAATAGTTAACTGGAATGTTTATGGATACCTTGTCCCCGTTCTATTGGGAGAAAATGGTTGGAAGTGTTTCCTCTAATTTCACTGATTTGGTTACTATTGGCCAAAGATTAGAGGAAGGTCTTAAGAAGGGAAAAGTATCAAAAGTTGTTGAATCTTCTAATGCTGTGAAGAAATCCTACGGGAACTTTCAAAAGAAGAAGGAAGATCAGACTAATGCTATAATGGTTGAAGTGAGAAAGCCTCGTCCTCAACCTCAGTATGTTGTTCACCCTACGATTGCTGTTGTCACTCCCGTGGTTGTTGCACCACGACCAACTCAAGATTTCCAACGTCCAGCTGCAGGACAGAGCCAGTATCGTAATAGGGGTCAATTTAATCCCATTCCCATGACTTACACTGAACTTTATCCTAGTTTAGTTCAACAAGATTTGATTACCACAAGGCCTCTGCCTCCTCCTCCAAATCCTCTTTCAGCCGGCTATAGGGCTGATCTTCATTGTGAATACCATCAGGGTGGTGCAGGCCATAACTTGGAAAATTGCTTTGCATTAAAGGCTAGAGTAAAAGAGCTTATGAGGAACAAAATCCTCTCCTTTAAGGACAATCCCAATGTTCAGAACAACCCTCTGCCAGGGCACGCCAAGTGAAGCTTCAGTCGACTTCAGCATGCTATCCTCCTAAAAGCCAGTGTTTCAGACAGGACAGCTCATCCTTGTATTGATTAGTCACTAGGCCTTTGTTTCTTGTTGTTTGCATTTTCTTTATTTTGTAATAGCTGTTTGCTTTCAACTATGTTTGTACTTTCAAAATTAATGAAATGAGCATTGCAACTTTTGATTCAATTCATTTGTGTTTGCTATTTACATCTCCATGCTTTCTTTTTCAATAAATACTTTATCTCTTTTCCATTTTCTTTCTGATTAAGCAAAGATTGGAGGGAGGATGATGAAAACATTATACTCATAATTGTTGTTGGTATGCTTTCAAATCAAAACTCTGCTGACGATGTAAGGCATTGTTTCAATCCCTAAACACCGGATACATAAGGAAGACAACCCCTCTGTAACCTCTTCGAGCCTTGAAGTAGGAGTTTCTTTCTTTACAAATAAAAACCCATAATCTTAACCTGGGGCAGGGTAGTTCTCAGTTAACTTGATTGTGCATTCAAATACAAGAGTTGCATTCAAGACGCATTTCAATAAAAGGTTGCATTCACAAATTTTCCTTCGCACACAGCAAGCAAGTGTCGAAGATGTTTTTTAAGTCAAACGCCAATGATGGTTCACTGTAATCATTAAGCCAGGCAGTCACTATAAAAAAAGAGTGAAAGAAAAAATCAAAATAAAAGCCCGCTAAGTCAAAACCTATGAAGGAGACTTAAGCAAAAATTGGGGCATCCCGCTGGCTGTAAGCTCAAATGACACAGTTCAGGCAAAAGTTAGGGATAACAAAAATCATTCAAGAGGTTACCAAAATCCTCAAAGATAAAACGAGTTGACTGAGGTCCTCACCAAAAAACAACAAAATGTTGTGAGAAGCAATGACTGTCATTTCAAAGTCCCTTTACTTCTGAACCATCATTACCACCATCAGTGCAGTTCCTAACCTATGGGAGCCTGACTGCATAAGATGAGTTAACTGAGCATAGGACTAGAGAACATCACGAAGATTGGGTGGGCAAAAATAAACCTTGAGCCTTTATCCTTTGTTTCTTAAACCGTGAACCAGGCCACGTTATAACCCTCAAAAGACCTAACTGAAGCAAGGTTATTTTGAAAGCATACTACAGCAAGATTGCGTAAACTGACTCCAAAGATTTTTGCAGATCATTTGTTTCCACATTACACCTTTTGCTTTACCTTTCACTTTAATGTCTTGAACCACCGTGTTCTGACCAGTATCCCATATACTTTGCACCTCTTTCAAAATGATTTTGATTTCAAAAGTTGCACAACCTTTGCATTTACCATGTTTGTACAAATACTTTTGTTTGCAAATTGGCTTTCTTGTTAAGGAATTTTCAAACAATTGAGAAACTTGGTCGGTGATCCAATCAGGGGCAAGTTCCTTCTATATCCTGTTGAGAATCAGTTCAAGATTTGTAGTTTAATGGCGACTTCTCAAAATTGGTTTATTCAGAAGATACTTCAAGACTCATACTGGGGCAAGCAATCCCAGTGTACAGCAAAAACAATCATCTTTCAAGACTTAGACTGGGGCAAGCTTTCCAGGAGCACCATGAGACGGTCATTTCCAGACTCACACAAACTGAAGTGATGATCAGTTCATCTATAATAGTAAGCTAATTAAGGGCAAGTCACTTAAAGAGTCCCCATGCAACTTTTAAGCAGTTTTTCATTCTTCCTACATGGATCATCATTTGATACAGTTTACCAGAGTGGCCGGGATGCGTCCAGCATTAGCATCTCTAGTCCCCAAGCAGAATGACAGTGATCTCCGTGTAGAGGAATCAGTCTTCCAATCTTGTCTTCCTAAAGAGTCGAGCGGTGTCGTCAACATCTGCATTTGCATTTGATCATATATCATCCGCATAATTCATATACATATGCATAACATGAGTATTTCATCCTCATTTGCATTTCTCCCGAGGTCGTGTCGTTGTCCATGTCTTACTCACCTATCCTTTTCATTCAGTGCCATTCCTGAATGTTGTCATTCTCTTGCGCATCTAATCTTGTGAATGGATGTTGGTCTTCTTTCATTCCAGTGTTATTCCTGGATCTCTATATTCTTTCACTCCAGTGCAATTCCTGGATGTCCGTCTCTTGTGATCTCCAGTGCCATTCCTGGATATCTTATTCCTCTTGTTTCTCCCAGTGCTATTCCTGGAAGTTTTGCCTACCTTCTGTAACCACAATCAAATTTGCTTGGATATCTTTAAGTGCTATTCCTTAAAGTCTTATTTGTCCATTCAGTGCCATTCCTGGATGAGTTTTCTCCTTTTCATTCAGTGTCATTCCTGGATGAGTTTTCTCCGTTGCATTTAGTGCCATTCCTGGATGTCTTTATCACTATCATTCGATACCATTCCTGAATATAGTGATTTACCTTTACTTTCAGTGCCATTCCTAAAAGTTCACTGTCATTTAATGTTGTCTTGGATACTGTGATCCCTTTTATCCAATGCTTTCTTGGATCTCTACCTTTCTCACGTTTAGCTGATGCTTTCTCAGATGCCGCGATTTATACCTTTCGTTCAAAGCCATTATTGGATGACTGGTGTCCTTTTGTCCAATGCTTTCTTGGATTCTTACTGTTCACATTCATCTAAAGCTATTATTATATATTGTGAGTCATACCTCTCATTCAAAGCCGTTATTGGATGTATGGTTTCTTTACCATCCGATGCCTTTTCGGATGTGTGTCTCTTTCTGATATTTTATCAGATCGAGTCTTTGTTCACTTATATCTAAAGCCATTATTAGATATTGTGAGTTATACCTTTCATTCTAAGCCATTATTGGATGTCTGGTTTCTTTACCATTTGATGCCTTTCCGGATGTGTCTCTCTTTCTGATGTTTTTTTTCCGGGTCGGGTCTCTGTTCACTTTATCTAAAGCCGTTATTAGATATTGTGATCTATACCTTTCATTCAAAGCCAGTATTGGATGTCCGGTTTCTCTACCATCTGATGCCTATCCCGATGTGTTTCTCTTTCTGATATTTTTCAGATAGAGTCTTTGTTCACTTTATCTAAAGTCGTTATTAGATATTGTGATTTATACCTTTTGTTCAAAGCCATTATTGGATGACTGGTTTCTTTGCATTCAAAGCCATTCTTGAATGTAGTCTCTGTTCACATTCATCTAAAGCCATTATTAGATATCGTGATTTGTACCTTTCATTCAAAGCCACGATTGGATGTCTGGTTTCTTTTGGCATCTGATGTTTTTCTGGATGTGCCTTTCTCTGTCTTTTCTGGCTTTTCTTGAAGATCTCGTTTGAACTCTTCAGTATAAGAAAATCCCAGAAAATCTTTTGTTGGTGTCTATCCTTTTATTCCAAATTGATCCCGAGTAGAGATCATGTCTTCTTTCTGGTTCCATGCCTAGTAAAGAGTGTGCTTTTATTTTCCCTAGTGTTCCCTCAGAGTCTCCCCATTGAGTCTCTTATGTTGGTTAGTCTGTATCCCCAGTGAGTTTTCCTTGTGGTTACTAACCTTCATCCTTCCCCAGTGATGCTCACCTGGGGGTTGTTTGACCTTTATCTGTTGGTGTTTTGTTTGTCTGCACCTTTGCATCTATCAGAACATCACACTATCATATTAGAAATTCATGGCATGTCAGCATTTGCATATCTGTTGTTTGTCCTTAACATCTGCATTCCATCTAAGGGCAAAATTTTCGGTTTGCTATATTTAAATACCTTCCACCTCGATCTCAAAGGATTTCCATCCCTCGTGTCGTCCGGTGAAGCTATTTAAATAGGGGCAACTATTGCACCCCAAATTTTACCCTTAGATTTTCTGATCATTTCATATCATTTTAAGTCAGTCATTTTTTGCATTTTTTGTTAAAACCTATCATTAATCATGCTTTTCTTTTTATTCCACGTCATTCTTGATTTTATTTACTTACTTATTTTTATATTTGCTTAAATATTTATTTTTGAATTATTTAGAATCAATCTAGTTTAATTTTGAATTTAGTTTAGTTTATATCTTTTAATTCATTTTAATTTTTAATTTAGTTTTTATTTATCTTAAGTTTAGTAATTAGGCTAATTTTAATTCAATTTACTTTTAACTTTAATTCGATTAGATTAATTTTGTTAATTTAACTTAGTTTAATTTAGTTTTTAATCTTAATTTTTTACTTTAATTTTAATTGCAATTTAAGTTAGTTTTTAATTAGTTTCATTTAATTATTTTCTTTTGTCTAAAAAATCATAAAAAAAAATATACTTAGAAGTCCTCTCTTTTTTTATTCATGATATATTAAAATACAAAAGATTTCAAAAGAAAAAGAAAATAGCAATCTCCCTACATCCCAACTTGCTACAAAAGCTTCATCTCAGATCACAACGTACTGCTACTTAACTTGTCGTACGAACACCCTAGCCTACCCCAAAATCCTGGAAGGCTACTACTCCCAATTCAACATCATCTTGTATTTAAAAATTGGAAAAATAGAAAAAAAGAACAATACACATACTTCCTTGACCCTTTTTTTTAATAACACATAAAAGGACAATATCATAGACTCCTTTTTTTTTCTATTTTTTTTTAACTCATTGTATACAAAAAAGCAGAGACATTTCACATACACACATGCTGCTGGCGCTGCATAATAAAAGGTGGATCTTAAAGAAACAAAACCAGCAACACAAGCAAGTATGCACTTGGCTCAAGAATATCAGTGGAAAAGAGTATGCGTGTAGCAGCCACTTTGCCTCCTTTCTCCCTAAAATAAGATTGTTATCCTCTGTGTTTTCAATGCCAATGTCCAGCCTGCTCTCCTATAAAAGGAGTCACGTTCTCATTTTATTTCTCACCAACAATCACCAACACTTCTCATACTCATTTTAAGAAACCTCACAGCAAGAATTTAAAAGCAAAACTCTATCCACAAAACTTCATCACAATCACCATCATCCTCTCTATCCTCGCCTACCTTCATATTCTTAACACACAAGTCATAAACCTTCTCCCTTTCACTTTCCATACTCACTAAACAAGACTCCTTCATTCCATGCAATACAAACATGGTGTATCTCTCGCCTGCTTCCACTGAAATCTAAACCAAGCTTCGACCAACATAACATTTTAAACAACCTCCGCTGTTTATATTCGAATCTCCACGTAACACCACTCGGAATAAACAACCGACATCCAACACTCACAAAGCCAAAACCGTACTGCAACTCCGACAACAGCAGCGACGTCGCAAGAGACGCGAATAGGAGTGAAAAGTGACGCGAGCGGAGAGAAAGCGAGGAATAAAGTTTCAAGGTTTTGCTTTCTTATTTCCTTTATTTTTACTGTATTTTTTGTTACTATACTCTTTAATACTTTATATTGCTTCTTGCTTTTGTTTAATGCAACCTATGTGTGTGTAGAAGTTTGAAGAGTATACTGTCATTTAGATTTGCATGTTTTGGTTTTGAAAGTAAAAAGGTGTTATAGTTGTATAGATTTTAAGTTTAACTTACTTATTGATACTGTATGTTATTATTTGAACCTAATATCATAATGCTTGAGTCTCGATTTGGTCTTGTCACGTGTTCTTGGAGTTGTGTTTATGTGTAGTTCGTATATATGTGTAATATATGTTGTTTAGGGCTAGTGTGTCATATGTCTTGTCATGTTGTTGTTACTATAGTTAAGCCAAACACTTCTTGTTTTGAATTTCTGACAGTGGGTGTATATATATTGGGTTTGTAATTTAGGTTGGTCACAATAGGATTGTTACTGATACGATTAAATGTTGTTGTTGTTAGTAATATTTCCCTGAGACATAAAACAAAACCTGATCATGATAAGATAAGTGTCTGGCCCATGTTGCTCGTGTGGTTTTGTTTGCTGAGAAAAATCCGGTTTACACTGTGTTATACTTTACTGATGTATATTGTTTTTTCTAAGTTTGAAAAGTCCCAACAATTTTTTGTTTTGTTTATTGTTTCTGACTTTACTTGTTAGATTTAATGCTGCCAATACAATAGTACTATATTAAACTTTATTTTAGTATAATAATTTGATCATTTACTTTAATTTTGTTTATGATAAATAGATATGTTTATATTAAAATTAGACAACTTTTACTTTAGTTTTGTCTTTCATGTGGCTGTTTATAGTAATGTATTTTGTGCTAAAATAGCATAATGTGCTTTGGTCAACATTTTGATTAAGACAGATTTGAATGAACCGTAAGTTTGACGCGATTTGGCTTTGGATTTTACACTAATTTTTTGTCAGGTTTTGGTCATTGTGAATGCTTTGTAAATATGTAAATAATTTATGTGGTTTCTATTACAATGTTTACATTGGAGTGTAAACATGCTGGATTTTAAACGTGTGCACACTACTGCTATTTGGATTTTCATGAAGAGGAAAACAAATGTAATTTTTTTCCTTAAAAAAACCATTTTGTTTTAATTTGAAAATACTTTAAAGAAAACCTAAAAAAAATTTAATCTTTATTTAGAACCTTTAGTTAATCATTCCAATAATAATTTTAGATTTAAGTTATATTTTAGAGTTTAATTAATTAGTTTTTTTAGAAGATTAGTTTAGGTTTAATTAATTTATTTTAATTAGATTTAGATTAGTTAGTTTTTATTTAGCTTTAATTAGATCTTATTCATTTAGACTTTATTTATTTTTAACTTTATCTTGACATTTTCCTATTTTTATCAATTCCTAATATTCATTTTCAATTTAATTCTTATTACATTCACTGTATATACGTTGCTTTTCATTTTACTCTTGATTCTCGAGGTCTTCCTCCTTCCCCCTCTGGTTGCCTGTTTCTCATACCTCATTCCAAAGGAAAGGATCGTTCCCGTTGACTGCCATGTCATAGCCCTGTCCATCATTCCCTTTTAACCTACACTTCTCAAGAGATAGCCATTAATCTCTTCCCCTTCACCAACTTTTAACCCTTCACAAACCTTTCACTGGAGATAGCCATTAATCTCTTCCCCAAAACAATCAATCTTTACAAGCTTTGCTTTCAAGCTTCTCACCCTACTTTCCCTTGGAACCTTGACCACGGTCAAGAGTTCCTCACCCCCATTGAGTGGAACTACGAATGCTCTGAATCCATTCCCGTCAGGATACGTAGGCACGAGATGCGATGTCTTGGCTTGCATACTTAGTGTATATACCTTTAGGTTTTTTTACCTTAGCATTTTCCTTCAACAAGCAAACTTTAATATAACACAAATACTAACAAGAGGTTCCCGTAGAGTACTACGGACGTTTAGGGTGCTAATACCTTCCCTAGGGGTAACCAACCCCCGAACCTTAGATCTTCCCCTTTAGGTTTTTCTAACGATCTTGAATCTTTCCTTTGGATAAATATAAGTCGGTTGTAAAAGAAAATGATGCAAATTAATTAATAATTTGTTATCTGATTTTCACCGCAACAAGAGGCTTTAAGGAATTTGATTTCTTCAAGATCTTTGACGATTTAAAATTATCCATATTCCTCTACGGCCCTTCAAGAAGGGTGTATCCCTTATTGGCCAAGATGTTCTTCTCAAACCTCGATTTTACTAATGGAATAGTTTACTCTGAAGTAAGAAGGCACAAGATATCTATATCTTTGGAAGAATTTTTGAACATCTTGGATTTTCCCCCAATGAAGGACATATCTTCAAGCCAAGAGAATAAGGAGACAACTTCAACTTTAAGACTATCGTGCCCTCGTTCTTGAGAAACTAAACATCCTTGGTACTCTCTCCTTTCATTATGAGCTCCATTCTCCTTGACATTCATCTGATCTACTATGTGACCAATCACATATTGTTCTCAAGGAAAAGCAATTTCATTCAGGTAATTAGGTTTGATGTTAAAACTGGATGGATGATTGCAAACAAAATAGAAACCAACTGGGCAAGTGAAGTAATTCAATATATGTTGGTAAACATAAGAAAGGGAATGTGCTCACCATATGGTAGCTTTGTCACAAAAATCTTAAAACACATCAGTTTCGTTCCTTTACGGAACTAGAAATGGAGGTGATTGCAGAAACTATGGAAGAATAGAGCTTCTGATTTTCTTTGCGGATGCGGAACCGTGGATCGAAGGTTGAAATCATGGTGCTTCTTGAACTACAGGTATTGGTGTTGATACGATGGTGATAATCAGTGTTTTTATCTCCGAGGTGGTGGACTTAAGGGGGGTATCTGTATGGTTAGTACTCCAACACCCAAGTCAGTTAGGATTCAAGATAGGTGATAATGAAAGTGGAGATTAGAGATAACGTGTGTGTGTACCTTAAAACCCTTTACAAATGTAGTTTTCCCTTAGGGTTGGAAGAGTAGGCTAGGTAATAGGGCTCGGGCCATTAGGCCTCTGACTGGTGAGGAGTAATGGAACTCGAATATTTTCTCGGCATAAACTGGAGGGTCCCGGAACATGGTCGCCACATACCGGTAGGTTCCGAGTCCTTGGTTGACACAGAACAATTGCCTCCAAGACTCGTCAGACATGTTTGATGTTGGCGGAGTATTTTAGTAGTAGTGATAAGCCTCAAAAGAGTTTATTTAGACATCGGATGGCATATGCCATTTTGCTTTTTCCTAAGCGTGATGTGAATGTGAACATTGAATATAGTTCCATCATTGAAGTGTTTCACTGTTTCTCTATCACGTGTGACCTGAAAAGGTATGGGTTGATGTGATGCATCTTTTTGTGTACTTGAGTACACTCGAGTGCGATTGTCTTCCTCAGATGAAATTTGATCATTGATCTATCCTCATTTATTGCTTTCAATATGATTCGTTCAAAAGCTTTTACATATATAAAGATGAGAAGAGATCGTGGAAATTTTTTTTATCCCTTCTGAAGATTGAGTTTCTTTTGTATCTTTGAGTTTTTCCCTCTTGTTTGAGAGCACTTACTTCCCAAAAGTAACCGCTGTCGCACAATAGTAAATATGAAGTGATAAAGCTTCGATTTTCCAACTTCCTTTCTATTTTAAGATCTGGTTCCCTTCTATTTAGGGGTACCTTCTCTTCTCCTTAACTTTTACTCAAGTTTTATTTCATTTTTATTATGGTGAGTGGTAACCCTATTATTGTCGAGAGTGACTTAGAGGGTAATGTTTCTTCATCTTCGAGAGGGGGAATGGGGTTTGAGTCTCATTCTTTTCCTTTTGTTAGTGGAGGTTCTTAATCTAGATTATCGTTTTGAGTGATTATTTAGAGATGTAGGGTTTTCTTAGAGAATCTATGTCAGATGAAGTTCTCTCCACGAGTACTTTAGAATCCCTGTTCCCCGCGAAATCCGACGAAAGTGAAAACCTTGCCGAGAGACCGATGCATCCCCCTGTTTTGACCGAGGTGGAAATAAAGTTTGCTCGTCAAATGAGGGGACATGTTAGTCATTTTGTTCAGACATACCGGGAGTCAATCAGTCATGATCCTTGAGACAGAGAGATTGCTCGTCACCTGGAGTGTGAAGGGCAACATGATGTCGTTTCTTAGGTCAATCCTGGTGATCATCATAGAGCTAATGTGTTGTCTCGTAAGGGTATTCGGTTAATCGAGGCAGCCAATGCAATTAGGTATCATTGGGTGGCCACTGAAATAGTTGGGACTCATTCTGTCCTGAACACCATCGAAGTTGTAACTCAGACCAACATCATTAAAGGTGATACGTCAGATTGAGGGCAACCTTTTTTTCAAAAAGCGGATTAAAGGTAACCTTAAAGTAGCTCGTGTATTGTTTTCTTTTTTGTTTCAACCTTTAGTCTATAAATAGAGACCCATCCATTCACTTTTTTCACAACCAAAATCATGAGTTATCTCACTCTCCTCACTTTAATTTAGATATAGCATTTTGAAAAATTTCTTGCGTTTAAGAGAGGAAATTTGTTCTAGAAAAGGTAAATTTTTAAATTCACCAAGAGCACTTTTTCTCTTGACTGAATATCTCTTATTAGGAAGTGTTTGAAGCTAAACCCATTAAAATTTTTGTTTGGGGATTCAGTATTAAGTCGATGTTTGGTGTGTGAGTTGAGCCACTTAAGGAAACTCTCTCTTTGCAGGTTCTTGAAGATAACCAGTGAAATTTTTTCTCTTTTGTTCGTGAGCTCAGCCCAGTGTAAAAGCTCTAATTGGTTTGAGATCAACCTATTGTAAATCTTGATTCGGTTCATGCTTAGCCCGTGTAAAACTTCGATTCATTTCGAAGGATAGTCAGTTCAAAAGTTTACATTGATTCGAGATATGTCTGTATCTGTATAAGTACCTGAAGAATTAAATTCTAACCGATCAAAGCATACATTCTCGTATGAGTATCAACATCTTACTATCATGAACACTTCTGTGAAAACCCTTGACTTCATTTAAATTTTTTCAACGCAAGCCAAATTTCTTGAGGAGAAGTAATGATTCAAGTACGGGGAGATTCGATTAGTTGTCTCTTAGTCTATTCCTATGCATGTTTTATGTTTGAATATTGTAGTTTAATATTTGTTTTTGTACACTTTTACTCTCGTTTGTGTAATTTCTCCGCTTTTTAGATAAAAAGGACCAACCAAGGCAAAAGGGGAACAAGAAGGGAAAGAAAACGTGTAAACAATTAAGGATAAGGGCCTCTGGTACAAAAACCAGAGCCCATTACAGTCTGGCCGTAATTGGGGCCCTTCTCACCCCTTTCTTTGAAAATAAGTGGATCACATCAGAGGGTGTTACAACCTAGCCGTAATGGCCATTAATGGTCATAACCCGCAAGTAGAATGCCTCATATTTCTTTTTCTTAAATTTTTTTTTATTTGATCTTTTCATATTCTATATGTTTTTTATCAATTGTGAAACCTCATGAAGGCTAACTATACGAATTTTATGTTGTAATCATGTACTATGTGGTCTGCAAATAGCTAAGAAGTTTGTGTGTGTGTGTGTGTGTGTGTGTGAGAGAGAGAGAGAGAGAGAGAACTATTAAGAATTTAGCATTTTTTTTTGTTTTTGTTTCCTTGTATTCGAATTTCTAGCATTTTGTATTGTCAAAATTCAATGGAGCTTTTCTATTCTAATATTATTTTTTGCCTTATTCATGTTTTATAATTACTTTCTATTGTTATTATTATGAGCATGTATCAATTATATGCTTGTGTTGCTTTACGATTAGTCATGTTTGAGTAAAGAACATTTCTGAACACACCATCCAAGTTTCTTAGGCACCACGTGAAATTTCTTTTTGGCCCCCTGATTCTGGATGTGCACATCCGGACGCACCAATTTTTTAAAAAACGCTGATGTGTTCCGGATGTGCACATCCGGAAACATATGATAACTTTATTTTTTTAAATTCCTGATCTGCAGATCCGGGAAAACAACATAACTTTTTTTTTAAATCGGTTTTGTCGGTTGGTCGCATAAGTTAATATATCATCGCAAGTTAATATACATTCAAATGAGGGGAGGGAGAAGGTCTTGACAACATGATGAAGATCTTGAGTCAAGGGATTAGGTTTCCCGCCAATAGAAAACTTTGTTCTTCATATCTCTTCAATGTGTTGTTTCGGTGTAGCCATTAATCTTCAGTCAATGTCAACGGAGTAAACATGCATTACAGAGTGAAATGTTGATGAATAAAAAAAAGTTTGTATGCATAAAAAAACTCATTATTATTTACCTGTAAGGGCACAGAGCACCGAAAAGACTAAACTTTTTGGAGATGAAAGGTTAAGAATGAGAGTAGTTACTAAGTTACACGATATAAGAAAAGTGTTTGTATGCATAAAAAATTCATTATTATTTACCATTTTGGACTATTAAAAAATATAAATATAATTGTTGATAGGACAAAGCAGGAGGGAAGATTTCAATTGTTGATCATAATTTTGCCTGATTTTAAGGGCAAATCATATGGTAAGTTTTGTAAGGTGGTGGCCTCAGAAGGGAAATCGGGCCGCTGCAATTATAAGATAATTTTGTTAGATTTGTGGATACAGATCCAGAATCAGAATTTTCGACTTCACTTATGTAACAGGAGTACCACCAACTTTGTGTCGACTCTGCTGCCATTTATCTTGGATAACGTCAAAGAAGTAATATTTTACTATTGATCTTCATTTGTCCTACAATCTTCGAGGATAGATTTGGGAGTTCGGATATTCACAATGCCTTTTTTGGATATATAACTTATGGTTACAGATCATGTTTGCCATCATAGGTGGATGACCGTTATTTTGTTTAAATATGGGTTAGAACTACTAGACAGCCTTTGGATACAGAACAAGTGGTCATCATGCGTTTTGATAAATATTTTGAAGTTATCATTAAAGGATGTCAGTCATATTCGTTCCTCTAACCTTCTGTTAAAATACATATTATTATTATTTCTTAAAATAAGTATACCTTTTAATATGTTGAGTTTCAGCCATTTTTTCGAATGTGCATATCTGAATTATGCGTAACTTGTAGGGTTATCATACCAACGAATCTCATGCAAGATAATTTTTTTTTTTGGGTTTTTAAAGAAGAGTGTTCAATATGAAAGTAGGAACAGTGAGATGTTGTTTATACTAAAAAGGTATAAACAATGTCCGAATTGAAAAATTGAGCACTGGACTCTGAGATTGCAAAAGTCTATCATAGTTTATTGAGAAAATACTTTTCTATTAAAAGGGATTTCATATAGGTGAAATATGTTGTGAAAGCGAGTATGTCATGGATTTAGAATTCGGTAATGCCATGATGAAAGTGGGTATTGCTATTAATTTTACCATTTTCTAAAAAAATAAAGTTCTCGCTAAAAATTAGTAAGAAATTTGTATGATGGTGTGTTTGGATTGGCGTTTGCACTGTTAAAACCACGTTCCAATGCACTTTTACCGTGGAAATACAGATACTAGTAATTGGAGCTTTTGTTAGACGTGCGTTTTCTTGATTTTCCACCGCGAAAACAAACACACCATGAGTAATGTTGGAAGAAGGGATCAAAATTCAGACCCTTATTTTTAATTATTAAAAAATCAAAATTTCTATTTTTCTCGTAAACTGAATCAATTACCGTATATAAATTTTCTCACACACACTCCAGAGATTGTATTCAAGCAAAGAATAAATAAATTTTCACTAATTTTCACCATTTAGTCAAATTTTAAGAAGTAACTTATTACTGGTCCTAGATTTTATAATTGAATTTAGAACAATTGTTCACAAAATAATTATCGTAGAGATATGAAATTATCTAAATGTTAAAAGAATTTAGCAATCTTTCATGCTTTCGATAATATATGTTTCATTTAAAAGATTTGAATTCGATGTTAGATCAATAAAATCTTAAGCATTTGTCTTGGTCTATTTTGTAAAGTTATCATGATCATATATTATTAATTATAAAATAAAAAAACGGATATTCAAATAATTCTAAGAACCTTAACTCTAAATACTTTCTATCAGTTTATTTTTCATCTATTTAATTTCATTTAAAACAAATTTTAACAAAAACTCCCATGTATTAAAATTAAATATAATTATAATTATCGTGTCGATTAATTAATCACAACTACGTGAATATAATTTAAAAGCATTTAATAAAGATGATAAGAAATTTCTTTCCACTTAATAAAGATTTTGGTTCAAATTCAACTCTAAGGCACAATAATATTAACTTTTTTTTGGAAAAGAACTCTGTTGTTAATTGTGATCCTTCTTAAATCGAGAATTAATTTTTACATTTGTGTGCAAAAGATACTCGGTTATTATTATGTGAATACAAAATACTTAGAGTCTGTTTGGTAAGATTATAAAAAGAGTTTTTAGTTTGTAATTTTTAGCTTTTCAGCTCATTTTGATTAAAAAGCTTTGTTTGATAATGCATTTTAGCTTTTAGCTTTTAGTTTTTTTTTCAAAAGCTATTTGAAGTAGCTTTTGCGCTTGTAGCTTTTAGCTTATGATTTTTTATTCCAATTATACCCTTATTATTTTAACTATATATATATATATATATATATATATATATATATATATATATATATATATATATATATATATATATATATATATATATATATATATATATATATATATATACTATTAAAAAATTGATTTTAAAAGATTAAATTTAGGGAGATTTTGAAGAATGTTATAGAAGATTTTAGATATTATTTTTATTTATTAAATATAAATTATACAATTAATTTAAAAATATTGTTGATAATTCTTAAATTAGTGAACATTGGAATAGAATCAATAAAATCAACAAAGACGAAGAAAATTCAGAATATTATTACAGTTTTATTGTAAAATATTAGACAATAAACTTATTTTCGTTATTTTTTTAGATTAATATAACTAAATTCAAAATTACAATGTTATTATTTCACATATTTTATTAAATTTCATTATTTCACATATTTTATATTTTTTTCATTGAATTTTGTTGTCAATATATTCATACTAAATAGCAAAGTCCATAAAATTTTTATACAAATTTTTATATTTTGATGATATCTTTAATTTTTCATATATATTAAAATTGTTTTGCATGTTGTTATTAATGCATTTACTTTTATCGAATAAAAATTAATTTAATAATATAATATAATAAGATAATGAAATCACTAATTTCTTAATTAAAAATATTCTTTTAAGTTATTTTGTAATTATCAGTTAATGTAACAGTTAATTTATCAAATAGTTAAATTAATTTATCAGCTACCAGCTATAAACTATCAGATATCAACTATCAACTACCAGCTACTATCTATCAATTATCAACTAATTTTATCAAATAGAGCCTTAATTTAATCAAGACAGTTGAGAAGAAAAAAAAACTAGGGACAGTTGTTATTGGGCTTTAATCTGTAGTACAATGAGATTTATTAGGGCCTTTGGTATCATGATTGAAAGAAGAGGAGTGGACCCCTTGAAGGAATGGGAGTTTAAAGATTTGTCCCAACTTTAATGAGCACAATTTTAAAAAATGACTTTTATGGGTTACAAGAATCTTAATTAAAAGGATTAGGTGTGGCATGGTTACGTATGCAAAGCATGCTTCCTTTTGAATGTGTAAAAAAGTGAGTCATTTTCACGTCAGAGAAAAGCTTTAGTTGATTTTGTGATAGAAAGCTAGCAAAAAGCTAAAAGCTTATTGAGCATGAATAAAACTTGATGAGTAGTATTATGAGTTAGTGGAGAAAAAGTAGCTTTTGATATGGCTTCATCTAAGTGGGATTTTCTATAGTTAGTAAAGCTTTAAGGATTCCAAGTAATTGAAAAGTTTAAAGTAAAGAAGAAGATGCCTTGTGTTCATTCAAACAAAAGCTTTTTGAGGTGGGAATTTGGCATCTTCTTTCTAGTATCTTTTATATGATGAAAATATTAACAAAATTAAGTGGAATATATAATAACGTGGGATGGTGAGTGCTCCTCTCATTATAAGAAGCTAATAACTAGCCTTATTTTATAATCTATCATTTTATGTGGAACCATGACTCATCATATATCATATATCATATATATCTTAATATTGTTATGTTAAATAATAATAGATATAGATAGATACAACCAAAATTTATAAATAATAATTTCACTTTTAAGATTTTTATAAGATGACTCCAATTTTTTTTACTTTTAAGATTTTTATAAAATGACTCCAATTTTTTTTAAATTACACTATACTTAGAATGTAATGTGAATTTTTTTAATCGGTTTCCAACCCTAATATCGAATAATTTAAAAGATCAAACTCACCATCTATTTACAAGAACTGTATGATATTTTTTATATCATAATATCAAAATATGATACATTATATTTTGATGTTGGAAGGATTTTACATTGTCAATTAATCAAGAACGTTGGATGTTAAAAGAAATTTGACAATGTAAATTTTTTTACATTAACAATACAAATTAATATCTTATTTTTATATTCTATTTTATTTTGTAACGAAAATAAAATATAGCCACATAAAAAAATGATCGGGAATGACAAAATAATTTACTTATTCAAAGTTAAGCAGTTAAACTTGTTAAACTTTAGTTATGATACATCAACGACATAATTTATTATTTATTTTGATATTAATTATTAGAAAAAATATTTTTTAAATTAATAAAATAATTAATGTATTTGATATATATATAATAGATAAATACATTAATTATTTAATAAATCTAAAAGATATTTTTTATAAATAATATTAGAGTAATTTTTAAAATTATATATATATGATGTAATGTTATTGTGATAAAATTAAACTCTTAAAAAATGTTAGATTCATATTAAATATATATATTTTTAAATCAAGTTAAGACAACTTTGTTTGATAATTGTATAGGATTGTTTGTTTAAATTCTCAAATTCACTTGAATTATTAGACAAAAAATAATATTAAAAAAAAAAAAACCTTCTTTCACACATTAAGACTAAATATGAAAACGTTAAAACATTTCACTTAATTTTCCTTTAGGGTGATGGAGTAACACTAAACATGATATTTCACTTTTTGAAAATGAAATGATAGTACAATTCTTGTATTGTAGAAAGGGGAACCAACGGTCCACTTTAGCTTGATTGGTGCTCTTGTGCCGACTTCCTATCGTCTTCTCTTCTAAAAGCAAAACCACTTTCTTTTATTCTAATCTAAACCTATGAAAAAGTTGAAGAAAAAAAAGTAGAGAAAATGATGGGATTTAGAAGTGGCACAAAAGTCTACTTGCTTTGAGTGCAAGAAGCTACCAAAAAACTTTTCAAGAGGAGATGCCTCAAATTTCTTCTCAATTGTGAATGATTTACCTTTTTTCATTGTTTGCTTAACGTTTGACCTTGATAACATGATTATAGTCTACTTTTTACATGTATTTATCTTTAATATAAATAATACATAATAATATGTGGGGCTTGCCTTGCAATATTGAAAAGTGTTATGGGACCTTTTGCCTCATTATATTCTATCAATTACCCTTTGTGGGAGACCTTGGATGTGTCATCTATTCCTAATATAAAATCATTTAACTTATGGAAAATGTGTTTATCATCTTCATTACCATAATTTTCATAATGTAAACACATATTAAAATTACCTAACATCATTTGAATAGTATTACCTAACACCATTTGAATGAAATGAGGTTAGCATCGTATTTATAAAAATAATTATTTTATATTTATTGAATGTTTGATGTATTTATCTATTATATTGATTATTTAATCTGTAGTATTATATTTCTCATGATTCCATACAAGGTGATTCTAGCTCCCCAAGCGAGTGATATTGCTCTCAGGTGACATTCCACATAATATGGAAGACTCGCTTTAGGACATATGATTTGTATAGTACCGGTATCTCTCATTAAATTCGTGACGGGGTGTCTTACCACGACTTCTTAATAAAAAATAAGTAATCAACAGTCTTTTCTAATAATGGTAGAGTGGTATCTATTCTAAGGATTTTCTAAATTTTAGGTCTAAAAAACTTATATAAATATTTTTTTTAAAGAGAAGAGGACATGTTCTAATTCATATGTGTTATAAGCACCAAATAAATATACAAAAGTAAGTTCTCTAAACCATCATGAATACTGTTGGAATCAACCCAAAACTATGGGAATTCCTACTATCACGCAGCAATTATACAGAAAAGTAGAAAGAAAATAGGGAAGAAGAAGATGAATAGTGTTCTTGCTGCCCACAAACTGTGGGACTTTCTCTCTTCTTATTACTCACTCTGCAACTGCAGAATTCTGTGAGAAATTACAAAGTGTTGTAATTGATTGATTCAAAATAATGAGGGCAACTCCCTATTTATAGAATTAGGTTTGCTTGCATCTCAAGACAAAACCCAAACTATAAAAGCCCAAAATATCAAATCTAATCTAAATCATATCAAATCAAATCTAATCTAATAAAAGCAAAATCTGAATCTCATCTAAATGAATCTGTCGAAACACTTTCGACAATTCGACACTAAGCAATTCGACTTCGACTTCGACACTAGACAACAACCTGTCGTCTTCGACTTCGACACTAGACAACAACCTGTTGTCTTCGACTTCGACTTCGACAACAATGGATTACATTCAACACACCACCTAATACATTGTGTCTAAACTATATATGTTCATCATAGACCTTAGCCTTCTGAATCCTTCGACTTGCACTCCCTTCGTCATGATATCTGCAATCTGATTCTCAGTTCTGCAGTGTTCCAAATTCATCTTCCCTTCTGCTACCTGCTCTCGAAGATAATGGAACCTCATCTCGATGTGCTTGCTTCGACCATGAGCTATTGGATTCTTCGCCAAGTTGATAGCTGACATGCTGTCGATCTTCATGGTAATTGCTCCATGACTCATTGATGTAATTTCTTCGACCAGATTCACCATCCATGTTGCTTGACATGCACAAAGAGAAGCAACAATGTATTCTGCTTCGCATGATGACAATGCCACTACTGGCTCCTTTCTCGAACTCCAAGCAACTGGTGCACCACCTAACATAAACACATATCCAGCTGTGGATTTTCTATCCTCTGCATCACTACACCAGCTAGAGTCTGTGTATCCCACTAACTTGCATTCTTTCCCTTCATCAGCTGCTGGAAACAAAATGCCATAGTCGAGAGTTCCTTTCAGATACCTTAGTATCCTCTTCACCGCTGCTAGGTGTGATACCTTTGGCTTCTGCATAAATCTACTTACCATACCAACACTGTATGCTAAGTCAGGCCTTGTGTGACAAAGGTATCGAAGTGACCCAATAAGTCTTCTGTATTGGGTTGGGTCGACATCATCTTCATCTGAATTTTTCGACAGTTGCTGTCTGGGCTCAGCTGGAGTCGAAGTTGGGTTGCAATCTTGCATCTCAAATCTCTTCAATATTTCGCCTGCATATCTTCTTTGATGCATCATTAAACCTCTACTACTCTTGTAGAATTCGATGCCAAGGAAATATGAGAGATTTCCCAAGTCTGACATTTCAAACTCTTCACTCAGGTTACGTTTGAAATCTTCGATCTCCTTCTTGCAACTTCCTGTTATCAACAGATCATCGACATAGAGACATAGTATAAGCAATTCGCCATTGCTTCTTCTTACATATACTCCATGCTCAGTTGTGCACTTCACAAATTCCTTCTCCCTTAAGAAGCTGTCGATTTTCTTATTCCAAGCTCTTGGAGCTTGCTTAAGTCCATACAGGGCTTTATGCAGCCTGTACACCTTTCTCTCTTTGCCTTGTTTCACAAACCCAATTGGTTGTGCAACATAAACTTCTTCGTCTAAGGGGCCATTCAGGAATGCACACTTCACGTCCATCTGACATGTGTGCCAATTATTCATATTTGCTAGACCAACAACCAACCTGATTGTTTCGATCCTAGCAACTGGTGCAAAGACTTCGTCATAATCAATTCCTTCCTTCTGAAGAAATCCTTTCGCTACGAGTCTTGCTTTGTGTCGAACTACTTCACCTTTTGGATTCAACTTTACTTTGTAAACCCACTTCACATCAATTGCCTTCTTGCCTTCAGGCAATTCGACAAGTGACCAGGTGTTGTTGACTTCGATGGATTTTATTTCTTCATTCATTGCTTTCACCCACTTCGAATCTTTCAATGCCTCAGCTGCATTGACAGGTTCGACATCTGCATAGAAAGCATAGTGTACTAGTTCACCTTCTTCATCGACAACATCATCTGATGTAATCACACATTCCTGCAATCTTGCTGGCATTTGTCTTGTTCGACGAGGTCTACTTGGTCCTGCTTGGTCTTCGACACTTTCTTGTCGAACTTCTCTCTCAGCTTCTCTAGCTGATTCTTCACAACTGATTCTTACTGAATCTTTGTTGACATTTTCTGTCCAGTCCCACTCCTTAAGCTCATCAATGATCACGTCTCTGCTGATCACAATCTGCTTGTTCACTGGGTCGAACAGTTTGTATCCACCTGTCGAATGATATCCCACCAGGATCATTTGACTTGACTTGTCATCTAACTTTCGTCTCAACTGATCTGGCACATGCCTATGTGCAATCGATCCGAAGACCTTAAGATGACTTAAGCTTGGCTTCACACCAGACCAACATTCTTCTGGCGTAATCCCATTTAGCTTCTTCGTCGGACACCTGTTCAGAAGATATGTCGAAGTCGAAACAGCTTCTCCCCATAATTCTTTAGGAAGATGTTTGCCCTTCAACATACTTCGAACCATGTTCATGATGGTTCGATTCTTCCTTTCTGCAATTCCATTCTGCTGTGGAGTGTAGGGTGGCACCACCTCATGCACAATCCCTTCTTTCTCACATAGTCTGTCGAAATCTTTCGACACATATTCTCCACCACCATCAGTTCTCAAAACCTTGAGCTTACGACCACTTTGTCTTTCGACCATAGATTTGAACTTGGCAAATACCTCAATCACTTCACTTTTCTTCTTGATCAGGTAGGTCCACAGTTTTCGACTGAAATCATCTATGAATGTGACAAAGTATTTGTTACCTCCCATAGAATCGACCTGGATTGGACCACATACATCAGAGTACACAACATCAAGAATTCCCTTCGACCTGCTTCCTGCATCCTTACTGAAGCAATTCTTGTGTTGCTTTGCCTGCACACATTCCTCACAAACTTCATCTGGAATGTTAATTTCTGGCAAACCTGAAACCATGTTCTTTCTCTTCAGATCTCTGATGTCTTTGAAGTTGAGATGCCCAAGCCTATAATGCCATATCCACTCATCTCTGCTAGCTGCAGTTGCAAGACACTTGTGCTCCATCACATTTAGTTCAATCTTGAAGGTTCTATTCTGAGACATTGGAGCTTTCAAGATCAACCTACCACTTGCGTCGAGAACTCTCATCACCTTGTCTTCGACCAACACCTTGTAGTTCTTTTCGACCAACTGCCCTATGCTGAGCAAATTGCTCTTCATGCCTGGTATGTACAAAACATTGGAAATTACTGACCTCTTGCCATCCTTCCTCTTAATCAGAACATCACCAATACCTTCAGCTGCTAGAGTATTGTCATTTGCAAATTTCACTGTGTTCTTCATTGAGGGCTTCATGTTGACAAACCAATCTTTCCTTCCAGTCATGTGTGATGAGCATCCTGAGTCCAAGTACCACTGGTCCTTGAAACTCTCATTATCTCTGGTTGTAACCATCAGCATCATACCTTCTTCTTCTTCATGCTTCGCCAACTTTGCATCATCTTCTTGATTCTTTCTTTCAGGACATTTTGTCGAATAGTGACCATACTGGTGACAATTAAAACACTGAATGTGGCTTTTGTCAGGCTTTCGACCACCACCTCTTCCTCTACCTGCAGCACCACCTCTTTGGTTGCCTTGGTTCTGGGTCCTTCTATGGTTCGACCAATTCGCCTCTTGCTGATTTCCTCTGCCTGTCGAATTGTTGTAGCTTCCTCTACCTTTGTCGACCATCTTTTCTTTACCCTTCTTATCTTTCACTGATTGAGCTTGCAAGGCCACATCATTCTTCGACTTGCTTGCAGCTCTTTCAGCCATTCTTTGTTCATGAGATTCAAGCGTCCCTTGAAGCTCTTCTTTCGTCACCTTCGACAAATCTTTTGATTCTTCTATGGCTACTACCACGTGATCAAATTTTGGAGCCAACGATCTCAAAATCTTTGAGACAACTGCTTTCGTCGTCAACACTTCTCCACACACTTTGATTTGATTCACAAGTTTCGTAACTCTTGTGAAGAAATCTGTTATGCTCTCATTGTCTTCCATCTGAAGCAATTCATACGCCCTTTTGTGAGTTTGTAACCTCACCTCTTTCACCTTCTCTGCGCCTCCAAACGATTTTTCCAGAATCTCCCATGCATCCTTCGCTGTTTCTGCATCACTAACTTTCTCAAAGTTATCTGCATCAACACATTGATGGATTATAAAGAGAGCTTTATAATCTTTCTTCTTCAATTCTTTGAATGCAGCCTTTTCTTGATCCGTCGCACCTTCTTCAAGAGTTGTTATTCCTTCCTTCACAAGATCCCACAAATCTTGATAACAGAAAACAACCTTGATTTGCTTGCACCAATTCTCATAATTATCTTTCTTGAGAATTGGAAGGTTTGCTGGAAAATGGCCGTTTGGATGATTCGTAGCCATCGCGTTCTTGCGATTTCTTGCCCTTGAATCTCTTAAACCGGAGCTCTAGATACCAGATGTTGGAATCAACCCAAAACTATGGGAATTCCTACTATCACGCAGCAATTATACAGAAAAGTAGAAAGAAAATAGGGAAGAAGAAGATGAATAGTGTTCTTGCTGCCCACAAACTGTGGGACTTTCTCTCTTCTTATTACTCACTCTGCAACTGCAGAATTCTGTGAGAAATTACAAAGTGTTGTAATTGATTGATTCAAAATAATGAGGGCAACTCCCTATTTATAGAATTAGGTTTGCTTGCATCTCAAGACAAAACCCAAACTATAAAAGCCCAAAATATCAAATCTAATCTAAATCATATCAAATCAAATCTAATCTAATAAAAGCAAAATCTGAATCTCATCTAAATGAATCTGTCGAAACACTTTCGACAATTCGACACTAAGCAATTCGACTTCGACTTCGACACTAGACAACAACCTGTCGTCTTCGACTTCGACACTAGACAACAACCTGTTGTCTTCGACTTCGACTTCGACAACAATGGATTACATTCAACAAATACTACCATACAAGACTTCTCGTCGCCGTGGACAAGCCGTAACTATCATACAATGTAATGTATTTACTAAGATCTTTGAGTATCTCTACTTTTGCAAAGAAAATCTACACACTTGTATTTTTTTAACTGTACATAATGAATCTAAAAATTAGAGTCATTTTTAAAGTGTGCAAAACGACCTATAATATAAGATTTTACATTTTTTATGATTAAGTTATGATAAAAAGAATTTATACACATATTTTATGATTTATTTATGTTGAATAAGATTATTAAAAAAATTTCACAACAAAAGTTAACTTTAAATTCTTATACGCAAATGTTTGAGGGTTAAAAAATAAACTTTATTTTATAAATGAGTTTGAAGGTAGTTTTTCTTTTTTTCTTTTCTAGTTGATTTAGATTTGAGTTTTGTCGCCCTAAATTTTGATTTGATTTTTTTATTTTTTGTTTAAATTTGTAGAATTCATCTAGTTAAAATATTTATAAATATTTAATTGAGATTGAACAACTTAAATTCTTAATAAATTATTAATTTTTACAAAAAAAAAAAACTAAATTATGAATTGTGTGATTTTACGTAATATGTGTGATAGGAAAATATAAAGTTGTTGATAATAAGATAATAAGAGAGGAATGAAATATTTAAATGGATCCTTGAAATGGAATCAAAGGTTGTTTTTACAATCTTGGAATATTCATGATATCATATGTTCTCTATTACTCGTGGTTAAGATAATGGATTTGAAAAGGCATACCTTTTCTCTTGTCAAAGCAACAACACCTTTTCACAATCATACTATAACGAGGTAAACACTAATTTATAGAGAGAGAAAGAGATTGAGATTGAACGTGTGTGAGAGGGAACATGTAAATTGCTGGTGAAGAAAAGAGAGTGAAAAGTTTCAATTTTGGCTGATTAAGTCTTTTCAAATGGAGAAATAATTACAGCAACATGCTTTACACACATGCTAGAGAGGACAGACAGATGTCAATTTATGAGTAAAAGTTACTAATTGTTTTCACTTTTTTATGTCATGAAATTTAGTTGGTTATTGATATCGTGTAAATAAAATTTATTTTAAATAAATTAATATAAAAATATTGATATTGTTGTCAAATATAACATTCATCCGCGTCAAAAAAAAAAATTAATAGATAAAGACAAAAATTATGACAATTAAAATAAATTATTTTAAATAAAAATAATTTTATGCGCAATAACATAACAATTTACCTTGAAAAGAAAAAGATAAATAAGAAATATAATAATCTTATTTATTCAATTCGATAAAATGATATATTATAGAGGAGAGAACGGTTCTTTTATACACTAACTTTTTTAAAGTTTTTATAATAAATTATAAATTTGTTAAAAAAATAATTAAATAAATTTTCAAAAAGAAACTCTATTTTATAAATAATGTTTTTAAATCTCTTCAAATTTCTATATAAAAATCACACAAACACAAAACATTAAAAATATTTATCAATCCCCTTAAATATCTTTTAAGATTTTATAAATTTCAATAAACACTCTTTAAATTCATTTTTGTCTCTATAAGGTTACCATTAAAATTTCAAATCTTTTTCTCTGTTTTCAACTATAATATTATGAAGATTATAAAAAAAAAAAAAAATAGAGATACATATTTATAAATGTTGAAATTCTATAAATACATAAAAAGTTTAAAACACAATTTATTAACAAACTAGTCCACAAATCAAAACAATCAAGTTCAATAAAAAAAATTGCCTAAATAAGATCTAATACCCAACAAAACCAAATCATCCGCTGAAACCGACCCGACCTTTATCGCTTCCGCAACCAAATCCACCATCAGCTTTGTCGCACCAACTTCATCGTCGTGTCGACCGTCATCAGTTTAACTTTTTACTTCTACAATTTTGAAACATTATTTATCTTCTTCATTTAAAATTTTAAAATAATATATTCACCAGATATCCTGTAGAATATTTTATAGAAGACGATTACCATAGTATAAGTGTTTCATTTAAGAACTAGGGGTCATCTACTATAATTTCTGCTATCAAGTCACCCACTATGTTCACGTTCTAGATGTCTAGTCCTGGGTGTGAGGGAGTGTATTAAGAGTCTCACATCGGATAATATATGACATGAACATGTGATTATAAATGATATTAATCTTACTTTACCAATTGATTTTGTTAGGCTCAACCATGTTTTCTTAACAATATTCACCAGATATCATGTAGAATATTTTATAGAAGACGATTAATGAAAACAATAGAGTACAAACAATAAAACACTCTCTTTAGTATGAAGTTTGCCAATTTGTACCATTTAAAATAGGTATGTTGAAGAATCCGATTTCATTTTGTATTATAAAAAACAAGGAGATTTATATATATATATATATATATATATATATATATATATATATATATATATATATATATATATATATATATATATATATATATATATATATATATTGAGAATAATATAATAAGTGTGAGAGACACCACTCTAACTCACACTTATTATTCCTGAGTATTTCGATTTCAACGGGACATCTATTCTTGAACATTTCGATACAAGTAAGTCGGTTTCTTTCTCGAACAAGACTCTGATACTATTTTGTTTGTTGAGGGAGTTTTTCACTAAGGAGCATTGAACATTGGGTTAAGAGTAACACAAGTGAGAGAAACACCACATATTCATCCAAAACCTTAAGATGATAGATGTATGAATTCTTTCACTTATAAATATCTAACTCTCCACATTTATAATTAATGTAAGACTCCAACTCACAGTTGTTATATTATTCTCAAACTCAAATAGTTCATTTCAAAATGTTGAGGAATGAGAATATGTGTTATCACAATTTTCGTATAGTATTTCTCTTTTATTGTCATCGGATAAAGATAGTGATTTCTTTCTCCAAATTTAAAATTTTTACATTATATTTTTGTTATTGTTTTATTCTTTTATTTTCGGTATGTCTATTTTTTTTTTCAACAATTGATATCATACAGATTGGGTGGAATATACATATTTTGGTATGCTATCTTGTTGTAAATTTTGTCTAATATTCCACATTAAACTAGAGTTTTTATACTATTAAAGTGCTAGTTGAAAAATTATAATTGCAATGTTTAAAATTTCAAGTACAATGAACCATGATGCAAAAATCAATTTTACCTTATGAAAAAATAAAGTAAAAAATAATGATATAATTAGAATTGCACAAAGAGTTGAAATGAGAGTCCCTTCTTAGCTTCTAATCTCCAAAAATAAATTGCATTAAAAATCAATCAATTAATTTGCACAATATAGACAAAACATTGTTTTTTCCTTTACATAATGGACAAATAAATTGTTGGTACAATCTCTAAGGCACCACTGTTGTCCATTCACATTATTTTTTTAGATTCCCTTCCACATGTTACGTTCATATGTTAAATTCAATTTTGTTTTTATTCATACAAAACATATATTTTCTTTTTAAAGATAAATGTATTCTTATATATGTCGACGTTTCTAAATTTGAATGTTACACTTTTTTTTTGTCAATTATACTTTCAATATTATCTATATTTGAAAATAAAATTTAAAAATATTCTAGTTTTAAAAAAGTCTTAAAATATTAGTATATTGTTTGGATTCCCCAAATTCCACAGTTCCCACGTGAAGGTCTCCTCAATTGGAATTTGGAATAGAGAGGGTGTTTTTTCATCCTTTTTATTGTTTTATTATTTTAATATTTTATTATATTAAATATTTAAAAATAAAAGAAATATTTAGTTGATTAATAATTCATTAAAATAATAAAATAAATAAGTAATACTTTAAATTAAAAATAATTTAGTTAATCATTGTATTAAAAGAAAAATAATATTAATTAGTAATAATATTACTAAAAATATAATTTAAAATAATAAAAAGATAACTAATTCTTAAGTGTTTATCATATCACATGAAAGACCTCTTTGTATTCATATTGTGATTGTCGTCTTAATCTTATATATAAAGTCTAGAGAATGATATTATGGTAAGTTTTTAGTAGGTTCAATTAAGGATGGACAAACAGTTAAGTTTTATTGATTTCGGGTTCAAAAGTTCAAATTAAAAGAAATATTAAATTAAGATAAAAGACTCAATGTTGATTGATATTAAATTGAGTTATTTTGATTTCGATTTAACGGTTTGACGAGTGTCTCGAATTTATACAATTTAAGGTTATTATAAATATTAACCCATTAACTTTTTAATGATGTATAAAACATTTTTTTCACTTAGAGAAATCTAAAGTCTAACCAATATACCACTTTCAAAAAGTGAAAATAGTTTTATCCTCCATTTTATATGTCATTTTAGAATTTTCAAATATTTTAAACCACATAGTGGTAAGTTAAGGTCTAATCAACAGTAACTTTAGACTTAGACCCAAGGATTATAATAATCCCAAACAAGAACCTAACTCTCTATGAAAGCACCAAAAACCATTCTAATTATTTAAAGATATATAAAATACTTTTTTTCATTTTGTATTTTTGACTTGGGGTCTTGTTTGGTCTCTTACCTTTTAAGAATACCATTTAAAAATTTTCTCTGCAAAATGGATCATGTTAGTCCTTTCTGTTTAAATGTCAATAACGACATTAACTTTTGTTGAAGTGGTAAATATCATGTAACATTCAACTTTTGTGATTGATTTAGCGACGGAAAAATCGGTCACTAAAAGAGGTTTTATGGATTTAAATATATCATTCATCTTCTTCAAACCATATTTCTAGAAATCGACTAAACACCACTGATTGAAATCGCCCAATTATTCTTTTCACTTTCCACTAACCATATTTCCATAAATCAATTTTGACTTTTTTTTTTATAAGCAAGAGATTTCATAAAACAGAGTACTATGGGTACTCAACCCTATTACATCAGATATGCCCAACCAACTAAAAATATGATAAACAAATCATAGAAGACATGCAAAAGTCATAAAAACTATAGTTAGATTTAGACATATCACCAATTAAAGACCACTTCCAACTTAAAAACTTAATAGACCAAACTAGATTATTCACATTGCAAACACTGCCTTCAAAAATGATTGTGTTTCTATAAGTCCATAACCCCCATAGAACATCCCACCAAATCAATCCAACAGTATGCTTCCTCACTTTCTTGGTCATTCTTGAGTAGAAACCTAAGAAACAGTTAAGAATTTCTTCCCTTTCGATGACAGAAAAACCAACCCACTTGTTAACCGTTTGCCATACTTGGATTCCACTCTGCAATGTAAAAATAAATGCTTCAAGTTTTCGTCATCACAGAAGCAAAAAACACAAGGAAGATCATGAGGAGAACTAAGAATTCCCCCTACTAAGAAGCTGATCTTTACTTGCCATCTTGTTCGGCAACACTTTTCAACCAAAAACCTTAATCTTCATAGGAATTAAAGTCGTTAAAACATAGCTAAAAGTGTGAGGTTCCTGCACAGAGATGACATGGAGAGGATTCTGAACCATACCTCCTAAAGCTTTATAACACGCCCCAACAGAAAACTCCTTCGAGTCCTCGAAGATCCACTGAACTACATCATCTCTACCCAAATACAACACCTGTGAAGACAACCACACTTGCAAGGAACTATAGCAGTCTGCAAGAAGCACCCTATTAACAACAGATATTCCCAAGTTCCCCCAGATCCAAGTACCATTAATTCAAGTCTCCATGTTGCTCACCCTATTAGAATTCAATGAACTAACATTGTACAAAGAACGAAACTTCAAATAAAAAAGTTTCCCACACCAATCAGCACTCTAAAAAAGGGTCGATTTACCGTCGCCCACCACAAATTTAGAGTGATTGTCGAACGAGTAAGGTGTTTTGCCAACACTTCTTCTAAAAGAGAATAAGTCTCGCCGCCATGTTGAATCTGATCTTCTCTTGCCCACGAATTTGACTTGATTTTAACAAAGTGGACATGAAGAATCTCACCCATTATGTGGATCCCTCTAAGAGACATATGAATCGAATACATTCTTGAATTATACCACCAAGCTCATAAAAATAAGAAGCATAAATTTGGAACCGATCCACCACAGTTTTGCTATCAAGCTCAAAAATGATATTTTGAAACCCTAAGTTCCCTATCCAACGAAGGGACATCTACTGTATTCGTGCTTCTGCTTTTGCCATATCTAACATGTTTTCAAACTTTAATTTTTGCTTGAATGAAGTTTCTAAATTCATCTCTTATACACATACGAATGACAATGTATAATCTTTAAAAGTTGCATAAATATTGCATTTTGGCATGCAATTTAGTGGCTTTGTCTACCTAGCTAGAGTAACTCGGGTTTCAGACAATGTTTGTCTCACACCCAGAGTCCCGCCTATTTCTTGAAAATAATAGTTTCACCTATTTCATGGAAATAATGTCACTACTTGTGCATTTTCTATTATTATCCTAAAATATCATGTTTTTATATCGGGATTCAAATTTTCTTGTTTTTACTATCTGCAAACTATATTAACATATATTTCTTCATGATTGTGATTGTATGTGTTTATAATATCGTTATTGATTATAACAAGATTCAATTATAATAGGTTCAAAAATTTGGGAAAAATCTAAGTCTATTTGAAACCCATAAAAAATATTAGTGACACACTTTTTTATTGTTAAATTAATCACAAAAGCGGTCTAAGTCACATATCATTTAACATTAGTGCTACATAGTCTTACAGATTAACTTTGACTAACTGAATTGACGGAAATGATTAACGTGATCCAGTTTGCAGAATTAATAGATCAAAATGATCTTTTAAAAAGTTAAAAAATCAAAATAGATCCACAAATTAAAGATAATTGATGAAAAAAATATTTAATGTTAAAGATATTATACCAAATATTTAACACCCCTTACAAGTCATGAAAAGATAATTTGAAATCGCACTAAAACCTAAACCTAAACACATAACACACGATAAATTGGCGGAGTCCAATATTACACGACATCTAAAAAGGTTGATAAAATTTCATATCTTAAAATAATTGTAAAAACAAACAAACAAACACCTTTGAAGGACCACGACGTTTTCAAAAGAAAAATGCAAAATCCAATATTAAATGTTACATTTTTACTAAATATTTGTATCAATTGAACTATTAATAGAAAAAATAAGATATACATGTTTTCAAAAAAAAAAACTTGTTAAGGCACCATATTTTATATATATATATATATATATATATATATATATATATATATATATATATATATATATATATATATATATATATATATATGATAATGAGTGCTGTTATGATAATGTTTAAAGAATTAAAATAAATTAGTATAAATATAGTGTATTAATTACATTGACAAAAATAATTAGCTATATTTCAAAAAAAATTAAAAACTTGTTAATCATAACTCATTAAAAAAGAAAAGAAAAAGATAATTGACCTAATAATACAACTCATACTGGTGTGCATAAATTTAACGGTGTAGCAATCACAAAAAGTGTGCAGTCCATAGATAGAGAATCTCTTAGCAATAAAACGACAAGATAAGTTGGACAGCAAGAGGGAGAAATAATAAATGCCAAAAGAAATAATTTAATTTAAATAATGTATAAAATAAAATAGTTTAATGGAGAAAATAGAGACGTGGTACATGAATCCAAAATCCAAAGAATCACTTTTTTGCTGGTCGACTGAAAAGGAAATCGCTAAAGTTTCACGCCTCACCTTTTTCTCATTAATTTCTATCTCTACACCTCCAAATCTCCAATCTCTTCTCAAATTCTGCTTCAACTACTCCATTTTTTAATATATATGTTTCTAAATATAACACGCCATTAAAAATAAATAATTGAGATTAAAATATTTATTTATAAATATTTGTATGTGAGGAAGATTCTAAAGTCTCATATTAGTTTGAGATAGAACAATAAAATAATTTATATAAAATAATACTTTCACTTTATCAACCGATTTTGTAAGGTTGTGTTAAACCAAATTTTAATAGTATATCTCTTTTATTATTTAATTGAACATAACATAAATGATAAAAGTGATATTTTAATCTCCAACCATTTATTTTTAAATCTAAAGATTAATAATTATTCTTATCATTCTCACGTAAATGTAATATATATATATATATATATATATATATATATATATATATATATATATATATATAATTTTAGAGAGATATCTTTGGGAAAACAATGCATGGCATAAAGAAAATAAAATATTATATCTTGTTTTTCAATACATATTATTAATAATAATTTTTTCATAGTTTTTTAATTTTAAAGTAAGAAATATATGTCTCTTCTCTAATTTTCACACCACAATAATTTTTTTTAACTCTTAACAATAAATAACTAAAAGTATTGATACTCGTTCTACACCGAATGACTCATTTGAAAGTTTTAAAATAAATGAATCATTTTAATTTTTAATGCATATTTTTAATTTTATCCTCTAATTATTATTATTTTAACTATTTTTAATGTATGATAAAGATATTTTAGTACAAATATAATTATTTTTCTTTTACTTTTTACTTTTTTTATTAATATGTGTGAACTGGGGCGGATTTACGTAGATGCAGGGTGTGGTTATAGCCACACCAGTTTTTTTTTGTTTTTTTAATGTTATATATATATATATATTATAAAAATTATTATTAAAATAATTAATTTTTTTATATTATATATAAATAAATAATAATTAATAAAAAAATAAATATTATTAACTCACTTTTCTCTTTTATAGTAACTAATTCTTTCACTTTTCTCTCTCTCTCACACAGTAACTTATTTTTCTCTTTCTCTCAAATCTCACAATCTCTCATCCTTATATTTTCCTCTCATATTTGTCGATCTTTTATTTTCTTTCTCTAATTTTTTCACTTGGCATGGTTACAATTATTTATTAGTGATTGAATATCAAAGGTAAAGTGAGTATTTCAATTTCAACTTATACTTTTCTTCTTTTGAGATGAACCCTAAAACACCAATTTGTTAAAAAAAATTAATTTTCTCAATTTCTCATAAATAATTTTCTTTATAATCAATTGGTTTTAGTGTTCTGTTTATAGTTTGAATGACTATTTTAAATGATTTCATTATTCTCTTTATAGGATGAAGAAATTTTTTCCTGTGCTTTCTAGAGACAAAGATACTTCTTCGGTAAATCTAGAAGTATCGGAAACTCAACATCCAAGTGAAGGTATTAAAGTTGTTGGTTATGAATTGTTGGAAACAGATCCAGGAATTAGGCCTCCAATTTCAAGTTATCATTCTGACATCCAAAATGAGGTAAGGAAAGCTTATTTAAAAATAGGTCGTCATCAACCTCGTCACAATTTCGTTTACCCTTGGACTGTTCAAGGTAAACAAAGACGTCGATTTTGCCAAAATTGGTTTGATTTGTATGATTGGATTGATCATAGTGAATCTAAAGACCTGACATTTTGTTTGCCATGTTTTTTGTTTAAATATGTCTCTAAATATATGGGAGACCACTTTGTGGGAGAGGGTTTTGGTGATTGGAAGAATGCTCAAAGATTGGCTAATCATGCTACTTCTTCCAATAGTCATGTTGATTGTGTGCATATGAGTTACGCTCTCATGAACCCAAACCAAAGTATTAAGGTTGCGTTTGTCAATCAAACTAAGCAAATGAATGCCGAATATCGTGTTCGTGTAAACACATATCTTATAGCTACTAAGTTTCTTTTGAGGTGTGGTATGCCATTTAGAGGGAGTGGCGAGTCCATTAACTATTTATTTAAGGGGCCATTTCTTGAGTTGATGGACACTCTAAAGGAAATTAACCCAGAGATCGCTAGTGTAATAGATTGTGCTCCAGGAAATAACCTTATGATTGCCCCTAAGATTCAAAAGGATCTTGCTGCTGCTTGCGCATGTGAAATAACTCAACAAATTGTATATGATATTGCGGATGATGTGTTTTGTGTTTTGATTGATGAATTTAGTGATGTTGCTGGTAAAGAACAAATGGTTGTTGTTGTTCGCTATGTTAATAGTGAAGGTTTGGTAAAAGAAAGTTTTCTTGGCATTGTAAGTGTTAAAGAAACAAGTGCTAAGTCACTTAAGGAGGCACTTGAAAAGTTATTGTCTATTAATGGCTTGAGTTTATCTAGCATTAGGGGGAAAGTATATGATGGAGCCAGCAATATGCGAGGTAAGTTTGGTGGTTTGAGAACTTTAATCTAAAATGAGAATCCATCTGCTTATCATGTGCATTGTTTCGCCCATCAACTTCAATTGGCACTTGTTGCATGTGCTAAGACTCATAAAGATGTTAGTGGTTTTTTCAGTAAGGTCAATATTCTTGTTAATTTCATACGATCTTCTAACAAGAGACAAGAATTGCTTCGAGACAAACAAGTAACTCAGCTTTCTAAATTGATTGAAGAGGGCCAAATAGAGCTGGTAGTGGATTAAATCAAGAATCATCTATTGCTAGAGCGGGTGACACTCGTTGGGGTTCCCACTTTAGGACTCTCACTAGTTTAATGACTTTGTACAGTGCCATTATTGGAGTACTTGAAGAAGTCGGGAAGGATACGTCATTTGAAAAATATGGTGAAACTATGCTTTTGCTAGATGTTCTTTAGTCTTTTGATTTTATCTTCATGTTATATATGATGGTTGAGATTTTAGGATTTACAAATGATTTGAGTGTAGCGCTACAAAAGCGTGATCAAGATCTTTTGAATGCTTTGTCACTTGTCAATGCTACCAAACAGGAATTACAAGAAATGAGGAATGATGGATGGGAAGAACTTATATATAAGGTTATGGAAATTTGCAATAAGCATGATATTGATGTGTCAGATATGAATGCACCGTATGTGCAAGGGAAGAAACCTAGACGGCATGCTACAACTTCTAGTGTTTCTAATTTGCATCATTATAAGCATGATTGTTTGTTTAGTGTTTTAGATCTGCAATTGCATGAACTCAATGATAGGTTTGATGAAGAGAATACTGAACTTTTATAGTGTGTTTCATGTTTGAGTCCCTCATCATCATTTGCAGCTTTTGATGTGAAAAAACTATTGAGGATGGTTGAGTTTTATCCAAATGATTTTGTAAATGTGTCGGAAGTGGCGGGCGACATCAACTTCAGAATTATGTTAGAAATGTTCGATGTGACCCAAAATTTGCAAATTTAAAAGGAATTTCAGATCTTTGTGCAAAACTTGTGAAAATAAATAAGTGCAACACATTTGATATGGTTTATAAGCTTCTGAAGTTAGCTTTAGTCTTACCGGTAGCAACTGCAAGCGTGGACGTGTTTTTTCAGCTATGAAGTTTGTGAAGAGTCAACTATGTAACAAAATGAGTGATCAATGGTTAAACGATCGTCTTGTAACTTTTATAGAAAGAGGTGTTCTTGGAACAATTAACAATGATGTTATTTTAGCTCGTTTTCAAGAAATGGATAATAGGCGATTTTCATTGTAAATGTATTTTATTAAACAATATTATTTCTTATTTTAAATATAATTTAGTTCATACTTTTTTTTATGTTTAACCACGCTAATATATAATGTCTGGATCCGCTCCTGTGTGAAATAGGAACTGAATTTGTGAGTTAGAGGAGATAGTTAATTTTAGATCCAACTTGAAAAACAATAAATAAACATGAAGATACTTTTTCTATGAAAAACAAGAAATAGAAAGAACACATGAGCCCTCACCTGTGTTGCAATTGTACCGTACAACTGTTCCTCTAGCTAGGGTTTCGATCACAAAGAATCTCACATTCTCTCATCCATTTAAATCGAATAGCTCTAAAGTGGACCCAAAATATTTATATTGATTGACTTGTGATAAAATATATGGGCTCCAAAGTATAAAATGGTTAAAGTTTTGTAAAAGAATATATAGTAATTAATAAAAAAAGAAAGAGTGAAAATAAAAAGGTCGTTTTCTAGAGTTAAATAAATGTTGGTGTTTAGTGGATTGAATGAAGGTCGGTCCACATAAAAGGAAGTTGAATATGTCGATGTAATTTAATGCTAAATATAATTGGGCGGCTGGCCCTCCCAAAGTTAGGCTACAACCATTTTCAATGTATTTAATGCACTCAACCTCCTTTCACCTCAACTTATACAAAACTCATTTTGACAACTATATATATATATATATATATATATATATATATATATATATATATATGAGTACTGAAATTAAAATAGAAGAACAAGACAATATTATTTAATAGTAGGATTACTTTTGAATGACTCCAACTTAAGAAAAGACTACACAGTAAACATCTTCACCAATATGTAACTATTAGTTTTATAAAAACACATTTAATTATTATTTGGAGTGGAAATTAAAATAATTTTTTAGTAGTGGTATTTCACTCACGCTATAAAAATGTTACATTTGATGTTTTTATTTAGATTTTAAAATATGATACAAAAAATTAATGATATTTTTACTAAATTGTCTTTATTAAGAGTTTACATTGAATAATATATAATATGAATATTTATTTATAAGTGGGATAATTTTCAACTACAAACTGTTTTGTACATCTTCTGAAGACTTATTATAAGCAAATTTAATTATTATTTTCTTTTTACATTTAACTGTTAATATATTTAGTCTATATATAGACAAAATATATTAACAATCAAATGTATCAAAAAATTAAAAATGATTTATAATAGTGATTGGAAGATATATAGATTTAATCACATTTCTTAACGTGGTATTATAATTAGGTTTAAAAAAAATGTGTGACTACGAGGTGAGATGGAAGTAGATTTAAGCATTATCAATCATGTCTTTGCCTCTCTATATCAGCCCATCCCTTAGTCCAAATCCTATCGGAGGTAATAATTTACCATCCATCTTCGTCTCCAACAGGAACAAATTTTTCTGCTTCGCCCTGTCGCCACCTGCATAAATTATATATATTTTTAAAATACATGTTTTTTCTTTGCAACAAAAATAAATAATTAAACTAAATATTTGGTTATTTTATGATTAATTATAATACTTCATCATTTTTAATTTATTTTGTATTTTTTAAAAATGAATAATAATTATAATAAAAATGTTATCTTAAGATTAAGAAAGTCAAATGGATAATACAATTATTAAAAATAAGGGTAAAAAATTAAATTTAATAGGTTAACTACAGGGCAGAAGTGAGTGTGGGGCAGATACAAGCATCCTCCGCCCTCGCATTTGCCCCATAATTTAAAATCGGGTTTTCTCCCCACTCGCCCCTAATTAATTTGATTTTTTCCTATTAGATTCAGGGTAGGGGCGACCATGTCCAATAAGTTTTTTTCCATGCCTGGGTTTAAAATCCATTGGACCATCTGCTATCAAGTTTCTGTATTGTGTCACCCACAATTTACTTCCATGCTCCAGATGTTCAATACTCGACGTGATGAGGGTGTTAAAAGTCCTACATCATATATTATATGGCTTGAACACGTACTTATAAGTGGAGACAATCCTTACCCTACAAGTCGGTTTTATAGAGATGAATTAGGCAAAATTATAATTCTAACATTGTATCAGAGTATGGTTAAAGATTTGTTGGGCCACATACTATCAAATTTCTACTATCGAGCCACCCACCATTTATGTCCACGCTCTAGATGTCCAGTTCTTGGCATGATGGGGTGTGGTAAGCATTCCACTTTGGACGATATATGGTTGAACATGTGCTTATAAGTGAGACAGTCCTCACCTTACAAGTCAGTTTTGCATGGATGAGTTAGGCTCAACCACAATTTTTAACATGATATTAGATCATGGTTTATGATCTTTTGGACCACCGACAATCCTGTTTTCTCTATTGGACCACCCATAATTTATTTTCACGCTCCATATATCCAGTCACGGGTGTGGGATGGTGTGTTAAGAGTCTCACATTAGATACTATATGCTTATAAGTGAGGGCAATTCTCTTAATACAATCCGAATTTGTAGGAATAAGTTAAGTTCAACCACATTTCTTAACAATACTAATTAAGGGTTGGTGTATTTTTATTATAAAAAAATGTAAAGTGTGCTTGTTAAACTATTGGAGTTATTATCATAAGTTATCCTAGTAACAAATTCTATTGGTGTATAGGTAAGTGATGAGATGTATTACTAACACGGTTATGCCTATGTTATGTCAGATTTTTGGTGTTTCAAAGTTGATTGAATGATTATGGTTTATGTTGAACCTCTTATTTATGGTTGTTGTGATGTCCACTTTAATCAGGTTTAAGATTGCAACTGTGGTTAATGAACATAAAAATAAACCGGTAAACCCTTATTCTTTAATGGTCAAAAGGCTGGAAGTGGCAAACGAACTTATCCTCAAGTTAAGGCAACCATATTAGAGATTATAAGTATTCATATATTTAAAGATGGTGATTTAGATATGGCAGTGTTGTAACAAAATTGTTTATATCCCTTGAGTTTTATGATAAAAAAAGTAATTAAAGAACAATTAGGTATACTAACAGATGTTCAAGTGTGCAGGATCATAAGCTTACATTTAACTCTGAATAGACCCTGTGAAAAGCCATTGGCACTACTACAAAACGCGTAAACAACAACGCCAAGGTCACTACGCTTATTTCCTACACCGTTGTGACATCTCTAAACTAAGGCGCTATCATAATATTATTGTTTTTTGATTAAAAATTATTTGTATATAACAACGGTTAAGGAGTCAACCGCTGTGATAACCTCAAACTTTAGGGTCGTTATATATGTCATTCCTTTAATGTTAAGTGACGCCTTTTCTTTTTTAATTATTTTTAAATAAAAAATTTAAAAGTTTATGACGACGGTTCAAGAGTTCCACCGTTGTTAAGTTGCGCCTTTTTATTTTTATTTATTTTTAAATAAAAAACTTAAAAGTTTAAGACGACGGTTGAAGAGTCAACCATTGTTAAGTCGCGCCTATTTATTTTTAATTATTTTTAAATAAAAAACTTTAAAGTTTATGACTACGGTTGGTGTTTACAACTGTTGTGATATATTTTATTTTTTATTTAAAATTTTTAATTGTTAATACTCTGGCATTTTTTATGAAATTTCACCATGAAAGTAAAATATCACTACGGTTGCGTATATTGGCCGTTGTGGTAGCGTGATAATATTATACACTCCTAGTTAGCTTGTCTCTTTAGTATCCTTTTTTCCATTGCAAATAGAAACTGTTCCGGACTGGGCCAGTGCCTGCCCTACGGTCGGGCAGGCCCAAGCCCAATGACCAACGAAGGCCCAACGAGGTCAAAAGCCACCTCCGTGTCGGGCACGTGCCAGTCCCCTAAGACGTCGGACACACGGGGTAGAAGACCCGTCGGGCAGAGGCGTATAGCTCGTGGACGCACCTCTCCTCGACACCTACGTGCTCCTCCCCGCGAGGACACGTTCTCTTGTAACTTCCCACTCCCGAAGGAATCGGTCTGCCCTACTTCCGGAGATTTAGGGACCGTTACACCAGGGCGAAGACCACGTGCTGGTCTTCACTACGCCACGTAAGCCCTGGCAGTTACTTGGATTAGGCCTTGCAATCCAGCCCAGTGCAAGTAACCGTTGGCCCCGCGCTGGGGACTTTCTATAAATACCCTCTCACTTGAGAGGGTCAGGTTACACAACATATTATAACTCTCACCTGTTTTTCTGTACTTGCTTACTCCCTTTCTTACTTGAGCGTCGGAGTACCTTGCAGGTGCACCCCCCCGTATCATCATCACCGGAGCTGAAGTCCATACGACGTTGCTGACCACTGAAAAACTGTATGATCCAAGTACGATCAGTGGCGCCGTCTGTAGGAAACATTGCTTCCCCATTTTTCCTTCAACGATAAACCAAAGCAATCCTTTCGTTCATCACCAGCATGGCCAATAACCCATCTGTGAACAAAAATCTGGACACCATCCTCGCGTAACTCAAGAACAGAAACCACCGTGAGGACGCTGCTGCCCTCAACGTCGAAGAAGGCGACGTAAGAGACTGGCAGACCTTCTCCCCAGACTCCCAAGACACGGCTTACGACGCCGCCCGCCAGGACGACCAGCAAGCCGTCTTTCAGCCAGTTGCTCCTCCGCCTAATGCAGATTTGAGCACCGTGGCCCTATTTGCCTTGGTCAATCAGACCAACCAGCTGATCATGCACCAGAATCTCAAAATTGAAGCACTCGAGCGAGGGCGGGCACGACGATCTTCCCCGCGAAGACATCGTCGCCCACCTTCACCTCGTCATTCTCCTTCCCCACGAAGGACTCCTTCAGAAGAATCTCGAACCCCCTCGTCGGTGCGCGAGGGCCGTCGACCGCGCCTCAAACGCCCCCAGCCGGCGATCTCCCAGAAGCGTCATCGTTCCCCGCCTCGGAAGGAACCCAGGCCCTCCTCAACTACCAAGAAGACCAAGACCACTGAGGAGAGGCCGAGGAACCGTTCAAGGAACTCCCCTCCACGACAAGAACCTGGTCGACATCACCGATCCCCTTCGAGGTCCCCGGCCAGAAGCGACAACGACGACCAGAGGACCCCCCTATCATGGGAGATCATGGACGCCCCAATTCCTGTGGGCATGGAGAAACCCCCGCCACTGGGGACCTACGACGGCCTAGCCGACCCCGACGATCACGTCGAAAGTTTTGAAGCCATGCTCGACTTCAGAAACGTCAGGTACGATCACTGAACAACTGTCTGATCCAGGTACGATCAGTGGCGCCGTCTGTGGGAAACATTGCTTCCCCGTTTTTCCTTCAACAATAAACCAAAGCAATCCTTTCGTTCATCACCAGCATGGCCAATAACCCATCTGCGAACAAAGCTCTGGACTCCGTCCTCACGCAACTCGAGAACGGAAACCACCGTGACGACGTTGTTGCCCTCAACGTCGAAGAAGGCGGCGTAAGAGAAGGGCAGACCGCCTCCCCAGACTCCCAAGACACGGCTTACGACGCCGCCCGCCAGGACGACCAGCAAGCCGTCTTTCAGCCAGTTGCTCCCCTGCCTAATGCAGATTCGAGCACCGTGGCCTTATTTGCCTTGGTCAATCAGACCAACCACCTGATCATGCACCAGAATCTCAAAATTAAAGCACTCGAGCGAGGGCGGGCACGACAATCTTCCCCGCGAAGACATCGTCGCCCACCTTCACCTCGCCGTTCTCTTTCCCCGCGAAGGACTCCTTAAGAAGAATCTCGAACCCCCTCGTCGGTGCGCGATGGCCGTCGACCGCGCCTCGAACGCCCCCAGCCGGCGATCTCCCAGAAGCGCCATCGTTCCCCGCCTCGGAAGGAACCCAGGGCCTCCTCAACTACCAAGAAGATCAAGACCACCGAGGAGAGGCCGAGGAACCGTTCAAGGAATTCCCCTCCACAACAAGAACCTGGTCGACATCACCGATCCCCTTCGAGGTCCCCGGCCGGAAGCGACGACGACGACCAGAGGACCCCCCTATCATGGGAGATCATGGACGCCAAAATGCCTACGGGCATGGAGAAACCCCCGCCACTGGGGACCTACGACGGCCTGGCCGACCCCGGCGATCACGTCGAAAGTTTTGAAGCCATGCTCGACTTCAGAAACGTCAGGGGAGCCATTAAGTGCAGGTTTTTCCCCACCACCTTGCGGAAGGGCGCCATGACTTGGTACAAGGGTCTGGCACCCGGGTCGATCACATCCTGGAAGCAACTAAGACAACGTTTCACCAAACACTTCACAGCATCTCGTAGACACCCGAAGACGGAGGCTGCACTGGAGAGCATCTTCCAGGGGAAGAACGAATCTCTCAGGAACTACATTGAGAGATTCAACAGGGAAGCTGTCGAGGTTAATACGACCGACGACATGAAGAAGTATTTAATCATCCACGAAATACGTTTTGGATCCGATTTTGCCAAGTACGTGGGCCTCCGCAGACCTCGCCGCCTGAAGGACCTCCTTCAACGAGCTCAGTCGTATATCGAGCTCGAGGAGTCGGAGACAGCGCAGATCGCCCTTGAGTCGAGGCGGAAGAAAGGCTCCCGCGGCCACAATGAAGAAGACTCTCCTCCCCGACAAGGAGGAGAAAGAAAGAAAGAAAATTGCCCCCGGGATCCTCGTGAACCGCACAGACCAGCTGGCCGGTTCACGGAATACACCCCGCTCAACGCTCCCCGCACGCGAATCCTCTCCGAGTGCTCCAACTCGGAATTTCTTAAAGGAGGCGTCCGCTTTCCGAAGCCAACGACCCCCAAATAAAACACGGACAGGTCCAAGTATTGCAGGTTCCACCAGAGCCATGGACATGTCACAGAGGGCTGCATCCATCTCAAAGATGAAATTGAGATCCTGATCAAGGAAGGGCACTTAAAGAAATACGCCCAGAAGAATGACGCTCCTCGTCCTAGTTCTCGGGAAGCCCAAAATGTCGAGGAAACGACACCCCCTCCCGACGAGAGTCGGCTTCAGGTCTCCCTCAGTGTCATTCGACCCGAAGACTTCTTTGTCCCCGAAGGCATCGAGGGCCAAGAAGCAGTTCGCAGCATGTGGGCAAACTTCCCCCATGAAGACCCTGTCGCTGCCCGCAGCACATGGGAAGGTTTCCCCAAGACTATGGTCATCTCCAGGGGTGGTTACGAGAAGGTGTTCGTCGAGTCGATCAAGCAGAAATTTGACGAACTGGAGTCCGCAACATCGGCGAAGACCACTACTCTCGAGAAGGTGCAAGGGAAATCAAACCCTATCATCTTCTACCTTGAAGAGCTCCCAGGCGGAGCGCCCAACGCCACCATCCCCCTCTTGGTCAGGGCACAGATGGCGAATTTTGACGTTCGAACGATCCTCATCGGTCAGGGAAGTTCGGTCGACATCATGTATGCCCATCTGTTCGGGACTCTCCAGCTCGACGAGAGACATCTGACCCCGTACGTCGGTTCAGGTCTGCAGGGGTTCAACGACACCACCACCAAACCATGGGGCTACGTTGAACTGATGGTCACATTCGGGGCCGAAGACGCCGCCCTCCAATCGAAGACCCGCTTCCTGGTGGTTGAATGCCCATCCCTCTACAACTGCATCCTCGAGAGGACCACCCTGGCCGAACTCACAGCAGTGCCATCAACGATCCACCTCAAGATGAAGTACTACACGGCCAGGGGACGTGTAGTTACAATGCACGAGGACATAGACGTGGCCAGGAGGTGCTTCGACGCTGCAATTAAAGGAATGAGTTCCATCGGCACCAAGCCCAAGACCGAAGCAAAGCCATCCACGGACACCGTACAGAGGACTTTCCCGCGCGTCAACGCGGTCGACCTCGACAGCAGGTTCCTGGACGAGCACGAAGAGGGCGGAGCAGCGGACCTCGACCTCCAGGAGGAAAACAATGGGCGGCCTCTCCACCTAACGCGCCCCATCCCAGACGGAGACTTTGAGCTCGTGGCCCTTGGGGACGATCCAGACCGTAACGTAAAGATTGACACCGAGATCCCCGACCTGGCGAAGGAGCAGCTGAAGGCATGTCTCCGGGAGAACGCTGATCTGTTCGCATGGAGCGCCTCCGAGATGCCTGGCCTTGACCCCGAGGTGGCTTTCCATCAGCTCACAGTAGATCCGACCGCTAGGGCCATAGCTCAACGTAGGCGTAAGCAGTCTCCCAAAAAAGCGGAGGCTGCTGAAAAAGCTGTAAAAGACCTCATAGAGGCGAATTTTATTTCGGAGGCCAGATACACAACCTGGCTGTCCAACGTTGTACTCGTCAAAAAGAATAATGGAAAATGGAGGATGTGTGTTGACTATACTGATCTTAACCGGGCATGCCTGAAAGACTTCTATCCCTTGCCTAACATCGACCAGCTGGTCGACAACTCTGTAGGTTACAAACTATTATCCTTCATGGACGCCTACTCGGGATACAACCAAATTCCCATGGATAAGGTCGCTAAACAGCACACGACCTTCATGACCGAGTCGGGCAATTACTACTACAACGTAATGTCATTCGGCCTGAAGAACGTCGGGGCGGCCTACCAACAGATGATGAACAAGGTTTTCCAGGCTGAAATCGGCGACATGCTCGAGGTCTATATGGGCGACATGATCGTCAAATCCGCGGAGGAAGTTGACCATGTCGCGCACCTCAAGAAGGTGTTCGACACAACGAGGAGATGCCGCATGAGGTTCAATCCCGACAAATTCACCTTCGGCGTTCGGGCAAGTAAGTTCCTCGGCTTCTACCTCACAAAGCGAGGAAACGAGGCCAACCCCGACAAGTGTAGGGATTTCTCTGAGATCCCTACTCCGGACTCAAAGAAGTCAATACAATCATTGAACGGGATGCTCACCACCCTCTCCCACTTCGTCGCCAAGTCTGCACAATACGCGCTCCCGTTTTTCAAACTTCTTCGACAAAAAGTGACGTTTGAATGGAGCGAAGAGTGCGAGAAGGCACTCCTCCACCTAAAACAAGTCTTATCGCGACCCCCAGTCCTCTCACGGCCTGATCACGGGGAGACACTGTTCTTGTATCTCGCAATCACGAGTGAAGCGGTCAGCGCCGTCCTCATCCGAGAAACCCCAGACGGGCAGAAACCGATTTACTTCACGAGTAAAGCCCTCTAGGGCCCCGAGCTCAGGTATCAGCAGATAGAGAAAGTCGCCCTGGCCCTCGTCACCACAGCCAGGAGGCTGCGCCATTACTTCCTAGCCCACACTGTCGTCGTGAGGACCGAACAACCTATAAGGAAACTCCTTGGACGACTAGATATGGCGGGGAGGATGCTCAGATGGTCGCTCGAACTCGCCAAATTTGACATCCAATACGAGGGAAGGAAAGCCCTGAAGGCTCAGGTATTGGCCGACTTTGTGGCGGAGATGACCGTCCCGGAACCTTCGACCAACGGATCCCAAAAGTGGACGATTTATGTCGATGGAGCATCCAACACGAAGGGAAGCGGGGCGGGCATTATCCTCGAAAACGAGGAAGTTATCCTGATCGAGGTATCCCTCGAACTATCCTTCCCGACGTCGAACAACCAAGCATAGTACGAGGCTTTCCTCGTCGGGCTTCGGTTGGTCGAGGACCTCGGTGCCAAGGAGGTCAAAATCTTCACCGACTCCCAGCTCGTGGCCTCGCAAGTCCGAGGAGAGTACCAGGCCAAGAACGACAGCCTCATCGAATACTTGACCTTGGTGAAAGAAAAGATGAAAAAATTCACCTCCGCTGAGGTAACCCACATCCCTCACGAGCACAATACCCGAGCAGATGTCTTGTCCAAATTGGCAAGCACAAAGAAGAAAGACGGAAACAAATCCGTCATACAAGAAGTGCTTTCCCGCCAGAGCATCGACAAACCCGTTCCGGCGGCAGACGTGAACTCCATCGGGGACATCAATTGCTAGATGACCCCGGTATACGAGTACCTCACGATGGGCAAACTGCCCGAAGATCCCAAGGAAGCAGGGATGGTGAAGCGGCGGGTGTGCTCGTACGCGATAGTCGAGGATAAGCTATACCGGCGAGGGTTTTCTATTCCCCTCATCAGGTGTGTTGAGGAGACCAAGGTCCCCGACATACACCAGGAAATCCATGAGGGAATCAATGCACAACACCTCAGTGGACGATCCTTAGCCCGTAAAGCACTTCGGGCAGGGTATTACTGGCCCACCATGTAACAACACGCCAAGGAACACGTCAAGAAGTGCGATAGATGCCAGTGACACAGGGACATGCACCTCACTCCTCCTAACGAGCTCAAAACACTCTCTTCCCCGTGGCCGTTTGCGTGGTGGAGGTTGGATATCCTCGGACCTTTCGTCGTGGGATCGTATCAAAACAAATACCTCATTGTCGAGGTGGATTATTTTACGAAGTGGATCGAGGCGGAAGCGTTGGCCAAAATCACGGCCTTCAACATACTACGTTTCTACAAGAGGAACATCCTCGCCCGATTCGGCGTGCCCCAAGCTATTGTCACTGACAACGGAACACAGTTCACCGACAGGAACTTCCAAGACTTCGTCACCAAACTGGGCACGGAGCAGCACTTCACGTCGGTCGAGCACCCTCAAATGAACGGGCAAGCCGAAGCGGCGAACAGGGTAATCCTCCGAGGACTGAAACGTCGATTAGGCGACGCCAAACAATGGTGGGTCGAGGAGCTACACAGCTTCCTCTGGGCCTACCGAACAACCCCGCATTCCACGACCGGGGAGACCCCTTTTCGTCTAACCTACGGAATGGAAGCGGTGATCCCCGTGGAGATCAGGGAACCCTCGAGGAGGACGGAAGCCCCCCTCGACGGAGACGGGAACAACGAAGCCCTGAGGGAAGAGCTCGATTTCGTCGAGGAGACGCGTTCGGGCGCTTCTCTCCGAGAAGCTTCACTTAAACAGAAAATAACTTTACGTTATTACGACAAAGTTATCAAACGTGATTTTCAAGTAGGCACCCTCGTCCTGCGAAGGAACCAGAAAGATTCGCGAGAGGCAAACTCGCCGTGAACTGGGAGGGCCCATACCGCGTCCGCGCGAAAACGGGGACAAGAGCCTACTTCCTCAAAAATCTGCACGGGGAAGAACTTGCTCGACCATGGAATGCTGAGAAGCTAAAACAGTATTACAGTTAAGCACTGCCCACGACACACTAGCATCGCGGTTACGGGGACGCACTAGGGTACGAGCACGACACCCCTATATAAAACACGATGGTCAAGGGCTGCGTTGTGTCTGCGCGAGCACTTTAATCTGACGAGGACACCTCGATCGAGCTCCTGCGTCGTCGTACCAATTAGGCAGAACACCCAGCTCGCGATGGGAAGTTCACGCCACGAAGTTAGGACCTCAATCGAGCTCTTAGCCTCGTTGAAGGTCGGAATACACTTCCGACCACTCGACCCGCTCTCCACGCAGTCGAGGATTATCGAAGTCGAGCAAACCCCAAAATCTCTATTACTTCAAAAATAAACAAAGTATAGCAAGTACAATAACATTACACACAAGAGAAAACATACAAGTATAACACGAGCAGATAAACGAAAATGCATTAAGCGGGCAGAAGCCATTGTACAGGTGTTACAGACAAGTATCAAAAAGCCCCTGACACGCAGGCCGGGCATAGGCATCAAAAAATAAAATGGCTCGTAGGCCAAACAAGACAAGAGAGGAAATATCTAATCGGCGACGGTCCCCTCTGGCTGCCCGTGCTCTTCCACCCCCCCGCCGACCTCATCCTCTTGCATCGGCTGCACGATCTGACCGTTGACCACCTCATAGTCGGGGTTGAGGACCCAAAGCTGCTCCACGGCGTTCCGGAAGCCTATGTCCGCCGCCACGAGGTTGTCCTGCTCGGCTTCCCTGAGCTTCGCTATCAGCGCTGCCCGGGAAGTCAATAACCTGTCCTCCTCAGTTTCCTCCTCAGCAGGACGAACAGCCTCTTCCAGCTCAACATTCCTCGCCGAGAGTCGTTCCCTCTCCTCCTCGGCCTGGCGAACAGACTCTTCCAGCTCGACGTTCCTCTCCAAGAGACATTTCCTCTCCTCCTCAGCATTCTTCAACCTCTCCTCCAACTTCCCTTGAAGCTCGACCTGGGTCTGGTTCTGGCTTTTGCAGTCAGCCAGCTCCTTGCCGACCTTCTCCATTTCAGCTGAGATGGACTGGAAACTCTCTCGCAACCTGTTCAGCTCGTCTTCTGGGCACGCCTCGTCGTTCTGAACCAAGGCAGCGCAAACCCGCATCACCGCGGACACATCCTCCACCAGCACCCTTCTCCGAGAAACCCTGTCGACACCCAAGATGGTCTGAGCTTCGGGGGCACCAACGCACAGGGAATTGTTCCCCGTGAAAAAGTTCGACCTCGAGTGGCAAGGCGGGAGCACAAACTTCACAGTAGAAGGGCTTTCGTCCTCGGTGAGGTCGACGTCCACCGGATCAATAAGCCGTTGTCTCTTCGGGGAGTTCTGAGTGTCGGGGGAGTCGCTGTCCTCGGGAGAACCAGAAGAACCCCCGGTGGCTAGAGTAGGACTGAGGACCTGCGATCGAAGTTGCTCGATGCGGCCTTTACCTCCCTTCCTCGAAATGCGAGTAGCCTTCAACTTTTTGAAGCGCTCCTCAGCTGTCGACATCTTACCTGCAAAAAGAAAATAAATGTCAGTAAATCAGAGACTAGGACACGAAGAAAAAAGTGAGTCGAAGAGGATGTCACCACCTAGCAGCTCGAGGGCATCCTCATCGGAGAAAGTCTCGAGGAGGGCCCTCGTATTGATCAAATGGCGCTTCGTCAACACCTGCTCGTCGTCTCCCCGGACGAGTTTCCCGTCCATCGTCACGAGCTTGGCTTTATTAAAACCGTTGACGAAAGTGACTATCCTCTCATAGGCTAGGCGATCCCCCTCGTCAAGACGGCCAGGACTGACTTTGTAGCTGTCCATCCCCTTTTTGAAGTGTTCTTTCGTCCAGAACAAGGGGAATCTCGGTTCGAGGACCTCCTACGTCTGCCCGTCCACTTCGCAGGAAACTCGGCGATACACCGAATTCACAGCTTCAAGCGTGACCGGCCTCACGATATAATACCGGTATTTAAAGTTGCGAACAGAATCCAGGTAGGTGTGGAAGAGACTGCTCGTTTGTTTAAAAGACACCCAACCATGTCTGCCATTGGAGGCCTGTCGCTGGAGGTGGAAGATGCGAAAGAAGAGAGGCACGGTTGCCCCGATTTGGAGATATTTACAAACGAGCTCGAAAGCTCGGATAAAAGCGAGGGAGTTGGGGTGGAGTTGCGAGGGCGCCAGGCGCAACCAAACGAACACCGCTTGTTGGAAATCCGTAAAGGGCAAACGTCACCCCGCCTTGTCGAACATGAATTCATAAAGAGGGAACCTTATCCCTCGATATGTCGAGCAGATGCGATGGTGTGCTTGAGGCCGGAACACCTTCCACGACTTCAAGGAACCCACCAGTTGGTGCTCGGCTGTGCAAAAAATATTGTCTTCTTACTCGTCGACGAACTGGACGTTTAACGGCTCATCGCAAACCCACTCCGCGAGGGGACGTTCCTCGGCCCTAGTGATTGGCGCCATTAGAGAGTCCGGCTGGTCGTCAACGTCCATCGATCCCACAGCCACAGAAATGGACAAAGCTTCCATATACCTGAAAAGCAGAAGGAAATGATGAATTCGATGATCCATATCAAATTCACCCCTCCACCGCTGTTCAAGTGAAAGGGCAAAGAGGGAGCGTCGAGATCCCGAGACGGTCGCGCTCGCCCACGTCCCCGCGACAATCGACGAGCTTCCCCGTGACCATCCTCGGGTCACCGGTATGCCGTTTTGGGAGGATTCCTTCACACAGAAGAGATATTGGCAAGGACCCCGATGGTTCCATCTCGTGTCCTCGGGACATTCTTCGTGTCCCCGGGATACTCATCCCTTCTCCCCGTGAGATGCAACAAGAAACAAAGAAATCCCGCCGTTTTCACCGGAGATTTCGTGATTTCCATGAGAACTTCATCAGTTCACCATGAAACCACCCTATAAATGCAAACGAAAGGAGAAAAAAGAGAGAAACTTACTTGAAACACACTTCCGGTAGGGTTCCGGCACGGCAGTTGGTGGCGGCGTACGGTGGCGAAATAGAGAAGGAAGAAAGAGTGAATCTGAGCAAAGAGGGAGAAAAAGTACAAATGAGACGAGATGACCCCTATTTATAAGGGTCTCACGAGTCTCGAGGGCTCCTAGGCAATCGATTATGCTACCCTAGCGTAGACACCCTAGGCAATGATGAGTTACGACACGTAGCACACGCTCTCCTACGCATGTCGTTTCATTCCCCAACACGCGTCCTTCTGTTCTCCTCGGTTCAAACGTCTTGCATCCCCGCAACATCGCCAGACCTCGACCAGACTAGCACGAGCTTATTGACTTATTTCTTCCCGGTTGCCGACCACTCCTCGTCTAGAATCCCTTCCCCGACGGGATACGTCCTCGACATATTACTGGCCCTTAAGTCATTACTCTGACACCTCAGAACAACGACTTGGGGGCTCCTATTCCGGACTGGGCCAGTGCCTGCCCTAAGGTCGGGCAGGCCCAAGCCCAATGACCAATGAAGGCCTAACGAGGTCAAAAGCCACCTCCGTGTCGGGCACGTGCCAGTCCCCTAAGACGTCGGACACACGGGGTAGAAGACCCGTCGGGCAGAGGCGTATAGCTCGTGGACGCACCTCTCTTCGACACCGAGTGCTCCTCCCCGCGAGGACACGTTCTCTTGTAATTTCCCACTCCTGAAGGAATCAGTCTGCCCTACTTCCGGAGATTTAGGGACCGTTACACCAGGGCGAAGACCACGTGTTGGTCTTCACTATGCCATGTAAGCCTTGGCAGTTACTTGGATTGGGCCTTGCAATCCAGCCCAGTGCGAGTAACTATTGGCCCCGCGCTGGGAGGGTCAGGTTACACAACATATTCTAACTCTCACCTATTTTTCTGTACTTGCTTACTCCCTTTCTTACTTGAGCGTCGGAGTACCTTGCAGATACACCCCCGGCCGTATCATCATCACCGGAGCTAAAGTCCATACGATGTTGCTGGCCACTGAACAACTGTCTGATCCAGGTATAATCAGAAACTATACGAAACAATACACGATTTCAACCCAAACCCTAACGTTCAATACTGTGAAACATTACACGATTTCATCTAAAACACCATTGTTCCTACTTCACTGTGTATTTTCTATTGTCGTCATCATCGTCAACCAAGTTGACAAGACCATCGCGATCAACCAAGTTGTTACTGTCTAGAAGGAAAACAACAACAACACTGTCATCACCACAAGGAAGGAAGACAACACCATCACCAACACCAACATCATTTACTTAGTCATCACGTTTAAGGTACGTAAAATATTTTTCCCCATGCATCTACGGTAAACTTTATTTGCCATTGTTGTGGTTGTTGTTGTTTTATTTTGTGGTTGATGTTTATGTTCTTGTTGTTTATGTTGTTGTTGTTGTTTTTGAACTTAGATGTCGACCTTGTTGAGTTCTTCATCAGAAACCAGCGACGAAACTCAAACAAATGAGATGTTAGACAATGTTACTCAAATAACTGAAAGTCAAACAAAAAGATCACAAAGAGGTTTCACAATGATGCCCCAATTCACATCTTTCCGGAACTCATCAGGTAAAAAAATTCCTATCCAGTTTGATCCATTGTACAAAGTAGTGGATTGTCAACACTACTCTAATTTTAAGAGTTATGTTTCGTTCCTTGCACGAAGCAAGGTCAGTATATTGGTTGATTAATGGAAAAAAGTTGATAATAAGGTCAAAGAAAGCATATGGACTGATGTTAAGGTATTACATACTATAATTTTCATATATCGCCGATATCAATATTTATAATTTCTAATACATACTTATATATTGATTTAAATGTAGTCGAATTTTGAGTTTACCGATGACTCAAATTTGAAAAAAAAAACGTGGATATCATATGCTGGTACTCGTTGGAGGGGATTTAAGGCACATCTCACGGATGACTACATTAGGAGGCCTAAGAGCGGTCTTGCTCATCCATGGATTCGATATAGTTTTATATCGAAGAAGCAATGGAAAAGGTTTGCAAAGATACGTCATTCTGAGGAATTTAAGGTTAGTATTATTCTCATGTAACCGATAATGTTATACTAATGAGTTATAGATACTAATCATATATTTTTTTCACTATGTTCATAACAGGTTAAAAGCGAAGTCGGAATACTCAATAAGGCCAAGAATATGTACCTCCATAGATTGTCTCGTGGGGGTTATAGGAATCTTGAGAAAAAAATCATGCTTGAAAGACAATTAGAAACAGGAGATTATCGCATCTCATCTCCACCTTCAATACATGAGAAATGGAAGAGGGCTCGATTAAGACCAGATGGAGAGTACACCTCTGAGGCATCAAGAGTAGTTGCCGAAAAAATTATAAGTATGATTTGTGGTGCTTATGTTATTTTTTATTTAAATGCGTTGGTAACAGTATATGTAAGTTTCTCATGTTGTGTAGGATAAGTTGGTTGAGGCAGCCCGTGATGGCACATTTGTTCCGCAAGCACGACATGACATATTAGTAGAAGCTATCAAAACAGATGACCATGGTGGGCGAGTCCGTGCTATTGGAGAAGGTGTCGACTTGAGGTCATTCTTTGGGTCTCAAAGAAAAAGTACCGAAAGCCCGGAAATTATTGCACAATGACAAAAGATTGAAAATTTTGAGAAGCAATTAGAAGAACAACGGAGAATGTTAGAAGAGGAGAAGGAAAAAGGGAGAAAGATATGGAAAGGTTCCAAGAGTTATATTTGGTATGTACTTTACTTGAGATGTTAGTGTTTTATCGGAAATGTGTGATATATATTGTGTATGTTTTTGTTTTATGTTTAATTGAATATTATGATGTAGAGATTAAGTGAAAACTTGGAACAACGGACAAATGAAGATCACCGTAATGTTGATGGTGATGATGATGATCGAACTCCTAGTAGAAGTGTTGTACATCATGCTTCTACAAAAGGAAGTAATTGTTCAGCCCATCCCCCCTGCGGGTTACCACAATAATATAATGGACCTTAATCCAAATGAAATCACAATGTTATACTTGAAAGTTGCGGTGATAAATGAAGTGCAACATCTCCCGCTAGAACATTGTCCATGTTTGGGTTTATTCTATTATAATCTTGATGATGTAAGGGATTTTATTGGTGGGTATAAGTGGATGGACATCGGGATATTGCAAGTTTGGTGCACGTAAGTATATATAGTTGAATATATATATGTTATTATAGAACATTATCATTTATAGAACATCACCCCTAATTTATTCATTTTCTTTAACCATTTAGGTACATTCACCGTCTTTGTATAGAGTTGAATAAATCGAGTACTTACGGAATCTTGGATCCACTTTTTATTCGTTGGGCTTTTAATGAACCAAAAGATATCCGAGGGTACTTGATAACACGGTTAAATAAGGGAGGAAAAGAATGTTACTTAGCACCGGTCCTCTGCACGTAAGTATTTTTGGAATTGATGTTTATGTATTCTATATTTAGTTTTGCTTTAGCAAATACCATTAACCTATATATGCTCTTGTTTATTCAGTGGTCATTGGAAATTGATCATCATATCATTTAGGACGAATACGATAACTTTTATGTGTTCCTTGCATGATCCACTGCAAAACAAAATGAAAGATATGATTAATTCATAAGTGTATGCTTAATTCATTTTCTTTGACATTGTAATTAGTTTATCATGTAATATGTTTAATTCAAATTCAATGTATTGTGTTGTGGAGCAAGTGAATATGATGAACAATGTTAGAAGAAAGCCCAGATGGATCTGTCCTAAAGTAAGTGGCATGATTAAGTTTCTTTCATTTACATTCATGTGTGGTTGTATTCATGTCATTTTTGCTTAAATTTGTAGACAAGGAAACAACCCGGGAATTACGAGTGTGGTTATTATGTTATGAAACACATGTTAAACATTGTCCTTGCCGACATTGTTGATTCATGGGATAAGGTATACATGTCATAAAATGTTTACATATATTAATATATAAGTTGACTATTTAATTATTATCATACATGTTATTGCCTCTTTCTTATGTAGATGTTTAACAACGAACCCCCATTCCTTGTTGAGGACTTCATAGATCTTCGAAAATGTTGGGCATATATCCACAATGTTCTTAAGGGTCCTGCTGATTGATGATGTCAATGACACTTTTCTGTAGAGATGGTGTGAATAACACTTTTCTGTATTGATGACATGAATATAATGTTTGGTGTAAATATGGTTATAATAGTTACAATACTTACATAATGTATACCTTATCTGTTAGCTGTATTTTAGGTTATAATAGCTTTGTAAATATGGTTATAATAGTTACAATACTTACAAAATGTATACCTTATACCTTATCTATTATGGTTAAAATGGTTACAGGTTCAAAAATGAGATGAATTTGAATTGCTGAGAAATGCATATTTAAAACATAGGACGTTTTGACAGCGGTTGTAAAACCTAGCCGTGGTTGTATATTTGTGTCTGCAGAATATATAACGACGGTTGTATAATACAACCGTCATAATCGCGCTGCACAAAAAAAATATCAAAACGGCGCTGCTGGGAATCAAACCTAGGACCATTATATTTATCACAACGGTTCGTTTGAATAACTGTTGTGATAGGGCGCGTTGTTTCCAGGTTATTACAACAGTTTACTAGGCCGTGATTATTAGTATCAATATACAACGACACTCTACATAACAATGTCTGCACCAGCGTCATTATATGTCTTTCCCAACCGTTGTTAATTGGTATTTACGTAGATGGTGTGAATAACACTTTTCTGTATTGATGACATGAATATAATGTTTGGTGTAAATATGGTTATAATAGTTACAATACTTACAGAATGTATACCTTATTTGTTAGCTGTATTTTAGGTTATAATAGATGTGTAAATATGGTTATAATAGTTACAATACTTACAAAATGTATACCTTATACCTTATCTGTTATGGTTAAAATGGTTACAGGTTCAAAAATGAGATGAATTTAAATTACTGAGAAATGCATATTTAAAACATAGGACGTTTTGACAGCGGTTGTAAAACCTAGTCGTGGTTGTATATTTGTGTCTGCAGAATATATAACGACGGCTGTATAATACAACCGTCATAATCGCGCTGCACAGAAAAAAATAAATATCAAAACGGCGTTGTTGGGAATCGAACCTAGGACCATTATATTTATCACAACGGTTCGTTTGAATAACTGTTGTGATAGGGCGCACTATTTCCAGGTTATTACAACGGTATACTGGGCCGTGATTATAAGTATCAATGTACAACGACACTCTATATAACAACGCATGCACCAGCGTCATTATATGTCTTTCCCAACCGTTGTTAATTGGTATTTACATAGTAGTGTGGGAAGAAGCAAAGTATCTCAGATTCTGAAAGATCAGAATCTGATGACTCTGAATGTCTTCATCAGCCTCTGAAGGATCAGAATCTGATCATGGTATTTCAGCCTCTGGTGATAGCTCAGACTCTGAAGGCTAAAGGTGCCTCTAATCCGTACTCTGTCTCTTAGACAAACCTGTCTTGTTGAAAGCCAGATTTCTAGAGAAAGTCAACTAGTGTTTCATTTTGCAAGGCTTAAGGAATGGCGATATGACTTCTTCAATCTGTTCTACCTTTTAGTAGATACTGAGTACTTAGAAAGACGTTGTGAACAATATTATTATTCATTGGACAATGTTTCTAACCAGATACATCCTCCAACGTCTCTCTTGGCATGCTTCTTCACGAAGAAAGCTCTTATGCTTATCCCTTCCAACGACTCTTTTTCCGCCTCTATAAAATGAAGCTAAAGATTTAAATGAAGGTGACAACAACACTACATCAGAACAACTTGAGCATAACTTTGAGCTATTTTTTATAAATGTTATTGCATAAGGTCTTAAGATTTTTTATCTTTGTATATCTTAGAAATCTTAAGAATTAAGAACCTTTGTGGCTGTTGTACAACTCCTATACTTCTGATTGTGTATCAAAGTATAGTTGTTATCTTTTCTATTAAACTATTTGTTTAAAGTAGAGGAAGTCTCTTGCAAGGTTGCTTGAGCAGTGAAGTCTCTTGCATGCGTGCTTGAGCAGTGAAGTCTCTTTCTAGTGTGATTGAGCAAAAGTCTCTTGCTAGGTTGTTTGAGCAATTAAGTCTCTTTCTAGTGTGATTGAGCATAAGTCTCTTACTAGGTTGCTTGAGCAGTGAAGTCTCTTTCTAGTGTGATTGAGCAAAAACCTCTTGTTAGGTTGCAGTCTCTTTCTGGATTGATTGAGCAATGAATTCTCTTTCTAGTTTGATTGAGTAAAGTTGTAATCAATTTGATTATAGTGAAAATCTCTTATTGAAGTAAGGAGATTGAACTACTCTCAATTTAGGAGAGGAATCATGATAAACTCGGTATGTTAATTTACTCTTACTTATGTACTTAATTATTCCGCTGCTACTCTTATTCTGTGTTTAGACTTTGAACTGGTTCAGATTTTGAAGCTTTGTTTTTCAGAAGTGAAAAGAAATCGACATATACAATTCAACCCCTTTTCTTATGTATTTTTCTCACCATCGGACGACCACTCTTTAATCTTTATACCGAGACGATCATGTTTAGGGTTAGCTATGTAATGGTGTGTTGAAGTTAAACTGTGAGTTCAAATATCCAATCCTAGGTCATAAGTCCAAACATGTTTGGTGACGTGTTCATAGCCTTGAAACCATATAGTATTCAACATTCTCCAAATGTAAAACATGAAAATGTAAAATGCACGAGAGTATTATTTTGATGCTTAAAGCAACAAATGATAAACTAAAAGAGATACACTAAACATTGATTAGATGATTAAATATATAATTAAACTATATTAAAATTTAAAGTGACACTTTTGTATTTTTATCCTAAATATAATTGTTATTGTACTAATTAATCTTAATAATAGATTTAAAAACAATTCATATTATATTTTTAACAATGCAGATCAATAAATATTTAATAAAAAAATTAGGTTTAATATCTTTTGTATCTCTTATGTTAATTCAGTACTTTAACAAGACACTCTTCAACGAGTCTCTCACAAAAAGTGTATTGTTTTAAAAAGAATATCCTACTATTTAGAATGTTTTTTGTTTGACCTTCCCGATTATTGCGTCAACAATATATATATATATATATATATATATATATATATATATATATATATATATATATATATATATATATATATAATATTTTTTATTTTTAATAAAAATTGATAACATCAATTAGAAATATATATATATATATATATATATATATATATATATATATTAAAAAGAATAATGCATACAACCAGTAATGTGTAGAATATTTTTTATTCAAATGCTAATAATTTATTTTATAATAATCTTATAGTAGTAAATAGGAAGTACTATACCAACAATCCAAACATGCATTAATTGTATAGCATTTCTAGAGATGCATACGGATTTTTTTTTTAAATAATAATGTTTTTCAAAATAAATTCTAAAATAACCATATTTAAAAAAAATACTAAACTAGCCCTATTTCAAATAAAAAAGTTGCTGATAAAAGGTAACCAAATTCATTGGTGCATGCATACCATTTTTGTATACAAGCGCAGCATGTATTTCGTATGCATATAGGACATGTCACTGCATGTGGTGCATGCATACATTCTCTTGGAGCATGCGCCACAGACATTAACTACTATGTTGTCTTGTTATATTAACTTTTGTACACAGTAGTTAGTGTCTGTGGCGCATGCTCTTAAAAGATACATCCATGTGCCACATACAATGGCATGTCCTATATGCATGCGCCATGCATGCTGACACGTTTGTACAAAAATTATATGCATGTGTTAATGGATTTGGCTAGACCACTTATCAGCGATTTTTTTTTGAAATATAGTTAATTTGATATATATATTTATTGAAAATATAATTATTTTAAAATTTATTTTGAAAAACACAGTTATTTTAAAAAATAAAATCTACATAAGGTGCTTCTAAGGATTTGGTAGTAAATTGATAAAGAAAGAAACATCTATTATGATGATTCATATTGGTTTAGTCCAAATATACATATGAATTGATCAAAACTTTGAAGAGTTGAAATTCAATATTATTATCAAGTTGAAACCCAAAGTCATTTATATATATGGTCTATCTCAATAGTTAATGCTTTCATTTTCACTATAACAAACATGAAGTCATGCAATAACTTGAATCCAAAGTCCAAGAGTTTATTAAATATAAACTTTAACACATGAGCTATACTCATATAGTATGAATTAAATGACTATAGCATAGTATTTTAAAATAGCTGTACCAAAAAGTTGAATTTGAAATTTTGTGCCGTCCTTGAAAGTAATTGTGACACTAACCGGAATAGAATAATTTAGTGGTGCTACGTACTAACTCCAATTGATTTAGACGGTTTTGTTTAGTAATTGCACTCAAGATTAGGGTGGAAACTAGTTGGGTTAAAAAATTAAAACTTAAAAGTTTTAAAAGTTTAGACTGATTTATTATTATTTAAATTTTGTTTTTGTTAAGATCTTAAAAAAATTTATTTGACTTATTCTTAAAATGGTTAATAGGCTAATAAATAACGTGAATTTTATATTTAGATTTTTTTAGATCATTTTATATTCTAATTATTTATACATGTTGTTTGATAAATATAATATACTTTTTATGGAGTTTTTTTTACAACCATATTTTTTAGGGAGTTAAGTTTGACTTTTTCTTTGTTAAATTAAATAAGATTTTAAAGAGTGTGGACTTTAAGCAGGCCATATCATAAGTTCATGTCAAGCGCCCAAATCGACTTACTTCCCTACTCTAGAATACTAGTGTTTTATTATTATTATTATTATCATTAAATTTTCAAGCTTTCAATTTGGTTATGTGGTTTAAAAACAAAGATTTTTTTTTAGAGTTTAAAGATAGTGCAGCGTAAAACAATTTTACATATACAATCAATTAAAACTCTTATATTTGCTATGTTATTTAAGTATTTTAAAAATAAAATTAGGATATATTCTGATGCATGTCTCTTATTGGTTGACAGTGTAAAAAATGTTACACTGTCAGTGTATTTCCTTTTTTCTCTTTTTTTTAACATAAAAAGTGTGAGTTTGAAACTTTGAAAAATTAAGTGTGGAAAAATTTCATATTGATTAGAAAAGTGTAAATTTAAATATTTATAAGTGAAAAAATTCATACACCTATCACTTTAATATTTTAGGTGAGTATGTGAAAAAATTCATACACCTATCAAGAAATGTAAAAATGCTCCCTCTTGTTGAAACCCTAAATTTATGTCCCAATGGTATCATTAGCCTTTTATTCGAGTGAAGAACAAACTCACTTGTATCAAAATTCATCTTCACAGGTGGTGGGTAGAATGTGTCTCGTTGAAGAGTGTCAATGACGGTACAAGTGTGTGTGAATAAAAAAACTTCCGTTTGAGGGGGAGCATCGTGGATAGACTAACACTTAAGGGGGAGTGTTGAGAATAATAAGTGTGAGTTGAAAATTTGAGAAATGAAGTGTGGGGAAGTCTTGTTAAATGTAATTCAAATTCAAGTCTTTTAAGTTTAAGTTTGGGTTAGTGTATATAAACCCAAAGTTAGTTACAATTGTAATAACAAGATTTGGGAAATTGAATTTGCTGAGAAGTTGATCGAGTTAGTTACAAAATCTCTCTCTCTCTCTCTCTCTCTCTCTCTCTCTCTCTCTCTCTCTCTACACGCGCGCACACACACACACACACACACACAATTCTTTCAAATTCATCATCATCTTCTTCTTGTGCATCAATGGAGTTTCATTTTTAACTCCAACAATTAGTATTCATAGCTCTAATTTGATTCACAGGGAAACACAAGTGTATGTTGTAACACCCTTCTAACCCAACATATATTTCTCGTAACATATGGGAATTAAATAAAATAAAATCACCACTCAAGGGTGTCACACTTCATAGAAACATCATAATTATCATCATGCTCCGTAACACGGGTTACATCATGTAGAAATAACAACTTATTATAGATCAACACATCTTTTAAAAAAAATAAAACCATCGCAGCAGAATCATCGTCATAATAAGCTCCTCGATAAAACGAACTCATAATAATTTTAGTCTCATCCAATTTGTAATTACAATAGTTTGACATCTTCAAAATCCTCATAAAATATGTTAGTCAAGGAAACACAACATTCGCATAACTAGTGTTCCCAACCCGATGTTACATATCAGAGCCAGACACCTTCTAATTAACGACAACTAATAAAATACTCCAAAGCTATCTTCAACGCTTCTACAAGCTACTTCGGAGCATCTATGTGTTACCCACGTGGAGGCAACATTCAAACTGGCAGGGTGAGTAATCACAATTAATTATAAAAGATAAAAGGAAAATATTTAGTAGTTGGAAATATCATTATATCAACACACATTATACATCAATACATCTTGCTCACCTACACAACATCACAACAATAACACATCTTTCATCATCAAAGTCATCATATACTCACATAGTTCTCAAGGATCATCATGTCACAACTCATTAACAACAGTTTATGCAATGCCACATAGGCTGCAACAACATTTTGACTCAAATGCATGTGGTACCAATTCTTTATGAACACCTGGTTCATCACCCTCCAAAGATCCCCACCATAGGATCGATTCCCTATTGGAGCCGGAGCACACCAAATCACTACCATCACTATAAGTAACGCTTCACTAATCCCCCGTAACAGGAAGTAGCTACTCGTACCCGATCCATCACAATGGGATCGAGGCTCACCAAAACTCGTTACCATCACCATAGTTAACGCTTCACTAATCCCCCACCGTAGGAATTAGCTACTCGCACCCGATCCCCACCATAGAATCGAGGCTACAACATAAATAGAACTGAAGTTCCGACAACATTGATGCATGATTCACAACATGCAACAACAACACATACACATTGGCCCCTCTTATGACCGTGTATGCCACAATCAACATAATCATCATAAACACATCATGCATATATTCGAACATGCACGTTATTAAAACATCATCACAGTACCATCATTAACATCACAATAACATCATTGCAACAACACTCAAGTTTCATCATTTACAACAAGACATCATAGCGCAACATACAATTACACACCTTACAACACCATTAAATATCATTTAAATTATTTCCAGCAACATGAAACTATTTTTAGATGAAATTACGTTGTCTCAGCTTTCTACAACTTCAAACGACGCGTCAATTGGATATGCGGTTAGAAAGATATAACAAAAATCGTCGGAAGATAAACAAGTTTCAAATTAAACATTTATTTCAAACATCAAAAGCATCAACTAATTATCATGATCAGCCTCTGGAAGTTTTTTCATTTGATAGTAATCCGCGTTAGCTTTCCAACGTTTCGAACGGCTCGTCATATGGATATACGGTCAAAAGTTATGATCGAAATCGTATTAACATTTTGGCAAAATTTGTGCATGTGTCGGCGCATATGTGTTTCAGGTCGGTGCATGTGCTGCAGTATTAAGGCCTGTTTTGCTTCTGTCCATGTGCTGGCGCACAGGTCGGCGTATAACAATTTCAGGTCGGCGCATAAGGATTTCAGGTCGGCGCATACGACCAGATTTAAAAAAAAAACGCCTTTCTAAAGGCTATGTATCGGCACATAAAACATATAGGCCAGTGCATACTATTATGTTGGCCCCAAAATCACATTTTACAAGCATTTTTTTCACTATTTTATCATGTTAAAACCTATGCTACGAAATTATATCATTTCAGGCCCAATTTTCTGCTATCTTAATATTCTAAAAATCACCTATTGTCTTGTATACTCATGGGTTAACATCATAACGTTAAAATAACATTAATTCATCTATTATCATAAATTCCTCATCATCAACACACAAATTCATCATCATCAACACATAATTTCATCATCTCAGAGGATCAAGGATTGCAACATAACAGTTCATCAATTTCTCAAGCATAAATTCATAATTATATTAATTTTTCTACTATCTAATCATTCTAAAATCATTTATTATGGTATAATATCAAAGATTAACAACAATTCATCAAGGATCGACATTGCAACAATTCATCATCAACAATTTCGCCATACTTTTTATCATACTTTTATTAATTCATCATAAAAGACAAAACCTACATCAATCTTAATAATCTATCGATCATAATAAACCAGGATTATACCCCTTACCTCGATTCCTAGAGTTGACTCTCTTCTTTTGCGTTCTACCGAGTTCTTGTAATACCCAGTGAATTATTTTTACTCTGGATAATATTCGTATGATCAACTGGGTTCCGGTTTACTCTGAGAATTTATTGGGTAAAATAATTAGAGTAAACTGATGAGCTCAGAGCAAATCAAATTAATATTATCTGACCCTGAGGTTTTAATTATTGGAGCTTTAGAGACTAATTGGACCTTTAAGTTAGTTGTACTAACTAAATGATTTCTCTATGTATCATTTCTTTTCATTTTCCTTTTCATTTGGTGGAAAAAGATAGAAAGAAAGAAAGAAGTAAGAAAGAAGGAGAAGGAAAGGAAAGAAAAGAAGAAGAAAACCTAAGAGAGGAAGAACCTTGGAATCATCATCTACTCTTCATTAATTCATCTCATCTTCTTCATCATCATCCTCTATTCAAGGTGGGTTTTAGATAGATGCTTTAGTGTAGAGTTTCTTGAGTTTAGAGTTAGGTTAGATTTTGTGAGAAAGTGAGTAAACTTGCTAAAATTATGAATCTAACGGTTAAAAATCAAGATAAAGGGCGTAGTATAATCGTAATATGCATAGGAACATTGTTGATACTTGTTTTGGTTGTTTGACAATGTTTTGGTTTGGAAAAGTTGGATTTTGGGGTTTGGAAACCATGTAAACCGCAGCATAAAATTCTGCTTCTGGTGCGATTCGCCAGGCGAATCAGGAATCGCCAGGCGAATAAGGTCTCGCCACTAGTTCGCCGGGCGAAGTGCTGGCGAGGAGGGATTCGCCAGGCGAAATACTAAGTCGCCAGGCGAAAATCATGAGACAAAATATGTGTTGGCTACTGGAACTTGTGGATTTTCAAGAATTTGGTTTCGCCACTGGTTCGCCGGGCGAATTACTGGCGAAGGGGGATTCGCCAGGCGAAATCCTTACTCGCCAGGCGAATCTGGCTGTTTCTCAATAATTTTCTTTTCTTCAAAAATCCATAACTTTTGTTTCGTATATCTGATTTAAGTGTTCTTGGTATCGATAGAGAGCTATGAAAATACTCTATCTAATGGAAGTGAAAAATACTATTTTTGATGCTCGATTAAATAAATCGGAGGGAACCGGAAATGGTGTAACTTGGTGATATGTTGGATCCTCTGATTCTATTATATAATTGACTTATGTTTACCTATTCTCTTGTTGTTAAGCATGTTTGAGAGTATATGCATGTTAAAATACGAAATAGGTAGAGTGAGGAATATTACCATAAACTATGTTGGAACCTAGTAACGGCTAGGAAATTGTTGAATAACGTAATGACGATGTTCGTGCGTGAGGTGCCGAGGCGTGCGTCTATTACCGAACGGTATGGAAAGAATTACACTAGTATGGATCATGTTTAACTATGTTAAGTTGAAAAGAAGAAAGAGGTCTTAAGGCGAATATGGCCTGGTGATTGTCGAATACAATCACATTTGTGTGTATGTGTTCACGTAATCGTAACCGTGTATCTTGGGTGCAGTTTCATGGGTCTCGAGCTCCTCTGAAACGTATGCACAATTACTTGACATGTTTGATCCCCGTGTGTAGTACGAGTGGAACTTAAGGGTAGAGACTTGTGATGGTTAACAGGCCATGTGAAGTGACGGTTCACGGCTAACAGGACGTTGTTCCCGAATCTATTTTGTATGTCAAGTAAATGACAAGGATCCATGACTCGGGTCGACTTCTAGACATAGAAGAGGACGGGAAAAGGGGATGCCTTGGTAAGGTTATTGATTAGTGATATTGTGAGTTAACAAGACTCGTGAACATGGATCCATATAGTGTGTGTGAGTACTCAAAGTCACTTCCCTTCCCCTTTTGAATTGAGTTAGGTGTGATAGAACCTTGTAAAGTCGAGAGGACCTATAAGATAGGGAACTCACTAAGATTTGATGTATCTCACCCCATGTTGTTGATTATATTACAGGTACTACAGGTTCGGCAAAGGGTAAGGATAAGGTTGTTTGACTTTCCTTACTATCTCAGCTTTTTGGGATGGCAAGGCTTCCGTTGTGGAGTTTTTGAGATCATTGTCGATCTAGTTCTTAGTATTTATCTTTGGAACATTTTGTATATATATTATGCCATAGTTTTTTTGTATTAGGTATTTTTGGGCATGTATATGTATAATGTGTTTACTAGGGACTTGTATATTTCAGTACCAAGTGTGGTATTCATGTATAATATATGCTTTGATGTATGTATTTATATATGGGCATTACAGTTGGTATCAAAGCAGGTTGTATCCTCGACCTAGCCATGAAAAGTATAAGTATTTTCTTTCTGTTTCATATGTGTTGTGTCGCCATTGGTCATAACTGTTATATTTATGGTATTGAGCCTGATCAACTTAATCCTATCTGTATGACATTTAGGAACATGGTCGACGGGCACAGAAACAATCGTGGTCGACCCAGAACCACTCCGGCAGGGACTAATCCGCCAGGCGGCGAGGAAAATGTTCCATGGCCTCAGTTTCTACAGCAGATGCAACAACAACAGAATCAGTTTATGCAACAAATGGTACAGCAAATGGCTGGGGGTCTGCATCCTCCAGTGCTTATTCCAAAAGCTACAGGTGGAAGCTTTAGGGATTTCATCCATATGAATCCTCTGGAATTTCAGGGAGGGTTAGATCCTGTAAAGGCTCACGAGTGGATAGCTGGCATGGAAAGGATTTTCTTGATAGTCCAGTGCAGTGAGGAAAATAAGGTGGTTTTCGCTTCTCACTTGTTGAAGGGTTCTGCCATGAGGTGGTGGGAGAGTGCCTCAGCTTTGATAACTATTCAAGAGGTACCCAAGGTCTGGGAGCAGTTTAAGATAAATTTTATGGAGAAGTATTTCCCAAGTTCCTTAAGGACCCAGAAGGAATTTGAATTTCAACAGTTGAGACAAGGTACTTTGACTGTAGCCGCATATGCTGAGAGGTTCGAGGTAATGGCTGCTTATTCTAGGCAAGCCATGTATGCTCCGGACGAGAGGTGAAAGATTGATCAGTTTCTTTTTGGTTTGAGGGCTGAAATTTCGCATAGTGTGTCTCAGAGGGAGTTCACTAGTTATGTCGAATTGTTAAGGCAGTGTTACGTGGCAGAACACAACTTGAAGAAGGTGCCAGCGGAAGGAGAATTGAGTAGGTTGAATCAAAGTGATCGAGGGAGATCGAATCAACAATTTAGACTAAGACAACAAGCTTTCAAAGGGAAGCAAGTTCAAAGTTCTAGGACTAGTGCACCTCCTGTGTGCCGTTCTTGTGGTAAAGTCCATTCTGGTAGATGCAGTGTTGAAAGAATGAGGTGTTATCACTGTCAGAAAGTGGGCCACATGGCAAGGGATTGTCCTCAAAGTAGGAATCAAATGCAAGAAAGGAATATCGACCGAGTTTATACTTTGGATGCGAAGAAAGTAAAGGGTGACAACTTTTTGATTGCTGGTACGTGTTTCGTTAATGGGAATCCTTGCTTTGTATTATTTGATTGTGGAGCGACACACTCTTTTATATCGATGCAATGTGTGAAGTGACTTGGGTTGCAAGCTATTCCGTTGTCTCCACCCATGGTGGTTACTACTGCCATAAATGAGATAGTTGAAACACCTTTAATGTGTGAAAATTGTGTTTTATCTGTGGATGGAAGAGTTTTTCAGATTGATCTTATTTGTTTGCCGCTTAAGAAAGTGGATGTTGTTTTAGGAATGGATTGGCTTTATGCTAATTTGGTATTTATCGATTGTGAGGAAAAGCTAATCATTATTCCATCCATTGAGGCTACTCCAAAGGATGTGTTAACTACTATTTTAGAAGGTACGGTTGGAATGATAAATTTCTTGTTTAAGGAGGAAAAATCTATTCTTTTGATTCTCACTAAGGAGGAGAGTAGCAACCTTCAGGTTTTGATTATTTCGGTAGTCTGTGAGTTTCCCGAAGTTTTCCCCGAGGATATCACTTCTCTTTCTCCGGAGAGGGAAGTGGAATTCTCTATTGACCTGATACCGAAAACGGCTCCAATATCCGTTTCTCCGTATCGGATGGCACCACTTGAGTTAAGAGAATTAAAGGATCAGTTGGAAGATTTAATGGCTAAGCATTTTGTTCGACCCAGTGTTTCGCCCTGGGGAGCTCCAGTGTTGTTGGTAAAGAAGAAGGATGGTGGAATGCGGTTGTGTATTGATTACCGTCAGTTGAATAAGGTCACCATCAAGAATAAATACCCATTACCAAGGATAGGCGATCTGTTAGATCAATTGAAAGGAGCCCGTGTGTTCTTGAAGATTGATTTACGGTCGGGTTATCATCAGATTCATGTGAAGAGTTCAGATGTACCAAAGACCGCATTTAGAACCCGTTATGACCATTATGAATTCTTAGTAATGCCTTTCGGTGTGACGAATGCTCCTGCAGTTTTTATGGACTATATGAATCGGATATTTTAACCTTACTTAGACTAATTTATGGTGATCTTCATTGATAACATGCATATTTATTCTCGTGATTCTCAAGAGCACGGAGAACACCTAAGAATCGTTTTATCCATCTTACAAGAGATACAACTTTTTGCTAAGCTAAGCAAGTGTGAGTTTTGGATGTCGGAGGTTAATTTTCTTGGTCATGTCATATCTCAGGGAGGTGTAGTGGTAGATACATCAAAAGTTAAAGCAGTGATTAATTGGGGGAGACCAAAGAATGTTTTCGAAGTTAGAATTTTCTTGGGATTGGCAGGTTATTACAGAAGGTTTATCAAAGGCTTTTCTCAATTGGCTTTACCAATGACGAAACTTACTCGAAAGGATTGTCCATATGAGTGGGATTCGACTTGTGAAAGAAGTTTTATGAGTTTGAAGGAAAGATTAACGACCGCTCCTGTCTTGATTATTCCTGATCCTAGTAAGTCGTATAAGGTATTTTGTGACGCATCGAAGATGGGATTAGGAGGTGTGTTAATGCAAGATGGTCATGTGGTGGCTTATGCTTCTCGACAGTTAAAAGTTCATGAAGAGAATTATCCAACACATGATTTGGAATTGGCGGTAGTTGTGTTTACACTGAAAGTGTGGCGTCATTATTTGTATGGGGTACATTTTGAGATGTTCAGCGACCACAAGAGCTTAAAGTATCTTTTTTACCAGAAAGAGTTGAACATGCGTCAAAGGAGATGGATGGAGTATTTGAAGGATTATGATTTGTAACTAAAGTACCATCCGGGTAAAGCGAATAAAGTGGCGGATGCATTAAGCAGAAAAGTGTTACATAATGCCGATTTAATGATGTTAGAGTATGCCTTATTGGAAAAGTTTAGGGATCTAAATCTTCAATTTGGTTGGACTCCTAATGGTGTGATTATGGGAAACTTGAATGTTAATTCTACCCTTAGAGAGGAAATTCAACGAGGACAAGTGTTGGATGAGAAGTTACAAGAAGTGTTAGTACAACCGGGTTTTGTGCGAGCTACCGACGGAATTATTTTGTTTAACCAAAGGATTTGTGTACCGGATGACACGGTGTTGAAAAGAAGGATTTTGGAAGAAGCCCATAAGGGTGCTTTTACTATACATCATGGTTCTTAGAAGATGTATCAAGATTTAAAAAGGGACTATTGGTGGCCCGATATGAAAAAGGATATTGTGGTGTACGTATCGGAGTGTGCGATATGCTAACAAGTGAAGATTGAACACCAAAGACCAGGTGGCTTATTGCAACCTTTAGAAATTCCATTATGGAAGTGGGATAGTATTTCTATGGACTTTGCAGTTGGATTACCCCTGTGACCAAGGTGTTTATGATTCTATTTGGGTGATTGTAGATCGGTTGACAAAATCTGCGCATTTCTTAGCCGTAAATACTACTTACAAGGCGAGTCATCTCGCGAAGTTGTTCATTTTGGAAATTGTGAGGTTACATGGTATTCCCTCTAGTATTGTTTCGGATAGAGATCCAAAGTTTACTTCAAGATTTTGGAGAGCTTTTCAACAAGCTATGGGAACGAAGTTGTGTATGAGCACGTCGAATCATCCACAAACGGATGGTCAGACGGAACGGACAATACAAACCATAGAGGATATGTTAAGGGCTTGTGTACTTGAAAGTGGAGGAAATTGGATAGAACTTTTACCATTGATTAAGTTCTCTTATAACAACAGTTATCATGCAAGTATTGGTATGGCTCCTTACGAAGCATTGTATGGAAGGAAATGTAGGACGCCATTGTGTTGGGCAGAAGTTGGTGAAGATTGAATTTTGGGACCCGAGGTTATCCAAGAGACTACGGAAAAGATTAGAATGATCCGTGATAAAGTTAAACAAGCACAAGATCGTCAGAAAAGTTATGCGGATAACCGTAGAAGACCTTTAGAGTTTGATGAAGGTGATCACGTATTTTTGAAAGTTACTCCGAGATTGAGATTCAAAGGACCGTTTAAGTCGCAGAAGTTAAGTCCGAGATACGTGAGACCGTATCAAATTTTAGAAAGAATTGGTGAAGTAGCTTACAGATTAGCCTTACCGCCTTCTCTGTCAAAGATGCACGATGTTTTTCATGTATCTCAACTTCGGAAGTTTGTTCCAGATCCTCTTCAGCCACTCCTACCAGATACAGTTGAGATAGAAGCAGATTTAACGTTTGAGCCTCAACTGAGTCGTATCACAGGAAGAGAAACTAAAGTGTTAAGGAATAAGGAGATTCCTCTTGTTAAGGTTCAGTGGGATGAGACGCATCCGGGTGATGCAACTTGGGAACTAGAATATGAGATGCGAGAAGTTTATCCTCATCTTTTCAGGTAATTGTTTTAAATTCGTGGGCGAATTTCTATTAAGGGGGGGGGGGGGAGGATGTAATACCCCGTGAATTATTTTTACTCTGGATAATATTCGTATGATCAACTGGGTTCCGGTTTACTCTGAGAATTTATTGGCCAAAATAATTATAGTAAACTGATAAGCTCAGAGCAAATCAAATTAATATTATCTGACCCCTGAGGTTTTAATTATTGGAGCTTTAGAGACTAATTGGACCTTTAAGTTAGTTGTACTAACTAAATGATTTCTCTATGTATTATTTCTTTTCATTTTCCTTTTCATTTGGTGGAAAAAGATAGAAAGAAAGAAAGAAGTAAGAAAGAAGAAGAAGGAAAGGAAAGAAAAGAAGAAGAAAACCTAAGAGAGGAAGAACCTTAGAATCATCATCTACTCTTCATCAATTCATCTCATCTTCTTTATCATCATCCTCTATTCAAGTTGGGTTCTAGATAGATGCTTTAGTGTAGAGTTTCTTGAGTTTAGAGTTAGGTTAGATTTTGTGAGAAAATGAGTAAACTTGCTAAAATTATGAATCTAACGGTTAAAAATCGAGATAAAGGGCGTAGTATAATCGTAATATGAATAGGAACATTGTTGATACTTGTTTTGGTTGTTTGACAATGTTTTGGTTTGGAAAAGTTGGATTTTGGGGTTTGGAAACCATGTAAACCGCAGCAGAAAATTTTGCTTCTGGTGCGATTTGCCAGGCGAATGAGGTCTCACCACTAGTTCACCGGGCGAAGTGCTGGCGAGGAGGGATTCGCCAGGCAAAATACTAAGTCGCCAGGCGAAAATCATGAGACAGAATATGTGTTGGCTACTAGAACTTGTGGATTTTCAAGAATTTGGTTTCGCCACTGGTTCATCGGGTGAATTACCGGCGAAGGGGGATTCGCCAGGCGAAATCCTTACTCGCCAGGCGAATCTGGCTGTTTCTCAATAATTTTCTTTTCTTCAAAAATCCATAACTTTTGTTTCGTATATCCGATTTAAGTGTTCTTGGTATTGATAGAGAGCTATGAAAATACTCTATCTAATGGAAGTGAAAAATACTAGTTTTGATGCCCGATTAAATAAATCGGAGGGAACCAAAAATGGTGTAACTTGGTGATATGTTGAATCGTGTGATTCTATTATATAATTGACTTATGTTTACCTATTCTCTTGTTGTTAAGCATGTTTCAGAGTATATGCATGTTAAAATACGAAATAGGTAGAGTGGGGAATATTACCATAAACTATGTTGGAACCTAGTAACGGCTAGGAAATTGTTGAATAACGTAATGACGATGCTCGTGCGTGAGGGGTCGAGGCGTGCGTCTATTACCGAACGGTATGAAAAGAATTACACTATTATGGATCATGTTTAACTATGTTAAGTTGAAAAGACAAAAGAGTATGGCCTGGTGATTGTCGAATACAATCACATTTGTGTGTATGTGATCACGTAATCGTAACCGTGTATCTTGGGTGCAGTTTCATGGGTCTCGAGCTCCTCTGAAACGTATGCACAATTACTTCACAGGTTTGATCCCCGTGTGTAGTATGAATGGAACCTAAGGGTATAGACTTGTGATGGTTAACAGGCCATGTGAAGTGACGGTTCACGACTAACAGGCCGTTGTTCCCGAATCCATTTCGTATGTCAAGTAAATGACAAGGATCCATGACTCGGATCGACTTCTAGACGTAGAAGAGGACGGGAAAAGGGGATGCCTTGGTAAGGTTATCGATTAGTGATATTGTGAGTTAACAATACTCATGAACATGGATCCATATAGTGTGTGTGAGTACTCAAAGTCACTTTCTTTCCCCTTTTGACTTGAGTTAGGTGTGATAGAACCTTGTAAAGCCGAGAGGACCTATAAGATAGGGAACTCACTGAGATTTGATGTATCTCACCCCATGTTGTTTACTATATTACAGGTACTACAGGTTCGGCGAAGGGTAAGGATAAGGTTGTTTGTCTTTCTTTACTATCTTAGCTTTTTGGGATGACAAGGCTTCCGTTGTGGAGTTTTTGAGATCATTGTCGATCTAGTTCTTAGTATTTATCTTTGGAACATCTTGTATATATATTATGCCATAGTTTTTTTGTATTAGGTATTTTTGGGCATGTATATGTATAATGTGTTTACTAGGGACTTGTATATTTCAGTACCAAACGTGGTATTCATGTATAATATATGCTTTGATGTATGTATTTATATATGGGCGTTACAGTTCTCCTCTTGGTTCTCTGAAAGCCCTAGCCTCTCTTCCGTTCTTCTCAAATGTTACGATCGTACAAAATGAATTATCTTTCCTTGTTTTACTTGTTTAACCCTAGGACCCTTTCTATGGCTTGCCTCTTATGCCCTTACTTAATTCACACACTCTTACCACTATGCCCTTATCCTTATTTTCACTCTAATATTCTTATTTTAATTATTATTATAAATCTAATAATAGAACTAAATTATTTAAATCTAAATAATTATAATAATTGACTCTCACACAACAATGCTTCATCCCACATCATCATACATCACATAATTCCTTAATAAATCACAAACAATTTATTTAGATAAATAATTCTAAATTTATGGGGTGTTACATATGTGAGGTATGTGATTAATTTTTTTTCCTTAAATTCACGTTGAATTGAGGATTGAAATCGAAGAGAATCACAATCTTGATTCTCAAGGATTAGGAAACACGAGTGTTGGTGAGAATTGAGCGATTTGCACAAGAACAAAGATGAACAACAAAAACGGTAGCTTGAATACAAAGGTTCTAGTATTCGACGGAAAGAATTGGAATCAGTGGCCGATTTAGATGTGTGTATTATTTGGCGCTCAATATGTTCTTGATCTCGTCAATGACGGTTACACGCCGGTTGTAGAAAACACAACAGAAGCACACAAAAATGTGCAACATGAAACATGGAAGAAGGAACGTAAGACGTTGTTCAATATCCAATGTGTGGATACAGAGGTGTTTGAGAAGATTGTCAACTTGACGACAGAGAAGGTCGCGTGGGATACACTTGTGTGGTGATATGGTGGCGACGCATTAGTGAAGAAAGTAAAGTTACAGTCACTATACAAGAAATACAAGAATCTCAGTATAAAGAACAATTTGAAGGTGCCTAATTACATCTCCAGAGTGATTGTGGTCACGAATAAGTGAAGTCTTGTGGAGAAACATTCTTTGAACAAGTAATCATTGAAAAGTTACTAAGATCACTTACTCCTTAGTTTGATTACATTGTTGTAGCCATAGAACGATCGAAAGACACTAGCACCATGAGAATTGAAAAGCTTCAGAGTAGTTTAGAGGCAAAAGAATTGTGTTTGACTGAAAGAAACTTTGAAAGGGAAATAAAACAAGCTCTGAAAGCTTCTTTTGTCATGAAGAACAAGAAGCAAGCATGGCTAGAAAACAAGAAAAAGAATGGTGGTGGTGCTCAGAAGTTAGAACTCTCCATTTCAGATGAGAAGTAACACAAAAATGTTCAGAAGGTAAAGGAGAAGTTTAATAAGAGAAAAGATCAGTGCTACAATTGCAACAAGTTTAGTCATTATACTGTCGATTGCTGGTCAAACATGGTTAGCAAGGGTGAAGAAGCCAACATAGCCATATGATATTAAGAGGATGAACTTGTGCTATTGATGTCATCTGAGAATGTAGGTTGAATAATGGTATACTATTAGTATATGGACACTGGCTGCTCAAATCACCTAACTGGAAACAAGCAATGACTGGTTGATTTTGACTTCGGCAGAAAGACCATGATCATATGTGTTGAGGATGAGTATCTGAATGTTGGAGGAATGTGATATGTCATAGTGAAACTAAAGAATGGAAAAATTGTACTGATTAAGGATGTATGGTATGTTCCTGGCATGGATAGCAATATGATAAGTGTATGTCAGCTACTTGAAAAAGGTTTTCCAGTAACCATCAAGGAAAATCTCTTGATGTTGTAAGACTGTAATCAGAATTCGATTATGCAATCTGAGCTTGGAAGAAAAAGGACATTCAAGGTGAATGTTGCAACTGTCGACACTCAATGCCTTAGTGCGACAAGTGCTGAAGGGGAAAGTGAGCTATGGCACAAGAGATTTGGACATATGAACCTCAGAAGCTTAGAACATATGAGTTTAAAGATTTTGGTACATGGAATTCCAAAGATTTTGGCACCAGATAAATAATGTGATATATGTATGAGAGGCAAGAAACCAAGATTGTCATTCTAATAAAAAATGCCTCAAAGAGCAACTCGTGCTTTGGGCGTGATGTATGTGGGTTATTTGAGGTACATTCACTTGGAGAAAATAAGTACTTTATGTCATTTATGGAAGATTTCACAAGAATGACACCAGTAGTACTCATAAAGTTCAAACACGAGGTGTTTGTTGAGTTCAAGAAATTAAAAGTGAAGGCTGAAAATCAAAGTAGACAAGGGTTGAAGATCCTCAGAACCGATGGTGGAGGTGAGTTCAATTGAACAGATTTCAAGAAGATCTATGATGACCATGTAAAAAAGCATGAGGTGCCTGCTCCATACACTCCATAACATAATGGTCTTGCTGAAAGAAAACAATCTACCTCACATATTGTGGGGTGAAACCATTTCCACGTGAACATATGTGCTCAACATATGTCCAATAAAGAAGTTAAAGGAAGTAGTTCCTTTAGAGAATTGGACTAGAAGAAAGCAAAGTGTGAGCCATTTCAAGGTATTTGGTTATGTATGTTACAAACATATACCAGATGCTACTAGAAAGAAATTAGATGACAGAAGTAGAGTCATATTGTTTATAGGTTACCATTGTACAAGTGTTTTAAGCTATATTGCCCAGTCACCAACAAAGTTGAAGTTAGTAGAAATGCCATAGCGAATGAATAAAAAACATGGGATTGGAACAAGTCTCAATCCAAGTCTAATGCAATGTCAACATTAGAGTCTGATTCTGCCTCTGAAGGAGATTATTCCTTTGAAGGAGATTCTGCCTCTAAAGAAGATTCTACCTCTGAAGGAGATTCTCCCTCTAAAGGTGAGTCTGCCTCTAAAGGTGAATCTGACTCTGAAGGTGAGTCTGAACTTGAAGGTGAGTCTGACTTTGATGGTGACTCTGACTCTGAAGTTGAGTCTGACCCTTAAGGTGACTTTGACTTTAAAGGTGAGTCTGACTCTAAAGGTGATCCTGCCTTTGAAGGTGATCCTAACTCTAAAGGTAATCCACCCTCTGAAGGTGTACCTTTGAAGGTGGCAATGCCTCTAACGGTGGATTTGCCTCTAAAGGTGAACTTGCGTAGTTTAAGATGCCATAGAGAATTATACAGATACCATGGTGACTTGCAGACTTCGAGTTGCTGCATGATACTGAGATTGAATATGAAGGGGAAGTCATACAGTGTGGCGTGATGATGGAATATGAACCTTTCAGCTTCAAAGAGGCACTCGAGAAGAAAGTGTGGATGAAGGCCATAAAGGAAGAACTTGAGGCAATAAAAAGAAACACGACATGGGAATTGATTGTTCTACATAAGAAGAAAAAATCCATTAGTGTGAGATGGGTTTTCAAGATAAAGTTGAAGCCAACTGGTTTCGTTTCCAAGCATAAATCAAGGTTAGTATCTAAAGGATTCCTACAAAATTCTGGTTTAGACTACTTTGAAGTGTTTGCACCTATAGCTAGACATGAAATCATAAGATTGGTTATTGCTATAGCTGCAAATAGGAATTGACCTCTGATACATTTAGATGTAAAATTATATTTTCTAAATGGTCCATTGCAAGAATAAGCTTATGTGTTACAACCTCCTGGATTTGTGATAGAGAATAAAGAAGGGAAGGAGTACAAACTTCATAAAGCCTTGTACGGGCTGAAACAAGCTCCAAGGGCTTGGAATTTGGAAATTGATTCATTATTCAAGCATCAGGGATTTAAAAAATGTGAAATAGATTATGGTGTGCTTGTGTGGCATACCTCTAATGGCAATGTGATTTTGGTGTGTTTTATGTAGATGACATATTGTTAACAAGGAGCTGTAATTCTGAGATAAACAAGTTCAAAAAGGTACTGATGAATGCATTTGATATGAATGACCTTGGAAACATGGTATATTTTCTAGGGATGGAGATTTTATACTCTGATAAGGGAATCATTTTGCACTAACTGAAGTATGAGCTTGAGTTCCTGAAGAGACTTGAGATGATGAATTGTAAGTCAGCAGTCACACCCACTGAGACAAACCATAAAGTGGATTCTGATGTTGATGATGAGGACGTAGATGCTACAACTTTCAAATATTTGGTTGTCTCTCTAAGATATATGTATAACACCAGGCCTGACATATGTTATGCAGTTGTAATGATAAGTAGGTTTATGAGTAAGCCAAAGTGGTCTTGCCAAGAATCTAGTGCTACATGGAAGAAGCAATCACATTGACACGAAGTTCAAAATGGAGTGCTTGAGGTTGTTCACTACAACACTCAGAAGTAACTTGTAGATGTATTGGCCAAGGAAATCAAAATTGAACACTTCTTCAATTTGAGGTATGGAATTGGTGTTGTTGATTTTTAATCTTGAATATGAATTAAGGGGTGGTGTTAAATTTAATTTAAATTCAATTTGATTAGGTTTCAATTTCATTTGCATTTGAGTTTGGGCTAGTGTATGATGAGTCCAAGCCTTTGTGGTTGGAATCAATTTTGGTAAAACTAACTTGACAGTAAGATGTTGGACAAGATGTCCTAACATGAAGAACTAACTGAAGATCAAGATGTTGGACAAGATGTCCTATCATGATGAGTCGACATCTTTGTTTGTTACTTTTCAGGTTTAATTATGTTATTCCAGATTTTAGATTATTATGGGATTATTTGTTTTTCCTAGGTGGCATCCAAGATTGAAGAATCAGAGATTCTGATTCTAATTTGAAGATGTTGTTTCTAAGTGTGGAGACACTTTAGGAAACTTAGGATTGGAGAAACTATTCTAGAGGAGAATTAGTTACAGATTCTGTGGAGCAGAATTGCTGCATTTCTGAAGCCCAAATCCAGCCTTGTTTATGGTTATAAATAAGAGGGATTTAACCTAGGAAAAGTGTGGAAAAATACATTGTTGCCTAGTGTGTTTAGGGTTTGTATTTTGTGAGCCTCTCTTGTATTATGTGAATATTTGAGTTGGACTATTTTATTGAGTTGTAATTATTCAGTCACTACTGTGATTGAAAGGGATTTGAGAAGGGTCTCATACCTAGGAGTGTATTAGGTAGAAATATAGCACGAGTAGTGATTAGGTGATAAGTTGTAAACAGAGGTGTTTAGCTTTGAACTAATACTGCTTAGTGGATTTCATTCTTGGCTTGGAAGCCCCCAGACGTAGGTGAGTTGCACTGAACTGGGTTAACAATTGTTGTGTGTTTTCTTTACCTTCTGCATTCTGTTATTATCCTTGTTCTTGTCATTGAGAAGCAGAAATCAAGTGTCTCGACATCCTGTTAGACATCTCCGTGATCTACTATACAAGAATTTCAATTGGTATCAAAGCAGGCATCCTGCTTTGCATCTGGGTGAGATTCAGGGACGATACTTTCTGGTTCAATGGATAAAGAAGGAGGAAATTTAAATAGACCACCCATTCTTGATGGTTCTAATTATGAATATTGGAAAGTGTGCATGGTGGCATTTATCAAGTCTATGGATGGTAAAGGGTAGGACCCACCAAAGGCCAAAGATAAGGATGGGAAGATCACTGATGAGTTGAAACCTGAGGAAGAATGGGATGATGAAGATGATAAGCTTGCTTAAGGTAACTCCAAAGCCTTGAATGCCTTGTTCAATGATGTTGACAAGAACATATTTAGGCTGATAAAAAACTGTAATGTCGCCAAGGATGCTTGGGAGATTCTGAAAACTGCACATGAAGGTACTTCTAGGGTAAAATCCTTAAGACTTCAACTTCTCACTGCCAAGTTTGAGAACTTGAGGATGAAGGAGAATGAAAGTATACAAGACTTTCATATGAATATTGTTGATATTGCCAACACTTCAAGTGATCTTGGAGAGAAAATTCCAGAAGCCAAGTTAGTTTAGAAGATCTTAAGGTCACTTCCAAAGAAATTTGATATGAAGATGACTGCTATTGAGGAAGCACATGATATAAACACTATGAAAGTGGATGAGCTCATGGGATCTCTTCAAACTTTTGAGATGACCTTGAATGAGAAAACTGAGAAAAAGAAAAGTTTAGCCTTGGTGTCTAATCAAGATGATGGCAAGACAAAGGAAGGATTGTCTAAGGCTGTTGTGCTCCTCGGAAAATAGTACAATCAATTACTGAAGAGGATGGAAGGAGAGTTGAGGGAAAATTTCAAAACTCAGTCATCTGACAGCCACAAAAGGATGGATTTTGGAAGAAAATCCAAAAGTGAAGAGAAAGCAGGCAAATGGAATGGAATCAAGTGCTATGAATGTGAGGGTGTTGGACATATTAAATCTAAGTGTCCTACCTTTCTCAAGAAATAAAAGAAAGGCTTGACTACATCATGGTCTGAAGATGATTCTGCAAGTGATGAAGAATCACCTAAACAGGTTTCTGCTCTTACAAGGGTATTTGATTCTGATATAGAATCTGATATTGGAGAACTCTCATATAATGATCTGGTCAACTCCTATAGGGAGTTGTACACCAGAAGTGCAGAAGTTTGTCAGTTAGGAGAGGATCAACATGGTGTTATTATGTGACTTGAGGCTGAAAGATTGAGGCACCTTGACATCATATCTAATCTAAAGGAGGAAGTTATATTGCTCAACTCCAAACTTGACAATATAACCAAAACTGTTAGAATGCTTAACAACAGTTCTGATGTGCTAGATGAGATCCTTCATTTTGGGAGGGATGCTGGAGATATCAGAGGACTTGGTTACAATGATCAAGTTGTGATGAGTAATAGAAAGGAGCCAGAATCTAGTTCTGCTCAGCCCAAAAGAAGACGGACTCAAAAAATGCCAAAAGGGATGTCTCAACATCAATGTAGACATCAGAAAGATACTTTAGGCAAAAAGAAGCAAGACTAGAAATCTCATCATTGTGGTAAGTATGGTCATATTAAACCTTACTGCTACAAGTTACATGACTATCCCAAGTCTGGTTCTCAATCCAGAAAGATGCAAGCTGGTAAAACAGGAAAGAAGTGAAGTCCCAAGAATGAGTCTGTGGCTCTAATAGCCCATTCCTCTCTAAGAAGATCTACAGAAGAAAAGTGGTACTTTGATAGTGGGTGTTTAAGACACATGACTGGTGTCAAGAACTTTTTGGTGAATATAGAATCACATGCCTCCAATTAAGTCACTTTTGGAGATGGGTCCAAACTAAAAATTAAAGGAGTTGAAAAATTGGATCGTGCTGGGAAACCTATACTTGACAATGTGCTGCTTATCGAGGGTCTGACTGCTAATTCAATTTGTATCAGTCAACTCTATGACCAAGGTCTAAAGGTCAACTTTACCAAATCTGAATGTTTGGTTATGAATGATAAAGATAAAGTTATCATAAAGGGTGCAAGATCAAAAAATAACTACTATGTATGGACTTCTTTATAGACAGAATGCTCATTAAAGTCAAATGGGAAGCATCACAAAACTTCCTCAGAACTGAACATTGATAAATGTCAAAGTGGAAGGTTAACTAAGATGTCACACAGGAAGTTGCAACATCAGACTATCTCAAGGATTCAGGACCTTCTTCATAGGGTCTCCATGGTTGACAATTTTGAAGGAAGAAGGTGCGCTTATGCTGTCATTAATGACTCAACTACAGAAGCTGAAGGCATAGCAACATGGATTAGTTACTCTCAGTTCATAGAAATAAGACAGGTGTTGGTTGGGCATAATGTTACACAAGATGTTGGGACATTATTCTGTGACAACTTGAGCTTCACTGGTGATATAAAAAATTAGGTCAAGATATTAAGGGGCAAATTATGGTTTTTCTTACTGGAAGGTTTAGAAATTTTAATTTGTGGGAACACTATTCAAGGGTATGTATGGTTTCAAAAACAATAATTTCAAGTTTACCTAAACCGTTGGTGCGCATGTTTGCCCCATACTGCATCATCTCCCACAAATTTCTTCATCGGAGAAAGACAAATTTCTGCCTTCAAGTGCTACAAGATGTCTTAACAACACTCTTCTAGAGGAATATCTAAGAAGGAAAATGTGTCTTCATCAGCGGCTAGAGGTAGGTCTGAAGAGTTATCTGCTGAAGATGCCATTGATGTTGTCCCCTTGGATGTGGTTCCATGCAAGCCTGATAAACTGACTGTAAGAAGATCTAAGAACATTTCCCCAGGTAATCCCTCAAATACCCCTGGTGCTTTTTCTAACCTTAGGAAGGAAAAAGAAATTTTTAACACGAATGAGAGGATTGGAAAAATAGTGGATAAGGTCATAAGTCTAGGGGATCAAATGAATGTTGTTGGAATCACTAGACCACTGGCTTAGATACTTCCCACTACTTCTACTCTGGTTGGTGAACCGAAGGTGGTGACTGAGAAAAATGTTGATGAGGATATTGATGAAGGAGATGATCATGAAATTTCAGAAGGGAACCTTCACACCCTTCCTGATTCTGTTGTAAGAGATGTTGGAACAGATGATGGAACATCTCCATCTGTAGAAGAATCTCAAGAACAGGCATCTAAGGGAGAGGTTGCTAATAAGGTTATCAATGTTGATAACTTGCCCTCTGATGATGAAATCATTACCAAGAGTCTCCACCTGAGCGTGTCCAAGAGATTGAAGAGTAGAAAAGGTAAGGGCGTGGATACTGAAAACACCCCAATCAGAAGAACTAAGAAATAAGTGGTTGGACCTTATAAACCTTGGAGGAAGGTCACTGTTATGTCAAAAAAGAGAAAGGCTGAGTCTGATACTGAGTCAGACTATGATGTTGCAGAAGATATCCAGGACATCATGTGTGCAAAGAAGCCAGTTTCTAAGAAGAAGGTTGTTGTTCTTCCTAAAGTTCCCTTGGATAATGTCTCCTTCTATGCTCTTGAAAATATGGAGAGTTGGTCATATGTGTACCAAAGAAGAGTAGCTCTGGAAAGGGAACTGGGGAAGAATGCCCTAGAATGCCAAGAGGTGGTGAAACTGATTGTGGATGCAGGGTTGTTGAAGATAGTCACTAAACTAGGGTCCTGCTATGAGAGGCTGGTCAAGGAATTTGTGTAAATATTCCTGAAGGCTATAATGATGCAACCAACGAAGACTATAGGAGAGTGTATGTCAGAGGAAATGTTGTGACATTCTCCTCCACCGTGATTAACAGGTTTCTAGGAAGATCAATAGACCCTCAAACTGAATGTGAAGATACTAATGATCAAGTGTGTCAGAAGATCACCTGTAACACTGTGAAGCATTGGCGAAGCAAGGGGAAGCTGTCAGTTGGGAAGCTCAGTGTGAAGTATGCAATTCTACATAGAATTGGTACTGTCAACTGGGTGCCCACCAACCATACTTCAACCATATCAGATGGACTAGGAAGACTCATCTATATTATTGGTAAAGGGAGAAAGTTCGATTTTGGGACTTATATCTTTGATCAAATTCTGAAGCAATCTTCATCAATTACAGTCAAACTTCCTATATGTTTTCCTTCACTTATTTGTGGCATAATTCTGGACCAGTGCCCTGGTATTCTAGTATTTGCAGATCATGCAATGAAAATGAAATCTCCCTCGACATTGCATTATAAGTTGTTTGCTGGAAGTCATGTCCCAGATATTGCTTCAACATCTGCTCCAACATCTACTCTTACAACTTCAAAGGAGGAAACCATTGCTCAGCTGAAGGAGACCTGCAGGGAGCCTGATGCCAACATCAAATCCAGTACAGCTAGGAATGCTAAACTTGAGCAGTTAATACAAGCCTTGACTGTTGAGCAAGACAAGGACACTGAAGCTAACACTGGTGGTGTTGAGAAGAATGTTGCTGGAAATAATGAGGTGAATACTGATGATGTTGTTCAAGAGGTTGCTGTTGATGATGACTTTGGCGGAGATGAAGAAGAGGAAGAAAATGATGAGGAAACTGAATATGACTGCTGAATGTTGTCTTCTTTTTATTTATTTTTGTGGTTACGTAAGGGCTTAATGCCCAGGATTATGTTTGACACTTTATGTGCTTGTTTTATACTCTAATACTTTATGCTTTTGCTTGGTTATTTAGTTAGTCTGCCTTTGTCATATTATGGCTAAAAGGGGGGAGTAATACTAACTTTACTAACTACTGTCTGCTAATTATTGCTGCTGCTGCAAACCATTGAGGGGGAGTATGCTACTAACTTTGCAGAAGAAGGAACTGGTTGAGGGGGAGGTAAATTGTTTGATGGTTTTCCGCTGCTGATGTTCTGATGTTTTGTTTCTTGGCCTTGGACTGTGGTTTTCTGTCTGCAAGTTTCTTTTAGTTAGTTTTAGCCAAAATTTGCCAAAGGGAGAGATTGATGAGTCCAAGCCTTTGTGGTTGGCGTCAATTTTGGTAAAACTAACTTGACAGTAAGATGTTGGACAAGATGTCCTAACATGAAGAACTAACTAAAGATCAAGATGTTAGACAAGATGTCCTATCATGATGAGTCGACATCTTTGTCTGTTACTTTTCAGGTTTAATTATGTTATTCCAGATTTTAGATTATTATGGGATTATTTGTTTTTCCTAGGTGGCATCCAAGATTGAAGAATCAGAGATTCTGATTCTAATTTGAAGATGTTGTTTCTAAGTGTGGAGACACTTTAAGAAACTTAGGATTGAAGAAACTATTTTAGAGGAGAATTAGTTGCAGATTCTGTGGAGCAGAATTACTGCGTTTCTGAAGCCCAAATTCAGTCTTGTTTATGGTTATAAATATGAGGGATTTAACCTAGGAAAAGTGTGGAAAAATACATTGTTGCCTAGTGTGTTTAGGGTTTGTATTTTGTGAGCCTCTCTTGTATTGTGTGAATACTTGAGTTGGACTGTTTTATTGAGTTATAATTATTCAGTCACTGCTGTGATTGAAAGGGATTTGAGAAGGGTCTCATACCTAAGAGTGTCTTAGGTAGAAATATAGCACGGGTAGTGATTAGGTGACAAGTTGTAAATGGAGGTGTTTAGCTTTGAACTAATACTTCTTAGTGGATTTCATTCCTGGCTTGGAAGCCCCCAGACGTAAATGAGTTGCACCAAATTGGGATAACAATTGCTGCATGTTTTCTTTACCTTATGCATTTTGTTATTATCCTTGTTCTTGTCATTGAGAACCAGAGATCAAGTGTCTCAACATCCTGTTAGACATCTTTGTGATCTGCTATACCAGAATTTCAGTGTATATAAACCCAAAGTTAGTTACAATTGTAATAACAAGATTTCAAAAATTGAGTTTGTTGAGAAATTGAGTTAATTACATAATTCTCTCTCTCTCTCTCTCTCTCTATATATATATATATATATATATATATATATATATATCCCTCTGCAATTCTTTCAAGTTCATCATCATCATCATCTTCTTCTTCTGCATCAATGGAGTTTCATTGTTAACTCTAACAAGTCCCAAATTGATTAGAAAAGCGAAAACTTGAGCATTTAGAAGTGTGATAACTCACACACTTATCACCTTAAGGTTTTGAGTGAGTATGTGGTGTCTCTCTCATAAGATGTGTTGTTCATAAATAAAAGTCCCAAAAATATAAAAATGCTCCCTCACGTTAAACTCTAAATTGATGTCCCAACAAACTTTCCTTTGTGGCTAACTTTCTCAAAGCCAATTATTTCCCTGTTATTGATTTCTTGTAGGTAATCCTGATCACAATCCTAATTACACTTTCAGTAGTATTTTGAATTCTAGAGAAGTGCTTTTGAATGGTAAGAAATGGAGGACTAGTGGCAGTAAAATAGGGAATGTGATGTCTTAATCCGTGGCTACGAAGGGATATTGATCTTTGGCTTCATTTTCCTTAAAACTAAGGTGTGTGTGTGTGTGTGTGTCCTTTTGATAGAATAATTTGAGAAATTTAGCCAAACGAGGTAGAATGAAATCGTATATACTTATGCTATCAATAAAAATCTGAACAATGAGCTCTCTAATTTTTCCTTGGAAACACGTCGTGCCAACTCCTTGATTTCCCTTCAAGGCATTAAAAGATTGATAAGAGCACCAAATGTTATGGTTAAAATACAAAGTAACAATAATAAAATACGGATAATGGAGATAAAGCTTAATTTATTGATGGTTGACTTAAATTAAAACTAGTACAATTGAATCTTCTCGGACATTACAAAAAAGGTGCAATGGAAATGATTGAGCTAATGATGAGGAAACACTAAAAAAGAATATGATAGAAGAGAATAGCTAAACGAATCATTGTCTACCTCTACCCTCTTTCTCTCCCTTATTTAACTACCAAATCATTCAACAATCTATTAGACATTATGACTTTCTTACTCGTTCACTTCTCTTGATCACTTGAAAAATTATCATTTATCCCTGAAAGTGCAGCCACAATATCGCTGGGTATACATTTTATGTTTTGATGTTTTTGTCAATTTCAATATTGTTGTTTAGTCTGTTTGCGTATTTATAATTTGCCTCTCATTTATTATTCGTGTGCTTGTACGATATTCATATTTCATTTGTACTGTAATCGCATTGACTATTGTCATATGTACCACTAAGAACTCTCTTTGCTTAATTGAATAAGAGTTTCTTTTGATCCATGATATTGTTTTTTAGCCTAGCAAGTTGCTACTATGTCATTTGAACATGCGTTGCTTGAATGACAAGTTAGAACTCTTAAATTTGAAATTTCAGTTGCTTGATTCAAATCAAGTGTAAAACACAATTCGAAAAATTAATGTGGGACAATTGGGGGTTTGCCTCGTGACCATTTGATCTGAATTACAAAATAAACATGATTCAAATCACAACCTCATGTGATCTGATTCAAGTGTAAAAATTGACTCAAATTAATTGTCCTTTTCGAAGCCATACTTGAGCTTTGCTCAAATTGATTTTAAGGTTATTGGATCATGATTGAAATTCTGGTACCAAATATGTGTGATGTCACACACGAAGTTACAACAACACACTCTGCACAATGGACAAAATAAACAATAGAAGAACACACCAAATTGTTAACCCAGTTCAGTTCAAACAACCTAATCTGGGGGCTACCAAGCCAGGGATGAAATTCACTACTTGTAGAATTAATTTACAGACTAAACAACCCAATTGACAATCTCCTAAACTTAATTCCTACTAGTGACTTCCTACCTAAGAAACCACTTAGATATGAGAACACTACTCAATCCCTAAAACACTCAAAGAACAACCTCTTTGAGAAACCTTGATCCTGCTTCACAGCTTTGATCAAGTTACACAACTCTCTTTGCTTCACAGCTTTAGAGAGGACAGAACACAACTCACCAATTCACACTAGAATGGTGTATACAAAAACATGCACAAAGACAATGTTTAACCTCCAGTTAAAGCTCCCTATCTTCTGTCTGTTTTCTGTACCTTCTTCCTTTGATCTATGCGCTTTATATAGCCACCTGAATTGGGCTTGGACTCCTTACAATATTTGATCTGATTTGTTATTTAAAACTGAATCTTCAAAAACATATTTTATCCCCAAAATCTTTTCAAATCTTCAACCTTTTAAATCTCCTACAAATCTGCATCAAATCTCTATGCAACAAAGAATATCTATCCCAAGATATCTGCAACCAATGAGACTAACAGCTCTCCACAATTCCAGCTAAAACGCAAACCCTAACAACATCACTAAACCTGATGTTATTAATTCTACAGATCTAATGTCACAACATCGCTTGTGACATCAGACATCCAACTTCACACTTAACATAACTCGGTGTTAAGACTCAATGTTGTGATATCACCCATGTGACATCAACATTGAACATACTTTGTTTTACCAAAATTCTAGCCAATCCAAGAAACTAACAATCTCCCCCTTTGGCTAATTTTGGCTAAAACAATCTCTGCATCTTCAGAGACTTTAGTAGCGGATAAAAATATGATTTTTCCAACCTTTGCAGCAGCAGCACAGTCTTCACAAACAGCTACAGTTCACAATGCTTTCAGCATGCTGCACAAACACTCCAATACTCTGCTGTACACAAACTTCAACACTAACCAACAGCATGGAATAAATCTCCCCCTCAAGGCAAGAACCAACATACAAGCTGTTCAACAACTCTCCCCCTCAATATCTGCACTTATGCATCACAACTAGCAGCACTCCTTGTCATTGCAGCACCTCTTGCATCTTGGCTGACTCTTGACTATTTCTCCCCCTTTTTAGCCACAATTGGACAAACCTCAACAAGTAAGTCCTATCACACCCTGTACAAAACCATACTTCTTCTGTCAGCAATATCCATATTTTGAAAATCCAGACATATTCTTCATCCATCCAGTTATGAAGGCTTCACACAATCATCCACAAGATCTGAAGCACACACACAATGCCTTCCACTGAACTCTAAGTCAACTCCTCACACTTAGAATAACACACACCAAGACAAATGTACAATCTATTCAAGGCCATGATTCAATCTTGTCTTCAGACATCTCCTCAGAAGCATGTGCGCACAAGATTCAAACAATTTGCTTCATATGACTAGAACCATTCAAGGCCACACCAAAACACCAATCAACAGCCTAATGTCATAACATGTTATCTGACATTATATCCTCATAAGAGGCAACCAATCTCCACAACCTTGATCAGCATGCAATCTTCACAATAAATGCACCTTTGCTGCAAAATCCATAGACAAGTACTCCCCCTGTCATGATTAACAAATGCTCTAGATGGAGATGAACATTTGAGCACATTTTCTGAGTACATGCATTTTGGTACCACTGTCCCTTTCTCCAAAGGCTATCATACAATTCATCTTCACCATCCAAGGCAAACCTTCTACTTCATCATTCTCCCGTATGACTATGTAGATGCTCCTTAGATATAATGTAAGCACTAAGCTTCAGATCCAGAACAAAGACATCCTTCACCAAGGATACTCTTGACACTCTTGACACCAGGGTATTACATATGCTCCACTACTGGATTTACTATCAGCAAAATAATCCAAACTCAACACTGTGTCACAAACTCCACAAATTCTCAGCTTACTTATAAGCTTTACTGAGATCCAGTCTCTTCAAGAGATCACAATTCCTCTATCCTTACATCCACCAGTAGTTGTTGAAACTGGTGAAGTCTTCAAAGACAGTAGTCATGCTTTGCCAGAACAAACTACTAAACACATGACCATAATCTCCACCTCTTCTGATAAAAAATGCTAGAGCATCCAACTCCACATGTCCAATCTTAATCGTCTTCCAGATATAACCACCAGCAAACATGATGTTATAACATCTTTTGGGACATCAACTTCTCATCACCATTCAAAGGACTCATTGCACAAAGAAGTCCTTCAAGAAGCTCCCAATAAAACACAGTCAGAGCAACTTATTCATACACACCTGAATACCATAAGTTCCCACACCCTCTGTGAACCATATCCTAGCAAACTCAACCATATCCAGAGTATCTATACCAAATTCTTTTTCCAGAACATACTTCCACCATTTTATGAAAAGCACAGGAATGTTATCTAGTATGGCCTTTTGAATTTTCTCAGAAGTTCTAACAACAACGACTTCCTTCATTTGAGAGATATCCTGGACATTATCATCAGACTTATCTCTGATCTTCCTAGTTCTGGAAGAGATGGACACTTTACTCCTGGATTTTTTAGTACCATCCACATAGATCTTCTGCTTATCAGTTCTCATCTTTGGAGGTGACTCAATAGCTTTCCTCTTCCTTGATTTCAGTCGTTTAGCAACCCCAGGAACCACTTTTGCAATTAGTTCATCATCACTCTTCTTTATTTTAAGGCTAGAAGTACCTTTCTTGACTTGAGATGTTTTAACATCAGCTCTAACATCTGCATCTTCCAACCTAAGGATTGTAAACTTGTGAAATTTTTCTTCTGAACTATAGGAGTCATTAGTCAGGTTGTCATCTTTCTTGGCCTTGCAAGTATTCAGCTCCCAACACTTCTTAAGGTCACAGCTTTTGATCCTTCCATCAGCATTGTTGACTCCTTCATCTTGCTCACATAACTGACTACTCAAGTTAGCTTTTAACACATCATCCATCTTAGGAGTAACAACACCATAAGTCATTAACCCAAATTGACTTTTCACCATACTTTCACACTTGATGTCACCATCTGATGTTACAACATCAACCTTAACATCACTATATAAGCTGTCCACTTGAGGTATCCACTGATAGCAATTATCTTTGGATCTTACTCCCTTCATCACTACCTCATTCTGCTCATCAGCTACCACACATTCATCTTTGGTGTAGCTTACCTTGTAACCTTCATCACAAAGTTGACTTATGCTAATTAGATTAGCACTCAACCCTTGAACAAGGAGCACATTAAGAGTAAGACCATCATGATTCTTCACTCTTCCAACTCCTTCTACTACTCCTTTTTCACCATTGCCAAAAATAACATCATTTGCATGGCAAGGATTGAACTCTACCAAATGCTTCTTGGATCCAGTCATGTGCTTTGAACATCCACTGTCAAAGTACCATGCATTCATAGCACAATGTCCATCTGAAGTGTGAGCCAATAGACATGTGACCTGAGCTTTAGGAACCCATTGTTTTACTACTTTGGGCCTGACCTCCTTCTGTCTGGGTTGAGGAGCAGAATTTGAATAACCATGAAGCTTGAAGCAAGAGAACTGCATATGTCCAAATCTGCCACAATAGAAGCATCTGACTCTGTCATTTCTGAAGTGGTTAATCCTTCTGCCACCTTGATGATGATACTGCTGTGGCTGCCACCCATAGTGTTGATGCTGTCTTCTACTTCCATAGTTTGACTGTCTTCTATGGTAAGGCTATTGTCTTCTAGGCTGTCTTTTAGACTGTTTCCAATGGTGATGAGGCTTTCTCCTTCCATAATAATGAGGCACAACATTATTATATCCATACATGTTTCCTTGATGTTGAGACATCTGATGAGACATGTTCTGTTTGAACCTGGCAACTTGCATGCTCTTGTGATGTTGGGGAGGCATATACTGACTAGCTCCTTGGGGCTGCATCTTCCTCTGATAGGGACCATTCTTCTTCTCAACATTCTGAGGCTGTGAATGAGCACCCTTCTCAGGTGTAGGATCTTGTCTCTTTGTTTGATGTTGAGACATTGGTTGGGATACCTCCTTCTTTGTTCTTGAAGTGCTTGCTTCTGTAGAACCCTTTTCCTCAACCACATATCTTATACCTGATTTATCTCCAGCAGCTTTCTCTGACTGAAGAATCTTATCAAGAGCAGTTGTACCACTGTTCATCATCCTAACAGATTTTGTCATCTGATCAAGTTGAGATTTAATTAACACAACCTCATTTTCCAGATAAGCTTTAGCAGTCTCAAGCTGAATAATCTGTTTCTTTTGTTTATCCCTTTCTTGACAGATTTCAACACTCTTTAGACAAAGCTCTTGATAGGTGTATGCTAACTCCTCATAAGTTATTTCTCCATCACTATCAGAAACAATAGTTCCTGTCAAAGATCTAACATGCTTTGCTGACTCACCTTCACTTTCACTATCAGAGTCAGACCAGGAAACTGACATACCCTTCTCCTGTTTCTTCAGGAATATAGGACATTCTTTCTTGACATGTCCATACCCTTCACATTCAAAGCACTTAACACCTTTCTCTTGTTCAGCCTTTTCTACATCTTTCTCTTTTGACCTGCTGATGTCAGGAGAGATGTTCTTGACATCAGGCTTGTAGTTATTATTCATCCTCTTGAACACTTTGTTGAACTGCCTTCCCAACATAGCAATGGCCTGAGATAGATCTTCCTGAGAATCATCATCTTTCTTAGCTTCTGCAGGAGTGGAGACCAAAGTAACACTTTTGGGCTTCTTTTCTGGTTCTTCCTCATTCAAACCAAGCTCAAAGGTTTGAAGGGATCCTATGAGCTCATCAACTCTCATCTGACAGATGTCATGTGCTTCTTCAATGGCAGTCACCTTCATCTTGTACTTCTTAGGAAGAGACCTAAGGATCTTCCTTACAAGCTTTTCTTCTGACATATTTTCACCAAGGGCACTTGATGCATTGGCCAGCTCAAGAACACTCATATGAAAGTCATGAACAGTCTCATCTTCCTTCATCTTCAGACTGTCAAACTTAGATGTTAAAATCTGAAGTCTTGACATCTTTACTCTAGATGATCCTTCATGAGTTGTCTTCAAAATATCCCATGCATCTTTAGCAGATTCACATGAATTGATCAACCTGAATATGTTCTTGTCAACTCCATTGAAGATAGCATTTAGGGCTTTTGAATTTCCAAGGGCAAACTCATCTTCTTCCTTGGTCCATTCTTCTTCAGGCTTCAGCTTAGAGGTGCCTTCTTTATCTTTACCAGCATCATCCTTCTCACACACAACAGGTGCTTTCCATTCTTTAATAATGGCCTTCCAAGCCCTGCTGTCCAAGGATTTCAAGAAGGTGGTCATCCTAGGCTTCCAATAATCATAATTGGAACCATCCAATATAGGGGGTCTGTTGACAAATCCTCCAACCTCTTTGTCCATCTTTACCCCAGAAAGTAACTTCCCCAGATCTCACCCAGAGATAGACAGGATGCCTGCTCTGATACCAATTGAAATTCTGGTACCAGATATGTGTGATGTCACACACGATGTTACAACAACACACTCTGCACAATGGACAAAATAAACAACAGAAGAACACACCAAATTGTTAACCCAGTTCAGTTCAAACAACCTAATCTGGGGGCTACCAAGCCAGGGATGAAATTCACTACTTGTAGAATTAATTTACAGACTCAACAGCCCAGTTGACAATCTCCTAAACTTAATTCCTACTAGTGACTTCCTACCTAAGAAACCACTTAGATATGAGAACACTACTCAATCCCTAAAACACTAAAAGAACAACCTCTTTGAGAAACCTTGATCCTGCTTCACAGCTTTGATCAAGTTACACAAATTTCTTTGCTTCACAGCTTTAGAGAGGACAGAACACAACTCACCAATTCACACTAGAATGGTGTATACAAAAACACGCACAAAGATAATGTTTAACCTCCAGTTAAAGCTCCCTATCTTCTGTCTGTTTTTGTACCTTCTTCCTTTGATCTATGCGCTTTATATAGCCACCTGAATTGGGCTTGGACTCCTTGCAATATTTGATCTGATTTGTTATTTAAAACAGAATCTTCAAAAACAGATTTTATCCCCAAAATCTTTTCAAATCTTCAACCTTTTAAATCTCCTACAAATCTGCATCAAATCTCTATGCAACAGAGAATATCTATCCCAAGATATCCGCAACCAATGAGACTAACAGCTCTCCACAATTCCAGCTAAAACGCAAACCCTAACAACATCACTAAACCTGATGTTATTAATTCTACAGATCTAATGTCACAACATCGCTTGTGACATCAGACATCCAACTTCATACTTAACATATCCCAGTGTTAAGACTCAATGTTGTGATATCACCCATGTGACATCAACATTGAACATACTTTGTTTTACCAAAATTCTAGCCAATCCAAGAAACTAACAATGATCTTGAGGGATAACAAGGTTATTGAATCATGATCTTGAGGGATCTTATTTTTGTTGTCAATTTGAGTGTCTGCATCAACAGAAGGAATTATTGTGTGATAGTTCTTGTAACCAAAATGCTTGTATCAAACTTATCAAAATAGTGGAAGACAGTGATTATCTTCTACTGGTTAATTAACACCATATAAAAGTGAAGTAGGTAAAGTGAGGATGAATGTCGATCCACTATATATCTTTGTGTATATTTTCTCCTTCCCTTAACTCCTTTATTTTACTAGCATCCATTAATATTGCTATTGCTTAATTGCATTAATTGTATATCACATACAATATACTTTGCTTATAGTAATTTCATGTATAAGCTTAAGTATGTGGTGTATCAATCTTATAGAAGCGTCACAAATCCAATTATGGCTTGATAAAACATCTATGTGAAAAGTTTTTAAATTGCTTTGTTCAAAGAAACTTTAGTTGTCTTGTGATTGCCTTGCATTAGAAGTAATCAAGCTCTTAGCAACATCTTGTATTATCTCACTTGATTTAATTTATTGAGATGCTTCCAAGCTCTATTATTTTTTGTCTTTTGCTTCCGCATTTTTTAAAATCTCTGATTTCGTTTATGAGACCTAAAATGTTTTTGAAATTGTCTTAAGGGAAAAATGGTTTATTCAACCCCACCCCCTTATAAACCTGTTGTATCCATATTCTGACCCAACAATCTCTTCTTCATAACATATTTTATCTCTTTTTTTGCCTCACATTAACATCATTATTTGCATACATCACACACGACTATTTATTAGTTTAATCACCGTATTTTAATAATCATTTCTTGCATTCAGTAAAATTTAATGAATGATGAGTTAACTTTGATTTGATGAAAATATAAATTCTTTTACTTTAAAAATCACATAAGATTATTTATAGAATTAAAAAAAATGACAATGTTTGTTAATATTTTCAAATTTAACATATCTATTATGTGAAGAAGGATTTTGAAAATTTCAGTGTCTAAGACCTTTTAATATTTGAAATTAATAACTTTTCTCTTTAAAAACAATTTTCTTTTACTACCTACTACAACAATATAAAAGCGTTGTCTTTTTGTCAAGGCATTTAACAACTTTAACTTTAAGAACTCTTTAAAGTGTTATGGAAGGTTAAGAAAACGTTGTTCTAAATCTGATGTAATGAATGTTGTGAATCAAATTTCCATACAAGCTTACAATATGTAATACTGATGACAGTCCGTCATTGTATCTAATTAGTCGAAGAATCGGGGGAAAACAAGCAAAAGATAAGCCAAAATGATGAAGAAAGACCCAAGAATGAGTGAAAAATAAGCAAGAATGAAAAAATAGCCAAAAGGGGTGATTTTTAAGTAGCTACTGGAATAATAACATGCACCATGACGTATCATCACGTGCGCGATAGAGGCGAATAGTTGCATCGCGCGCACGATGCGTATATAATGCGCGCGATGGGTGTTTTTCTGGGCTTTTTCTGACGTGTTCTGACCTAGTCTGAGTGCGTTTTAAGGGGATTTTCTGTTGTTTGATAAGGGTTACGAAAATTGGAGAAGAGAGCACGAGTTTGGGAGCACAAAACGAGATTTTTATAGCATTCGAAGCCATTGAAGGTCATCTCTTTAAGGTACTTCTTATGTTATTTTCATCTATCGATTGTGTTATTATTTTCTGAATGACGTGTAGCTAAATTCTCTTAGGTTAGGTTGTGTTATAATGAACCTATTTTTCTATTGTTGGGTTATATATTGGTTTGACCTTTGTATGAACCTTTGATCTATAATTCTATTCTGTTGTTGCTTAATATTAATGCTTTTTATTTGAGATACTCTGTTAATATGATTTTGGACAAAAAAGGACCCTTAGCCTATGTGTTAGACCTAAGGCAACTCTTCTACTTACCCTGGTTGAATAAGGATAGGAGACCCCTGGTAGTTGCATAAAGAATTAATACTATATACATCGTCAAACCCTGCTTACGTTGGCAGACTAGGGATAGAAAACTCTGAGTAGTGGTTAGTGATTTAATTCGTGAGGGATCAGCTTTAACGGTTTTGTTAATTCACTGTGGGGTTATAGTGATTAGATTATTCATACAGGGCATCAAACATCAACAATAGAGGAATAGAGGATTCTACAACACAACCTAACCACTTTTGTGACATTGTTTTCCAGTTTTATTACTTTTCGCACTAAAACTTACAAAACCCCCCATTTTTGTTACTATTTTACTTTAAATTGTACAAATCATTGTCTTGTTTGAACACAATCCGTATGGGTTTGATCTTTTTTATTACCGTGACATTATCGATACACTTGTTAAGAAGTCATCAAGTTTTTGGCACCGTTGCCGGGGACTGTTGATTGCAATAGGGCAATGCTTTGTGCAACATTTATTTTTATAAGTTTATTTTATTTGTAGTTTTTATTATTTTCTTATTTAACATAGTGCTACTGAGGTATTTTCCATTTGTGTATGCGCTGTTCAGGATCGAAATTACTACCATTTGATCTAGAAATTGAAAGGTCTGCACATGCTCTCAGAAAAGCAGCTAGAGAAGTAACTCTGACTGAAGGATACCAACTCGAAGGAGATCCACCAATGCTTTCTTCGGATTCTAAAGAGGAGAATAACATGGCTACCCCACCCCTCCAAACTATGGGGAATTATTATAAAAGGACCGACGACGGTCAGGTTTCTAGAGGGTTTATACAGGCAGACCCTGCTAACTTTGATATTAAGAATTATGTGCTTTTAGGTCTAAGAGACAATTTGTTTGATGGGAACGCTATCAGAGATATGTGGGTTCGTCTTGCACGTTTCTACGAAACCGCTTCAATGTGCAAGCAAGATAATGTCACAGACGACCAAGTGAAGTTACACTTGTTTGGTTTCTAGCTTATTGGAAGGGAAACAGATTAGTTACTATGTCTTCTAAATGGAACCATTCGAACATGGAAGGAGCTAGAGGATAAGTTTCTGGAAATATTTTTCACCACAACCGTGTTCACTGAGAGAAGCGCCGAAATTTTTAAATTTTGAGCAACAAGATGCGAAGTTCATGTATGACTCATGGGAAAGGTTCAAATTATTGTTATGTAGGTGTCCAAACCATAATCTGAATAATATGGAGCAGATGCAGAGTTTCATTAAATGCCTGAAGATTCAAACATGTATGTTGCTAGATGCTTCTGCGGGAGGCACAATTAGACAAATGACTGAACCTCAAAGTCAAGGATCTAATTGGAAAAGTGTACTTGAACAAATACCGCACTAAGAGTGAAAGATCAGTCAAATTTGAAATGGCTGGGACACCCAAAGGTATCTTAACTGTGGATAGTCAAACTGCTTTATTAGCTTAATTTGAATTGTTAAATAAGCAGCTAGCTAAAATCTGCTTAAATAAAGCTAACGTGAGCTATGTACAAGCACTGAAGTATGATTTTTACAGCGGAGGACACGATAACGGAAGGTGTTCCTTAGAAGGGTCAAGTGAAGAGGTTCAATTTGACAATTTTAAAAAGAACAACCCTTATTCTAACATCTAGAATCCAGGATGGAGAGATCATCCAAATTTCCGTTGGAGCAACAACCAAAATCAAAGTGGTAACCAAGCTATTCAACAAAATCAATAAGCTTTTAATTTCCAAAGGAAGCCCTCACTGTTGGAAGAGACCTAGGAAAATTTTATGAAAGCCACTCAATTTGCTTGGATCAGGTGAATAAGAACCATGAGACTATGAGCAGAAACCCTGATGCTTCCATCAAGAATTTGGAGGCACAAATTGGATAGCTGTCAAGACAACTAGCGATTTTACCAAGTTTGAGTGGAGGATTCTCAGGTGACACAATTGATAATCCTAAGAATGACACATGCAAGGTTGTGAAGATCGATATTGAGGTAGTTACTAAAGAGAGTTAAGTTGGAAAAGTTCAAAAGGAAGAAATTGAGAAAAAGAAAGGTGGAATTGAGATAAAGAAGAAGGAATCTCGAGAGGCTCAAGAAAAGGGAAAAGTTACCTTTGATCAATGCATCTATGAAAACTCCCTGTGGAAAAGAACAAAGGAGAAAAACCTGAGTGAACCAAACCCACCTTTACTTGATTACATGAAACCACCTTACCCAATTATTAAGAAGAAATGGGTACCTGACGATGATGCTGGGATGTTTGAAAATTTTAAAAAGATGTTTAAACAACTTCAGGTAAGTATCTCTTTTCATAAAATTTTAGAATTAATTCCAAAGTTTGCTAAGTTTATGCAGGTATTGCTAAAAGGTGGAAAACATAAGTTGACTCAAGAACATGTCAACCTGACAGATAAAGAGGAGACGGAAGAACCGGTGGAAATGCCACCAAAGATAAAGGATCGAGGGGAGTTCAATATTGCATGCACCATTGGTGGGGTAAAAATCCCACACGTGTTTTATGATTTAATATGAATCATCAATGTTATGCCGTTGAGTAAATTTAAGGAGATGAAGATAAGAGAGATCATACCGAGCAACATGACGCTTACTATGGCCGATTCATCTGAAATCGAACCTCTTGGTATGGTACAAGATGTGTTTGTTCAAGTCGATGGTTTGACCTTCCCCGTAGACTGTGGTGATTGATATGATAAATGATTCAGAAGGTTCAGTGATTCTTGTACGCCCATTCTTGGCAACTGGAAAGGCAAAAATAGATGTGGAGACTAGGAAATTGATTTTGAAGTTTAACAAGGAAAAATGGTGTTTAATGCAAATGAATAGACACCATATGTCGAGGATCTAGAGACATGCTACAAATTGGGAGAAAGAGGTGGTGGAGTTGACAAAAAAAATGGGAAAAAGAGTTTTTACCGGGGTGAGGACATCCCTTACGCTTGACGTATTTTGAGCATGATCTGTCAAGCTAATTACGAAAAAGAAGCGCTGGATGGGAGACAACCCATCAATATTTGATCATTTTTGTTTTGTTTTGCAGAAGTTACTTTTATTTGATTCAAGACTATCCACAAGGGGAATTAGCAACTAAAGAAGAACCCTATCATAAAGATCCATATTTTTCTTTATAAGCTTGGTTGTGGCTGTTTTTTTGCTTGATTTATAAGTTCTAACTTTAGCATTGAACACATGATCCAAGAAAAGAACAAAATGAAGTGACTTGATCACAATGAAAGCAACTGATGACTTGAAGAAAAAGGAATAGAAAAGAATAAACAAACTTGTTCTTAACCTTCAGATACCTCATCTGGTAAGATTTGAGCCTAAATATTTCCATTATTCACTTTTTCTTTCTTAGAGTGTATCCATGCATTTTTATTTTTATCTGGTTTGATATATTTTCCGATTAAGTTTTCTAGTCTGTTTTACACACACGAGGCAAGTTCATTGTTTATAACTTTGAGCCTTTGTAGCCAACCCGTAGTTTTGGGAACATCCTTTGCTAGCCACTTTGAGCCTAAGACTTACTTTCGGTGACGTAGCCTACAACTCTTAGCCATTTGACTTGAAAGATTCGTTCTTTCCACCATCTCTTTGGAGTTAGGTAGAACTTTAGATCTTAAAGTTGAATGAAAAAGATTAAGTTTGGAGTTGCTCTTGGAAGTGAGCAACATTCTAAGTTTGGGGTTGGGGTACTAGAGATAAGTGGTCAAAAATTTAAAAATTTTGAACAAAAAATATAAGAAGTGGAAAAAGTCACTTCTTTAAAAAAAAAAATTGAGAAAGAATAAAAATGAATGACTGATTCTCTAGTACCATTAAGAAGGAACAAAGGGGTATAAAAAAAGAAGGAGAACTAGACACCTAACTCCAAAGGTTTAAACCTAATTTCATAAAAATATCCTACCCGAACATAAGCCAAGTTATAACCACAAAATTCCTCTTACGTGCGTGTTATGATTTCTATGATAAGCTGTATTAGAACATGAGCAAACTAAGTATAATTTATTATGCATGTTGATTTAGTGTTAACCTGGTCCATTAAGCGAGTTAAGTGAACTGAGAGAAAGGTTGAGTACTCATCAATGTTGAGGACATTTTCCAAATTTGCCAGATGGAAGTTGGAAGCCAGAATAATGGTCAGGTAATGAAAAAATATGGTGATGTTCAATTGTTATTGTACAACTTGTTGTCTGTTGAAATGTTCAGTTACAGGTGAGTTGCTTGAGGACAAGTAAAGATTCAAGTTTGGGGTTATGAAGACAGTTTATCATTGCATCTAATTAGTCAAAGAATCAGGGAAAAACAAGCAAAAGATAAACAAAAATGATGAAGAAAGACCCAAGAATGAGTGAAAAATAACCAAGTATGGAAGAATGAGACATAGTGAAAATTCTAGTGCAAAATTGGTGATTTTCACACAGCTACTGGAATAATCATGTGCACCATTGCGCACTATCGTGTGCGCAATAGAGGCAAATAAGCTGCATTGTGTGCATGATGCTTATATAATGCGCGCGATGGGTCCTTTTATGGGCTTTTTCTGACGCGTTCATACCCGTTCTGAGTGCATTTTAAAGGGATTTCAACTGTTTGATAAGGGTTACAAAAATTGGAGAAGAGAGCACGAGCTTGGGAGCACAAAAGGATATTTTAGAGCATTCGAAGCTATTGAAGGCCATCCCTTAAAGGGACTTCTTATGTTATTTTCATCTATCGATTGTGTTAGTTCTCTTGTATTAGGATTGGCTTAATTTTTGTAAAACAAATAATAGCAGCAATAATGTAATAGAGAATAGGATGTATAAACTTGCTAAGAAGAACAGGTACAGCAAGATGTCCTATTGAAAAGACCTAACATGTTGTGTTGAAGTTATTCAACAACTGGAACAACATGTCGAAGAAGATGTCCTATGAGGGAGCATTCGACATCGCGCATGCTGAGCTGGATTATTGAGATTCAGTTATGTTTTGAATTGTGCAGAATATTCAGGAGAAAATTATGCATCCTATATGGCGCATATTTAAAGGTCTAGAAGATTCAATCAGAAATCATTACTTTCTAAATATGGAGACATATTAGGAAATATTAGATTGAAGACCTATTTTCTTGGAGTTTATTTTGCAGAATTGTAACAGCTAATGAAGCTGTGATTGAAGGCCCAAATCCAGTTGGGTACAGGTTATAAATAGAAGGGTTTGTAACCTTGGAAGTGATGGCTCAAGATGTAGAAGTCTAGGGTTCTGTCTAGGTAAACCTCCCGACTTGTGGGAAGGTTACCCGTATTCCTCAAAATCTGTAGGTAAGAGGCAGTACGTTTTGTTCTTGGAGGAAGCTTTGAAGTAACTCCAGGTTGTGTTCTGAGTTAGGGAAGAAGCTAACAAACGGTGGAGTTTGGCATCATACTTAGCTAGGTATTGTTCTCATCAGATGTTGATGCGTCATGGAAGTGTGTCTTCCTGTCTATCTGTGTGATCAGAATATAGGCGAAGGGTTGTCGATGCAGTGGCGGAGAGCTGACTGCTAGACATCATTGCGATGATTGGGAGTGAGAAAGGTTTCTCATATCTAGAGTGGATCTAGGTAGAAGGGTCATTGGGTAGTGATTAAGTGATAAGCTGTAAACGGAGAGTTTAGCTTTGAATTGATACTGCTGATAGTGGACTTCATCCCTGGCTTGGTAGCCCCTAGAGTAGGTGCGTTAGACCGAACTGGGTTAACAATTCTGTGTGTTTTGTTTTTATTTTTTCAGTACCGTGCTTAGTGTTATATACCTTGCCATGTGTGTTCATGTCAGACCAGATGTCGAATGACATGTTATAGGACATCTGAATTCTGCACATGTATCAGAATTTCAATTGGTATCAGAGCAGGCATCCTTTCTGTTCTGGGTGAGATCCTGGGAAGGTACTTTCTGGTCATGGGCAAGGAAGAAAGTAGTTACTGAAAAGAGGTATGAACTTGGACAATTCATACTACTGTACGGATGATCTCTTGGCAATGATCATTGGTTAGCTGGAGCAGAAGTTGTTCCTATTTGTTACCTTCAGGTCTGTAGCTTGGTGGAAAGCTGCTGTATGTAGGATTAATTTATTTTCAATCCTATGTTGTCATGCTTGTACTTGGATAGTGGTGTAAGCATTGTGCCTGAATATTGTTGAGGAGGTTGTTGTACTCCGCTGCATGGTATCTGATATAACCCTGAAAGTATGGGAAGGATACTAGGGTTATTACCCTCAACAAAATATATGCCAGATGTTTCAACAGGATATTTGAAAGTGTCAAAGATACTTGAGTTTCCTCAAGTCCACTCATAAAGACATTTATCAAGAAAGTTGATGAAAATCAATTGATCAATGATGCTCATCGTTTGAAGACCTTGAAGACTATCAAGGATGATGTGTTCCAAGAAGGAGGAACTGATGTTCTATGGGATGTTAGAACATCACTTCAACAGGTATGCAGCTACCAGTTGGAGAGAAGATGCTTTGGGGGCTAAACAAATGTTTTCTGATCACATCTGTTTGGAACCTACTCCTGGCTTGGAAGAGGAGGCATCTGGTTGTGTGTCTAAGAAGTTTCTTTCAAGAAACATGTCTTAGATAAGCGTATGGGATTAGTATATTTCTGATCCAAGTGAGTAGGAGTGCAAAGGCTGTTCTTTTGTGTGGAGGTCAAGCTCAAATGTCTAGGACATTATCTTTGAAATCTGGAAGTTCCTTCTGATCTAATGGGCCAGATGTATGGAATCTTGTTCTAGTGGAAGAGAAACTCAAAGGGCTGTGCACAGAGGAGATATATTAACCTAACTGGTTGACTGGTGTCTTCATTGTGGGATTGTCATCCAAACCATCTAGGATGAGCATTTCAGATTTGTGTTTGGAGCAAGGAGGAGTTGGTGTGCCCTAGTATCTGCATGAGAAGTTACTTCTTAAGCTGGAGTTCAGTTATGTGGTGTCCTCACATAATGGAACATTTTTGTGCAAGGATTGAAAAGCATCCTTGTAGGTTTAAGTGTTGGGAGAAGCATTTTTTAATCTGTTTGTGATAACCAGTCATTGTTCCAGAAACCTGTTAGAAGGAATCTCCTCTTTAGGTGCAGAAGGATGGCGCGTCCAACATCTCAAAGTCAGACAGAAGGTCTGAACATTAGAAGTTTGAAAAGAAGATTCTTGAGATGTAGAGTGTGCAGGTTCCTGCATGTGTGTATGATCTGGTTTTGAATGGTTTATCATGAAGAAGGATCAGCAGATGCCTGATGTGTGCAAAAGAAGAATTTCAGACCAATTGTCCTACCTTGTGTGAGAGGGTAGTCTTATCTGACTAATGATAGATACTTTGACGGGAGCTAAGTATTTGTCTGATGTGAGTATGCAATTCTGCTGTCTGAACTCTTTGCTTCAGAGAGGGTGTGCTAGTTTATGGTGTTCAGGTGTTTATGTTAACCTGAATATGCTGCTCTGGCTGTGTTTTATTGGGAGCTTCTTCTATGTGCAATGAGTCCTTTGAATAGTGATGGGTAACATCATGATTGTTGATGGTTATAGATTGTGCACTTGGAGTTGGATGCTCAAGCATTTTTGTCAGAAGAGGTGTTTCTGACTATGTGGATTAGAATGTGGAGAGTCTGATCTTGGTTTTAGTAGTATGTTCTGGCAAAGCATGACTACTATTTTTGAAGACCTCACTAGTATCATCAACTTCTAGTGGATGTAATGGGAGAGGAAGTGTGTCAGATGAGGTGATTTGATCAGGAAGTTTTGTTGAAGAGTATAGTATGTGAATGTGCTCAGCTATTGGGTGAAGATATGGTGCTCAAATGTTCATCTCCATCTAGAGCATTGGTTATCCATGACAGGGGGAGTACTTATCTATGGATTTTGCTGCAAAGGTGCATATATTGTGAAGCTTGCATGCGTGTGGAGATTGGTTACCTCTTGTGAGGATATAATGTCAGATAACATGCTATGACATTAGGCTGCTGGATGGTGTTTTGGTGTGTGAAGCTAATTGTTTGAATCATGTGCGCACATGCTTCTGAGGAGGAGTGTGAAGGACATCTTTGTTTGTGTCTGGGAGAATTTATTTTTCTCTGTAGATTTTGGAGATGTCACACTTGTCTTGGTGTGTGTTATTAATTCTAAGTAAGAGGAGTTTACTTAGAATTCAGTGGAAGGCAGTGTGTTTGTGCTTCAGAACTTGAGGATGATTGAAACTGATTGCTCTTGTGCAGAAGAGTAGTTAGTTGAAATTGTAAGGAGGTTCTGGTTCTCTGGGAGCTTGTGGCAGAAGCTCTGGGTTAAAGCATACCTTCTTTTGGTGGATGAGAGTTTATTCCTCTCTGGGTTTCTGAAGTTTTTCTTTGGTAAAGCTGGTGGCGCAGTGTTGTTTGAAGATCTTCAGTTGGATTACTATGCAGATAGTAAGTCCAGTGGTGGAGCATATCAAGAACCATGATGTGTGGTGTCTATGATGTGTGGAAGATGTCCTAACCAATGTTAGAACATCTTTGAGTTAGTTATCCTTGGAGTAGGATTCTGAGTTCTCATTTTGTCTAAGAGGTGTTTATCTTATCATACGGGAGAATGATGAGTTAAGAACTGTCTTGGATGTCTGATGTGAATTTGACATGCTAGAAGTGGATCAGTTTGGTGCTTGTGGAGCAAATGAGTTGAAGATTTTTGGAGCATCATTCGTGAGATATAGGGGGAGAACTTCTGTCTGTTGATTGTACTAGTGTGGTACTTGATTTGCTTGAGGGTCAAGCATGAAGTGAATGCGTTCAGCAGGTGTGTTGAACAGAGGGTGCGCTCTTGAAGACATATAGATGAGTCTTATATTTTCCATTTATTTAAGGTGTTCTTCTTGCGAATGAGCACTGGTTACCCGTGACAGGGAGAGTTGCTTTGTGTGCTACTGGTTGATTGCCCTTATTGCATAGTTGCTTTGTTTGCCAAAAAGGAGAGTTAGCCTAGGAGTTGTCTAGTTGTCTGGTGTGATTCTAGTTTTGAGGGGGAGTTTGTAGTTTGTGCAGCTATTATGCTGTTTGAATTTGTTACTGATGCTGGTTGTGTGTGATGTTGGCTGTTTCTGGTGTTGAGGGGGAGCTTCGGTTTGTTGATGGAATTTCTTTCTGCTGGTTTTTGGTTTGTCTAAATTCTGGCTAAAAAGGGGGAGAGTTGGTGCCTGTTTTCTTTAGTTGTTTTGTGTTCCTGGTGCTCTGGGTGTTTTGGAATTTTCTGTCTGTTGGTTGTATTTTTATTGCTGTAAACTCCTGGATTGTAATTGTTTTTAGATTATTTGTTTTAGCCAAAATTTGCCAAAGGGGGAGATTGTTAATTCTCTTGTATTAGGATTGGCTTAATTTTTGAAAAACAAATAATAGCAGCAATAATGTAATAGAGAATAGGATGTATAAACTTGCTAAGAAGAACAGGTACAACAAGATGTCCTATTGAAAAGACCTAACATGTTGTGTTGAAGTTATTCAACAACTGGAACAACATGTCGAAGAAGATGTCCTATGAGGGAGCATTCGACATCGCACATGCTGAGCTGGATTATTGAGATTCAGTTATGTTTTGAATTGTGCAGAATATTCAAGAGAAAATTATGCATCCTATATGGCGCATATTTAAAGGTCTAGAAGATTCAATCAGAAATAATTACTTTCTAAATATGGAGACATATTAGGAAATATTAGATTGAAGACCTATTTTCTTGGAGTTTATTTTGCAGAATTGTAACAGCTAATGAAGCTGTGATTGAAGGCCCAAATCCAGTTGGGTACAGGTTATAAATATAAGGGTTTGTAACCTTGGAAGTGATGGCTCAAGATGTAGAAGTCTAGGGTTCTGTCTAGGTAAACCTCCCGACTTGTGGGAAGGTTACCCGTATTCCTCAAAACCTGTAGGTAAGAGGCAATACGTTTTGTTCTTGGAGGAAGCTTTGAAGTAACTCCAGGTTGTGTTCTGAGTTAGGGAAGAAGCTAACAAACGGTGGAGTTTGGTATCATACTTAGCTAGGTATTGTTCTCATCAGATGTTGATGCGTCATGGAAGTGTGTCTTCCTGTCTATCTGTGTGATCAGAATGTAGGCGAAGGGTTGTCGATGCAGTGGCGGAGAGCTGACTGCTAGACATCATTGCGATGATTGGGAGTGAGAAGGGTTTCTCATATCTAGAGTGGGTCTAGGTAGAAGGGTCATTGGGTAGTGATTAAGTGATAAGCTGTAAACGGAGAGTTTAGCTTTGAATTGATACTGCTGATAGTGGACTTCATCCCTGGCTTGGTAGCCCCCAGAGTAGGTACGTTAGACCGAACTGGGTTAACAATTCTGTGTGTTTTGTTTTTATTTTTTTCAGTACCGTGCTTAGTGTTATATACCTTGCCATGTGTGTTCATGTCAGACCAGATGTCGAATGACATGTTATAGGACATCTGAATTCTACACATGTATCAGAATTTCAGATTGTGGTATTATTTTCTGAATGATATGTAACTAAATTCTCTTAAGTTATGTTGTGTTATGATGAACCTATTTTTCTATTGTTGGATTATATGTTGATTTGACCTTTGTATGAACCTTTGGTCTATAATTCGATTCAGTTGTTGCTTAATCTTAATGCTTTTTATTTGAGATACTCTATTAATATGATTTTGGACACATATGGATTATTGACCTTTAGCCTATGTGTTGGACCTAGGACAATTGTTTTACTTACGCTGGTTGGGTAGGGATAGGAGACTCCGAGTAGTGGAATAGACAATTAACGTTCTATACACCGCCTAACCCTGCTTACGCTGGTGGACTAGGGATAGAAAGCTCTGAGTAGTGGGTTGTGAGTTAATTCATGGGGGATCATCTTTAACAGTTTATTTAATTTGTTGTGGGGTTATAATGATTAAACCATTCATACAGGGCATCAAACATCAACAATAGAGGAATAAGTGATTCTACAACACAACCTGACCGCTTTCGTGACATTGTTTTCCAGTTTAATTACTTTTCACACTGAAACTTGCAACCCCTTTTTACTGTTTTACTTTAAATTGCACAAATCATTGTCTTGTTCGAACACAATCCTTGTGGGTTCGATCTTTTTATTACTGCTACATTATCGGTACACTTGCCAAGAAGTCATCAAATACGATTTTATCATGTTAATTTACAATATAAGATGAGAGGCAATAACATTCAATTTCAACCTATTTTGTATTTGTAATGACCTTACTAAGGATGGCTTAAATGTTACGTCAATATGTGTTTTCACAAAGTAGCAATAGCATAAATTTAATGTGTTGTGTGAGAGACAACAATGGAGATTTAGTGCTTTCTTAACTAAACTATACATATATGTGGATGTCAACAATTTGAGAAAGAAACTACCACTTTATTTAAAGAAATACTCAACTATATAACAATATGATATTTTAGTGCATTATCTTCAAATGCAATTCTTAAATTCTAGTCGAAAACATTCCTTTCCGCTATGTAAGCACATTATTTTAATTTCCAATATTATTACTAGTTTATCTTTGCATTGTAACATTGTAGATAAGTTTGTTAATACAGAAGAGAATATGTTTGCTAGTATCCTTAAGAGAGGGGATGTAATGGTTAAACTACAAAGCAAAAATAATAAAATGTAGAGAATGAAAATAAAGATCAATATATTTTTGGTCAACTAAAATTATAACAAGTATAATTGTATCTTCTTAGAAATTGAAGAAAAGTTCCAATGAAAATGATTAAGCTAATGATGACGCAATACTAAGAAACAATATGAGAGAATATAATCGATAAACCAATCATTTCCTGCCTATACCCTATTTTTCTCCTGTATTTAAGTAAAAAATCAATAATACTGGAGACAAACTATCCTCTTTCTCTCATGTAGGTATGGGGAAAATTATCCTTGATCGTGATAATGTTCAAATCCCTAAAATTAGTGTAGAAGTGCCATATGTCATCCTTTTTCTTAACCAACAATATTGGAGGCAAATAAGGGCCCGTGCTAGGTTGTATAATACCTTGAGCTAGCATTTCAAAAACCATGACTTCAATATATGTGTTATGGCTACGAAGATAGATATATTGTTTTACCTTGACCGAATTACTACCTTCAGCTAAAGTTATAACGTGATCATGGAAGTGATGTAGCCCAAATGGTGTGTTAAACATATCATAATAGCAAAGTAGTAATTCACGCAATTTTGGAGACAGAGGATAAGCTAATGGGATATTAGGTTCTGGTTGTCCCTCTTGAGTAGGGTGAAGTTGCAATGAATAAACTTTAGGAATGACATGTGTGCGAAGGAGACAACACAATTGATGGAATTTAGCTAAGTGTGGTAAGCCATGTTTGTCTCTTAATAAGGTGATAAAAACATTATCAAGGTAAAATTTAATGGAGAGATCACTGTAATCGGTAAAATATGGACCCAAGGAAGCAATCCATGACGTTTCTAAGACCAAATAGGCTTCACTAATGGGTAATAGGTAAATCAGAAGGTGTAAGGAATGACCTTGTATATGTACATCCAGCTACTTAATAGATAATTCCACCGTAAGAGAGTTTATGTCACCTATCATAACCCTAAAATTGGTGTCCTTTTGATAGGATAATTTGAGGAATTTAGCCACACGAGGTTGAATGAAATTGCATAAACTTCTGCTATCAAGAAAAATATGAACAATGAGCTCTCAAAAATTTCCTTGGAAACACATCGTGCCAACTTATTGAGTTCCCTTCAACGCATTAAAAGATAAATAAGAGCACCAAATGCTATGGTTAAACTAGTGGTACATTAAGGTATTTAATAATTTTTTGTGATGTTTACTGTTTGTAACTAGTGTAGGTATCATTTCTTGAATGTAGTTTGGTTTTTGTTGTTATTGATCAAGAATGAAGTTTCTTAATATACTCCTAGGTAGACTTTGGAAAAATCAAGTATTAACGGTCCGTAAGGCGGAGTTGGAAGTTGTCCTTCTTTGGTGGCGTTGGAGAAAGATTGTTCGCAGAATAAGTTAGGAGTTTTCGAATATCTGCTCAGTTAATGGCATCTGCTTAGACAAGAAGTCAATGGGGTTAGGGGGATTTCCACACACGAATACTTGGATCAGGTTAGTATGGATACCGAGGTTATTGGATAAAGATCTTAAGGATCTTGTTTTTCTTAGAAATTTGAGTGTCTGCATCAACAGAAGGAATTATCGTGTGATAATTTTTGTAAGCATAATGCTTGTCGCAAACTTATCAAAATAGTGGAAGACCATGATTATTTTCCAGTGGTTAATTAACACCATAAAAGAGTGGAAAAGACAAAGCGAGGACGAACTTCGAACTAGTATATATATCTTTGAGTATATTTTCTCCTTCCATCAACTCCTTTATTTTACTAGCATCTATTAATATTGATATTGCATAAATTACTTAATTGCATTGATTGTATGTCATATAAGATAGACGTTTCTTATAGTAATTTCATGTATAAGCTTAAGTATGTGGTGTATCAGTCTTATAGAAGCATCACAAATCCAATCATGGCTTGATAAAACATCTATGTGAAAATTTTTTAAATTGCTTTGTTCAAAGCAACTTTAGTTGCCTTATGATTGACTTGCATTAGAATCAATCAAGCTCTTAGCAACATCTTGTATTATGTTACTTAGTTTAATTTATTAAGATGCTTCCAAACTCTTTTGTTTTTGTGTTTTGCTTCCGCATTTTTTAAAATCTATGATTTCGTTTATGAGACCTAAAATATTTTTAAAATTGTCTTAAGGGAAAAAAGGGTCGTAGACCCCACTCCCTTCTAGACCTCTTTGTATCCATATTCTCACCCAACAAATCTCTTCTTAATAACATAATTTATCTCTTTTTTACTTCTCATTAACATCATTATTTGCATACATCACACAAGACTATTTTTTAGTTTAATCATCGTATTTTTATAACCATTTCTCGCATTGAGTAAAATTTAATGAATGATGAATTGACTTTGATTTGATAAAAAATATAAATTATTTTACTTTAAACATCACATAAGATTATTTCTAGATTTTGAAAAAAAGACAATGTTTCTTAATATTTGCAAGTTTAACATCTCTATTATGTGAAGAAGCATTTTGAAAATTTTAGAGTTTAATATTTTTTAATATTTGAAATTAACAACTTTTTTGTTTAAAAAAAGTTTCCTTTTCCTGCCTACTACAACAATATAAAAGCGATACATTATGGTATCTAATATATTTTGTGTGAAGTTTGTTGTTTGTAACTGGTGCATATATAATTTCTTGAATGCAATTTTGTTTTTGTTGGTATTGATTAAGAATGGAGTTTCTCAATATACTCCAAGGTAGACTTTGAAAATATCAAGTATCAATGGTTCGTATGGCGGAGTTGGAAGTTGTGCTTCTTTGGTGGCGTTGAAGAAAGACTGCTTGCAGAAAAAATTGGAAGTTGTCCAATATATGCTCAGTTAATGGCAACCATTTAGACAAGAAATCAGTGTTGTTAGAGGAATTGCCACACACAAATACTTGGAGCAGATTAGTGTGGATAACAAAGTTATTGGATCAAGATCTTGAGGGATCTTGTTTTTGTTAGCAGTTTGAGTGTCTACATCAACATAATGAATTATCGCGTGATAGTTCTTGTAACCAAAATGCTTGTACCAAATTTATCAAAATAGTGGAAGATCCTAATTATTTTCTAGTGGTTAATTAACACCATAGAAGAGTGGAGCAGACAAAAATAAGACGAATCCCAAACCAATATATATCTTTGTGGATCTTTTCTCCTTCCCTCAACGCCGTTATTTTACTAGCATCCATTAATATTGGTATTGCATAAATTGCTTAATTGAATTGATTTTATGTCACATAAGATAAACTTTGCTTATAGTAATTTCATGTATAAGCTTAAGTAAGTGGTGTATCAATCTTATAGAAGTATCACAAATCTAATTATGGCTTGATAAAACATCTATGTGGAATTTTTTTAAATTGCTTCGTTCAAAGCAACTTTAGGTGTCATGTGATTAACTTGCATTAGAAACATTCAAGCTCTTAGCGACATCTTGTATTATCTCACTTGGTTTAATTCATTGAGATGCTTCTAAGGTCTTTTGATTTTGTGTTTTACCTCCGCATTTTTTAAAATCTCTGATTTCATTTTTAAGACCTAAAATATTTTTGAAATTGTCTTACGAAAAAAATGATTTATTCAATCTCACTTCCTTTTAGACGTCTTTATATCCATATTCTCACCCAACAATTCCTTCTTCATAACATAATTTATATCTTTTTAACTAACAATAACATCACTATTTGCATAGATCACACAAATCTATTTTTTAATTTAATCACCGTATTTTTACAATTATTCCTTGCATTGAGTAAAATTTATTGAATGATATGAGATAACTTTCATTTGATAAAGAATGTAAATTCTTTTACTTTAAAAATCACATTTGATTATTTTTATGTTTTACTTTTGTAAATTCTTTTAGATGTCAATAAATTGCAAACCATTAATTTATAAAAAATTAACTAAGTTGCAAGCCATTAATTTATCAAAAAATAAAATAAATTGCAAACAATAAATTATGACATTCAAAATAAGTATAGTTAAAATCAAATATATTATTTAATAATAAGTTAATTATAATTGATTTATTATGTAAAATATATTTAGATCTAAAAAATATGTAACCAAATCTATTTATTATAATATATTTAGACAAGTTAATTGATGTGGTAATGGTGAGTTGCGAAACCGTCACGTATATCCTTGTAGTTGAAATAAAGTAAGAGAGTGAGATAGACAAGAGTAATTGAAGTGGTAAAGTTGAAAAAGGTAAAAGTGGTTGGATACCTTTTTGTGCTGTTGCGTGTGAAATTAGAGGTTGATATTTAGCCTCACATTTTCAGGCGCGTAGCAACCACTCTCTCAAATCTGTATTCTATTTCTTTGCTCGTATCTTCCACCTCCCCATTACGCGCGTGTGGGAGACAAAGAGATTTTGTTTTTCTCAATATTTTAAAAATTAATCAAATATATTTTTCTACGCGTAATTGTAAAGATTAATCTTCAAGTCGAGAAAAATCATAATAAACGTTATTCCTTCCGTTTTACAATAAGTGACCCATTTGAAATAAAATGGTGTTTTAAAATATATGATCTATTTCAATTTTTAATGCAACTTTTCCTATTTTATTCTTTAATGTATTACTTTCATCATTCTCAATATATTATAGGAGTACTTTAGTAAAAATATCATTCTTTTTTTTTTATTTATTCTTTTTTTCTTAATTTATGTGAAAAGTCAACTGGACCACTCATTGTGCGACGGAGAGAATAATATTTTTTCTCAAAAAATTTAACACTCTTATATGTCCAGAGTTAAATTCAAATTCAAAACTTCTGATCAAGTTGGAAGAGACTCATACCATATCAACCAAATAGTCTTGAACTAATCTTTCTACTTATACTTCCATCCGTTTTTTAAAAATAAAATTAAAAGCAATATATGTATATTGCTGTTGATAAAACATTATGTCATTATTTAATTAAAAAAACTTTATGTCATTATCACCTTTAAAATATTTGCATAAAAATATTAATACATCATCCTATACGAAAAAGTGTGCTTTTGCCTCCTCCATCATAACTAATCTACCACGTTGAGACAAATTAGCCTTTAAATTAAATAATAATAAAAATAGAGACAAAAAATTATTATCAAAAGGCAAGTGTCAAATAAAATACTACTTCATTTTTATAATTAAATAAAAATATATCTCAAAAGCACAAAAAGACACAAAAAGTAGAGCAGGCTAAGTCTGTCCACAAAGCATTTTTTTTCCAGAAATCTTTGCAAACTTGATACTGTACTAGTACTTTCTCTTCTCTCGCGCCACAATAAATAAATAATCTAAATTTTATTATTTATTTATTTGATAATTAAGTTAAATTAAATTATGATTAACTGAAAAAAAAGTGATTAAATTAACTTTATATTCACCGCACTTTGTTTGTTCGTGTGAAGTGAAAAGTGAAGGATACAAAAAGCGGGATCTAAAAGGAGCTTTTCGCGTTGAATTCCGAAACAGCCTTTTTTTACGAGAGAAAGCGTGTTTATAAGCAGAAGAAGAAGGGTAGAGTAGACAAAAAAAAAGAAAAGAAAAGATAGATATAGATACATAGAACGATCCTTGATCCTTCAAAGGAAAGTTAAAAAGTATTTAAAGGCTTAAGCTAGTTTGTTTTTTAGCTTTTGCAAAAAGCTTTTTTTTTTTTCATTTTCAATTTCAATTCCAATTCCAATTCCACCCCTTGAAAATGTTATTTTGTCTTGTATATTGACACTGTTCTTATCTTATTATCTCTCTCACAACACAAGTTCACAAAACACTAATTTCGTTTTCTCATTTATACACTTTCTTTTTCTTTCTTCCCATAAAGTAAAGTCAAGTTTAACTACTCTATAAAGAAACTCATCTTTCTCATATAACCCAACTTAACATTCATTTCGGATTTCAGTTTTCAAATTTCATTTCAATTCAATAAGGAAAAATCAAAATTGAAATCGAACTTATTTTGATTACTCTCAATTATTTAGAGAGTTGAAGAATTATTCATTTCGTGAAATGAGAGCTGGGTTAAGTACAGTCCAACAAACCCTAACGCCGGAGGCGGCTAGTGTTTTGAATCATTCAATCGCGGAGGCCGGCCGGCGAAATCACGGCCAGACCACGCCGCTTCATGTGGCGGCGACGCTTTTAGCTTCACCTTCTGGTTACCTGCGTCAAGCGTGTATAAAATCGCATCCGAATTCGTCTCATCCTCTTCAGTGTAGAGCTTTGGAATTATGTTTCAGCGTTGCGTTGGAGCGGTTACCGACGTCGCAGAACACGGCTCCGGCGGCGGCGATGGAGCCGCCAATTTCGAATGCTTTGATGGCGGCTCTGAAACGCGCGCAGGCTCATCAACGGCGTGGTTACCCTGAGCAGCAGCAACAACCGCTTCTTGCGGTTAAGGTTGAATTGGAACAGCTTATCATATCGATTCTCGATGATCCGAGTGTTAGTAGGGTGATGAGAGAAGCTAGTTTTTCTAGTCCGGCTGTTAAAGCGACAATTGAACAGTCGATTAATTCTGTTCCTCCTCCGGCGGTTAATTCGAGTCCGATGGGATTGGGATTCCGGCCGGGGATGGTTACTCCCGGGACCGTGCCGGCGAGGAATTTGTATATGAATCCTAGGCTGCAGCAACAGGGAAGTGTTGCTCAATCTGGAACACAGAGAGGTGATGAAGGTAAATGTGTTGTTGATATATTGATGAGGACGAAGAAGAGGAATCCGGTTTTGGTGGGTGAATCGGAGCCTGAGGTTGCTATTAGGGAGATTTTGAGGAAGATTGAGAATAAGGAATTGGGGGAGGGTGCTTTTAGTAATGCCCATGTTATTCATTTAGAGAAGGAGCTTCCTTCGGATAGAGCGCAGATACCTGGGAGGATTAAAGAGTTGGGGGATTTGATTGAATCGCGGTTGGGGAATTCGGGTTCCGGTGGCGTGTTTATCAATTTAGGTGATTTGAAATGGTTGGTAGAACAACCTGTGGGATTTGGTTTGGGGAATATGCAGCAACCAGCTCTTGCAGAGGCTGGCCGTGCTGCGGTCTCGGAGATGGGACAATTGGTTGCGAAATTCGGAGAGGGTGGTGCTGGTAGGCTTTGGTTGTTGGGTACTGCTACCTGTGAAACTTACTTGAGATGTCAGGTTTATCATCCTTCCATGGAAAATGATTGGGATCTTCAAGCTGTCCCAATTACCTCAAGATCACCACTACCTGGAATGTTCCCAAGGTATTTACTATTTACATATGTATATTCTCTTTTATGGATTGTTCTGATTGTTCACAAAGTAATCTTGTTCGAACATTTTGTGCTCCTTTAGATCTTCATCTAATTGTATCATTTATGAAACAATCTTATTTCACTACTTTGGCTCAATTGATCAGTTTTGTTGCAAGATTAGTTAACAGAAGTTACGTTTAATTTTCTTTTTGGATGGAATGGAGTTGAGAATTATTCTTGATAGAATCAATTATGGTTCTGATATGTTAATTCTGTTCTAGTTTGCTTTTACTCTCTCCTGTTTTGTTTTTAAAGGAAAACATGGGATGTTCTTGTTTCCTTAGACAAGAGATTGTTAGGTTGTTGTTACCTTTTTGCTATTGGCACTATTAGCTTGACAAAGCTATGAAACATGGTTAAATTGTCTCTCCCACATTTGGTAGTTGTAGTTTTAACTTTTGGTTTCTTGTGTGACCAGACTTGGGACCAATGGAATTCTTGGCACCACTCTTGAGTCTCTGTCCCCGTTAAAGTCCTTCCCTGCTACAACAATCACTCCTCTGAGGCGTGCTTCAGAGAATGTAGATCCTGCAGCAGCATCAATTTGTTGCCCACAGTGTATTCAGAACTGCGAGAAAGAAGTATCAGATATGTTGAAAGAAACTGAGAAATCTGATACCGAGCTCACATCAGATGCCGCGAGACCGCCTCTTCCACTTTGGTTACAGAATGCTAGACTGAATAGTGATAATGCTAAAGTAATGGATCAGGCCCAGGTAAATTCAATTAAAACTATTATGTTGGTTGGTTGTTGGGGTTAGAAATAATAGACGAGTTTTAATTATTGTGTTCTTTTGTCTTTTTAGAGCAATGGTCATGAAGGGAATGTGAAGAAGAGGACTCAAGAAATACAAAAGAAATGGAACGATTCCTGCTTGAATTTACATCCTAAATTTCATCAGCAAAATGTGAGCACAGAGAGGATTGTTCCCGTCCCCTTTTCAATGACGAACCTATATAATATGAATTTGATGGGGCGCCAATTTCAACCCAAAGTACTTCCAAATAAAAATTTGGGATGCTCTCTTCAATTGAGCTCGAATCCAGTGCCTATCCAACAATCAGAACGCACGGCGAGCCCTAGGCGAAGTACAGTAACCACTGAGCTGGTTCTTGGGCAAACCAAGCCGTCTGATACCATTCCAGAAGAGTCACAGAAAGAACGTGTTAATGACTTTTTGAGTTCACTGTCATCTGAGTCACAAGACAAGTTTGATGAATTACAGAGCAAAAAATTACTTGATGTTGACTCTTTCAAGAGGCTACTCAAAAGTCTGACAGAAAAAGTGTGGTGGCAGCAGGATGCAGCATCTGCTATAGCCACCACTGTGACTCAGTGCAAATTAGGCAACGGTAAAAGACGGTCAAAGGGTGACACATGGTTATTGTTCACAGGTCCTGACAGAATTGGCAAGAAGAAAATGGCAGCAACACTTGCTGAACTGGTATCAGGGTCAGACCCAATAGTAATATCTCTTGCACAGCGATGTGGGGATGGAGACTCTGATAACCATCACATCCGTGGAAAAACAGTTCTTGATCGCATAGTAGAGACCATCCGAAGGAACCCACATTCTGTCATCATGCTTGAGGACATCGATGAAGCCAACATTCTTCTTCGTGGAAACATCAAACGAGCCATGGAGCAAGGACGGTTCCCTGATTCTCATGGTCGTGAAACCAGTCTCGGTAATGTCATGTTTATCCTCACTTCAAATTGGTTGCCCGAGGACCTCGGCTACCTGTCCAATGGCACTCCGCTAGACGAAGAAAAGCTTGCAAATTTAGCAAGTGGAAGTTGGCAACTGCGGCTATCAGTGACCAAGAAGGTATCGAAACGCAAACCCAGTTGGTTATCCAATGAAGACAGGTCTTTGAAGCCTAGAAAGGAAGTGAACTTAGGTTTATCATTCGACCTTAACGAAACCGCGGATGTAGAAGAAGACAGGGCAGATGGATCACATAATTCCAGTGACTTCACAGTGGACCACGAAAACAACAATCACAATAGAGGGTCGCCCTCAAAACCCCGCAAGTTTCTGGATTCTGTCGATGATGCCATTGTCTTCAAGCCATTGAATTTTGATCTCATCCGTCGTAATTTCTCTACAACAATCACGAAAAGATTCTCTGCTGTGGTTGGAAATAGGATTTCAATTGAAGTACAAGAGGACGCCCTTGACAAGATCACAAGCGGAGTGTGGTTAGGCCAAACCACAATCGACGAATGGATGGAAAAAGTGTTGGTTCCATCCTTCCACCAGTTGAACAAGAACTTCAATTCAACCTACCATGATGATCACGAGTCTTCGCTGCTGGTTCGGCTCGAAGACGACGGCTACTCCGATCACCGGAGCTCACAAGAGCTGCTACCTGCTAGTGTGAGAGTCGTATCAGAATAGTAGTAAAAGTATTGAATATTAATTATTGATTATTGTTAATACACAACGCACATGAGTGGTGGTAATATCCGTTTTTGTTGGTTATAGAAATGTAAATAGATCTCTTTGGAAGTACAAAGTCAAAAAGACCCTTCGTAGAATTGAGAAAAACCGTTAGAGGTGGAACAAGGGTCGGTATGTGTCATTTTTTTTACCCTTTAGAAAAAAGATTATTTATTTTTGTCTTATAAGCTTTATATGACCTTTTTCCCATTGTAAGCATAGATATATTTATCAATTAAATGGAGGATAATTATCAATAGTAATAAAATGGAGTGTTGTTCCTTCCTCTTCTTACTTTCATCATTTTCTTTCGCACCTTCCTCGGTCAATATTCTAATTTGTATCTCATATTATCTTATATCTCTGCACAACTATTAATTGAACTGCAAAAACACTAGAATGTGTAGGCCACTTATCCTTAGTAGTGACCAGCCATGTAATTGTAATGTACATGTTTGTTGGATTCATCAATGATGCTGCCATTTGCAATTGGTAAAACACACAACCCTACCGACATAAATCATTGTTTTTTTCAGTTAACGTATTTCCTTATCATCAATTAGTAAAAACAAACTTCCTAGAATTTATGTTCCTAGCAACACCGTTTCGTCCATACGTCACTATCATTTTTCCGACCTTAGCTCTAAAGAAAATTAAGGTCAATGAAACCAAAGATTCCAAAACAAGAAAGAGTTGAATACAAGGGATTGAGTGTATGTGTGTGTGAGATATTAGTTTCATAGTAAACGCGTTAAAGAAATTATAACAGCCGTAGCATGTTTTCAACGCTACGTAAGGAAATTAATGCAAGTGATCAGAACAAAACATGATATGCTTTGTGCATACTTCACATTCATATTTGCCTGTTTTATTGACTCTACCGTCTTGTTTAAGACGTCAACACCGCATGTGTTCACATTTATTTTCACCCTCTTTTTGTTATGTCTTTTTCTTGCACTTCTAGATCTATTTAGATCTCTTTTTTTTCTTTTCAACTCATATAGAGAGAGAAAGAGATCCAGCTATACATTCATATCAGCCACGTATGCTAATCATATCATCTTAATTTGCTTTAGCATATTAATCGAACAATTTAACCAAGTATTTGGACTCGAGCAGTAAACGAGCTCCTGCTAAGAGACGAAAATTCGGGGAATATTAAATTCGATTTTTTTATAAACTGACTATCGCGCAATTACAAACATTATAATAAATGGCAAAATTTTTTTCAAAAAATTTAACACTGCTGTGTGTCTAGTGTTTAAGACTGAATTTGAATCCAAAATCTCTAGTTAATATGGAAGAGATATTTTATCATCGAAAATATTTAACTTTTTAGATATAGTGACTTTATAATATTATGAATATATTGTTTATGTGTAATAATTATTAAAAGTGTGGTACAATGCATTTGGCTCGACAGAGAAATTTTATGCACGGACAAGATGGATTTATCTTTAATTGCATAGGACAATTTGATGGTAAAAGTAGGTGAAATGAATTAATACAAGTTGATCCAAAGTGGACCAAGATTAGCGTTCGTAGTTGACAAATTGCACAAGAGGACAAGAATTAAGTTTCAAATCGTGTTATCTTTGGAGGGCTAAAGAGAAGGTTAGACGCAGAAAAGAATAGGGTGACAAATTGCTACGAGTACTCTGGAGATAGAGGACAAACACTCGATGAAGCACAGGTGAATCATTGTACGTGTACCAGCTAACTAACATATAAAGAAGAGGCAATGATTCTAGGCGAGATTGGAGAAATCAAAGAGACACAACATGTTGGAATTAATCCAATAATTTCAAATTATATTACTACTATTTAATATTTATACATTACATCAGTTCATCAGTTTAGAGGTGTACACAAATATTTTAGAGGTGTATAAGAATATTGATAATTAAATTATATTTACACAATGAATTGTACTAAAAAAAAATTAAAATATTAAACTGAATTACATATTATAAATAATTAAGTTTAAATAAAAAACATTTTAAATTATTTAACTAAATATTTTTTACAATTTAAAAAAAAAAGTTTTTAGTTTATCTCTTAAAAAAAAAAAACAATTCTTAATTTTTTTAATAAAAATATTTTTTTCATAAAAATTATTTTATTTTAAAAGAGTTCAAAATATATAACTGATTTATAAATACAATCAAATTATAAATTGATTTATAAATACAAATTATTTTTAAATCAACTTTAAACTAAACTGAGCACTTTAGCCGTTAACGTTTTTTTTTTAATTTAAAATGATTATTTAAAATTAAATCAAACCATTAAATTGATTTGGTTTAGTGCAATTTATTAACCATGCATACCTATTTATTAATCATGCGTAACAAAATAAAAAATAAGTTTAATGAAAATACATGAACAGTATAAAAAGTTTTATATTGTTATCCAACAAAAATATATCAATCTGTCATATAATATAAATAATTAAAAAAATTCAATCTGATTTAACAGAATTCATAATCGTAATTGATTGACAATGTAAAATTAATTTACACGATAGGTGCATCTTCCTTTTTTGCGAAAAAAATTGAGCATTTATATACACTGCTACAAGTTATACATTTTCATGAAAAAACTTTCACCCCACCCAACCAAAAAACCTGAGATAAAATGCCAAGACACGTCATGTTTTTTATTTTAATAACTACTACATATTATCAGTTTTTAAATATAATCGAGAGAAAAAATAATTCAGGACATGCTTTGAATCCCAACAATAACGATTTATGTTTTTATTTCTTTAAAAGTGATTTCTTTCTTTTTATTTATTTTATATTTTTAAATTAATGATCCATTCCCTCTATTATATTTAATTACCGATGAATTAAATTATCATATTTTACTACAAAAACACTCGTTAATCAGATTTTACCCTACACCTAACTTATTTGTAACCGCTTCAAACTTGTACACATCATTTTTTGGGATGGATTGAAAGACACAAAAAATCTTCAATGTTCATCTATCTTGAACAAAATATATTTTCTGTTATTGCAATCCATCCGAACATAATGGTGTTGATGTTGTTGTTGTATTTTTGGAATAAACTTTCTATGTTGTCAACCAAAGAAAACATTGAGAAATTTATTACTTTCCTCGGTTGACAATATTAAGAAATTTACTCTTAAACACAATCATCTTATTCTCTTTCATGTGAAAGTATTCGCCAAAAAAATATTAATTTACTAAAGATAATAAAATCTCTCTAGGATGGATTACAAGTGCAGAGAAATTTTTTTTTCTTAGTTGAAACAGATAACTTATAAGAAATTTGAAAATATTTGTTGTTTTCCAAGAATCCATTGTCAAAATTTAGATTTGTTTGAACAATTTATATTAATATATAATGTAATTAAAAAAAATGTTTTCCCTACATTTTTTAAAGAAAACCAAGAAGTATATGACGCTTGGGATGAAACATATTTTATTGTATTTTTTATTTAAAAAGAAACACATTTAACCTCAGTTTTGAGTAATAACTGAGGGAAAATATAAGCGTGTTTATTTAGTATATTCATTGTCCTTAAACAAATCTTTGTCATCCATTTAACGAGTATCAACGCTCAAAATATTGTCAGTAGTGATCTGAATGAAACTTAAAACCCTCATTATAAAAGCATTATGAATATTAAAATTTGATAATGAAACATTTGACATAAAAATTTTGAACCTTAAAAAAACGTTTATTTTATTTGAGAAAATTTCTCCAGGATGGATTGCAAGAGTAGAAAATTATTTGGGTTCAAGGTTTGTGTTCGCAAATAATCATATAACTGAATATTTATTTAATTTATCTAATTTTTTTAATTTTATATCAGACATTTGATCTTCTTCAAGATCAATGAAATGATAATCTCCAACATTTGCTCTTCTCAAAGATATCCAACATTTGTTCTTCATTAACAGCGATGACGATGAAGAACAAATGTAATATTTTGTGTAAACAATGTAATATTCTGTGTAAACAATTTAGTTTGTAAACAAATTAATTTATTAATATTATGTGTAAACAATGTAATGAGTATTCTTTTAAAAAAATATATTTCCTCTTGGTTTTGTTCATAAACCGAGAGGTATATGACGCTAGTATCGTACCTTAAAAAATACGATCCTTCACGATGGTCGCAGAAAAATTAGTTCGAACAAGTCGCCACCGAACTTTATTTATTCCAATGAAGTAATAGAAAAATATCGATAAAACCTTTGAAGAAGAAATTAATGGTCGTTGCAACCATATTCGAGTTTAGGAGTCGATTACGCAAGGAGAAGGTATTAACACCCCTCACGTCCGTTGTACTCAACGGAAACCTCTTAGTCTAATTTGCGATTGAATGTTAGCTAATGTCATTTGTTTTCTTCAAGTGATAAAAAGATTAAAAATAGAAAGGAAATGAAACCTCATAAAGGGAAAGGGGAGGTTCTTTATTAGTGTGCTTGCCAAGGATTGGGGCTCTTTTGCCTACGTATTCTCATTGTAAAATGAGGGATCAGAGCATCCGTAGTTCAGAGGACTATGGTTTGAAAAAAAGAAAAAGGTTGAAATGAAAAAGATTGCTCGCCAGGATCTCGCAATCATGTGCCTATGTATCCTCATAGTGCAATAAGGAAATCAGAGCTCCGTAGTTCGGGGGACTACGGTTTGTTGGTCTGTGTTTTTTTAATGAACAAGTGTTTAGATCGCGTTCTAAGGGCTAAACGTTGGCTTGTATACTCTTGGGGGAGGCTTAAGCACTAGTTTGTATGCACAATAGAAGAGACTAAACAATGTTCTTTGAGGAAAAATGTTTGACCGCACGGGGGAGAATAATAAATTTTGATTGGTTTAGATCGCACGGGGGGCGAGTAAAGATAATTTGGATGTGTTGATGTTGATTTTAGGGTTTTGAAAAAAGATTGTTTTTTATTCTAATTACAGTAAAGACTATGGGTAGAGGTGAATATTTCAAACTACCAAGCCAAGCGTCTTATGTCCAAAATACTCAGAGTGAGGGTAGGAAAGCTTAATTCTCACTCCTTTTCCACCACTTGAGACTCCTGGCGCGCAATCCTAATCATATTTTATAGTGTTTTTGAATTTATTGAGAAAAATTCCACTTGACGTTGGATCAAGGGTTTTATTATCGCGAGATGATTATGAAAATGATTTGAGATTGAAATAGGACAGGTTGATGGCGACACATGAAGCGATCGAATTAAAAGTTGGATATGGCTTGATGTATGGATCAAGAATGTTTTGGATTTGGTTGATTGTGATGCACAAGGCGATCGACTTACAAGGGTTATGAGATGGGATACACTTTATTGGATGGGAGAAAGGTGAAGCAATAAACACAAGCCCAAACAAATAAGCATACACAAATGAATTAAACACTCAAATAAGCATCCAATTAATTAATTAAAAATGCACGAGTCTCATTGTAAGGAAGCCCAAGAGTAAACTATGTGGGTGTGTGCAAAACAAGCTCATTGTAAGAAATCCCAAGAGTAAGCCATAGGCTGATTGTGATGCTTAAAAAGCGATCGACTTACAAGGTATAAAATGAATCGACATTGAATCGAGATTTAGTTCTTTTTGAAAAAGATTTAATGTGATGCTTGAAGTGATTAACAATTGAGTAAAACATTAAAACACAATCAAGACGAAAGCGATTAAGTTATTACATCATATGAGGATGAGAGTACATTTTGTCGAATGGGGATACAAGATAATGAAACAATTGCATAAAGCCCAATCAACAAACAAAAACAAATGAATGTAAGTGCATAAGAGAATGGTCTCATTGTAAGAATGCTCAAGAGTAAGCTATGTGAGGCTGATGGCGATGCAAAAAATAATCGACTTACAAAGGTGTTAAAAGGAGCTCGACATTGAATCGCGAATTATTTTGCTTTTGAAAAGGGGTTTAATGTGTTTTAAGAAAAATAAATACTTGGTGTTGGACCAAGGTTTTAGTATTTTTTAAAAGTTAATTTTAATGGTCATATTGTCTTTTTGGATTAACAATTATGCATCAACTAAAAATACTAAAAAATGCACTAAAAAATAAATAAATAAAAGATAAAAATAATAATAAAAGGGAGGGGGCACACTAACAGTACAAGAGGTAAAATAATTAAAAAAATTAAAGGAAATAGAATAATAAACAACAATAAGTAAATAAAGCAATAATAAGAAAACAAATAAATAAAAAAATATACAAAAAACAAAAACAGGATGAAAATTGGGAGTATACCTAGAAAAATGCTCTAGGCCCAAAGGAGGGGACCCCACAAGGGTGTGTTGAGCAATTAGGGGGAGTGGGGAGACTTCATCTTCCCCACACCCACATTTGGCTACTATTCCCATAGCAACAAAAATGGATGAAAAATTGTTCCAATAAAAACGTAAAAACGCCATAATTTTCTCAAATTTTTACGAAATTAAGCAAATAAATAATGAAAATTTATCTACTCGATCTCACAAACATAATGGTATATTCAAAATCAGAATTTAAACAACAAAAAAAAAATTCAAAAATTAACAAAAATGTAGCAACATATATTTCTTGATTCGGTCCTTTTATCCACTCTCATGACAAACAAATCACTTTTGCTTATGAAGGTTCAAGAACACTTTTCAACTCTTGATTTAAAATCAATTTAATTTTCATGCAAAGTGGTGATGATTAATGTACTAAATAAATGAAGTAAGAATAAAATTGCAATAAAATTTAAATAAATGACAAGTATAAGAGCGCACCTAAAATAAAATTCAATAAAGAAAGAAATAAATGACTTGAAGAAAAATGAAGAGAAAAATTAAGAGAAAAATTAAGAGAATTTTGTTTTAGTTTAATTAATGATTGGCGGTGAGATTTGTGAATGAGAATTACTTTATTTATAGGGTCTAAAAATGGTAGTTTATGAATTATGGAATGAGAGCGGTGAGTGCCTTCTAGAAACTTATTTAATTAAATAGTGAATAATTATGTAATATATGCATGAAATAATGATGTAATAAATGAGAGATATTTTGGACCTTCTAGAAACTTTGATTTTTGTTTTATGATTCATGAAAATGATTAATAATATTCAAATGAATATTTTGAAGATAAATTAAATGACCATGAATTTATATTTTCAAAATACATAATGGAAAAAAAATGCAATTTTAATCGATTTCTTCAATATGTAAAATGTTGACTTTTTTTTTTACTATAATGCATATATGCATGATTATGGTGACTTTATTTGATGATAAAAATGCATATGGCTAAAAATGCAAAACTTGACAAATGGACATGTATCAGATGAATTTTAAAATGCTCAGATAAAATTGGGATATGACAGTTGCCCCTATTTTATTAACTTGAACCGGAAGATATGAATGACAACAGTCTTCATACATTTGTGGTGGAAGATAATTAAATAGAAAAGACCCTAAATTTTCTCCTTCGAGATGCAGAGATGAAATGCAAAAAATGAAATGAAATTCAGGAAGAACAATTTTTATTGACAAAGCTCTACAAGGGAAAATAACTCATAAGATACTTTTTAGGGTAACTTTAGCTTGGGGAGCAAAAATAGTGAAGAGGCTACGAATGATCATTAACAACACAAAGTTGAATAATGGCTTGCTGGGAGATAAAATTCCATGAGCACATGCGGGGTAATAACTTTACTCAGAGAAATACAATCGACTTGAATGAGGACTAACATGGATAGTACTTATGATTGGTCATGGATCCTGATTTGTGTTATGTATGTTATGATGTTTTGTTTTGGGTGGCAGCACTGTGCATGGAATAATGCATGGAGATGCATGCGAGGATGCAATTGCTGGGGATTTTTATGTGCATGTAGGAATGTGAATAATTTTGTTCATTTTTTATGAAGCTTCCCGTTTCAGCGGGAGGGTGCTAATGATTGATATGCGATGCATGTGGGAATACAACTGGGTAATTGGATTTTTTGTAGGGATTTATATTTGGTTGCCAATGAAATATTATTGAGGAAATATCATCATCAAAGGGTTGATGGAAGGAACTTCACTAGGGAGTGACATCGTCAAAGGGTTGACGGAAAGAAACTTCACTAGGGTGTGACATCGTCAAAGGGTTAACGAAAAATATTATAAAGGACGATCATCATCAAAGGGTTGATGGCATCATCAATGGGATAATGGAAAGAAATTCACTAAGGAGTGACATCTCCAAAGGGTTGACGAAAAAGAACTTCACTAAGGAGTGACATCTCCAAAGGGTTGACGAAAAAGAACTTCAGTAGGGAGTGACATCGTCAAAGAGTTGAACGAAGATATATTATCATCTTCAAAGGGTTGATGGAAAGGATTTTACTAAGAAGTGACATCATCAAAGGGTTGAGGAAAGAAAGAATTTAGGTAATATCATCGTCAAAGGGACGACAGAAAGGACTTCACTATGGAGTGACATCGTCAAAGGGTTAAAGAAAAAATATCAATTTAGGTAATATCATAGTCAAAGGGTTAACAGAAAGGACTATTAAGAATATTTTCATCAAAGGGTTGATGGCATCATCAAAGGGTTGAGGGGAAGGGACTTTTCGTCGTCAAAGGGTTGATGGAAAGAGTTGTGTTATGTATGCATGTGGTGCATGTTAATGAAAAACTTCTCGTTTCAGAGAGAGAGCTTCTGATATGAAACTTCCTGTTTCGGTAGGAAAGTTATGCATGTATTTTGTATGCTATGCATGTGGGAATGCAAGCATGTGATTGGTTTTTGGCTGGGTCTCCCCTTTTTCGAAGGTGAGATATTTTATTGGTACCAATGTTGATTGGATTTAGTTTTATGTCTGCCAACAAGGCGGATTTTTATTTTGGTATGGATTGGGTTTTTGGTTTTGAGGATCCCAATAGGGATTGGACTTTTGAGAGGTGCCAAGCAAGGTTGGACTTTTAGTAGTTTTCAAAATGGATTGGACTTTTGAGAGATGCCAAGCAAGGTTGGACTTTTGTTTTGGGTAGTTGACAATATGGATTGGACTAGTTTTTTGGGGATGGTTGCCAATTGGGATTAGAATTTTAGGAGGTGAAAGGATTTTACTTCCCGATACTCGGAATCTGGACGATGTTATGATTGAAGGATACATGTAGATGCTCTTGGTGCCCCAAGTTTGATCCTTTGTTAAAGTTGCGTGTTTGTTCCTGGGAGAATCTCAATTTTTTTAACTGATATGCCAGGACGGCTAGCAAATGATTGTATGAGCGTAGCGACGTAACCAATGCATGTCTATTGTGCTTTTGTTCTGCCCTAAGGCTTCTTGCTAAGATACGATGTTGTACTAGCGTGATCTTTCGACACTTGTTGTGAACTCAACTGTTACTAGCGTATGTCATAGTCTGGTTGACTAACTTGAAAGTATGAAGGGAACTGCCCCTTTGCAACTTGTCTGCCCTAGTCTGTAAGGTATTTGAAGGAATTCTTCTCGAAAGGAAACCTTGGGAGCGATTAAACTGTTACATGGTATGAGATGATTTACCCCAGTGTCTGAATCTACAGTGGTCTTCCCCTGATTGAGCCTTTGGAAAGACTTGCCCCAGATTGACTGAGTATGATGAGTTGCCTCCCTGATCTACTGATACTTGGAGATTTTCTTTAAACTACCCAATTCTTAAGTCAATATAGTAATTGGATACCATGCCCTTGATCTATAATGTTATGAGGCAGTATTGATTCGAGCCAGCATTGACGGATGATCAAGTGCCACTTTGATTGCTTTTGGAATTTCCTTGATACCAAGTACTTTACTTGCAGTTAAAATTGCTTATTTAAAACCGATAATTTTAATGTAATGTTCATGCAAGTTTTTGAAAAAATCATTTGTTGAAATGATGTGATAATGTATGACGAGTGGACCATTAGTCTAAATGTAGTGTTGATTTAGCTGGTGAAAGGTACAGCGAGAATGTGATACCGATACAGGTGATTATCAAATCTTTAGGAGTCAGCTTACACAACCTTGCTGTAGAATGCTTTCAGAATAAACTCTACCTCAATTAGGTCTTTTGAGGGTTGTAACGTGGTCTGGTTCACGGTTTTTGAAATAAAGGATATAAGGCTCAAATTTTATCTGTACCTACCCCTTCTTCGTGATGATCTCCAGTCTTATGTTCAGTTAATTCGACACACGTATTTGTCTTCCAAGAGAGTCTGATGGTGTAAGAATGAAGATGATGATTCAAGGTTTCCTTGAAATAGCAGTCACCTTATTTTGGTTTTGTCATGGATATTGGTGACCATTTGATTCTTGACATGGTTGTCACCGAATCTTATTTTGTTTTTTGCTGAGGATTTAACGACCTCTTTTGATTGATGTTTTCTTTTTTATCCCAAATTTTTGCCTGGACCACTTTTTGAAGCTTTTAGTCCACTAGGATTGCCCTAATTTTTGCCTAAGTCACCTTTTGGGTGCTCAACTTAGCAGTTTTTTTTCTTCTGATTTTGCTAAAGGATTATGACTGCCATGTCATTGTTCATTGGAGAACAATTGTCATAACTTTTGAATTTTCATGATTCCTTCTACACTTCAGGACGTGTGCGAAGAATGACACGTGGTTGATCACTATACGAGATGCTTCATCTTGTAATTGGAATGTGTAGTTAGATTAACTGAGCACTACCCTGCCCCAGGTTAAGTGTAAGGTTTTTAAATCCAAAAGAAACACCTACTTCTATGCTCGAAGTGGTTACCTAGGGATTAACTCCTTATCTCTCCAGTGTTTGGGGATTTGAAACAATGCTTGTACATCATCAACAGGATTTCATCCAAAAGCATACATCTAGTAATTATGGGTATTTTGTTTTCATCATCCTCCCTCCAATCTTTGCTAAAGAACAGTTTGATAAAGGAAGTGAAGTGGAATTTTTATGTGTTTTTTTACAATAAATGAGAAAATATGAGTGAATACGAATGGATTTGTTCAAAACATGCATGCTCATTTCATTAGCAGTACCATTAATAAACAATAATGTCTAACACCAAGTAGCATTTAACAGAAAAGAAACTACAAATGCAAAGTAATGACATGATCTAAATATTGCTAGCATCGAGGAACTGGACTTTCCTCTCTTGATTCGCTGCTGGGCTAACCTTCTTCATAATTGCTCATCGAGACCAGTATGCTAACCTTCTTTGCACATACTCTTAGAAACTTTTTCCATAACATTGACTGATGGAACCACATGATTAGGTGAAGCATTATTGTTGATTTAAATGCCTTGAGGCGTGAATGAGAACATCTTGGAGTTAAGAAGCTTTTGTATCATGCTCTTCAATACTTTATAGTCTAGAGTGGAATGCCTCAGTGTCCCAACATGGTAGTCACATCGGGTATTGACATCAAAGCCTGGTGGGTATGGAGAAATCACTGGACCCAGTTCCTTCAGCACTATCAGTCTACCTTTGGTCAAATATGGCAATACTTGACTGCATAAAACTGAGAATGGAGTGATATTCCTTTCTGGATTTCTTGGCCTTTGTCGAGCGTGTTGATGTTGTTGACGTGGACCGTGCTGATGTCGGTATGGCTGCTGATACTGAGGAGGTCCTTGATTTGTTAGAGGGTATTGACCATGTGGAGAGAATGGTATCTGAATGGAAACCCAAAAGGTTATTGACTCTGAATAGTTTAGATGTACGAGTACTGAGGATAAGGTACTAGAGGTGGAGCTTGCGGAGCTTCCCAAATTTTATCCTCCTCTTCCTCTTGGGAACTAACAACGAATTCACTTTCTCTAGCCTGTATACTTGTAGTATTTTGGATTTTTCCGCTTTTGAGCATGGTCTCGATGCGTTCTCCGACCATCACCAGGTCAGAGAAGTTTGACCTTACAGAGTATCTATAAACATATCAGTTAGTTCCCTATCCAACATAGGCGGTTGAATGCAAGCAGCTAACTCTCTCCATCTTAGGGCATACTCTTTGAATGACTCATTGTCCTTTTGAGTAAGATCTTGCAATTGAGTACGGTTCTGAGCCATATCAATGTTGTATTAGTAATGCTTTAGAAACGCCTTGGCTAAGTCTTTCCAGGTGTGGACGTGACTTCGCTCTAGTTGCATGTACAAATCTAATGATGCCCCACTGAGACTTTCTTGAAAACAATGGATGAGTAACTTATCGTCGTGAAAGTACACAAATACTTTCCGATTGTACATTGTCAAATGAGTCTTTAGACAACTAATCCCTTTGTACTTCTCGAAATTCGGCGTGTTGAACCTGGAAGGGAGCACCACATCCGGTACTAAGTACAAGTCAAAAGCATCAAGCCCATCGGCATCATGCCTCTTTATGGCTTTAAGCTTCTCTTCCAACACACGGTAGCTTTCAGGAATCTCAACAGCTCGTGGGTCCTTCTAGAGCTGCTTCAAGTCCAATACGGGTGTCAGGAAATCAACTGCGCGTTATGGATAAAGGATGGATAAGTTTTTAAATTTATTTTAAAAATGATATGCAATGCATGTTAATGAAATGTAAATGCAATGGTATGCAAATGAATGCAATACAATCAGTGGCGGATCTTGGTGGGAGCTCAAAGGAGCCACGCCACCCCCAAAGAAAATAACATTTTCTTACTAGTATATCCTAACCAGTCCATCACTAGTTTTATATAATTTTATACTGTTTGCAACTTATGGTATTTATATTATTATATTATTATTATAACTGCTAATAAACTATTTTATATTAAATATTTTAAAATAATGAACTGCGTATAAGTATCTTTCATTTGTTAAAGTATATTGGGTTGCAGATTTCATATGTATAATTAATGTCAATGATAATATATATAAAAGTTTATTGAATTTTTCCTTTCATATTTTATTTATTTATTTAAACTAACTACTTAAAGTTATAAATTTGTTTAATGAGTATTAATGTATTACTTGTTAATTTTGACTAATCTATAAAGTGATATTAGATTTTTTTTTAGAGTTTAATTATTTACTCTGGTTAATCTTTTAATTAAAAAATACTAAAATTTATAAAAATATGTTTTAAAGTGATTCGTTGATATATATATATATATATATATATATATATATATATATATATATTGCTAATTTTTATTTTATAAAATTATATATATTTTTAAAGAATTATAGTTATAATATTTATGGCACCCCTTAATATTTTAAACAAGATCCGCCAAAGAATGCAATAATGTATTTTTTTTTTGTTTTTTTCCAGGTATAGGGTCTGATAAGTTCGAGGTACGGATGAAAGAGAAAGTTGATTGCTTGTTACACAAGTATCTCACCATGTATGGTCTAGGGTTTATACAGGAACCTCAGAGTCATGGGTTCATATGAATGTTTATCACGCACGACAGAAGCATGCTGGTTGACAATCCATCAAATGAATTTTTTTTGGTGAGGTCTTCGTACCGACCCACGCGAGAAAAGCTGCTCGGGGACCCGCACTACGTGACCATTGACATCGGATTCTAGACAAGGGTCTCAGAGTCATAGACTTCCTTGACTGTTTGTTGCATATATTAGTCATTTCCAGGCAACAACTCCATCAAGAAAGTCTATTTTGAGTGAGATCTTCGTTCCAACCCTCACAAGAAAAGCTTCTTGGGGGACCCGCACTACGCGACCATCATTCCTAGTTTGGCTAATGGTTCAAATTTCTACAAAGGTCCTTAGAGTCACGGATCCCAATGAGAATATTGATCGCTTACGCCAAAAGCTTGACGATCGTCAATATCCTCAATAGAATTTACTCTAAGCGAGGTTCTCATATCGACTCTTACGAAAAAAGCTTATTGAGAGGCCATACTACTCAACATTATCCTATCTCATGTTTGCACTCTAGACTCGGGTAGAGAGTTTTTCCCATAAGGTTTCAACCCATCAGAGTATCCATATCAAGAGCTCAAGAGATCCAAGCAACATATACAAGATAATAATAAGGCAAGACATAAGATAAAGGAAAGAAATAGAAAAAAGGAAATAAATAAAACTAACAAACATCGCAAATCGAACTAAGTTAGGCTTGACTCTCTCTTGCATGAAGCATTTGTCACTAGTGGAGTCGCTAGTTTTGTACCTCGAAAAATACAATCCTTCGCGATGGTCGCGGAAAAATTAGTTCAAACAGAGTCGCCACCAAACTTTATTTATTCCCATGAAGGAATAAGAAAATATCGATAAAACCTTTGAAGAAGAAATTAATGGTTGTCGCAACCATATTCGGGTTCGGGATTCGATTACGCAAGGGGAATGCATTAACATCCCTCACGTCCGTTGTACTCAACGGGAACCTCTTAGTCTAATTTGCGATTGAATGTTAGATAATGTCATTTGTTTTCTTCAAGTGATAAAAAGATTGAAAAGATATAAGAAAGGAAACCTCAAAAAGGAAAAAGGGGATGTTCTTTATTAGTGTGCTCGCCAAGGATTGTGGCCCTTGTGCCTACGTATTCTCATTGTAAAATGAGGAATCAGAGCATCCGTAGTTTAGAGGACTACAGTTTGAAAAAAAAAAGAAAAAGGTTGCCCGCCAGAATCTCGCAATCTTGTGCCTACCTATCCTCATAGTGCAATAAGGAAATCAGAGCTCCGTAGTTCGAGGACTATGATTTGTTGCTTTGTGTGTTTTAATGAATAAATGTTTAGATCGCATTCTAAGGACTAAATGTTGGCTTGTCTACTCTTGGGGGAGGCTTAAGCACTAGTTTGTATGCACATTAAAAAGGACTAAAGAATGTTCTTTAAGAAAAAGTGTTTGACTGCGCGGGGGCGAATAATAAACTTTGATTGGTTTTGATTGCACGGGGAAGAGAAAAGATAAGTTGGATGTGTTGATGTTGATTTTAGGGTTTTGATAAGAGATTGTTTTTTATTTAGATTGCACTAAAAACTATGGGTAGAGGTGAATATTTCAAACTACCAAGCCAAACGTCTTGTGTCCAAAATACTCAGAGTGATGGAAGGAAATCTCCATTCTCACTCATTCTCCACCACTTAAGGCTTGTGGTGCGCAATCCTAATCATATTTTATAGTGTTTTTGAATTTATTGAGAAAATTGCCACTTGAAGTTGGATAAAAGGTTTTATTATCGCGAGATGATTATGAAAATGATTTGAGATTGAAATGGGATAGGTTGATGGTGACGCATGAAGCGATCGACTTACAAGTTGGGTATGGCTTAATGTATGGATCAAGAATGTTTTGGGTTTGGTTGATGACGAAGCACAAGGCGATCGACTTACAAGGGTTAAGAGATGGGGTACACTTTGTTGAATGGGAGAAAGGTGAAGTAATAAACACAAGCCCAAACAAATAAGCATACACAAATGGATTAAAAACTCAAATAAGAATCCAATTAATTAATTAAAAATGCATGAGTCTCATTGTAAGGAAGCCTAAGAGTAAGCTATGTGGGTTTGTACAAAACAAGCTCATTGTAAGAAGACCCAAGAGTAAGCCATAGGTTGATTGTGATGCTTACAAAGTGATCGACTTACAAGGTATAAAATGACTCAACATTGAATCGAGAATTTGTTATTTTTGAAAAGGGTTTAATGTGATGCTTGAAGTGATTAACAATTGAGTAAAGCATTAAAACACAATCAAGAAGAAAGGGATAAAGTTATTACATCATATAGGGATGGGAGTACATTTTGTAGAATGGGGACACGAGATAATGAAACAATTACATAAAGCCTGATCAATAAACATAAAAAAGTGAGTGTAAGTGCACAAGAGAATGGTCTCATTGTAATAAGGCCCAAGAGTAAGCCATGTAAGATTGATGGCGATGCTAAAAATAATCGACTTACAAAGGTGTTAAAAGGGGCTCGACATTGAACCGAGAATTATTTTGCTTTTGAAAAGGGGTTTGATGTATTTTGAGAAAAAGAAACACTTGGTGTTGGACCAAGGTTTTAGTATTTTTGAAAAATTAATTTTAATGGTCATATTGTCTTTTTGGATTAACAATTATGCATCAACTAAAAATACTAAAAAAAACAATAAAAAATAAATAAAAGAAATAATAAAAGGGAAGGGGCAAATTATAAATACAAGAGGTAAAGTAATAAAAAAACCTAAAGCAAATAGAATAAAAAAACAACAATAAGTAAATAAAGCAATAATAAGAAAACAAATAAATAAAAAATATACAAAAGACAAAAAGCAGGATGAAAATTTGGGGTGTAACTAGGAAAATGCTCTAGGCCCAAAGGAGGGGGACCCCACAGGGGTTCGTTGAGAAATTAGGGGGAGCGGGGAGACTTCATCTTCCCCAAACCCACATTTGGCTACTATTCTCGTAGCAACAGAATGGAGGAAAATTGTTCCAATGAAAACGTAAAAATACCGTAACTTTCTCAAATTTTCACAAAATTAAGCAAATAAATAATGAAAATTTATCTACTCAATCTCACGAACACAATCGTATATTCAAAATTGGCAAATAAACAATAAAAGAATTCAAAAATTAACAAAAATGCAGCAATATATATTGATTAATTTAGTTCTTTTGTCCACCCTCATGACAAACGAATCATGGATGCATGCTCGAGATGATGTTTGGAAGCTATTGGATACATTATTGTTGTACCCCATATTTTACCCCTTAGATGTCATAACATTTTGCACTTACATTTAGGGTTCATTTATCCATGCATTGTTAATTAATCACAATATCTTACCAGTTTTTTTCTTTTGTGAAATCCAGGTTTACACAGGAAAAAGAACAAAAGTCAATAAGCCAGATTCTCCCATGTTTCAAGGTCTGTGACTCCAAATGCAACCATTTGAGCTCACCGACATCCAAGAGGTTTTATTCAACAAGAAATCAAGTGTGTTCGGTTCTTATTACAAGTGCCATGAGCCACAGGATTCACCATGCCTCAAACTAGGGTTTTCTCAGCGACAGTCAACCATTGCCTTTGGTTTTGATCAGGACATATTCTCAAGCTTTGGAACTTGATTCTACATGATATTGGACATCCCTAGAGGCCATCTATGGACCTTGGAAGAGATTGAAGAAGCAAAATTCTCAAAAAACCATCCAGTTGGAATTCCTGAGGAAATCAGATTTTTTTGGCCAAAAAGTCGAGCTTCTGATTTTGTTGTTACCGGACCAAAATGGAATATTCTGAAATTCTGGCCTATGCAGACAGCAGATGTCCTAACACATGTCAAGACATTGTGCTATATAATCATTTAAACTTGGAGGTGCAACAACAGACTGATACCTTGAATATCAGAACTGCACCATCACAGATGTCACGACTTCTGATCCAACATGTTCATCATGAACCCTAACAGAAACGTAAATCTGCAGAATGATAAAGAACACAGTAATTGTTAACCCAGTTCGGTTCAACTCACCTACATCTGGGGGATACCAACCCAGGAAGAAGACTTCACTATTGTGTAGACTGTTACAAAGTTAAACTCCCACGTTTACAACTTTATCCTTAACATCTACCCCATGAACATCTTTACCAAGGTTAAACTCAAACGTTTAGAACCCTGATACAAGATACCCCACTCACTTCCCTTACTCACCAACTGTGATTTCTACATCATCCCTATCAATACAGGAATCTGTCAAGCATACTTGACAAACAAGCTAACTCGGATTTGCTTAAAAGCTTCATCCAAGAACAATACATAATCCAATACCTCAAGGCTTATGGATCTATGTGTAGCACCCACAAATTTGCCCTCATGTTCTAATTCTAACTGGCTTATGTTTCTTTTCATTTTGCATCGTCATTTCTGCATTTGCATGGTTCTTTTGGGCATGGGATCAAGGTATTTTCTCGGGCTTCAGTAGCTCATCCAGTTCAAAATAAACTCCAGCAGTGTTTAGGGCCAAGCAAATAGCTTTCAAAGTCTTTTTGAGCATTTATTTTGCTCATTAGATGATTTGACAATCAGAAGCTCTGGCAGTTATTTTTTGATCAGGGATTCAGCACCAGACGATTATTTTCGGCAGTATTCCGAGTACGAAACAGAGTTCACAACATATTTCAAGTGTGTTTCAGTGTTAATATCAAATGGCAAGTTTTAGAGGTCTAACACGGCTCAGAACAAGTGGAATCGGGAAATTCTCCAAGTTTCCCTCCAAAAAGCGCCAAATTTAAATTTTCCTTGTGTTAATCGATTAACACATTTTGTACCAAAAATGGTTAATCGATTAACCAAGGCAAAATTTGCCCAAATACCTCATTTTTCAGCACTGCATCTTTCTGATTCAAATTTTAATCACCCCATTTCATTTTTACACCAGTAGAAGGATCTAGAGAGAATGATTTTCGATCCAAAATTCAAATTCTTTCCACTCTAATTCCTCATTTCCTTTCATAATTCATTTTCCACCCCAATTTCCACCCACTAAGCCTCACTCCAAACCCAAACTTAACTCCTAACTTAGGGGTTATTTAATCTAATCAACTCTAAAGCTCACATAACCTTGATCATTTTTCACTCTCAATTTTCAGAATTCTCTCTTAATTCTCTCCCACTTTTTCACTCTAAACCTCCATTTTCAATCACACTCAAAGCTCTTCCATAGAGATTAACAAGTTCTTCATTGGAACTTGTTAATTCTTGAGCTAAAGCCTCTCATTACCACTTCATTTTTGCTTTTCATTGGTGATTTTCGTTTGGATCTAGATCCGAAATTTTAGAAGTGCTTATTGGAAGTGATTTTGGAGCATTGTTATCTTATTGCTTGGATTTTCAGCTTTTGCTTGCAAGGAGCTCATAGATCTTGGAACTTCTTGCTTGGATTCATCAATTTCTATTTGCAACACTTACCAAAGCAATTCTCAGCTTTGTAGGTCGGTTTTCCTTAGATCTATGCTTAATCTAGCTTAATTCCAACTTATACAATGTAGATCTTTGGTTGTTGTTGATTTTGATATATTTGCTTGAATTTGATTCTTAATGTTGATGATTATTGAATCTAAATGATGTTTGAATATTGTATTTGAACTTAATTTTCGTGCATTGTTGATTACATGATCATTTGGAGTGATTGCATAAGTGATTTTGCTGCTGGAAAGTGATTTTTCAAACTGATTTTTTGCTGCTAGAACAGTGTTAATCGATTAACCAATTGCAGTGCAATTAGGTTAATAGATTAACCAGTGTAAATTTTGCAAGGGGTGTTAATCGATTAACCTAATTGCACTGCAATTGGTTAATCGATTAACACTGCTGCAGAGTGTGATTTTTATGCATTTTTGAGCATGTTTCGATCCCGTTTCACTTTTAATCTTCATGGATTGATATGACGCATATTTGTGGACTGCTTTGATGATGTTGCACCTCACACTATTACATGAACACTTTTTCCCTTCTTACCTCGACCTTAGGGCCACCTTTTGCATGACAACATTAGGATAGAATTCCCCGTAGTGTTTTCTTTTTCCTTTGATTCTTCTCTTCTCATCTCTTAACAATTCTAAAGCACTTAATAAAGTTAACATGTATTGCGCATGAGCCTTGTATGTGGGAAGTGAGGAATGGGGGGTCTCTCTTCGTTCTTCTAGGGTGTTTAGTGTACGTCCTGTTGGGGACGATATGCGACGCATTCGTTCCTATGTTATAGACTTGGGTGCAATGCAAGTTACAAACTAACTTCAATTTACTTCTGTCTAAAAAACCCAAAAACAAATTCAAACCTTTTTAATCCTTCGGGACTGTTAAGTTTCAAATCATTTTTAGAAAAGAGCACGTTATTTTCCGTTTTGTCGCAAACAGGCATCGACCCTAACTGCCGGACGCGAACTTAACGTCGCTCATAAAAAACACTAAGACCTTGTTAGGTCGAACTACGAAAGCTCTGACTTCCTCCTTCTGGTTAGATTGAGGATACGTAAGCATAAGACGGCGATTTCTTGGCGAGCAACCTTCCCCCTTTAGTGCGTAGTCCATCGAACTACGTTGACTCTGACTTTTCTATTGCACAAGGGAGTACGTAGGCCTAGGACGGCGATGTCCTACCGAGTCATCTTTTTCTCTTCTTTTCCCCATTCCGTTTTTGTTCAGCCATAGACTATAGGATAACTCACCCTTTGATTAGACAACAAACGTGGATCCCATCGAGTACGATGGACGCGTGGGGGTGCTAATACCTTCCCCTCGCGTAACCGACTCCCGAACCCAGACTATGGTTGCGATGACCATGTCTTTCCCTCTTAGGTTTTCTTCGATCATTCCCTTTCCCTGCGTTGGGATAAATAACGTTCGATGGCGACTCTTCTGTTCTAGTTTCTCGCCGGTTGTTTTTTCGCGTATGCGACACTGTGTGACACCTATGTCTATCGCAGTGTATCAACTGATACAAAAGGTGACTTACAAGAGAAACCTACGACTCTCAAACTTAAAACCTACTTTACAAAATAGGATTCCTAAGTCTATGTTGTCGTCTCTTGCTCTCTGTCTAGGTCTTGGTCTTCTTTTATAGTCTTCGGCTGAGTTGGTCTTTGTATCTTTCTTCCTTGATCCATTGCTAGTCATGCCTTGAATCATGGAACAGATTTAAATAAAACCTGATATGACAGTCATGATGTCAAGTCTTCATGCTGTGACATTTCACTCGACATCTTTTAGTCTGGGTCTGAATCCTTCATGTTGGAGCATCTTTCTCAACATTATGTTTTACCAAAATTTAGTCAAACTCTTGGAGTCATCAATCTCCCCCTTTTGACAAATTTTGGCTAAAATATCCTTCAACCTGATGATGCATGCAATGGAAAAATACTTGAAGCAAGTGGTGAGGAAAAAGGGAGAAGATAATTTGGAGTTACCCTCTTCATTTCCTTGTGATACCTGGAACATAGTGAATGTAACTCAGGTCACAAAACACAACTTGTTTTCTAACTCTGGTCACAAAACACAACTTCCCAAGATGTTATAACCAAAAACGTTGGAACATCCTTTGGAACATTTTGCAGAACATCCTTTGGAACATTTTGCATATACCAGCAGCACAAACCATACACCTTTCAACAATAAGACATTCTCCCTCTTTTTAGCCAAAAGATGGCTAAAGTGGCCCATGCAAACCCAAACCAAAATGATGCTTACCCACATCCGAACATAACTCGTTTTCCCTCAACATAAGATGAGTGTTTACACCTCTTCTTAAAAAGAAGGCTATGTAGGTAGAGCCAAAAGACTAGTAAAAGATTCCATCATTTGTGACTTGTCCTCGAAACTACTTTTGAACCTTGTCCTAATACCTAACCTGATATAGTCAGGCTTATGGTCCCCATAGATAGGACTTTCTTAATCCAGATTAGCAGACTCGATTACAATCAGAATTCTTTCATTAACAGAGAACCAATTTCTTCCCGTAAGCAACCAATAGATTTCTGTATTGAATAAAATCTTCACAGTATTGTGATCACAATCTACAGAGAAAAATAAATTATCCCAGACTCATCAATGATTCTCAAGCATCCAATAAGAACCATTTCACATGCATTGCCAAGTCTCCCACAACTTGCAACAATACAAAATGTCAAGACATCCTCCTTGACATCTCAGTTTTCTTGACGCACAAATGCAAACTGGATCTTTAACAATAATGTCAAGCCATCCTCCTTGACATCTCAGTTTGCTTGATGCACAAATGCAAACTGGAACTTCAACAATAATGTCAAGCCATCCTCCTTGACATCTCAGTTTTCTTGACACACAAATGCAAACTGGAACTTCAACAATAATGTCAAGCCATCTTGACATCTCAGTTTGCTTGACGCACAAATGCAAACTGGAACTTCATCTCAGATCAAGAGACCTCTCCCCCTGACTGAGGTAACTGGTGCTCCTCCATTGAACACCCAAGCTAATGACTGGAAAACATAAGACGCATCTTCATGTCTTCAAGAGTGCACCCTCTGTTCAACACACATGCTGAACGTAACCATTAACTCTTTATTGTTCCCTCTGATAAGAAACATTAATCACTCACACATGGTCACCATCATGCTACCCGTGAGGAAGTGCATACCAACCATAACAAACTCTTGGCTTAAGATCAAAGTTCCATTGATCCCCCTCATCCTGCAACCATCTACACACCACACGAATTCCTATTGAATTCTCATGTATAGACCTCCAACTGCTTGAGGCACAAACCAATTGAATCAGAATGGTTCACATTCCTCAAAGAGATGCACATGGCCCCTTAGTTTTTTATAACGATGTCAGCTATCGTATGCATGCTCCAGAACTTCACAGCTGCTAAACTGATCCACTTCTAGCATGACTTGCTCCAAGGGCTCTAATGCCGTATGCAAGATTTTCCACTGACCTCACCAGGCCAGCATTAGAGACAAACACCCCGCAATCCAAGACAACCATTCCTATCATTCTCCCATAAGATAACCTGGAATACTTCTGATTTTTGGTGAATCTCCGCTTCTGAACGCATTCAGGAAACAGACTTCCATGCAATCAACCCATGTTCCACTTCAGTCTACACAAACACTTACATCCTCCTTCCAAGGAACCCTTCTACTCCATCATTCTCCCGGATGATCATGTAGATACTTCTTGGGCACGATGCAAGTAACTAGTTCATCACAGAACCTAAAATCCTTCACCAAGGATAACTAACCCAAGGATGTTCTAACATCTGTTAGGACATCTTCAGCACATCACAGACACCACACACCATGGTTCTTGATATGCTCCACCACTGGACTTACTATCATCATAGTAATCCACACTAAAGATCTTCACACAACACTGCACCACCAACTTGAACAAAGAAGACTTCAGAAACCTAGAGAGAAATAAACTCTCATCCACCAAGAAGGTATGCTTCCATTCTCAACCTAGAACTTCAGACACAAGCTCCCAGAGAACCAGAACCTTCCAACAATTTCAACTAACTACTCTTCTACAAAAGAGCAATCAGTTTCAAGCATCCTGCTTGAACGCACATTGTGAAACCAATCAAATGCCACCTTTTGACTGACCCCACTCATCTTCAGAATTCCCACAAGATACCCTGATCTACTAATGAAATCAGATCTTCAAGTCATATGAACTACTTGCCCTATAGCAAGACATCTTGGATCCACCAGGCCTCTTAGTCATGTAACATATTCTCATCCACAGCTCCCGCAAACTGCATGAGATAGACCTTTTTGAAGAATCTATCACTCCCATTCTCCTGTAGATCACCTTATCTTAAGCTGATGTGCCACATCAACAGCTGAGACTTCTGATGTAAAGCTAGATGTCAAAACATTATGACATCCAACTGTTGAATTCAGCTCTTCCTTCTGCCACTTAGAAGAACCTCCTCCCTTTGCAGAAACAGATTTCCATGCTCTCACAGACTTGATTCAACAACCAAGTTTGAGTAGACAACCTCCATCCTGCATTGAAACTCCAAAGACTTCAAACCTGCCACATCTGAATCTTCAGAAAATAAGTAGTCTAAGACTACCCCATAGCAATACCAAAGAATGCCACTTCACTTAGTAGAGCCATTAGTAGAAAGCCAAAGATAACTGCCACTTACCCTCGACCTTCACAACAAGAGCAAACACTATGCTCAAAAGCACCTCGATCAGAAATAAATTGACCCAAGCTGTAACCATCAAGATTATGATGTCTTCATAGTCTTCCATCTCCATCTTCAACAGCATCACCATCTGGACATGTCATTCATAATACTTTCCAGGAATAGATGCTAAGCCAATAATCCCAGGTCAACACCTAGGAGACTTTTGAGCGAATGCAGAACCCCTCCCATGATTCTCCAAGCCTCTGATGAAAAGATGTTAGAACATCCGACAGAACATCCTCAATCTTGAATCTCAAGGATAATCAATTAAATACTTGTGGATTCCACAAATAGCAATTGATCTTAAATCCTTGTATAATAACCCTTATCCGATTCCAGTATCTTCTGAATATCACCAAGATATTCCTCTTCATGATGTCTTCTTCTGTTTGTGCAAGTCGTTAAGATATCAAGGGTGTTCCCTTGACTCAAGCTCTTAAGATTCTCTCTGAACGAATCCGAATTACCTCAACTGTGTGAACTCATCCTTAGGGTTGAAAAGTTTGAGTTCTTCCTTGCAGGTTTTTGTGGATGGTGAAAATAAATCACTTCCACGGTCTTCACTCATATGCTTCCTAGAAAGCACCTCCTAGTCTGAAGAATAACTAGAAGACTCTAGAACATGACTCGGTTTCCTTGATTGGACTTGATCATTATATCAAGTGTCTTCAACAACTTAGCCAACAAGAAATCATCAAACCCCTAGAGCATGAGTTTGATTATTCATCTTACCCTTTCTCTTCAATCTGACTTCAGCTTACATGATGACGCCACTCAACCATGTACCAAGTCACATAAGACTCAACCATCACAATATCATCCCTCTGCTCCTGACTTTGGAATGCTATGTAACTTCAAACCGGTTGACATCTACTAGAATAGAATTACGTAAGGACAACTACAATCTTCCTTCAATCATAACTCTAGAATCCCATACTTCTAGAGCTCTTCAATCAGAACCATATACAGTGGAACCACCAAGGAAAAAGATCCTGATTGCCCTAATAAGATGCCAGGACATCTTATAAGACACACCAATAAAATAACTAACCACTTCTTCTGTAGTTGTTGTAGAATCTCCTCAGCATCATGAACAACCTCCTGGTTGTTCCCTTCAATCCAGAACATCCATCTCATCCATTAATAACCTTGAGTATGTCTGAGTTGATTGATCTGATCTCCAAAAATCCTCCTTGTTTAAACACCAGAAAGTATCTCTCAAAGATCTCATCTAGAACCAGACAGGATGCCTGCACTGATACCAATTGAAATTCTGGCCTATGCAGACAGCAAATGTCCTAACACATGTCAAGACATTGTGCTACATAATCATTTAAACTTGGAGGTGAAACAGCAGACTGATACCTTGAATATCAGAACTGCACCATCACAGATGTCACGACATCTGATCCAACATGTTCATCATAAACCCTAACATAAACGTAAATCTGCAGAATGATAAAGAACACAGTAATTGTTAACCCAGTTTGGTAAACTCAACTACATCTGGGGGATACCAATCCAGGAAGAAGACTTCACTATTGTGTAGACTGTTACAAAGTTAAACTCCCACGTTTACAACTTTATCCCTAACATCTACCCCATGAACATCTTTACCAAGGTTAAACTCAAACGTTTAGAACCCTGATACGAGATACCCTACTCACTTCCCTTACTCACCAACTGTGATTTCTACGTCATCCCTATCAATACAGAAATCTGTCAAGCATACTTGACAAACAAGCTAACTCGGATTTGCTTAAAAGCTTCATCCAAGAACAACACACAATCCAATACCTCAAGGCTTATGGATATGTGTGACACCTAAGTCTACCACAGTGTATCAACTGATACAAAGGGTGACTTACAATAGAAACCTACGACTCTCAAACCTAAAACCTACTTTAGAAAATAGGATTCCTAAGTCTATGCCGTCGTCTCTTGCTCTCTGTCTAGGTCTTTGTCTTCTTTTATAGTCTTCGGCTGAGTTGGGCTTTGTATCTTTCTTCCTTGATCCATTGCTAGTCATGTCTTGAATCATGGAACAGATTTAAACAAAACCTGATATGACAGTCATGATGTCAAGTCTTCATGCTGTGACATTTCACTCGACATCTTTTAGTCTGGGTCTGAATCCTTCATGTTGGAACATCTTTCTCAACATTATGTTTTACCAAAATTTAGTCAAACTCTTGGAGTCATCATATTTAAGTGTTTAATCCTTGATCTGAAGTACGAGAGATCACAAGGCATTTTGTGAAATTTTATTTGAAAAAAAAAAGAAAAAAAAAAGAAATAAAGAAAATAAATAAAAAGGAAGAAAAGAAAAAAAAAGAAAAAAAAGAGAAATGATACATGGCGCCCACCACTACTAAGGTGGCGCCTGCCATGTGGGTGAATGGTGGCACTCGCCACAAAAGAAGCATGGCGCCTGCCATGACTTCTGCTTTCCAAAAAAATAAAATAATAATGTGTTTTATTTTAAATTAAGCAAATGCAAGTGGTTGAAATTCATCATGAAATAAAAACAACTTTTCAGCAAAGCATGGTTTCACGTCTCATCAGCCAACCTACTTTCTGAAGCCTACTTTCTGAATCAAAGACTTTTCAACCACGCCAGCTTGCACGGAGATTTGAAAAAAGGGTAAAATCGACAATGCAAGCTCCTCACTTTCTCCTATAAATAGGACGTCCATCTTCAGTATTTTAGACACCAGATTCACCCCAGAAAATAGGCTGAATACTCTCCTCATTTTCTCCTTCAAATTATCCTTGTAAATTTACAGGCAGTTGAAGGAGAAAAGCTCATCATCATTTATTTTTCCAGAACCCGTATCAGTGAAGAAGCAGTGGACTTTCTCCACTAGGTAACATTCACTACGTTGTTTTTATTCATCTTATTTCATTTATGGTTATTATAGTTTGTTATCTTGTTATTATCCGTTTAAATATTACGTTGCATAAACTTATTTTTTTTCAAAACTGGATTTAATGGTGTTTAAAAGAAAAAAAAATATAATAAAAAGGGGGAAAGGCCTGTGGCGCTTGCCACACCTTGATGGCGCCTGCCATCATTCCCCGTGGCGCCTGCCATGCTTGTTGTACTGCTTGCCACACATTCATGAGGGGTGGCGCCTGCCATGCTTGTTGTGGCACCTGCCATGATTTGTTTCATGGCACTTTGTGAACCATTATGTGGCGCCTGCCATATTACACTTTAATCTTTTTTGTATTTTCATTTCATTTCACATAATGATTTCATTTCCTTCTAAAATTCAAAATAACAAAAAATACGCATTAAATTTGATTTAATCCTTGGTTTGTTTCATGGAAGATCACCAGCGGTTTCCCAAAAACTTTTGAGAATTTTATTCTGTAACATGTAAATATTTTTTTGTTGTTCCTCGACTTGCACAACATCATTTTTGTTATTTATATGTATTAGCTTTTGTTGCTAATTTTCATAACTAAACATGTATCTGATATTAAAACTTTGAAAATGTTATCTTTGCAGTACTCATACTGTTCACTTACTTTCAATCTCCTTCAACTCCTGTTTACAAGTCATTACCTCCCCCATTCCAAAGGAAAGTCTCTCTATTGACCGCAAGGTCATAGATAGCTCATTACCCTTTTAACCTAGCCTTAGGTTTGGAGTCGCCGCACTCCACGTAGGTGTCTTGCTGTCAGACCCTACTTTCCCGTGAACACTTCATTCTCTTTTAACTTAACCTTCACAAGAGATAGCCATTAATCTCTTATAACTCTTAAACCTTTCTTTAAACTTTCCCAAGAGATAACCATTAATCTCTTTTCCTTTACGACGGTCTAACCCTTCAAATCCTTTCATAAGAGATAGCCATTAATCTCTTCTCCTAAACAATCATTCCTCATAAGCTCTACTTTCAAGCTTTTCACGTTACTTTCCCTTGGAACCTTGACCACAGTCAAGAGTTCCTCACCCCATTGAGGGGAACTATGAATGCTCTGATTCCATTCCCGTTAGGATACGTATGCACGAGATGCGATGTCTTGGCGAGCAAACTTAGTGTATATACCCCTAGGTCTTTCTTTACCTTAGCACATTTCCCTTAGCAAACAAATTTAGCGTAACACAAATACTAACAAGAGGTTCCTGTAGAGTACTACAGATACTTAGGGTGCTAATACATTCCCTTAGTATAACTAACCCCCGAACCTAGATTCTCTTATTAGGGTTTTTGTTCTTTACCCTTTCCTTGGGATAAATCAAAGCTCGGTGGTGAATTTCATGTTTTGTGATTCCAGTTAATTAATAGCTTGGTATCTGATTCTCACCGCAACCGAAAATAGCGACTTCACTGGGGAAAGATCCCCCTAAGAGGGTTAAGCCTATCTTGTTTGTATTTGTGTTATATTACATGTTTGCTTGCTTGTATATCTGTACATATTCATATCTGTATATTTGCCTTTTGTACTTGGGTTTCTCTGTGTGCAGGGTTGTTACTTTGACTGGTGAGATAAGTCCTAACCCGGACTTGACAGGACTTATGATAGGATTGTGGTGTAATCAATAGTCGGTTGTTGGGAGTAGTCCTAAAAATTTATGGCATATGATGACCACGCTTAGTTGAGGCCCTTTGGGATTGTTGATGTCTGACGTGAGTAGTCGCATTGATGTCACTCTTCTCGATTTGAGAGCCCGTGATTCTGAGGACCGTAGTTACCTTCACCCCACTTGGCCTTTTAGGATGTAGTGCGGTGGCTATGAGGGAGTAGTCCCAAGTAGTTGTCACGCGGTACTACACTCAAACGAGTTTATCTTGAGAATATTATTAACCCGTGTGAGTAGTCACGTAGGCCGATAATATCTGAAAGATTTACATTGACTCTATGAACTTTTTAGAACCCTGTTCTATGGATACAAGAACCCTAGTACACACCACGTGGTTAGTTTTTTACTCAGACTCCATGCTGTGATCTCGAACCTTTGATCCTGCTATGTGTGTTTTGCATCCTGTTTGCATTGCATTGCATATCATTTGCATCTTTGCATGATTCATTGTATGCGGTTGTCTGTCCAGTTACTCATCTCCAGTGGTCTCTATCTTCTAGTGTCACCTGTGAGTCGTCAAGTTGATTCCTCGACACCGATACCGGACTAGAGCTAACTACAGACGCAATATATCAGAGCAAGAGGCACACAATGTTGAGGTCCGAATGGAGATCGATGACCTTAAATCAAGCATAACTAAACTCACTAAGATGCTTTAAGTTTTGATTGCTAGAGGAGAGCCTCCCCAAAGAACTGTCATCCAGGAAGTTTCAAGTGCTGAACCTCCACCGGTTTAAATGCCACCGTCAACTTGGCCCGAGCTTGGTTTGCCACACAACTATTCTTCATCGATTGTATCTACTGCTATGGCTGGTCAGACTACTATGCCTGTATTTCAAGCTCCTATTTTCGCCGAGCCCAGACCTACAGTCCATGCCGTTCCACAGACTGTTCGAGCTCCCTTTGAGAATCCCCTCTTTGAGTACAATACTGCCAGTGCTCAGGGTGAAGAGCCTGAAGACTTTTTTGAACCTGAAGTTGTCCGAGAGCAGTTTCAGATCATAGACAAAAGACTTAAAACCATTTAGGGTAATGACTTCTTTAATGTGGATGCAAACAACATGTGCTTAGTATCTGATCTTGTTATGTCTGCTAAGTTCAAAACTCTAGAATTTGTGAAGTACAAGGGCCATTCTTGTCCAAGGGCTCATTTGGTCATGTATTGTCGCAAGATGGCTGCTTATACCAAAAATCAGAAGTTGCTTATCCACTGTTTTCAGGATAGCTGGAGTGAAGCATCACTCAAATGGTATATGGGTCTAGAGAAAAACACCATTCACTGCTTCCAAGATCTTGTAAATGCCTTCATGAAGCCGTATAAATATAACCTTGACATGGCCCCTGATCGCCGCCAGCTGCAAATTATGACTCAACATGAGAAGGAATCTTTTAAGTAGTATGCTCAGTGCTGGAAAGAGTTAGCTTCCCAAGTTGAACCTCCTTTGGCCAAGAAAGAATTAACTGGAATGTTCATGGATACTCTGTCCCCATTCTTTTGGGAAAATATGATTGGAAGTGTTTCGTCTAATTTCACTGATTTAGTTACTATCGGCCAAAGACTCGAGGAAGGTCTTAAGAAAGGAAAAGTGTCAAAAGCTGCTGAATCTTTCAATGCTGTGAAGAAATCTTATGGGAACTTTCAGAGGAAAAGGGAAGATCAGACTAATGCTATTATGGTTAAAGTGAGAAGGTCTCATCCCCAACGTCAATATTTTATTCACTCTACTATTGCTGCTGTCTCTCCTGTGGTTACTGCTCCACGACCAACTCAAGCTTCCCAACGTCCAACTGCAGGACATAACCAGTACCGTAATAGGAATCAATTTGATCCTATTCCCATGACATACACCGAGCTTTATCCTGGTATGGTTCAACAAGGTTTAATTACCACAAGGCTTATGCGTTCTCCTCCAAATCCTCTTCCAGCTGGATATAAGGCTAATCTTCATTGTGAATACCATCAAGGTGGTGCGGGCCATAACTTGAAAGGTTGCTTTGTATTGAAGGCTAAAGTACAAGAGTTGATGAGAAACAAAATCCTCTCCTTTAAGGACAATCCTAATGTACAGAGCAACCCTCTGCCAGGGCACGCCAAGTGAAGCTTCAGTCGACTTCAGTTCAGCTACTTCTTAAAGATATGACAGCTCATCCTTGTGTTTAACTAGTCACTGGGCCTGGTTTCTTGTTGTTTTCATTTTCCTTATTTTGTACTGGCTGTTTGCCTTCAAATTATGTTTGTACTTTCATGATTAATGAAATGAGCATTGCAACTTTTGATTCAATTCATTTTGTCCACTATTTACATCTTTATGTTTTCTTTTGCAAAATATTTTATCTCTTTTTCCACTTTCTTTTTGATTGTGCAAAGATTGGAGGGAGGATGATGAAAACATTATATCCATAATTGCTGTTGGTATGCTTCCAATTAAACTTTGCTGACGATGTAAGACATTTTTTCACATTCCTCTAAACACTAGAGAAATAAGGAAGATAATCCCTTGTTAACCCCTTCGAGCCTAGAAGTAGGAGTTTTCTTTCTTTACAAAAAACCCGCAATCTTAACCTGGGGCAGGGTAGTTCTCAGCTAACTTGGTTGTGCGTCCATACAAAATACCTTTCATATAATGGCTGCATTCACAAATTTTCCTTCGCACACAGCAAGCAAGTGTCGAAGATGTCTTTCAAGCCAAACGCCAATGATGGTTCACTGTAATCCTTAAGCCAGGCAGTCACTAAAAAAAAAGAAGAGAGTAAAAAAAATCAAAATAAAAGCCCGCTAAGTCAAAACCTATGAAGGAGACTTAGGCAAAAATTGGGCTATCCCGCTGGCTGTAAGCTCAAATGACACAGTTCAGGCAAAAGTTAGGGATAATAAAAATCAAACAAGAGGTTACCAAAATCCTCAAAGACAAAACTAGTTGACTGAGGTCCTTATCAAAAACAACAAAATGTTGTAAGAAGTAGTGACTGCTATCTCAAGTCCCTTAACTTCTGAACCATCATTATTACCATCAGTGCAATTCCTAACATATGGGGGCCTGACTGCATAAGATGAGTTAACTGAGCATAAGACTGGAGAACATCACGTAGATTAGGTGGGTACAAATAAACTTTGAGCCTTTATCCTTTGTTTCAAAAACTGTGAACCCAACCACGTTACAACCCTCAAAAGACCTAACTGAAGCAAGGTTGTTTTGAAAGCATACTACAGCAAGGTTGTGTAAACTAACTCCCAAAGATCTTTGCAGGTCACTACACTTGTGCTTCACCTTTCACTTTTAAATGTCTTGAATCATCGTGTTCAGACCAATGACTCATTTTGTTTTGCATCTTTCAAAAAAATGATTTGATTTCAAAAGTTGTATGAACTTTAAAATCACCATGTTTGCACAAACATTTTTGTTTGCAAGCTGGCTTTCCATTCAAGGAATTTTCAAACAATTAAGAAACTTGTTCGGTGATCCTATCAGGGGCAAGTTCTTTCCAGATCCTGTTGAAGAATCAGTTCAAGGGTTGTTGTTCAGGGGTAGGTCCTTCTCAGAATTGGTTTATCCAGAAGATTTTTAAAGACTCAGACTGGGGCAAGCTTTCCAAAGAGCACAGCAAAGCATTCATGTCAAGACTCAGACAAACTGAAGTAATGATCAGTTCATCTACAACGGTCAGCTAATCTGGGACAGTTTATTTGAAGAATCCCCAAGCAGCTCTTCATCCTTCTTACAAGGATCACAGTTTACTAGTATTGTAATGATGTGTTCAACATTAGCATCTGCAGTCCCCAAGCAGAATGGCAGTGATCTCCGTGTTGAGGAATCAGTCTTCTAGTCTTGTCTTCTTAACTAAGAATCGAGTTGTGTCATCAGCATCTGCATTCGCATGGCATAATTCATATACCATATGCATATCATGAATGTTTCATCCTCATTTGCATTTCTCCCGAGGTCATGTCGCTATCCACGTCTTACCTTGTGGTCAAAGTCCAATTTACTTGTCCAACGACCAAAACGTTATCCGTCCTGTCATTCAGCGTCATTCCTGAATGTTGTTGTTTCCTTGAGCATCTAGTCCTGTTGTTGGATGTTTGTCTTCTCTCATTCCAGTGTTATTCCTGGATCTTCATATTCTTTCAATCCAGTTCCATTCCTGGATGTCCGTCTCTTGTGATCTCCAGTGCCATTCCTAGATATCTTATTCCTTTTGTTTCTCTCAGTGTTATTCCTAGAAGTTTTGCCTATCTTCTGTAAACCCCATCAAATTTTGCTTGGATATCTTTTAGTGCCATTCCTGAAAGCCTTATCTCTACATTCAGTGCCATTCCTGGATGCGTTTTCTCCTTTTCATTCAGTGTCATTCCTGGATGTCTTTCTCACTATCATTCAATACCATTCCTAAATATAGTGATTTGCCTTTACTTTCAGTACCATTCCTGAAAGTTCACAGTCATTCAATGCTGTCTTGGATACTGTGATTCCTTTTATCCAATGCTTTCTTGGATTTCACCTTTGTTCACATTCATCCAATGCTTTCTTGGATATTGTGATTCCTTTTATCCAATGCGTTCTTGGATTTCACTTTTGTTCACATTCATCCAATGCTTTCTTGGATATTGTGATGCTTTCTTAGGTATCTCCTTGTTCATATTTATTCAATGCTTTATTGGACGTTGTGGTTTCTTTTTATCCAATGCCTTCTTGGATTTCACCTTTTGTCTTATTTGCGTCTGATGCCTTCTCAGATATTATGAGTTTACTTTTCATTCAAAGCCATTATTGAATGTCAGGTGTCTGTTTCTCCAATGCTTTCTTGGATCCTTACTTTGTTCACTTTATCTAAAGCCATTATTAGATATTGTGATTTGTACCTTTCGTTCAAAGCCATTATTGAATGGCTGGTGACCTTTTATCCAATGCTTTCTTGGATCTCTACCTTCCTCACTTTCATCTGATGCCTTCTCAGATATTGTGATTTATACCTTTCATCTAAAGCCATTATTGGGTGATTGGTTCCTTTGCATTCAATGCCATTCTTGAATGTAATCTTTGTCCACTTTTATCTAAATCCATTATTAGATATTGTGATTTGTACCTTTCATTCAAAGCCATCATTGGATGATTGGTTTCTTTGCATCCAATGCTATCTTGGATCCCTGTTTGTTCACTTTCATCTGATGCCTTCTCAGACATGGTGATTTGTACCTTTCATTCAAAGGCATTATTGGATGACTGATTTCTTTGTATCCAATGCCTTCTTGGATTACCCTTGTTTGCTCACTTTCATCTGATGCCATTCTCAGATATTGTGATTTGTACCTTTCATTCAAAGCCATTATTGGATGTCTGGTTTCTTTTACCATCTGATGTTTTTCCGGATGTGCCTTTCTCTGTCTTTTCTGGCTTTTCTTGAAGATCCTGTTTGAACTCTTCAGTATAAGAAAATCCCAGAGAATCTTTTGTTGATGTCTATCCTCTTATTTCAGGCTGATCCCCAGTGGAGATCATGTCTTCTTTCTGGTTTCATGCCCAGTATAGAGTATGCTTTTAGTTTCCCCAGTGTCGTCCAGTCACCTATAAACCTGTCGTCCATCTCCCTGGATCTTTCCCCAGTGGAGAATACCTCTCTGGCTACTATCTCCAGTGAGGATCTGTGAGGTTTCCCCTCAGTTTTATTTATCTATCCCCAGTGTTTCCTCAGAGTCTCCCCAGTGAGTCTCTTTTTGTTGGTCAGTCTATATCCCCAGTAAGTCTTCCTTATGGATATTAACCTTCATCCATCCCCAGTATTGCTCACCTATGGTCATTTGATCTTTATTCTCTGGTGTCTTGTTTGTCTGCGTCTTTCACTATCATGGCATCATATCATCATACTAGAAGTTCATTGGCATGTCGGCATTTGCATGTCTGTTGCCTGTTCTTAGCATCTGCATTCCATCTAAGGGAGAAAATTTTCGGTTTGCTATATTTAAATATCTTTCACCTTGATGTACCGAGGATTTATATTCCTCATGTCATCCAGTAAAACTATTTAAATAGGGGCAACTGTTGTACCCCAAATTGTACCCCTTAGATGTCATAACATTTTGCACTTACATTTAGGGTTCATTCATCCATGCATTGTTAACTAATCACAATATCTTGCCAGTTTGTTTCTTTTGTAAAATCCAGGTTTACACAGGAAAAAGAACAAAAGTCAATAAGCCAGACTCTCCCATGTTTCAAGGTCTGTGGCTCCAAATGCAACCATTTGAGCTCACCTACATCCAAGAGGTTTTATTCAACAAGAAATCAAGTGTGTCCGGTTCTTATTACAAGTGCCATGAGCCACAGGATTCACCATGCCTCAAACCATTGCCTTTGGTTTTGATCAGGAGATATTCTCAAGCTTTGGAACTTGATTCTACATGATACTGGACATCCCTAGAGGCCATCTATGGACCTTAGAAGAGATTGAAGAAGCAAAATTCTCAAAAAACCATCCAGTTGGAATTCCTAGGGAAATCAGATTTTTTGGCCAAAAAGTCGAGCTTCTGATTTTGTTGTTACCAGACCAAAATGGAATATTCAAGTGTTCAATCCTTGATCTGAAGTACGAGAGATCACAAGGCATTTTGTGAAATTTTATTTGAAAAAAAGAAAAGAAAAAAAAAGAAAGAAAAAAAAGAAAGAAAAAGGAAGAAAAGAAAAAAAAAAGAAAAAAAAAGAGAAATGATACATGGCGCTCACCACTATTAAGGTGGCGCCTGCCATGTGGGTGAATGGTGGCACTCGCCACAAAAGAAGCATGGCGCCTGCCATGACTTCTGCTTTCCAAAAAAATAAAATAACAATGTGTTTTATTTTAAATTAAGCAAATGCAAGTGGTTGAAATTCATCATGAAATAAAAACAACTTTTCAGCAAAGCATGGTTTCACGTCTAATCAGCCAACCTACTTTCTGAAGCCTACTTTCTGAATCAAAGACTTTTCAACCACGCCAGCTTGCACGGAGATTTGAAAAAAGGGTAAAACCGGCAATGCAAGCTCCTCACTTTCTCCTATAAATAGGACGTCCATCTTCAGGATTTTAGACATCAGATTCACCCCAGAAAATAGGCTGAATACTCTCCTCATTTTCTCCCTCAAATTATCCTTGTAAATTTACCGGCAGTTGAAGGAGAAAAGCTCATCATCATTTATTTTTCCAGAACCCGTATCAGTGAAGAAACAGTGGACTTTCTCCACTAGGTAACATTCACTATGTTGTTTTTATTCTTCTTATTTCATTTTTGGTTGTTATAGTTTATTATCTTGTTATTATCCGTTTAAATATTACGTTGCATAAACTTGTTTTTTTTTTAAAAACTGGATTTAATGGTTTTTAAAAGAAAAAAATATAATAAAAAGGGGGAAATGCATGTGGCACTTGCCACACCCTTGATAGCGCCTTCCATCATTCCTCATGGCGCCTGCCATGCTTGTTGTGGCGCTTGCCACACATTCATGAGGGGTGGCGCCTGCCATACTTGTTGTGGCACCTGACATGATTTGTTTCATGGCACTTTGTGAACCATTATGTGGCGCCTGCCATATTACACTTTAATCTTTTTGTATTTTCATTTCATTTCACATAATGATTTCATTTCCTTCTAAAATTCAAAATAACAAAAAATATGCATTAACTTTGATTTAATCCTTGGTTTGTTTCATGGAAGATCACCAGCGGTTTCCCGAAAACTTTTGAGAATTTTATTCTGTAACACGTAAATATTTGTTTGTTGTTCCTCGACTTGCACAACATCATTTCTGTTATTTATATGTATTGGCTTTTGTTGCTAATTTTCATAACTTAACATGTATCTGGTTTCAAAACTTTGAAAATGTTATCTTTGCCGTACTCATACTGTTCACTTACTTTCAATCTCCTTCAACTCCTGTTTACAAGTCATTACCTCCCCCATTCCAAAGGAAAGTTTTTCTATTGACTGCAAGGTCATAGATAGCTCATTACCCTTTTAACCTAACCTTAGGTTTGGAGTCGCCGCACTCCACATAGGTGTCTTGCTGTCAGACCCTACTTTCCCGTGAACACTTCATTCCCTTTTAACTTAACCTTCACAAGAGATAGCCATTAATCTCTTATAACTCTTAAAACTTTCTTTAAACGTTCCCAAGAGATAGCCATTAATCGTTTCTCCTTCACGATGGTCTAACCCTTCAAATCCTTTCATAAGAGATAGCCATTAATCTCTTCTCCTAAACAATCAATCCTCATAAGCTTTGCTTTCAATCTTTTCACCCTACTTTCCCTTGGATCCTTGACCATAGTCAAGAGTTCCTCACCCCATTGAGGGGAACTACGAATGCTCTGATTCCATTCCAGTCAGGATACGTAGGCACGAGATGCGATGTCTTGGAGAGCAAACTTAGTGTATATACCCCTAGGTCTTTTTTTACCTTAGCACATTTCGCTTAGTAAGCAAATTTAGCATAACACAAATACTAACAAGAGGTTCCTGTAGAGTACTACTGATACTTAGGGTGCTAATACCTTCCCTTAGTATAACTAACCCCCGAACTTAGATTCTCTTTTTAAGGTTTTTGTTCTTTACCCTTTCCTTTGGATAAATCAAAGCTCGGTGGTGAATTTCATGTTTTGTGATTCAAGTTAATTAATAGCTTGGTATCCGATTCTCACTGCAACAATTATTTATGTAAAACAAACATCAATTTTCATTTTACCCTTTTTGCCCATGGTGGTTCAAGAACACTTTAAACTCTTGATTTTGAATCAATGGAGTTTCCATACAAAATTGAGGGTGATTAAGATACTAATTAAGTGCAACAAGAATAGTAATGCAAAGGAAAATTAAATAAACAAAAATTAAACAACAATAAATCACTTTTGCTTATGGAGATTCAATAACACTTTTTAACTCGTGATTTAAAATCCATTCAGTTTCCATATAAAACGGTGATGATTAAGGTACTAAATAAATGAAGGAAGAATAAAAGTGCAATTATTGGTGGTGAGATTTGTGAATAAGAATAACTTTATTTATAGACTCTAAAAATGGTAGTTTAGGAATTATGGAAAGAATGGTGAGTGCCTTCTAGAAACTTATTTAATTAAATAGTGAATAATGATGTAATATATGCATGGAATAATGATGTAATAAAAGAGAGATATTTTGGACCTTCTAGAAACTTTAATTTTTGTTTTATGATGTGTGATATTTTGGATCGAACTCTAATGTCGACAAGGGTAGCTTGATATTTCGACATGAGTTGTGCCAGCTGCAGTCGAAGTCTGTTTAAGTATGCTGTTGAAATATATTAACTTGTAATTTAGTTAGTATGTCAAATTGGGTCTTGCTTGTAAGCCCAATTGTTTAAGTTAGCTTGTGTAATGGGCTTGTGTGTAAAAGCCCATTATGTTAGTATGTTAGTTTTCTTATAAATTGCATGCTAGTCTCTCATCTTTGGGGAGTGGTGCAAATCCTAATTAGGGTGAGAGAGGTTAATTGTTGGTATTCACTTGTAATTTTTGAACCCTTATTGAGAAAATGAATAGTAAAATAGTTTTAACTAATTCTCTATTCATCTTCTTCCTTCTTCTCCCCCTTTTGTAAAACCTAATAAGGTTGTTTGTGTTTGTTCAAGAAACTCAAATCTTTTTCTCATATTTTGGTCTGTTATTGATGACATCGTTTCACAACAAGATGCATGAAAATGATTAAAAATATTCAAATGAATATTTTGATGATAAATTAAATGAACATGAATTTATTTTTTCAAAATGCATAATAAAAAAATGCAATTTTTGTCAATTTCTTCAACATGTAAAATGTTGACTTTATATTACTTTTTTACTATAATGCATATATGCATGATTACGGTGATTGTATTTGATGATAAAAATGCATATGGCTAAAAATGTAAAACTTGACAAATGAACATGTATCAGATAGATTTTAAAATGCACATACAAAATTGGGGTATGACAGCTAGTTTTGAAAATATAAAAAAGCTATTGATGGCAATCGAACCAATGGCCATTTCAACGATCCCCTGGGTTATTCTAAAACCGAGGAGGTAAAGTGACAGCTTTTTATAACGCTCTTCAATACATCGCTTATATAGCCGAGGTTAAATCAACTTCGCATGCGAGGTTAAATTTGTTTTTTTGGTAATAGTAATAATTATAACATCTATAATGTTATGAAAAAATGATACCGGAATAACAAAGTATATTTGGTTTCTTGAACACCAAGAAATCCACAAAGGAAAAACAACTGAAACCTTATTAGGGTTCACAAAGGAAGAGAAAAGAGGACGAAGAATAGAGAATTGGTTAAATCTGTTTTACTATTCACTTTCTCAATAGGGTTCAAAGATTACAAGTGAATACCAACAATTAACCTCTCTCAACCTAATAAGGTTTTGCCACACAAATTTGGTTATAAACTGCTATTCTTTCCTTTCTCTTTCAAACAAGATTACAAGTATACAAGAATAAAAAAATAACCTCTCTCACTTGAATTAGGATTTTATCTTCCTATTTTTCCTTATACAAGATGAGAAACTAGCATGCTATTTATAAGAAAACTAACACACTAACCTAATGGGCTTTTTAACAATTACCCATTACAAGCCAACTTAGGGTACAAGCTAACTTAAACAATTGGGCTTACAAGCAAGGCCCAATTCAATATGCTAACAAACCTATCAATATTGACTAATGCATGTTAGAACAAACTTCGACTACAACACGCATTACTTCGACATAACACATGCGAACAAACTTCGACCTCATGCTTAATTTCTGTCGAACCAGAAGCTACCCTTCGACCATACTAGAGTTCAATCCAATATCTCACAAATCTCCACATTTGAACAAACTCTATAACATCAAGGAACAAACTAACTTTCTCATTGCAACTAGGCAATGTCTTTTCAGTTTCCGTTAACGCAGTGTTCATGGCTGCCGCTCCCTTCAACGCTTCCAAACAACCCTGCTTAACCAGTAGGGCTTTCATCTTCAAGCGCCACAAACCGAAATCGTTCACACCGGTGTGTCATACCCTAAATTTTGACCACTAACATTTCCCATCATTGTGTAAATCATCGCTATAATATGGATGAATCATCATACCTCATCAGTCTCCCAAAAGATGGGTGAGCATTCACTACAAACAGGAATTAGGGTTTCAAGCCCTCTCTGAGCTTTAGACAAAAGATCAATCAAGAAATGGCATGATCTTCAACTTGTATAACTTCTCAAACATCCACAAAGGATCAAGAGGACTCCCACATCAAGGATTAAGCACAAGGCTGCTCCTTTCTAAGTGGATTAAGCCTCAGGATCGCCAGTGTCACCAAATTAGGGTTTTGGTCGACCATGGCCTCCAGATGGAAAATTTCCTCTGGGCATGAGCCAATGCTTCAAAGCATAACCTAAAATAATCCTTGGAACCTCATGAACCCAATCATCAAGTCAATTTGGTCTCAGGGGATGCATTCATAAAAAATAAGGAATTAGGGTTTCTTGACCTAATTCACCCCTAAGTTGACTTTTGGAACAAAACATGAGCCAAGATCTCAAGACATGATTTTAGGGCCTCCAATACACTATATTGATCCATTTTCAACAATGGATTGATCCAAGAAGCTTGATTCCCAAGTTTCAAGTTCATCAGAACCACATTTAGGGTTTCGCGGAAAAAGTCAACTGTATCTTTGACTTTTGACCAGGACATGCTCCCAAACCCTAGGACATGATTCAATACACCCTATAACACCTATGAAATCAATACATCAAGTTTGATTTAGGTCAAGGACTTGATTTTATAGAGGATCGCACCGTTTGAAATTCATTTGATAAAAAGTCAACTGTGCACAAAAGTCAAAGTTTGATTTTTTGAGATTTTTCACAATTATGGTTCCTTAACCCTAAAATGATGTTAATGTGTGATTTGAATCAACATTCATCAAGAAAAACCAAAGAAAGTGGGATAACTTGTAAAAGGGGTAACCATAAAAAACTTAGAATTTTTCTAAGTTATGGAACAAAGTGGCTAGGGTACCAACTTTCAAGGATCATAACTTGAGATCCAAGCAACCATTTAGGCTGATCCAAAGATGGATTTGTAGATCTCATGGCACACTACAAAAGCTTCAACTACACTTCATTCCAATTCCTCATGGATTTCAAGTTATGGAATGGCCAAAATCACAAAAAGTGAAAATGTCACTTTTTCCAACACTTAGTGAAATTTTCACTAAGTCAGAATCTGCCTTCACTTTTTTCCAAATGTAGGGGCATTTATCACTTGGATCCAAAAGGTATAAAAACAAACTATGATCACACATATGTTGTATCATATGAGAGCTTTCCAAAATGGCCAAGAACCCCATGAAATTCCACTTGAGCCATGAGATATGACAATGCCAATGTGCCTTGCTGCAAACTGTCATGGCAAGGCAGATTTGTGCATTTTGCTCGATTTGGACAATTTGTGCAAATGACAAATAACTCTATCTATCTGAACACCTCAGGGGGAGACCAAGGAGGGACAAACCCTGATACCAAGCCTCCCAAGTCTTTGGAACTAAAAATAGCATGCCAAACCTAGAAATCCCTAAAGAGGGGATAAGACTCCGATTTTGTTTTGGAGCATTCAATGGATGCACCAAGGTGGCATGGATTGAGCCATTTCCAACTGAATTCAGTCAAGACATATCCAAGACCAAGGGAACCAGCAGCCTGTGCCCTACCCTCTAGTCAATGGCTAGAGGAGACTTGAGATTCTAAAATGCAACCACTGGCCAAACTTCTGCAGCAGTTTCCATTCACTATTGCTTGCAAAAAAAACTTGCTCTACTATAAATAGAGCTCATTTGTGCTCAGTTTGAGTACACAACAGCACTACAACTGATGCTTTCCTCAAAATCTCGTTCTCTTGGCAAAAATACCTTCTTTAGCAAGGTAACTCTGAGTTTTTGAGTTAGAGAGCAATTCCATCACAGCTCATGATCCAAACACATCCAATATGTCATATCTAAGCTGTCCAAACTCTCACAAGTGACCTGTAACACCAAAATTACAAAGTCCCCTCTCAAAACCTCAAAATAGGGCCTTTTTGCATTTTTCAAGCCATGTCTTGATTCAGTCACTTTCCAAACCAGATAAAACCTCAAACACACTCCAAATATCACCCTTGAACTGTCCCAAATGGTTTCACACATCTGGAACACCATTTGAGAGAGTTGCTATTTTGGCCACTTTTGCCACTTTTGCAAGAAAGGGCCAATTTCCATTCCTGAGGTTTCCAGCTGATTCCAATCATCCTAAAAGCTTCTAAGGGATCATTTGAGAGTGTTCAAAGCATCAAAACATTTCTGGAACAAGGCACTTGACAGATAGCCCAAAAAGCTCTAAAGGAGGTAAGCATCCAAACTTGAACTCTCTGAAATATGCCTTGCTTTGAGGTTCACTGATCATGCATCTCTTATACATGTTATATGTGTTGTGTTTGAACTAATTGATCATGCAATTCATGCCTGTACCAAGAGATAGCTCAGAAAATGCACAACATGACCTATTTCAAAACCACTATCGGGTTTTGAGGAGGATTTGTTTTTTGGGAAAACCACCACCACCATTGGATTCCTTGTGAAATTCTAGGCCAGATGCATATAAATTTTGTCTCCATCCATGGAGAAATGAGAAAGTTATGGCCTTCACGTTTCTGACCAAAAACCTTGCCTTGCCTTGCCTTGGCCAGGCCTAGAAAACAAGGCAAGCCTTGTATATTTGTGGTTTTATTTTAATCAACGGATGTATCACCACCCCAGTGGTAAGGCGCGCGCCCTGTACACAAGAGGTCTGGGGTTCGAATCCCCCTCGCCCCAGATCCTCTTTTTTACCACTTTTTCATATTTTTTCATATTTTGTTATTTTTCATATTATTTTTAATGATTTGAAAAATTAATAACTCCCTCAATTTTAATTATTTTTGGTTGGTTCTTTTTGCAAAAAATCACAAAAATGTTGAAATATTTTATTCCACAAAATAATCAAATTTATATTATATATTTAATATAATTGGTATTTTTGTGAATAAATTCATTTTTAATTGTTTTTAACATTTTAAAAGTGAATATTTATTTTGAAAATCAAAACCAAATGAGTTCTAAATCATCTTGTGATTAAAACCTCATTTTTCAAACCTTAAACAAAAATCACAAGTGGTTTATTCAAACTTATTTGGTATTTTTATAATTTTTATTGATTTTCTTTAAATATTTACTTTTAAAGGAAAACAAAATTAGGGTTTCTTTGATTTTCACCCTCATCAAACTTTTTCAAACTCTTTGGGCCTCTATTAAAGTGTAAGACCCATCCCCTTTGTAAATACAAAACTTTTGGGCCTCACTCATTGTATAAGTCCCACTGTATTTTCAAAAACAATTGCGCGATCGTCGCCTTTTTAACAAAACCAAATGGGCCTACCCTCATGTTATAAGCCCCATTTCTTTCCTTTAAGTTCACTTGGGCCTCTAATAGAATGTAAGACCCAATCCCCTTTTAACCAAAACCTTTTTGGGCCTCATATATTGTATAAGTCCCTCTGCATTAAAAGAAAAATCTCGGCGCAATCGCCAGTTTAAAACAAAAAAACCTTGGGCCTCTCCTTGAGCTATAAGACCCATTTCTTTTCTTAAAACACGTTGGGCCTATAATAGAGTGTAAGACCCAACCCCCTTATACATAAAAACTTTGTGGGCATCACATATTATATAAGTCCCTCTGTACAGTTTTCAAGACAGCAGTGCGATCATCGTCAAAACCTTGGGCCTCTCCTTGAGCTGTAAGCCCCAACAATCTTTTCAAAGCACTTTCTCCTTTGATTTTGAATATAATATTGTTATCAAAGCTTTCTTTGTTGAACAACTAACAAAACAACATGGAAGCTCTACAACCGAGTAAGTGTTTACCCGCTTTCATTTATCACTTTCATATGTATATAACTGTATTGTGGGGCTGTTTCACTGTAAGTCTTCTTTCACATCCTCTTATATACTCGTCAAATATCAACTGTGTTATACTAGTATAGTTATTTTAGAGTTTTTCCCGGCAACTACGTCTAGCACTAGGTAAAGCCTTGCTGGTCACTCTTAAATACAAACAAAACTAGATCCCCCATAGGATTACCAGATACAGTCTTCCCTCCTCTTGGGGTTAAAAAATATGGAAACGTGAAAGGCAGCATTCTCGGTGAACCCTTTCTCAGACTGTCACTATTAGAAATTGTCAAAGAGACTCTACTCCCCAGAGTTGATCTATTCTCCGTGAATAGCATCTCTTGAGTTTCTTCCAAATCCAAGAACTTTCCTGGCTTGATCTATTCTCTGTGAATAGCATGTCTTGAACTTATCTTGGTTTGGGGACCCACAGGCTTCCTAAAAGCATCCCCGCCTCTTCTTGGGCGTTGTAAAAGGACCCTTCGGCTTCTTAAAAGTTCTCATGCCTTCTCTTGGGCTTAATACAAGGACCCTGACGACCTCTTAAAGGTATAAGACAGAACTTAGTCATCCTTTACTAGAGCAGTCTTCCCAGCGTCAAAAAACTTCGGTCATTGTAGGGTTGATACCCATCCCTTAATACCCGTGCCTCCTCTTGGGCATAGTACAAAAGATAAAACTCTAGACTTGGACAGTCTAAGACCCTTGAGTCTCAAAGACATTCTCAAGTTCCCTTCAAACATAGGCAGAAACCCGGCCTCTCTCATGAGAGTTCCCCATACTTGGACTAGCTTCAGGATCTCCAGAATCCACGGCGGTAAGATAGCCTCCTCTTGGGCTTTGTACAAATGATTCTCCCCAACGGAGCTAACCTTTTCAGACTCTCTTGTTGAGTATAAAATACTCTCTTGTTGAGTCAATTCCCCTTTTAACCTCCATCTCGGGCTTCGTACGAGATACTAAAACACTTTCTTGTTGAGTATAAAAGACTCTCTTGTGGAGTCAAACCCCTTTTTAGCCTCCGTCTTAGGCTTCGTATAAGACAGATCAAATCACTCTCTTGTTGAGTATAAAAGACTCTCTTGTTGAGTCACACCTTTTTTAACCTCTATATCGGGCTTCGTACGAGACATCAAAACACTCTCTTGTTGAGTATAAAAGACTCTCTTGTTGAGTCAAGCCTTTTAGCATCCGTCTTGGGCTTTGTACAAGACACCTATAAAAGCACTCTCTTGTTGAGTCAGTCACTTGTTAGCACTCTCTTGTTGAGTCAACCCTTTTAACCTCTATCTCGGGCTTCGTACGAGACAGATAAAAAACACCCTCTTGTTGGGTCTATAGCCTTCTCTTAGGGTTTGTATAAGGAAATCTCGATTGAGTCAATCAACCTTTTAGCATCAAATATGTGCCTTGCTCACAGTATACAAACATCAACAACTCCTCTTTAGAGATGACAAATTCTCTCTCATCCAGAACCCTTTTAGCTTCACATCTTGGGCTTTAAACAAGATACAAATCACCTTTAGCTTCATGTCTTGGGCTTTGAACAAGACACCAAAACAACCTTTTTCCTCCCATAGAATAGGAGGAACTACGATCGCTCTGATTTCCCTGTTTCGTTAAACGGAAATACGTAGGCATAAGATTGAAAAATCTTAGCGAGCATACTAATCAAAACTCAAAATCCAGTACCTCTATCAATCAACCCAAAAGCATCAAATCCAAACACAGTATCAAAAACTTCACCAATAGTCCAGACACCGTGTTCTCAGGCAAAATTACCAAAGTTGGGGCCCACGTCCACATCGCATCTGTAAACCAACAGTTTTACTGTTTAACCTCAGTATGCAAGCAGGGTTAATTGGAGACATCTATTTCCCTTCCTTAATCAGCTTAACAGGATAAAAAATGAATCGAACTGTAGTACCCGAGCGATAGTGCTTCAAGACCACAAAAATTGCGCTACACGGTGAACTTTTCAATCTCATACTTTGTTGAAGGCATCTGAAGGTCGCGTGTTTAATCCATGCTCACCGCACCAATTTTTGTGAAAAACGATACCTTGAAACAAAATATTAACGGTTTCTTTATATGCAAGAAACACACAAGGGTTAAGGTTAACGGAAAAACAAGGGAAACAAGTTGAAAAAACTAGGATTGATTATTTTGTTATTCTTGTATACTTGTAATCTATTTTATAGAGAAACTTTGTACATGACCAAATCCCTGGTGAATCGACTCTACCTGAAGCAAGCTTTGTATTCATTCAAGATGAGTGAAGACAAAGCTTTGGCTGAGCAGTTGGATATGTTCAACAAGATGATTCTTGATCTTGAAAATATTGATGTGAAGATCGATGACGAAGATCAAGCACTGTTTTTGTTGTGTGCTTTGCCCAGAACACATGCTCACTTCAAAGAAACTCTCTTGTATGGAAGGGAGTCCCTGAGCTTTGAAGAAGTTCAATCAGCCTTGTGATCTAATAACTTGAACAAACGAAAGGAGCATAAGCCTTCGATGGTTGGTGAAGGTTTGGCCGTTAAGGGAAAATTCTTGCGAAGGGATGGTAAGTTCGACAAGAAGAAAGGTAAAAGTCAGCAGAAGTCTTATAGTGGCGAAACATTTGGCATTCGATGTTATCACAGTAAGAAGGAGGGTCACACAAGAAAGGTGTTCCCTGAACGCCTGAAAGATCATGGAGGTAAGGATAATGGCAACGCAGCCATTGTTCAAGATGACTTCGACTCATCTGATGTCCTTGTAGTTTCAAGCGGCGACTCAAGAAAAGAGTGGATTATGGATTCAGGTTGGACTTGGCACATGACTCCAAACAGAGAATTGTTTGAGGAGCTTTGTGATTAAGAAGATGGATCGGTGCTGCTGGGAAACAACATATCCTGCAAAATTGCAGGTATTGGATCTGTGAGATTTAAGCTCCATGATGAGTCAATAAGGTTATTGACTGAAGTCAGGTATGTACCTGATTTGAAGATAAATTTGATTTCTCTAGGTGAATTCGACAGGAAGGGATATGTTTTCCAAGGAGAGAAAAGTATCCTAAGAGTCATGAAAGGGTTGAAGGAAGTCTTGAGAGGCGTGAAGAAACAAGGCTTATATACCCTTGAGGCTGAGGTTGTAAGTGGTTCGACAAATGTTGCATCCACAAAACCTGTGTCGAAGATAGAATTATGGCACACGAGATTGGGCCATGTCAGCGAAAGAGGCCTGGTCGAATTGGGGAAGCAGAACCTGCTAGGTGGTGACAAAATCGAAAAGTTGGAGTTTTGTGAATCTTGTGTATTTGGTAAATCTTGTAGGGCGAAGTTTAAAAAAGACAAGCAAAGAACACATGGATCCTTGGATTACATTCATGCTGATCTTTGGGGGCCTGCAAGGAATCCTTTGCACTCAGGTGCAAGGTATTTTCTATCTATCATTGATGACTATTCCAGAAAGTTATGGGTATTCATTTAGAAGACGAAGGATGAAACTTTTGAGAATTTCAAAAGTTGGAAGGTTCTGGTCGAAACTCAAACTGGAAGAAAGGTTAAGAGGTTGAGAACCGATAATGGCCTTGAGTTCTGCAACGAAGAGTTCGACAGTTACTGTGTTGAGTCTGGGATTGCAAGGCATAAGATTATAGCAGGTACTCCTCAACAAAATGGCTTAGCTGAGAGATTTAATTGAACAATCCTTTAAAGGGTGAGATGTATGTTGGTTATTGCTAGATTGAAGAAGGTATTTTGGGCAGAGGCTGTTTCGACAGCAGCTTACCTGATAAATAGATGTCCCTCGACTGCCTTGGGAATGAAGACACCTGAAGAAGTATGGTCGGGACATTCACCTAGTCTCGACAGACTGAGAGTATTTGACTGTGTGGCCTATGCTCACATTAGGCAAGACAAGGTCGAACCTAGAGCTCTGAAATGTATGTTCATGGGATACCCTGAAGGAGTCAAAGCTTATAGGCTATGGTGCCTAGAGCCAGGCCACAGAAGGTGTATCACCAGTCGAGATGTAGTTTTCAATGAAGCTGAGATGGCTTTCAAGAAAACTGATGATGCTGATGAAGAGCTGGAACAGGGAGAGATTCCTGTTGAGGTGGAGCATGTTGATGCTGAATTGCGTACCCCAGATGAAGTCGAAGAAGAAGCAGAAGATGCTGTCGAAGATGAGGAGACTGATAATGACTACCTGCTAGCAAGAGATAGGTCGAGGAGAGTCATCAAGCCACCTCATAGACTTGGGTATGTAGATCTTATAACATATGCCTTAATCTCTGCAAGTGAGGTTCTCGACGAAGAACCTAGAGACTATAAGGAAGTTATGAAGAGTCGAAAGAAGACTGAATGGCTGAAGACCATGGATGATGAGATAAAATCTCTTCATGAAAACAACACATGGGAACTGATCAAGAAACATGTTGGAGCCAAGTTAGTCAGCTGTAAATGGATTTTCAAAGTTAAGGAAGGAATCGAAGGAGTGACGTCTAAGAGATACAAGGCAAGATTGGTCGCTATGGGGTTCACCCAGAAAGAAGGTCTGGACTTCAATGATATGTTCTCTCCTGTTGTGAACCACAGGTCCATTAGAATGTTGCTTGCCACGATGGCACAGTTTGACCTCGAACTGGAACAGATGGATGTGAAGACTGCGTTCTTGTATGGTGATCTAGATGAAACAATCCTGATGAGGCAACCTGAAGGGTATGTCGAAGAGGGGAAGTAAGATTATGTGTGCAAGCTGAAGAGATCTTTATATGGACTGAAACAATCTCCTCGACAGTGGAATAAGAGATTCAATAAGTTCATGGCACACATAAGTTTCATTAGAAGTTAGTTCAACCACTGTATTTACTTCAGAGTTCGACCTGATAATTCATTTTGTATTTTGTTGCTTTATGTGGATGGTATTCTAATAGCAAGCAACAATGTCGAAGATGTAATGGGGGTGAAGGTTGAACTCAATAAGGAGTTTGACATGAAGGATCTGGGATCTGTGTCCAGGATTCTTAGGATCGACATTTGAAGAGATAGAAAGCAGTAAAAAGTATGCTTATCTCAAGAGGCATACCTACGGAAAAAGAAAAAACGATACTGGAATAACAAAGTATATTTGGTTTCTTGAACACCAAGAAATCCACAAAGGAAAAACAACTGAAACCCTATTAGGGTTCACAAAGAAAGAGAAAAGAGGAAGAAGAATAGAGAATTGGTTAAATCTGTTTTACTATTCACTTTCTCAATAGGGTTCAAAGATTACAAGTGAATACCAACAATTAACCTCTCTCAACCTAATAAGGTTTTGCCACACAAATTTGGTTATAAACTGCTATTCTTTCCTTTCTCTTTTAAACAAGATTACAAATATACAAGAATAACAAAATAACCTCTCTCACTTGAATTAGGATTTTATCTTCCTATTTTTCCTTATACAAGATAAGAGACTAGCATGCTATTTATAAGAAAACTAACACACTAACCTAATGGGTTTTTTAACAATTACCCATTACAAGCTAACTTAGGGTACAAGCTAACTTAAACAATTGGGATTACAAGCAAGGCCCAATTAAATATGCTAACAAACTTATCAATATTGACTAATGCATGTTAGAACAAACTTCGACTACAACACGCATGACTCCGACAGAACACATGCGAACGAACTTCGACCTCATGCTTAATTCCTGTCGAACCAGAAGCTACCCTTCGACCATACTAGAGTTTGATCCAATATCTCACATATAATATATTAGTCAATCAGAGATGAGATTGTATAAATATTTGTATCCATGGAATAAGCCTTTCAGTATTTATTATAAAACAAAACTATAGAGACAAAGTACATACAATTATTAACGTGGAGATCATTCTCAACTGATAATTTAAATGTCTTCTTGAATTATTTTCCAATACGGAGAATAAATTATTAGTTTATGTACGATATATTGGAGATCATAACCTCTCTCTCTATCTCTATCTCTATCTCTCTCTCTCTCTCTCTCTCTCTCTCTATATATATATATATATATATATATATATATATATATATATATATATATATATAGTGATAGTTAATAGATTTCAATCATTCTGAAATATATATTGTTGACTTATTATGTCGAATTGGGCCTTGTGTTGAAGATCCAATTATTTAGTTAGCTTGTAATGCAAGTTAGCTAGTTAGTCTATAAATAGGCTAGATCACTTAGGCTGTTGAGTAAGGCCAATTGTGATATTCATTTGTAATCATTTGTAAACCCTTATGAGATAGTGAATAGTAAATAATTTGCCCTAATCCTTCTTCTTATTTCTTCTTTATCCTTTCTTCTTTCTCTCTTTGTTCTAAGCGTTTTCATTGTTCACCCAAGAACTCCGTTTCTCAATCTTTATTTGTTAAAAGGTATCGTTTGTGATCACAACAAACTGGTGCGGTGAGAATGGATAAGATGCTGTCAACAAAGTTTGAAATTGAGAAGTTCACCGGAGTTAATGATTTCAGTTTATGGCGTTTGAAGATGGGAGACCTTCTTGTTCAACAGGGTTTGTTAGACGCGTTAAAGGGAGGAGACGCCATGGATGTTGCATTGAAGGAGAAGGAAAAGACAACGATGATCGTGAAAGCCCACAGTGCAATTATTCTGAGTCTTGGTGATAAATTTCTCAGGCAGGTTCCGAAAGAGATGACGACAGCTGGTGTTTGGCTGAAACTCGAAGGATTGTATATGAAAAAATCCTTGGTGAATCGTTTGTACTTGAAGCAAGCTTTGTGTTCATTCAAGATGACTGAAGATAAAGCATTGATGGAGTAGCTGGAAGTATTCAGCAAGCTGATTCTTGATCTTGAAAATATTGATGTTACCATCAATGATGAAGATCAAGCGTTGTTATTGTTGTGTTCATTACCTAAGTCCCATGCTCACTTCAAAGAAACTCTCTTGTATGGAAGAGACTCCCTGACCTTTGAAGAAGTTCAAGCAGCTTTGTATTCGAAGGATTTGGTCATTTAATAACCAAATGGATATTAAACTACCATAATTTTCCAAGAAAATACTCATAAGATTTGAATAAAAAATTAAGACAGAGAGTTTTTATTTATGTCATATACAAACCAACATAATAATCCGATTGTACTCACAAGGTATGAAATAAATGACTTATTAAAATAAAATAAGCACACTTAATTGTTCTTAAGTGAAAGTAAGCACACGGGAAAAAATAAAACAAAACTAAATCCATTTTAGTTTATTATCACGACTACGAAAAACCCCCTTAACAACAGTTGAAAAATACATATAATAACGCAGATCAAGGTGTTGTTATATAGAGTGTTGTGGTAAATGCGCTACTTATAATCATGACCCTGAGACCGTTGTTTTATTCTGGGAAGCGCACGGTATATCACAATGGTTATGCTTAACAATCATTGTGATACATAAGGTACTGGGTTCGAAACCCAGCAACAGCAAATAAATTACATTAGATCACGGTTAATGTAGAAAACTGTCTTGGAAAGTACCTATAGTTTATTATATACCAATGTATATTGTTTGGTTAACCATACACCTATTTAAAGAAATACAACCATTAAAATTGGCCAAGAAATATATAATATGAAAATTAAACTATTCTTAAAAACCAACTTAAACACACCAATGTTTTTCGAATTGAATTCGTCTCATTCTGCACATTTTATGTTCTTTAACACATCTACTATTCAATGGTCTGATTACTTCAATGCATTGATATCTTTTATTATAGTTTACCTCATCATCGTCGCTTATCAACGTGATTGTAAATATCGATGAATTGAAGCAAACAGACCATTGAACCATATATTATGTGTTAAGGAACATAAAATGTGCTGAATGAGACGGATGCGATTCGAAAAACATTGATTGATATATGTTGGTTTTCAAATACATCTTAATTTTTCAGAATATAAGTTTCTATGTCAATATAAATGATTGCATTTTCATTAAAAGGTTAGTGAAACAAACAATATACATAGATATAATAAACTAAACTTGTCAACCTGTATAAGAATTTAAAGAACAAAACATTGCTAAGTCACAAGAAGCCTCTATCTTGTGACTTAGCCATGTTTTATTCTTGTTTTGAGAACATTTATCAACAACAACAACATACAAGAAATCCATGCAACGCAATAAAAAAAACATACATTATTTAAGCAACAAAACCCCAAGTGGGACTCATCAAATCAAGATACATTGAGTCAATAACGCACCTCTTATTGAAAATAATCGTGGAACTGTAACAAATCAAGATATATCAAGTTCATCTAGTTTGTGATGCCATAAAGAAAAAATATAAGTTGGATGGAGTTTATACAATAACTTCATACTTCTTATATTTTTCTTCATGGCAACAAAAACCATATGAAACATCACCATAGTATACGCTTGCTATCACCATATGCTTGCTACCACCATCATCACCATGTATCTACAAGGAAACACAACAAAAATCAAACTTAACCCTAAAATATCAATAACATAATGTTTTCCACAGCATCTTAAAACCAAACCCTAAAACAATAGTCCTAAATTCTAAACATCAGCAGCATCTAGAAGAAGAGTAGAAAGAAGAGAACAGAAGAACATACCATCTTCGCCGCCGTAGGAGTTTGCGCCGGACGTTGCTCCCGTCAGATATCCTTTAAGCTTCTTTTCTCCATTCACTTGTTACAGTATTGGTTAAGATTCATGAGAGGAGAGGGTTGTGTTAGGGTTTTCTTTAGAGAGAAACGACTGTTATGAACTGGGCAACAGATAGTTTCGTTTATATATTAAAAAATATCACTTTTCGTTATGGTTTAAAAATATAACCCTAATTATATTTTATATTTTAAAATAATAGCAAACTATATCACAATGGTTACCCATAATAACCGTAATGATATCCCTTATTAAAAAAAAAAAGATCGCCTTAACGCTAAATGAGTTTTTTTTTGGCACAGCTGAGGTTCGAACCCATGAAAGATTGATTCTACCATATCGGTTATACTTACAACCGTTATTATACCCTATCAATTTTTAATTAAAAAATATAATATAAAGTTAGCGCTTGAGTTTAGAGATATCACCACGGCTTTTGGAAGAACCGTGGTGACTTGGGTGTTGTTGTTTGCACGTTTTGTAGTATTGTATAGTTTATAAAATAATTGAATAAATTTAAAATAAAAGCCAATGATATAACTTCTCAAAATAATAAATATCAATATTACATCTAATTAAATGAAAAAGACATAATCAATTTTATTCTGCCCCGACCAAAAACCCAAATAGCTGAGGTGCAATTCATCCCAAATTCACCCCAATTGATCCAAGGTGTAAAAGTTTTATTTCACAAGGAACACCAGACACACTCTTTGATATCCACTTTTCACTATGCTCATCTTGAATATTGAACTGACTTGGGCGTTGGAGTGCTAAACTTGCAGGTCCACCCTACGCCGCTGTATTAGAGATTAACACCACTAGTTCAAGACACTTAATTATCCAACCACATCCAATTCTGGTTCCTGAACGAAACAATGGCACCTGTTTATGGGAATCGACTTTCGATTATCATGATTTCCATGATTTTATATCCAATCTCTGACTTACTAGTTCGTAACCTCCTCAGATCATCGAATTAAGAGTATTCACAATCAAACCCAGAGATCTGTCATATTCGATCTAATCAGTTATTGTTTCAACTACAATTCATCGAATATCCAAATCTCTGATTCCCTTGGGAACTCCACGAAGTAAAATAAGAAAGTATCATAGATCCAAATCCATATCTACGGTAAAATTACCAAAGAGTGAAGGAAATTTTCCTGGAGATCATGCTGAAGATTCATGGTCCATCTTCCATAGAACTTCGTCTCTATCTCCCGCCACTAATGTGATACTTACTGTGGGAACATCGAAGATGCGACGAGTTCATAGTTAATGTTGGCGTATATCCGGTACCGAAACTCCTTTTATAAGTACCAAAGGATCACCAACCGATGAACGAATATCTCCTCAGGCAAGATTCAATAAATCATGGTAAAGATCGTATTGCAAAGGAAACCACATAATCGTGGCAAAGCGAAACGAGTTTCCGTTGAGAAATTGTTTGCAGTTGAGCTTGCCGACTCTGCTACACCTTTTCTTCATCACTTAGGTCAGAATGGAAGTTGATTCCAAGAGTAATCTTATGGTAAAACTCCTATTCCATATGACTCTGAATCATTTTATCAAGAAATAGAGACATACGAGCGCAAATACGGTCGAAGAGCGAAAAAGTTAAATAAACTACAACCACAGACCACCCGGTAAGTGAAACAGTTTCCACTGAGGTCGGAGTCTGTACGTGATACCTTATAAGCAACATTCCCTGAGTGTCAACACTCTGCCCGATGCATCTGAACTACCAAAACCCTATGGTCGGACCGACAAAACAACAAAGACTCGTTGAATACAGTCGGGGGAGAAACACCCTAAACTCAGGTAACAAGGAAACCAATTCTCATCTAAAGACACCTCTAGTTAGCAGTTATCTATGGTCCCTCACCCAACATCGTTGTTTCTTAGAGAGATTACCGTATGAAAAGAGTATGCCAACCATCTTCCGTAAAGGTTGGGAAGATAAGCCTCTCAAGGAACATCACCTTTGTTTGACCATGCTCTTGGCCACAGAAGAATGTGACTACAAGCCCATATAACCTATAAGAACCCCATTATTTGTGTCTTGACTAGTCAGGGCAGATATCCACACTAAATAAGAGGGGATCAAGACGGGGATCCTACCCTTGGTCGGGAAACAGTCCTATGTGACGAAGAGTTCAGTACAAAGAGACGAGCACTCTTGAAAGTAATCACAAGGGCACTTCACTCAAACAAATTCTTCCTCACAAGAAGTGTTCACTCAAAATCACCAAGGAAACTTTAAGTGATGAAGTATATTTCTAGAGAGAGAGAGAGAGAGAGAGAGAGAGAGAGAGAGTAGAATAGAGAGATAAATTCCAAAGGAAATGTAAAACTTTGGGAATTGTTGTAAAATGAAGAGGATGTGACCCTCCTTTATGTAGAAGAAGGAAAAACCAAAAAAGGAAATTATCCATGAAAATTTTTAATGTAATAGTTGATTAGAAAAAGGTGCAATCGATTAGTTGACCTAAATAATTAATAAGCTTTTCCAAAAATGAAAATATATGATAAGGAGTCGTTACTAGTCATTAAGACACAATAATAATCGATTACACAGCCGTTTAGGATTATTCCAATCGACTGGCTTAAGGTCCCAATCGATTGTTTACTTCAAAAAAATCTTCCAATCATTTGTCTTAAGGTTCTAATTGGTTGGATAGTTTAAAAATATCTTTAAACGATTATTTTAAGGTCTCAATCGATTGGTTCGTTCAAAAATTCTTAAAAAAGAAAGCTGACAATAACTTAATCTCTAGGCTCGGCTTTGAAAAGGCTTCAAGTGTGTGTGGGGGTTGACGTAGTATCTTAGGAGTTACTTCCTTACTATTACAAAACTCTAATAATTCAGACAAACACGATCAGACGAGCTTTCACACTTCCTTTCTTTCACAACTCTGAGGCCTTCAAGATTCTTTGCCAGATATATTGATCACATAAGCTCTTCAATGGATTCTTGATTCTCCTACTAAATGAAACTTGAGATGTCCTTAAGTTTGGTCACCAACATCAAAGAGTTGGAAAACCATTTCCATTGACTTTACTGACTTCAACAATTATTGGTGTTGTCATCATGAAAACTCTAGGAAGGTTATCAGTAGGATCATCAACTTCATAACTGAAAGCACATAGATCCATACTTTCCCCTTTTTTGATGATGACAACGCATCTCTCAGAGATGTGGTAAAATAAAAGCCTACAGATATATAATTTAAGTAGTTAAACACCCCTTCAATTAAGCAGAGATTATACTCTATTCCCCTGAGAGTATACTTCTCCCCTTTTGTCGTAATAAAAAATGTAAAAAGTAATAAAAGCACATATATCCCATGTAAAAGGAATATATTACCTTATAGTTATGGACATGAGCAGTCCAGAGTAAGAGGTAAGAAATAGGATCTTACCTACCGGTTGTTTTCAAAGTTGGATGTATTTCCTTTAGAAATATCTTTATTTACATTAATAATGGGATGGTCTATAATGGTGCTCCATTTTTTAGTTAGACATTGATTCTGTTAAGTTGACTTCTTTTAACTTTAATCTCTTCATTTGGGCTCTTTCCATTTTTCTTTCCCTTGATTGTCATCTTTCAATGATGTTCTCTAAGGGATACCTTCAAAAGTAACAACCTCTACTTCTACCTACTAGGGGTTAGTTCATCAAAGGTAATATGTATGAGTTCTTTTACAATCATGGTACTTTCAAAAATAGGTTTTAAAAAGGATTTCACTTTTTTTTTTTATAGACCATGCATATAAAAGATTTAAACATACTTTATTACCTTTTTTACACAACTTACTTAATATTAAATAACTCGTGCAATAACGCTATAATTTATCAAGACAACTAAAGGGTAAGATTAGGGAACTTACCAAGACTCAAAGATCTAATGATTGTGCCTTGTTATTATTAGGAAAATGAATTTCTTCCCTCCTAAGAGAGAAACAATAGAACATAGTTTTCTCTTCACTTGAAGAGCAACTATCGGTATCGTCATCTGCATCCTAATTTAAATTTTCTACCTTTGGTACCCATATCTTTTTATGTCCTTTGATGTTAGTGGAATACATATTGTGAGTAGACATATTTCTATTTTTACGTTCACAATGTTATTTATAAAAGTATAAAGGAGGATGTTCTTCTTTGCTCTCCTGACTCTTTATGATAAAACATAACATGGCAATATGACCGTCTTTATTATAGTATTTACATTTTAGGGTTTTGCATTTTGATGTTGGCTGGGCATTGCATATATTGCTAAAGAATTTACTACTGTTCTTAGATTCATAACCAATAGCAACCTTATTGTAAGATGCCCTTTAGTTTCCTAACAAAAGATTTAAGTTGTCTTTCCCTTTAGTGAATTTATCAAGTGTGTTTTGAATATCATCAATTTTATTTTCAAAATGTCACATTGATCACACATGATACATTTTTCTAAGGCTTTATGAGATAAGGAAGGTTTTTGAATTAGATCATATGGTCTTTCTCTAAGACTTTATATTTCTTCCAACACATTTTTATTTTTCAATTCAATGAAAAAGATAATGTCTTTGGAGGTAGAAATAATTTATTCTAATTTTCTTGTTTCTTTTTTTTACTTCTTACAAATGTGAAATAAATCTTGATAGGAAAAGTGAGAGGTTAATTCATCGTCTTTATGATTTTCTGTGCGACTGAGGTTTGCTTCTTCTTTATCTAAAGATCAAATATCATCATTACCCCAGGATATGTATGCTTTTTTTTTAATTTCTTAACATTTATTTGATTTTGATTTCTTCTAAGGTTTTGAGGGGAATTTGGTCTTATATGACCTTTCTTTTCGCATTGATGATATGTAGGAATGGATGATGAAATTTATTCATGTTGTTTCTGGAGTCTTAAAGTTTTTTTTTTTGTGCCTTAGGAACTCCTTGAATTTCTGATTCCATATCTTTGATGTTATTAGTTTTAAGTGCAATATTTTTCTTATTATTCTTGTTATCTTCTTCATCATCGGTAAGTCTTTTCAGCTCCATCTCATGTTCCTGTAATTTACCAAAATGTGTGTGTATGTGTGTGCATGGTTGCTAAATTCTTAGAATAAAAAATTGCAGTGAATTTAGGTTGCCAACTACGGTTTAGGCATCTAAGAATCTTTATAACCAATTCTTCATTTGAAAATGTTTTTCCCATAGTTGGCATATGACTCACGATATGTGTAAATCGTGTTTGTATATGATTAATGCACTCTTCAGGTTTCATTCTAAAGAATTCATAATCATGGATTATTGTGCCAAACATTTCCCTTTTAACCTGAGTAGTACCTTCATAGGTGATTTGGAAGATGTCCCACATTTCTTTTGCGGTTTCATAGTAAGAAGCTCGCAAAAAGTAATCAAGATAGAGATCGATAGTGATGACAACTTTCACTTTCAAACTGCGCTGCACATTTTCTTTATCATCTTTGGTCCAAATTTTTTAAGGTTTGTTTTCTACAACACCAGTACATATGTGTGTAGGAACAAATGGACCTTCATTCACAACCTTCCAAATACCACGATCCATCCCTTCTATGAAAAACTTCATTTTCTCTTTCCACAAACTATACCTTCTCCATTAAAGAATGGGGATTTCTCTAGTGAATAACTTGAATTCATTTTTCTTCCTGAGATAATTAGTCCTTTACAAGAGTTAAGATCTGATACCACTTGTTGGACAAGTAACTTCAAGCACAAGGGGGGGGGGATTGAATTGTGGTATTAAAAATTCACGATTACTTTTATACTTTTCTTGATTAAAATCGTGTTAATAGTTTCTTTAAGAGTAATGGAAGCGGATATAAAAACAAACGATAAATGGTAGAAAATAAAGAGAATAATGGTTAGAGAGATTGCACCAGAGAGTTATCTAGGTTTGGCCGAACGTTGGCCTAGCCCTGTCCCTAAGAGATCTTCTTGAGATTTTGACTAAAACTTTGAGCTTTTACAATTTCTACTCACGAGCCTTTGATACAAGATGATCTTTACAATGGCTTATCCCCAATCTTACAATAAGATTTTACCTAAGCTAAAGTAATAATAAAAATATATATTTTCCAGGCTAATCTCAAGAACCAAACAAAGATTTAAAGACTGAATAATCTCAAGAACCAAACTCTATTCTTCAAGAGTATCACACTTTTGAAAGTAATCACATGAGCACTTCACTAAAAAAAATTCTTCCTCACGAGTAGTGTTCACTCATAAGTACCAAGGCAACTTTAAGTGATGACAAATATTTCTAGACAGGGAGGGAGAAGAATAAAGAGATAAATTCCAAATAAAATGTAAAACTTCAGGAATTGGTGTGAAATGACGACGAGGGGACACTCCTTTATATAAGAGAAGGAAAAACCAAAAAACGAAATGATCCATGGGCATTTTTAATGTCCTAATCGATATAAAAAAGGTGTCAATCGATTAGTTGACCTAAATAATCAATAAGCTTGACCCAAATGGAAAGATTTGATAAGGAGCTGTTACCGGTCATTAAGGCATTATGATAATCGATTATACACTCATATAGGCTTATTCCAATCGATTGGCTTAAGATCCCAATCGATTGGTTACTTCAAAAAATCTTCTAATCGATAGTCTTAAGGTTCTAATAGGTTGGATAATTCAAAAATATCTTCCAGTCGATTAATTTAAGGTCCCAATCGATTGGTTAGTTAAAAGAATGCTTCAAAATAAGAGTTGTCAGTATCTTAATCACTTAGGCTTAGGTTTGAATTTTTTAAAGATATTTAATAGATAAAAGAGAGGTTTAAAGTGTGTGTGAGAGTTGCCTTAGCATCTTAGGAGTTACTTCCCTACTTTTATAAAACTCCCGTCACTCAAATAGACACGACCAGGTGAGCTTTCATATTTTCTCTCTTTCATAACTTTGAGGCCTTTAGGATTCTTTTCCAAATATATTGATCATATAAGCGCTTCAATGAAGTCTTGATTCTCCTACTAGATGATGCTTGAGATGTCCTTAACTTTATTCATCATCATCAAAGAGTTGGAAAACCATTACCACCAACTTTATCGACTGAAACAGTTATTGGTGTTATCATCATCAAAACTTTAGAAAGGCTATCAGTAGGGTCATCAACTTCATATATTCAAGCACATAAATCCACAATCCTTGTGTTGTACCTTGTCAAAACGTCCTATCCAAACCAAGAATTAGATATAACCTTTCTCGACCTAACCTTTTATCATTAAAACTAAGTTCTGAATCTTTATTTCCTCATACTAGTGACTTGAAGAAAAACCAGTCTATATTGAGCCTAAGCCCAGTATTCCACGTACGTATATTGAACCTAAGCCCAATATCCCACATATCGACCCTCATCCTCAACAATCATCCTGAGATTATAAAAAAAAACATCACGCGTACACAAACACATTGATCTTGAGGGGGAGACTTGTCACAGTTCTTATAATGACTTTAACCTCCTCGGTACATCTATATAAAGGATTTGAAATCATAGTGAAAGATGTACACCATCTTGTTCCAATATTTCTCACTTCTTCACTTACTAACTTAAGTGGCAGAGTGCTTGCATGCATCACCAGTGACTAGTAACTAATACAAGGTGTTCAACAATCTACTCACACTTTTCAAGAGTCGTTCATCTTAATCTAGCTTTAAAAGTTAGAATAAATCACTCTCAAAACATTATATCCTACTTTACATTTATACGGATTGTCAAAATGTATGTATTTTAAGAACTTTTTATTTATTCGCAAAAATCTTAAACGACATTTAATTTAAAATATAGGAAGTACATATTTATCTTTTTTTTAATATATTTTTTTCAATTTTTTACCATAAAAATTAAAAAGAAATCATTTTATTATTAATTTTCTTCACTTTTATTCCTATAATATTTTTTTTCTCACATTTTTTATCATGTAAGGTTCAATGTTGCTCTGGCTAAGTTTTGAGCCGATTTAGCTTTTTCTTGAGATTGTAAATTGAGCTAATATTTATATCAATTGTGTTTTGAATAACTTTTTAATTCAATTTATTGAAAAAAAAAAGAAATACTCACATATTCAAATATTGTGTGGAATAACTATTTATATTTTGATAAGGAAAGGAAGACAAAAACAATAACCAATTGTAGTATATAGTAGAAACAATCAAGGTTATGATTTTGTGAACAAACAAAAAACACATGTATGATTAATTATCAATTAAGAAGTCTTCTCAATTGAACTATTTTATTACAAACACATTATTTTTTCTCTATGGCATTAAAAAATCAGAAGCATAAATATTAAATAAATTATAAAGAAACTGATAAATAAATAACTTTCGAAATTTATTATTCTTAACGTGTGTGTAAGTATAAAAAATAATATCTGTATAAAAAAATAAATAATGGTGTGAGAGTAGGTATAAAACGTTTGGTCGTGAAAGATGCAGAAAAAACAGTGCAAGATAAAAGGTAGTATGGTGTCGTATTGTCCTAACACAACAACTTTACAACTTTATAACTTGTGTCCGTTCCTCTTGTCGTCTCAGCCTTTAGAATGAAAACAATCTATCAACAACTCGATAAACTCATACTTTTCTCCCACTTGCACCTTTTCAACATTTTCTTAAAAAGCTTTTTTTTTTCTTCTTCATGTGCTTAATATTAATGTATCAACAACTCTATATTCTTTCATATATTTAATTCGCTAGTGTCGTATTCAAAAAGTATATAACAAATAATTTCACTTATTAAAAGCAATAAGTCAAAACTACCTAACTAAAGTTAATCTTTATGATATTTATACTCTAAACTATTATGGTGGTGGGTCATCAACTAATGGCTAAGTGAAGATTAGATTGACACGAGAGGAAGCTATTTAATTCATTTTTGTCTTTAGATTCTCTATTATGGTGGGTCATCCTTATTTGTAATAGAGAGAATCATAGCATGAGCTTTCATCCTTAGAATTTAGGAAATTTTGTTATGTTAGGAGCTATATGATAAAAGTTATGAAAATAATCTAGCCAAGCCTTTAAATAACTGTCGTCAACTAGAAAAATATTGCGACCAAAAAAAAAATTACACGATGTTATTCATTATTTTTATGTTTGAGAAAAAAATTACAACGAAAACACCCCCAAAAAAACTTTTATGAGGTAGGATTTCTGTCATTAATTACTAAAATTTTTTTACAAATTAATTTAGTGATATAATTAGTGATGTGCCCAAATCCATAATTATTTTCGACCTCGTAAAATTTTGAAGGAATTTTTCTTTCCATCACAAATAGGTACAAAATAAATTCGCCACTCCCGATAGTAATTAAATTTTTTTTTTTTAACTTATATTTTCGTTACTTATTGGTGACAAAATAATAACTCTCTAATTACGAAGATTTTATCATGTTACAAATTTGTGACAATTTTGTTACTCTCACAAAATTATAAAATGTTATTATCGCTAAATTAGTGATAAATTATGCTTCCCTTGAGAAATTAATTTCGTATTAATATCAAAACATTTTCTTCTTAGTAGGGTAGGTTATTATTGGCCCACCTTCGATAATTTGGCGTTCGCCAAGAAGTGTGTACTATGTCAGAGAAACGGTGACCTACATCACACCCCGATTGAACTCATTCACTCTATGACATAACTCTGACCTTTTTACCAGTGGGGTGACATTTTAGGCCAATTCTCTCTAGCGTATGGGCAATTGAAATTTCTGATTGTAGGAGTCAACTATTTCACAAAGTGGATAGAAACCGGGGTTGTCACCAAGATTACAGCAGAGACAGTTCGCCACTTCTACTAAAAAAAATCATGTGTAGGTTCGGCTGTCATGCGTCATTGTTTCGAACAATGGAACATAGTTCACCAGTACCACAGGTACGAACTTCTGCCATGAACTGGGAGTGCAAATGAAGCTCATCTCTGTTGTCTACCCACAAGCCAATGGACAAGCAGAGTCAGCTAACAAGGTGATATTAAAAGGGATCAAGAAGAAATTGGGTGACACCAAAAGGCTGTGGGTTGGATTACTCAATTAGATATTATGGTTGAACCATACCACTCCCTATTCAACTACGAAGGAAGCCCCATTTACCATGGTATATAGGGCAGATGTTATGCTACCCGTAGAGATCAACAAGCCCTCTTGGAGGTGTTCTCAATTTGACTAAGAGACGAGCTATTCAAAATTGAGGCGCGCCATCGATTTAATCGACGAAGTAAGAGATGTCGTCCACATCCGAGAGTTCGCCACCAAGGAAAATACCTTAGAAGATACAACTCTAAGGTAATGCCAAGGAAAATGCAGGAAGGCGGCTTGGTGTTAAGAAAAGTTGTGTTGCCCATTAAACAAGGAAACTTGCAGTCCAACTAGGAATGACCATATCACATATTTCAGACGCTATCACATGGAGCAAATAACCTGGAGGAATTAGATGGGTTCTCATCCCTAGGATTTGGAACTCCACCTACTTAAAATATTAATATACTTAAGATATTTACGAATTGTCAAAAAGGGGGGTGTTTCCCACCCGTGTACGAATTTTTGAATATTTACGAGTAAGAAGAATAATTTTATTTTACAGCTAAGTACATTGGACATCCATAAAAAGATTCTTGTCGCTGCTTAAAGCAGTAAGTATGTTAGACTTCCATAGGAAAAGCTTTGTCGCCTCTCAAGGAAATATAAGTATGATGGACTTTCACAAGAAGATCCTTGTTGGGCCTTAAGGTAATATAAGCATGTTGGACTTCCATTGAAAGATTCATGTTGACTCTTAATGCAATACACTAATGTTGGATTTCCACTAGAAAATCCTTGTCACCCTCATATGCAATACGAATTATTTTTATATATGGGGGGATCGTCTCATCTAAATTTCTCGCTTGAGAGACTTAGAGTCTCGTCATACATACTCATCTGAATGCCTCTCCTGAGGGACTTAGAGTCCCATCATACATGCCCATCTAAATGCCTCACTTGATGAACTGAGAGTCACCTCAGACAAGCTCGTCTAAATGCCTGCCTGAGGGACTAAGAGTCTCGCCATACAGGCTTAACTTAAAGTCTCGCCTAAGGGATTCGACTGAAGTTTGGCCCGAGATACTGAACTTAAAGTCTTGCTTGAGGGACATGACTGAAGTCAAGCCCAAGAGAGTCATATAAACGTCTCACATAAGGGACTTAGAGTCTCCTCTGGCAGGCTCGTCCAAACACCTTGCTTGGAGGGACTCGACTTAGAGTCTCGTTAGACAGGTTCACCTAAATGCTTTGTCTGAGGGTCTTAGAGTCTCCTCAGACATGTTCATCTGAACGCCTCACCTGTGGGACTAAGAGTCTCTTTAGATAGACTCAACTTAAAGTCTTGCCTGAGGGACTCAAATAAAGTCTGTCCAGAGAGACTCAACTTACAATCTCGCCCGAGGGACCTGACTAAAGTCTGACCCGAGATACTCATCTAACGCCTCTCCTGAGTGACTTAGAGCATCTTCAATGGTCGAAACTTAGTGATTCCTTAAACTTTAAGTTTTGTTGCTTATCTTTTTAACCATTGGAGTGTGATGATGTAACAACATTGGTCTCTTAGATTTAAGGGATGAAAGTTGCTGAAGCAATCTTAAAAGAGGAGAATTTAACATTAAATATTATAATATTTGAACAAATTTAATTGAAAAGTGGTTATTAAAATGTCGTACAAATAAAATAATATAAATAGATGAGGTCAAATATAGTTACTTATTTACAATTACCATTAAAGCATAAGTAGTTAAAATTTCTTAGAGATTACTTAAATACATTATGGAAATTTAGGCCCACAAAATATGACACAAGCAACCAGAAACATTTATCCCATTGGAGTTGCTCTTAGAGTCTCCTCAAACAAGCTCATCTAAATGTCTGACCAGGAGGGACTCGACTTAGAGACTCATCAAACAGGCTCATCTGAACGCCTCACTTGAAGGACTTAGAGTCTACTTAGACAGACTCATCTGAATGCCTCTCCTGAGGGGGCTTAGAGTCTCTTTAGACAGACTCATCTAAATGCCTCATCTGAGGGACGTAGAGTCTCCTCAAACAAGCTCATCTAAAAGCATTTCTTGACAGACAAAGTCTCCCCTGGCAAGCTTAGAAACCAAATTGGGATAACATGATTGCTTCTTTGTTGTTAATTTTATTATAAAATGCTTGTTTACTTGAACTGCCACAATAGGATAAACATTAGGTTTGAAATAGAAATTTGTAGGAGCTTGATTGTTGATTGATTGATTGTAAGCTGTTAGAAACTTCTAGGATTTATGATATTATAGTAAAAGTATTCCGAAACCTAGATTTTCACCATTCATGTTGAAACATCATGCATAGTGAAACAAGAAAGATTGAAGTTTCGTGTATTTGATCTTATTGTTTAATTTTTTTTATATTTGTGTATGTTGTTGACTAAATGTTGCAGATGGCTCCTAAGAAATCAAGCATCAGAAGGATGATACAAGAAATCAGAATAGGGTTATCTAGAATACCCTATGACGATCACAGATTTAGAAGCCATGTACACAAAGAGTTTTTGTAATGAATTTGAAATCTCCAACATGGTACCAGAGTGGACGGTTGAGTCAGAAGACCCATGAGAGTATTCAAGCATCATGCATGAAAATTAGAGGTTGGGTGTTTTGGCACATCCTCTCAAGCACATTAACCTATACATCATCCAAGAGGTTTATGCAAACACTAAGGTCACTAAAGATGCTCCTTTTGCAAGATTATCCTATGTATAAGGACAAGTGGTTACTTTTGACATAGACGTCATTCATGTTTACCTTGAAGATGATTATGTGCTTGGTCCTGAAAGATTGAACCATTTTTCTAGTCAGTTAACAAAAGGTAACCCTATATATATATATATATATATATATATATATATATATATATATATATATATATATATATATATATATATATATATATTTGTGTGTGTGTGATACGCAGAAAACCTATGATGTACGGGGAGTTGGGAAGTTCATCTGTTTCAAGAAAGTTGACTTATCTAGCTTGTCCCCAAATATGGATGGCATTCATTCTCCAATATTACCCCTAAGATTTATACTTCCTCTGCAACTCGTCACATCACAAAACTAATTTGGCACATTCTTAATATAAAATAAGTAGACCTTGCTAGGGTGATACCCAACAAAATTTGGGATATCCTAAATTTACAACAAAAGCATGCTCTTTCTTTTCAAGGTTTAATCAAGGATTATGCAAGCAACATACTGTGCATATCCCATATCGTTTCCATTTTTCCTGATCTCCAAGCTGGATAATGATTTTTTCTCCCAACAGTGCATGAGTCAAACAAGAAGGGTACCACAACCACCACTAGTTCATCCTGCTGCACAATTCGAACATCAACATGGGATGGTAAGCTTTGATGCAATGGATCCAAAATTGATATCTTGTTTTGCATATATCTAGGTTGTCAGTGATGCATATCACATAGGTATGTTCTCTCTATCTCTGTCTCTGTCTCTCTCTCTCTCTCTAAAATTGATATCTTGTTGAATGTATGTATGTTTTTTTTAATGTGTATTGAATATGAACAAGTATAACAAGTAATGGTAGAAGTTGCAAGAAACTCGCTAGGCGAGCTCTCTTGTACGCTAAGCGAGTTTGACGCTATAAACTCACTTAGCAATATATTTGTGGATTAGGGAGGACCTCTGCAAAAGTAGTCCTATTTCTAATGACTCGTGGACAAGTCAAGATTTTCTGCAGGGGTGGAATGAAAAGGAGATCAAAATTTAGCCTACACTTCAAAACACATGTGATGTTTTAAAGTGATAAGATAGTACAATTTGCTTTCTGCAGTACGGACAACTTCCAACTTTATCACCAACTCTTAGTGGTACCAGATTTTGATATACAATTTATAAGTGTAGTGACTGGTCTAAATACTGGACCTTTAGCACCAGAGTCTGCGCCAAGCCACACCAGCAAACGTTCTTCATATTCTGCCACCAGAAGCTAACAATGAAGCAACTCCCAAATATGTTTAAGTAAAACAGATTCTGATTATTTATGTACAAGAACAAGAACCTGCATAAATAAAACACACGTCAAATAAACCATTGTTCTTTTAATACTTTTGTTATCATCAAAACTAAAAGAGAATATGTCATGAAAAATCTTGTTCTAACAACACCAATGGGGCATCTGGTACACGAGGCTTTTTGATTCCATTCTTTTTGCAACTTGTTAACATCATAACAAAGTTCACAATGTGCCAAGAAAGGTTGCATTTGGATATTTGTGGAAAACGTTATGGCATGTTGAAGTTGGAACAAAAATCTGGCTATGTGATCTTGAAAATTCCAAGTCCAAAGTGACTGAAAATGACCTATAATGTATCAGTGAATTCCATGGTCTTCCAAGCACAATTATCTTTTGAGCCTTGAAGCAAAATTGTAGAGGGCATTTCAAAGAGTAAGTAGAAAAAAGAACCTGCCTCAGATGTTGAAAATTGAAGAAGTTATGATTCTTGAAAGTTGAGGAAAAGTCACTTGAAAATAGGTCAAAATTTCACTATGTCCACAAATCACCTATAATGACTTCAAACTATTGATGATCCTCCAAGCATAATTGTCTCTTGTCTTGTAACGAGAAGTTGAAGAAGATATTGAGAAGAGTCATATGCAAAAATAAGCATTCAAAAATGTTGAGAATTGAAGGAGTTGTGATCATTTGAACTTTGACTTTTAATGTTGACTTTTTAGGTCAAACCACTTAGAATCAACTTGTGATCTTGGACTTTTCTTGCATCTCAAGGTACATGGATGATCATATGAACTCAAAATAATATGCCTTTGAATGTCCTTTGATTAAATTGACCAAAGCTTGAGGTAACTTGTTGATGAAGGCATGGAAATAAACACACGAACCTTTGACTTTTCTTGAGGAACAAGCTACTAAGACTTGAGATATTCTTGATCAAAATGAGATTGAGTGATGCTTAAGATCAATCAATTTGAGATTAGAGGCCATGACTTAATGAGATAACCCTTGGGAATCAATGGTTAACCACACTTCAACTTAAAGGATGATGACTCGATTTCGTATTGTCTAATTCGATTCAATTCGTGCATGTTTTATTGTATTTTTATCGAGTCATTGTCATTTCATGTATTGTTTGCTTATGTTTTTGTTTCTTTTCCATTTACATGTCCTATATCAGCTCCAGAGAAGAAAAGACCAAGATATGAGCTCAAAGAGAAGAAAAGTGGAGAAAATTGCATGGTTCTGCCTCTTCCAGAGAAAGGCGTTCGCCATTCCCCCCAATTCAACTGAATGGCGCTCACCATGTCAAAAAGGAGGGAGATTCAAACATTTAAAGAAACGGCGACCGCCGTTTGCCATAAGGCGACCTCCATTGTGCGCGGGAGCAGTTTCCTTTATCCAGTTCTGGCAGTTTGCAAAGGATAATTCAAAATTCGAACTTAACTGTCTTGGAGCCTATTTTGCCTATAAATAGAGTACCAGAGGTCTGCATTTGGCATCCAAGAACCTTGCGGAACTGCTGCCGAAATTCTTAGCCACTTAGATCATTAGCCAAAGTATCAATTGATCACATCGAGAGATTAAAACACCCGTTGTAATTTTCATTTCTTTTGCTACTGATGTACACTTGGATCGATTAGTTAATACAAATTCTATTTCCCATTTTAATTACTCGCACTTCAGGTTATTTACGATTCATTTACTTTACTGCATTTTGTTTTCTTTTGATTGATTAATTGCATAATTCTGATATCGCATATAAACCTAATTTTGAACTTAATTAAGAACAAGCCATTATGTATGTTTTAAAATCCAAAAATGTTAATGTATTAGTGTTTAATTTAATCATGTCTGAGTAGTTTGTTTCGAGTCCGTAGATTGAGGACCGTCGTTTTGACGGGACTCTGTAGAATCCTTTGGTGTTTAGCTTTTGTTTTAAAATTCTGGTTTTGGTGTCTAAACTGAATTTAGACAACCTTGTCGTGAGAGCAAGAGGCTGTTTAACAGTGTTTCGTCACGAGAGTGAGAAGCACACCAAGGCGTGTCCAATAGAGCGAGAGTTTGAGGTAATCGCCGGATAGTAGACATCGGACATTGAGCCTAAATGCAGCGAGAGCGCTTTAGGGCCTCATTTAGTTTATGTTAGTGTTCGCTGTTGATTTTGGCGAACAACCTCTGGTTTACCAATCTCTTATAAAATTGGGTTACTTGCAGGACCAACCACACAAATCCTGGGATACATGTGCAAATTTATCTAACTCTTAGGATAATGGTATTTTGATGGTTTGTCTTGTTATATCTTTTATGTATGAATGGTTTGGTTAAAGAACTAAATAACAACTTCTGGCGAAAAGATAAATTGAATGAAATTAAAACTTGCATAAAGTAAATGACAAAGGATAAATGACTGGGAAAAGTAAAGGCAATTATAAAAGACTTTGAATTTCTATAAACTTAAAAAGATGGTGTTTCACACGTACATTTCCAGATAATAAACTCTTTTCTCTCGCATGGGTACTTTGAGTATTTACAGGAATTTAGTACAAGTTTTCACACACTAAAATTCTACAACAACTATCCTATTTATATACAAATACAATAACTGCCTAATAACATAAAAATTCTAAATCTTTGACACTTGGCATTCTGCATGTCTTCTTTTCTTCTAAAGCTTCCACGCGTCTTCTGCCAAACGTTATAACTCTTGAATTTGAATTTTCCCTTTGTGTCGAAACGTTGCGCCTCTTCACCTTGTCGAATTGTCGAAAAGTAATAAATGTCCCTCAAACCTTGTCTGATGAAAACTTCCTTATGTTTCCGTCGAAATGTCGAAACTCTGTTCTTATCGAAGTGTCGAAAACTTCTTCTGAATACCTTCATTTTCTTTCTTCTTCATCTGTAGTCATTTTCTTTAGTTAAAGAACATCATTTTACCTACCAAGACATGGTGTCGAAAATATATGTCTACAAATTGCCCCCCAAAAAATGCTTTTTCGACTAAGGGAGAAAAACATTTTTTTGCCAGTGCCTTTCGACGCCATGGACTATTCGACTAGAGACTGTTCATATGATTTAGACATTAGAAATGTCAGAACCATCATTGCGTTTTTCCCAAAACGTCATTTCAGCCCACGTTTTTGAGCTCTCATCATTCCTACTCTACTCCTATCACATCGTGGGTCAAACCCTAACTGCCACCGTCAGCATTACCCACTTCGCACTCACCACGTGTCCCATAACCTTCCCACTACTTTTCCATTTCCACTTTCAGAATACCAACCGTTTCTTTTTCACACCTTATATATAAGCTGAGAATTTCATTTTTCCCCTTTTTACGTTATTTCTTCAAACTTCATCTTCCTCATTTTCTTTCCAAGAGTTCTTTCAAAACCTCATCTTCCTTATTTCCTTTTCCATTTTCTCTGTAACCAGCAATGGCTTCCTCCACTTCTTAAAAGATCACCGGCAAAGACTCTCGGAAGTCCAACAGTCTAGCACCGATGGAGAGGATTCTTGGTCCCAGAGTGGTGGGGAATCACGAGTACATTCCAGAACCTCCTAATGAAGAAGAAGAAAAGCGCTCCATTTACCAATCTCAGGTACTTATTCCCATTTTAATTTCTGGAAAATCTCATGCAATTTTAGGACCGCTACCAGACTTAACGCTAGACCCAGTTAAGGTGCGAGAATTTTTTCCCACCTACCATCGCTACCAACCCATAGCGAATGGTGTTAGGCCTAGGACGGAGAAGGAGAAGATTATAGATGAAAAATCCAAAATAGATGGCCAAGGGACTCCTTCTGACGAAGTAATAAACCTAGAATACATGAACAATTTTAGGATTTTTAGGTCCTGTCCTCTGTCGAAGGATCCCTCTGACTATTTGGCATGGTTGGAAAAGATAGAAAGGGTTAAGAGCAATGATTGGAAAACCATGGGCATTTACGATCTTATTCAATTGTCGAAAGTAGGGCCAGGATATTGCCCTTCCATGCTTTTGGCCTCTCTCTATTTCTGGGATAGTACCTACAACAATTTCCATATTCCCTGTAGGATGATCACTCCTACGCTCTTCGACATAGCTGCTATCACTGGATTAAGCCCCCTAGGAGTTGACTATGACCCCAACTTGCTTGCTGACGATTCAATAGGATTCGACACCAATAAGGCCACCTTCACAGCCTATATTTCCAATTACCATGACAAGGAAACCAAGGAAATTTCTGACCAAGAACATGTAGCTTTCCTGGCCCTTTGGCTGTCGAGGTGCGTTTTCTGCTCCAGATCTCTCCAGGTGGCGAAGCGCTATATCACCATAGCGAATCAGCTTTATGCTGGGCACAAGCTATGTCTTAGCGAGATGATCCTGGCGAATCTATATGAATCCCTTGGTGAAGGAGTCACCATTTTAAAGAACATCAAGGAAAAGAAGACTTTGCTGCTATCAGGGCCTTTTTGGCTTTTACAATTATGGCTCAATGCCACTTTCGAAGCTTCTCTTCCCAACAAATCCACTGTGGACCCAACCGTTCTAGGGGACAAACGCGTCGAAGGTCTTCGTTTGGCGCAGCTGACACCTCATGACGAAGGCCTGAGTCTTCAGCAAACCTTTACTAGCTAGGTCATGATGTTTGCGAAACGTTATAGTTTTACACCCAACATGGCTCCTTTTGCTGAAAGAAAAGTTGGACCCTCATGGTTCACCAGAAAACTTCCCCTAGAATCGAAATCGCTAGAAGACGAATTCCTCAACGTCTGGGAATCTTTCCTTACTCCAAGACTTTTAGTATCCAAACTTGGCCCTTCAAAACTCAAAGTTTCCCTTGTTAACTATCAACCCAACTTGGTTTCTCGACAATTTGGGTTGATACAGATAGTACCAAAGCCTCTTTTCTCCAGGAAAGGCTCTCTGATTCATTACAACATGACCCATATTGAAGACGAATGCTCTGATTTGTTAGCGAAGTATTCTAACCTGGTCGAAATCCAACCAGTGGTCTTTCGACCTAAATTTCTCTGCACTCAAGAGTTTGATGAATGGTGGAAGGCTTACTATGAGTCTCAAATGTTCAACGTGGATTCTTTTACCACTCAACTGACTAAAGCCTTCGCTCTTGTGCAGGACAGGACCAAGAAAGGTACTTCTCGACACATAAAAGAAATCCAAGCTTTCCAGAAATACTTTGAAACTGCCTACAGGCCTGATGATCTTAGTCGAACCATACGCGAAGCAGCAGTTACTTTGAAACAAAAGTTTACAGAAAAACTTGATGAGTTAAAACTACCCTCGTATGTTCGACCAGAACAACGTTATGAGGTAGCTTTTAAACTTTATCGCCCAAAATTTCCCCCTCTACCATCTGCTGCATTTGGCGTGGCTTTTAGCCCTCCATTCCCAGATTGGTTCATTTGTGGCGAGCATCTAAAAGTTCTTCGCCAGGACAACCAAAAACGTGCCAAGCAAGTGGTTCCGACTAAGTACACCCTGGACAATTTCAAAGGTCACCTTCATATTGGCCTAGAACACGTTCGCGTGGAAACCCCTATATATGAAGGTGTGGAAAACGGGAAGCAGTTCAATCTCACTTTTTATTTATTCGAATATATGTTTTTATGCTTGACTCTTTTCCTTTTCTACTTTTCAAGCTATAAACATTCCCATAAAAAAACCTGCCACAGTCGAAGCAACAACCGCAGGAGAAGCAGAGCCTCAGAAAGATACTGCCAAGACACCTTTGGCGAAGGTATCAATTTACTTTCTTTTTCTCTATAGTCCAAGTGTTTCATTTTCTTGAACTAACTAATGAAATTTTCTTTGATCCACAGGGCAGTCGAAGACCCCCACCAACGCCAAAGAAAAGAAAAGCAAAAGAAGTCAAAGCTGATGAAATTGATGATGGTGATGAGTCGCCAGATCAGGTAAAACCCACCAAAAAGAAGAAGAAGGCAACCAAACCTCTCCCACAGAAACCTCCTACTCCCAAAGTTTTAGAGAAAATTCTATCAAAGGAACCAGGTGAGGAAATCACTCCTGCTCCAGCGGAAAGTGAAAGTTCTAGCCTGAAGACCAAAATTCCAAAGGTATGATTTTTCTTTTCCTTTCGATGCTAACAAGCTGTTTTATTTGTATTCGCTTCTTTGACCTATTTATCCTTCAGGTACCTGTCGATATTCATGGACACCCTATGATCCAAGTTCTTCCCAAGACCAGCAGTGATCCTACTTATAACCCAATCAGCGCCTCCAAATCCTCTCCTAAGAATTCAGCGAAGGAAACAGCCACCGAAGTAGATCAACCCGTTGCCATTTCTATACGAATTCCAAAAGTAGTGGAAGAAGAGACTGGTCCTGATACTGAAGACTTCGTCGAAACTGATGGGAATACCACGAAGCCTACTGCAGCGGCTGCCACTAGAAATGAAGCTGAAGATCAATCTCCCCCCATTCAGAATTTGCTGACGAAGAGAAAGATGAGGAGGCTGCAAGTGATGCCGAAGAAGAAGAAGAAAAAGAACATGAAAGGCCACCAACTCCTGCTGCTGATACTGACGAAGAGACAGAAAACGTCGAAGAAAATCTTGGTAAAACAACTAAAGTTGCTTCGACCGGGACGACTTCGATCCAGTTCTCTCATGAGGAGCTAGAAAGTATGAAGGTGCAAAGGCCTTTTGAGTACCTAAAGACCATGCTCAGTTCCCGCTACAACTTTGCTGATACTACCATCAGTAGTTCAACCACCTCAGGAACTACTTCTGATGCCAAATCAATGGACGAATCGCTGGCAAACATTCGACAGAAGGTCCTTGATATTGACTTATTTCAACTTCTGGAGAATGACTCCTCTGCTCAATTCGACTTGAAGAAAATCCTAAAGCAAGTCAACGTCCTGGAGGCTCCTCCTGAAGTCACTGATGTGGTGCTGGACCTTACTACCTTGTTAGATCTTGTGGTAACTGACTTTAATCGACTTCGAGAGTACTCCAAGAAACTTGAAAACAAAACAGAGACCCAACTTGCTGAGTGGGAAGCTGCGTCGAATTCGTCCAACAAGGTAACTGAAATGGAGCAAGTGTCTGAGCAAAATAAGCGGGAAGCAACTTTGTGTGGCGAAAACATTATAAAATGGAAAAAACAAATTTCTGTCCTCCAAGGCAAAATTTCACAGGCGGAAAAACGTCAAGCAGAACTGCAGAAGAATGACCAGGAAGAAATCCGCAAAGAGCTAGAAGTTGGTGTGCACCATGTCGACAGGGCCCGTAAGCTTGGCGAGGAGATTGAGGAGATTTCTAAAAATAAGACACTTTGTGAGCGACGCCTTCAAATCCAGAAGTCGAAATTTGAGAAGCTGAAAGCATCTTTTCCCGTTTGAATACTTGTAATTTTTGTTTGGCTTTTAAAGCCCTTTTTGTAATGACAATGGATCTGTATTATTTGGCGAGAAGATTTTTTAATCCGCCATATTGCTTTTCTTTTTACAATTATTCGACTGCTATTTTAATTTCTTGTAATGTGGGCCTATATTTTTTCAAATATTTCCCGTTTATTTTCAATACACGCTTATCTTTATCCAACTCCTCGATTTCATATGCGCCATTGGAAAATACTTGTATAACTTGAAAAGGTCCTTCCCACTTAGGGGACCATTTTCCCATTAGTCTATCTTTTCGATCCATGGGAAGAATTACTTTCCAAACTAACTCACCAATTAAGAACGTCTTACATTTTACTTTCTTATTGTAAAACTTTTCGACTCTTTCCTTTTGCCTTCTCAATAAATCCAACGCATTTAATCTTTCTTCGTCCAAATCGACTAACTCGTCCATCATCATATTCCAATATATGTCTGATGGAATTTCATGATGCCTCTGAATTCGAATCGACTGTAAATAAATCTCAACTGGTAAAACTGCATCATGTCCATACGTTAATCTAAATGGGGTAGCATTTGTTGCTTCTTTAGGAGATGTTCGACAAGCCCATAAAATTTGATCCAACGTCTTATGCCAATTCTTAGGCTTTGTCCCTACGTGCTTTTTAATTAAACTTATCACCACCTTATTTGCTGCTTCGACTTGTCCATTTGCTTGAGCGTAATAAGGCGTCGAAGTGAGAAGCTTGAACCCCATCTCTTTTGCGAATGTCTGCATATTCTTCCCCGTGAACACAGACCCTTGATCTGTTGTTATTGTCTCGGGTATCCCATACCTATAGATGATGTGTTTTCGAATGAATTCTATGACCGCTTCTTGATCAACGTTTACCAAAGGTATGGCTTCTATTCACTTTGTGAAATAATCTATTCCGACCAAAATGTATCTTTGGCCTTTCGACGATGATGGTCGAATTTCTCCAATTAAATCTACAGCCCAACCCCTAAATGGCCAAGGCTTCACAATAGAGTGTAACTCATTTGCAGGGACATGTGGTACTCCTGCATGTACTTGACACTCCTGGCAACCTTTTGCAAATTCGACACAATCCTTCAACATCGTTGGCCAATACACCCCTTGTCGAAATAATAACTATTTCATTTTATGACCTGCTTGATGAGAACCACATGCACCACTGTGCACACTCGACAATGCTATAAAAGCTTCATTTTCGCCCAAGCATTTTAACAAAACACCCTCCGAAGTCTTTTTAAACAACTCATTTCCAAAAAGCACATAACTTAATGCCCTGTACTTAACTTTTCTTTCGACTTTCTGATTTGGGTCTTGTAGATAATCCTTGATAGGTTTTCTCCAATCTTCAATTTCTGAATCATCTACATTGAAAATTTCAAAATTTTCCTCATCCCCATAACCTAATTTTATTGTCTCCAAATCTGAAGGAGCCAATTTGGTGGATATGACTCTTCCCTTTACTTCAATAGCTTTCTCGAAGTTTTCTTTCGACACTTTGTAGCCTGGCGCAAGTTGAGCCAGATCATTTGCTTCTTGATTCTTCAATCTAGGAATGTGTCTAATGGCCACATTGTCGAATTGTTTGAGAAGTCTGTTAGCTATTACGAAGTACATAATCAGATTCTCTTTGACACATTTATATTCTCTTGTCAATTGTTTTATCACCAACTCAGAGTCACTCATTATATCGACTCTTGTTGCCCCCAATTCCAACAATATTTCAAGTCCGGCAATCAAAGCTTCATATTCTGCTTCATTTTCATTTATTAAGTGGTCAGCTATGAAATCAGCAACCACTTGTCCCTTAACAGCCTTTAAAGGCAAATATTTTAAGGAGTATTCTGTCAATGCCAAAGCCCATTTCCCAATTCGACTATGTAAAATGGATTTAGATAACATATACTTTATTACGTTGAAATGAGAAGAAACATATACATCAACAGGTTTTATATAGTGCTTTAACTTTGTACAAGAGAAATATACACACAAACATAATTTTTCTATCACACTATATCTAGTTTCAGCATCATTTAGGACTCTGCTGAGATAATAGATGGCCCTTTCGACGCCATTCTCATCTTCTTGACACAGCATGCTTCCCAAAGTTTTGTCTGATGCTGAAATGTATAACCTCATACTTCTTTTTCTACAAGGAGACATCAAAACTTCAGGACTAGCCAGATACTCTTTGATCTTGTCGAAGGCATCTTGTTGTTCTTGCCCCCATGTGAAATCTTCCTTCTTTAGTCGAAGTAGAGGTGAAAAGGCTTGTGTCTTCCCACTAAGGTTGGAAATGAACCTTCTGAGAAAGTTGATTTTCCCTAGTAGAGACTGCAATCCCTTCTTTGTCGATGGCGCTTTCGCTTCCATTATGGCTTTGGTTTTGTTTTCATTTATTTCGATCCCTTTCTTGTGGACCACAAAACCTAAGAAATCACCCGCCTGCACACCAAAAGCACATTTAAGGGGATTCATTTTTAAACCAAACTTTCTCATCCTTTCAAAGGACTGTCGAAGATGGTCTATATGACTTGTTCCTGAAACGGACTTAACCACAATATCATCAATGTATATTTGCATAAAAGTGTCAATAAAGTCGTGAAAAATTGAATTCATGGCTCTTTGATAAGTTGCTCCAGCATTTTTTAAACCAAAGGGCATTACTACCCATTCACAGGTTCCTATTGCTCCAGGGCAACGAAAAGCCGTTTTAGGAACATCTTCTTCAGCAATAAAAATTTGATTTAGCCAGAGTATCCATCAAGCATACTCAAATACTCATGGTCTGCTGCAGAATCTATGAGCATTTCTGCCACTGGCATAGGATATTCATCCTTAGGGGTAGCTGAATTTAAATCTCTAAAATCAATGCATACCCTCAGCTTGCCATTTTTCTTAATTATAGGAACTATGTTTGCAATCCATTCGACATACCTGATGGTGCGGATGAATCTGCATTTTAGAAGTCTTTCGACCTCTTCTTTTATTTTCGACAAGATTTCTGGTGCGAAGCGTCTGGGAGTCTGCTTTACTGGCTTCTTTCCCTCCATTATTGGCAACTTCAATTCGACCAAACTCCTGTCTAATCCTGGCATATCGTCGTAATCCCATGCAAAACAGTCTTTGTACTCATTTAGCAATAGGACTATTTCGACTTTGAACTGAGGATCCATCTTGGCGCTGATGTAAGTTGGCCTTCTTTCTGCCCCCAGTCCTAAATTGATTTCTTCTAATGGATCCTGTGCCACCATCTTCATGTTAGTCGATACTGGATCCTTTTCGAACCCCAAGGGTTCGTCATCATAGATGGCGTCAAGCTTCTGATTCTGCCATTCGCCAGTCTGATTGTTGTCATAACCTTTTTCAATATCCCTTTGGGGACATTGCTCTTCAAAATCTTCTTTGTTGGCTTCGACAGCCATGTATTTTACTTCGGCCTCTAGGGCCGCTTTGAGTTTATTTTCGGCTATATAAGCCGTAATTCTTTCGATCGCTGAGGCTTCACTCATCATAATCATCAAATTCACTTCCCCAACCGGTTGGCTCAGTATGAGAAGTTCCCCATACGTGACTTGGTTCGCCAATTACTTCTTTGTCCCATTGAAAACCATGTGTTGGGTGAAGGTACATAGAACAATAGGCGTTGTCAGTTGCCTTCAAGTCGAATTCTGCTGGGTTGCAGGGGGGTATGTGAGCCAAATTCTTGTCGAAACTTCAACTATTCACATTGTTTACTTCAGTCATAAAATAGCTTTGATCTGCTTCAATATTCTCAACAATCCCATCTGGCCTCCAGATGGCTATTCGTTGGTGCATGGATGATGGTACAACTCCTATCCCATGAATCCACTCTCTTCCAAGCAGCAAGTTATAATTCGCCCTTGAAGCTATCACTATAAACATTGTTGGTCTTGTTATGGTTCCAACAGTTAGGTTCACCTGGATCACTCCCATGGTACTTCCTACTTTTCCCTCATAATTTGACAACACCATGTTGTGGGGCTTTGTGTCTGAGTCATCCTTTCCAATCTTTTTTATCATGAAATAGGGCATTAAATTCACAGCAGCTCCACCATCTACTAATATCTTGTTGACACCAACGTTCTCCACTTTTCCTTTTATGAACAAAGGCTTCAAGTGTGCCTTCATTGCATCATCTGGTCTCTCAAAGAAAGCGTTCTGCTCTTCGATACAGCCATTATTCATTATATAGTAACACACAGGCCTGAGCCCCATGCTGTCGTCTTCAACATCATCTTCTTCGTCTTCGATCTCCATCACTCTATCATAGTCTCTAGGCAGCACTGAAACCACATTGCATGTGACATCGAAAGATGCTTCTGAGTCTGACCTAAAATCATCAGTCACTTCATTGTTTTCTGGCACCTTGTTGTTAGGCTTCGACATCTCCACCATGTTGCTTGGTTTGTCCTTTTGAGAGGGCTCGTTTTTGGGAACAGACTCTTCTTTGTTCATTATCTGTATGTTCTTGCTTTACTCAGATTTATTTTCATCAACAGTGTTTTCTTTGATTTTGTTCTTTTCTGCAGCCTCCTTTTCTGCTCTTTTCTGTCTTTGGAACCTTCTCCACTGAGACCTTGACATGGGATTCTTTCCTTTATAGTTCTCTGATGGGTATGGTCTTGGTTTCTGTTTTTCGACCTCCCTTTTTCCTTCCATGGAGGAACCTCTTTGTATTTCAAAATTCTTCCATCTTTTCTAGCCTTGAGCATCCCTGATTGGTTGGACCCACTTATCATCCTCAGCTTTGACAGATGGCTTGTAAGTTCTATGACGTCCTTCGCCAAACCTTTGGTTGTGATGCTCACTCCTCCTTGGATCGAACCTTCCATTTATGGCTGCTGGTATTGCCCCCCAGTTTCCTCTTCTTTTGGCTTTCTCCACCCCCTCCAGATTGCTTGCTGCTTTCTTGTCGAACACCGCACTACAACGTGGGCACAACATGACTTCAGCCTTCTTACTCTGGCACCTTTGGATGAATTCGACTAAGTTCTCCTCCTCCTTAGGGTAAGCCAACTTCTGATACTCTTCTCGACGGCGTTCTTCGTCAGTTTCTGTTTGTTTCTTCTGAGAAATTTCCACCATGTTGATATCCACATTCTGGTCATCAGTGATAGTTAATTTATTCATTCTTTCAATAAGTCTTGCCTCTTCTTCAGCATTCCCTTTCGCCTGGTCGAAGCTTCCCCCTGAGGGTAGGTCCCTGGAGATGAGTTTGCAGCATTGCTCGACTGAGTTTCCTTTAGGGTCATCCATTGTTCTACGCAAAATCCCATAAGGAGCGGGCTTCACAAGGCCTTCAGCAGCCTTTGCCTTGATTCTGGTAACGTTCTTATTGACTGGTTCCATAGTGTTGATCTTGTCAGCAACTCTCATTGTCTTCATTTTGTCATGATTAAGGCCTTCAGTAGCCTCCTCTTTGATGATAGGGGCATTATCATTTGCTCCTTCATCAGTATCTTCAATGACATCTCCCCATCCAGTTGGCTGGATCTTGTTGATGTCAATACGAGAACTTGGGGGTGCAGAGTATTTCACGAGATAGTCAAATTTTCCACTGGGCTCCCCTAAAGTATCCCAAATTACTCCATCTTCAGCAATTTTGTTGTTATTCTCTTCGTCGAAACCTTCAGTAATTCCAACTACGTTCTGGTTGTTGAAACCTTCAGTAGTTTCCTCCTTCTTCTGACTGTCGAAGACTTCAGTATCTCCAACTTTGTTCTTACTGTCGAAACCTTCAGTAGTCTCAACTTTGTTGATATAGTCATTCAAATTTCCTACATCAAGATTTTCAGTAATCTTGATCAACACTGGCTGGTCTACAAAGTCCTTGGATACTTTTTCCACCTCAGGCTTGTCTAGGAGATCATCAGCAACCTCCACCATGTTGATATTATTGTCGAAGCCCTCAGCAGCTTCCACCATTTCAAAACTACAATCAGAGGCTACTTCGACTTCCACCATATTCACAGTGGAAGGTTCAGCATAATTGGCTTCGACCACCTGCATGGGGTTTGAGTCAACCCTCATCTGTTGTTTTGATTTGTCTCCAAACTTCAATCTTCCATCACGGATTGCATTCTGAACAAGATCCCTGAAAAGGAAACATTGAGAAGTTTTATGACCCAAAAAGTTATGGTATTTGCAAAAACCTCACTTTTTCTGTTGGTCCACAGGAGGCTCTTTAGTGCCTGCTGGTTTTATTAATTGACCATCTTTGACTAATAAGTCGAAAATTTCGTCACACTTGGTGACGTCGAACGTATAAGTTCTTTTAGGAAACCTATCATTCTTTTCAGGTTCGACTGGATTTTTCCCATTCGACGGAGTTAGTACTTTACAGGCGTATGGTGGGCCTGACTTTAGTTCTGCCAGATCAATTTCTTGTTCGTCGAACAAAATTAGTTCATTTTCGTCACTATCATCATCCTGGCACACTCCTACATAGGCCACTCTTTCCTTTTTATTTTTATTTGATCTAAATTTCTCAGCTTTTAGCCTTTCAATTTGTCTTACCCTATCTGCCAATTGTGCCATATCTCTCAAATATTGAGTGTCTAATTTCTTTCTTATAGAATAATCTAGACCCCCTACAGCCATTTCGACTAACTCTTGTTCTGGCACTTGTGTGAAACATCTTGCCTTAAGCAACCTGAACCTATTTAGGTAATCATCTATAGGCTTTGAAAATTTCCTCTTAACACTGGCTAATTCCTTCAAACTTATCTTAGTCCGACCCATATAAAATTGTTCATGGAACAATCTTTCTAATTGGGTCCATGTGAATATCGAGTTCGCAAGCAAGGATGTAAACCAGGTAAACGCATTTTTTGTCAAAGAACTTGGGAAGTATTTCATTTTCAAATTTTCATTATGGGCTATTTCTCCCGCTTCGATCAAATAACGCGCTATATGTTCTATGGTGGATTCTCTAGTGTCCCCTGAAAATTTGGTAAATTTGGGGACTTTCCACCTTGGGGGTAATTCCTGTTGTAGAACATATTCAGATAATGGGGAAGCATAACTAGGCCTTTGTAATCCTACATTTACCCCATTTTGCGCCATTATCCTTTCGACCATGGCTGTTAAATTGTTTTCGGCAGGCAGGTTATTATATCGTATTCGCTGTTGCAACACATCATCAGCATCTTGGCCTCTCTGGACTATTACCCTCCTAGGTTCTTGTTGAACGGGGATTTCGACACGAGGCTGTTCGACCACTGCCTCTTGGTTTCTAGGGTTTGCCTGAGGATTCTCTAAAGGCCTTTGATTTATTGTGGGTTCCTCTTCGACATTCACTACTGGGTTTTGAATCACTTGTTCTCTTTGTCGTGTTTGAGGAACACCAAAAAAATCAGCAATGCGTGTCATTTGCGCAGCCAACAATTGGTTGGTTTGGGTAGTGTTTTGTATTAAAGGATTAAACACTGCTCCCATTTGTTGTGTCAATATTTGGACCATATCATGATTACTTTCGTCCATTTGTTGTCGAATTACTTGCGCAAAATTATTTGTAATTGCTGGTATTTGGAAATTTGGTAGGGGTTGGTTCAATCTACTCATATTTCCACCATATCCCGACCCTTGTAGTGGTGAAGACACGTGGACCATGGCATCAGAATACAAGGATGGTGCATTTTGCAAGTTTGCCATCACTGAAGTTGGCATTCCATATGGTTGTTCTCTACCAAACATAGGCATGGAAAAATTTGTCTGAAATGGCCTATAATTATGTCCTCCAGGAGGAGGCATCCCCATGGGCATTGAATGTCCCATTGTGGAAGAACTAGGCATATTTTGGGAGAGCGAAACCACTGGTATAGATCCTGTTGATGAAGGCATAGCCTCCTCCAGAACAGGGTTTGAATCCACATTTCCCCCTGTTGAAGGGATAGGGTTGGAAACTGGAATGGTTTCATTTGGATTTGGATTATTTGGCTGATTTGCCATTCTTCTTACTCTTGTTCTTTTAGGTCTTTCTACGTCGGTTACGGCTAATTTACCGCTTCTCAAAATCATACAACGAAGTAGAAATTATTTGGCTAAGAGTTATTCTGTAAAAAATTCTAAAATTTTGCACTGGTCCCACTGGGCGTGCCAATTTGTTCGCTGTTGATTTTGGCGAACAACCTCTGGTTTACCAATCTCTTATAAAATTGGGTTACTTGCAGGACCAACCACACAAATCCTGGGATACATGTGCAAATTTATCTAACTCTTAGGATAATGGTATTTTGATGGTTTGTCTTGTTATATCTTTTATGTATGAATGGTTTGGTTAAAGAACTAAATAACAACTTCTGGCGAAAAGATAAATTGAATGAAATTAAAACTTGCATAAAGTAAATGACAAAGGATAAATGACTGGGAAAAGTAAATGCAATTATAAAAGACTTTGAATTTCTATAAACTTAAAAAGATGGTGTTTCACACGTACATTTCCAGATAATAAACTCTTTTCTCTCGCATGGGTACTTTGAGTATTTACAGGAATTTAGTACAAGTTTTCACACACTAAAATTCTACAACAACTATCCTATTTATATACAAATACAATAACTGCCTAATAACGGAAAAATTCTAAATCTTTGACACTCGGCATTCTGCATGTCTTCTTTTCTTCTAAAGCTTCCACGCGTCTTCTGCCAAACGTTATAACTCTTGAATTTGAATTTTCCCTTTGTGTCGAAACGTTGCGCCTCTTCACCTTGTCGAATTGTCGAAAAGTAATAAATGTCCCTCAAATCTTGTCTGATGAAAACTTCCTTATGTTTCCGTCGAAATGTCGAAACTCTGTTCTTGTCGAAGTGTCGAAAACTTCTTCTGAATACCTTCATTTTCTTTCTTCTTCATCTGTAGTCATTTTCTTTAGTTAAAGAACATCATTTTACCTACCAAGACATGGTGTCGAAAATATATGTCTACAGTTAGTTTTCAAACAGCACCTCTTAACTACCGAACGAGCGAGAGCAAAATCTCGGGGTCATTAGGCGTGGCTTGGTTAAGACCGCGAGAGCATGAGGTCGAGCCTTTAAACTGGCATATCCTTCAGACCAATCTCAAGACCTTTGTTAACACCTGGATCTTACGGAGTCCCAAAGAGCACGAAAATCATTCTCCGGTCTCGTCTTTATTGTTGTTTTTCAAATCTCGTTAATAACCAAATTTCTTTTACCGCCAAATCTAAGCCTTAGCTTTACACTGCAATAATCGATCACTCTAGGTTGATTATTGGTCCCTGTGGGTTCGACAACCTTTTTAAGACTACGCGATAAGCTGTATACTTGCAGCAGTAATCCGACCATTACACAAAGTTACGACCAAGTTTTTGGCGCCGTTGTCGGGGATTCAATTAGTCATTATTGTGATACTTACGTTGCACAGTATAGACTAAGGCAATTTTTTATTTCTTTTCCTTTTCGATTCGTCAATTGTATGCCAAACACTCGCTCACAAGGCGAAGAGTTAGAGCAACCAGTCAACAAAATCGAACGTTACATACTTCTGAGAATCCGAATTAACGAATTCCTTATTAGATATAACATCCCACATCCTCTTATTCCCTACTCAGATTCGGAAGCCGAATCAGAACCAGAACAAAACATGGCAGATGGCCCACAAAACCGTCCTCTAAAGTACTTTGCTATTCCGTCGTAGGATGAACCACATAATAGCATCGCTGCTCCATCCATTAACCATAATGATTTCGAGCTGAAACCTTCGCTAATACCCGTAGTTCAACAAAACCAATTCTCAGGTAATGCTACGGATGACCCAAACCTTTATTTATCAATATTCGTGCAATATGCAGACACCGTGAAAGCCAATGGGGTTAGTCAAGAAGCAATCAGATTGAGACTTTTTCCGTTCTCATTGAGAGATAGAGCAAGGGCTTGGCTCTAATCTCTACCATCTTATTCAGTGACGACATGGGACGAGTTGAAGAAAGTCTTCTTAGCCAAATATTTCCCACCAAGCAATACCGTTATGCTGAGAGCCCAAATTAACAGATTCAAGCAAAAGGATAACGAATCTTTATTCGATGCTTGGGAGAGATACAAAGACATGTTGAGGTTATGCCTACACCATGGACTTGAAGAATGGATGATAATACACACCTTTTACGGCGGGCTGCTGTACAATACCAAAATGAATATGTGTGCTGCCGCAGGCGGTGCTCTAATGGATAAACTGTATGCAGAAGCCTATTAACTCATAGAGATTATGGCTCAAAACCATTTCCAATGGGGAGGTGAACGCGCTGGTACAGAGAAACCAACTCCGAAAGGAGGAATGCATGAAGTCAACGGTATAGACCGAGTCAATGCTAAAGTGGACGCGCTTGCTCAAAAGATCGAAAGTTTAGCAATAGCACCTCCAGCAGCTACCGTAGCTGCACTTACACCAAATTATGAAATATGCGGAAACCTTGGGCATACAAACGCTGAATGTCAAGTGTTGGCTAGTACTCCTACTGACCAAGTGAACTACGCTCAAGGGAACCCGTATTCAAACACTTACAATCCTGGCTGGAGAAATCACCCGAACTTTTCGTATAAGAATAACAATGCTTTGAATCCACCTAACCCAACACCTATTATTTCACCCGGATTTCAAAAAGGAGCGCAATCCGCTCCGCCTCTACCAAAAAAATCAAATATGGAAATCATGATGGAAAACTTTATGAATGCTCAGGCTCAGCAAAACAGGGATTTCGCAAATCAAAATGCTCACACGAGCGAATTGATGAAACAATTGTCAAGCAAGCTTGATGCTATGGCTACCCATAACAAAATGTTAGAAACTCAAATTTCTCAGGTAGCCCAACAACAATCAACTAACGCAGCCCCCGCTGGAACATTTCCTGGCCAACCACAACCAAACCCAAAAGGTCATGCTAACGCTATAACTTTGCGAAGCGGAACAGAGTACGATGGACCTGTTGACCCGAGATTCCAGAATTCAGCCATGCACCAAAATTCGCCAAGGGGAACTGAGAAAATAAAAGAACCTAACACGGAGAAGGAAGATGAAAGCGGAAAGGCCGCAGAGAAAGAAACACCTTATGTGCCTCCGCCGCCATATAAACCACCTGTGCCTTATCCCCAAAGACTAGCTAAATCCAAAAACAAAGGACAGTTTAAGAAATTCGTAGAGCTTCTAAAGCAATTGAATATAACGATACCATTCACAGAAGTTATTACGCAAATGCCTTCATATGCCAAGTTCCTTAAAGAGATCATGTCAAACAAGAAAAAGTTAGAAGATAACGAAACCGTTATGCTCACTGCTGAGTGTAGTGACATACTTCAAAACAACATGCCTCCAAAACTAAAAGATCCAGGTAGCTTTTCCATACCTTGTGTAATCGGAAAAACTGTCATAGACAAAGCGTTATGTGACTTAGGAGCCAGTGTTAACCTAATGCCCCTATCCACATGTAAGAAACTTGAATTAGGAGACTTGAGGCCAACGAAGATGTCGCTACAACTAGCAGACCACTCTGTGAAATATCCAGTAGGTATGCTAGAAAACGTGCCAGTCCGCATAGGTCAGCTTTATATTCCAACAGATTTCGTGATAATGGACATTAAGGAAGATTCTAATATACCAATTATTTTAGGTAGACCGTTCTTAGCAACAACTGAAGCTATAATAGATGTGAAGAAAGGGAAGTTAACTTTCGAAGTAGGGGAAGAAAAAGTCGAATTTATTTTAGCCCAATTCCTAAAAGCCCCTGCTTTAGACGATTCATGTTGTTTTCTAGATGTTATCGACGAATGCGTCAGAGAAATGGAGAAGGAACCGACGAGGTACATGGAAGTACTAAAGGTTTCAGCCCCTCCAATATTCGAAGACGATAATTGGCGTGAGCCGTATGAAGATGACAGTCTAAGAGAATGCCTAGCACTTTGTTTACTGTGAATTTTGGTAAACAACCTCTGGTCTATCAATCTAAATGTAAATTGATTAACTTGCAGGATCGACCACACAAATCCTAGGACATGTGCTAAATTTGAGAGATAAGTGTAAACTAAAGAAAATGTAAACTGTTCGACAATGCTGAAAATAAAGTCCAGCTGAACTCCACGTTCGACTATGTGCAATAAAGTAAAGTAAAGACTTGAAATTTAAAGGGATGCAAGTAAAGGGTGCAGAAATTAATGGCGTCAAAACAAATAACAATAAGTAAAAAGCTTTGAAAGTAAAATGCAACGAACTCCACGTTCTTGGAAAGTAAAGGCTGGGATAATAAAAGTACTGTCAAAAGTAAAGTGCAGAAAAGTAAAAGACTTTGAAAAGTAAAGGCTTGAAGATTAAACGTTTGAACGTAAAGGTGCAGTCGAAGGTAAAACACAGGAACTTTAAATGGCTTTGAAAGTAAATTTGGCATGGAAGATAAAGTTCAAGAAACTGTAAAGGCATGGAAAGTAAATGGCTGAATCTTAAACATGCTGAAGATAAATTATATTGATGAAGAAAATGGTGTTACATTACGTACATTCTCACGAACTCGTTTCTCTACATGCGGGTACTTTGAGTTTCTTAGAGTAACTTGTACAAAAATATGAACACCCCTGTTACATAGAACTAACTCCTATTTATAGTGCTAGGAAATAACTACTAAGTGGTGGTTACTGCTTCGAACGTGTTGATTTTGGCGCCTTCCCCTTGATCTCAATTGTTCCCACGTTCACAACTGCTCTTATTTAAATTTCAAATATTGGAAATTCCCTCCAACCTTAACATAACCACTGCAGCGTTTGTTACTACATTCTCATGGTCGAAACCCTTTCAGCACTTAGCCATTTTTGAGGTTCCTACACCTCTATTCGACTCAGGCCTCTCCAAAACTAGGTCGAAGCCTTCTTTATATTAAAAATAATTTTTTAACATAAAATAGCTTTGATTTTGTCTAGCGTCGAATTGAGGGTTAACAAATTGCCCCCAAGGAATGTCCTTTCGCCAGAATTGGTAGGAAGGCAATTTCTTGATATAATAACCATTTCGACGCCTATTTGCATGGCCTTAACTGATCATCCCACTAATCACTTAATGGATGAACTGTTCAATTTCTTTAACCCACGCCTCTGACGTCATACCATCATGACAAATCCTTAAAACGTCCTTTCAGCCGTATTCATCATAACACCTTTCTTGAAAACAGACGTTAACAGTCTGCACATAACTGCTACTTTTCATCACGCCTTCAGGAGAAAGACACACGTCCCACTAACCCCTCAGCTTCAACGGTGGATCCAAGTCTCTTGAGATTTTCAAATGTCTATATATACCCATTTCCGCCACTTTGTGAACTTTCCTCACTTTTCATATTCTCAAGCACACTCTTCTTCTCTTCATTTCTCTCACATAAACCCAGCAAAGACACCATCTTTTCATCTTCTTCCACAATGGCATCTTCCCAAATTAATCCTCAAGCAAAGAAGACTCAAAGGGGCAAAGCCACTCTATTTAAGCAAACCATTCCTCCGTTCGCTAACATCCCAGGCCCCCAACTGGTAGATAATCGCCACTGCATGCCAGAACCCACCTCTGAAACATCAAGAGCCATCTATCAATCTCAGGTAATGATTCCCATAGTTATGTCTGATAAAACTTATGCGTTATCTGGTCCTTTGGCTGATGTGGACACTTCCAACGAGAGGCTAGGTGAGTTTTTCCCCTCGTACCGGAGAACCAGACCATTAGGGCAAAAGAGTTTCCCTAAAATTAATCCCGCTGCTGGAACTTCCCCTGAAGAGATCCCTTTACCCAAAATTAACATTGGCTATCTCACTGATGGCACTAGGCTGGTGAGAGCTGTCAATCCTTTAAAGGAATTCGACCAATGGATAGCAAAGATGGAGAAGGTTAAAGCTGACCATTGGAAGGAGATAGGGATTTATGACCTCCTTATGCTGTCGAAGACCAACATACCCTATTGTCTGAACATGTTGGCAACATCTTTATACTTTTGGAACAACACCCATTATACATTCCATTTGCCATGTGGAATGGTCACTCCACTACCTGGGGACTCGCTAACGGCACTCAAGTGGTCGAACCCACGCGAGTTTACCAAATTGATTCTTGAGCAAAGGTATGGTTCTTCCTCTGTCTCTTCGACCCCAGCATCAGATGACTTCGCCCAATCAATTCTCCAGGCCATCAAGAAAAAATTCTTCAGGGGGGATATTTACAAAGTTCTGGCTTCAGATCCAACTGCAACTGCTTACTTGAAGGACACCCTTGCAAAGATTGAGGTCACCACTCTCAATCCAGATGTTTCTGGTTTTCTGATAGAGCTAACTGCTGTGGTAAACCAAATAGCTGCAGAAATAAAGCTGCTTCCCTCGATCAGGGACACCATAGAGAGAACATCTGGCTGTGAGAGTGCAGCCTGGTGTGGTGCAAAAGAGGCGTACGAAGAGATCCAACGTTTGGAGGCTGATAAAAGGAACAAGAAAGATGAGATAGCCTCCAACCAGAAGGACATTGAAACCTGGAAGCAACAAATCACGGAGCTACAAGCCAAAATTGAAAATGCTGAAAAACGCAACCGTGATTTGCACCACTTCGACGACACTGAGATAGCTGAAGAAACAAAAACTGCTATTGATCGCATTGAGGCGGCCCAAAGATATGAGAAAGAGCTCGCAGAAGCAAAACTTGACGAATCTTTGTGCAACGCGCGCCTCAAACATCACATAGAATCTTTTTCTCAGTTGGCGTCGAGGCTTCCCTTCTAATACTTTCGACACCTTCGTTTATTTAATCATCACTTGTTTCTTGGCCTTTTCAGGCTTTTTATGTAATGACAATTTTTATGCCTATTGGCATTGATTTAATTAATCATTATTATTTTGCCTTTAACTGCTTTCGACCCATACTGCATGATGATGTACTTTATTGTTGTCTTTTATCAGTCAAATTTGCAATTAAGGCATTCTATCTTTTCCTTGGAAAGTCACCTTTCCAGCTTTAAATTCCAAGGCAAAAGCCTCTAGCTTTTAAAGCAGCATTTATAGCATAGCCCTCAGGCCTACCTCCAAGAATAACTCACGTGCTTCCACCGTTTGGCTAGCCAATCCAATCAGTCACTAGCCTCTATAAATTTCTTCCACCTGACCACGTTTTGCGTAGAAGCAAACATGAATAATTCGGAGAAATCCTCAACCAAGAAGATGGCTGGAAAGGCCAAGGCAATTGAGAACACAAAAGAGATGGAGGCGCCCCAGCACCCTAAAGCCTCCATTGGAGCAACCTCTCTAGCCAAGAAGAGAGAAACTAAAATGAAGATCTCAAAGAAGAGGTGCTCCAGCACCCAAGACTCTGATGATGAGCCAGATGCAGATTATATGGGCTTCCTCAAGTCCATAGATTAGAGAGATTATGAATAACCTTTCCTTGATTAAACATTGTTGTACTAGTTTCTCTTTGCTTTGTATGCCATATTAGCCTGACTTGGCCTATTTTGGCTTTCTTTTATTAAATAAATCTTATGTTTTAATGTGAATCTCTTGCAGCATAGGCTTATATTTTTTCAAATACTTGCCATTTACTTTCAAGACTCTTTTATCTTTGTCTAACTCTTCCACTTCATAAGCTCCATTAGAGAACACTTGTATGACTTGGAATAGACCTTTCCACTTAGGGGACCACTTGCCCAATGTTCTATCTTTTCGATCCATGGGCAAAATCACTTTCCAAACCAATTCCCCACATGCAAAAAATTTAGATTTAACCTTTTTGTTGTAGGATTCTTCGACCCTCTTCTTTTGTCTTCTTAGCAACTCCAAGGCGCTGAGCCTTTCTTCATCCAAATCCACTAACTCATTCATCATCATTTCCCAATAATTCTCAGTGGGAATTTCATGATGTCTTTGAACTCTTACAGACTGTAGATAAATCTCAACAGGTAATACTGCATCATGACCAAAAGTGAGTCGAAATGGGGTAGTGTTGGTAGCCTCTTTAGGGCATGTTCGACATGCCCAAAGAACTTGGTCCAACGTCTTGTGCCAACTTCTAGGCCTTTTTCCCACATGCTTCTTAATTAGTCCAATTACTACTTTATTGGCAGCTTCGACTTGCCCATTGGCCTGAGCATAATAAGGTGTAGAAGTTAATAACTTAAAACCTACTTCTTTGGCAAATTCCTGCATCTTTCGACCAGTGAACACTGATCCCTGATCTGTAGTAATTGTTTCAGGAATACCAAATTTATAAATAATGTGATTTTGAATGAATTCAATAACATCTTCTTGACCTATATTCACCAGTGGTATTGCGTCAATCCACTTGGTGAAATAATCAATTCCCACCAAAATATATCTCTGGTTCTTTGAAGATGCTGGTCGAATCTCTCCCACTATATCCAAAGCCCATCCTCTGAAAGGCCATGGTTTCACTATGGAATGTAACTCACTTGCAGGGATGTGCTGTATGCCAGCATGAATTTGACATTCTTGGTACCCTTTAGCAAATTCTATGCAATCCTTCAGCATAGTGGGTCAATACATGCCTTGTCGAAACAACAACCATTTCATCTTCTGGCCAACTTGGTGTGCTCCACACACCCCACTATGTACTGTCGAAAGTGCCAAATAAGCCTCAGCTTCGCTAAGGCATTTCAATAAGACTCCCTCATGGGTCTTTTTAAACAATTTATTACCCACTAGTACATAGCTCAAAGCTTGATATCTGATTTTTCACTCTGTCGAAGCCGTTGGGTTTTGCAAATATTCAACTATGGGTTTCCTCCAATCTTCATCTGTTAAATTATCTATGGCAAAAATTTCAAAATTTTCGCCATCTATGCTCCCAAACTTAGTTGTTTCTAAGTCTGATGGGCATAATCCAACAGCCACCACCTTACCTCTTGCTTCAATTACTTCTTGAAGGTTTCCTTTCAACACCTTGTATCCAGAGGCAATTTGGGCCAAGTCGTTAGCAACTTGGTTCTCTATTCTAGGTATGTGTTGGATGGCGACTACCTCAAATTTCTTTAATAATCTATTGGCTATCACAAAGTACATAATGAGATTTTCTTTAACACATTTATACTTCTTTGTGATTTGTTTTATAACCAATTCTGAATCTCCCATTATTTCGACTCTAGTTGCCCCCAATTCTAACAAAATTTCAAGGCCAGCAATTAATGCTTCATATTCAGCCTCATTGTTAGAGCAAGGTCCTTCGACCCTGTACTTGAATTTTGTTGGAATTTTTTCAGGAGAAATAATGTGTATTCCTACTCCTGTTCCATTTTTATGACTTGATCCATCAAAGTATAACTTCCAGGATTTTAATTCGACGTAATTCAAATCATTTTCATTTATGGAGTGATCGACTATAAAGTCTGCAACTATTTTCCCTTTCATAGCTTTTAAAGGTTGATATGTTAAGGAAAATTCTGCCAATGCTAATGCCCATTTGCCAATTCGACTATGCAAAATAGGTTTAGATAACATATGTTTTACAACATCAAAGTGAGACGAAACATACACATCAACAGGTTTTATATATTGCTTCAGTTTAGTACAAGAGAAAAACAAGCATAAACATAACTTTTCAATCATGCTATACCTAGTTTTTGCATCATTTAAAACTCGACTAAGGTAATAAATGGCTCTTTCGACTCCATTTTCATCCTCCTGAGCTAACATGCTCCCTAGAGTTTTATCTGATGCAGCTATATACAATCTCATACTCTTGTTTCTACAAGGTGGTGAAAGAATTGGAGGGTGGCTTAGGTACTCCTTGATCTTGTCGAAGGATTCCTGCTGTAATTGCCCCCACTCAAAACCATATTTGTTAAAACGAAGCAATGGCGAAAAAGCTTGTGTTTTGCCACTCAGGTTAGATATAAACCTTCTTAAGAAGTTGATTTTGCCCAACAATGACTGCACTCCTTTTTAGTTGATGGCGCTTTCGCCTCCATTATGGCTTTGGTTTTATTCTGGTTTATTTCAATCCCTCTCTTGTGGACCACAAAGCCTAAGAAATCCCCTGCCTGCACACAAAAAGCACATTTAAGAGGATTCATTTTAAGACCATATTTTCTCATCCTTTCAAAGGACTGTCGAAGATGGTCAATGTGATTTTTCCCAGAAATAGATTTTATAACAATATCATCAATATAAATTTGCATGAATGTGTCTATAAAATCGTGGAAAATTGAATTCATTGCCCTTTGATAAGTGGCACCAGCATTCTTGAGACCAAAAGGCATCACTACCCATTCATAGGTGCCTAAGGCTCCAGGGCATCTAAAAGCAGTTTTATGAACATCCTCCTCAGCAATGAATATTTGGTTGTAGCCAGAATATCCATCCAGCATACTAAGATATTCATGTCCTACTGCAGAATCTATTAACATTTCTGCTACTGGCATTGAATATTCATCTTTGGGAGTTGCAGAGTTTAAATCTCTAAAATCAATGTAAACTCTCAAAGACCTATTCTTTTTAATAACATATACTATATTAGCCAACCATTCGACATACCTTGCAGTGCGAATGAATTTGCAACGAAGCAGTCTTTCGACTTCCTCTTTGATCTTTGACAATATCTCTGGTGCAAACCGTCTTGGATTTTGCTTGACTGGTTTTTTCCTGGGCGTCATAGGCAACCTGTGTTCGACCAACTCCCTGCTCAAACCAGGCATCTCATCATAATCCCAGGTGAAGCAGTCTTTGAACTCTTTCAACAGCTGAACTACTTCGACTTTCAACTGGGGATCAAGATTGGCACTGATGTAGGTAGGCCTTTTGGTTGTCCCTTCACTGAGGTCCACTTCTTCTAAAGGATCTTCTGCTAGCATTTTTATATTATTTTCCAACTGATCCTTCTCGAATCCCAAAGGCTCGTCTTCATAGATGGCGTCGAGCCTCTGGCTTTGCTCTCCAGTTTCAACCTTATCTGGAGGTTTTGGGTCAAAGTCCTTACCTGGACCTTCTTGATATACTTCAGAAATGGCTTCACCAGCCATATAATCATTGGCGGCTTCCAAAGCCGCTTGTAGTTTTGTTTCGGCCACATAGGCCGAAATTCTTTTCAAAGCGTCGAACTCAGTCATGATCACTGAATTCATCTCCCCACCCTGTGGCCTCTATTGGAGGTGTGCCTAAGCATGGCAATCTTCCTCCTGGTACTTCCCTGTCCCATCTGAAACCTTCAACAGGGTGTAAGTACAACGAATAAAACATTTCCTCGTCAGGTGTAAACTCAAAATCAGCTGGAGGACATGGAGCAATGTTCGCTAGATGTTTCTCAAATTGCCTACTATCCACATGATTAATAGGCACCTTGAAGTATCCTTGATCAGCTTCAATGTTTTCCACTATCCCATCTGGTCTCCAAATTGTGATTCTCTGATGCATAGATGAGGGTACCGCTCCAATCCCATGAATCCACTCCCTACCCAAGAGTAGATTATAGTTAGCCTTTGTTTCGACGACCATAAACACTGTTGGTCTGGTAATAGTTCCCACAGTGAGATCCACCTGAATTACTCCTAGAGTGGACCCAACTTTTCCTTCATAGTTCGACAGAACCATGTTGTGGGGCTTAGTATCGGTCTCAAATTTTCCAATCCTGCTTAGCAAAAATCTTGGCATCAAATTAACCGTTGCACCACAGTCTACCAAAATTTTGTTGACAGGGACGTTCTCTACTTTTCCAGTAATGTAAAGAGGCTTCAAATGACCCTTCATTGCCTCTGTGGGACGTTCAAAGAAAACATTATGTTCTTCGACGCACCCATTGTTCATGATGTAATAGCACACAGGCTTGTGTGCCATCATTTCCAATTCAGCAGTTTGGTCTAAGTCTTCGACCTCTGAGACTTGACCAAATTCTCTTGGCATCACTGACACCACATTTACCAGAATGTCTAGGGAAGCCGCTGACTCATTGTCGAAGTTATCAGTCATATCCTCATCCTCTTCGACCTTCTTTTCTGGCTGAATAGTGAACAACTTTCGTCTTGTGGGCATCTTCTCCATTGCCCCAGCTTGATTATCCACATTGGTGCTTGATTCTCCTTGCACCTGGGCCTCCCTGACAGCCTTTCTTCTGCGCTGCTCTCTTCGCCATTGCGATCTAGACATGGGGTTTTTACCCTTGTAATTCTGAGAAATATACGCTGATTTGTTTGTGGTGTGATTCTCTTTTCTGTACTCAAATGACGAACCTCTTTCCACATCAAACTTCTCCCATTTTTTCTTCTGTCCTCTCCCTTCGACAGGCTTGATCCAACTACCCGTTGGCACATTCGCAGCTGGTTTGAACATACCTGGCCTAATTCCTGGTGCTTGGTTTTTTAGCCCTGTCGAAAGTCACCTATGGTCAAAACCTCTGTGCCCTTTGTTCACCTTCTGCCCCCAGCTTTCACCAGCCTTCTTAACACCTTCTCGCTTGTGGGCAACTTTTTCATCAAAAATGGCGTTGCACCTAGGACACAACATTACTCCAGAGCCTTTTTTCTGGCAACGATGCAAGAAGTCCACGATTGTCTCTTCTGGCTTAGGATAAGCCGTTTTGTTGCGCTTCTCTTGCTCATCGACCTGACTCGCTTGTTCATCTCTTCGATCCGTGATTTCGACCATGTTGACATCCATTCTATCCTTTAGGTGCATCTTGGAGAAACGGGCTTCCAGACTCTTAGTGGTCTTTGCCAAGCAGCTACCACCTACTGCTGCCTTTGCAGCTCTTTGGGAAGCTTTTTGCCAAGCAGCTTTCTCAGCCTCAACCATCTCCTCAGCATTGACTATCTCGACATCAGGAGATGTCTTGAAACAATTTTCAGCAGCCATACATATCCAGTTTTCCACCAGACAGCCATCCATGTCTAGCATCTCTCCTACCAAGAGCATGTCATCTTCCAATTCCTTAACAACCTGAATTTTGGGGGCATTTCTGCCCATCGCCTCATTGGTGTCGACACTATCTGAGCTAGAATCAGACTCTCCAGCCAACTCGACCATGTTAATGCCTTCATTGGCATTTATCTTCCACCCACTCACGGTCATATCCAAAACTTTAGCAGCATTATCTATTTCAACAAACTTATCAGCAGTTTCTTTGGTTACCAACATTAGACTGGTACCATCAATATTTAAGCTGCTTGCAGCCTTACTAGAACCTTCAATTATCACAGAACTAGTGGCGAAGTCTTCAGTAACCTCCACCATATTGACTGACTCATCGAATCCCTCTATGGCTTCCACCATCTGAACCTCGTGAGGCTCTGTGTAGTTAGCCTCTGCAATTTGCAATGGGTTAGAGTCAATCTTCATCTGGGCTTTGCTTTTGTCACCAAACTTCAGCCTTCCTTCTTGGATAGCATTTTGCACCAATTCCCTGAAAAGAAAACATTGATAAGTTTTATGACCCAAAAAATTATGGTACTTACAAAAACCTCTTTTCTTTCTTTGTTCTAAAGGTGGCGTTTTAGCGTCAGCGGGCACTATCATTTGCCCATCCTTAACTAACAAATCAAAAATTTCGTCACATTTAGTGACGTCGAACGTATATGTTTTCTTAGGAAATTTGTCGTTAGATTCGACAGAATTTTTTCCTTCTGAAGGAGCTAATAATTTGTAGGCATAAGGTGGACCTTGCTTTAACTCAGCAACGTCAACCTCATTTCCGTCGAAATAAGATGGTTCACCATACAGATTCTCCACATCTTCATTGTATTCGACAAAGGCTACTTTTTTACCCCTGCTGAATTTAGCCTTTTTCTTCTTTTAGCCTTTCTAGCTGTCGAACCCTATCAGCCAACTGGGCCATATCTCTAAGATATTGGGTATCTAATTTCTTCCTAATGGAATAATCAAGACCCCCAGCAGCCATTTCGACCAACTCATGTTCTGGCACTTGAGTAAAGCACCTGACTTTAAGAAGTCGAAACCTATTCAAGTAATCATCAATTGGCTCAGTGACTTTGCGTTTGATGCTAGCCAATTCTTTCAGACTAATCTTAGTTTGCCCCATGTAGAACTGTTCATGAAACAAACATTCTAGTTGGGTCCAGTTATATATGGAATTTGGAGGCAAAGTAGTAAACCATGTGAAGGCATTCTTGGTAAGGGAACTTGGGAAATATTTGATCCTAAGGCTTTCGTCAGCTGCAATTTCGCCTGCTTCGATCAAATATCTAGCCACATGTTCGACAGTAGACTCAGTAGTATCTCCTGAAAACTTGCTGAATTTTGGAACCTTCATCTTAGGGGGCAGTTCCGCTTGGAGAATGTAATCCACTATATGCGAAGTATAATTTGGCCTGGCGAAGCCAAAATTCATACCATTTCTGGTCATTATCCTTTCAACCATGGCTGCAAGATTATTTTCTTCTGCTTGATTTTGGTGTCGAACCTGTCTAAGTAGTTGATATGTGTTTTGGTTCCTGTTCACCATCACTACTGGTTCTTCCTCCATCTGGTAAGGTACCTGGTTTCTTGGTGGTTCGACTCTAAAATGATCAATCATTTCTTGATCCTCCAAATTCGCCTCAGGCATCTGACGTGGATGACGTCTTGGGATATCTTCGACAAAAGTTGCTCTTCGATCTACCGTTGGTACTCCCATGAAATCAGCCATGCATGCCACTTGTGCAGCCAATTGTTGGTTAGTTTGTGTCGTATTTTGAATCAAAGGTTGAAAAACTTCTCCCATTGTCTGAGACAACGTATGTACCATTTGCATGTTACTTTCATCCATCTGCTGTCTCAAACAATTTATGGATGTATTTGTAAGGCTAGGCGTTTGAACAGAGTAACCAACACCTATATTCTGGTTGTTTCGCCCTCCTGACCCTGACCCTTGCAGTGGCGAAGACACAACAGTTTCTGAAAATACAGGTGGAGCATTCTGCAGATTTTGCATCATTGATGTAGGCATACCATAGGGTTGACTTCTTGACCCTGGATGTGGAAAACCTGGAGGAGAAACATGCCTGTACATTGAATTTCCTCCTGGGGGTGTTGGTGAATTAGAACTTTGTGGTCCTATGTACTCCAACACAGGTTGAGTATATGATTTTGTATATGTTGATCCTAGCTCAGACACTACTAATGGAAGTGACGCCTGTCCTCCTGTCGAAGACACTGGTGATGGTGTGCTTTGAGACCCCATACTGCTACTTGACTGAGTGTTTGAAATACTCCATTGAGGATCAACTTGTTGGTTAGCATTGGTTGCCATTTTCTTAGTGTATCTTCTCTTTGGTATTCCTTCGTTTGCTGTGGCTAACTTCCCACTTCTCAATAACATACAACGAAAGTACTTCTTCACCAAGAAAGACAAGGTTGACAAAAAGGTATAACTTAGCACTGGGTCCCACCAGGTGTGCCAATTTTTTTACTGTGAATTTTGGTAAACAACCTCTGGTCTATCAATCTAAATGTAAATTGATTAACTTGCAAGATCGACCACACAAATCCTAGGACATGTGCTAAATTTGAGAGACAAGTGTAAACTAAAGAAAATGTAAACTGTTCGACAATGTTGAAAATAAAGTCTAGCTAAACTCCACGTTCGACTATGTGCAATAAAGTAAAGTAAAGACTTGAAATTTAAAGGGATGCAAGTAAAGGGTGCAGAAATTAAAGGCGTCGAAACAAATAACAATAAGTAAAAAGCTTTGAAAGTAAAATGCAACGAACTCCACGTTCTTGGAAAGTAAAGGCTGGGATAATAAAAGTGCTGTCAAAAGTAAAGTGCAGAAAAGTAAAAGACTTTGAAAAGTAAAGGCTTGAAGATTAAATGTTTGAACGTAAAGGTGCAGTCGAAGGTAAAACACAGGAACTTTAAATGGCTTTGAAAGTAAATTTGGCATGGAAGATAAAGTTCAAGAAACTGTAAAGGCATAGAAAGTAAATGGCTGAATCTTAAACATGTTGAAGATAAATTATATTGATGAAGAAAATGGTGTTACATTACGTACATTCTCACGAACTCGTTTCTCTACACGCGGGTACTTTGAGTTTCTTAGAGCAACTTGTACAAAAATATGAACACCCCTTTTACATAGAACTAACTCCTATTTATAGTGCTAGGAAATAACTACTAAGTGGTGGTTACTGCTTCGAATGTGTTGATTTTGGCGCCTTCCCCTTGATCTCAACTGTTCCCACGTTCACAACTGCTCTTATTTAAATTTCAAATATTGGAAATTCCCTCCAACCTTAACATAACCACTGCAGCGCTTGTTACTACATTCTCATGGTCGAAACCCTTTCAGCACTTAGCCATTTTTGAGGTTCCTACACCTCTATTCGACTCAGGCCTCTCCAAAACTAGGTCGAAGCCTTCTTTATATTAAAAATAATTTTTTAACATAAAATAGCTTTGATTTTGTCTAGCGTCGAAATTGAGGGTTAACACATTCACACCCGATCCAATGCCTTGCCCAAAGAAACCATCTGTAGAACTCAAAACATTACCCAAAGACCTAAGATATGAAATCCTAGATACTTAACTTGAAAGACTAGTGATAGTTAATGCGGATTTAAGACAAATAGAAACTGAGAAATTATTGGAAGTCTTGAGGAAATATCCCACAGCTCTTGGGTATAACATCTCTGATCTAAAAGGGATAAGTCCCTCTATATGTATGCATCGCATCATGATGGAGGAAGACTGTAAGATGTCCAGAGAGAATCAAAGACGGTTGAACCCTGTCCTAAGCGATGTAGTGAAGAGAGAAGTGCAAAAACTATTGGAAACAGGAATCATATATCCAATATCTGACAGCAAATGGGGCAGCCCAGTGCATGTCGTACCAAAGAAGGGTGGTGTTACGGTTGTAACTAACGAAAAGGCGAGTCCGTAGCCAAACGAACTCAAACTGGATGGAGGATGTGCATAGACTATAGAAAGCTGAATAAGGCTACTAGAAAATACCATTTTCCTTTATCCTTCAAAGACCAAATGCTCGAACGGCTAGCCAAACATTCATATTTTTGTTACTTAGACGGATACTCAGGATTTTTCCAAATACCTATTCACCCTGATGACCAAGAAATGACAACATCACCTGCCCCTATGGTACATTTTCCTATCGTCGAATGCCGTTTGGACTGTGTAATGCTCCCGCAACATTTCAGAGATGCATGATGTCGATATTTGCAGACTTCATAGACGACATAATGGAAGTCTTTATGGACGATTTCTCTGTATGTGGGGGAAGTTTCGAACACTACCTGTCAAACCTTGAGTCGGTACTCGAACGTGCGTCAAAGTGAACCTTGTGCTAAATTGGGAGAAGTGTCATTTCATGGTGCGACAAGGTATAGTTCTTGGACATGTAGTATCCGATAGAGGTATTGAAGTAGACAAAACAAAGATAGAAGTCATAGAAAACCTTCAACCACCCAAAACAGTTAGAGAAGTACGAAGCTTTTTAGGTCATGCCGGTTTTTACCGACGGTTCATTAAAAACTTCTCTAAGATTACAAAACCATTGACTGGACTACTAATGAAAGAAGCTGAATTTATATTCGATGAAGAATGCTTGAAAGAATTTGAACATCTGAAGAATGCCCTTATTACTGCACCAATTATGTAACCACCTGATTGGAGTTTACCATTTAAAATAATGTTCGACGCTAGCGACTACGCTGTAGGCGATGTCTTAGGACAAAGAAAGGATAAAAGGCTTCATGCTATTTACTACACAAGTAGAACCTTAGACAACGTGCAGATGAACTATGCGACCACAGAAAAGGAACTCCTAGCTGTTGTGTTCGCCTTAGACAAATTTCGTTCCTATCTGGTAGGAGCAAAAATTATTATCTATACCGATCATGCCGCTATTAGGTACCTGTTGGCTAAAAAGGATGCCAAACCAAGACTCTTGAGATGGATTCTGCTTTTACAAGAATTCGATTTGGAAATAAAGGATAAGAAAGGTACAGAGAACGTGGTAGCAGATCATCTCTCTAGGATTGAGGATCTAAAGCTCGAAGGAGTGCTTATAAACGATGATTTTCCTTACGACAGACTAGTAGCCCAGTTGGAAAGAGAAAGCAAAACCGTAGAATGTTCCTTGCTATTTAACGATGTAGAGACAAATGAAGTAGTAGAAGCAATCTATACAAAAACCACATTGCCATGGTATGCTGACTTTGTCAACTACCTAGCAGCCAAAATGCTTCCACCAGATCAAACATACCAACAGAAACATAAATTTTTGCATGATCTTAAACAATATTACTGGGACGAACCCCTATTATTCAAGAGAGGCGCTGATGCAATATTTCGTTGATGTGTCCCTGAATCGGAAGTAGAGGATGTCATATCCCAATGCCATGCTGCACCGTATGGTGGACATGCCAGTACATCAAAAACATGCGTAAAGATATTACAATCTGGCCTCTTTTGGCCAAACCTCTGGAAGGACGTTCAAATTGCCATTATGAACTGTGACTGGTACCAACGCACTGGAAATGTTTCTAGACGTGATGAGATGTCGCAAAGGGGAATTTTGGAAGTCGAAGTCTTTGATGTATGGGGCATTGATTTCATGGGACCTTTTCCATCTTCTTTTGGAAACAAATACATACTCGTCGCAGTAGATTACGTATCAAAATGGATTGAGGCAGTAACTTCACCTACAAATGACGCACGAGTGGTGGTAAAGCTTTTCAAGAACATAATCTTTCCTAGGTTCGGTGTACCAAGAATTGTCATTAGTGATGGCGGATCCCATTTCATTTTGAATGTCTTCGGGAGGCTATTGCTTAAATACGGAGTACGACACCGAGTAGCAACACCCTATCACCCTCAAACTAGTGGACAAGTAGAAGTGTCGAATAGGGAGATTAAGCAAATCTTAGAAAAAAACCGTTGCAACCTCTAGAAAGGATTGGTCTACTAAACTTCATGAAGCTATGTGGGCTTACAAAACAGCCTACAAAACTCCCATAGGAACCACACCGTATAAACTAGTTTATGGAAAGTCATGCCATCTGCCTGTGGAACTTGAGCATAAAGCTTATTGGGCCATTAAAACCCTGAATATGAATTACAAGGCAGCAGGCGAGAAAAGGATTCTCGATATCCATGAATTAGAAGAACTAAGACTAGATGCCTATGAAAATGCCCGAATATACAAAGAAAGAACCAAGAAATGGCATGATAAAAGGATAACAAAGAAGGAGTTTAACGAAGGAGATATAGTTCTTCTCTTTAACTCTAGGCTTAAACTCTTTCCCGGAAAATTACACTCTAGATGGTCTGGTCCTTTTGAAGTTACAAAAGTCCTACCAAGTGGAGCAGTTGAAATTAGAGAAAAGTCGAATGAGACGTTCATTGTGAACGGCCAGAGACTCAAACACTACCACCTAGTAGAAAACATGGAATTCATCAATTATTACAAGTTGGAAGAGCTTCCCGCTCTTCCCGACAAATGATTCCCTTTCCAATTCTAATGTCGAGCTTCCGACATTAAACAAAGCGCTCCGTGGGAGCTAAACCACGATCTTTAGTTTTTATTTTTCTTATTTTGCCCTCTATTTTACTTTGTTAGTTTTAGGACATTGCATGCATGTTTAGTATAAAGTCTATGCAATATACATCACTATTTTTTGCATCTCACTATTTCTGCTATCATTATTATTATTACGATTATTATTACTATTTTTATCTTACTAACGCGTAGCTAATAGTATTTTTCCCCTAATATTGTAATGTTTTTCAATTTTTCAGGAGACCCTTCTCTAGGAAACCTTTGACCAGCAACCATGCAGACATTTGAAACCCGTGCCGTTGTTTTCAGGAACGATGTCCAGAGGCGTCGATTTGAGGCTTTGTCTCAAAGAGATTTTGGTCTGTCCATCTATCCTGACGACTCGGCCATGCAAACCCTTAGCATCCGAGACAGTGTTGTTTTCCTTCTGAGCCAGATAGGATGGTCTCATTTTGCTTTAGAGAAGAGATTTAGCACTTAACGTAGCCCGACCTTGGAGTTCCTAAGCTCCCTCTATTATGATGCCACCCGTGGTTTCGGATTTGGCCGTGGATTCGCCACCTTCAGGTTATTTGGAAACAAGTACAGATTCACCCACCATGAATTCGCCGAATTATTGGGCTTTCCTAATGAGCCCGATGCTGTGACCAAAATCCCTACTGATGCCTTCACTAGCTATGATCTTAAACATTTCTGGGGTACCATAACAGGAATCGGTAATGCCGACCCTAATGCTATGTTCTCTGAAAGTATTCACAATCCTGCATGGAGGTATTTCCATAAGGTTTTGGCCCACACCTTCTTTGGGAAAGAAGAGAACGTGACGTCTGTGTCGAGGGATGAGCTATATATCATGCTCTGCGCAACCCAGGGAAAGCCGGCCAATGCAGCCCCGTACCTACTTGCTAATCTCAGTCATATTGCCCGTGATTCCTTCGAACCAATTTTAATAGGTGGGCTGGTGACCATGATTGCTGATGCAATTAGGATGAGGTACCATCTGAACCGATCCTTTGCATTCGGTGGTTTCCGCCCGATGGACATTAGCTTCTGTTTCAACAGAGGCATTATTGCTAACCTTAGCCCGGTAGAATTCGAGCTACTTATCAATAATTTTGTGGTCCATGCCTTTACCTTGCCCAACCATGCTAAGACTAGTGTGCACAACAATGACAATTGGCTCTACGATTTGGAGGTCGTCAACGAGTTTCTAACTCCGCCCGACTCTCCTCAGGCTTATTAAAATAAAGATACCATTATGTCCGCTGAGGCCACTCAAGGTTCCGAGGTCGATCCTGATATGCCCCCTTTGAATGTTGTCGCTGCTATTAATGCTCTCCAGGCTGAAGTAGATTCCTTCCGAGACGAGATTTCCTCTCTCCGAGTCAACTTCATCGGCCAAATAGATGTTGTTCACGAAGAGTTGAACCATATGTTCCAAGTTGTCTACTCTCTTAGACGACACCATGGATGATCCGTAGCCGCATATTTCTTTTTCCTGTTTTTCTTAGATTAGTTTGTTTACACGTATAGTGTTTCCCCTTTATTGTATAGTTTGAATTGTAATTTCCATTCCACTGTGTACCGTCGGGATGCCGCGTGTAAATGTAGTACATTTCACTTTCGTTTATTGCAATTTCCTTTTTCTTTAAGTTTCTATTTTAGTGTTTTAAATAATTACTTTACCTTCTATTAATGTTTAGCAAACCTAGGCTTGTCAAGAAAAACCAAAAACACAAAAATTTAATAACCTATTTGCATTCTGCAAGCCAGAAAACCAAAAGGCGTGCTGAAAGCAAATGGCGGTCGCCATGTGCCTAACGACGCTCGCCGTGCATGCGAATTGGCAGAACACACGTTTTTCTTTGTGAAACGCGCCCTTGCGGCCTCCACTTCCCATTCAATGCACTCTTGAATGTTCCTAGACCCCCTAAGTGCCTAGTAAACTCTTCATCATTCCCACATTAACTCCATCTATCCATATTTATCCACTAAATCCTTATATAAACACCTCTAACCACACATTACCATTCACCTTTCTCATACCCACTACCCATTTCTCTACCCACTTCAGAAAATTCCCACAACCACCATATTCCTTAGAAGCGACCATGGCTGCTAACCAAGAAGTTGATTACATGGGCATTGAGTTCCCCGGCGGAGAACTTGGAGCCACCATGCGTTCCAACTTCCACCGAGTATCCAAAAGGCCAGTCTACGCCACGAGGTATCCAGAGCCCGAAACTCTTCGCACCTTGGGTCTCTATGATAGTGTCTCGTGGATGCTCCAGAATTTAGTCATTCCCGATTTTGCTCTATGTTTAATCCTTCTTCAGTTAGGCTTACCTATGAGTTCCTTAGTTCAGCCCGATACATCCATGACCTTAGCCGCACTACCGGAACCATTCACTTCAGGATGTTTAACGTTGACTATTCGCTCACTCATGAGCAGATAGCTGAGTACTTTGGATTTCCTACCAGTGAGGGTCTTGCGACTCAAGCCACCTTAGACAATGATTGGGAGGAAGGAGCCTTCCAATTTTGGCACCAAATAACAAACGCAAGAGCCACCAGATGGGAGGGCTTGAAAGCCACAACCATCCACAACCCTGCTATTCGCTATTTTCACCGCACCCTCGCCTCCACCATCCTCGGCCGTGAAATTCCGGGAAACGTAAACTCTAAGGATTTGTTCTTTATCCACTGTGCACTTTCCCAGACCCGTGTAAATCCAACACTGTTCCTTCTTACGCACTTCATCAGTGTAGCAAAAAAAGTCGGCGGTTCCATCTGTATAGGCGGTATCATTACTGCCATTGCCCTCTGTTTAGACTTAGAGGCCGATTTAGAAAACGAAGAAAGCACACCTTGTCACTATGCCGACATTGACTTTTGCCGTAATGCGCGGCTTATCAAGAGTTTGCATAATAACATGTATCACTTTATGGTCCGGACACACGAGTTTCAAGGTTTTTCTTTGCCTAATGCTGGGCGTATTAACGTGCGTCGACGCACCAATTGGCTGTTTGATTTAGGAGCCCGTGATGTAGAGGCAGAGAACGACGAAAGGCACTACCGTGAGATTATGGGACAGCGTCCTGAGCATCCCCGTGCTTATACCCATGCCACTGACATTCCTGGGTCTAGTACCCAAGCACACACGACACCTTTTGCTGATTTTGCAGGTATTCGCTCGTCATTGGATGAAGTTCTTTCGGAGCTCAGGCAGCAGAGGGAGAGAGATGCCGCGCGTGATATGCAGATGCAGGAGTTAGAGAGGAGACAATACGAGTTTATGGTCAGGGCTGAGACAGATTTGAGAGACGTTGTTTCGGAGATGGCAGGACTGTGCAGGGAGGTAAACCGAATTGCAGATTGTGTCCAGCATGTCCCCCAGGACAACCCAGCCATCAGGTAGGACAGACACCATCGTGGAGGGCGTGCTCGCTATCACTGATTGTATCCAGGTTCTATCGCTCTTTCTTTCACCTTAGATTACGACATTAAGGACATTGTCTAATTTAAGTGTGGGGGAGGAGTCGTTTATTGCTTTTATTTATCTCTTGCTTTTTAGTTTAGTTTGTTTTTCATTTTCGAGTCATATGCACGTTTGAGTCGTTTTTACTTTACGTTTTCCCTATGTCTATCAACCCCCTTATTTGACCCCAAATTTCAAAAAAATTTGTTTAGACTCAAAGGCATGACGCGTATAGTATAGGTTGTTTCAGTTTTTGATTTAGGCTACGTAAGCGGACTTGGGAAAGTTTTGAAAATATCGGTTCCGTTCCTATACCTTAAATTCCCCAAATATGTGATATTGATTTAAATAGACATTATGCCATGAACTTATGCCTAGTTTCTTAGAAGTAACCCCTTGATTAGTTTATCCTAGCAGTCAGCACCATCCTTATGTACGAATTAAGTGATGAGCCGATGCAAATATGTGTAATCTCAAAATGTGATTTATATGATTTTTATAGAAAAATGCGAATGAAAGACATGTTCCCGCTAAGTTAGGTGGTCCTCACTCGACCATTTAGCCTAAAGGTTCGGACTCTTGAAATTCGTAAACAAAAGAATGCACAAATGCGAAAAAGAAAAAAAAAATTGTTGAATAAGAGATCATAAACACTAACAGGTTCGCTTGCCATGTAAGTACAAAGGATAACAGGCTTAATGTGATTGCGCTCGAATGAAAAAGAGGTGAAATAAGATGAATAATATAGGTCTAGGTATAATTTCATGATTTGAATTGGTATTGCATAGGAAGGGAGTTTTCGTCCGATTTTGTGGAGTCGTGTCATTACGGCATCCTTGTTTTCACTATTCAGTACCTATCCGTTTCACTGTAGCCTAGCAACCTTGTTCTTAGATTGTTTTTGTCGTGCCTAAGATTCGAAACATAATGCTTACTGTTTTATTGCATTGGGAGTTTGCTTGAGGACAAGCAAAAGCCTTAGTGTAAGGGAGTTTGATGACTCGATTTCGTATCGTCTAATTCGATTCAATTCGTGCATGTTTTATTGTATTTTTATCGAGTCATTGTCATTTCGTGTATTGTTTGCTTATGTTTTCGTTTCTTTTCCATTTACAGGTCCTATATCAGCTCCAGAGAAGAAAAGACCAAGATATGAGCTCAAAGAAAAGAAAAGTGGAGAAAATTGCATGGTTCTGCCTCTTCCAGAGAAAGGCGTTCGCCATTCCCCCCAGTTCAACTGAATGGCGCTCGCCATGTCAGAAAGGAGGGAGATTCAAACATTTAAAGAAACGGCGACCGCCGTTTGCCATAACGCGACCGCCATTGTGCGCGCGAGCAGTTTCCTTTATGCAGTTCTGGAAGTTTGCAAAGGATAATTCAAAATTCGAACTTAACTGTCTTGGAGCCTATTTTGCCTATAAATAAAGTACCATAGGTCTGCATTTGGCATCCAAGAACCTTGCGGAAGCGCTGCCGAAATTCCTAGCCACTTAGATCATTAGCCAAAGTATCAATCGATCACATCGAGAGATTGATACACCCGTTGTAATTTTCATTTCTTTTGCTGCTGATGTACGCTTGGATCGATTAGTTAATACAAAGTCTATTTCCCGTTTTAATTACTCGCACTTCAGGTTATTTACGATTCATTTACTTTACTGTATTTTGTTTTCTTTTGATTGATTAATTGCATAATTCTGATTTCGCATATAAACCTAATTCTGAACTTAATTAAGAACAAGCCATTATGTATGTTTTAAAATCCAGAAATGTTAATGTATTAGTGTTTAATTTAATCATGTCTGAGTAGTTTGTTTCGAGTCCGTAGATTAAGGACCGTCGTTTCGACGGGACTCTGTAGAATCCTTCGGTGTTTAGCTTTTGTTTTAAAATTCTGGTTTTGGTGTCTAAACTGAATTTAGACAACCTTGTTGTGAGAGCGAGAGGCTGTTTAACAGTGTTTCGTCACGAGAGTGAGAAGCACACCAAGGCGTGTCCAATAGAGCGAGAGTTTGAGGTAATCGCCGAATAGTAGACATCGGACATTGAGCCTAAATGCAGCGAGAGCGCTTTAGGGCCTCATTTAGTTTATGTTAGTTTTCAAACAGCACCTCTTAACTACCGAGCGAGCGAGAGCAAAATCTTGGGGTCATTAGGCGTGGCTTGGTTAAGACCGCGAGAGCGTGAGGTCGAGCCTTTAAACTGACATATCCTTCAGACCAATCTCAAGACCTTTGTTAACACCTGGATCTTACGGAGTCCCAAAGAGCACGGAAATCATTCTCCGGTCTCGTCTTTATTGTTGTTTTTCAAATCCCGTTAATAACCAAATTTCTTTTACCGCCAAATCTAAGCCTTATCTTTACACCACAATAATCGATCACTCTAGGTTGATTATTGGTCCCTGTGGGTTCGACAACCTTTTTAAGGCTACGCGATAAGCTGTATACTTGCAGCAGTAATCCGACCATTACACAAAGTCGCGACCAAGGGACCAAAACCCTAGCTGAGGAACCATGCTTGATGCTTTTGATACAAAACCCTACCTTGCAAAGAAACAAAAGGGACAAAGCATATTTTTTTGATATTTTGATTAGTAGTTAGTTAAACATAAAACATATAAACACAAATGAAAAGATACAAAGAAAGGTGTTTGGTGATCTTTGTAAAGACAAACCCAAGGATGAGAGGGCTAGAGGAGAACCAAGTTTGTGATCTTGATGCATTGTAAAGATGCAAATGAGATGGGATCTGAGGGGTAAAAAATTAGGGTATGACAACCTTCATTCTTGCAAATATCCAAGACAACAACTTAATAATTCATAACAACACCAAAGCACTTCGTTAGATATGCGTCCAATTAGATTTCTTTACTAATACACTGATCATATCGATTTTACCAGTTCCTTCTGGGATTTTTAATGTTGAGGATGAGCAAAACAATGAGTAGTTGTCTTGTTGGATTTTTCTCCAAGTTTTATATATATACCTTATGTTTCTTTCTTTATCTCTCATTTGCAATCAACACTTTTTCTTATATGATATTTAGTTTGTTTTGCACCTAAATTTGTATGTGATCAGTTTATTCTATATGTGTTTGATTATTATATCTATATATTTATCTCCCCTTTTTATAAAGGCAAAATGGAAAAATATATTCTTAAGAAAAGTAGAATATACTCTCTATATTTTGAGGAGGAGCTTAACAACCCCAAAACTTTTCATATATATATATATATATATATATATATATATATATATATATATATATATATATATATATATTATAGAACTTCTCTAAGGATGTGTTTGGTTGAGGAGTGAAAATGAAAAGAGAGAAATAGGTGAGAGAGAGTATGAGAAGAGAGAAATATATGAGAAATAAAATAGATTTAAGGTATTGTTTGGTATAGAAGAAAGATGAAAGAAATAGAAGAGAGAGAAGTGTAGTATTTTTTTAAAAAGTCAAAAGTACTCTTATTTTAAAAAATATGAAATAATTAAAACTTGTTAGTAAATTAATTTATAAAAAAATATAAACTACATTTCTTCTGAATCAATTTATTTATTTTTTATTTAAATTTGTTTATAACTAATTTATAAAATGACCCAAATACATTTTTAATTAGTTTAAATATTCATTAATTTAAATTACCATTTAAATTTGATTGTGTATATTAATTAAAACTCTTCCACCTCATCCCATTTTATCATCAATTTCAACAACAACTCCATGTATATAAATAATAGGGTTAATAGTGAATTTCACCCTTTAATGTTAGCGAATTTTGTTTTTTCCCCCTCCTTGCCTTTTGGCAACGGTTTTTTTAAAAAAACCGTTGCCAAAACCTGCCTTTGGCAACGGTGGAGGTAAACCGAAACACGCTCATATGACAGGGGATAAATCACTATTAACCCAAAATAATAACTATTAGTTGTCCATCTTCTATTCAAGATTTACCATTTTAAGAGAGTTTTTGATATTGGTCTTTTTTTCATTAACAGGATCCACCAAAACAACAATTGTGTTAAAATTTTGGAGATAAGAGTATAGTAGGAATAACATAAAAGAAAGCCTTCTCTTGTTACTTTCTTCGCATATTTGAGAAGAAGAAAAAAAGGTGGGGCCCATGATATTTTAGTCTCTCTTTCCTATTTCTCTTGTGTTCCAATCAAGAGAAAGACCTCACTTCTCTTCTTAATCTCTCTATTCTATTTCTCTCTCGCCTATTTCTTGCCTGCCAAGCACACCCTAAAAGATGCATTGTCATCGTTAAAATGTGAGAGAATATAATTCTAGTACAAATAATATCATCTAAATCAGTCAACTCACTTAAGATGAAATGAGAATTATGAGAAAACTCGAATAAGGTTCGTAGAACTAGGACACACATTCATCATACTGCCTAATGAAGTGGAGTCATAGCAGTTCAGATAAAATAAATAACATCAAAACTTTGTACTTCCTCCGTCTCAAAATAAAAAATTTGTAAGTTTGTTTTATATAGATTAAAAAAAGTAATGAGTGAAAAATTAAATGTAACAATTTTACAAAACTGTCCTTAATTACAATGATTGTCATAAAAGTGTAATGTGATATGATATCTTAAAAGTTGTGTAAATAATATTTATTAAAGATAAAATTGATAAAAATTAATCATTATTGTCTTAAAAATATAAAAAAAACTCTTATTTTTAGACAAATTTTTTGTGTTAAAAAAACTATATTTTAAGACAAAGGGAGTACATCTCATTAAGTTCAAAAAGTCAATTTAGTTTGAGAAGTCAATTGGTTAAATTAAAAATAATATTAACAAAAAAATGCCAAGAGAAAATCAGATTGATTTTTTCCATTCAATGGAGTTAGTCTTTATACTCTCTTGACTATCTATATCTTGCTTGATTAGACTAGTTACCTGTCTTCTTTTTTCATTTGTCCTACTTGCTGATACTGTAGGAATCAGAATCCTTCCCATCTCTCCCTATTTCCCTTTATGATTCTGAAAAAGGCCAGTGCTTAACTTTACTCTGAATTTTCTTCCTTGAAAGAGCAAAAAGCTTAACATCATTTAGGACAGACAAAAGAACCTAGTGATCCGTAACAACAATTTTAATTTTCTTAATTTATCCTTTTCTTAATATGCTATTTCTTGGACTATTATATATAAAAAAAATTATTTTCAATTAGTGTATCATTGATAATTTTGTTTATATTTCACTTTTTCTTTTCCTTTTCCTTTAATCACGTGTACCTAAATCTTTTCTTTCTCTTTACCTAAACCTCTAAAAAGGCAAAAGATTGTCTTGGAAGGAACAATCAACTTTTTCTATTACCTTTCAAAAGCATATGCTGACATCTAAAAAATTTCACATAAATCTTACCATATAAATATTTTATTTTAGAAAAAAATAAAAAGCTAGAAAATCACTATTATTCCTTTTTTTCTTGTCTTCCAATCAATGTTGTCTGATTTGCTTTATGTTCTATCTATAAATTTATAGTATAATATGAGAATTGATTCCTTGAAAGTAGAATAATTGCTTAAAAAAAATAACTTTTAAGAGAAGCATGGTTACAAAAACATGGCTTTTTTCAAGTGCTCACCTTTTGGTAGATTTGCAGGCTTTTTAAAGCACCATGCTCACCTGTTCCCTGATCACTATGTTTTTTTTATAATCACTTTTTTCTGATAACTTTTTCTATATGGGCCCTTTAATCAAATTAATTGTACTTGAGATTATCACGTTTGCATAATCCATAATTGACCATATTATAGTACATTCAAAATATACATAAACAATTAATGTAAGTTGAGAGATATATTTAAGTGTGGTAGGTGTATATATATATATATATATATATATATATATATATATATATATATATATATATATATATATATATATTAGATGCTTATGCTTATCATTTGCTATGTATAAGAAGATAATATTTAAATCAAGAGTTTTATGCAATCAACAATAGATAGGCTAGCATGTGAGGAAAAAATAGATTGTTTATTTATTTATGAAGAAATAGATTGCTTCTTTTTGACAAAAAGAAACAAATACAAATGAAATGTAAAAAGACAGCAACATGTAGTTTATAGTGAAAAGGTCTAAAGAACGTGTTTGCAAATAATTGAAAATAAAAACACGTGTAGTAGTACAAGAGAAAATATTCAGTATATTTTTTGACATTACTGTGTCTGTTTTAAGGTAGCTTTCCACAAACTTGCTTACTAACATATGATAATATATGATAATATTACTCAATGAGATTAAAATGTATGCATACTCTACTTAAAAATAGAGGTCGTAAATTGGGTTCGATCTATTATAAATGTCTCTTTTTTTTTGCAATTTAGTATGTGATGGACTAAGAATTTATATTTGTATCTTTTAATGTGTTTGTCATGCTATAATTCATTTTTTACGAATTTTTACGAGCACAAGTATTTATATGAATTTTTGTATTTTTAAATTTAAAAGATGCGGTGATCGTGAGTCCTTTTTATTCCGCACTCATTTTTAGTACAAAACGGATCAATGTTTTACGCCTGCACCCTCAAATATTTCTGCTCTGCCCGTTCAATTTTTGTAAATTTTTACTAGACAAATCTAAACAGGACAGGATAGGACACGTCCGTTTACCACCTAACTAAGATGTTGGTTTGGACATTAGTAATATTAATGAAAATTGATTTTTAAGAAATTTTTATTTCAAATGCATTTATTTAATGCAATTCATTATTCAAAACCCTCACTACAAAATATGTTGTCTTTTGCGACGTGATTTCCACGTCGCAAACCATAAAAACACGTCACTACTCGTTTTTTGCGACGTGAGCTTCTACGTCGCAGGAGAGCGCGTGGCAACCCTGTTGCGACGTGATAAACATGTCACAAAGTTGCCACGTGATAATCACGTCGCAAAAAGGTTGATAGAAATCCCTTCAGAAAGAGTCAGAGCAGGTGTGCAGAGGTGGGTCAGAAAATGCAGAAAGATATTTGCGACGTGATTTCCACGTCACAACTTAGTGACATGAAAATCACGTGGCAAATTTTTTTTTTTATTTGTACGTTTTGTTTTGCGACGTGGTTTTCACGTCACTAATTTGTGACATGTAAATCACGTCGCAAATGATATATTTTTTTTTTTAAATTATTTTTTGTTGTATTTAAATAATTTCTGATTATTATTAAATATAATTTCTATTTTATTTAAATATAATTTTCTGTTTTAAAAAAATTATATTATTTAAATATAATTTTCTGTTTTATTTTCTGTTTTATTTAATTAAATATTATAATTTATATTACTAAATTCAATATTATAAATCAAATTTATAAAAATAAAACTAAATATTTTTAAATATATAAATTAATAAACTTAATATAATAAAATTAATAAACTAAAATTTAAATTTAATATTTCTAAATATAAAATATAATTATAATATAATAAAATTAATAAACTAAAATTTAAATTTAATATTTCTAAATATAAAATATAATTATAAATTCATTAGTACACAAATTAAAAAGTAAAAAGAAAATAAAAAAATAAAAAAATAATTGGATCATTCGGGTCGGAATAGTCGGTAAAGTCAACATCATTTTGGTTGTTATTATTCCTCGATTGACCACCATCGTTGCGATTTCCACCATATGCTTGCATAAATTGCCGCATTTGCTCCTCCATATCAGCCTGCCTCTTCGCCATTGCCTCCATTGCTTCCGTTTGGGCCTTCGTTGTCGCCTCCATTTGGGCCTTCAATGCCGCCTCACGTTCCTCTGACTCGCGTCTAGCCAATTGTCTTACCGTTTCTAACTGCTGCGGTGTCAAATTTGTTTGACGTGACCCTCATTCACCGTGCATAGCTCTTTGATACAGAGTTCTATCCCCACTCTTCAATCTTCAATCTTCTTGAATCTTCAATCTTCAATCTTCTTCTATTCAATATCATAAAAAAAAAAAATTAATAATAACCAAAAAATATGATAAGAGAGGAAGAAGAAGAGAGGAAGAATAAAATCAAATAACATACCTTTAATATTATGGAAGTGCTTGAAGAAGAAGAGAGGAAGAATTTTGCTGCGAAGAAGAAGAGAGGAATGGGTCTGCGAAGAAGAAGAGGAAAAATGAGAAATTTGTACTCTTAATTAAGAAAATGGGTCTGAGGGAGAGGAAACGAAAACAATTAATTATATAAGCCCATTAGCGACGTGAAAATCACGTCGCAACTTTGCCACATGATAATCACGTCGCAACCAGCCAACGGTCATAAATTATATACCCACTACCTGCATTCAGTCAGAATTAAAATTTTAATTTTCCCTCTAAAAACGTTGCGACGTGATATTCACGTCGCAAAAAAAAATTTAAAATTTTCAACATTCCTAACATCTGCACGCTACAGGCTTTTGTTTTTAAAAAATTATTTTATTTGTTGCGGCGTGGTTTTCACGTCGCAAATAATATTTTTAAATTTTAAATTCTGACATTCCATGTGCTAACGTTATATTTTTTATTTTATTATAAAATAATGTAGCGACGTGATTATCACGCCGCAACCAACTTTTTTTTGCCACGTAATAATCACGTCACAACTTCACGTGACTGTAGACTGATTTTCTTGCAGTGCCTATGTACACTGAATGGTGGAAACTTAATCTTGTTCTTTAAAAATATATATCTGAACTTGAATAAAATTTATACTAATATTAATAAAAATATATATGTGGGTAAGGATAATCTCATGAAAAAGAAGTTATATAATTATTCAAATAAAAATTGATTCAAAATTTGGACAAGACATGCCCATAACGACATTGAAGCAGAAATGATCTAACTTTGTTAAATAATATTCGTCACAGTCCATGGGACCAGAACAAGCTGGCAATTCTGGTCTCATTATGCCAAAAATATCTACCTGAATTTTATTGATTATATTTGAAAAGACAGATTTATTTCTAAAAATGTGTAAGAGTAAATGATTTTTATTCCTAGAATTTATCCTATTTGAACTTGAAATTTGAGCATTTATTTATTTTATTGATAAAGAGGTCAAATTATAATACATCCTCCAATTATTATTATTATAAATAAATTTGATTTTTTTAATACATTTGACAATTAATGTATCAAATTTATATATAAATTAGATATATTAGTTGTCAAATGTGCGTCAAATTTAATTTACCATCTAATCTATTTGTAAGAGAAAGTAAAATTTTTAGATTAATTGAATAATCTGAATATTAATTATTCAATAAATATATAAATAAAAATTTAAAATGTAAATTATAAAAAGTGTGATGAACAACCTAAATAGTAAATGGAACATCATATCCATGCAAATAAATGAGCACATTTATTAGTTTCTTTCAAAAAGAAGTAAAAAGTACTAATTCAATTTTCACTATGAAGTAGAGTTAAAATATTTTTAAATAGTAGAATAAGTGGAGTGTAATTTGTATTATGTTCACTCACCATATTTTAGAGAGTCTGAATCTATTTAAAAATAGAGAAATGCTAACGAGTGTCCTGAAGACACTGGTTAAGAAATTAAAAAAATAAATCGATCATCTTTTAAAAGACTATAAATACATGTTTTTTAAAAAAAATATGTATATTCAATGAACTGAATACATAAATAATTATATTTTTTAAGAATCTTATGTGTATTCAATGAACTAAATATATATTATTTTCTTTATTTGAACTTCTTAACTAGTGTCCCCGGAACACTGGTTAGCATGACCCTTAAAAATAATGTTCTTGATATCAATATTATGTATCAAATAAATATCTATTATGAGGACTTAAGCTTTATCAATGATTGAATAAGTTGAACTAATCTTGCAAATTTTTTCTTCACAAAATCACCATTGCTCAATTATACTTAATCTTTTGGCATCAAACTATAAAATTATAAATTGCCTCAACTTGTTTAAAAATTCTAGACCAAAGAGTAGGACTCATGTATTATTGCTGTGAAAATTTGAGAAATTGCAATCCTTCAAAAAAATAATTAACAACTTCAAAAACGAGGTTTCATGGTCAAATAATGTTACCTTAATTGTTAAATGATACGTTCCATTCCAACAAAGTGCATAAGGTGAAAAGCTTGGGTCTTAATGGGCTACTTAGCGTAACATTGGGTTGGGCTTGCCCGATTGGTGGGTAGGCGTCGGCCCATTCCAGAACAGGAGTCTCCTAAGTCGTTGCTCCGAAGAGTTAGAGTAATGACTTAAGGGTCGGCCCATTCGTCGGAGATCCGTTTAGTGGGGCCACGTGCCCGAAATGCCGAGTTGGTGGAAGATGCAGGCTGTTAGGAGCAGGGGATGTTCGACGGGAAGGAGTCTCGGAGACTGACGTTCGCCCGACGTCCTAAAGCCCACTTCTGGTCGACGATGCGGGTAGACGAGAAGAGACAGACGTGTTCATCACGCGGGCACAAAGGGAAATGAGAAAACTCACATGGGGTTCTGAGTGCCACGTGTCACTCGCCATCAATGCCTAGGGCGGCTAGGAGTAGGGCACTCAAGTGCCTAGGGATGCCTCGAGTCCCATGACAGTCCTATAAATAGGAGTTGAGTTCGTGCCATTTACACGTTTCTGCTTTCCTCGCTCAGAGCTTTTTTTCTCTCCCTTCAAATTCCATCGTCGTCTGTCCGCCGTACTCCGCCGCACCGGAGATCCACAGCCGCCGTTCCAAGTAAGTTTTTGGCCCTTCTCTCTGTTTAATGTGTTCTACGGTGGTTCCTCCGGTGAACCGATGAAGTTCCCGGGGAGACCACAGAGTTTCTGGAAAAAACGGAGGGACTCCTTTAAAATTCTGATGAATGTCCCGGGGAGCTGGGATGAATGACCCGGGAACCTGATGAAGGTCCCGAGGACACGGGATGAATCTCTTGAGGTCATGGGATGAAGAACTCGGGGATCTGATGAAGGACCCGGGGACGTTAGATGAATATCCTGAGGACGTGGGAAGAAGACCTCGAGGACGTCGGGTAGAGGTCCCGAGGACCTTAGCTGATGTCCTCGAGGAGGGTCGTGCCCTATTATCCAACTAACACAGCGACGACCTTGGCCAGGAGGTCTCCCCGTGATTTCGTGGCCGGAGGGAGTATATGTCGAGGAGAATTTTTTATTATGCGCGGGTAGAGTCTTGTCGTGCTTTCTTCGCCTCCTCGCCCTTTCACTTGATTCGCGGTGGAAGGGTAGATTTGATCTGGAATGTCGAATTCACTGTTTTCCTTTGCTTTTCAGGTAAAAAAATGGCTGCCAAGAGAATTGAGGGGGTCATCGAGACTGACGATAAGCCCGACTCACCAACGACGCAGACCAGCGGTGCTCGAACGCCCGAGGATTGGGCCGGGGGAAGCCTCTGGACGTCCCCTCTCTATTTGCCACAAATGATTCTGATGCCTACACTACTGTCGAGGACCTTTGCGAGGGCTCCCCACGGAACTGGCAGGCGTACAGGCCCCTGGAGCACCACCGAATATGCTCGTCATTCAAAGGAACGAGATTCCCTATGTACGAGTTCACCTTCCTAGAAGCGGGCTTGCGTCTTCCCTTTAGTGACTTCCAGCGGGAGGTGTTTTCCTGGTTGCGTCTGGCGCCTTCGCAGCTTCATCCAAACGCAATCGCGTTCGTGCGGACATATGAGCTCGTATGTAAATACCTTGGCATCGAGGCCACGATACCCCTTTTCTTTCGTATCTTCCACCTGCAAAAACAGACGGTTGAGGGTCGATATAGTTGGGTGTTTTTTAAGCAGCCGAGGAGGCTGTTTCGGGCTTATCTGGATTATGTCCGGAATTTCAAAAACCGGTGGTTCGTCGTCAAGCCCCTCACCCGCGCGGCCAACAGCACATTGTATGACCGCGTGTTCAGGGAAAGGGAAGATGGACGGCAGGAGGAGGTCCTCGAATCAAAGTGTCCCATGGAGTGGACAGAGGAGCACTTCCTGAGGGGGCACAAACAGTTATATTATCAGACCTGGTGCGTTGGGCGAGGAGGACCGGCTGGCCTACGAGGAGTTAGTCAAGTTTGTCGCAGGTTTCACTCGCGCGAAGTTGGTGACTCCAGACGAAAACTTCAAGCACAATGATCGCGGGGATATCTTAATGGAGGCCCGACTGATAAACACAAAAGCCCTCCTCGAGTGCGAGACCGACGAGGAGGCTGTTCGGTTCTTAGGTAGCGGGTATACCCATTACTCGGGCCCCATCAATGTTTCTGCCGTTGGTTTGCTGATGTTTATTTTCTCTTTTTGCAGATACAATGTCGAGCTTGGAAGAACGTGTGATGAAGTTGGCTGCTGCCCGAGGCACGAAGAAAAGTGGAAAGGGGCGAGTCGATTAGGTCTGACAGCAGATGCAAGGCCCTAACTCGACGCCCGGGGACTCGTCCAGCTCCCCACAATGTAGCCAATTCCCGACTTCATAGGGGTCCCCGAAGAGGCAGCGAACCGTGGAACTGGTGCACATCAACCTCACCACAAGCCCGCCCGATGAGAAGTTCGTGCTCCCGCCCTGCTACCTGAGGCTTGACTTCTTCTCCGGGGCCAACTCCCCGACCGTTAGCGCTACTGAATCCAAGGCCATCTTGAGCACTGATCGAACTGCGAGGAAGAAAGTCTTATCGGAGGATATGGCCGCGATGATGCAGGTCTTTGCCACAGCTCTGGTCCTGAACGACGAGACCTGCCCCGCGGCTGAGCTGACCAAATTGCATAACAACTTTGCGTCAGTCGAGGCCGATATGAAGAAGCTGGCAAAAGATCTCGACGAGTGTAAGAAGCAGAACGAGGCTCAAGTCGAGCTCCACGGGGAGATGGAGAAGAAGATAAAGGATGCTGCTGAGGAGAGGAAGACTCTCTTAGCAAGGATTGCTGAGCTCGAGGCAGCTTCCAGGTCCGCCGCAGGTGAGACCGAAGAAGACAAGCTTCTGACTTCCCGGGCCGAGCTGATATCAAGGATCAGGCTGCTTGAGCAGGATGTCCTGGGGGCTGTCGAGGTGGGCTTTGCTGCCACTGTGAACCAGCTCCTGCTCGTGAACCCAGGTGTCCAGCTCATCACCGATGGAACCGGTCATTACCATCAGGTGGTCGAAGGTCGGATTGTCGCGCCGGAGACCGAGGAGGAGGAAGACGACCAGACCATGGCGAACGGGCAACCTGAGGAGAATGCATCTATTTTGTTTTCTTTCCTGTCTAGTTTGTTTGGCCTGCGTGCTAGTTTTTTTACTTTTGTTTAGTTCAGCCTGCGTGCCGCGGTTTTGTACTGACTTTTTCCCGGCCTGCGTGCCAGAGACTTGGATTTCTTTGTTGTACCTTTTGAACAATGGGCTTCTGCCCGATTTGAATGCATTGTCTTTCCTTCTTTTGTGTGTGATGCTTTTATGTTGACTATCTATTTGTTACTTTCATTTTTGTCTAAGTATTTTGGGCTTTTGCTCGACTTTGTTGATCCTTGACAATGTAGGAAACTGGTCGAGTGTCCGGTGTAACACCCCACTTTTCCATTTTATAAAATATAGAAATATTACTAAAATAATCAGAGTTTACAACCAAAAGTAGGATGCCACATCATCAAAATCAACATTCAAAACTCCTTTCATTAATGAAATAAAACAGCGGAAAAATAATTGTTTATTCAATTCACGGCCACATGATAACAACGTCAAAAATCCACATAAAACGTGGTCCGCCATAAGTTCAATAAAACAAAACGATACGTAACAAAATAAATAACGAATAACGAATCACAAATGATAAAAATTCCTCAAATTCCGTGTTACGTATCAGAGCGACTCCTAAGACTCGATCAAGCAACACGCACTCCATGCACACTCAAGTACTGGATTATCTGTACTTCTGAAGAAGCACAGACGCAACAAACAACAAAGGGGTGAGAACTACATTCAATAAATAACAATGCATAATATATGATAAGAGTAGTAATCACACCATCACACATAGTCACATAATATCACGACACACTTGTCACCTTCATACATAATTCAATAGACATAAAAAGATGCAATGTGACTCAACAACTGACACAATGCATGTGGTACCAAAACACCATGGTTCATTCAATCGAACCCGATTCATAATAGAATCTGAATAGATCACATAAACCCCTACTTGGCAATGATCTATCCCACCATACTCCACATTGGAGTCCAGATGAGCCACATACACTCCTCCTGAGCAATGACTCATAACCACCAATACACCATGAATGCATGACGATATTTATGAATATGACACGCATGTATAATATTAATTACATATTCTCACGATCCTCCTGATCATACATCAGATATCTATTCACCAAGATACGCACCACAACAGAAAACACCTCGCCGATAATTAGTTAACTATCTAATTAATTCACCTAAAATTACTAAATCAATTAATTTTATCACCAATTCTACATTTCTCAGGTTCTGACATCCATCCCCAACCTCTCAACCAAAAGAAACCGCTTTGGACGCGAAAACGAGAAAGAAATCGTGAAAACGGCAAAATTCTGCACTCTCGCTGGTCATACGAGTATTGCTCTGGCCGTACGCGTATTGCCCAGCTCGCTCACCCATCCTGCTGCGTATCAGACGCGTAATCACCCATCTGCTGCCTAGCCATACGCGTATTGCCCAATGTGTTACGCGTATGGGCAGAGACCAATTTTCTCCAAAAAGTCCATTTTCAGATCTACGTACGCGTACCACTAGCCCCGTACGCGTATTGCCTACATCACTCCTTTTCCATACGCGTATTGCCTTGCCAATACGCGTATTGGCCCCTTACCACGCACCGCCATACGCGTAACGCCTCCTTTGTTATGCGTATGGGCAGAGACTGTGAAAAATTCCTATTTTTCATATCAGTCTGAATCCTACCACTTTACCCTCACTTCTAACATTCAGATTTGTCCTAAAAATGGTTTCTACATTGATTTTAAGACCCCTAATCTCACATTACTCCATTCTCTTATTATTACTAGTGAATTTCATACTTCCTAGATCTAGATTCGTCACTCCCAACCTGCAACAAAATCAGATTTGCAACCATAGATACACAATAACAACATAGCAGAGTTCAATCATCATAATCACGCGAATTTCAGATTTATAGCTACATCATATCAATGATTTTATAAAATCAAACAGACAATTCAGGCATCAAACAAAATACGAAAATTTCTAAGAGGGAAAGGAACCCTCACTACCCTTACATGGTATTAGCACCTATATTGAACCAATTCTCCCCCTTACCTCGAAATTGCTCAGAAATTCTGCGAAAATTGGTGAAGAAACCTTGCCTTAGCACCCTTGTTCTTCCTTCTCTAATTCCCTCTTGGTGAAAATTGTGATTATTACTAAAACTACCCCTAATCCTTATTAAAGTTTATTTTTCCTTATTTCCCTCCTACTAACCATATTCTAATTAAATCAGATTTTTATTTTTAATTATAATAATAGTAATAGTGATAATAAATATAATAATAATAATACTACTCATGTTAATAATAATAATAATAATATTGAGCATAATAATGATAATGTCACATTATATTCTAATGTTATTGGATATGCCTCATATTATTCATTACCATATTATTACTACCCCTACGCGCTCAAACACCAACACACCCTAAACAAGGTCAAACAATTAAAATACACACGACGATTAAATAAATTAAAATGGGGTGTTACAACTCTCCCCCACTTAAATTATTTTCGTCCTCGAAAATGTACCTGATGGAAACAATTCCGGATACGACTCTCGCATCCTGCTTTCCAATTCCCAGGTCACACTCCCTCTAGCAGCTCCTCCCCAAGCTACTCTCACCAGAGGTATCTCATTTCCTCTAAGTTGCTTCATCTTGCAATCCTCGATCCTTATCGGCATCGCCTCCACAGTAAGATTATCTCTAATCTGCACCTCATCCCTCTGGATAACATGAGATGGATCCGATACATACTTCCGAAGTTGTGACACATGAATCACATCATGCAAGTTCGAAAGTTCAGGCGGCAACGCCACTCTATAAGCAACTGCACCAACTCTCTGCAGGATCTAATATGGTCCAATAAACTTAGGATCCAGCTTCTTTGATTTCAATGCACGTCCCACACCGGCCACTGGGTTAACTCTCAAGAACACGTGATCACCTTCACTGAATTCCAAGTCTTTCTTCCGATTATCATGATAACTTTTCTGTCTACTCTGAGACGTTTTCATCTTATCACGGATCATCTGAATTGTCTCAGTAGTCTATTTCACAATCTCAGGTCCAAGCACCACATTCTCACCAGTCTCATACCAACACAGAGGCGTCATACACCTCCTACCATACAAAGCTTCGAAAGGTGCCATTCCAATGCTAGAATGGTAACTATTATTATACGTGAACTCTATCAATGGTAAATGAGTATCCCACGCACCACCTTTCTCCTACACACAGGCTCTCAGCAAATCTTCCAACGACTGAATTGTCCTCTCTGACTGACCATCGTTCTGTGGATGATAAGCCGAGCTCAACTTCAATTTAGAACCCAAGGCTTCCTGCAGACTCTTCCAAAACTTTAAAGTAAACCTCTGATCTCTATCCGATACTATGCTTGACGGAACACCATGCAACTTCACAATTATCCTGATATAAATCTCCGCCAGCTTTGACAACGGAAAACTGATGTTAATTGGTATAAAATGTGCGGATTTCGTAAGTCGATCAACCACTACCCAAATAGCATCAAAGCCCCTCGCCGTACTTGGCAAACCAGTAACAAAATCCATAGCAATACTGTCCCACTTCCATTCCGGAATCTCTAACGGTTGCATTAATCCCGAAGACTTCTGGTGTTCCACTTTTGATTTCTGACATGTCAAACAAGCATAAACAAACTGAGCTATGTCCCTCTTCATACTGGACCACCAAAATAACTTTTTCAAGTCATGATACATTTTCGTAGCTCCCGAATGAATACTCAAGCTACTCCGGTGACTCTCCTCTAAGATTGCCTTCTTCAATTCCACATTATCCGGTACATAAATTCTGCCCCGGAATCTCAATACTCCAACATTATCCACTTTAAAATCATTAACAGGATCATCTCCTCCTGTAGGCATCAAGTCCACTAGCTTCACATCAAGTCTCTGATTTTCCTTAATTACATTCAAGAAGTCATTATTCATTTTAAGCATACCCAATCTAACACTCTCAGGTGTAATTTCACAAACCATACTCAAGTCTCTGAACTGTTCAATCAATTCCATTTCTTTTACCATTAATGCCGACATGTGAATTGTCTTCCGACTTAGAGCATCTGCTACAACATTAGCTTTTCCCGGATGGTAACTCAAATTAAAATCATAGTCTTTCAAGAACTCTAACCACCTTCTCTGCCTCATATTCAATTCCTTCTGATCGAACAAATATTTCAGACTCTTGTGATCACTGAATACTTCAAATCTTGATCCATACAAATAATGTCGCCAAATTTTTAATACAAAAACCACCGCAACTAATTCAAGATCATGAGTAGGATAGTTCCTCTCATGCACCCTCAATTGCCGCGAAGCATATGCCACCACCTTGCCATCTTGCAGTAACACACGGCCTAATCCCATCTTAGACGCATCACAATACACCACAAAAGGTTCATTTGGACTTGGTAGAATTAACACCGGTGCCGTAGTCAATTTCTTCTTCAATTCCTCAAAACTTTCCTCACAAGCTGCATCCCAAACAAAAGCTTGATTCTTTCTAGTTAACTGCGTCAACGGTAATGCCAAATTAGAAAACCCTTCAATAAACCTTCGGTAATAACCTGCCATACCCAAGAAACTTCTAATCTATGTCGCTGTCTTCGGCGGCTCCCACTGAAGTACCGCACTTACCTTAGATGGATCCACCGCTATGACATCACCAGAAATAACATTACCCAAGAAACTCACGGTCTTCAACCAGAATTCACATTTCGAGAACTTCGTAAATAATTTATTATCTTTCAACACCTACAATGCAATTCTCAAGTGTCCTGCATGATCTTCGTCAGACTTAGAATAAATCAGTATGTCATCAATGAATACCACAATAAACTGATCCAGATAAGAATGAAAGGTACAATTCATATACTCCATAAACACACCCGGCACGTTAGACACTCCGAAAGGCATCACTGCATATTCATAATGTCCATAGCGAGTCCTGAACGCAGTTTTCTGAATATCATCTTCTTTTAATCTAATCTGATGGTAACCCGACCTCAAATCAATTTTGCTGAAAACACGAGCTCCCACAAGCTGATCCATTAAGTTATCAATCCTTGGAAGTGGATACTTATTTTTAATGGTCACTTTATTCAACTGACGGTAATCAATGCACAGACGCATACTACCCTCCTTCTTTTTCACCAACAACACTGGAGCTCCCCACGGCGACACGCTCGGTCTAATAAACTTCTTATCAAGCAATTCTCCAATCTGAGATTTCAACTCTGCCAATTTTGATGCAGACATCCTGTACGGTGCCATAGATATGGGTCTAGTACCAAGAACAAGATCAATGGTAAATTCAATTTCTCTCGTCGGATGCAATTCTGTAATGTCATATGGAAATACTTCAGGAAATTCACTCACCACCGGTAACTCATTAATTGAAGTCTTGATTTCAACAGATAACGAGGCAACCACCACAAACATCTTAGCTTCATCTTCCAACAACGTCCTTAACTCCCTGCTAGACAAAGAGTCCGCTAATGCTTCCTCTTCAGGAGTAAGGAACAATAACGTCTTCCTAAAGCAATCAATGTAAACCCGGTTGAATTCCAATCAGTTCATCCCCAAAATAACATCAAGATTACCAAGTGGCAAACAAATCAAGTCCACTCTGAAATCTCTACCGAACATAGTCAATGGACACTTCATACACACCAAGGAAGTAACTACAGAACCAATAGACAGCGTTTCAATTGTCATCCTCTGATTTAGAGTAGACATCACAATTCCTAATCTTTTCACATAGTCAACAGAAATAAACGAGTGGGTTGCACCTGTGTCAATGATAGCAATCAAAGGAATATCATTAATAAAACAAGTATCTTTGACAAAACGCTCCTTATTGGTGGATTGGGTTCCCACCAAGGCAAACACTTTTCCACTGGCCTGAGATTTCTTTGGCTTCTCACAGTGAGTGCTGATATGACTCTTTTCTCCACAGTTATAACAGGTCGGCATAGTGGCCTTACAATCTGCTATAACATGACCTGGTCGCCCACACTTGAAACACTTCTTCACCTCATTCGGATAATTATTAGAACGGTGACCCGCTCCACCGCATCGGAAACACTTGAGAGTATCAGGAACCACTCCTCCCTCTTTTGGTTTCTTTCCTACAGTAGCTTTCTGTTTTTCCTTATCAGCTGGAGCACTGTAAGGAGTACCCCAAACCTCTGCTTACCTTTCCCGTCACTCACAGCCTTATAGTGAGCAATATGGGCCCTGTTTTCATTATCATAAATTCGGCTTCTGCTAACCAGTTCTGGATAATTCCTTATCTTCTGACAAGCAATGCCCTGTTTGATCTCGGGACGCAGCCCATTCTCAAACTTCAAGCATTTCGAAGTCATAGCTTCTTCCGTATTATAATGAGCATAATACTGTACCAACTCTTCAAACCGAGCATCATATTCAGCAACAGTCATATTACCCTGCTTCAGCTCCAGGAATTTAATCTCTTTTGCACTATGAATATCTTCTGGAAAGTACTTTTCCAGAAACTCAGTTTGAAACACTGTCCAAGTAATCTCAGTACCCGCAGCTTCCAACCTCTGGCGGCTATTGTCCCACCAGACCTCAACCTCTTCTTCTAGCATATGAGTGCCAAACCATACTTTCTGAGCATCACTGCATCCCATGGTCTTGAAGATTTTCTCAACAGCCTTCAGCCATTTCTGTGCAGCCTCAGGATCCAGAATACCTCCCTCATATGTAGACGGCTTATTACTCTGGAACTGTGCTAAGTCGCGAAACTGCGCACCCCCAGCCTGATTGGCGTTCTCTACCGCTTGTGCCATAGCTTGCATAGCAGAAGCAAGAGCAGCATCATTCCTTCCAGCCATACTGTTCAACAATCAACATACAGTTAGAACACACAATTGACTCCTATTCTAAGGACAAACTCTACTACTAAACCTGGCCGGACGGGCCGACCTGCTCTAATACCAATTGTAACACCCAACTTTCCCATTTTATAAAAGATAGAAATATTACTAAAATAATCAGAGTTTAAAACCAAAAGTAGGATGCCACATCATCAAAATCAACATTCAAAACTCCTTTCATTAATGAAATAAAATAGCGGAAAAATAATTGTTTATTCAATTCACGGCCACATGCCAACAACGTCAAAAATCCACATAAAACGTGGTCCACCATAAGTTCAATAAAACAAAATGATACGTAACAAAATAAATAACGAATAACGAATCACAAATGATAAAAATTCCCAAAATCCCGTGTTACGTATCAGAGCGATTCCTAAGACTCGATCAAGCAATACGCACTCCATGCATACTCAAGTACCTGGATTATCTGTATTTCTGAAGAAGCACAGACGCAACAAACAACAAAGGGGTGAGAACAACATTCAATAAATAACAGTGCATAATATATGATAAGAGTAGTAATCACACCATCACACATAGTCACATAATATCATGACACACTTGTCACCTTCTTACATAATTCAATAGACATAAAAAGATGCAATGTGACTCAACAACTGACACAATGCATGTGGTACCAAAACACCATGGTTCATTCAATCGAACCCGATTCATAATAGAATCCAAATATATCACATACACCCCTACTTGGCAATGATCTATCCCACCATACTCCACATTGGAGTCCAGATGAGCCACATACACTCCTCCTGAGCAATGACTCATCACCACCAATACACCATGAATGCATGACGATATTTATGCATATGACACACATGTATAATATTAATTACACATCCTCACGATCCTCCTGATCATACATCAGATATCTATTCACCAAGATACGCACCACAACAGAAAACACCTCACACGCTGATAATTAGTTAACTATCTAATTAATTCACCTAAAATTACTAAATCAATTATTTTTATCACCAATTCTACATTTCTCAGGTTCTGACATCTATCCCCAACCTCTCAATCAAAATAAACCGCTTCGGACGCGAAAACAGGAAAGAAATCGCGAAAACGGCAAAATTTTACACTCTCGCTGGTCATACGCGTATTGCCCAGCTCGCTCGCCCATCCTGCTGCGTATCAGACGCGTGATCACCCATCTGCTACCTAGCCATACGCGAATTGCCCAATGTGTTACGCGTATGGGCAGAGACCAATTTTCTCCAAAAAGTCCATTTTCAGATCTACGTACGCGTACCACTAGCCCCGTACGCGTATTGGCTACATCACTCCTTTGCCATACGCGTATTGCCTTGCCAATACGCGTATTGGCCCCTTACCACGCACCGCCATACGCGTAACGCCTCCTTTGTTACGCGTATGGGCAGAGACTGTGAAAAATTCCTATTTTTCATATCAGTCTGAATCCTACCACTTTACCCTCACTTCTAACATTCAGATTTGTCCTAAAAATCGTTTCTACATTGATTTTAAGACCCCTAATCTCACATTACTCCATTCTCTTATTATTACTAGTGAATTTCATACTTCCTAGATCTAGATTCGTCACTCCTAACCTGCAACAAAATCAGATCTGCAACCATAGATACACAACAACAACATAGCAGAGTTCAATCGTCATAATCACGCGAATTTCAGATTTATATCTACATCATATTAATGAATTTATAAAATCAAACAGACAATTCATGCATCAAACAAAATACGAAAATTTCTAAGAGGGAAAGGAACCCTCACTACCCTTACATGGTATTAGCACCTATATTGAACCCATTCTCCCCCCTTACCTCGAAATTGCTCAGAAATTCTGCGAAAATTGGTGAAGAAACCTTGCGCTAGCACCCTTGTTCTTCCTTCTCTAACTCCCTCTTGGTGAAAATTGTGATTATTACTAAAACTACCCCTAATCCTGATTAAAGTTTATTTTTCCTTATTTCCCTCCTACTAACCATATTCTAATTAAATCAGATTTTTATTTTTAATTATAATAATAGTAATAGTGATAATAAATATAATAATAATAATACTACTCATGTTAATAATAATAATAATAATAATAATAATAATAATAATAATAATAATAATAATAATAATAATAATAATAATAATATTTAGCATAATAATGATAATGTCACATTATATTCTAATGTTATTGGATATGTCTCATATTATTCATTACCATATTATTACTACCCCTACGCACTCAAACACCAACACACCCTAAACAAGGCCAAACAATTAAAAACACACGAAGATTAAATAAATTAAAATGAGGTGTTACATCCGGAGCTCTATTCCGACCTTCGACGAAGCTAAGAGCTCGGTCGAGGTCCTAGCTTCGTGGCGTGAACTTCCCATCGCGAGCTAGGCGTCCTGCCTAGTTGGTACGATGAAGGTGAAGCTCGGTTGAGGTATCCCCGTTGGACCAAGGGTCCTCGCGCACACACAAAGCGGGCCCTTGTCTTCTTGTCTCGAGGAGGGGAGTCGCACTTGTACCTTAGTGCGTCCCCGTGGTCGCGACGCAGATGGGTCGCAGGCAGTGTTTAACTGTAGTACCGTTTAAGTTTTTCAGTGTTCCATGGTCGAACAAGTTCCTCCCCTTGGATATTTTCGAGGTAGTAGGCTCTTGTCCCTGTTTTCGCGAGGATGCGGTAAGGGCCCTCCCAATTCGTGGCGAGCTTGCGAATCTTTCTGGTTCCTTCGTAGGACAAGGGTGCCTACCTGAAATTCGCGTTTAATAACTTTGTTGTTATGGCGTAAAGTTATCTTCTGTTTGAGAAAGGCTTCACGGAGGGATGCGCTCGTCCGTATCTCCTCGACCAGGTCGAGTTCCTCCCTTAGGGCCTCATCGTGCATCTCCTCGTCGAGGGGATACTCGGTCCTTCTCGAGGATTCCCTTATTTCCACTGGGATTACCGCCTCAATTTCGTAGGTTAGTTTGAATGAGGTTTTCCCGGTAGTGGAGTGCGGGGTTGTCTTGTAGGCCCAGAGGACGCTGTGTAGCTCCTCGAACCACCTTTTCTTGGTGTCGCCCAGTCTCCATTTCAGACCTCGTAGGATCACCCTGTTCGCGGCTTCGGTTTGCCCGTTTGTTTGTGGGTGTTCGATCGATGTGAAGTGTTGCTTCGTGCCCAGCTTGGTGACAAAGTCATGAAAGTTCTTGTCGGTGAACTGTGTCCAGTTATCGGTGACAATTTCCTAGGGTACGCCGAACCGGGAAAGTATATTCCTCTTATAGAAACGTAGTATGTTGTGGGCTGTGATTTTGGCCAGGGCTTCGGCCTCGATCCACTTGGTGAAGTAGTCAACACCGACGATCAGGTACTTGTTTTGGTATGACCCCACGGTGAAGGGTCCAAGGATGTCTATCCCCCACCAGGCTAACGACCACGGGAACGACATCGTTTTGAGCTCACTGGGCGGTGCCAGGTGCATATCCCCATTTTGTTGGCATCTAACGCACTTCTTGACGTGCTCCTTGGCATCCTGCTGCATGGTGGGCCAGTAGTATCCTGCTCGCAACGCTTTACGGGCTAGGGACTGTCCGCCAAGGTGTTGCGCGTTGATCCCCTCGTGGATCTCTTGGAGTATGTCGAGAACCTTGGAATCCTTGACACACCTGAAGAGGGGGATCGAGAAGCCGCTTCGATATAACTTTTCCTCGACAATCGTATAGGAGCAAGCACATCGCCTAACTACTAGGGCGTCCTTGAGGTCGTCGGGTTGTTTTCCCGTGTTGAGGTACTCGTATACCGGGGTCATCCAGCAGTGGCTGTCTCCAATGGCGTGCACGTCAGCCGTGGGAATGCACTTCTCGATACTCGTACGCGGAAGCACCTCTTGAGTGACAGACTTGTTCCCAACTTTTTCTTTGTGCTCGCGAGCTTGGATAGGACGTCTGCCATAGTATTGTGTTCACGTGGGACGTGACTTACTTCCGCCGAGTTGAACTTTTTCATCATTTCCTTCACCAGAGCCAAGTACTCGATAAGGTTGCCGTTCTTGGCTTGGTACTTTCCCCGCACCTGGGAGGCCACGAGCTGGGAGTCGGTGAATATTTTTACCTCTTTGGCGCCGAGATCTCTGGCCAGTCATAACCCAGCGAGGAAAGCCTCATATTCGGCCTAGTTATTTGAAGTCGGGAAGGATAACGTGAGGGAGACCTCGATCAGGATACCTTCCTCGTTCTCAAGGATGATGCCCGCAATGCTTCTTGTCGAGCTGGATGCCCCGTCGACGTAGATCATCCATTTTGGGGATCCATCGGCCGAAGGTTCTAGGATGGTCATCTCCGCCATGAAATTGGCCAACACTTGAGCCTTTAGGGCCTTTCTCCCCTCGTATTGGACGTCAAACTCAGCGAGTTCGAGTGACCACCTGAGCATCCTACCCACCATGTCTGTCGGCTGAGGAGTTGTCTCACGGGTTACTCAGTCCTCACCACAATCGTGTGGGCCAAGAAGTAGTGCCGCAGTCTTCTTGCCACGGTGACGAGGGCCAGAGCAACTTTCTTGATCTGCTGGTATCTAAGTTCAGGACCCTGGAGGGCTTTGTTGCTGAAGTAAATCAATTTTTGCCCGTCGAGGGTTTCCCGGATTATAACCGCACTGACCACTTTGGTCGTGATGGCGAGGTATAGGAACAACGCCTCCCGTCTTCTGGTCGTGAGAGGACTGAGGGTTGTGAGAGGACTGAGGGTTGCGAGAGGACTTGTTTGAGGTGGAGGAGCGCCTGCTCACACTCCTCGGTTCATTCGAACGTGTCCTCCTTGGGTAGGAGTTTGAAAAATGGGAGTGCGTATTGCGCCGATTTGGCCACAAAGTGGGAAAGCGAGGTGAGCATCCCGTTTAGCGATTGTATCAATTTCTTTGAATTCGGTGTCAGGAGTTCAGAGAATTCTCTGTACTTGTCGGGGTTCGCCTTGATCCCTCGTTCTGTGAGGTAGAAACCGAGGAACTTGCCTGCCCGGACGCCGAAGGTGCATTTTTCTAGGTTGAACCTCATCTTGCATTTCCTCGCCGTGTCGAAGACCCTTTTGAGGCGGGCAGCGTGTCGGCTTCTTCTGTAGATTTTACTATCATGTCGTCCATGTAGACCTCGAGCATGTCGCCGATCTTTCCTCGGAAGACTTTGTTCATCATCCGCAGGTAGGTCGCACCGGTGTTCTTCAGGCCGAAGGGAATTACATTGTAGTAGTAGTTGCCCGAATCGGTCATGAAGGTTATGTGTTGCTTGTCGGCCTTCGCCATGGGGATTTGATTGTACTTGTAGTAAGCGTCCATGAATGACAATAATTTGAAACCTGCAGAATTGTCGATCAGTTGGTCGATGTTAGGCAGTGGATAAGCATCTTTCGGGCATGCCCGGTTAGATCAGTGTAATCAACGTACATCCTCCATTTTCTGTTATTTTTCTTAACAAGTACAATGTTGGACAGCCAGGTGGTGTACCGGGCTTCCAAAATAAATTTTGCCTCTAAGAGGTCTTTTACAGTTTTTTCAGCAGCCTCCACTTTCTCGGGAGACTGCCTACGCCTACGTTGCACTATAGTCCAAGCGGCCAGATTTACAGTAAGCTGGTGGCAGGCCACATCTGGGTCGAGATAGGGCATCTCCGACGCGCTCCACGCAAACAAGTCTGCATTCTCCCATAGGCAGGCGTTCAACTGCTTCCTCGCTAGGTCGGAGAGCCTGGTACCAATCTTCACATTCCTGTCTGGATTGACCCCGAGAGTGATGAGCTCGAAGTCCCCATCTGGAATGGGGCGCGTTAGGTGGAGAGGCTACCTGTTGCCTTCGACTGGGAGGTCGTTGCCCGCTGCTCCTCCTTGTTCCTGCTCGTTGGGGAAGCAGCTGTCAAGGTCCACCGCGTTGACGCGCGGGAGTGGCTTCTGCTCTGCTCCGGGGTTGGCTTCTCTGCAGTCTTGGACTTGGCGTTAATCGAGTTCAGACACTTGGTCACAGCTTCGAAGCATCTCCTAGCAGCTTCAATATCCCCGTGGAGGGTGACGACCCGGTCTCTGGTCATGTAGTACTTCATCTTCAGATGAACTGCAGATGGTACCGCCGTGAGCTCTGCCAGAGTTGTTTTTCCCATGATGTATTGGTACAGGGAAGGGCACTCCACCACCAGGAAGCGGGTCTTGACTTGTCGGGCAGTGTCGTCACTCCCGAAAGCAACCATCGGCTCGACATAGCCCCACGGTCTGGTGGTGGTGCCGTTGAAACCCTGGAGGTCTGAGCCCACGTAGGGGGTCAGATGCGTTTCATTGAGCCGGAGGGTCTCGAAGAGGTGGGCGTGCATGATGTCCACCAAATTCCCTTGGTATACCAGGATTCGGTGGACATTAAAGTTTTCCATCTGTGCCCTGATCAGAATAGGGATGGTAAAGTTGGGTACGCCGTCCGGCAATTCCTCGAGGTAGAAGGTGATGGGGTTCGACTTCCCTTGTACCTTCTCGAAGGTGGTAGTCTGCGCGGAGCTCGCGTTGATCAGCTCGTCGAACTTCTGTTTGATTGACCCCACGAAGACCTTGTTGAACCCCCCGCCAGATATAACCATTGTGGAGGGGAAACTTTCCCACGAGCTGGAGCTGGTTCACAATGACAGCAAAGCCCACCTCGACAGCCCCCAGGACATCCTGCTCGAGTAGCCTGATCCTCGATATCAGCTCGGCCCGGGAAGTCAGAAGCTTGTCCTAGTCGTTCTCACCTGCGGCGGGCCTAGCAGCCGCCTCCAGCTCAGCAATCCTGGCTAAGAGAGTATTCCTCTCCTCAGCAACATCCTTCATGTTCTTCTTTCTCCCATCGTCGGGGGGCGGTGGAGTCCTCGTACCTGGAGCTTCGGTGACCCTCTTGATTCCGTGAGTCGCGGGCACAATGGGCAGCCTCTATCTCCTCATACTGAATGTATGCTTGGGCCTTGTGGAGGAGCTGTTCTAAGTTGCAGGGCCTTTGAATACCCATAGCCTTGGCGAACTCAGTGCGAGGTTGTAGTCCTCACTCGATCAAAAACTTCTTTATTTCATTTGTGGTGGCTACTTGGACGACTTCCCGGTTGAATCTCTCGATGTTATCCCGAAGAGATTCGTCATTTCCTTGGATGATGGCTTCCATGGAGGCTTCCGTCTTCGGGTGGCGTCGGGAAGCAGTGAAATGCCTGGAGAACTGTCTCTTCAGTTCCATCCAGGTGGTGATGGACTCCGGTGCGAGGCTCTTGTACCACACCATGGCACCCTTCTGGAGGGTGGTCGGGAAGATCCTGCACTTGATAGCTCCTCGGACATTCCTGTAGTCGAGCATTGCATCGAAGCTCTCGACGTGGTCGTCCGGGTCGGCAGTGCCGTCGTACGTCGCCAAGGGTGGAGGTTTCTCCATCCCGATGGGCAAAGGTGTCTCCATGATTTCCCTTGACAGTGGGGTTCGCTGGTCGTCCTCGTCACTCCTAACAGGGGATTGTGATGGGGATTGGTCACCCTGGCCGTGCCTGCTTCGTCGGGGGGATTCTGGCACCCTTTTGGCTCTTTAGCTTCTCGCCGTGGGCGTCGGGCTTGCTCCTCTTCTGGATGGGGGAACGTCGTTCCTTACGAGGAGGGGACCGGTCTCGCTTCTGGGTGACCACAGATTAAGTTTGCTCCAAGCGAGGGCGACGCCCCGTCGGTCGGGGGGAGGGACTCCGAGAGTCGTCTTGTTGTGTCCTCTGCGGGGGAGGAAAAGGGTTGTGAGAAATTGGGCGACGATGTCTCCGCGGGGGAGAATGCTGTTGTCGCTCCCTCTCGAGCAGTCCAATCCATTCGTTTTGTTGGAAGATCATCAGATTGGTCTGATTGATCAGTGCAAACAGAGCCACCGTGTTCGGATCAACATTAGGTGGCGCAGGGATAGGCTGGTAGACAGCCGGGCTCTCATCATGTCGGGCGGCGTTGAAGGTGGCGTCATCAGAGGAGGGGGAGATGGTGTGCCCGTCCCTATGGTTGCCTTCTTCGCCGTGAACGACCACGTTGGCATCATGGTCGTCCTCATTGTTGAATGGTGCGAAGGCGGTGTCTGGAGTGTTGACCTCAGTTCGAGGGCTGGCCATGATCTTTAGAGATTAAAGGTTGCTTTGGTTTTTACAGGAGGAAAAACGGGGAAGGAAAGGCTTCCCACAGACGGCGCCACTGTTCATACCTGATCAGAATTGGATCGGTGGCCAACTGCACGTCGTGAGCTCCGTTACTCTGGTGGTGGTGAGAAGGTGGGGGTGTACCTGCAAGGTACTCCGATGCTAAAGTCAGAGACGAAGTAAGCAAGTACAGAAAGGTAGTGAGAGTGAGAGATTAGAATACCTGACCCTCTAGTGGAAGAGGGTATTTATAGTGTGCCCCCAGCGCTGGGCCAACGGACGTCTGCACTGGGTTGGGTCACCAGGCCCAATGCAGATAACTGCCAGGGCTTACGTGGCGTAGGGAAGACTAGCACGTGGTCTTCGCCCTGGAGTAACTGCCCCGTGATCTCCGGAAAGTGGGTTGACCAGCTCTTCCGGAAGTGGGTAGTTACCTGATGACGTGTTCCCACGTGGAGTCCGTGGGAAGGATGCCCGTTCTCTCCCTGAGTCATGTGATGTCCTGCTCGAAGATGATGGGATCTGGATGTGCCCGACGAGGGAGAGGATTGGGCCTTAATGGTCTAATTAGCATAACATTGGGTTGGGCCTGTCCGACTGGTGGGCAGGCGCCGACCCAGTCCAGAACAACATGCATGATGCTTCTGGTGCAAGATTAGATTTTAGAATTAAGTTATCAGTGGTCATACCTCTTCGGTATCATTCCTTATTAGTTAGGAGTTATATATGCATCGTTTTCTACAATGTATTATCTATAAAAGTTGTGCATTTCCATTTCCAAACAACTTTAAACATGGAATCATTAGGGATATTTTTAGAATCATAGTCTAGAACATCATAAACAAAATTGAGACTAAAAATAACATTAAAGATAGACAATCAGAGTGGAAATTCAAGCACCCTTAAAGTTGGAGACTGAATATGGTGTAAACAATCAATAACATGCATATGTAATAAATTATGCAATTCCAGTTTGTATCTAAACATTAGCTAACTACATTAAACAATTTCTTTGAGAATATGTAGTAGATAAACGATCTACAAGAGGGGGGGGGGGGGGTTGAATAAACCCTAATTAAAAATTGGGTTAATTATACGATCCACCCTGCCATTAGGGCGAGATTTGGTTTTGCCCCCTGAAGTAATTTTTTTTAAACGCCCCCTTATAAAACAAAGAATACATTTTTACCAAAGCCTATCCCTTGTTTGGGTGACTGTGTATCATGCAATTGGCTATGTGGCATTGAGAAATAGTCTATGTGGCATTTATCTATTAATTTATTTTTGTATAAATATTATTTATTTAAATTGTTATTTTAAAAATTAATATATTTGGGCCAAGATCAAACACATAAGCCCATAACTAGCAGCAGCCCATTCACTTAGTTTATTTTCAACTCATTAATACACTTGTGTGTTTAGTATATAAACACTATTGTAATTGGAGTTATAATCGATGTGGGACTCTTGCTATCACCTTCCACTTCAATACCATTACTACAAATTCCTACACTCTCCACAACTCCAACTGGAACATCAACAAGCAACAAATGGCAATCGCAGCACATAATGATATGTTCAAAATATGTTATAGCACACCCATATAAGCCTATTGAGGACTGTTTTAAAGTATATATCATATGCAGGATCCCATTAAAATGTTGATATTATTTGCGTCTGAGTGAAAATCTGAGTATTGTAATTGTAGAACATGTTGAAAAATATGTACAAATTGATCATTCTCACCTTTTGGACAATGTCAGCTCTTAGCCTCTCATCTGCGTCTTCAAGCTTCTCCTTAATTGTTGGGACATAACCAGATAGATGAACCAATGCAGTGCCTCCACCAGGAACAATACCTTCCTCAATGGCGAAAAAGTTGCATTCTTGGCATCCTCAATACGGAGCTTACGATCCTCCAGTTCAGTCTCTATAGCAGCACCGACCTTGATAAATTAAACTAAATTTTGAATACAATTAACCTTCAATTGACATGACTAAGACTACGCAGATTTTCAGGATTATGGACATTACGATAAATGTTAAATCGATAAATGTTAAATCGATTGCAGTATCCAAAAAAAAAATTAAAAAGCATAGGAATCTCATATACCTGTCAATATAGCAATGTCTTGAAGAAGGGCCTTTCTTCTTTCACCAAATCCTGGAGCTTTGATGGCAACCACATTAAGGATACCACGTAGCTTATTAACAACAAGTGTCGCCAAAGCCTCACCTGAGGGGAGATATATCCTCTTTCAATCTACAGGTCAAATAGGAAACAATAAATTACTATAGCAATATAGTTAGAAACATAACTTGATAGCTTAAATTTTTTCTACTCATTACAATTTACAACCATTCTTTTGGGAAAAAAGGGAGAATTATTAGACCCAAAAGAGAATTCATACCTCCATTCCTTCTTCAACTTCTACTATTATCAAGCTATGGTGAAGAAAGTGAAGAGAGACATGTTGTGGAGCAGCAGCTATTATCAAGAGAGATTCGTAATGTACTGTGGTTGTGGCTGCAATGATATAAAGAAGTCCCACATTGGAAGTTTAACATAAAATGCAAGTGTTTATAAATGAGTTTCACATCGAGTAAAATGAGTTAAAACAAGGTTCAGTATATGGGCTGATATTGATCCAAAAATGGATTCAGGCCCAAATATGATATTTTGGTAAATTTAAAATAATAATTTAAAAAAAATATTAATACAAATATTTTAAGAAAACATAAAAAAAGAAAAAAAATTAAAAATTAAATAAATAATTAAATCATATATGTGTGTATATTCTAATTTGCTAAATACACAGTCACCTAGCCACATAGACAATGATTTAGCCACATAGACAATTGCATGATACACAGTCATCCAAACAAGGGATAAGGTGTGGTAAAAATGTATTCTTTGTTTTATAAGGGGGCGTTAAAAAAAATTACTTCAAGGGGGCAAAACCAAATCTCGCCCTAATGGCAGGGGGGATCGTATAATTAACCCTTAAAAATTCGACCAATTTTTCAAAATTAGAATAACATAGATTTTTCAAAATTGTGCGCGAAAGTCTTAAAGCAAAATTACATACTTATGCTTTTATTTGAAATTCAACCACGTTGACAAATACACATTTCACAAAACTCACAAATTGTTCAAAAACAATGATTAATTGAGTAATTGTAGGTTACACAAGATATGTCATGTACAATTGATTCAATTAATATCAGATTTTAACAACACTAGTTTTTAAGAGTTTTATCAGAAGTAAAGCTCAATTATGTAGCAATTCTAACAAAGTCTAACCTTATATAATAAATTGTTACAAATTAAAATGAACGACAAACTACGCTAAGAATTAAAAACCTAAACTTGCAATCATCCTACACAAATTGAAATATGAGAGAGAGAGAGAGAGAGAGAGAGAGAGAGAGAGAGAGAGAGAGAGTACCGAGATGTATAGTGGTTTGGAGTCTGTCATCGCTTTGCCTACTCCAGTCTTCAAGGGTTTCCTATTGGAACCTGTTTTGTTCCTTTTTATTTTGACAAATATTAATGCAAGAGTTTGTACAATCACTAATTTCGAAAAATGTTTAGAAAAATAAATCTCCTATATGGATCTTGACTTGTATACAACTTATTGATAAACTCTTATGCGTAATCTTTACTCGATTCACGCTTCTTGAATCTTCCAGCTTAACCAATCTATTCAGAGTCTTCGTTTGTGGCAATCACCCATTGATCCCACCGATTTCTTGAGCGACGAATTATTTGAAGATTTGAGAAGAACTCCACCTTATTCGTAGCCTTCCACAAAGTCACTACCAAGGTCACCTGGAGAGAAGAACCTCATTCTTTTCACTGGAATTCGTTAGTATCAGTGACAACAACCTCAATCTTGTAAGCTCCCTAAAAATCCTTACCAAACCATCAACAAAGATTAGTTTCAAGAAATTGTCTTTCACAATCAATTACAAATATCTCGTTATTAAGATTTGAAATCAAAATTAGAGGTTCAAGATGAAAAAGTTTATGTTGCAAGAGTTTTTTAGTTTTAAAAAAAAAGGGTGTTTGTTTCACAAAATCATAGCGTAGATTATGAAATAGTTGTAAAGTTTTGTTATAAAATGAGATGACAAAAAGAATTTATATATGCTTGATATTAAGCAAAAAAAATGGATGAAAAAAGTTAGTTAAATTCGAGTCAAGAACATTTCATAATTTGAGTCAAATGAGCAAGTGAAATGAAATAAGAAAACATAACGATTTTGATCCATTTCTCGTCTTATTTGAATCAAGTACAAAGTCTGATTCGAGTCAGAGGGCTGGTGATTTGAATCAAGTGCAAAGTATGTTTCGAGTCAATCTAAACAGAGCCAAACATAGAAATGTGAAAGTCAGTCGGATTTTAGTCAGGTGTAAAGTATTATTTGAATCAAATGAAGTAGAGGTGACACAGATCTCTCTGATTCAAATCAGGTGTAAATTGTGATTGGAGTCACAGAGTTGTCTGATCCGAATCAAGTTAATACACTGATCAAGTCAGAGAAGTTGAAAAAGTTTGGCTTGCCTCTGTTGAATTTGATTCATGTCAGAATATGTACATGATTCAAGTCATGCATAAAAAATCTCAATTTTTCATGATTTCAAAATACTGAGATTTTTCTTTCAACCTAACTTGAATCAATACCACATATGGTTCTTGTTCCACTAACTCAAGCAATTGACTAAAATTATTATGATCAAACTCAAATATAACAATTGAATTATGCATGTCAATAAAACGAATCTTTTTAAAATTTGATTCAGAAATGTGCAATTATAAAAGAGACTCAATAAATAATAATAAACATATTGAAAGCGACAAAATAGACAACAAAAATGTATTTGGATTCTCCTACTGAATGTATTAAGGACATGAAACTTACAAAATTATCTTTCCTAAATGGAATTATGTTACCAAAACTTCTCTCCTAGCAACCACAACTTGGTATCTAGTGATCTTTTCATATTTTTGTACCTTGACCATCTTTAATACTCCAACAAATATTATTCTCTAAAATAGGCCACACTTTATGTTTTGCTCTCCAAGCATGTGAAATAAATATTGCTCATCGGAGGCGTATTCATAGAAACACACTTATATTTGGTGTGCATAATATGAACCCAAAGTTTATCTTGATTTGCTCTTTATTACCACACTAATTTATTCATGTTGACTTTGGTCGAGGTTTCAAGGTTTCTAAAGCCAAGCCCTCCCTCTTTTATAGATTTGAAAATTTTCTCCCAAACAATAAAATGACACTTCATTTGTTCATTAGTATTCCCCTCAATAAAATTGTGAGATAGTTGTTCAGCTTCATTACAAATTATCATTAACCTAAATTATGACTAACATAAATTATGGAGAAGTTAAAGTACTTGTATTTGCATTAATCAAGAAGTGAATACAATATTCAATAACAGAACAAGGACAAGAAGACTTTTAATGATACCAAATACGCAAGAAAATCCACGAGCATTTGTTTTCGTTATTAAAATTGTCTTCCTCAAGTTTATTTTGTATGGTGATAACCTTTCGACTTTTAAATAAAGATTATTCTGATTTATTTTTTTAATCAACATTTAAAATTAATTTCCAAACGATTAATTTTTAAATATAATTTATTACTAAATCTTTTAGTTCATGCTTTTTATGGTATACCTAAACCAAACACAAGTATGTATACTTGAACCTATTGGACTCTTAATATTGTCACTAATTTCAAATGGGCCAACAGCTTTTAGAAAGTATAGCCCTTAAAGCCCATTCTTCTCTTTTTTGTTTCTTCCCTTTTGTGATTTATTATTTATGTAAAAAAAAAGCTTGAAATTTTGGATCCAGAATATTTCTTTTTAGAGAACTAATCAAGAACTGGAGTAACTTTAACCATTTTTCTGAAATTTAAAATTTGTTGGTATTGTAAAACGCATTAAAAATAAATTTTAGAAAATTTAACAATTAACTATTATGTTGGTTAAAAAATACATTCCTCAGTTTTAAAATGTCAGGTATAAATGAATTTCAGATTTTTTTCGCACAATGAATAGTTTAGAAAATTTAAAAACTAATAGCATTTAGTTATGGTTGACAGAAAGTTTTAAAAATAAATTATTTTAAAATATTTGAAAACCATTCTGTATGTTTGAAAATATATTTCACATAAGTGGAAAATTCAAAAGTTGTAAGAAGAAATTAAATAACGATTCAACCGTTAAATGGAAATTTACATAAACTATTTTTTATGTTTAAAAAAAGTTATAAATTTCTTATTAAAACATTTTCATTTAAAAATGTTCGGTAATAATAAATTTGGCATTAGTATAAATTAAAATTTTATTTATTTATGATTTTAAAACTTTGGTTGTTGTGGAGGGGTATAGGTGTGGAGTTAGAACAGAGATTGCTGCAAACACAAATTAAATGGATGAAGTGAGATTGGGCTTCCACTTTAAAATTAAATTCGACACCTTTCAATTTTTTATAATATAAAAAATATTGGCGCAAAAAAACAAATTGATGGACTAACAAAGACTGCGGTGTGCACACAAAAATGCGTTAGATCAATAAAAAATTTGGTCTGTATTTTTATTTATTTTTTTAAAAAAATTGATTAGTGTCAAATTTACCGATATTTTTCAGTAGGATTTTTTTCCAAAACTTTAAAAAATTTAATAGTGTTAATTTAACGGTTTTTCTAAAATATAACTTTTGAGATTTATTGGGTTTTTAAAAAAAAAAAACTCTAATGATTACCAAATTTTTTTCATAACATTGAAAAATTCGATAGTGTTGATTTTTAACGGCTGGGATTTTGTCGACATTTTTGTGTGGTCCATAATGATTTCAAACTTGTATAAATATATTTGTTAAAGAACATCTCTAAATGTCTCAATATTGGTATCTCGCGTTTGTACATTTTAATGATGTGAAACCAACAGTTGATTTTTGCTCACAGAGGACATTCCTCTGGATGTTCTAAAATCCAAATAGGATAATCTTGTGCACCATACCACAATTGTAAGGTGTTTAAAATTGAATATCGTTCACCATCAATCGATAATGAAGAATAAATTAGGTTCAGTAAGTTTGAGCTGAAGGCAGATGAAAATTGTAAAGTCATGTGGAACACATATCACCGATACGAAACAGAGGGTCTGATCGAGAAGGATGCGATAATTGGCAGATATGTCGATAATATTATGAAGATGTTGAAACAACCTGAATCATTTAATACAGTTTAAGTTTTATTCATGTTATTTTCTTATTAAGTTATGTTAAGCAATGTTCGTGTTAAGTAACGTGATGTTATTTTCTTCTAAGGAAATGTTAAAATAAGATAAGATAAGATGTCAATAATGTACAAATAATGCTAGTAACATAAAAAAAAAAATACTAAGGTTCACCACAGACAATGTGTGTTATTTAAGACAACCTGACATACATCTAACCATCTGGGTTTGCCAAACCCATGAGGTTATCTAAATGAAGTGTTGTCCTGCAGTCGCTGCTGGTCAGTCATACCAGGTGGAGGCGGTGACACGTCATTTGAAGGTCCTCCATCATGGGATGGTCCAACATCATCAGCAGACTAAGAAGGTGGAATGATGTGAGGGTGTGATATTGTAACGTACCACTCTTAGTAACGATCCTCACACTACTTAGGGAATTGCACCCCCACTGCATTATCTCTAATAACAATCTTACTATTGACAATGTTAGACATAAATCATCTATCAATGCCCTCAAATGGCACATCAAGAACTGGTCTGTTAGAACGAGATTTGGTTCTGCTGGATATCTCTAAAGTTTTGATAATAACAAAGTAATATTTGTGTGAGAGCAATTTTGGTACTCTAACGTTTGTTTTTCTGAAGAATTAACAAACAAGCTCTGACTCTGATAGAGACCATGTGAAACGTCACTCTGGTTTGACCAAAAGTTGCTTCTGCGCCAAAGAAGCAAGTTTGTTTATGATCTACTCACATTCAGAAAGATTCTAAGAAGACAATATGTTGTTGCTGCAATGCTCTCTTGGATTCTGCTTCTGAGCGTGACATCGATGATTTACTTCTGAAGGATTTCTAGCTTCTAAAGTCATTATCTTCTGAAGACTAAGTGTCAAAGACTCTGAAGACAAAGTCCTACTAAACAACGTTCTGAAGACTCTGAAGACTTGAGTTTCTGAAGACTAAGTGCTGAAGACTCTGAAGACAAGGTTCTGCTGAACAACGTTCTGAAGACTCTGAAGACTGAGTGCTAAAGATTCTGAAGACAAGGTTCTGGTGAACAAGTTCTGAAGACTTTGAAGACTCAAGACTCTGAAGACCCAGTGATCAACTCTTCTACTCATGCTTCAATCATCTCTATTCAGAAGCCTCTGATGTACAGAAGATAAGATCAAAAGTTTACGAGGGAAAAAAGTACATAGTACGTATCAAACACGTTCCTTTCCACTACCATTCTACTACCCTGATTTGGTGGTACAAAGGACAACTTTTGTGTACGATTTTCATCCCTACGTAACGACATTATTTCAAGTCGCCAACTGTCTCAAGGATATTCCTGATCTTCCCTCCAACGGATCTCTTACTGACTATATAAGGACTTGACTACTTGAAAAAAAAAAGACAATGAAGCAAGAACGGTAAAGTACTACAATACAACGCAAGAACATTGTTCTACTGTGTAAATTTTCTTTAAGTCATTTTTTGTTATTCATAGTGTTTATATCTGCTTGTAAAGAAGCATCTCTTTGTAAACATTTATTTTTCAAACAGTTATTTGTAATTCCTTAAGGGACCAGTTAGGTCAGAATCCTTAAGAAGAGACAGTTGGTCTTTGTGGTTGTTAGTCACCAGCAGTTTCTAATGCAAATTGTAATCAGTTGATTATAGTGGAGTAAATCCTTGTGTATAAGGCGAAATCACCTTGGTGGGTGGACTGGATTAGCTTGATAGTTTTCAAGTGAACCAGGATATATTGTGTGTATTTCTCTCTTGTTAGTATCTTTGTGATCTTTGTTTAAGTTTCACAAAAAGCTTTCCTTTTTGAAAACCCAATTCAAACACCCTTTTCTTGTGTTTTCTCACACCTTCAATTGGTATCAGAGCTCTGGTTCTGATTGTGATAAAATTTTTATCAACACTTCACTGTGTTCAGTACCGATCCAGTATTTGTGAATCCTATTCTAGAAGAGAAAGATCACTACAGTGCCAAACCACCAGTCTTTGATGGTGAAAAGTTTGACTACTGGAAAGATAGAATTGAAAGTTTCTTTCTTGGTTACGACGTAGATCTCTAGGATCTTGTAGTTGATGGATACACTCACCCAGTTGATGCTGCATGAGTAAAAGTTTCAAGAAGTGCTATGACCAATCAACAAAAGAAAGATTATAAAAATCATCACAAGGCAAGAACTATACTGCTAAATGCTATCTCTTATACTGAGTATGAGAGGATAACAAACAAAGATACTGCCAAATCCATTTTTGATTCTCTAAGAATGACTCGTGAAGGAAATGCTCAAGTTAAGGAGACGAAGGCGCTTGCCCTAATCCAGAAATATGAGGCATTCAGAATGGAGGATGATGAAACAGGTGAGACTATGTTTTCAAGGTTTCAAATACTAGTCGCGGGACTCAAAGTTCTGGACAAAGGATACTCAACTGCTGATCATGTCAAAAAGATCATCAGAAGCCTTCCTAAGAAATAAAGACATATGGTAACTGCTCTAAAGCTATCCAAGGATCTGAACAGTATAAGTCTGGAAGAACTTGTTAGTTCTTTAAGAAGTCATGAGATAGAGCTGGAGGAAGATAAACCTCAGAAGAAGAGTAAATCTATTGTTCTTAAGTCTAAATCTGAAAAGGCAAAGGCTTATCAAGCTGAGGAAGAATCAGAAGATTCTGATGAAGACTCAGAAGATGAGCCATCACTTATCTCCAGAAGGATCAACAAACTTTGGAAACATAGGCAAGGAAAGTTCAGAGGATCAAGAAGGACCAAAGGCCGTGCTGACTCAACATCTGGACAAAAGAAGCAGAGTTCTGGAAAAGAAGTCATCTGTTATGAGTATAATGATTCAGGTCATTACAAGAACGAGTGTCCAAAGCTTAAGAAAGACAAGAAGCCTAAGAAGAACTTCTTCAAAGCCAAGAAGGGACTCATGACAACTTGGGGTGACTCTGATTCTGATGAAGAACAGGCAAATGTTGCACTAGTGGCAATAACAATTAACACTGAAGTCTCTGGAGAACCAGAAGACAAAATTCCATCAGAACCAGAATCAGGCTTTGACTCAGAGGTATTATCTAAACTCTCTCATTGTGAATTAGAGTTGTGTCTTTCAGAAATGCTGGAAAGATATCAAACTCTTCAAAGTAAATACAAGGATCTTAAAAAATCCCATTTAATTACTTCTAAAGCTAGAGATAAGCTTGAGCAGAATAATTCTTCTCTGAATGAAAATATTTTTTCTTTAAAAAATAGTAACTGTGCTTTGAAAAGCAAAATTTCTAAACTTGAAGAAGAATTAGTCTCCAATGTCTCTGACACTAGTTATGTCAACAAGTATGATAGAGCATTCCAGTAGTTTCTGGCTAAAAGTAGAGATAGAAGCAAAATAGCTCCCATGATCTATGGAGTTAGCAGAAATGGCAAGAAAGGTTTGGGGTGTACAGAAACATTTGAAATTGATGAAAGTCAGCCTGTAAAACCAAAACCTCTCTATGACCATTTTGTGTCTTTTGGCACTAAACTTGATTGTTAAGAGCTTGTGCAAGCACCTTCACAGACACAGAAATGTGATCCTAAATCTAAGTGTCATGCACAAATTCCACTTGATTATTCTGTTGCACAAAAATCCAAAGTTGTAAAAAACTTTGGGAAAACTAACAAAAGAGGACCCTGAAAGTAGGTACCTAAGGATAAGATAATCTATGTTGTAGATATCCTTAGCAGCTCAGTTGAAACACCAATCATGGTACCTGGACAGTGGTTGCTCGCGACACATGATGGGAAAAAGGCATATGTTCCAAAGTTTGGAACTTAAGCCTGGAGGCTTCGTTGGTTTCGGAGGAGATCAGAAGGGTAAAATCATTGGCTATGGAACTGTTGGTAATGGTAAACTTCCTTATATTACTGATGTTCTTCTGGTCGATGGTTTGATGCATAACTTATTGTCAATTAGTTAACTTAGTGAAAATGGTTATGATATCGTGTTTAATTAAAACTCCTGTAAGGCTATTAGTCAGAAGGATGACTCAATCCTTTTTAATGGAAAAAGGAAAAACAACATTTACAAAATCAGACTTTCTGATCTTAAGAACCAGAATGTTAAATGTCTAATGTCTGTAAATGAAGAGCAATGGGTATGGCATAAACGTTTGGGACATGCTAGCATGAGAAAGATTTCTCAGCTAAACAAGCTTGGATTAGACAGAGGCTTACCTAATCTGAAGTATTCTTCAGATGCTCTTTGTGAAGCATGTCAGAAAGGCAAGTTTTGAAAAACCTCGTTTAAAGCGAAAAATGTTGTTTCTACCTCTATACCATTAGAACTTCTGCACATTGGTATTTTTGGTCAAGTGAAAACTGCTTCTATCAATGGTAAGAAATATGGATTAGTCATTGTAGATGACTATAGTCGTTGGACATGGGTAAAATTCTTGAAACACAAGGATGAGTCACATTTTGTGTTCTCTACCTTTTGCTCATAATTGCAAACAGAGAAGGATTACAAAATAGCCAGAGTCGGAAGTGATCATGGTGGAGAATTCGAGAACAGATACTTCGAGAATATTTTTTATTCCTATGGCATTTCCCATGATTTCTCCTGTCTCAGAACTCCACAACAGAATGGAGTAGTGGAAAGGAAGAATAGGACTTTGCAAGAAATGGCTTGTACCATGATCCAAGAACCTGACATGGCTAAGCACTTCTGGGCAGAGGCAGTAAATACAGCATGTTATATTCAGAACAGGATTTCTATCAGACCTATTCTGGGTAAGAGTCCTTATGAATTATGGAAGAATAGAAAACTCAACATCTCGTACTTTCATCCTTTTGGATGTATTTGTTTTATGTTAAACACTAAAGAGAATCTTGGCAAGTTTGACTCCAAAGCTCAAAAGTGTTTATTGTTAGGATACTCTGAATGCTCTAAAGGCTACAAAATCTATAACACATAAACACTGATTGTTGAGGAATCAATTCATGTTAGATTCGATGATAAGCTTGACCCTAAAAAGTCAAAGCTAGTTGAAAAGTTTGCAGATTTGAAGATTACTTTATCAGAATCTAAGGAGGAAGATTCTAAAGAAGGAGACAAATATGCAGAAACTACAGAATCAGATACAACCTTACCAGAAACAATGAATAATCCATCTCATCAGAAGAAGAATAGACTAAAGACTTTTCATTCTGAAGAATTGATTCTGGGAGACAAAGTTGATCCAGTTAGAACTCGTTCATTATTCAAACCTTCTAAAGAAACTCTTTTGGGTTTGGTGTCTTTGATAGAGCCAATATCAGTTGATGAAGCTCTTATGGAGAATGAGTGGATTCTGGCCATGCAAGAAGAGATGAATCAATTCACCAGAAACGATGTTTGGGATCTTGTTCAAAAACCAAAAGGTGTCCACGTCATTGGAACAAAGTGGGTATTCAGAAACAAGTTAGATGAGAAAGGTGAGATCGTAAGAAACAAAGCACGACTGGTAGCACAAGGTTATAGTCAGCAAGAAGGGATAGACTATACAGAAACCTTTGCACCAGTTGCCAGGTTAGAATCTATTCATCTCTTAATTTCCTTTGTTGTAAATCATGACATCACTTTATATCAAATGGATGTAAATAATGCATTCTTAAACGAGTATATTTCTGAAGAAGTGTATATGCACTAACTTTCAAACTTAAAAAATCGTTAGATGGTTTGAAACAAGCTCTCAGAGCTTGGTATGAAAGGCTGAGTAACTTTCTTTTGGAAAATGACTTTACCAGAGGAAAAGTGGATACAACACTCTTTTGCAAAACCTCTAAGAATGACATTCTGGTTGTGCAGATTTAAGTTGATGATATTATATCTGGTTCTTATAATATTTCCTTGTGCAAGGAATTTTCTAAGTTAATGCAGGTAGAATTTGAAATGAGTCTGATGGGAGAACTCAGATTCTTTTTAGGAAATCAAATTGATCAACGTCTAAAAGGAACGTACATTCATCAGAGCAAGTACACAAGAGAACTTCTGAAGAAGTTTAAGATGTCAGAAAGTAAATGTGAAAAGACTCCTATGCATCCTACAAGCATTCTAGAGAAAGAAGAAGTAAGTAAAAAGGTTTGTCAGAAGCTCTATCGTGGTATGATAGGCTCTCTTATGTATCTGAATGCTTCTCATCCAGATATTCTGTTCAGTGTATGTCTTTGTGCTCGTTTCTAATCAGATCCAAGGGAAACTCACTTAACAGTTGTTAAGAGAATCCTAAGGTATCTAAAAGTAACAACTAACCTTGGCTTGATGTATAAGAAAACATTAGAGTACAAGTTTTCTGGTTATTGTGATGCAGATCATGCTGGAGACAGATTAGAAAGGAAAAGTACTTCTGGAAAATGTTAGTTTCTGGGTAACAAGCTTGTCTCTTGGGCAAGCAAAAGATAATCAACCATTGAACTTTCAATTGTAGAAGCAGAATATATCTCAGTGTCACTATGCAGTACTCAGATACTTTGGATGAAGAATCAACTAGAAGATTTTCAGATACACGAGAGTAACATTCCTATCTTCTGTGATAATACTTCTGCTATTTGTTTATCCAAGAATCCTATTTTGCATTCTAGGGCTAAACATATTGAAATAAAACATCACTTTTTACGTGACTATGTTCAGAAGGGTATTTTTCACTTAAAATTTGTGGATACAGACCACCAGTGAGCTGATATTTTCACAAAACCCCTTGCTGAGGATAAATTCATATTCATTTTGGAAAATTTATTTATAAAACCGTGTCCAGAATGAGTAGATGAAATTTTGATGTGTCAAGTCACCAGAATTTCTGAAATAAGATTCTGATGATAGACAATTTTTATTTATTTATTTAATGTCTTTCTGATTAACGATACTTCTACATGTTAGAAGATGTCTTGATCAGAAACTTGTCTAGTCACATACCTCTTGGTATTCTTGACTTTGGGAACATCAAATGTGTTCTCTTAAATAGATGACTATGATTATCTTGTAACAGTTGTCCAATACCAAATCATGTCTTATTGTTGAAGAGACACCTCGAGCGTTGTGATTTTGTGAGACTAGGTTTCAAGTAATTACTCCTTATTATTCCCTATTATTGTTGTAATCATGATTTGACACATTGGGTTTGGTAACCTACTTGAGAATAGGTTAAATATTTACGCCTTCCACTATTGTGAGTCTGATGGTGGTTATGATTGGAAGTTTGCTCATCCATCTTCTTTTGCTAAGCATTAATGCTTAGAAAAGGGTGAAACTTCCCCTCGATCCTGGTCTTCATCCAAGGAACTGGTCTCAGTTTATTTTGAAATAAGCCTCCCCTCGATCCTGGTCTTCAACCAAGGAACTGGTCTCAGTTTCTGAAATAAACTTCCCCTCGATCCTGGTTTTTACCCATGGAACTGGTCTCAGTTTTTGATATAAACTTCCCCTCGATCCTGGTTTTCAGCCACGGAACTGGTCTTAGTTTCTTTTGTCAATTAACTTCCCCTAGATCCTGGTCTTCAGCCATAGAATTGGTCTTAGTTTTTTTTCCAAGTTCCTTCCTTGACAAGGGACGTTATGTGTAGCGGTTTTCCTCAAACTTCTCGCTGAATTCTCCTGGGGAGATGCCATTTGATGGGAAAAAGTTTTGATGTCTGACTTGCTGGGGAACCCATTCGTCTGAGTTGTAGAGGTGTTCAAACTTCTCTGTTGGAGACGCCATTTGTTGACTCTACTGGGGACAACGAGTCTCTTGAGAGGTTGTTTCCTGCTTGGGGATATTACATTATACTTTTCTTCGAGATCTTCTCGGAGAAATGCCATGTGATGTAATCCAATTTTGAGGTGCTGATGACTTCATTAACATTGACTTTCTGAAGAGAAAACCCAATGTGTTGCTAAGAGTCTTTAGTTGTGAGGCTTTCTCTGGGGATTTTCCTTAATCCGGGAAAGCGAGAACATCATCTTCAATAGTAAAGAGTGACGTTTGTCGAATGTCTTCTTGTTTCTCAGAGGTTCAAGTTATCAAAGTGGTCGATGTCGCATCTGTGAAAATCAACCGACGGAAAAGAACAGAAGAGTCGCCACCGAACATTATTTATTCCGACGCTGGGAAAGGAAATGATCGAAGAAAACCTCAACAAAGTGAAATGAATGGTCATCGCAACCATCGCCCGGGTTCGGGAGTCGGTTACGCGAGGGGAAGGTATTAGCACCCCCTCGCGTCCATCGTACTCGATGGAATCCACGCTTGTTGTTATCGATCAAAGGGTGTAGGTAATCTGAAGCTCAACTGCTAACTGGAAAAGAGAGGAACGAGAAATGGAGAAGCGGGAAAGAAAAAGAAGAAAATAAGTGACTCAATAGGACATCGCCGTCCTAGGCCTACGTATTCCCTCGGGATCAAGAAAGTCAGAGTCGACATAGTTTGGAGGACTACGAGATTGTGCTCGCTAGGCATCGCGCCTGTGCCTACGTATCTCATCGAGAATGAGAATCAGAGTGCCGTAGTTTGGCTCACTACGGGTTGATAAAGGGAGACAAAAGGATCGCCAACCGAAGGCGGACTTACAACAAAAGGAAGGGTACTCCTACTACCTGTCAGAATCGGTAGAAAAGAAAGGAGAAACAAAGAGGTTGATAAATAAGGTTGTGCTCGCAAAGATCTCGCACGATCTCCTGCCTACGTATCTCCATTAACCAATGAAGAATCAGAGCGACGTAGTTCCCCTCACTATGGATGACTTTGCTTTGTTTGTGTTTTTTAACTGGGCAATGCTAATGTTCTAGCTTAGGTGTTATGACTCGCCGAATTAAGGCTCGTGTTACCGACTTGCAGTAGAACAAGGAGAAGTATGCCCTTACGTCGAGTGAGAGTTTGAGATGAGAAGAGAAAGACGATTGTTTGTTTTGGTTTTTTAGAAGAAGTGTTTTGATTTAGTGTTTGAAACATATATCGTGCTAAAGTCTATGACATAGGATCGAATGCGTCATAAATCGACCCAAGACAGGACGCCTGCTAAACACTCTTGGAAAGTGAAGGAAAATCCCCCACTCTCCATTTCCCACGTACTTAAGGCTCATGTCGCACTAAACATGTAGTATTTATTAAATGTTTTTTTATTTTGTTTTGAGATGAGAGAAGAGACTCAAGTTGTAAAGTAAAATCTAAAGGGAAACTAATTGTAGTCCTAACGTTAGCATGCATTTGTTGGTCTTATGGGTTGAGTCAAGAAGGGAAAAGAAGGAACTTCTACCTAGATTAACAAGTGGGGATTGCATTACCTAATGCTCATCCTACCTTAACCTTAATAAAAAATTAAGGTTAATCTAAGATCCCAAAGGGGTGTGAAAGAGTTATACAAACAAGCATTATATCACATAATCCACTAATGAAAGAATAAGAGAAAGCAAATGGAAAAAAGATGAAAGAAGAGTTGAGTAATCATGTACTCAAGTACCTTACCTCATAATACAAGCTAAGAAACCTTGATTAAAAGAAGGTAAATCACAAGCACTAGTTACCAATTAATTGAAAAGTTATGCATTAAGTTCCTAAACTAAGATTAGGTGTCTTATATTTGTGTTAGATGCAACATACAACTATAAACAATGCAAGATGAGTTCTAAGAGTGATGTAACATGCATTGGTAAGTAGGTATACCTAATTAACTTCTACTTATGTTAACATGTCAAAAGAAATCAAACTAAGTCAAACTATGCACTAAAACACCACACAATTACATATTGCTCACAAACTAGGTGAGATAAGTGTTTAGGAGTCATGTAAATGGATTAAGACATGACTATTCATCAAAGTCAGAAGTTAACATCATGTTGCATGTAGTTAAGAATGTGTACATGGAATCATGGCATTCATATCTAAACACTTTCAAAAGATCAAGACAATCTTACTTAAGAACATGCCATTTGAAGTGAAATAATCTCATGGGAAGGTATGGCATACAAGTGAAGATTAAATGGGCATACAATGGAACCAAGTCAGTATGTAAAACATATTACAATGTCTAAACATGTCCTATAATCATCACATGAATCTCAAGTCATTACATGTTAAAGGGTTAAGACCAAGTAAACACAAAGCACAATCAACTAGTTCTCAAATGTTAGTAACTTGAAGTGCAAGTAAAAGTGCAACATCAATGATTTATACACATGTTATACAAGCTTGGGTACATAACTAATGACTCCTAATAAGTCATGTCTAAGTCCTATAAGTGTTGGGAAAAGATTGAACTTAAAAGGTTAGACAAGTTGGTCAAACAAAGTGCAATTGAAAGATGCAGGTCAAGGTTATGTTTCATTGATCATAGGATGCAATTATGGGTCATCATGCTTCATGTAAGTTTATGTTCACATTATAGGTCATGCAAAATTAAATTAGAAGTATATTGAATGGATCATGTCAAAGCATATTGAACATCCATACAAATGAGCACAAGTCCTAACATTTAGGCAACATCTAAAAGTCATACAACTTCAAACAAGTAAGATGAAATTATAGGTCAAGTAAACATGATTAGAGGCACCCTAAGTCAGTAGCTAAAACATGTTTCATTTTATTTTCAATTCCTATAAAGGTTAGCAAGAGAATGGTCTTAAAAGACCCAAGGAGAAGGAGCAAACAAAAGATGCATTTCATATCCAACTTCAACATATTACAAGCCAATCAACACTCATCAAGACATGACCTATAATGAACTATAAAAGCTTATAAATGTGCCACAACATGCAATTACAAATGCCTTAAAAGCTCCTAAAAAATGGCATTGATACGTCATCAAAATATCCTAAGAAAAGACTTGAACAATTACATACATCAATGAAGTATTGAACACATATGGAATGAGATTAGAGGTCTTAAAATTAAAGGGATCAAGTAATGTGATAATGGGATCAGTGATAAATCACACCAAGAAGATAGGCTCAGAATTGATCTCTTAATATGCTCAAAATAAGCCAAACAAATCACTTACGACCAATTGCTAATCATTCATAAAAGAACACCACAAACACATCCAAAAGTGGCCTAAAAAATTTCCAAAAATAGGAAAATGTCTATCAATGTACCCTAAAATCAAGTGTAAAATCTCATGCAAAAATTCAGTTCACAACTCCTTGTAGAAAAATAATTATGAATCCTATAGCACAAAATATGATCATAGGAATACATCACAAAGGAAATTCAAAGAAAAATGACAAAACAAATTAAAAATGGAAATAAAAATTATTAAAAATTATTTGACATATTTATGAATCCACATGAATTAATTTGGAATTTTCAGACAAAAAAACTATTTTTAGCAAATGAGTTTTGAACATCTATCAAAAGGAAATTAAACATGAAGAAAACAAGACAGGGGGTGCAAGCATAGTGAAAAGCCAGTTAATATTGCACGCATTGGCCTATACTGAGGGTGTGGATAGTTTTTCGCAAGGCCCAATACGGAATAAGTCTCTTTTGTTCAGAATTAAAAAAATAAAAAGAGAAGGGAATGGATTAGTCATGTGCCAGGGATGTGTTTCATTTATTCGGTGGCACGATCACAATCACTTGATAGATCGCATGACCCATATTACCTCTTCACTTCATCACATGCTATCACACATGGCTTGATCAGACGACCTAAAAGGAAAGCTACACACATCACACGGCTGAGGATTCTCACACGACCTACGCGCTGTAGCATCACATGGTATCGTACCCTTATTTCACATGGCCATGGATATTATTACACGGCCTTGGTTTCTACACGTGTATTAATTTCAGTAACACATGCAAAAACGTTGCAGCTAATGAACATAGCCCAACCGGTCACGAATTCACTTAAAGAGGAAAAGGACAAAATAAATGCCATGCCCAACGGGAGGACGGCACGTGGTCGTCTCCCTCCTCTCACATGCAGCAAATCATAAAAACTCCATGGATGTGGTTCTTGCGAATGAAAAACAAGAAAAAGATCAATCTTTCACCACACCATGCACAACCAAATCTTAACCTTTTGCATGAAATTATAGTCCAAATTGAAGCCCTAATTTCGCAGCTTATGAATCTTCAAATAATTTAAGCAATCACTAACTTAATCATAGAGAAAAGTAGACTTAAAGTCAAGGATCCAGTTGCGAATTCTCACAAGATTTCACACTTCTTTGCAATCAATCTGCTTACAGCCAATGCCTCGGGTAGGAGGGCTCAATATGCATCTACCTATATGACCTAAACCACAATACTATTTCCATGAATGCTTCAAAGATTCAAGAAAGTTACCTTGTTAAGAGAAGTAGTTCAAGCTTCAAGAAACCCGGAATACTTCGTGCTAGCTTTCAGATCAACATGTGGCAAAATAAATGCCAAGAAACGCCCTGGATCTTGAAGATGACGACATTTTGATGATGAAAAATGGTGAATCCGCGTGTGGCAAGGATGGTGGGTCCAACTCAGAAATGATGCATACAGAAGATATATGAGACTATAGTGATGAGTTTGGTGAAGAGAAACCCTGAAAAACTTCCCAGAACTGGTTGATTCATAACTATGAAAATCCAGAGAGAGAAATGAGTTTTTTGATCTGAGTTTGGTAGAAATGAATGACTAACTGATTCTGTTAGAGCTTAGGACTTATATATGTGAGGTTAAGGCTGGGTTAGAATGTTAATCATGGTTGAAAAGTTGATGAGAGGTGAGTTAGCAAAATTGCAAAAATGAGAGGGTGGTAGTGTTGACGCGGTTTTGCTCCTGTAGGTATATTATAGTTATCATGGAATGCCACATGATGATGATAATGATATGAGAATATTAATTGCAAGCTGGTACAAGTAGAATGTGTAACACTTATTCACTAAGTTGTTTTTATTTTCATGGCTATGTGAAGTAATTATGGTACATGTATATGTTATGTAAGGAAATTGCATGGCTTGAAAAGGAAATCACAATGGCATATGCGTATGCAGCAAGGGCATAAAGCCATGATGCTTTGTTTTGAATTTTAGAATGAAGAGGAATATGGTTGGTAAGCTTGCAGGGTATGAATCATGGTTTGAAACAATGGCATGAGGATGACTTTGAGGCATTGTAACTTGAAGAATATGGCACCAACTTATTCACTCTTGGTATCAAATTGAAAAGGGGATTTGGCACAACAATTTTAATGTGAGAATCAAGGTGAAAGGAAGCTTAAAACATTAAGGAAAATGATCATGAACATGCCATGTCACAAACTGGTTTTGGGTACTTAGAAAAATTCTAAGTTTTTTACTTGAACAACTTGATGAACTAACTTTGACCAACCATAACTTTTGATCCAAGGATCCAAATGACAAGTTTTTTATATGGTTGGACAGGTGGAAGAAAGCTCTACAACATTTATCTCAGACAAAATTTCAAAAAAAAGCTCGCATCATGGTGAAATCTGGCTTGAAAGATGGTAACTTGAAACTTTGAAATTTACTAAAAATGGAAATTGCCACATAAAGACTTTCCCAAAATGGAAAATTTTCCATAAAAGGCAACTTCTTACACAACCTTGATTTTTGATGAATCTCTTGGAATTTATTGATCAATTTTCTCCCCATGGACACTTTAGACATGATGAACATGACTTTGACCCTAAAAGTCAGGAGTTGACCTTTTTTAGTGCTCAGTTGACTTTCCTCCCAATTTCTTGATTCTCAATCAATCTTCCAATGGAAACTTTTATGAAAGCAATTGATGGCTCAAATCCCAATCATAGACACTTGTGAACATGTGGAATATCATATGATCAGGTATTGCCCAAAAATCAGAAATAAACTGACCTTTATGCAAAAACCCTAGTTTGGTCCCCAAAAGTCAGGAGACATTGATTGACCTTTAAAACTCAAATTCCTCTGGCAACAGTGTAGATTGCCTCAAGCCAAGATGATTCATATGATGAGATGAGGTTAAAGGCCCAAGATCCTTGCTCATGAGGGTGTCTCAAGCTCAGAATAGTCAAAACCCTAGTTAATGACCAACCATCATGAAAGTGCAATCCTCTTTCATCCTTTTGCAAATTTCAAATTCTTGGTGACATGGTGGACTATATGAGATGTCTTTGAGGTATGGTGAGCCTTTGTGGATTGATGAATTAGTGTATCTCATTCTCCTTGCCTTGCACAATATAAAGATGGTGACACCCTTGACATCATGCCTTGAGAAAACCAATGATGTATATGTAATGTTCATGACCTAAATGCAAATGAAGTGTGAAGCATAAGCCACTTATTGAGTATAAATAAGAGGGCAAATTTTGAGGTGTTACAGTCGAAGACTGTCTCCAATCCAGAAATAAACTAGGGAGAAACTGCTCAGACGTTGTATTTCCTAACAAGTAAATTACTGACAACTCGATTGAGAGGACTTTATCACTTAGGAACTAGACCGACTAGAGTGATAGTGATGCAATATGAATATGAGTATGAATCAATAATGCATGATGTATGTATGTATATGCTGACAAAACTGACATGACATATAGACTAATGGATGAACACGATTGGATACTCGGCCACGGTGGGGGATGAAAAGTATCACTGTTCCAAGATAGCAATCCTGCCTTGCTTAGGAAAGACGGTCCCTGTAGGGAGAAAGAATTGTTCAATCGGTCTTAAGAGGTACGAACTCTGTCGGGGATGTCAGATGGAACATGGTCTCTGACACAGTTGATCCTTCATTCAGGCGTACTGGCTTAGAAGGAGTCCTTCGATTCTGCACTTTGAGGTTCAACCACCTTCGGAGAAGCGATCGATGTTCTTTCGATGTTCAACAGTCAAAAGAATTGCCATATTTATTTTAAAAGCAGAAAATTTTTTGACAAGTAAATTCATTTTTTTGTTTTATTTCAAGAATCGTTGATCATGTTAAAAGTGCCATTCTGTAAAGCTAAAACAAATAAGAATTACAAACAAAAGCACTAGGGCTCAAATTTTATTGATAGGATGGAAATCAGCCAAACGCGTAATTCCATAGAGCATTACAAAGTTTAGAAAATGGTAATTTTCGGGAAAAGGGGCTATATTGAAACATAAAAACTGTTATCCTTTTACCAACTTTGAATTCTGGACATCCTGAGCTTCTGTCGAAGATGACTTTGACTAGAGTTTTCCTGATAGATGGCATTACTGCTGGGGATTTAACCTCGTCAAACGTAGTTACTTGCCATTAATCCTAACTTTTTCCTGGATTGTACTTTGAGATTTCCAGCCCATCAGAATGATTTTTTTAGCTTATGTCTCTAATTTTTGCCTGGACCGCCCTTTTGGGTTTTCAATCCACCGAGACGGTTTTTTATTTTGTTTAGGCGAAGTAATTCTTGACTACGTCAACATTCGTGGGATAGGCAAACTCTTCTCCATCCATGGTTGCGAGTCTCAAGGCGCCGTCTGAGAAGGGTTTCTTGACCACATAGGGGCCGTCATAATTGGAGTCCATTTTCCTCGGGAATCAGTGAGAAATGATTGTATCTTCTTGAGCACGAGGTCTCCTTTCCTGAAGACGCGAGGTCGGACCTTTTTGTCAAACACTTTCTTCATTCTTTGCTGATACAACTGACCATGGCATAGTGCCGTTATTCGCTTTTCTTTGATTAGGTTCAGTTCATCGTGTCGACTTTGACACTATTCAGCCTCTGTTAGCTTAGCTTCCATCAATACCCGGATTGATGGGATCTCTACTTCTATGGGAAGCACTGCCTCCATGCCATATACTAGAGAGAAAAGGGTTACCCCTGTTAAAGTGCGGACAGACGTGCGATAACCGTGAAGAGCAAAGGGTAGCATTTCATGCCAGTCTTTTTAGGTTACAACCATCTTTTGGACAATTTTCTTGATGTTCTTGTTAGCCGCTTCTACCGCCCCGTTCATCTTAGGTCGGTAGAGAGATGAGTTATGGTGTTCGATCTTGAACTCAGCACACAACTCCTTCATCATCTTGTTGTTCAAGTTAGATCCATTATCAGTAATGATCTGGCTGGGAACACCATAATGGTAGATGATATTGTTTTTGATAAATCGGACCACTACTTGTCGGGTTACATTGGTGTATAACGCTGCTTCGACCCATTTGGTGAAGTAGTCAATGGCTACCAGGATGAACCGATGTCCGTTCGAAGCTTTTGGTTCAATCATGCCAATCATGTCAATTCCCCATATGGAAAAAGACCATGGGGAAGAAAGAACTTTGAGACACGTTGGCGGTACATGGATTTTGTCTACGTATATCTGACACTTATGACATCTCCTCATGTACTTGCAGCAATCAGAATCCATTGTTAGCCAATAGTACCCTGCTCTCAGAATTTTTCTCGCCATTGTGTTTCCGTTGGCATGAGTACCAAAGGATCCTTTGTGAATCTCTTTTATCAGCATGTTTGCTTCTGGTCTGTCTACGCATCGGAGCACGACCATGTCAAAGTTTCTCTTATAGAGTGTATCAATGCTCAGAAAGAAGCTGCCTGCCAATCTTTTGAGGGTCTTTCTGTCTTTTCTGGATGGCCCATGTGGGTACTCTTGTTTTTTAAGGAAGCATTTGATATTATGATACCAAGGTTTGTCGTCTATGACTGCTTCCATCGCGAAGATGTAAGCGGGCCTTTCTAGGCGCATTATGTTAATCTTAGGTATGCCGTTCCATTGACCTACACAAATCATGGAGGAGAGAGTGGCTAATGCATCAGCCATGTGATTCTCTTCACGAGGGATGGGATGAAACTCGGTTCTGTTGAAGAATGGTAAGAACCTTCTCGCGTAGTCTTTGTAAGGAATCAGTCCTGATTGGTATGTATTCCAATCTCCTTTGATCTGATTGATAACCAGGGATGAGTCCCGTACACATCAAAGTTCTTTATCTTTAAGTCAATTTCTTCTTCGAGACCCATGATACAAGCTTCGTATTCGGCCTTGTTGTTCGTGCACTTGAATGTCACTCTGGCAGTGAAAGAAATGTGGGTACCCTGGGGTGTTACAATGATTGCCCCAATTCTGTTTCCGTAATTGTTGACATCTCCGTCAAAGATTAGTCCCCATTGGGAACCTGGTTCTGACCCTTCACTGGGTAGCGGTTTATTGCAATCTTTCATTTTCAAGTACATGACATCTTAGTTTGGGAAGTCAAATCCAACTGATTCCTGATCGTCAATCGGTTGATGAGCCAAGTGATCAGCTAAAATACTTCCTTTGACGGATTTCTGAGCATGGTACTCTATGTCGTATTCTGATAACAACATCTGCCAACGGGCGATCCTCCCCGTGAGAGCAGGCTTTTCAAAGACGTACTTGATCGGATCTATTTCAGAGATTGACCAAGTAGTGTGACAAATCATGTACTAGCGAAGACGTTTGGCTGCCCAAGCCAGAGCTCAGTAGGTTTTCTCAAGCATAGTGTACCGAGTTTCACAGTCTGTGAATTTCTTGCTTAAGTAGTAGATGGCAGACTCTCTTCTTTTTGTTTCGTCTTGTTGACCAAGCACACAACCCATGGAGTCTTCCAAAACTGTTAAATAGATGATCAACGGTCTTCCCTCCACTGGAGGTGATAGAATTGGTGGGTTCAACAGGTATTCCTTGATATTGTCGAAGGTGGTTTGGCAGTCTTCTATCCATACGCAGTCTTGATTCTTTTTGAGAAATTTGAAGATTGGCGCGCATGTCGCGGTCATGGGGAATATAAATCTGGAAATGTAATTCAAACGTCCCAGGAATCCTCTGACTTGTTTTTCAATCTTTGGAGAAGGAATTTCTTGAATGGCCTTGACTTTGTTAGGATCAATCTCAATTCCTTTCTGGCTGACGATGAACCCTAGCAGTTTTCCTGAGCGGACACCGAATGTGCATTTATTGGGATTCAAGCGGAGTTTGTACTTTCTCAGGCGCTCGAATAACTTTGACAGGTGGGTCACATGCTCCTCTTCTGTTTTAGATTTGGCAATCATATCATCAACATACACTTCTATTTCTTTGTGTATCATGTCGTGAAACAGAGTTGTCATGGCCCTTTGATAGGTCGCCCCGACGTTCTTCAAATCGAGCGACATTACCTTGTAACAAAAGGTGTCCCATTTGGTGATGAATGAAGTTTTCTCCATATCTTCCAGCGCCATTTTGATTTGATTATAGCCCGAGAATCCATCCATGAAGGATAATACTTTGAACTTTGTTGTACTGTCTACCAACATGTCTATGTGCGGTAGGGGAAAGTCATCCTTTGGACTGGCCTTATTCAGATCCCTATAGTTCACGCACATTCTGACTTTTCCGTCCTTTTTTGGAACTGGAACTATGTTGGCTAGCCATTGAGGATATTCTGAGGTGGCAAGGAAACCTGCATTGATCTGCTTCTGCACTTCCTCCTTAATTTTGATGGCCATGTCTGGATGAGTCCGTCTCAGTCTCTGTTTTACCGGCGCACATTCTGATCTTAATGGTAGATGATGTTCCACGATGCTGGTGTCCAACCCTGGCATGTCCTGATAGGACCAAGCAAACACATCTGGAAATTCTTTGAGAAGTTTTATCAAGTCTTCTTTGACAGTCAGAACCGTGGCCATAACACCTTTTTCTCAAGCAATTTGGGCAAATTGTGGCTAGGTTAATCGACCAACCATTTGCAGTGTAAATGGGTTGATCGATTAACCCTTGTAAAATGGGCAGAATTTACTGCTTTTTCATGACGGCAACTTTTCCTCTACATTTTGGGGTTCTACTTGGTTCTAGCATTGTGTGGAATATTCTAGACAGTTCAAAACCATTCAAGGCACTCCACTTATATTTATTCCAATGCATCACTTTGAATTAAGTCCACCATGTTACTTAATTTCCAATCATGAGAGCCATTGATTTGGATTTGCATTGGGATTGCTCCACCGAGTTAACTAACTAACTAACTGAGTCAACTTCCGACTCAGTGAGTTGAGTGTAAATACTCCAAAGCAAGTTCCAAAGCTCACTCCAAAGCACATTCCAAACCTAGTATACTCCAAAGCTAGCCTCTATATAAACAAAGCTCCACTATTTCACAAAGGACCTCACACACCTTCAACCATTTCAATCATTTCTCACTCTTTTCACTCGCAATCCTCTCATTTCTCTCTGCATTATTCTGCACGTTTTACACATTCATCTTCATATTCTTCCCCAAACCACACTAGAGCTCAATTTCTCCATTAAAGAGTAGAAAATTTCACATTGAAATTGCTTACCTCTTGAGCTTAAGCCTTCATTCATCTTCAATTTTGCTTGGATTTCTGTAATTACAACAAGTTCTACTTCAATTCAAGTGATAACTCCAATCGTTTCGGTGCAAATTTGATTACGAAGCTTTTATCGTATTTTGCTCAGTTTTGCTACAATTCGAAGTACAAGTGCAAAATTTTATGGTTTTCTTGGCTTTTTCTCTATACATTTCACTCACAACAATCACCAAGCCAATTCTCCGGCTTGTAGGTTGGTCAATTCTCACTTAATTTACTGTTTCGATTACTTTCGCGTGTTTATGATGTAGTTGTGATGCTTTCAATTTGTGTTTAATTGCTCATAATTGATGTAATTTTCGTGCACAAGTGTAAACCATGGCAAGTGGATGTTCAAATAAGTGATTAACTACTAGAAGCACTTTTGGAAAACTGATTTTTAGCCACTGCTTCAGTGTTACTCGATTAACACTTTGCAGTGCAAAAGTGTTAATCAATTAACACTGCCTTTTATTCATTTTTTTGCTGTTTTGAAGTGTTAATCGATTAACACTTTGTAGTGCAAAAAGTGTTAATCGATTAACACTGAACCAGAATGCCATATTTGCCTAGTTTTCAAGCTTGTTTGATCTTCTTTCCTCATTTAACTTCCATGGCTTGATGTTCTTGATATTGGTGGGTATTTTATGAGTTGTTTAACCTCTGTTTGAAGCATGCTTGCGAACTTTCGATGCACGATTTATCGATTACGTAATTGTTTGCATTTTTGGCATTACATTGTTCATGATCATTCTTGCACATCTTTTTCACTTGATTACATGACTTGTGTTGATGTTTGGTACTGTTTTCCATGCTATTTGCATTGAGTTTGCTCCTTCTTGAGCAAATTCAATCTTGTACAATCATTAATTTACACGTTGCTTTGACGATCTTTCGATTCGTGAAAGATTGTTGGCTTGCTCATTTCCCATTGATCGATTGACTGAAACCTTGTTTAGATTAGTTGATTCTCCCCTTACTTCTCTCTCTATGGTTCTTTAGAGTCTTGTTCTCTTGATCACCTGCCGAGTCGGAGATTCGCACGACGCACTAGAGCACTGTACAAATTGGCGTTGTTTTGCTCTCCGTTTCAATTTTCACACTATACTCTTGTGCTAGAGAAGGGATGAGAGTGGAGAATTCCTACACTCATCTTGATTATTTTGGGTAGGGGACGAATGACCCTGTGCCTGGAATAATCGTCTCTATCTCCAGACTGTTGTGTCTCTCAAACATCAGTCGAGTCGATCCTTGATCACTTTTACCCCCTTTTAATCTATCTTTTGATCAATCACCATTTCCTTGGTTCAAGATCTTCATCACTTTGGGTTAGCAACCTCCTTTTGGTTAAACACTTTTCTTCTAATCAACAATTATTCATTGATTCCCTCCAGAGTCATCATCATTTGTCTCTTTGGTTAATCACAGTCATACTGTTAAAACCAATGCTCTATTTCCCCAACAAGTCGCAATCCTTTTCTTCGGTCAAACACAGTTTTCCTGTTAAACACCAAAATCCTAGCGGAGTTCGCAACCTTCTCTTGGTTCTTCTCTCTTGGTTTGGTTAACCACTGCCTGTTAGTTAAAACACCAATTTGCACTTTTTCCTAATTAACCACAGCTTATCTGTTAACATACTGAGCTCCTTTTGAGTTAATCACCTTCTATTGGTTAATCACCAATTTCTTTTCGATTAATAACAGTCTTTCTGTTAACGTCGAATCCCCAATAGTCATCAACCTTTTTTTGGTTCAAATACTTGCGTCCTTTGGGTCACAACCTTTGCTTGGTTCCACACCCATCCTTTGGGTCACAACCTTTGCTTGGTTCCACACCCGTCCTTTGGGTCACAACCTTCGCTTGGTTCACACCCTTTCTTTTGGTTGATCACAATTTATCTGTTAAAACCTTTCTCCCAGCAGAGTTGCAATCCTTTCTTTCTTTGGTTAACCACTATTTATCAGTTAATATACCAAAATCTCTTCAGAGTCAAACACTTTCTCTTGGTTTAGTACTCTCTCCATTTTGGTTCATCACACCCTGCCTGTTGACACCAACTTATTTTTCCCCACAGAGTCTTAATTTTTCTCTTCGGTTAAACACTGCCAACCAGTTAACATATCGAATCCTTATTCTCCTGGTTTCAACACCGCCCTCTTTGTTTGGTCCCCAGTAGGGTCGTTAACCCTCTGATACCTAACATGGTCGCTTTGTTCTCTTACTCCCCAGTAGAGTCTCCATTATCTTTTTGCCCCTTTATCTTCTTGGTTTCGACACTATTCTTGCACTTTATCCTCAACATAATTACTATTATTCTTTTCTCCTTTATTTTCTTGGTTCTGACACCGATTCTTTTGAATCCCCAGCGGAGTTTTGTCTAGTTCTTTTGCTCTTGGTTTTGACACAGTTTTGCTTTCTTTTTCTTGTCTTTGTTCCCCGAACTACATAGTCTTTGAATTCCTCATTGCACTATGAGGATACGTAGGCACGAGATTGCGAAATCTTGGCGAGCCACCTTCTTCCATTCTTCTTCTCTGTCCCTGGTTCCCTGAACTACGGAGCTTTGATTTCCTCATTGCACTATGTGGGTACGTAGGCACGAGGGCCCTAATCCTCCGCGAGTACTTTCTTTCTTTTTCTTCGTCTCGTCTCTCTCCTCTTTTAGCTAGAAGCCTTTAGATAGATAACCCATCCAAGCCTAGAAGCAAGCGAAATGGTTCCCGTCGAGTACGACGGATGCGTAAAGTGTTAGTACCTTCCTTTTTCATAACCGGACCCTTACCCGTTTCTCTTCCCCTTGGGTTTTATCGATATTTTCCCTGTCCTCTGGGACTAAATAAAGTTCGGTGGCGACTTTGTTGAATCTTTGAGTGTGCGATTCACTCAGGTATAATCCTGCTAGCTTCAATATCTCTTCAGGTCATATCTAAATCGGTTTGATAAAACACTTTGAATCTTCCACAGTGTCTGTTCCCCGACAATTTGTCATCCCTAGTGAGTCTTTGTAGTGCGGTTTTTGTGGTTTCGAATCACTATCGCTTTGGGGTGCTACAGTTCGGTTCATTTTTTATCCTGTGAAGCTGATTAAGGAAGGGAAATAGATGTCTCCAATTAACCTTGCTTGCATACTGAGTTTAAACAACTGACTGTTGGTTTACAGATGCTATCAAAATAATGGGTCTCTCTTAGGTTATTTGGCTTAAGAATAGAGTGTCTTGATGGTTCATGAGGCTTTTGGGAAGATACTGCATCTAAAATTTTTCTGACTGACGTATGGAGATACTGGACCTAGAGTTTTTGATTAGTATGCTCGCTAAGATTTCGCAATCTTATGCCTACGTATTCCCGTTTAACGAAATAGGGAAATCAGAGCAATCGTAGTTCCTCCTATTCTAAGGGAGGAAACAAATGTTTTGGTGTCTTGTTCAAAGCCCAAGATTGAAGCTAAAAAGGGATTTATGTCTTGTTCAAAGCCCAAGATTGAAGCTAAAGGTTTGACTGAGAGAGAATTTGTCATCTCTAAAGAGGAACTGTTGATGTTTGTGTGCTTTGATCAAAGCACAAGTTTAATGCTAAAAGGTTGATTGACTCAGCTAGGGATTTCTTTATACGAAGCCTAAGAGGAGGCTAGATAAGACCGACTCAACAAGAGAGTGTTTTTATATGTCTTGTACAAGGCCCAAGATTGAGGCAAAAAAGAGACTGACTCTTTGGGGATATCATTATATAAAGCCTAAGAGGAGGCTAACAGTTTGACTTTTCCGTGGAAAATGTTCTTTCTGTCTTGTACAAAGCCCAAGATTGAGGCTAAAAGGGATTTTTGACTCCGTTGGGGAGGTTTATATGTGTCTTGTACAAAGCCCAAGATGGAGGCTGAAATGAGTTTGTCTCAACAAGAGAGTGCTTTTATATGCCTTGTACAAAGCCCAAGACGGAGGCTAAAAGAGTTGACTCAACAAGAGAGTCTTGCAAAGATGATTGACCCAACAAGAGAGTCTGAAGGTTGATTGACTCAACAAGAGAGTCTTTTATACTCAACAAGAGAGTGTTTGGCTATCTCGTACGAAGCCCGAGATTGAGGCTAAAAGGGTATTGACTCAACAAGAGAGTCTGAAAAGGTGACCGACTCACCAAGAGAGTCTAAAAAGTGATTGACTCAACAAGAGAGTCTGGAAAGGTGGTTGACTCAACAAGAGAGTCTAAAAAGTGATTGACTCAACAAGAGAGTATGAAAAGTGATTGACTCAATAAGAGAGTCTGAAAAGGTTAGCTCCGCTAAAGAGATTCATTTGTACAAAGCCCAAGAGGAGGCTGACTTCGCTGAGGAAGGATCATTATATAAAGCCTAAGAGGAGGCTATCTTACTACTGAGGATTAGATCCATAGGCAGGGCCAAGGGTGGGGAACTTTCATGAGAGAGACCAGGTTTCTGCTGGAGACTTATCCAGAGTGATCGGTGTTTTTTCCTATGTTTGAAAGGAACTTGAGAATGTCTTTGAGACTCAAAGGGGGTTTAGATTGTCCAAGTCTACTGGTGTTGAAGAGTTTTTTCTTTTGTAGGATGCCCAAAAGAGGGCAAGGGCCTTAAGAGATGAGAATCAACCCTAAAGTGGCCTGAGGTTTGACGCTGGAAAGACTGCTCTAGTAAAGGATGATTAAGTTCTGTCTTATACCTTTAAGAGGTCATTAGGGTCCTTGTATTAAGCCCAAGAGAAGGCATGAGAACTTCTAAGAAGCCGAAGGGTCCTTGTACAAATCCCAAGAGGAGGCAGGGATGCTTTTAGGAAACCTGTGGGTCCCCAAACCAAGAGAATTCAAGAAATGCAATTCACAGAGAATAGATCATTCCAGGAAAGTTTGAGGGTTTGGAAGAAACTCAAGAGATGCTATTCACGGAGAATAGATCAACTCGGGGGAGTAGAATTTCTTTGACAATTTCTAGGGGTGACAGTCTGAGAAAAGGTTCACCGAGAATACTGCCTTTCTCTTTGTTCCATATTGTTTAACCCCAAGAGAAGGGAAGACTGCATCTGGAAATCCTATGGGGATCTAGTTTTGTTTGTATTTAAAGAGTGACCAACAGGGCTTTACCTAGTGCTAGACGTAGTTGTCGGGGAAAACTCTAAATAACTATACTAGTATTACATAGTGGATATGTGACAAGTATATAAAAGGATGTGAAAGAAGACTTACAATGAAGCAGCCCCACAATACAATTATATACATATGAAAGCGGTAAATGAAAGCGGATAAACACTTACCCGTTGTAGAGCTTCCATGCTGTTTTGTTAGTTGTTCAACAAACAAATTAAAGAAAGTTTTGATGACAACATATATTTTAATGCAAAATCAAAGGAGAAAGTGCTTTGAAAAGATGGTTGGGGCTTAAAGTTCAAGGAGAGGCCCAAGTTTAAACGATGATCGCACCGTTGTTTTGAAAACTGTACAGAGGGACTTATACAATATGTGAGGCCCAAATCATTTTGGTTTCAAAAAGGGGTTGGGTCTTACACTCTATTAGAGGCCCAAAGAAATTTAAAGAAAAGAAATAGGGCTTATAACACGAGGGTAGACCCAGATGATTTGATTTTTAAACTGGCGATCGCGCTGAGATTTTTCTTTTAACGCAGAGGGACTTATACAATATCTGAGGCCCAAAATTGTTTTGGTTAAAAGGGGATTGGGTCTTACACTCTATTAGAGGCCCAAAAAGTTTGAAAATGAATAAAGATGGATCTTATAGCTCAAGGAGAAGCCCAAAGATTTTTGTTAAAAAGGCGACGACCGTGCCGAACTTTTTGACGGTATAGGGACTTATACAATACACTGAGGCCCAAAATATTTTGGTTTTCAAGAGGGGTTGGGTCTTACACTCTATTAGAGGCCCATGAGTGTTTTAAAATGATTTGTTTAGGGTGATCAAAATCAAAACCCTAAATTAATTTCAAAAAGGATTTTAATTAAATAAAGATTTAATTAAAATGATCAAAATTATCAAACATGTGTGAAAAACAAGTTGTGATCTTGGATTAATGTTTGAAAAATCATGTTTATATCCACAAAATGATTGGAAACCAATTAAATTTGGAAAATCAAGGAGGAAAAAATATTTTAAATGTTAAAAACAAATAAAAGATTAATTCTTTGCAAAAATATCAAGTATATGAAATAAATAATATTTTTGGGAATTTTTGGCAAAATAAAATATTTTAACATTTTTGTGAATTACTAAAAAAGAATCAAGTCAAAATCATTAAAACTCAGAGAGAAATTAATTTTTGAATCAATTAAATAAAATCACAAAATTCAAATATTTGAATATGTGAAAAAGGCGCCAAGAACATGGCAAGAACACGCGCGTGTTCTGAGTTTGGCCTGATTTGCATTTTCTATCCAATCTCACAGAATACTTGATGAAATCACACAACCCACATATCAATATGCTCATTTTCACCTCACGATCATGTCTATGGTCTTTAATTTCATTTATTTTAAGCATGGAATAAGAAATCAAGACAAAACCTCAAGAACCCTAAAATTTGCATGAAGGTTGAGAATTTTGATACACGATTCAAACAAAGCAATTAATTAAGGGGAAACATTCTATGCTTGATTATGAACATTTGGCAAAAGTATTGTGCGAGGAAATATGCATAGATTAAGAGATGACTAAGTATAGGCTTACTTGAAGGTCGTGACAGCAATAGCAAAGTGATTTTTGAGTTGGAGGTGTTACAGATGAGTTGTGATGATCTGAACAGCTTCCCTACACCATATGGAATGTGTTTGAATGCTTGGACTTGATTGGAAATGGCTGGATCACTACATGGCATCTCAGCTGCAACTTGGTTAAAACCTTGAGCAACTGGCTGGTGATTCTGAGAAATCAGTGTTACAGTTGTTGTTTAAGTGTTTGGATCACTTCTATATGATGTTTATGAGGTGTGTGTGTGATTGGTTTGGTTAGAATAGCTCTCAAACTCAAAACCCGATAGTGACTTGCTTTGGAAGGCAAATTTGGAAGTGAGAAGGTGATTTTGAGGAAAACATCTATTTTGATGGCTTTGGTGTACTTAAACTGAGCACAAATGAGCTTTATTTATAGTAGAGCAAGTTTGTTTTGCAAGGAATAGGGAACGGCAACTGCAGCAGAGGTTTGGCAAATGTTGACCAATAGGAATCCAAGTCTCCTCTAGCCATTGACTAGAGGTTAGAGAACAGGCTGCTGGTTCCCTAGTTCAGAGATCATCCTTGAATCATTCAGTTGGAAATGGCTCAGTTCATGCCACCTTGGTGCATCCATTGAATGCTCCAAAACAAAATTGGAGTCTTGTCCCCTCTTTAGGGTTTTTTTAGGTTTGGCATGCTATTTTTAGTTCCAAAGACTTGGGAGGCTTATAGATCAGTGTTTGTCCCTCCTTGGTCCCTCCCTGAGGTGTTCAGATGGATAAACTTGTTTGTCATTTGCAAAATTTGCTCAAATCGAGAAAAATGCACAAATCTGCCTTGTCATAATAGTTTGCAGCAAGGCACATTGCCATTGTCATATCTCATTGCTTAAGTGGAGTTTCATGGGGTTCGTGGCCATTTTGGAAAGTTCTCATATGATAAAACATGTGTGTGATCATAGTTTATTTTGACACTTTTTGGATCCAAGTGAAAAATTCCCTTACATTTTGGAAAAAGTGAAACAGATTATGACTTAGTGAAAATTTCACTAAGTGTTGGAAAAAGTGACATTTCATGTTTTCAACCATTTTGATCCAACCATAACTCAAAATCCATGATGAATTGGAATGAGGTGTGGTTGACACTTTTAAAGTATGCCATGAGAGCTACAAATCCATCTTTGGATCAGTCCAAATGGTTGCTTGGATCTCAAGTTATGATCCTTGGAAGTTGGTACACTAGCCACTTTGTTCCATAACTTAGAAAATTTCTAAGTTTTTTATGGTTACCCCTTTTACAAGTTATCCCACTTTTCTTGATTTTTCTTGATGAATGATGATTCCAATCACACATTAACATCATTTTAGGGTTAGGGAACCATAATTGATCAAAAAATCAAAAAGTCAAACTTTGACTTTTGGGCACAGTTGACTTTTTATCAAATGAATTCCAAACTGTGCGATCCTCTATGAAATCAAGTCCTTGACCTAAATCAAACCTGATGGACTAATTTCATAGGTGCTATAGGGTGTATTGGATCATGTCCCAAGGTTTGGGAGCATGTCCTGTTCAAAAGTCAAAGGTATAGTTGACTTTTCCCACGAAACCCTAACTGTGGTTCTGATGAACTTGAAACTTTTGAATCAAGCTTCTTGGATCAATTCATTGTTGTAAATGGATCAATTTGGTTTATTAGAGACCCTCAAATAATTTCTTGAAGCCTTGGCTCGTGTTTTGTCCCAAAAGTCAACTTAGGGGTGAATTAGGTCAAGAAACCCTAATTCCTGATTTTTTATGAATGCATCCCCTGAGGCTAAATTGACTTGATGATTGGGTTTATAAGGTCCCTTAAAGTATTTTGGGTTATGCTTTGAAGAATTGGCTCATGCCCAGAGGAAAAATTCCAAATGGAGGCCTTGGTCGACCAAAACCCTAATTTGGTGACACTGGCGATCTTAAGGCTTAATCCACTTGGAATGTTGCAGCCTTGTGCTTGATCCTTGATGTGGGAGTCCTCTTGATCCATTATGGATGTTTGAGAGGTTTAGACAAGTTGAAGATCATGTCATTTCTTGATTGATCCTTTGTCTAAGAGCTCTGAGAGGGCTCGAAACCCTAAGTTTGATTGTAGTGGATGCTCACCCATCTTTGGGGGAGACTAATGAGGTATGATGGTTCATCCATATTGTGATGATGATTTGCATAATGATGGGAATCTTAGTGGTCAAAATTTGGGGTATGACAGATGCCCCTATTTAATCTTCTTGGACCCGAAGGTGTGAATGACGAAGGTATTCGGGCATTCGGGGTGCAAGAGGATTAAATATAGGAATACCCAAATTTTTGATGGTGGTTATGAATGGTAGCTTACGCATTCATCTTCTTTTGCTAAGCAATGATGCTTAGAAAAGGTAAAACTTCCTCTCGATCCTGGTTTCCTACCAAGGAACTGGTCTTAGTTGCTGCAATAAACTTCCCCTCGATCTTGGTTTCCTACCATGGAACTGGTCTTAGTTTCTGAAATAAACTTCCCCTCGATCCTGGTTTCCTACCAAGGAACTGGTCTCAGTTTTTGGAATAAACTTCACCTCGATCCTATTTCCTACCAAGGAACTGGTCTCAGTTTCTGATATAAACTTCCCTTCGATCCTGGCCTTCAGCCAAGGAACTGGTCTCAGTTTCTTTTGTCAATAAACTTTCTTGACAAGGGACGCTGTTCGTAGCGGTTTTCCTCAAACTTCTCGCCGAATTTTCTTGGGAGATGCCATTTGATAGAAAAAGATTTGATGTCATACTTGCTGGGGAACCCATCTGTCTGAGTTGTAGAGGTGTACAAACTTCTCTATTGGAGATGCCATTTGTTGACTCTACTGGGGGAAAGCAAGTCTCTTGAGAGACTTCTTTCGCTTGGGGTTACTACATCATACTTTTCTCGGGAACTTCTCGGAGAAATTCCATATGATGTGATCCAATTTTGAGGTGCTGATGACCTTTTTGTCAACGTATTTTTCAGAGAAAAACTGATGTACTGCCAAATCTCTGATTAAGAGGCTTTCTCTGGGGATTTTTCTTAATCCGGGAAAGCGAATATATCATCTTCAATGGCGAAGAGTGATGTTTGTTGAAGGTCTTTTTGTCTTTCAGAGGTTCAAGTTATCAAAGTGGTCAAAGGACCAACTTCAATCCAGAAATAACCTAGACGAGAGTGTTCAGACGCAACATTTCCTGAAGAGAAAGAACTGACAACTCGATTGAGAGGACTTTTATCACTTGGGAACAAGACCGACTAGAGTGATAGTGATGCAATATGAATATAAATGTAAATCAATAATTCATGATGTATGTATGTTTATGCTGACAAAACTGACACGACATACAGACTGATAGATGAACATGACGGGGTACTCGGCCACAGTGGAAGATGAAAAGTATCCCTGGTTCATGATAGCAATTCTGCCTTTCTTAGGAGAGATAGTCCCCGTGGGGAATAATCGTTGGTCGGGCTTAGGAGGTAAGAACTCTGTCGGGGGTGTCAGAGGAAACACGGTCTCTGACACAGTTGATCCTTCATTCAGGTGCACTGGTTTAGAAGGAGTACTTTGATTATGCACTTTGAAGTTCGATTACTTCTGGAGAAGCGATCGACGTTCTTTCGTTGTTCAACAGTCAAAATAAATTGCCACCGTATTTCGAAAAGCAGAAAAATTTTAACAAGTAAAATTCATTTTTTGTTTTATTTCAAGAATCGTTAATCATGTTAAAACGTCGTTCTGTAAAGCTAAAACAAATGAGAATTGCAAACAAAAGCACTAGGGCCCAAATTTTATTGATAGGATGGAAATCAGCCAAGCGCATGATTCCATGGAGTATTTACAAAGTTAGAAAATGGTAATTTAAGGGGAAAAGGTTACATTGAAACATAAAGACCACTATCCTTCTACCAACTTTGAATTCGGGACATCCTGAGCTTCTGTCGAAGATGACCTTGACTGGAGTTTTTTTCTGATGGATGGCATTACTGCTGCTGAGGGATTTACCCCTTTGCTGGACATAGTTACTTGCCGTGAATCCCTAATTTTTGCCTGGATTGTACTTTGAGATTTCAAATCCACCGGGATGATTTTTTTGATCATGTCTCTAATTTTTGCCTGGACCGCCCTTTCGGGTTTTCAATCCACCGAGAAGTTTTTATTTATTTAGGCGAAGTATTTCTTGACTACGTCAACATTCGTGGGGTAGGAAAATTCTTCTCCATCCATGGTTGCGAGTCTTAGGGCGCCACCTGAGAAGGCTTTCTTGACCACATAGGGGCCGTCATAATTCAGAGTCCATTTGCCTCGAGAATCAGTGAGAAATGATTGTATCTTCTTGAGCACAAGGTCTCCTTTCCTGAAGACGCGAGGTCGGACCTCTTTGTCAAACGCCTTCTTCATCCTTTATTGATACAACTGACCATGGCATAGTGCCGCTATTCGCTTTTCTTCAATCAGATTAAGCTCATCGTGTCTGCTTTGACACCATTCAGCCTCTGTTAGCTTAGCTTCCATCAATACCCGAATTGATGGGATCTCTACCTCTATGGGGAGCACTGCCTCCATGCCATATACTAGAGAGAAAGGGGTTGCCCCTGTTGAAGTGCGAACAGATATCCGATAACCGTGAAGAGCAAAGGGTAACATCTCGTGCCAGTCTTTGTAAGGAATCAACCCTAATTGGTATGTGTTCCAATCTCCTTTGATCTGATTGATAACCAGGGCTGAGTCTCCATATATGTCCAAGTTCTTGATCCTTAAGTCGATCGCTTCTTTGAGACCCATGATACAAGCTTCGTATTCGGCCTCGTTATTTGTGCACTTGAACGTAAGTCTAGCGGTGAAAGGAATGTGGGTACCCTGAGATGTTATGATGATTGCCCCAATTCCGTTTCTGTAATAATTGACAGCTCCGTCAAAGATTAGTCCCCATTGGGAACCTAGTTTTGGCCCTTCACTGGGTAGCGGTTCATCGCAATCTTTCATTTTTAGATACATGACATCTTCGTCTGGGAAGTCAAATCCGACTGATTCCTGATCGTCAATTGGTACATGAGCCAAATGATCGACTAAAACACTTCCCTTAACGACTTTTTGAGCGTGGTACTCGATGTCGTATTCTGATAACAACATCTGCCAACGGGCAATCCTTCCCGTGAGAGCAGGTTTTTCAAAGACGTACTTGATCGGATCCATTTCTGAGATTAACCAAGTAGTGTGACGAATCATATACTGGCGAAGACGTTTGGCTGCCCAAGCCAGAGCACATCAAGTTTTCTTGAGCATAGTATACCGAGTTTCACAGTCTGTAAACTTCTTGCTCAAATAGTAAATGGCAGACTCTTTCCTTTTTGTTTCGTCTTGTTGGCCAAGTAAACAACCCATCGAGTCTTCCAAGACTGTTAAGTAGATAATCAGTGGTCTTCCCTCCACTGGTGGTGATAAAATCGGTGGGTTCAACAAGTATTCCTTGATACTGACGAAGGCAGTTTAGCAGTCCTCTGTCCAAACGCAGTCCTGATTGTTTTTGAGTAATTTTAAAATTGGCGCGCATGTCGCGGTCATGAGGAATATGAATCTGGAAATATAATTCAGACGTCCCAGGAATCCCCTGACTTGTTTTTCAGTCTTTGGAAAAGGTATTTCTGGAATGGCCTTGACCTTGTCAGGATCAACCTTAATTCCTTTCTGGCTGACGATGAACCCTAGAAGTTTCCCTGAACGGACACCGAATGTGCACTTATTGGGATTCAAGCGGAGTCTGTACTTTCTCAACCGCTCGAATAGTTTTGACAGGTGGGTCACATGCTCCTCTTCTGTTTTAGATTTTGCAATCATATCATCGACATATACCTCGATTTCTTTGTGTATCATGTTGTCATACCCCAAATTTTGACCACTAAGATTTCCCATCATTGTGTAAATCATCATCACAATATGGATGAACCATCATGCCTCATTAGTCTCCCCAAAGATGGGTGAGCATCCACTATAATCAAACTTAGGGTTTCAAGCCCTCTCAGAGTTCTTAGACAAAGGATCAATAAAGAAATGACATGATCTTCAATTTGTCGAACCTCTCAAACATCCACAATGGATCAATAGGATTTCCACATCAAGAATCAAGCACAAGGTTGTAGTATTCTGAGTGGATCAAGCCTCAAGATCACCAGTGTCACCAAATTAAGGTTTTGGTCGACCAAGGCCTCCAGATGGGAATTTTCCTCTGGGCATGAGCCAATGCTTCAAAGCACAACCTAATATGCTCCAAGGGACATCATGAACCCAATCATAAAGTCAATTTATCCTCAGGGGAAGCATTCATCAAAAATCAGGAATTAGGGTTTCTTGACCAAATTCACCCCTAAGTTGACTTTTGGGACAAAACATGAGCCAAGACCTCAAGACATGATTTGAGGGTCTCTAACGGACTACATTGATCCATTTACAACAATGGATTGATCCAAGAAGCTTGATCAACAAGTTTTAAATTCATCAGAACCACAATTAGGGTTTCGCGGGAAAAGCCAACTATGCCTTTGACTTTTGACCCAGGCATGCTCCCAAACCTTGGGACATGATTCAATACACCCTATAACACCTATGAAATCAATCCATCAAGTTTGATTTAGGTCAAGGACTTGATTTCATAGAGAATCACACAGTTTGGAATTCATCAGATAAAAAGTCAACTGTGCACAAAAGTCAACTTTGACTTTTTGAGATTTTTCACAAATATGGTTCTTTGACCCTAAAATGATGTTAATGTGTGATTGGAATCATCATTCATCATGAAAAATCAAGAAAAGTGAGATAACTTGTAAAAGGGGTAACCATAAAAAACTTAGAAATTTTCTATGTTATGGAACAAAGTAGCTAGGGTACCAACTTCCAAGGATCATAACTTGAGATCCAAGCAACCATTTGGGCTGACCCAAAGATGGATTTGTAGCTCTCATGGTATACTTTAAAAGTGTCAACTACACCTCATTCCAATTCCTCATGGATTTCAAGTTATGGAATGGCCAAAATCACAAAAAGTGAAAATGTCACTTTTTTCCAACACTTTGTGAAATTTTCACTAAGTCAGAATCCGCCTTCACTTTTTTCCAAATGTAGGGGCATTTTTCACTTGGATCCAAAAGGTATCAAAACAAACTATGATCACACATATGTTGTATCATATAAGAGCTCTCCAAAATGGCCAAGAACTCCATGGAATTCCACTTGAGCCATGAGATATGACCATGCCAATATGCCTTACTGCAAACTGTCATGGCAAGGCAGATTTGTGCATTTTGCTCGATTTACCGAATTTGTGCAAATGACAAACATGTCTATCCATCTGAACACCTCAGTGAGGGACCAAGGAGGGACAAACACCGATCTATAAGCCTCCCAAGTCTTTGGAACTAAATATATCATGCCAAACCTAGAAATCCCTAAAGAGGGGACAAGACTCCAATTTTGGTTTGGAGCATTTAATGGATGCACCAAGGTGGCATGAACTGAACCATTTCCAACTGAATTCAGTCAAGACATATCCAAGAACTAGGGAACCAACAGCCTGTGCTCTAACCTCTAGTCAATGGCTAGAGGAGACTTGAGATTCCAAAATGCAAGCATTGGCCAAACCTCTGCTGCAGTTGCCATTCACTATTGCTTGCAAAACAAACTTGCTCTACTATAAATAGAGCTCATTTGTGCTCAGTTTGAGTACACCAAAGCCATCAAACAGATGGTTTCTTCAAAATCACCTTCTCACTTCCAAATTTGCCTTCCAAATTAAGTCACTATCAGGTTTTGAGTTTGAGAGCAATTCCAACCAAACCAATCACACACACACCTCATAAACATCATATAGAAGCTGTCCAAACTCTCACAAGTGACCTGTAACACCAAAATCACAAAGTCCCCTCTCAAAACCTCAAAATAGGTCTTTTTTGCATTTTTCAAGCCATGTCTTGATTCAGTCACTTTCAAAACCAGATAAAGCCTCAAACACACTCCAAATATCATCATTGAACTGTCCCAAATGCTTCCACACATCTGGAACATCATTTGAGAGAGTTGCTATTTTGGCCACTTTTTCCCCTTTTGCAAGAAAGGGCCAATTTCTATTCCTGAGGTTTTCAGCTGATTCCAATCTTCCTAAAAGCTTCTAAGGGATCATTTGAGAGTGTTTAAAGCATCAAAACATTTTTGGAACAAAGCACTTGGCAGATAGCCCAAAAAGCTCCATGGGAGGTAAGCATCACAACTTGAACTCTTTAAAATATGCCTTGCTTTGAGGTCCACTGATCATGCATCTCTTATACATGTTATATGTGTTGTGTTTGAACCAATTCATCATGTAATTCATGGCTGTACCAAGAGGTAGCACAGAAAATGCACATTATGGCCTATTTCAAAACCACAACCGGGTTTTGAGGAGGATTGATTTTCTGGAAAAACCACCACCACCATTGGATTCCTTGTGAAATTCTAGGCCAGATGCATATAAATTTTGTCTCCATCCATGGAGAAATGAAGAAGTTATGACCTTCACGTTTCTGACCAAAAACCTTGCCTTGCCTTGCCTTGGCCAGGCCAAGAACAAGGCAAGCCTTGTATATTTATGGCTGAGGTTTGATACACGGATGTATCACCACCCCAGTGGTAAGGCGCGCATGCTGCACACAAGAGGTCTGGGGATCGAATCCCCCTCGCCCCAGACCCCTTTTTAATGTTTTTTCACTTTTTTTATTGTTTTTCATATTATTTTAATGATTTGAAAAATTAATAACTCCCTCAATTTTAATTATTTTTGATTGGTTCTTTTTGAAAAAAATCACAAAAATGTTGAAGTATTTTATTCCACAAAAAAAATCAAATTTATATTATTTATTTAATATAATTAGTATTTTTGTGAATAAATTCATTTTTATTGTTTTTAAACATTTAAAAAGTGAATATTCATTTTTGAAAATCAAAACCAAATGAGTTCTAAATCATTTTGTGGTTAAAACCTCATTTTCCAAACCTTAAACAAAAATCACAAGTGGTTTATTCAAACTTATTTGGTATTTTTATCATTTTTATTGATTTTCTTTAAATATTTACTTTTTAAGGAAAACAAAATTAGGGTTTCTTTGATTTTCATCCTCACAAATCTTTTTAAAACACTTGGGCCTCTAATAGAGTGTAAGACCCAACCCCTTTGAAAACCAAAACATTTTTGGGCCTCAGACATTGTATAAGACCCACTGCGTTTTCAAAAATCTCAGCACGATCGCCATTTTCAAACAAATAACCCTGGGCCTCTCCTTGAGTTGTAAGCCCCATCTCTTGTACAAAAATAACTCTTGGGCCTCTAATAGAGTGTAAGACCCAATCCCCTTGTACATAAAACTTTGTGGGCCTCACATATTGTATAAGTCCCTCTGTACAGTTTTCAAAACAGCGGTGCAATCATCGTTAAAACTTTCGGCCTTTCTTGAGCTGTAAGCCCCAACAAACTTTTCAAAGCACTTTCTACTTTGATTTTGAATATAACATTGTTATCAAAGCTTTCTTTGTTGAACAACTAACCAAACAACATGGAAGCTCTACAACGGGTAAGTGTTTATCTGTTTTCATTTATCGCTTTCATATGTATATAACTGTATTGTGGGGCTGCTTCACTGTAAGTCTTCTTTCACATCCTTTATATACTTGTCGTATATCCACTGTGTAATACTAGTATAGTTATTTAGAGTTTTCCCCAGCAACTACGTCTAGAACTAGGTAAAGCCTGTTGGTCACTCTTAAATACAAATAAAACTAGATCCACCATAGGATTACCAGACACAGTCTTCCCTCCTCTTGGGGTTAAACAATATGGAAACGTGAAAGGCATCATTCTCGGTGAACCCTTTCTCAGACTGTCACTCTTAGAAATTGTCAAAGAAACTCTACTTCCCAGAGATGATCTTTTCTCCGTGAATGGCATCTCTTGAGTTTCTTCCAAATTCTCGAACTTTCCTGGCTTGATCTATTCTCTGTGAATAGCATGTCTTGAACTTCTCTTGGTTTGGGGACCCACAGGCTTCCTAAAAGCATCCACGCCTCCTCTTGGGTGTTGTACAAGGACGCTTCGACTTCTTAGAAGTTCTCATGCCTTCTCTTGGGCTTAGTACAAGGACCCTAACGACCTCTTAAAGGTATAAGACAAAACTTAGTCATCCGTTGCTAGAGCAGTCTTTCCAGCGTCAAAACTCCTGCCATTTTAGGGTTGATACCCATCCCTTAATACCCGTGCCTCCTCTTGGGCATTATACAAAAGATAAAACTCTAGACTTGGACAGTCTAAGACTCCTGAGTCTCAAAGACATTCTCAAGTTCCCTTCAAACATAGGCAGAAACCTGGTCTCTCTTATGAGAGTTCCCCACACTTGGACTCGCTTCAGGATCTCCAGAATCCACGACGGTAAGATAGCCTCCTCTTGGGCTTTGTATAATGATTCTCCCCAGTGTAGCTAACCTTTTCAGACTCTCTTATTGAGTATAAAAGACTCTCTTGTTGAGTCAAACTTTTAGCCTCCGTCTTAGGCTTCGTATAAGACAGATAAAAACACTCTCTTGTTGAGTATAAAAGACTCTCTTGTTGAGTCAATCTCCTTTTAGCTTCTATCTCGGGCTTCGTACAAGACAACAAATCACTCTCTTGTTAAGTGTAAAAGACTCTCTTGTTGAGTCAATCCCCTTTTAGCCTCTATCTCGAACTTTGTACAAGACATCAAAACACTCTCTTGTTGAGGATAAAAGACTCTCTTGTTGGGTCACTTCCCTTTTAGCCTCCATCCCGGGCTTCGTACGAGACACTAAATCACTCTCTTGTTAAGTATAAAAGACTCTCTTGTTGAGTCAAACCTTTTTAGCCTCCGTCTTAGGCTTCATATAAGACAGATAAAAGACTCTCTTGTTGAGTCAACCATTTTAGCCTCTATCTCGGGCTTCGAACGAGCACCCTCTTGTTGGGTCAATCGCCTCTTCTTAGGCTTTGTATAAGGAAACCTTGGTTGAGTTAATCAACCTTTTAGCATCAAATATGTGCCTTGCTCACAGCATACAAACATCAGCAACTCCTCTTTAGAGATGACAAATTCTCTCTCATCCAAAACCCTTTTAGCTTCACATATTGGGCTTTGAACAAGATACAAATCACCTTTAGCTTCATGTCTTGGGCTTTAAACAAGACACCAAAACAACCTTTTTCCTCCCATAAAATAGGAGGAACTACGATCGCTCTGATTTCCCTGTTTCGTTAAACGGGAATACGTAGGCATAAGATTGCAAAAATCTTAGCGAGTATACTAATCGAAAACCCAAAATCCCGTATCTCCATCAAATCAACCCAAAAGCACCAAATCTAAACACATTACCAAAAACCTCACAAATAGTCCAGACACTGTGTTCTTAACAAAATAACCGAAGAGGGGCCCACATCTTAATAGCATCTATAAACCAACAGTTTTGACTGTTTAACCTCAGTATGCTAGCAGGGTTAATTGGAGACATCTATTTCCCTTCCTTAATCAGCTTAACAGGATAAAAAATGAATCGAACTGTAGTACCTGAGCGATAGTGCTTCAAGACCACAAAAATCGCGCTACAGAAAAAATGGCGCCCACCGTGGGGCCCTCTTCTCTTTCTTACAGTCTTCGGTAGAAACCTTAAGTTCACAATCTTAGGTAGAAAACCCCGAGTTCACAAAGTATCACAGAAATGGAGACTCTGCTAGGGAGTCATTGTCTGCATAGGATCATAAGACTAGAGGTCTAGGATGATTAAGACAAATATATATACTGCTCTTCCTAATTGATATTCATGTTTATTTTTCTGCTAATGGGAATGAGTGTGATGCCGCATGTGGAAAGATTGAGTATACACCTAAGATAGGTGATGGCAATACGGGTAATCTTACGAGGAGTGAATCCCAGTTAAGAGTCCCCGGTCGAACATCAAACTCAGTGGAGACTCCCTTTGCAGATACATTGCCTATACGACTTCGGTTGTTGAAAGTAGTGTGGTCGACTGGATTATCTGAGAAGCTGAGGCTTTTAGCAGACTGAAACCATTTTGTAGTGCGGAAGCTATCAGAAATAGTTGTCACGCGATACTACCCTCATTTGAGATCACTCTAGGATACATCAGCTCGCTGGCGATCCGCTTGATGTTGTTATCCCAAGAGGGATCAATGATCTTGCGGACAGGTACACAAATCACCAGTATAAACCTTTGGGGGGGGGGGGGGTAGAGCTTTGACTTCATGACACCGACCCTTTGACCCCATGTTTTTTCTATGTTTTTGTGTGCTGCATTCATACATTTATTTAAAAAACATTCAAAAAAGAAAATCTTCTCTTCTAGAGTCTCATTTTCAAATTAAACTGAGACAATGATTGCAAATGTCAGATAAAGAGATTGCGTTATGGATTTTTGTAGAAGGAAGAATCATAAGTATACCTTCAAGGTTCCAAAACTAGAGGGTTTGAGAGGGTTGGCGAGGATGATAACCAACCCTGAGGCTTTCAGAGCCAAGTATGGAGGACTGCTGTCTCTGTTAAGGGTCCATGTAATTGAGGGAATCCTATCCACACTAATTCAGGTCTACGATCCGGTCTATCACTGTTTCACATTCCCGGATTATCAGCTAGCACCAACACTGGAGGAGTACTCTCACCTGACTGATCTACATATCACTGATTAAGCTCCCTTTTTTGGACTGGAAGAAATTCCAAAAGATCAAACAATTGCAAGAGCAATTTATTTGGACGAGTCAGAAGTCAGGACTCACATGACCACTAAGGGTGGCATCCAAGGTTTACCAGTCCAATTCTTGATAAGGAAAGCCCTGTACTTTGCTAGTATAGGGAACGTGGCCGCTTTCGAGAGCATCTTTGTTTTTCTCACCTACAGGTTATTTTTGTTTCCCAACTTCGATAACTTTGTAGATATCAATCCCATTAAGATTTGTCTGATTGGAAATCCCGTACTAGCCTTACTCGCAGATGCGTATCATTCGGTACACTTAAGGAATTTATACAGTGGAGGAATGATCACGTGTTGTGTACCCTTACTTTACAAATGGTTCATTTCCCATTTGCCAAAGTCTGCTGCATTTTGGGATCAAAAGAATACTTTACGTTGGTCGTAGAGAATCATGTCTCTTACCAACTCTGACATCAATTGGTACAATCGAATCTACGACGGGATCAGAATCATTGACCGTTGTGGAAATTTCCTAAACATACCCCTTATAGGAACTAAGGGAGGAATCAACTATCATCCAATTTTAGTTCGTCGTCAATTTGGATACCCAATGAGGCATGTCCCGCGGAGTGCTCATCTGGAAGGTCTTTTCTTCAAGGAAGGAGAAAATGACAGGGCACTAAAGACATAAATAGTGCATGCTTGGAAACACGTTCATAGGAAAGGAAAAGAGTCTCTAGGGAAACCGGACTATATCTCTGTGGAACCTTATCTCCATTGGGTACAAACTAGAGCCCTCAAGCTGAGGATGCCTTACCCTCGTCAGGAAGTTCTTCCGTTAAGGGACTCTGCCCTTTATTTCATGTCCGACACGGAAAAACTTCAGGTTACTCTCAACAAAGTTCAACAAGAGAGGAGGTCTTGGAGGAACAAGTACCGTATTCTCAATGTAGAGTGTAAAAAACTACAGCAGCTATTGAAAGAAAAGGATGCTCTGATTGAGATTTTAGAGCAACATGCTGTAGAGAATCAAGAAGACCAAAGGAACTTGCTCGCTCCTTTTTTAGCACTTTGTAATCTACTGTATTTCCATTTCCGCAATCTTTGAATTCAATAAAATGGGGTTTCCCCACTGTATGACATTTGCAATCCAAATTGTTGATGTTTCTTTTGATTAAACAAAAATAATAATTAATAAAATCATTGCATATCATTCATCATTCTCGCATAAACGCATTCTTCTTGCCTATGAATATCACGTTTGTGTCTCGATTCTAGAGTCAAACTGTCTCATTCGTACAATACTCGAGCCAATCGACAAAAGAAAATGGATGATCTCGAGGAGGAGAACAGAGAGTTGAGAGAAGAAATCGACACTCTAACAGAAGATCTGAGAAAGATTCATAACAGCATGCAAGCTCTAGCAGAAGCTCATATGCAACAACAACGGACTGTGATCTCAAAAACCATGTCAACGTCCATAGTTGAGAAGTCTGATCCTAGGTACAAAATGCCGAAAGATCGTCCCTGGGGCATGCCACTCAACTATATCCCAGAAGGATATATCTCGCCGATCATGGAAGATCTGGAAGATGCAGCAGGAACCGCTGGGCCTGAAGGTTACAAACTTTGGGAAAGCGAATATGCCAGGGGCATGACAACAACTCCTGAAGGTTACAAACTTCGGGAGGCACCAAGAGTCCCTGCCGTAATGACTATACCACCACCCGTGGTACACACTGTCCCGAAAGGACAGATTCCACAGATACTATTTGGTGGAAATGAAAGTATGTTTGACAGAATGAATGAGTTCCAGGAACAATTCCTGGAGATGCAGAAAGAACTGCAAGCCCTTCGCGGTCAGGATCTATTTGGAAAGGACGTCGCAGACCTTTGTTTGGTCCCCAATGT